>CM046878.1:361462637-362774579 GCA_025667525.1 Glebionis coronaria | reverse complement strand
CTCACAGTCTAAGAGAGAAAGAAGGGAGCTTTATTATATGTTGCTTAGATGTCATCAAGGAGGTTGGACTTTTTAGAAGTTACAGGAATTGTCTTTTGATGAATTGGAGTATAAAGCTTATCCTATTTGGGCAAGAGTGCAAGAGATGAACACTATCAGACTTCTTTCAGATGAAAGGAAAGAAGAACTTGCAGAAGAGATGGAGATTCAAAAGGCTATGATTTTACCAAGACCATTGAAGAAGGGAGTTCCACTTGAGTTTCCTTCAGATTTGAATAGAGTGAATCCCAGTGAAGCTATTATTAGAAAGACTATTAAGCTGTCACCCATGGAAGCTTCAGATATGGTGAAAGTATTACCTCATGATTCCAGAAACCCTATCATTAGTTATGAAGAAGATGAAAGTGGGTTTTGGATGATTGGCAGATATAGGAAAGAGGTACATACTTTTACTACTCTTATGTCTTTGTTTGCAAGTATGGATAGGGAAGACTTGGCAGACCTTTGGAGGTTACTGTTGGCCGAGTATGAGACTGAAGCACCCACTTCAGTTAATGGAATAAAGCTTTGGTCAACATTCAAGATAATGTGTTCACCAGAAGAAGAAGATCCAGTTTGGAAGGATCTTGAGGATGATATCAATGGACTTCAATGGCGTCTATATTCAGCAGCTGGTGTGTATCATTTGAGTTCTACAAAGTTTTTTGAATATCTTCTTGTAGATGCTGAGTATCCTATGTCCAAAGAAGTTTTGGAAAAGATGAAGACAACACAGCTGGAGATTGACTACTCAAGTGACGTGGCCAAAGATTTGATTAGATATGTTTATTACCAATTTGATAAGATTTGTAAGAATCCTCCTAGTTCTTAGTTTTTATTCAGAAACTTGATTACTAGAGTAGATATCAAGTTTAGGGGAGGATTGTTGGGAATAAAATGTAGCCAATACACTTGGACGCTGACAAGAACAATCTGGACGTTGTTAAGAAGAAATCAAGCGTTGACAGGACAAGCGTTGACAGGAAGAAGTCAAGCATTGATAAGAAGAAGTCAAGAACTGATAGAAACTTTAGTCTACACGTATTATGTTTCTAGTAAATATATGATCGACAATGTATTTCTTATGTTTATCTTTACCTAAAATAGCTGATTTGTAGACTCTTGTACAAGGATCCTTAATCTATAAACGGAGGCCTTTAGGTTTAAGTTTGATACACGTTTTACACTTTCATTGTACGCAAGTTTGATTTATCAATCAAAGTGAAAGTTTGGTTTATATTGTTTGTGTGTTCTTGTTTTAGTATTAATTCCGCATAATACTTAAATTGTTTTATACACGACAAAGTTTCTCTACGTGTTTAACTTGATTTAATCTCGTTTACACAAGCTAAATCGATCTAAGTTTGCGATCAACACTAAATTCCCTATCATTTTAGGTATACCATCTTTATCGACCGCTCGTGCTCAAATCTACGTTTTCGGTTGGAAATTGACTATTGCATATAGGAAGGATAAGATGGATTTTTTCGCGGATAAATCCCATGGTTAAAAGGACCAAAGCAAAACCGATGTTTCTCAAAGTAATACTTTTAAAAAAAATTATCTTTGGTAGACAACAAAAGACTTAATGAATGTTTTGAAAGAATTAAAAGAAACTGTTTTAGAGATGAAGATTTAATGATCAAGAATATGTTTACTTAATTGAAAAAGGTATATGAAAATGTATGGAAAAATCTTTTTTTGATTATTCAGCGATTCTAATGAACAACCAATTCCGGAGGAAAACTTTAGCTCCATCACGACAATGACAAATATGGAATCGTCTTCACCACCTCCGAAGGACCATGACTCTAAGGCTCAAACTTCAATCATTGAAGTGCCTTCGAATCCTTGCCCCAAATCCATTAAGGCTAAGGAAGTCATCAATATCGAGGAAAATTCTCCATCATCGAAGAGCTTTTTGAACCTAGTCCCATGACTTATAAGACTACGGCTGTGACTTTTGAGAAATATTCTCAATAGGGTTCTCACATCGACTCGTTCTTTGATCCCGATGTTGATTTTGCCGAGATCAGGCATATACTTTATAACCCTTCATCCATTCTCTAGGATTTCCTCATTAATAAATCTTAAAGTGAGAATGATGAGACAATTTCGAAGGTTTCTTGTGATGACGAGAATGACGATACTTTTTCAACGTTCTCGAACTCCATTTATGAACCTATTTTTCATCATAATCCCATTTTTGATGAAGGGTTCGAGAATGTTAATGACCAAATCATCGATCATCCTTCATTTCGCACTTGTGAAGATGAAGAATTCTTTAAGGAGGTCGATGAATTTCTTTCCATAGATACAAATCCTATTCTTTAGGAGTTACCTAATCAACACTCCTCATTTGAGAATATCGTTAACCACATTTGTGAGGATTTAAATTATCAACAATCCCCTAAAATAATGATGGTTTTGTGCTTGATCGTGATCTCTTCGAGAGAGTTTCTAAAATAATTAAAGAAGGGAACGAGAAACCTTGGTTTGACGAGCCTATCTATGATGAATAAATCGATGAGATTAACGATCTTCCGGGATGAGACTTTTATGTTGACACCGAGGAGGATGTTTTATTTACTAATACACGTTTTGAAAATTTGTATAATCCTTTTCCCGCCACCAAGTATTTTCAACTTAATCAATGGTAAATCGGGTTTTCATAAAGAGTTTTTAAAGGATGAAAAAGGGAAAGATTTTGATCTTAATTTGAATGATGTCCCTGATTTAACTCCGTCATCACTGTGTGTATTGAGTACTACAAACTCGTCTACTTCTTTTGACGACTTCTTGTGTGGATCTAGTGTGGGGGAACACCCTTTTGAGTCCTCCTATTTCTCCACCGAGGATGAGATATTTGATCCCGGAGTTGCATGTAAAGGGAAATCCCGGTCTTCCACCGATGAAATAAATGGAAAATCTCTTCATTTGATTGGTGTGAGTCTACCTCGAGTAGCTCAATATTTGTGCCCACTCAGTATCCTACCCTTCTATTTCTCATCTATTTTCTTCTACCACTTTGAGGTTTTGCTCAAAGTGGCGTCGTTTCGTTTATCTTCCGAGAACGAAGTCGTCATCTTTGACCCTGGTATTTGTACCATCAAAGGACTTAGTCCTTAGATATCAGTTTTATGTTTTTGGGCCTTGTTTCACATGTAAGACCCACTAACTTAACCGTGCCATGATAATCCCTAAATGATCACATTTATAGAGATTCGAGTCGAGCTCTTGACTCGGTTATAAAAAACGAGGTGCCTCGTAGGGGAATTTCCATGCATATCCATGTACATATTATCGCTTTCTGATTAATTTAATGTGAGGAGACTTGTGCTCTTCCGACCCTTTGTTCTGTGGTTGTTTGTGATTGTGATATTCTTGAAATCATCGTCATCCTTGAAGCCTCTCGTGTTTGTTTTACGTATCACTCGGGCTTCGATTATTTGCTTTGAAGAATCCAATATCCGATGATATCCTTTTGTGTTGTACGTTTATATTTTAGCATAATTCAAAAACAGGTTTTAGATCATTCGTTATACCCTTTCCATGCTCGAGATTAATATTTGACTTTTCGTCTCTATTATGGGGGTGTTTCACCCTTAGACTCGAAAAACATTAAGGACAATGTTTAGTTTTAGTATGGTGGGGGGGGAGGTAAATAGATGCTTTACTTTGCTTAGGCCTACATGCTATCTAATTTTCATCTTTTTTGTTGCAAAAAAGGCAAAATGGCCAAAATTTAAAAAAAAATCGTTTTTCATAAGCGTTTAAGACACGAATGTAGGTTTTCCGATGGTGAGAGTAAGAGTAAATTTTGACTCAACCGTGCGTGTTGAGAACTTAGCTTCATGTCTTAACTATATTAGGCTAAGTTTCATTAAATTGAGGACAAAAAATGATAGAATCAATTATAAGTTACTATGCTAAGCGTAGAGTACTCGTATTCTTTCAAATACTCATGTGTTTTAATTGGTTGCTTTTTCTTCCAACGCGTGTATATAATAAATTATTCTAGTTGTTTCCATGTAAATATATTAGGAAAACATTTAGGATTCGTCAACGTCACGGATTTAAAGTATTGACAAACTGAATAATCGAAATCTTCCCCAATAATAATTTTTAAGCTTATCTCACCAAATTAATTAAAATTTGAAGCTCACAAGGCCGAAAAATCCATGCAAAATGAAAGTGAATGTCTTAAAACCTGGAAGCTTTAAAGATCCAATATTGCGTTTCTACTTTGAGGAGATACGTCTCTGGCCAAAATAAACACCTCATGACGAGGTTAACTAAAAGGCAAGACAACAAATTCATAATAAAAGCTCCATGGCGGAGTGGAATAGAAGATGTAGGTAAAACAAAGTTAATAAAGCCCCTCTATTAGGGGAATATAAAAGTCTTGGTAATAAGTCAAATGTTCAAATCCATTGTAAAACCGTGTTTATCGAATCTTACTTGTTGACTTAAATTTTTGAGATCGTTATCTATTAGGAAAGGTTATTAATTTAATGATTTTGGTTTCACCGTTTTCACTCTATTTTTGGACCTTAATCTCTATTATAGCATAAGTAAAAAATTTATCCTCGTGATCATTCAAGACAAAAATAAAATATAAGAGATACACCTTAGGAATAAGGGAGTCTAAGTACGTGATTAAAGCATATTGATAGTGTTAGCGTTACTAACTTATAATAACAATGATCTCGTTTCATGCTTAGCATGGAATTAAGTGAAAGTCAGGGACGCCGAAATTATTTCTATGAAGCATTCACGTGTTCTTATTCTTTGACCCTAAAAGTCACATTTCGTGATGAAAACAATACATTATGCCTAAAATGCATCTAGTAGATAAGTTAAGTTTAAATTTTAATTAATGTCGAATAAATATGATCTTTGGAGATGCTACGATACTTAATTCTAGCATTGCGTGAGGGTACGACAATGGTTTAGTATGTGGGAGTGATGATACTCTAATTATACATAGTCTCATCGCCAAAATCGGGCTTAAAATACATAAAATATCATAAAAACCATGCAAAAACCCGTTGTTTTGTTCAATATGTGATTGTAGGTACGAATATCGTGAAATTGCCAAAAGCCCACAAGATTCAAGCAAAAACGAACACGAGAAACAAAGCCGCACAAAGAACCGGACCCGAATGTGAATTTGCTAAAAATATCCATGAAGACTGAATAATGTATAAGTTTGGTCCTCCAAGTTTGAAGATTTTACATTTTATACCCTTGTAAATCTCAAAATTACAAGTTTGGTCCCTAAAGTATGAAGACTTGTCACAAATAGCCCTTGAAGATTCATGATATTGCATATCAAATCCTTTTTCATGGTGTATTAAAACAAAAGGACTAAAACTACCAAAGTCTTAAGGTCATTACAAAGGGAAAATGCCAAATTAGCTGTTAAAAGTATGAAGGGGTGTTTTGAAGATTGCTACAAAGAAAGGGGTCAAAACTGTCCACAAACAAACCCATAACCAATATTAACCTGCCCATTTACCCATGTTTACCCAAAAGCCCAAACTCCGTACCCGGGTTTAATATTAGTTAAGATTTTTACAACTTAGTTTATTTTTAAATTTAGGCGGGTAACACCTTTTTCTCCCCTAGTCTAAATCAAACAAACCCCCGTTACCCTTAAACCCTAATTCATGAATTAACCTCTAATCAAAGGGGTATTACTTGATGATCTCCAGAACCTTAATTGAAGGTTTTTTCAACCCCTTCACATGCTCACCTTTGACATATCACCATCGTAGGACCCCTCATGAGGTTCCCCTGCCACAAAACCCCTTCTTTTGGCAAATAATAAAACATGAGCAGGTGATCAATGGTTCCAAGGAATTTCTTGCTGTAACACCTCATTTTGGTAAATGGAATATGACGCGTAATTATGGCGTGTCATCAAAGCATGCAAGATAATATGTACTAAAACATACAGGACCAAAGGGAAAACTAGAATCAAACATTGGTTTGCAAACATACCCAAAACATACATAAAGTAAATGAACTAGGAGGACAAGACAAATGTCCAAACAAGCATAAGTATATGAAGGTAAAAAAGAGAGAAGAAGTCTAAGGCAACTTCCATCCCATGCACGTCCTCTAAATGCTCGAGTCTGTCCTTGGGTACCTGCCGTTTTGGAACATGGAATGGAAAGTAACGGTTGAGCAAATACGCTCAGTGAACGGATATATGACATAGTATGAATGACTGAAACATAATAAAGACTTAATAGCAGCGAAAATGTATAAGTCTTGTAAAATGTGGAACATGTTTATAAAACTGGTTTTATAGTCTGAAAAGACTTATGTTTTAATATGAAAGTTGTAATACTTAGCCAATAGCCCATATAGGTCATGAGGTTCCACCGTGCATGAATACTTGGAGGGGAGACCTCGTCATGAAAATAGAGGGGTTATCTCTAATTAAGTAGTTTGGGTAGGAGGGATCAACTCCTTGTGAAGGATGCAAGGCACACATCGCATTCACCATGAAAATCCTATAAAACATGTAACTAGGATGCATCCATACGCCCTACATGATAATATAATATAATGGCCAAAACTGAAAAGGGACGCCACGAGCAATCACTCCGTTGTGGGGAAGTCATAACACTGGTGCCTCTAGTGTTATGGTTATGGTACCTCCATAACTAGGTGACACTGGTCATGCATGTATATGGCTTAGGCATTTAATCTAACATAAGTAATCAAACATATTAAACATATACTGAGAAAACAGTTGGCTGCAAACGGGGAATCCTAATAGGAAAGAATTTCCATACTGAAGGACGGGAAATCCTTACCTTGTGTCCAGTGAACGAAAAAAGACGAAAGGATGATAGTCCTACTCCGACCTCACTAATGCTACATAAATAGGGGACATGCATAAGTATTTTGATTACTGAGTATGTAACTGGTTACTGCATGTTCTTAGCTTGTTTTATATGTTCCTATCTTGTTTACTGTTTTAGGTGCTACACTGTATTAATCATGTATTTCATGTATTTTGATTAAGTATTGTCTTGTATTCTTGTATTATTATATTTGTTGTGTATTACTAAGTAACTTTCTAAAAATAGCAGGTTTCGTAAAATAGAAAGTTTCCAAAGATAGAAAGTTTCCAAAAATAGACCAGTTTCTAAAAATAGATCAGTTTCTAAAAATAGAAAGTTTCCAAAAACAGTAAGTTTCCTGAAATAGAAAGTTTTTATATTTAGAAATAAGCTGAATTAATAGGCTAATAATATAAGCTTAAGTTTACTGATTAAATATCATAAGTCATGTAATAATAGTATAGTTTATTATAATGTCATGATAATTTAATAAATTATAGGTTATAAGATTTAAGTAAATAAATGCATGATTTAATTAAATTAAGACATATAAAATACTTAGGTTAAACATGTACTAATAATTTATTAATTATAACATAAGTCGTGATTTATTAATTAATTATTGTCCATCTTTTTAATAATTAATTAATACTATAGTCTAACTTAAATGGTAATAATTCTTTGGTTAAAACATGTATTATTTACTAAATAATAATAACTTAAGTTCATGATTAAATTAAATTTATATAGTCATGTTTTAATTAATTTAATTTTCTTGAAAAATAATATAACTTGTAAAAATGTAAAAATTTTAAAAATTAATCCCGTGACCGAACCCGTGTTTAAATCTAGACCAAACCATGATCCGGACCGGACCCCTTGAACCGGACATTGCAAAAAACCCTAACAGTAGCTACCCGGCCTAGCCAGTGCCACTGCCCGAGCAAAGTAACCACCGGCTGAATGCCGGTGGTTCCCCCTGCCCTGCTGCCGTTCCCACTTTTAGACCAAAGCAGCCACCGGCTTAAGCCGGTGGTGCTACTGTGCTGCACCGAGGCCCACGACAAGCCACAAGGCCACCCTGACGTAAGTCAGGGTCCTTGTTTCCCTGTTGTCGAACCAACACCACCATGTCGATACTCCTTGGTCTTGGTTGTTGGTGCATAACGAGCAAAGCCGAGAGCATAGGGCACTCGGTTCGTGTGTTTTGGCCGAACAAAACCCCTACTAAAACCCCTTTTATGTTTTCTTGATTGATCTAACATGTTTCCTACTTGTTTTTAAGATTTATATAACATGTGTTCATAATTCCAAATAAAAAGAATAATAAGAAAAGGGTTTAAGAGGTTACCGAATTCGTGGATGAATTTAGTTAATAACACGAACACGATCTATATAAATTTGATGCTCAAAATCAAACTAACACCCCTTTTGGTGTGGGGTATAGCCGACGGCAACAAGGAGGCAAGAAAAGAGGCTAGGGTTTTTCTTGGTTGAAAAAAATAAATAAATGTGTTATATGTTCCTGTGTTTTTCCTTTTCCCAAATTTAGTCAAAACAAATGGGCTTGGCCCTTTCCTTTCTCCTTGTCCGCGGCTACAAGGGCCCACAAGGGTAAACCCGTCAAGTTTTTATGTTTCATAACTTACATGTTCGTTTACTAATGTATTCGTGATAGTTCGTGGTTACATGTTCGTGTTATACTTAATACTTGTACGTAATCAATATTTATCGTGTGATAATAAATATATAGACTTAGTTCGTACGTTTATGTTTTAATGTTCGTGATTACTTGCTCGTGATTATAATAATCGTGTAATACCAAGTACTTAATAATTATCATGTCCTAACACGTACGTAGTTCTGAATTTAGTATTCGCGACACGTGTTCATGATATAAAAGGAAACTTTTAATTGTTACATATGTTTACGTGCTATACTGTTCATGTCATTTAGATGCGATTTTTACAACCCTTCCCCCCTAAAAAGAATAGTTCGTCCCTGAATTATAGATAAAGTAAACTGAAAGAGGAACATACCCGAATCAAAACTAGAAAGGCATGCAAGATAAAAGGACATGAAGGTGACATGCTAGAAAGGAACATGGAACGTGACATGGCTAAAAAGGACATGGAACGTGACGTGACTGAAAGAACGTATCTAATCGATGAGAGAAAAGGATAAGAAGTCCGGATGGACTCCTCTGTTCCAAGTGGCTTCCCGCCCAGAACGGTCCTCTAAAAGGTCTTGGCGGAAATAACAATATTAGTCTTCATGACTTTTTCTTGACGATACATAAAGTTTTTGGTTCATCAACGTAAGATAGATTAGCATGAATCTGATCGAGTGGATAAGAATTAACGTGGAAGTGTAAATCATCACCGACATTCCTCTTTCTTTCTTCTTTTAATAAAGTGCAATCGCATTACAGTGTTATTAAATAGAAATTACATCAATAAAGCTTATTCCAAACCAAACTATTACATATCCAATTTAAAACAAAATAAAAAACATCACTGAAGACCTTGAATCTTTCTTATCCGAAGAAAATATGCTTGCCATTGTCGTGATTGATTGGGGGGCAGTAACATAGATCCATAGATGAAAACGGTGATACCCACAAAAGAAATCAACAAACACAACATCCCAAAACCGAACTCCTGAACCCAAGAAAATATGCTTGCCATTGTCGTGGTTGGTTGGGGGGCAGTAACATAGATCCATAGATATAGGTACGGAGATGAAAACGACCATGTAGGTGCGAGTCACTTTGTAGGAATATCCACCATTATGGAAAAGAAAACTAGATCTGGGAAATAAATTTGATTTGTTTTTAGAAATGAAATGTTATGATGTAAAATAACCCGGAATATCTGACATTAAATAACGTCTATCAAATGATGCGCAAGGCATATCGAAATGTAGTACGTGAACAATTGTGAACGTGATACGCGAACAATTGTGAACGTGATACGTGGAGACATGGTGAGTGTAATATAAGAACCTATGGTGGATGATGATATGTGCAACTTATCGTGAACGTGATATGAGGAACGTGGAATGAACATGACATGTGAAACATATCATGAACGTGGGATAACTGAGGAGGTAACGCCAAATGCTATAAGGTGAGACATGCAATGTGACATGAAGCATCTGTCTGAGGATAGAAGGTTATACTAAACATGAGTCTGGTCTCTCAAGCTTCTGCAAAACTTTCAGAACGAAGAAGAAACGTAAATCATAGGCAAGGATATGATCATGAACGTGATAGTGTCATGAACTTGAGCGCGAAAGCAAGTCGTAAAATTAGAACAAGGACGTGAACACAAATAAGGTGCACAAATGTGAACCTTTGTCTGGCCCGATAACTGAGGGATTACTAAGTGATCGGATGAGCCTTGGCTGGAACATGTCCGATCAATCTGCTGACTCTAAAATCCTTGCGGATGTAAGGATTCTGTAGACTTGGTCAAACTGTTGACAATAACCCAGATAACATCATGCTTCTTCTGAGTTTGCAGTAATCCTGTAACCAAAATCCATGGAGATCTTGTCCCATTTCTCTTCACAATTTCGGATGGTGGAAAAGCATCCTAGTCTGTTGGTGTTCTATCTTAGCCTGTAGGTGTGACATGTACTTAGATATGAACGTAACTGTATCTTGCTTCATATAAACTTGATACGTAGGAGTTTGTGAAACTATGAGTCTCCGAAAGTGGACTTCTCTTAGCGTAGGATTTTCTGGAACACCTAATGTAGTGTAGGGTTCTCACCTTTACGCATAAACTGAGTCATGGTAAGATTAATCGTGAGAATCTATGTGACTCAGCGTACTGTAATCAACCATAATTTATATTGGAAAATTTCAGGGTGAAATTTCTTCTTGTGTAACATAGAGTGGAGATGGTCTTCGTGCTCTTCTCTAGACTTAGAGAAGATTAGATTGTCATAGAAGAAAATGATAATGAATTTGTTTATGAGTCCCTGGGAACTCAATCTATCAAGTCCATAATACTGCTAGAGCATCCATAAGGCTAAAACAAAATCATGAATTTAGCATGACCAAATCATGTACGAATAGCAGTCATGGAATGTCCTGCTATTTCCCTCGTCACTGTTGGCAGCATGATCATGAATCCGATCTTGGAAAAGTGCTTAACACCCTAAAGTCGAATGGACATGTCGTCAATACGTGGAGGAGGATAATGGTTATGAAGGGTGATTTGTTGAAATCGACTGTAGTCGACACATAATCTCATGTTACCGTCCTTCTCTTTGAAGGTTCTTCTGAAATATATGGGAAGATTTTGGAATAAGGGGCTAGTTATGCATAAAAGGAACTTCAGTGGTCGTGTCTTAACTGACAGCTAGAAAATTTTTCGCAGTCACGGGCTAACAAAATACGTGCTTGTAAAGCATAGATAATTTGTACAGATTTTCCTGATGGAAAACCATGTTGAATGTATTCAGGAGCCTGAACATTACTGTACATAATCCGATATAAATGGCGACCATTCGCAGCATGGTGTGCTGTTTCATAGTTAAAAATCAGTATCATATTTAACTCGCATCTGTCCTAGGGAAGTACTTTAGCAGATTGGATCTTATCATTAGACTAAAGGAAAACCTTCGTATAAATGAGTTATACGAATGGTGTCCTATATGGTCATGGATATATGAAATATGAAGTCAAGAGATGAAAGCGTCATAAAGTAAGCGTGGCAGATCTTACTGAATGTGTTTTGCCTTTCCCACGCAGAACGAGTCCTGCGTGTCCAAGCGCGTATAATATGCCGGTGATGGTACTAAAATCCTTGTGTCTAGACTAGTACATGGCACAACAAAATGGATATATCCCTTGGAGGGTACCCTGAATTTCTTAGGGATGTTCCAGAAAAGGACGTGAGTCATGTGTCCTGACTCGTGTCATGGGAAATATACATATGACATGTGTCTTGACCGGTGTCTTGACATGTGTCTTTGGAAAATATACGTGAGACATGTTTCTTGACTGATGTCTTGACATGTGTCTCGAGATGTGAAACGAATAAAACTGAAACTCTTAGGTTATCATGCCAGAATTGGCGGATCGGTTGGACTGCCGACCCTTTATAATGTCTGATCACGTCCGTGACCGGTGTTCTATCGTGATTACTAGGATAGTTGCTGTCACAGTAATGGTTACTATCATCTTGTCTGTCAGTTCCATGATGGTCATTCTCATGAATGTGATTCATGTAATTATTCAGTTGAGTGGCTGGTTGGTACCGGTTCTCACTCATATTACTGAAACGACAACTGAATGACGTGTGACATGAAATTAAGAATTTGGGACATGGATTGTGATGGAAATCGTCTGGTGGTAAAGCATCTTCTCATCCGATTGTTTTATCTAACGCCTTTGTCTTCGTCTTGTAAGATCTATAGGTTGTGAACAACATTAGCATCTCGTAGCGTCTCTAAAAATTAGCAGCATAAACCTTTAGTAACATCTCCAAGTTATGAGGGGCATTAATAATCTTGTAGGATATCAACAAATGGAATACGCCTGAGATGATTTAGAATCGACTACCGAATACTCGTGAAGTATCGTAAGTGAAATACACCTGGATTACGGTAAGTATAATACACATGGGTATTATACATGGGGTACACGGGGAGTACAGTACATGGGGTACACGTGGAATGTACACGGAGTGTTCGATATGGGGTCGATCATCTGACATGATTTAAAGGGAAAACAATTGGTTAAACGGTTAAAAACCGAACTAGAATGAGCATCTTGATAACCTAGCAATTCTAGGATAGACATCATTCTAGTTGCATAGAGAAACACTAAAAGTGTGGTTAAACGAAATTCAACGATAATTTGCATGAAAGCATGATTAATGAAAACCAACTATGACTATCGTGAAAGCAGGATTACATGAAATCCATCAATGTCTTGCATGAAAGCATAATCAACATGATGAAAGCATAATCCACATAAGAAACGTATGACAAAATCAGTATGAAGACGAAATCAACATGAAGAAACATGGAACAAACTTAACATGAAGGAGTATAAAACATAATCAGCATGAAAACGAAGTTAACCACGATAGTATGAAAACATACTTGACATAAGGAGACATAGTAACTAATGAGGGGACATGAATTTTTTTTATGACAGTAATGAAATGAATCCAAAAATCGCTGGTGTGGACGACCATGGGTCGGTTCACAAAATAAAATTTGACATGATTTATTTGATTAGGGCATAATGCATAATCATGAAAAATTTTATGCCCATATAAACATGAAAAAAATTTATGCATGAAAACAGTGTATGGATGAATGATAATGAAAATGATATGGGTTTGGGTGAACACCTATGGGCCGGTTCACTTAAACAAAATGATTCATTTAAAAGCACATGCGACTAAATATGGCCAGTTTTGTACCAACCATTACTTAGTCAAAATACCTACAACAACAATACATGGAATTAATGAGTGAAAATCAGTTGTCAAAATTAACAGAAAATTTTTTATGTTACCAGTTATGAACTACTGGGGTTCAGTCCACGTTAGCCAAATTTCATGAGGAACATCATGCATAAAACAATGACACATAACTAAGTATGGATGACAGTTGTTCATCCATATTAGTAAACAATACCGATGAAAACATCATGGTTAAAACAACAAGGTGCTGAAAACATCAATACGTGGAATAACAAGCGTTGACTTAGGAAGCTTCTGGTGACTACCCACTAGTCACAGGTCAAGTTTTAGAGCCCACAGGTTGAAGCCTTGGCTCTAATACCATAATTTTAACACCTCATTTTGGTAAATGGAATGTCACGCGTAATTATGGCGTGTCATCAAAGCATGCAAGGTAATATGTACTAAAACATACATGACCAAAGGGAAAACCAGAATCAAACATTGGTTCCCAAACATAAGCCCAAAACATAAGTAAAGGAAATGAACTAGGAGGACAAGACAAATGTCCAAACAAGCATAAGTATATGAAGGGAAAAAAAAGAGAAGAAGTCTAAGGAAGCTTCCATCCTATGCACGTCCTCCAAATGCTCGAATCTGTCCTTAGGTACCTGCCGTTTTGGGACATGGAAAGGAAAGTAACGGCTGAGAAAATACGCTCAATGAATGGATATATGACATAGTATGAATGACTAAAACATAATAAAGACTTGATAGCATCGGAAATGCATAAGTCTTGGAAAACCTAGAACGTGTTTATAAAACTGGTTTTATAGTTTGAAAAGACTTATGTTTTTATATGAATGCTGTAATAATTAGCGAATAGCCCATATAGGTCATGAGGTTCTACCGTGCATGAATACTTGGAGGGTAGACCTCATCATGTAATTAAAGGGGTTGCCTCTAATTAAATAGTCTGGGTAGGAGGGATCAACTCCTTGTGAAGGATCCAAGGCACACATCGCATTCACCATGAAAATCCTATAAAACAGGTAACTAGGATGCACCTATACGCCCCACATGATAATATAATATAATGGCCAAAACTAAAAAGGGACGCCACAAGCAATCACTCCGCCGTGGGGAAGTCATAACACTGGTGCCTCCAGTGCTATGGTTATGGTACCTCCATAAGTAGGTGACACTGGTCATGCATGTATATGGCTTTGGCATTTAATCTAACATAAGTAATCAAACATATAAAACATATACAGGGAAAACAGTTGGCTGGAAACATGGAATCCTAATAAGGAAAGAATGTCCATACTAAAGGACGGGAAATCCGTACCTTGTGTCCAGTGAACGAAGAAAGACGAAAGGATGAAAGTCCTACTCCGACCTCACTAATACTACATAAATAGGGGACATGTATAAGTATTCTGATTACTGAGTACGTAACTGGTTACTGCATGTTCTTATATATGTTCTTGTCTTGTTTACTATTTTAGGTGTTATACTGTATTAATCATGTATTTCATGTATTCTGATTAAGTATTATCTTGTATTCTTGTATTATTATACTTGTTGTGTATTACTAAGTAACTTTCTAAAAATAGCAGGTTTCCTAAGATAGAAAGTTTCCAAAAATAGAAAGTTTTTAAAAATAGATCAGTTTCTAAAAATAGATCAGTTTCTAAAAATAGAAAGTTTCCTGAAATAGTAAGTTTCCTGAAATAGAAAGTTTCCATATTTAGAAATAAGATGAATTAATAAGCTAATAATAGAAGCTTAAGTTTACTGATTAAATATCATAAGTCATGTAATAATAGTATAGTTTATTAATAATGTCATAATAATTAAATAAACTATAGGTTATAAGATTTAAGTAAATAAAGGCATGATTTAATTAAATTAAGACATATAAAATACTTAGGTTAAACATGTATTAATAATTTATTAATTATAACCTAAGTCATGATTTATTATTTAATTATAGTCCATATTTTAATAATTAATTAATACTATAGTCTAACTTAAATGGTAATAACACTTAGGTTAAAACATGTATTATTTACTAAATAATAATAACCTAAGTCCATGATTAAATTAAATTAATATAGTCATGTTTTAATTAACTTAATTTTCTTGAAAAATAATATAACTTGAAAAAATGTAAAACTTGTAAAAATTAATCCCGTGACCGAACCCCGTGTTTAAATCTAGACCAAACCATGATCCGGACCGGACCCCTTGAACCAGACCAAGCCAAAAACCCCAACAAAGGCTACCCGGCCTAGCCGGTGCCACTGCCCGAGCAAAGTACCCACCGGCTGACTGTCGGTGGTTCCCTACCCTGCTGCCGCTCCCACTGTTAGACCAAAGCATCCACCGGCTTGAGCCGGTGGTGTTGCTGTGCTGTGCCAAGGCCCACGAAAAGACACAAGGCCACCCCGACGTGAGTCGGGGTCCTTGGTTCCCTGCTGTCGAACCAACACCACCACGTCGGGACCCCTTGGTCTCGGCTGTTGGTGCATAACGAGCCAAGCCGAGAGCCTAGGGCTCTTGGTTCGTGTGTTTCGGCCGAACAAAACCCCTACTAAAACCCCGTTTATGTTTTCTTGATTAATCTAACATGTTTCCTACTTTTTTCTAAGATTTATATAACATGTGTTCGTGATTCCAAATAAAAAGAATAAAAAGAAAAAGGTTTAAGAGGTACCGAATGCGTGGATGATTTTAGTTAATAACACGAACACGATCTATATAAATTCGATGCTCAAAATCAAACAAGGAGGCAAGAAAAGAGGTTAGTTTTTTTCTTGGTTGTAAAAAATAAATAAATGTGTTTTATGTTCCTATGTTTTTCCTTTTCCAAATTTAGTCAAAATAAATGGGCTTGGCCCTTTCGTTTCTTCTTGTCCACGGCTACAAGGGCCCACAAGGGCCCATAAGGGCCCACAAGGGTAAACCCGTCAAGTTTTCATGTTTAATAATTTACTTGTTCGTTTACTAATGTATTCGTGATAGTTCGTTGTTACATGTTCGTGTTATACTTAATACTTGTACGTAATCAATATTTATCGTGTGATAATAAATACATATACTTAGTTTGTACGTTCGTGTTTTAATGTTCGTGATTACTTGCTCGTGATTATAATGATTATGATTAATAATTATCTTGTAATACCACATACTTAATAATTATCGTGTACTAACACGTACGTATTTCTGAATTTAATATTCGTGACACGTGTTCATGATATAAAAGGAAAGTTTTAATTGGTACATATGTTTACGTAGTGTACAGTTCATGGCATTTAGATGCAGGTTTTACACTTGCTCTTCACAACAATCTTGGACGGCTATGATCAAACTTACAAGCTGTCAACATCACAACGGTCCAAGAATCAATCACATGGGTGTTTTGACCAATTTTGAATTTATTAAATTTTCAAGATTCATGGGCAATCCTGGCAACTCATTAGCATTAGAGTTTTCTTTCATATTGTATTCTATAAACCTTTTAGTATTAGTATAAATAGAATTATATCCTGTTAGCATATTTTTTGTTCCAAAATCCTTTGTAAACCTCTTTATTCTAATAGTTAAAGAAAATATTGAGCCTTTCAAGTTTTTCTAGTTCCATTTAATTTCATTGTTCTTTAAATTCGTGTACTTTAAATTTCCGTTAACAAAATATTTTTCAAAATTTGGTTTTGCTAAATATTTTGGGACCCAAAGCTGTGTAATTTGATCATAAGTGTTTGGATGAACAATCCAAGGACTTGTAAGAATTATAGGGTTATGTATTGTTTCAGTTTATTACCATTTGTGTTCTGCAAAATTTTCTTTCAAGAAGTTTTGAAATTTCAGATTTATTTAAGTCTTAACCACACACTGTATATAAAGCTCCTCAAAAGCCACTTGACAAGTGAGCTTTTAAGTGGATTCATAAACTTGAATTATGTTGTTTGCTCTTGTGTTTCCAGGGCAAAGATCAATTCATATACTGTTATAGTCCTTTCAAGACAAAAGACTCTCATAGCTTATCTCCATAAGCTCCCTAGATCATAAAAGCTCCTTTAAGCTTTTTCATCTTTTGGTGGTTTATTGGTCTAAACAAGACCAAGATAGGTATCAACTTTGAACTCAAGATCTTAGGACTATTTTTTGTCTGATTATTGCTTTTAAGTGATTTTTATGCTATGTGGTGTTATAGATTGTTGTTAAGTTGCTTCATGCTTATTTTTTTTCTAGTTGATCTAAAGTTATGTTTCATCTTGTAGCTAGTAATCTGCTTATTTCTTTTGTTTAAGGTTGTTATCTGCTAGTTAAGAGGGTGTTTGGCTAAGACTGGTTGTAGGGGTGGGGTGACAACACAACTTAGTTGTTTTTTCTTGCACAACCAAAATAGGTTTAGAATAATTGGTTTTTCTTTTAAGAATTACAATTGTAGTTTTAGAATTGAAAGCAACATGTTTCTCATTTTTTTTATGTTTTCAGCATTCCCAAGTAATTATAGTTGATAATTGTTTATGTTTTTGTCTTATAAAGTTGCTTCTGCTATCTGGTGTGATTGGAGAAGTTAAGTGTCCATTTGGACAAGTGTGATACACACTCGCACCATTTTGGTGCTTCACTTCTTTCAAACAGATCACATAACGGATCTTTCTTGTATTTAAGTTTTAATGTTTGATAAGTGAGATGTAGTTAAATTTTATCATTACTTTAATCTGTTTTTCGGTTAAAATTAATTTGGGAGATTTTTGACAACTTTTAGCTTTATTGGAAATTCACAAAAATTTAACTAGCTGCATGTGTCTGAGTTATTTTTTTGTTTGATATCCGATATCTGACAACCTACTTGCCTGTTTATCCAATATCTGGCATCGAGTAATTTTGGAGGTCTTTTGGTTATTTGTCCTTATTGTAGCTTATTTTTGTGCTTCTATCTTGTAGATTTTAGCTTTTTGACACTGGCACAAGCCAACTGTTGTGGGAGTGCTTATTGCCTAAAAAGAAAATCATAAAAAAAAGTCAAAAAAGTAGCTAGCCTGGGTTTCGAACACGCGAACCCTCGTGGGGGAGTAACGTGCCTTACCAGTGTGCTAGTACCTTATATCTGTTAAGGTCTCACACTGTTTTTCCTTTATACACTTCTTAGTTTCATTCAGTTTTATAAGTTGTAGCTTAATAAGCTTGTTTGGGATTATTTAGTTAAGCTGGTTCTTTCCTTTTATTTTTCCCATCAAGTAGATTAGTTTTTAGATTTTTCCACCAATTTTCAGATTTTTCACTTTTCTTTTAATATTTTTAAATTGTTTTTATTTTCTGTTTTAGTTTTAATAATTAAAAGATAGATAAAATAGTTTTAAAATTTACAAAAAGTACTTTTTAGCTTTAAGTAAGTTAGTTTGAGGTTAACAAACATTAAAATCTTGATTTGGGACTTTTTTTTGCTTATTTTTAATTTTAGGTCTTTTATTAGATTTAAAAATTAAATAATAATTAATTAAAAGGTCTAAAAAACATTTTTCTTGATTTTTTTATTGTTGGTGATACTTTTTATTATTTATTTGCAATTTCATAGAATTTTTTATAACATTTTTATTTTTCGTCTCGTTTTGCGTGAAAATGTGATTCGACTTAGTTTTGACACACATAACCACACCTCCTTCGAGAACGAAATCAACGTCATTTTTACGTTTTACTAAACATATCAACTTATACTTAACACTTTCGTTGCACTTTTCCTAAAGTGTAGATTTTAAACAACTGTCAGTCCTTATATTTGTTTGTTTGTTTGCTATGTATATGTAGGAAAAATCAACTTGGAGCTCTACGCCAGATTTCTCTTTTGAAGTCAAGCAACTTTCTACTTAGCCCAGGGAAGTTCTCGTGTCCCTTTGCATTTTCCCTGTTATTAGTTTTATTAGTTCTCACATCGAGGTCGATGTTCACCTAAGTGTGATGGATGAGTCAAATAGGTAAAATAAAATAATAAATCAATTTTATCCACACAAAAAAAGACAAAAAATCTTTTCAAAAATAAAAATAAAGATGTTTTGTAAATAAATAAAAGGTTTTTTAACAAAGCAAAAATCTTATTGATTGACACTATAACTAAGCACAAATCTATTCACCAAATATGTGAGAAAAACCAAGCCTTTATATTTCTCTATTTTGTGTGAAAGTCGATAATTTAGGGTGCTTCAGAACTTGTGCTTGATCATCCACTAAACCGTAGTGAGGTTAATTTATACATATTTTTTAAAAGAGGCAAAATAAATCCCATGTGATAGAATATGTGTCACTTGTACCCATGTGCTAGATTATCCATTATGCCGATATCGTTGTAATTATGCCTTCTATTGTCAAGTCGTATGTGTTATGATTTCCTTTAAAAAATCAAAAATCAATAAATAAAAAAAGTATTCTAGCATAGTTTGTTCTACGAATTTGGCATGGCATATTTTGTTACTAAGCCCTCATCTTTATCACGTTTTCCTCTTTGAAAACTTATCTGGTGCTCACTCCGCAACGGTTATGTTTACGTGTCTCGTACAAGCATATGTTAGCTATCTATTTTATGTCTGAGCTATATGAGTGTTATATTCCATTTTCCCTTGCGAGTGACATTGTGTGAATTTGAAACTAAACACTAATCCCAAGTGAGGTGCTGAAATTATTGTGTTGTTTGCTTTTGCTACTTAGAAACCTAATCATTTTCCTATCATGCTTTATAATACTTATTCATTTGAAATCTAATCTTGTTTTCTCGCTTTGATTGCTTGAGGTTAATCAATAGCTAAGTGTGGAGGAATTTGATAACACCTAAATTGTACATATTAAAATCGTCACTATTGTCACATTATTTATGTTAAATAAGGACTTTTGATACTTAAATGTTGCATTTTATATGGAGGTTTAAGGTTGAAGGCCAAAAGTGAAAAGTAACCGAAATAGAGTCCTTATAAAGCAATAAAGAAGAATAAAGTGAAAAGAACATTCTGGACGCATGAAAGTGCGGCGCACTTGTTCAGAGGTGCGACACATGTTGATACAAAAGTTGGATGGACCGCGCTTGAGCCGAATTAGGCTTAATTCGAGGTCTTGTGGATTCCGGATCTTGCACCAAGTGAACTTGTTTGAAGACCATACACACTAATAAAAGACGCCGTTAGGCTTACCTTGGGCGCGTGTCCCACGATCAGACTCCGGCGTGAAAGTAAGTAATCGGTTTTAGTATAGGTGAGGGTTAGAGTATTGTGAATATCGTGCCTTTGTGGAACCTCTTGGGTTCCTTTTATACCCGATGGAACCCTAGTTGGGTTCTCTACTCTTGCGGCCTAAGCAAGAGATAACTACCGAATATAGATAGATCCTTATCGCATAAATAAGGATGGTGTCTCTTAACCTAGGGGAATAATAATCTTATTTATATTATATTCTGTTTGATCCTGTCCGAGTGCGGTCATGACACGTTTAAGATATAGCCGTGTGCGACAGCGGCTTATTGGGCCTCGTGGGCTTTAGGGTCTGTGTATGATTCATACTTAATGGATACGAGTAGTACCTATGGGTCTGGTTATCATGCCCGACCAGGGACTATACGTCATCATGTTCCCCTAGTCGAGTAGTCGCACGGCTTGCCTAGACTATAATCATCTAGGTTGCATGATGAAATTGCCATTTTAAAATAAGCATTTACGGAAGATGCCAAATGAATTAATATTCCCTCCTACAACCATCAATGTCATAAACCACTTGCACCCACTTTCTTTGGAAACCGGGAAAAGTGCAAGACACATCACTTTGGACGATCCAACTACCACCGTTAAATCAAATAAATGTTCAATATGCGGCGTATGCTCTTTTACCACCACTTTTAAAACACTAAAGGTCCCTTTAATAACGATCCTCCACCATTGTTAAACCTTCGAAGAATCTATCCTTTCCACTAGAAAAATTTGAACAACACTCATTTGCCAAAAATAAAAATGGTCCAACACCTTTTTGACGTAGCATATCGTATTACCAAGCAAGATCTCTCGCTGTTCACAACGAAATACCATATACTTAACAACCTACACCCCGAGGTTCCAGAACCTCAATCCCACATAGGGAGTTTCCCTAAAGGTAAGGTAGGATTATATATGAGATTTTTTAAATTCGCCAACAACCATATACCACTAAGTCGATTCCTAGTCGGTATCTTGAGCTTCTATGCTATCCACATATCTCCGCTACATTGTATCGATGCGACTAAAATATCTAATTTTGAGATCAACTGCGGCTTGCGAGATGTAGATCCGACCATAAAGTTGTTCTGCGCCTTCTACCGTCCTTCCTGGCTAAACGGTTGGATATCCTTTGCCAAACGAACCAGTCAACTCAGTGCTATGAGACAATACTGGCTCTTTGAAGAATTGGAACAATAAGTTCTTTGGATAGATAATGTGATCTTCCCCTTTGATTACTACTTTATTACCCCGGACATAATGATAAAGGACGAACGACCTATCCCAAGCACAACTAGCGCAAAAGATGTTGAGAAAATAGATGCAGATCGCATCCCTATGCAAGATTATCTTGATTCGCTGCTATATGCCCTGGGACTTAGCTGCAATATTTCCATGACTGCTGAGAAGCTACCTTAATTTTATGATGATTATAGACCGGTAAAATATATGTCGTGTAAAACCTTCCTGTATGTATATATAGGCTTGTAAGTCTGACTATTATGCTTTGTCGTAGCATTTTCAGTTTTTCGCAACGCGTCCGACGAGAGAACCCTTGCTTAGTGGTTATGCACCCACGATTCTATACTCCAGAAGAACTTTTCTTATGAATGATTGCAGGTAGGCGCACCGTCACTTTGGGAGTACCCAACCCTGGTGTTGCGGCAAATGCAGAGAGAATTGTTGCACTAAACGCGACCCCTATCCACAACGTTCCAGCAATCATAGAAACATCGTCTTTAGAGAACACTGATGCTATAAGCGAAAGGGAATCGTCTTCCCAGGATGGGGCCTGCGTAAGCAATGATAATCTGTTTGTCCCTTCTATCCAAAAAAAGATTTTCAGCTACATCACTTGACACTATACCTAAGAGGCCTCGGACAAGAACTACCAAGTCTCGTGTCAATATTACTTTATGGGGTTCACTTCTAAAACCCTGCGCGGATACTATCAGACAGGGGTACTTTTACCCCCCCCCCCCCCCCCCCCGCGCGACCTTAACTACTATGTTATCTACACATGATCTCATAAGGTATTTTTCAATCTGTAACCACCGCTTTCTTAATTGGTAGGGTAAAGAATACATCGAGCAAAGCTACCACTAGTACTGCTCCAGTAGGCGTATTCCTCCCATCATGGAAGATTCCCCAATCTTGTGATTTACACGGGAAGCCAGATTACGAATATATCCTTGATAACCTTGTTCCCCCTAAACGAATCTGACACCTTGACACGTTATTGGATGAATCACTGATGAGGAGTTAACTCTAAGTGCAATGCATGAAGTTTTATTGGCGTCACATCTAAATAAGAAGATTTTAGATCTATCTCGTCGACTTGAAAACATGTCTGTGGAGCATTCCCGAGTTCTGGAAGAAAGAAACATAGAGCTGGCTCGTGTGAAGGTAAAGTTAGCCTTTCTAAGGGTACCAATAGTTTAAACACGAGCTCCATCCAATATCTTAAGGATGAGAAAACTTCGTTGCTGGATGTTTTATCCCGAGAGCGCAGGAAGCGCGAAAAACAAGAGTCTAACAACCAGTGGGCTATGGGGAAACTGGAGGAATGCAAAGAAAAGTTTACTTCTAACTGCGCCAATTTTGCCACTAGGTGCCATCAAAAACTTATCGAGAACGACAAGGTATTGCACCTTCTTGGTGTAGATTTTGATGAAGAAATTTATCCTCATCTATCAGCCGTACGAGCGGAAAAGCAATGGTTAATTCGTCATGGTCTTCACTTAGCTGCCAAGGGTGCGTTGGAATCTCCCAATATTCGGGAAGCAAATTGGGACGTAATGGTTGCTGCGATGGGGGAGGGTCAAAGTCTTGCTATGAAACATGCATCCGAGGAAGGTCTGCTGGCAAAACCTTTAGGAGAGGTGTCCTTATATGACCTTCAGGCGCAAGATAAGCTAAATGTTGCTCTCCTAGTTTTGAAGGAATGTAATCTGCCCATGCTAGATATACTTAAGAAAGATAAAGATGACCCTATCAGCGTAGTCATGGCGGGGCTCACCCTAGAGAGGCATCTACAAGAAGGTGTAGGAGAAGAGTATGACCTTTACCTTAAGCCCGATATTTCACAGCTGAAGGTGCCGATTCATTCTTCCAATTCTGATGTCGCAGTCAGAGAGGTTCCCTTAGAAAAAGTATTGAAGTGTTATGTGAAGCGTGTTGCAAAGAAAATGGGGGCCGCCTCCAGGGGATCCGTAATTGGTGTGGGGTTGGCGCACCCCTGTCGGTCCGATAGTGTACCTCTCAGTGTTCCTTCCATTGCTGCTCGAGATGTGCGCGTTCTCCAGGATATAAATAAAGCATAGATGGAACGCACCATCTGACTGAAGCGGTCTAAGTCGTCTAGGGATTTACTATGAACACGTATTTATAGTGACATAGTTTTATCCAGCATTTGTTTGTGATAGCGCACCGCATTTGGTATGCACTTGTATAAAATAGAAACACATAACTTATGTCCTCTTTGTATTACTTTTGTATGTTCGTACAAGATGGGGTACACGTTCGTGATTTTGTTGTTTTAACTTTGTAGATTTCTGCTTGGGCGTGCGCCCTAATATATTGTTCCAGGTTTTTATATCAACGTTTGATTTTTTTAATTAAAATCGCCCAATATGAGTACATTCAGTGAAGTGTATCTCTGAACTTATGGGTGAATGAGATTTCATTACGTGTGGCGTGCCACTACTACCATAAGCAAATGTCATTGAATTTGACATGTTGTTAGACGTGCACACTGTGTCTTTTCATGTCCATCATAGAATGCATGGAATGCGATACTTACTACAACGTCTTGACTAGTAAGGCGTCTAACAAGGATACCTGATCCGTGGCCACTGGGGTTGCATCCCTCTTACGTGACAAGTATAATTATTAGGATAACTCTATCCTCTTATTTCTTGTGGAAACGGTATGTACATGTACACGAGGAGAGCCAGATACGAATATTGAATGTACAATAAAATATATGTGTATGTAGACAATAATAATTATGAAGAATGAAAACAAAATAGAGTGTCGCGGAACTAGCTAGGAACCGCGACGTTTTATTGATGCTCATAAGCGTTTGAAATATCACGAAACAATACCTAATGCTTTATGAAAAAGAAAAAAGTACATGGATGTTTATTGAGAGGTGACTGCAGCTTTTAAGAGGTATCCATGCGTTGACTATATCCTGAAAGGACTTCACTTTTGAAGCTCATGTCCTTTCCACAAGCACCCTGAGTCTACACCGTCCTGTTCACATATCCTATATGCGCCCTATCCTATCACCTCTGTGACCTTGTAGGGCCCTACCCATCCTGGGTCTTTTGATAATCTCTTATACATGCATCTTGATTCCCTAACGTGGTATACTAGCTCTCCCTTCTTGAATAGGGCGTGCTGGGATGCTACGCCTGGATCTTCTATAGTTTTTGTACGCAAGTTAGAATTTCCTTCTCTAGTCCCACGCTTCATCATCATAGGCAGTGCATGTCCCTCCTTGGGTATTTCGGCCACCATTTTCAGAGGCTCGTACACTTTTTTACCCATGGTTACATGTAGTAATGCAGTTTTTGCTCGCCGGGCAAGACATCCTATAACTGTCGCAAGGGTACCCATTCCCTGGTACAGGGACGCGACAATCCCTTGATCAGACGACCCCCTACGCGGCGCGCTGTATAGGGGGTCCCTATATTGACGTCTTGGATGCGTCTTGCGGGTCTGGAAACACTGGCATTTTAGTGACATCTTGCGTGCATCTTTGTGCATCGTTGGCCAGTAATACCCTAAACGTACGACCTCATTGACCATGGGTATGGGTCCCGCTCGACACAATTTTTATGCGCGTTTTCCAAGATGATATGCACTTGGCGAGGTTCGACACACTGTAGTGGCCGCTGACGAGCGGATAGTTTGTACGGGGTTCCGTTCTGGATCCTGAATTGCTTTGTGTTTCTCCGAATCCATCGAGCTTTTCTATCATCCTGTGGAAGTATCTGAATTGTTAGGTAATTAACAATCATAGACATCCATGTAGGTGTTTCCTTTACCGCGGTTGAGGCTAACGCCTCTTCCGTTATTGACTTGCGTGCGATGAAGTCGACTAGTACTTGACTAGGCGGATTTTCCCAGCAAATGGATGCGAGGCGATCCATGGCCGATGCAATATCACTGTGTTCATCGGAAACCTCTTGTATCGCAAATTCGCTGAATCGTCCGACCATAGATCTTATATTTGTGTATAGCGGATCAGATTGTCTCCTATAGGTTCACATCTCCCTACCACGCGGTTGTTAGCAACGGGGAGTGTACATTCACCACTAAGTTCTGATGTCCATTCTTGACACTAACTATAGTCCTCCTATCAGTGCTTTATGATCTGCTTCGCTGCTTGTGGCTGTGAATCCGAAGCGCAGATCATGGGTTATTTGGGCATCCTTCTGATCCATAAGGATGAAACGTGCATCCGGTCCCCCTCTCGTAGGAATCCTGTCGAGAGTAGGATCCACGGGTGTTGGGTTGGTGATCCCTTTCCCGTAAATATGCCACCCTTCTCCTGCCTTTCTTGATAGCTTAGGGGACTACGTTTTTTCCTTTCTGCCTGTGGGTTATCCATCGTGTCGTGTTCATTTTGTGTTTTTGCGGCATTCTTCCTCTATTTACCTACTATAGAGGTACTGGTGGTTCCGTCGCTTCCATCTACATTACGAATAGTGACCACTCCGTTTTGTATTGGGAATTTAAACATGTCATGTACTGTGGATGGTACTGCACCCAGCGCCAAGATACCTGGTTGGCCAATAATCCTGTTGTACGGTGATCGAGATCGTACCACCATAAAATCCGTCCATACGGTAGCTGAATGCTCCTTGTTTCTATGGTTACCGACGTGCGGATTTTTCCCAGTGGTAGGGTTCTTTCTCCATTAAGCTCTGTGAGCATGGGTTTTATTTGCTTTAATTCATTTATTTTCTCTACGGGTAATTGTACGAAGTAGTGTTCATTCAGTATGTTTACCGCGGATCCCCCATCGACGCGCATGTTATGAATGACATGATCCCCCAGATTCATGCTTATCGATAACAATCCCATTCTATAGTTCGTATCAGTGAGGGTAGGAAACGATATTTCCTTTTTGAGCGAGAACTCTTTCACGGTTTTAGTCTGTTGGCTCAACTCATCTCTTTGCACCATGTAGATGGGTTATGGGTTTTTCTTTTTGTTTTTACCTTCATTCTTTTTTGTCTCTGCTCCTTTTCTATAATCTCTGATGAGATGGTTCAATTTTCCTTCCTTAACCAGACTTTCAATGTATTTCTTTAGCTGTATGCATTTGTCGGTAGCGTGACCTTTGTCACCATGGTACTCGCAGTACTTGGTGTTGTTCCTTTTATCCACTGAGCTAGTCATTGGGCTGGGCTTTGGGAAGTTTGAGCCTTCGGATAGGAATATTTCCCTCGAAGTCATCCTTAACGGGGTAAACTTACAATTGTTTTCACGCCCTGTCCTTTGAGTGCCTTGGAAGTCCAAGGTGCCGCTGCTGTTCTGGTTATGTGACTGTTTTTGGGTCGGTCTTGGAACTTATAGTTGGAGACCGTCTGCCTGCTATCTACTGCGGCTTCCTCGCCTTGCATAAACTCTCGAACCATTCGCATTACTCCGTCAAAGGTTTCAGGAGTCCAATCGTTCAGATTCTTTATCAGATATGGGTTGGTAATCCCTACCAGGAAGCCTAATATTTTTAGGATTTCGGGGCATTCCTTGATTTGGTTGCATTCAGATTTGAAACGTTCCAGGAAATCTTCCAGGGATTCATTATGTTTTTGTTTAACTCTTGCGAGCAAAACAGGACTTTTGTCGTACTTCTTTTGCTGGTTGTAGTTTTTCCTAGAAGCTTTTTGCAGTTATTCAAATCCATTGATGCTTCGTCGTGGTAGCCTGTCGAAACAGTTTCGTGCATTCCTTATCAATGTGGAATTAAACATGTGGCACCATACAACTTCTGGCCATTGTTCTATTTTTTCCTAGGATTCAAATACCTTCAAGTGGTCATCAGAAATCGTCGTGCCATCGTAGGTCTTGATGTTAGATGGCATGCGCCTTCTCTTTTCATCCCTGTAGGTCGTAATGCGTTTTGAAAACGCGTTTCCTCTTTCGCGGCTCCATGAGAGATACCATTCTTCATCACCGTGTTTGCTTAGTTGTCGTGATGTTTTGCGACGCCTTCTATCGTAGTCAGCAGAATCTGAGGATGAGGAGGTCGTCCTGCGACGCCTAGGATGATGGTCGCTAAAATCAGAGTTCGATGAGTTATCGCTCTAGGAACCTCCCCTCATAGACCTACTCCTCTTCCCTTTTCGTTCTTATGCACCTGAGGGAGGATCCTTTTCCCTTGGTCCTAATCGCTTAAGAGCGCTTTGGCGTTCTTCCAGTCGCTTTGGTGAGAATCCTTGATCCCCGGGAACAGGTCCTAGCCGGTCTTGAATACAGACGCGCTGCATGTTGTTGGTAGGTGTGATGGGAGTTCTCTTCTCCCTTGAGTCGTATGAATAGTGTAACACCCCATTTTGGTAAATGGAATGTCACGCGTGATTATGGCGTGTCATCAAAGAATACAAGGAAAATGTCTTAAAACATTACATGACCATAAAAAGGAAATACCAGAAACAAACATAGGTACCCTTAAGTATAAGCTCATCACACACAAACATAATTACTGTGAAGGAAAGGACTAAACAATGTCCATGGGAATAAGTAGCAAAATGTATGATGAAATGAAAGGAAAACAGTTAAAGTCTACGAGCGCCCTTGAGTACCTGCCGTTTTGGAACATTAAAGGAAAACGGCTGAGCATAACGCTCAGTGCACGATATAAAAGTATGACATGGAATAACGTAAGCATATAAGACTAATAGCAGCGGGATATCATAAGTTCTAAGTAATTTGGATTCATGTTCATATAACTAGTTTTATCATTTGAAAAGAGTTATGTTTCTATGAAAATCTGTTTAATTAGCCAAATAGCCCATATAGGTCATGAGGTTCCACCGTGCATGAATACTTGGAGGGGAGACCTCGTCATGCAATTAGAGGGGTTGCCTCTAATTAAATAGTCTCGGTAGAAGGGATCAACTCCTAGTGAAGGATGCAAGGCACACATCGCATTCACTCTGATAACACTGCTAAACATGTAACTAGGATGCAACCATACGCCCCACATGATAATATAATATAATGGCCAAAACTGAAAAGGAATGCCACGAGCAATCACTTCGCCGTGGGGAAGTCATAACACTAGTGCCTCTAGTGTTATGGTTATGGTACCTCCATAACTAGGTGACATTGGACATGCATGTATATGGCTTAGGCTCTTAATCTAACATAAGTATCAAACATATAAAACAAATACTGGGAAAACAGTTGGTTGTAGACGGGGAATCCTAATAAGGAAAGAATGTCCATACTGAAAGGACGGGAAATCCGTACCTTAAGTCCAGTGAACGAAGAAGACGAACGGAAGAGAGTCTTACTTCGATCTCACTAATGCTACATAAATAGTATACGTGTATATGTATTCTAATTACTGAGGTACGTAACGGATTTTATGTCATGTCTTAGCTTGTTTTATATGTTCATGTCTTGTTTTACTGATTTTAACGTTATACTGTGTTTATAATGTATTCTGCGTATTCTGATTAAGTATTACTTGTATTTATTTGTATTATTATACTTGTTGTGTAATAATAAGTAACTTTCTAAAAATAGCAGGTTTCCTAAAATAGAAAGTTCCCAAAAATAGAAAGTTTCCAAAAATTGATTAACTTCTTAAAATAGATTAGTTTCTAAAAATAGAAAGTTTCAAAAAATAGTAAGTTTCTTGTATTAGAAAGTTTCCATATTTAGAATTAAGCTGAATTAATATCATAAGTCATGTAGTTATAATATAGTTTATTAATAATATTCTGTTAATTAAATAACTATAGGTTATACGATTTAATTAAATATAAGCATGATTTAATTAAATTAAAGTGAATAAAAATAATTAGGTTAAAACATGTATTAATACTATATTAATATAACCTAAGTCATGATCATTAATTAATTATATTTGATGTTTAATAATTAATTAATACGATAGTGTAAAATAAATAAATAAATACTTAGGTTAAAACATGTATTATTTAATAAGTATAATAACCTAAGTTTCATGTTTAATTAAATTAATTATAAGTCATGTATTAATTAATTTAATTATCTTGTAAAAATAATATACTTGTAAAATTACGTGTAAAAATAATTATGAACCGAACCCGTGTGTTATCTAATTAAACATGTCGTGAACCGGACCCGTGAAACCCCTAAAAACAGTGGCAAACCGGCTGAGCCGGTTGCCACCGGCTTAAGCCGGTGGTCTTGACCCTCTCGGCTAGCCGCTGTCACCAAAGTTCCCACCGGCTGTAGCCGGTGGTTCCCCTACGTGCGCTGCGGTTACCCCTGCTTGACCAACCTAGCCACCTGCTAGGTCGGTGGTGTTGGTTTGCTTACTGCCGAGACCCACATAAACCACAAGGACACCCCGACGCATGTCGGGGTCCCTTGTACCTGCTTTCGACCGAGACCAAGCCACACCGAGACATATGTCTCGGTTGGTGGTCGAACCAAGGACGCCGAGAGCCTTGGGCTCTCGGTTTGGGTGGCGGCCGAACAAAAACAACCCGAAACAACCTTTAATCTTTACCCCTTGATCCCATGACATGTTTTTATCCATGTTTTTATTTAATTACATGTTCATATAATGATTAATTAAATAAAAGAAAAAACAAAGGGTTTAAGGATTTACCAACACGTGAAAAGATTAAGGAAGAATAACACGAACACAATCTATGATTTGCTTAGCTAAAAATTAATCCAATCACCCTTGTGTGGTGATGTGCGCCGCCGGCCAAAGAGAGCAAGAAGGAGAGTAGGGTTTTTAATTTTCTTAAAAATCTTCTGTGAATGAAAAGTATTTTTCCTTTATTTGTTATTTGGTTAAAATCAAATGGGCTGGGCCCCCTTCTCTCTTGTGCCACGGCTTGTAGGGCCCACCAAGGGAAACCCGAAGCCGTTCTCGTTTCTATTTTAATACATGTCGTGAGTTCGTGTTTATGTAAAATCCATGATTTTACCATGATATTATGTAACAGATTTCCACCCAATAATCCTAGAACACATATTCATATGTTATGTTTCCTTAAGATGTGAATAAACATGTCTATCATGTAACTATACTTCTACATTCATCTTTGTTGAAACTAACTTCACAACTTAAACCATGAACTCACAACTAAGTAAAACAAGTAATGAAGTGTGTTTTTAACTATAAACAACACTTAATAAACATGGAAACATACTACACAATGTACTTATAATGTATGAGTGCATACATATTATTACATGCTTAAACTCTCATGGACTAGCCCAAGGTTGTGCTCTTTGTATTAGGCCCCACTTAAGCCCATGACCAAAGCCCATCCTTTTCCCCCCTATTTGGTGAGTATCACACGACATAGGCTTGTGTGGAAGATGGAGAGTTACCTTGGAAAGGCAAAAGGGGACACTTGGCATGATATGTCTTACCAAGGTGAATCATACCCTTTTGCCATTCATTTCCCTCTCTCCTCTTTAAGCCGAAACACACACACACCTCACATACATGCAATCCAAATCTTGTTCTCCCACTTTCTTCTCTCTCAATCATACGGCTTAAAGCCATATACATCCAAAAACCAAGTATTAATTCCACCAAGATACTTGTCTCATCTCTACTATAAATCATTGGTAGTATCATTCTCTTGGAATCACTATAAACATGCCCTAGCTAAGCCATCTGGGCCACGACTTGATTTATACATAGGGTTTTCTTCATCATTTTGAGTAGATCTCAAATCACCTTGTGCATCTAGATCATTTGTGATACTTTTAGGCAGGAAAGGTATACACTACTTGTTCTTTCATTTCTTCATGCACGCATCATCATACATCTATAAACACAAGTAAATAACATGTTAAAAATCAAAGTTGATAAAGCTATGACCATTATAGGTCACGGCATATTTATAAAAATCATGTTCATGATTTAAAAATATTTAGTAAGAAACATATTCTTTGTATTCCATATTTTAAACTAGATTTAAAAACCATATGAAACCTTTTATAAATCTAAATGTAGCATGAGTTATGAATCTTGTTTTATGGGACTTTGGTTAACTAATAACCATAGATCTCATAAAATGAATTTGTGAAACTTAAAAGTCATGAAAACCATGACCTTAAAGGTCACGGCTAAATTAAATGGTGACCATATGATTCATCAACTTAGTTTTAAAGATGGAATATGAAATGTAACATACTAAATGGAATGTTAAAAATCACAAATACAACTTATGTGTATAAATGTAGCCGTGGGTTACACTAGACCTAAAATGGGTTAGATGTACATGCATGCTTATAAAAACCTAGATCTATTGATAAGTGTTAACTTAACATGATATACATAAAATAAGCTAGTAGATCTTATGGGAATATTGGGAGAAACAATATAGCCGTGGGCTATACATTGTTTCTTGGAACAATAGTAGCCTTAGAAACATGCATGCAAATTAGATAATCATGATGGGTGTTTGTGAATATTTACTAAACTTAAAAACTAGTTAAAGGGATATCTTGGAAATACCAAGATCTAAAAATATAGCCGTAAGCTATATATGAGGGAACATGGATCTATGTTTGATTTTTAGGTCTAGACATAGTTTAGATCTCATTTTGAATTTGTGACTTATTTTCTTGATGTGTACATAGTTAGATCTAATTTTGTAACACATATAAACTTCATGCAACCTTAAAATAAGACTTGACCTATCTTAATAAGCTATAACCAATATTAGCCATGGGATATAAGCTCTTATTAGGGCTTATGACCTACTTGTAACCTTATAACACACCTAGATCTAATTTAGTATAACACATAAAACAAAATGTAAGTTTTATTCATTTAGATTGGAAAACTAAATATTAATAAGCTCATAATAAGCTTATAAGAATATCCTAAGTAAAAATATACATAAAAGGTAAATTAATGTTAATGGACTAATTAAGTCCATGAAATGTTAATTCAAAACTTAAATGGACCCAATAAGCCCATTTTATAAATTATAGTAACTTAAATGGACTTAAAATCACAATTAGGCCCATTTAACTAATTAAAGGACTTATAAATGTATTAAGCCCAATAAATGATTTAAAGACCTATTTAAATAAATTAGTGGACTTGAAATATACTTAAGCCCACTAAAATAGCCCATTAGATGTTTAGCCCATTTAATGAGCCCATATAAAGTTTAAATGTTAAAATAAAAGTTTTTATAATAAAATATAACTTATAAAAACTTTTTGGATGAAAATGACATTTCACAAAACTTAAGGACTAAAACCGTAACTTATGAAACGAGTTTTGATAAGCTAGTAAACATAAGGACTGAAAATGTAAATATCCAAAAGTCTAGGGTTTAAATAAATACTATTCGTGGCAAATTAAACCCTAGGGACCATTTTGGGAGTTTCCAAAAGTTATTTTGCCATTTTAAAACGCAAAGGACTATTTTTGTTAATTGCCAAAACTTAGAGAAGCCCTAGGGGCTGTTTTTGGTAAATCTAGTAAAGTTACAAAACCTAGATCTAACTAGGGGGACCAAATCTGCCATAAGCTGAAACTATAACAAGCCCTAGGTACTAAATATGTAAAATCCGAACGTTATACTTGTTTAAAAATATAAAGGGACTAGTTTGCCATATTCCGAAACATTTCCAAGCCCTAACCCTAAAATCTATCTTAATTATAATCAAACATAATAAAAATACTTAGACCATAAGAATTAAGGTATAAATTCTTAAGTTTAAATTATTTTATAAACTTTAAAATAATTTATGGAAAAGTTAAATAAAATATTTTATATATTTTTTTAAATATTTATATTTACTTTAGGAAATAATTGTATAAACAATTATGAATATGTATTGTTAATACATGTACTCATATACTTTTAAGAAATAAAATTATGTGAACGTTAATTAAATTAAATGTTACTACGTAAATATATTATAAGTAAAACCCCTTATGTTTACTTAAATATAGAACGTGGTTATAAATTTAACGGGATGTTATTGATACAAGTACTATAAACATATATTGATATTTTAAGTGAAACATTTTCTTTTATGTTTACTTAAATGTAAAACTTAATTGTAAGATTGAATGATTACTATGAATACATGTATGCTAACTAATATTAATAGTTAAACATTTGATGTGAACTTAGAAATGAAACTTATATAAATAAGTTAAATGAATATTGATGCTACTTGAACTATGGTTATTAAGATAAATACCATAGTATGAATAAACTGAATAAAATCCGTATAAGCATACATATATGTTCTTTGTACTATCTATTAAGACTGTACTATCTGATTAGGCATAACTTTGGTGTGAGCTTTAATTGGATATCCGTATTAAACAAGCAATTGCCTACTCCTAGGTGAGTTTACAACCCCATATAAACTTTGATAAAAAAACTTTCCCTTTTTGGGAAAGAAAATATGTAAACATATATTGGATATAACTGGATTGTATAAACTGGATTATGATTGCTTACTATTGAAACTATTAAATTGTTGTAAATCGCTCGAATGTTATAAATAGATCTATTAGGGATTGACCATCCCCGTCTGGGTGAGTCATGCTCACTGTGCCTTGGTCGGGACAACAGACGTATACCATGTTAGAACTGGAATGGATGTCTCTTTGTAAGACACTACGTCCTCATCTGTTGAGGACTATGGGGTTAAGCTTCAGTTTCTAATAATAAACAAATGTTATTTACATTTTAGTAAAAATGCTTTGTGCATTATTACTTCTATGATTATTGTATGTCCAAACTAATTAATTGTTAAAAATCTGTAAATTCATCAACTTTATGTTGACCCCGTTAGTATGTTTTGCACAGGAATATGAAGTTAGTACGTGGTGTGTGCATGGTCTCCAGCATCTTAGTAATCTGAATTGTAGGACTCGTCTGGGGTTCTATTTGGGAAACTCAAACAAACACTCTTCACCATGTTTAGGACAATTTTTATTTATTTGTTTAAATAAACATATAATATGTTTTGACTAACTCTTTATCTTATGCTCTATGGACTATATGCTATCGATCCACCCTTGTGACATCTCCGTGGACATATTCCGCATATTTTGACCCTACTCGGGGTGTCACAGAGAATGGTATCAGAGCCTTAGTTAAAGAGAACCAAATAAAATTTTTAAATAAAATAAAAATAAAATGATTTTTCTTTTATTTAAAACTGGACTATAACTTATAAAAATCTTTTTGGGATTTTATTTTGGGACCGTATTAGTTAAGCATATAGATCTTAGGGCATTTTATGCTATGTGAACTAATTGTATATATATATGTTTACTAAACTTGATTATTAATACTGTTTAGTGAGGTATTGCTATATGTTAGGCGTGCTAAACTTGAAAATTTTACACCACATAGTGAAATATTGAAATGAGAATATGAGTAATATTAAACTAAACTTCACACTTACAAATTGATAATGAACTACTTACATGATAATACATATATATGTATAAGTATAAATATTTGTAACCTTAAAACATTCTAATAACTGTTTAAAAGGGATATATTTCATAAAGCATGTAATCTAAATAATATCGTTCTTTGTTTGTAAGCTTATACTCACTTCAAACTTAAAATAATACTATTTCCGAGCATCATGACTCCGCCTACTTCATCCACGACTCTTCTACCCAGAGTAGCTCCTACTCCAGTTGTTTGTTCATCCCCACGATCGACGCAGTGTGGATGGTTGTCAGCCTCAGATTCAGAGGATGACCCAGCCACCGAAGCTGTACTCCCAGAGGACCCTTTTTCTATCTCAGCATCAGCCACACCGGCCCCAACCTCTATGGAGGAGGATCGGGTTCCCTCTAGCATACCATCTTCCATGCCTCTGTCCTTTTCATCAGGCTATTTCTCCGGACTCGCACCCGTCTCCACTTATGAGACCGGGGAAGGCTCCGGGGTAGGACGTGTCGATTCCATCTAGGCCCAGATCTCCGCATTGGATGCACGTCATGAGCGAGAGATATCCGACCTCCATAGCCAGTTGACAGTCAGTCAACAGAGCCATGCCGTCATCTATGAGCGTATCGAAACTCTTTTCTGCACTATGAGGGGAGACTCCCAGACTGCTAAGGGCATCCAGGCTAGGACGGACGAGGCACTAAAGTGGTTATTGGATGATAACTACCGCCTCCACCAGTGCATTCAGGTCATGGAGGGTCTGCAGCATCAGACCCATGCTGCTGTAGCTGCTCAGGAGCAGTCATTGTCCATCTTCTTTGATCTCGCCACTGTCCGGCATGATGGGGTTACTGGGGAGATGGCTTACCTCCGAGGGGTCGTCGATAGGCTCCGGAACCAGCTACTGTCTGCACTCCGTACGCTCAATGAGACCCGAACGACAGTTCGGACATTGTGGAACACCAGGAGGAATTCTGCAGCCCTACCAGCTCCATCCGCACCGTCAGCCCCGACATCATCTAGTGGACCATCCATGTAGGATTAGCATAGACGTACTAGACTTCTTGTACTTCATGATAAGCTCACGGGTTGCATCCCGGCTATCATGAAATAGGGCCTTTGTACTTTTATCTCTTGTTCAGCTTTTTGTGATGTAATCCCGTACTTTATCTTTTCTTTCTTTTGGGACATGTAACTTTGGGATATGATGTTTTTAAAGACTGTGTGTATCATTACTTTGGATTAGGCTCGACCGGCCTATGACTTAGATTGTGTTATGCTAAGATGACTGTTAAATTTCTCATGGAAATAACATGTAATCACTTTCTTTATTATATCTGCTGTGCACTGTATTATATTATGAGATCTTAACAGGTTGTCCAAATTTGTTATGAAATCAGTGCATAAGTTTCCTCGTGCAAATAATATAAAAACTGTACTAAGGCTTGAACTAATAATCTCATTTTGTATATGATTATAGACAAATGGTGATTACGAGGTCAAATCCCAATAATGCAACCACTTCCAATGCCGACAATGCTGAATCCTCAGAAGCTACACGAAATGTCACTTCCGCACAACTGCGGGAAATGATAAATGAAGGCATCACAGCAGCTATGGCAGCCAAAGGAGCTAATCCAAATACAAACAATGATCCAAACTCCGACGCTCGCAGAAACAACACCAACAGGGGTTGCTCTTACCCCGACTTCTTGAAATGTAAACCCTCATACTATCGAGGGAAAGAAGGATTTGTTGAATTGATGCAGTGGTTTGAAAAACTAGAGACAGTCTTTCGCATCAGTGGTTGTGCTGACGAGAACAGAGTTAAGTTTGCCACGTGCACCCTACTTGAGAGTGCCTTACCTGGTGGAACTCTGTGGTCGCTATCCTTGGACATGACCTTGCTTATACTCTCACTTGGGCCAACCTCAAGTAAAGAATGACTGAGAAGTACTATCCCAGAGGAGAAATGAAGAAGTTGGAAGTCGAACTGTGGGATCTCAAGTGTAAGAACAAAGATATCATTTGGTACAACCAAAGATTTCAAGAGTTAAGCTTGATGCGCACCAGAATGTTTCCTCTAAGGAGTGACAAGATTGAAAAGTATGTTAGCGGACTCCCTGACAACATTCATGACAGTGTACTAGCTTCACGACCCACCACTGTTGAAGGTGCCATGGAATTTGCGACTGAGCTGATCAAGAAACGAGCTCGTAATATGTCTGAGAGGCAAACAGACAACAAGAGGAAATCCGATGAAAAATCTCGTAGCCAGCACCAACAGCCTTCCAAAAAGCAAAACGTTGGGCAAGCAGATGACACTACCCCCACAACCCGCACCAAGAACTACTCAGGGACAAAACCCAAGTGTTCGAAGTGCAACTACCATCATGTTGTTGGAGGACAATGACAAGGATGCTACAAGTGCGGCCAACAAGGTCACTTTGCTCACGAGTGTCCGACCAATGTTGCTACCTCAGGTCGACCCAACACCAATCCTGGAAACAGCAACAAGGGCAAGTCCAACGCACGAGGGAGTGGAAGTGGTCAACCGGGAAACCGAAACCCTACTAGGGGAAGTGGTAGCGGGCCGAAGAAAGCTGTGGTATGTTACGAGTGTGGAACCCCTGGACACGTGAGACCTGATTGTCCCAAGTGGGCCAACCAGAAGAAGGACAACAAAGGAACTCCTTCGCAAGTGTACATGGCCGACAATTCCCCAGCAAATCCAGGCTCCAACACCATACCTGGTACGCTCTTACTAAACCAATGATATGCATTTATCTTGTCTGATACATGTGAAGACCAAAGCACTACAATTGCTAAATTTAGTAAGGTGATGGAAATCCCTCTGATAGTTCTAGACTCTTATTATACTATGGAATAGTCGACGGAAAAGTTATGATAGTTAAACACCATCATCCGAAGTTGTTCCTTAAAAACTTTCCGAATCAGCCGTTTTACACCAATCAGATCTTAGAAAGCCTTGATAACTTTGATGTCGTAATTAGCACAAGCTGGCTAGCAAGTAACATGCAATTATCCCTTATAGCCAAAAATAGGTTTGTGTACCTTGGTGAGATGAAACCTTGATTACACTGGGGAGCCATAACCCCGATATAGTTAACACTAGATTTTGTGTCATCTCTAGCACCAACGGGCTAAAGAATATTTGGTCCGAGAAAGACCCGTTTCCCTAACCTGTTTGTTCCCTGCCTAAACCTGAAGGACACACCCAACTCACAATGGGTGTATTTTGTAGGGTTACTTCCGCCACCTAGACAATCCTAAACCTGAAAGGCACATCCAACTCACAATGAGTGTACTTTGTAGGGCTATGTTCAGCATCCCCCGTAAGGAGATGTTGAATGTCCTATGTTTTTGGACATTCCTCCTTCCTCTTCGGGTCCAATTAGTTCGACAATACCATCATCCATTAGACATTGGGAGATGAGAATTCCTCTCTTTAGAAGTCAGAATTTGTACAAATTTTGAACCAGTAATAGTGAATGTATGACCCTTGTTACGACACCCGGCAAGGCACGCACTTCTTTATTCTTGGTATCTTATTTTATTTCCACCATTTGAGGTACTTCTTTTCTGCGCCCCTCTCACTCAGCCTCACGGCAAAGGAATCAGATTCTTTGCAACTTCCTACGCAAACGCCATCGACAACAATCTTAACCTCTTTGTTGGGTAGAAACTTTAGTACCATTAACTAATGTTTGTGTCCCGCTGACTTGAGGTAAAGATCATAAGTCTTTTCTTAAAGATGTTAATATAGGAGGGGTTAAGTTAAACATGTTCGTTTTACCTCCAACCCCCAATTTTTCATCCGCGGGTATGGAGATATAACTTTTATCTCACCCATGAAAAGGATGTAGAAATACTGCATCCCTAGATTCCCCAGCGTATGAAATATGTTGGCATGTCCTCCTCATATTATAAACCATTTGCAATGGATATGTCCTCCTAACCAAATCCACAACGCCAATGGTCCTCTCCCAGATCCAGGAAAGGTATGACTACAACACCCATTGAGAAGCCCGCGCCTATCCATCCACGGCCGCAGTCTCCTTTACTGCTCAATCAGATGTATAGTGCGATCCGGATAAAGATCTCTTTGCATTCCTCGCCTACCCATCCACAGCAGCAGTCTCCTTTACTGCTCGATCGGATGTATAGTGCGATCCAGATAAAGATCTCTTTGCATTCCTCGCCTTCCCATCCACAGCAGCAGTCTCCTTTACTGCTCGATCGGATGTATAGTGCGATCCAGATAAAGATCTCTTTGCATTCCTCGCCTACCCATCCACAGCAGCAGTCTCCTTTACTGCTCAATTGGATGTATAGTGCGATCCAGATAAAGATCTCTTTGCATTCCTCGCCTACCCATCCACATCAGCAGTCTCCTTTACTGCTCAATCGGATGTATAGTGCGATCCAGATAAAGATCTCTTTGCATTCCTCGCCTACCCATCCACAACAGCAGTCTCCTTTACTGCTCAATCAGATGTATAGTGCGATCCAGATAAAGATCTCTTTGCATTCCTCGCCTACCCATCCACAGCAGCAGTCTCCTTTACTGCTCAATCGGGTGTATAGTGCAATCCCGATAAAGATCTCTTTGCATTCTCTTCTATTCACTTATAATGACGGAAGCTTCCATAAATGCCAGATCAGGCGTATAAGAATAATGTAGACCACTTCGCGTTATTGCCGCCATCCGTACCTGAGAGAGAACCTGAAACAAATCATGTACTTAGAACATCTCTTACTTAAAAGATAACTAGGTTTTTAGTAGCTTTGAGGATAAAGCTAAAATAACGGGGTGGTGCTGTAAAATCCATGATTTTACCATGATTTTATGTAACAGATTTCCACCCAATAATCCTAGAACACATATTCATATGTTATGTTTCCTTAAGATGTGATTAAACATGTCTATCATGTAACTATACTTCTACATTCATCTTTGTTGAAAATAACTTCACAACTTAAACCATGAACTCACAACTAAGTAAAACAAGTAATGAAGTGTGTTTTTAACTATAAACAACACTTAATAAACATGGAAACATACTACACAATGTACTTATAATGTATGAGTGCATACATATTATTACATGCATAAACTCTCATGGACTAGCCCAAGGTTGTGCTCTTTGTATTAGGCCCAAGTTAAGCCCATGACCAAAGCCCATCCTTTTCCCCCTATTTGGTGAGTATCACACGGCATAGGCTTGTGTGGAAGATGGAGAGTTACCTTGGAAAGGCAAAAGGGGACACTTGGCATGATATGTCTTACCAAGGTGAATCATAACCTTTTGCCATTCCTTTCCCTCTCTCCTCTTTAAGCCGAAACACACACACACACACCTCACATACATGCAATCCAAATCTTGTTCTCCCACTTTCTTCTCTCTTAATCATACGGCTTAAAGCCATATACATCCAAAAACCAAGTATTAATTCCACCAAGATACTTGTCTCATCTCTACTATAAATCATTGGTAGTATCATTCTCTTGGAATCACTATAAACATGCCCTAGCTAAGCCATCTGGGCAACGACTTGTTTTGTACATAGGGTTTTCTTCATCATTTTGAGTAGATCTCAAATCACCTTGTGCATCTAGATCATTTGTGATACTTTTAGGCAATAAAGGTATACAATACTTGTTCTTCCATTTCTTCATGCATGCATCATCATACATCTATATACACAAGTAAATAACATGTTAAAAATCAAAGTTGATAAAGCTATGACCATTATAGGTCACGACATATTTATAAAAATCATGTTCATGATTTAAAAATATTTAGTAAGAAACATATGCTTTGTATTCCATATTTTAAACTAGATTTAAAAACCATATGAAACCTTTTATAAATCTAAATGTAGCATGAGTTATGAATCTTGTTTTATGGGACTTTGTTTAACTAATAACCATAGATCTCATAAAATGAATTTGTGAAATTTAAAAGTCATGAAAACCATGACCTTAAAGGTCACGGCTAAATTAAATAGTGACCATATGATTCATCAACTTAGTTTTAAAGATGGAATATGAAATGTAACATACTAAATGGAATGTTAAAAATCACAAATACAACTTATGTGTATAAATGTAGCCGTGGGTTACACTAGACCTAAAATGGGTTAGATGTACATGCATGCTTATAAAAACCTAGATCTAATGATAAGTGTTAACTTAACATGATATACATAAAATAAGCTAGTAGATCTTATGGGAATATTGGGAGAAACAATATAGCCGTGGGCTATACATTTTTTCTTGGAATAATAGTAGCCTTGGAAACATGCATGCAACCTAGATAATCATGATGGGTGTTTGTGAATATTTACAAAATTTAAAAACTAGTTAAAGGGATATCTTGGAAATACCAAGATCTGAAAATATAGCCGTGACCTATATATGAGGGTACATGGATCTATGTTTGATTTTTAGTTCTAGACATAGTTTAGATCTCATTTTGAATTTGTGGCTTATTTTCTTGATGTGTACATAGTTAGATCTAATTTTTTAACACATATAAACTTCATGCAACCTTAAAATAAGACTTGACTTATCTTAATAAGCTATAACCAATATTAGCCATGGGATATAAGCTCCTACTAGGGCTTATGACCTACATGTAACTTTATAACACACCTAGATCTAATTTAGTATAACACATAAAACAAAATGTAAGTTTTATTCATTTAGATTGGAAAACTAAATATTAATAAGCTCATAATAAGCTTATAAGAATATCCTAAGTAAAAATATACATAAAAGGTAAATTAATGTTAATGGACTAATTAAGTCCATGAAATGTTGATTCAAAACTTAAATGGACCCAATAAGCCCATTTTATAAATTATAGTAACTTAAATGGACTTAAGATCACAATTAGGCCCATTTAACTAATTAAAGGACTTAAAAATGTATTACGCCCAATAAATGATTTAAAGGCCCATTTAAATAAATTAGTGGACTTGAAATATACTTAAGCCCACTAAAATAGCCCATTAGATGATTAGCCCAATGAGCCCATATAAAGTTTAAATGTTAAAATAAAAGTTTTTAAATAAAATATAACTTATAAAAACTTTTTGGATAAAAATGACAATTCACAAAACTTAAGGACTAAAACCGTAACTTATGAAACTTGTTTTGATAAGCTAGTAAACACAAGGACTGAAAATGTAAATATCCAAAAGTCTAGGGTTTAAATAAATACTATTCGTGGCAAATTAAACCCTAGGGACCATTTTGGGAAGTTTCCAAAAGTTATTTTGCCATTTTAAAAACCAAAGGACTATTTTTGTCAATTTCTAAAACTTAGAGAAGCCCTAGGGGCTGTTTTTGGTAAATCTAGTAAAGTTACAAAACCTAGATCTAACTAGGGGGACCAAATCTGCCATAAGCTGAAACTATAACAAGCCCTAGGTATTTAATATGTAAAATCCGAAAGTTATACTTGTTTAAAAATATAAAGGGACTAGTTTTGCCATATTCCGAAACATTTCCAAGCCCTAACCCTAAAATCTATTTTAATTATAATAAAACATAATGAAAATACTTAGACCATAAGAATTAAGGTATAAATTCTTAAGTTTAAATTATTTTATAAATTTTAAAATAATTTATGGAAACTTTAAAGTTAAATAAAATATTTTATATTTTTTTTAAATATTTATATTGACTTTAGGAAATAATTGTATAAACAGTTATGAATATGTATTGTTAATACATGTACTCATATACTTTTAAGAAATAAAATTATGTGAACGTTAATTAAATTAAATGTTAGTACATAAATATATTATAAGTAAAACCCCTTATGTTTACTTAAATATAGAACGTGGTTTTAAATTTAACGGGATGTTATTGATACAAGTACTATAAACATAGATTGATATTTTAAGTGAAACATTTTATTTTATGTTTACTTAAATGTAAAGCTTAATTGTAAGATTGAATGATTACTCTAAATACATGTATGCTAACTAATATTAATAGTTAAACATTTGATGTGAACTTAGAAATGAAACTTATATAAATAAGTTAAATGAATATTGATGCTACTTGAACTATGGTTATTTAGATAAATACCATAGTATGAATAAACTGAATAAAATCCGTATTAGCATACATATATGTTCTTTGTACTATCTATTAAGACTGTACTATCTGATTAGGCATAACTTTGGTGTGAGCTTTAACTGGATATCCGTATTAAACAAGCAATTGCCTACTCCCAGGTGAGTTTACAGCCCCATATAAACTTTGATAAAACTTTCCCTTTTTGGGAAAGAAAATATGCAAACATATATTGGACATAACTGGATTGTATAAACTGGATTATGATTGCTTACTATTTAAACTGTTAAATTGTTGTAAATCGCCCGAATATTATAAATAGATCTATTAGGGATTGACCATCCCCGTCTGGGTGAGTCATGCTCACTGTGCCTTGGCCGGGACAACAGACGTATACCATGTTGGAACTGGAATGGGTGTCTTTTTGTAAGACACTACGTCCTCATCTGTTGAGGACTATGGGGTTAAGCTTCAGTTTCTAATAATAAACAAATGTTATTTACATTTTAGTAAAAATGCTTTGTGCATTATTACTTCTATGATTATTGTATGTCCAAACTAATTAATTGTTAAAATCTGTAAATTCACCAACTTTATGTTGACCCCGTTAGTAAGTTTTGCACAGGAATATGAAGTTAGTACGTGGTGTGTGCATGGTCTCCAGCATCTTAGTAATCTGCATTGTAGGACTCGTCCGGGGTTCTATTTGGGAAACTCAAACAAACACTCTTCACCATGTTTAAGACAATTTTTATTTATTTGTTTAAATAAACATGTAATATGTTTTGACTAACTCTTTATCTTATGCTCTATGGACTATATGCTATCGATCCACCCTTGTGATATCTCAGTGGATATATTCTGCATATTTTGACCCTACCCGGGGTGTCACAGTTTACATGTTACGTTATTATTAATTATTCGTGTTATTATAAATACTTGTACGTAACGATATTAATCGTATTAATAATATACGTAAACACATAATTATATGTTTGTGATTCTTACGTTCATGATTTCATGTTCGTGGTTATAATTATTATTGATAATAATTATCGTGTACTAACACGTACTTAATACTTGTCGTAATAATGATACATACATAACTTCTGTAATTACTAATCGTGACACGTTTTCATGCTATAAAAGGAAAGTTTTAATATGTACGTATGTTTACTAAGGGTACTATTCATGGTAAAAGCATGCGGGTTTTACAAATAGTCTAAGGATGAAGCGTCCTCAATGATTGGTGCATCTGGATAGGTGACCCGTTTGGGGGCAGTTTGTGTGTCCTGTCCCGTTAGGTTCTCTTCTCTCCTTTGCTTCCTCCTCTCATGGTGGAGCTCCTTGTTGGAGGTTGACCCCCATAAAGCTTGTAGTTCCCTATCAAAGTACATGTTGACCCTTAGTGGATACTGAACCATGTGAAGGGGATGATACTTGTACCCTTTGAGTAAGGACACATGGAAAACGTCGTGAACGTGAGAAAGCTACGGAGGTAACGTTAAACGATAAGATACTTCATCGACTCGCTCGATGACATCAAACGGTCCGATGAATCGAGGACTGAGCTTCCCTTTGATTCCAAAACGTCTAACACCACGTGCCGACGATACCTTAAGAAAGACGTGATCTCCTACGTTAAAATGTAAGTCCCTACGATGCTTGTCGGAATAACTCTTCTAACGTGAACGTGCCTCTTGTAATTTCTGCTTAGCTATAGCGACCTTCTCGTTGGTCAACTCTATCATATCTGGTCCTTCAAGTGTTCGCTCACCAACCTGATCCTAGCAGATTAGGGTGCGATACTTTCTACCATATAACATCTCGAATGGAGCACACTTAATGCTGGCGTGCTAACTGTTGTTGTATGCAAACTCTACAAAACAGATGTAATCGTCCCAATCTCCTGTCCATTCCAACGCACATGACCTCAACATGTCTTCTAATGTATGAATCGTTCGCTCTGATTGTCCGTCTGGTTGAGGATGAAAAGCCGTGCTAAGCTTGAATTTTGTACCCCAAGCTTTCTACAGACTCCTCCAAAATCGCGAAGTGAAACGAGGTTCTCTGTCCGAGACGACACTGGATGGAGCACCATGAAGTCTCATGATCTCCTTCTTGTAAGTGTCAGCGAGTTTACTGACCAGATCGTCCTTGCGGATCGGTAAGAAATGAGCTGACTTAGTAAGTCGATCAACGATAACCCAAATCGCATCATGCCTCCTCTTTGTCTGCGGAAGACCGGTAAAAAATCCATGGTGATTTTGTCCCACTTCCATTATGGAATATCTAACGGTTGTAGTAAACCACTAGACCGCTGATGCTCGATCTTAACCTGCTGGCAGGTAAGACATTTGGAGACGTAAGTAGCAACATCTTGTTTCATACCACTCCACCAAAAGTATTGCTTGATGTCATGGTATATCTTGGTCGAACCAGGATGAATGGAGAATGGGGAGCTATGAGCTTTAGCTAATAATGCTTCCCTGAGTGTAAGATCATCAGGAACACAAAGTCTAGTGCCCTACCATAAGATACCATCGTCATCTAACCGAAAATCCGTCTGCTGTTCTAAGTTCTGAATAATCGCCCAAATTTCACCATCATCCTTCTGAGCTTCCTTGATCCTAGAGAGTAACTCAGGTTCCACTCTAAGATTAGCCCAATAACCCTGCTGTCCACGTACCATGATCTTGATGTCTAGTCGTTCTAAGTCTCTTATAATTTCTTCCTCAATTTTAATGCCGTTTATCGTACCGGACTTTCTACTAAGTGAATATGCCACTACATTCGCCTTACTGGGATGATATTGCAGATTAATGTCATAATCCTTCAACAACTCTAACCATATCCTCTGTCTCATATTCAGTTCACGTTGAGTGAAGATGTACTTCAGGCTCTTGTAGTTCGTGAAGATGTCACATGATTCTCCATACAAGTAGTGTCTTATATCTTCAATGCAAACACGACTGCTGCAAGTTCCAAGTCATGCATAGGGTAATTTTCCTCATAAGGCTTAAGCTGCCGTGAAGCATACGCAATCACTTTCCCATGTTGCATGAGAACACAGCCAAGTCCCTTCCCTGAAGCATCACTGTATATTTAAAATCCACCTGTACCAGATGGGAGAGTAAGAATCGGTGCAGATACTAACTTCTTCTTTAGGTCTTCAAAGCTCTTCTCTCTTTCATTAGTCCAGATGAATTTCTCCCCTTTCTGCATCAGTTTGGTCAATGGCAACGCTAAACGGGAAAAGTTCTCTACGAACCTACGGTAGTAACTAGCTAAGCCTAGGAAACTGCGAACTTCAGTCGCTGATGTCGGTCTGGGGCACTTGGTAATAGCCAACCTTTGCTGGATCCATGGTGATTCCTTCTGCTGATATAATGTGACCTAAGAACGCCACCTTGTCTAACCAGAACTCACACTTGTAGAATTTAGCATACAACTGCTTCTGGCAAAGTATCTGTAGTACTGTACGAAGATGGTCTTCGTGTTCCTCCTTGGACTTAGAGAAAATAATAATGTCGTCAATTAATACAATGGAGAACTTGTCCAGGAACTCATCGGTTCATCAGATCCATGAAAACAGCTGGAGCATTAGAAAGGCCAATAGGCATGACTACCAACTCGTAGTGCCCATAGCGTGTACGAAAAGCAATCTTGGCGATGTCCTGCTCTTTGACCCGTAGCTGATGATAGCCCGACCTCAGATCAATCATGGAGAAATGTTTGGCCCCTTGGAGTTGGTCAAACAAGTCATCAATGCGTGGCAGCGGATACCTATTCCTGATGGTGATCTTGTTAAGCTCATGATTATCTATGTATAGACGCATGTTTCCGTCCTTCTTCTTTACCAACAGAATAGGTGTGCCCCATGGAGAAGCACTAGGTCGAATGAAACCGCACTCTAACAGTTCCTGCAGTTGTTCCTTTAACTCCTTCAGCTCGATGGGAGCCATGCGATAAAGAGCCTTGGATATTGGCTTAACTCTTGGGACGAGCTCAATATTAAACTCCACTTCATGAGCAGGTGGTATGCCCGAAAGTTCTTCTAGAAATACGTCTGGGAATTCTGACACGATCGACTGATTCTGGATAGATGGAGCTTTAGCCTCCAGATCATGAACAGTAGCAAGATAGCCCTCACAACCATGTAACAGTAGTGCATGTGCTTGTAAGGTCAATATTATTTGTACAGACCTTCCGGGTACGAACCCGTTGTGAATATACTCTGGTGCATTTACATCACCGAAGATGACCCGATATGTATGGCAGTCTACGGTGGCGTGATGTTTAGATAGCCAATTCATGCCCAAGATCATGTCAAAATCGCACATATCCAATGGAAGTGCGTCAACAAGACGAATCTTGTCGTCAAACTCTAGGGGAAGGATCTTGTACACATAGGTTATGTGTACAGACTCTCTTAAAGGCGTGGAAATGTTTAGTACATTCTCTAAAGGCATAGGGGAAATCCTAACATTCTTTTCATAAGCAGTAGAAATGACCTAATGCGTAGCACCCATGTCGAATAAAACATATGCAGCTTGACCATACATATACAAGATTCTAGTGATGGTACCTATAAACTTGTTGGCCTGGTCGCGAGAAGTTGTGTAAACGCGTCCACTAGTAGGAGGCGACTTGGAATCAGCATGTCCAGATGTGCCCTCCATCTCGCCCTTGCGACAGTCCTTCATGCGATGACCAGTAAGGCCACACTTGTAGCATGCGTCGCTGTCGCGGCGACAGGGCCCTGGGTTCCTACGGTTGCAGGTAGTGCAAAGATGGCGAGTATACCCTCCAGCAGGTGCCCTTGCTTGCTGGGAGCCTATTTGGAAAAGTAGACATGAGACTTGATTTATAGGTACAAAAGGACAATGCAGAAAATCATAAGATGTAATACCAGTGATAGATGGACGGTTAGGTTGTGAACCTCTTTGGTTCTGCTCCCTCCCGTTACCATGATTCCTGGTAGAAGATTGCTAATGTGTCAGAATTATGAATTTTCACATGTAACATAAGGAAATGAGTAAGTGTAAGGAGCTGCTGCTGTTGGAGTTTCCAGCGTTGTAATGGTAATTATTATTACCGCCACGCCTATCCATAACAAAATGGTCTTCAGTATGACCGTTACCCTTGAGCTGAGTAGGCTATTACTGAGTAGACGACTGAGACTGGTCCCCAGTGTTCCGCCTGAAAGATGTAGTTTGAAGAGAGATATAAATATTAGATACTACTGAATGAATTCGAAATGGTCACCGCTGAATAACGAATAAATACCTATCTTTCTTGCAGCATCTCCAACTTACGTGCTGCATCGGCAACTTGTGCCACCGAGTTAAAGGTAGTACACACCAAGTTGTTGGCAACCGATGTACGAAGAGCCCACCGGAAGTGGTATGCTTTCTCTTCGGAAGTACCTGCTGCTGCGCCAAGAAAACAAACTAAACGAAGAAAGCGCTGCATGAACTCGTTGCTGTTCTCCCCAACTCTCTGCCTGATTCCGTGGTACTCACTCTTCAACTTGTCTTGCTCAGCCTTGGGGAAGAACTGTCCCATCACTAACTCCCTGAACTGAGCCCAAGTTAAACTAGCCACCCAATTGTCACCTGCCACAGACTGCTTGACTGCCTTCCACCATTCCATTACATCACCTTCGAACTTGTAACAGGTCAACCTCGACTTCAAGACGGGGTCACAACCCATTTCATCGAATATCTTCTCGATGTGAGCCAACCAGCTTTCCGCTTCACTGGGGCTATCAGTTCTCTCGAAGGATCGAGGATGTTGCTTGTTGAATCTCTCCAGCCATGAGACCAATGTTGCTGGAGGAGAAGGAGGAACTGGGTGCTGTTGCTGATTGTTGGCAGCCTGCACCTCAGCCCTGATTTCATTCCTCAACTGAGGAAGCAAAGCTTGCATCGCAGCTTGGACTGCTGCATTGAGTTGTTCCTGCTCGCGTGTGAGAACCATCTGACAGTATAAAACAAAATACATGATTAAACATAAAATATATACTAAAATTCTTTTTATACCAATAAATCATGAGAAAAATTTTATGCAGGAAAACTAGTACATGAATGAATGATGCAGTTTTATGAAAACTTTTATATGCGCGAGAGTGAACGCCTATGGTCAGTTCACTCAAAATAAAAGACATGGAGAGGGACGCCAATGGGTCGGTCCCAAAGTTAAAAATTTCGCTAAAAGCACATGTGACTAAATAGGGCCAGTCCTGTACCAACCATTACTTAGTTATAAACCTGCGACAATGACATATACATGAATGCATGAAAACAATGAATGCATGAAAACCGACTGTCAGTTCTAGGAAGACCATAGTGACAACCCACTAATCACAGGTCGTGTTTTGAGAGCCTACAGGTCGAAGCCTTGGCTCTGATACCATAATTGTAACACCCCATTTTGGTAAATAGAATGTCACGCGTGATTATGGCGTGTCATCAAAGCATACAAGGAGAATATGTTTAAACATTACCTGACCATAAAAAGGAAATACCGGAAACAAACATCGGTACCCCAAAGTATAAGCTCATCACACACAAACATAAGTACTGTAAAGGAAAAGGACTAAACAATGTCCATAGAGATAAGTAGCAAAATGTATGATGAAATGCATAAAGTAGAGAAGGCTAGGAAGCTTCCAATCCATTTGCACGTACGCTTAAAGTCTACGAGCGCCCTTGAGTACCTGTCGTTTGGGAAGATGAAAGGAAAACGGCTGAGCATAACACTCAGTGCACGGATATACAAGTATGACATGGAATAACATAAGCATATAAGACTAATAGCAGCGGAATATCATAAGTTCTAAGGAATCTGGATTCATGTTCATAAAACTGGTTTTATAGTTTGAAAAGACTTATGTTTCTATGAAAATCTGTTTAATTAGCCAAATAGCCCATATAGGTCATGATCTTCCACCGTGCATGAATACCTAGAGGGGAGACCTCGTCATGCAATTAGAGGGGTTGCCTCTAATTAAATAGTTTGGGTAGGAAGGATCAACTCCTAGTGAAGGATGCAAGGCACAGATGGCATTCACTCTGATAATACTGTTAAACATGTAACTAGGATGCACCCATACGCCCCACATGATATTATAATATAATGGCCAAAACTAAAAAGGGACACCACGAGCAATCACTTCGTCGTGGGGAAGTCATAAAACTGGTGCCTCCGATGTTTTGGTTATGGTACCTCCATAAGTAGGTGACACTGGTCATGCATGTATATGGCTTAGTCTCTTAATCTAACATAAGTATCAAACATATAAAATAAATACTGGGAAAACAGTTGGCTGCAAACGGGGAATTCTAATAAGGAAAGAATGTCCGTACTGAAAGGACGGGAAATCCGTACCTAAAATCCAGTGAACGAAGAAGACGAACGGAAGAGAGTCCTACTTCAATCTCACAAATGCTACATAAATAGTATACGTGTATAAGTATTCTGATTACTGAGTACGTAACTTATTTTATGTCATGTCTTAACTTGTTTTATATGTTCATGTCTTGTTTTACTGATTTTAATGTTATACTATGTTTATCATGTATTATGCGTATTCTGATTAAGTATTACTTGTATTTCTTGTATTATTATACTTGTTTTGTAATAATAAGTAACTTTCTAAAAATATCAGGTTTCCTAAAATAGAAAGTTTCCAAAGATAGAAAGTTTTGAAAAATAGATTAACTGCTTAAAATAAATTAGTTTGTGAAAATAGAAAGTTTCCAAAATAGTAAGTTTCCTGTATTAGAAAGTTTCCATATTTAGAATTAAGCTGAATTAATATCATAAATCATGTAGTTATAGTATAGTTTATTAATAATATTCTCTTAATTAAATAAGCTATAGGTTACACGATTTAATTAAATATAAGTATGACTTAATTAAATTAAAGTGTATAAAAATACTTTGGTTAAAACATGTATTAATACTATATTAAGATAACCTAAGTCATGATTATTAAATAATTATATGTCATGTTTAATAATTAATTAAGACTATAGTGTAAAATAAATAAATAAATATTTAGATTAAAACATGTATTATTTAATTATAATAATATTCATGTTTAATTAAATTAATTATAAGGCATGTATTAATTAATTTAATTATCTTGTAAAAATAATATACTTGTAAAATTAATTAGACTTGTAAACATAATCATGAACCGAACGCGTGTGTTATCTAATTAAACATGTCGTGAACCGGACCCGTGAAACCCCTAAAAACAGTGGCTAACCGGCTGAGCTGGTTGCCCCTGCTATTGGTAGGCTTCCACCGGCTTAAGCCGGTGGTCTTGACCCTCTCGGCTAGCCGCTGTCACCAAAGATCCCACCGGCTGTAGCCGGTGGTTACCCCTGCGTGCGTTGCGGTTCCTCCTGCTTGACCAACCTGGCCACCGGTTGGTCCGATGGTGTTGGTTTGCTTGCTGCCGAGACCGATATAAACCAAAAGCACACCCCAACGCATGGCGGGGTCCCTTGTACCTGCTGTCGACCGAGACCAAGCCACACCGAGACATATGTCTCGGTTGGTGGTCGAACCAAGGACACCGAGAGCCTTGGGCTCTCGGTTTGGGTGGCGGCCGAACAACAACAACCCGAAACAACCTTTAATCTTTACCCCTTGATCCCATGACATGTTTTTATCCATGTTTTTATTTAATTACATGTTCATATGATGATTAATTAAATAAAAGAAACCACAAAAGGGTTTAAGGATTTACCAATGCGTGAAAAGATTAAGGAAGACTACCACGAACACGATCTATGATTTGCTTATCTAAAAATTAATCCAATCACCCTTGTGTGATGATGTGTGCCGCCGACCAAAGAGAGCAAGGAGAGTAGGGTTTTTAATTTTCTTAAAAATCTTATGTGAATGAAAGTATTTTTCCTTTATTTGTTATTTGGTAAAAATCAAATGGGCTGGGCCTCCTTCTCTCTTGTGTCGCGGCTTGTAGGGCCCACCAAGGGAAACCTGAAGCATTTCTCGTGTCTATTTTAATACATGTTCGTGTGTTCGTGTTTACGTGTTACGTTATTATTGATTATTCGTGTTATTATAAATACTTGTACGTAACGATATTAATTGTATTTATAATATACGTAAATACATAATTATATGTTCGTGATTCTTACCTTCATGACTTCATATTCGGGATTATAATTATTATTGATAATAATTATCATGTACTAACACGTACTTAATACTTGTCGTAATAATAATAAGTACATAACTTCTGTAATTACTAATCGTGACACGTGTTCATGCTATAAAAGGAAAGTTTTAATATGTACGTATGTTTACTAAGGCTATTATTCATGGTAAAAGCATGCGGGTTTTACAAATAGTCTAAGGATGAAGCGTCCTCAATGATTGGTGCATCCGGATAGGTGACCCGTTTGGGGGCAGTTTGTGTGTCCTGTCCCATTAGCTTCTCTTCTCTCCTTTGCTTCCTCCTCTCCTGGCGGAGCTCCTTGTTGGAGGTTGACCCCCTTAAAGCTTGTAGTTCCCTATCAAAGTACAGGTTGACCCTTAGGTTATTCACTGGGTTTGTTTTCATTTGTGCTGCCATGAGCGGGATTAAGGCCTCGAAGTTTTTTGCAACATAGTCGCTCATGTCTGGATATGGGAAAGGAGGGGTTTCTGTCCTGGCTTGTGTGAGAACTCGTATTTTTCCTAGTGTTATTTTATTCTTTTCGTGCTTCTGGAATTTTCTAACATGTTACATTTCGTTGTATTCTTTATACGTAAATCCTAAGATCTTGAAAATTTTAATAAATTATATTTTTAAAGTATTTTTTATCTGATCATTGATAATACTTTATTTGGAATTATAGAAATTTTATTTTATTTTTCCATATTTACTTAAATCAAAGTTTTTGATTTAAAAGCACCCACGTGCATTTTACAAAGGTTTACTCAAATCAACGAGTAAAGAGAACTACTAGTTATCGCGATGCCGACGGATGCCCGATATTTTACGTTTCATTATCGATTGCTTTGATGTTTGACATTTTTGATGTCTTGTTTTTAATGACGTGTTAACTCGTGTCGGGAAACCATATTATCATATTTTTGATGCAATTTTTTTTTAAAAGTACTTTTACGAAACCCGAGTCCCGTAAATATTTTTAAAATTGACTATTAGTCATTTTCCGCTTTTTAACTAACTGTTTGCTTATTAGTCCAAAAGATTTAAAAGTTTGCAAAACAAGTTCTTCACCTAACACTATATATTGATTCTCCACTAAAGAAAACACATAGTAAACATTTAAAAAAAAATCAAACACCCCCTTTCTTTCTTCTTCTCTAACGTTAGCCAAAAACACCACCAACACCAAATATTTTTTATTTGGGATTTGTTTTAGCTAAATCTAATCCAAGACCCATTTTAGAAATCAAAAGGTGATTCTTTTGGTACCAATTTTACCCACATGAATTGGGTTTTAATTTTTCTTATGAACATGGACTGGTGAAATGTTTTAAAGATCATGCATGTGATGATCTTGATATGGTCATGTTGTTTTGATGAAGAAAAACTGGAAGTTTTGATTTTGATTTTGTTATATGTAACATGCAAGAGTTAGGATTGAAAATGGGTAAATATAGGATAGTAGTAATGATAGAAAAGTGGTTAAAATGGGTTGAAAAAGTGATCTTGTATGAGTTTTGATGAGGTGATTTAGGGTAGTAGCTTTAAGGATAATTTTGGATGTCTTAAGCTTATCTTGGTGTAGTATTAATCAAATAGTGTTGTAGAGTTTTTCATTAGCTTTGTTTTTATATAATTTAGAGCTTCTAACTCAAAACGAGGAGGAAGTTACGATAGTTTGATTATTCGTGTACCGGAAGACGAGTATCGACACAATTCGAAGTTGTCGTTGATATTTGAATCGAATCTCGGGGACTATAAAACGAGTTTCAAAAAGAGTCAAGGGGTGTTCTAAGTTTCTAAACCTAGGGTGTGAGTCTATTTTCAAACCCAAATGTCGGTTTTGTAAACGAAGTTGTTTAGAGAAGTCAAAATGGTTTTATGAGTCGAAGGTGTAAAACTGTCTAGTTTTGTAATTCAAAGATGTGTCGGGCAGAAGGTCTTAGAAGTAAAAAATTTTGACGAACTTTTTAGAGGACTTTCTATAGATAGTAAATGAGTTCCTCAAGTCATTTCATAAAATTTTGACGTGTCTAAGTAAGGGAATTGAGCTTGTACATTTGGTATGTGCCGGCAGATGTTTATCGAGAAAGTAGTTTAATAAAGTGAACATATAGAAGGGTATTGTAGTACCACTTGCATTGTTTTTCTTTTGGGCTTGTCATGATTTTGTAATGTTAAGTTTTATGTTATTAAGTATGGTTTATACGTGAGTCAATTATTAATAAAGTGCGCGCCTTATTTGGTAGGTTGCGGCTTTCGTGTTTACCGGGCATCTATATCATCGGCGATCGTCTTACCACTACTGTTTCTACTCAGCTTCTGAATTCCATGACTCACTTACCTCCTGGCTAAGGTGAGTTCATAGCCCGTTTTTACTACTTTCACATTGTTTCTAAACGCGGGGGTGAGATTTTACATGGTGGAACACATCCATTAAAAAATGTATGCTATCCAGAACTTGTATGCTATCCAGAACATGTATGCTTTCCAACACTTTCCATTGATATTATTTCTATAATCTATAGACCTTAAGTTTCCTCTCTTGATCATGAACCGTTAATTTACTTGTGTTGCTAAGCGCGAATGTTATGGGTGGATCCATCGGGATTGACAATCCCCATCCCATTTTGCGGTTGTTTAACCATTGACGTATTTAACATTTGATTTTTTACTTGAGTATTAGGGCTGAATACTCCCTAGAGGAACTTACATTGATGTTAAGCTTCGGTTCATGAACTAAATAGCAATAATAATGGTTTCGGACTATGGTTAATGTACAGAACCATTTTCCTTATTTCTTGTTTTACAAATGAATGCTTGTGTTCCACACCTTTACTACTAAACCTATGAATATCACTCAACTTTTTGTTGACGATTTTACATGTTTAATCTCAGGTATTAATACTTAGTTTTGCTTGGATGGGAGCCCACAAGATATTATCGCATCTTGGAGATTTCAGTGTATATTTAAACTTTGGTTTTGGTAAAAATTGTGAGAAGTTTATCATATATTCTTGGTAACTATATGTTACAAAACTATAATTAAATAATAGATTTTTCCGTTTATAAAACTATAGGACCTTTTTTTCTAAAATCTGATCTTTTATGATGTAATGTATATGTTTTATTACGTCAACTTTGTGTCAACATTATTTCATTGTTTCTTGTACCATGACGTGGCACCCCCATGCTTCCTACATGTATCCTTGTCTGATTTTGGGGGTCTCACAGCTTGTAGTATTATCTTAGTGTTAGAGTTTAATGGTGCTTCATTCTGGATCGTACCAAGAGCTTCCTTCGAGGAGGATGTTTCTCTTGACGCAAGGGGAATAGGGGTCACGAATGGGGGAATTGGCACCAATCGTGCCTTTCCTCCTATCCCTCTGCCTAGGTTGTTGGGTGGTTCGAAACCCTGTGTTTTCTTGGTTCCACCTTTTTGTTTAAATATATTTGTGCCGCCTTTAATCATGCTTAACCTTTAGTGTAGGGTCCCATGGAAGGCGCCAACTTGTTTATACAAAAGTTGGATGTACCGCGCTTGACCTAAATTAGGCTTAATTCGGGGTCTTGTGGATTCCGGCTCTTGCACCAAATGAACTTGTTTGAAGACCCTGTACACTAATAACAGACACCGTTAGGCTTACTGTGGACGCGTGTCCCACGATTAGACTCTGGTGTAAGAGTAAGTAATCGGTTTGAGTATAGGTGAGGGTTATAGTATTGTGAATATCGTACCTTTGTAGAACCTCTGGGGTTCCTTTTATACCCGAGGGAATCCTAGTTGGGATCTCCTACTCTTGTGGACTAAGGAAGAGATAACTAAAGAATATAGGCAGATCCTTATCGCATAAATAAGGATGGTGTATATCTCTTAACCTAGGCGAATAATATCTTATTTAGATTATATTCTATTTGATCCTGTTTGAGTGTGGCCAGGACACGTTTAAATTATAACCGCGTGTGACAACGGCTTATTAGGCTTCGTGGGCTTTAGGCGCTGTGTGCGTATGATCCATACTTAATGGATACTGGTAGTACCCGTGGGTCGTGTTATCCAGCCCGACTGGGGACTATACGTCATCAGCATACAAATGCCACCTCTAATGTGCGACGCACATTTTGGATGGTGCGGCGCACATTTACCCTTAGCCAACAATATAAATATAGAGCCTCACCTCTCATTTCCGTATCTCATCTCAAATACTTCTCTCATTCTCTAGTCCGAACTTTTTTGCTTTTTAGCATCTTTTTTGGTAAATATTTGTAATAAGAGTATTATACTCTTGGGTTAGCGAAAAATCGATACAATCGTGACGCATGTGTACTCTTCGTTCCATATAATCTAAGTGTGATTTCCGTTTACTCTTTTCCATTTGATGTTTTATACTTGATTGCCATGTTAGGCTAAGCTATTTGTGACTACATGGGTATGTAAATATAAAATAGTGATGATCCTATGATATGATCTATTACAAATTGATTTCAAGCTAATGTCGTTGAACCACGTTGCCACTTAGTTCTATCACACTGTTTTATCAAACTAGATTTGTTACGATAACTTGAGGTTCGAAAGGGCCAAGTTGTTATAACGAGCTTTTAAATAACTTTTCTATGGTTTTTGAATCTTTGGTTGGAGATATCCGCTTAGATAATTTGATAAAGCATTGAACTTTTTGGAAATTTGTTTTTAGCTTACTCGCTTATAAGGCATAAGTCTTGCATCAAACCAAGTGGATTGTAAAACGTCATTTTGATGAAAAAGGTTTATTACTCTTTACCTACCTTATCATATCACGATCATTATTATGATCATCAAGAAGTTATATGAGCTATCCCATTTGTAGTCATATTTCTTATCATATTATTTCAATCTCAATTACGTTTATTTTTTATTATTATTTTGGTTGTCAGAACGAAACTAAGTCCTTACGAACGATCCTGGCTTACCTTTACAAAACAACACTACAAACGAAAGGGTATACTTGCTCGTGTTTGTGTTCTAGTCCCTCGTTCGGTAATCTCTTGTTAATAAAAATTTAAGACTTGTGAGCACGCTATCAACCCAAACACACCTTTTGAAGTATAAGGGGTTTTTGTTTATTGTTTCAACAACAACCAAACAACATGCATAAAGCTTACATTTTTATACAAAACAAACCAAATGAATTTTCCCTTAAATTGATCAAAAACTTAAATTTTAACCCGGAAGAATTATATGGTAGTCTTCTTTACGACATGTACTTATTTACGAGAGATGCATAAAAAGCACCCTTTGATGTTATGATCAAGATAAGCATACATGATTAAGTTTGTGAGGATTTTTTGAATTTGAAGAACATCGTTAGTAACCTCAATGGGGTCCCACATCTACCTTATTTCCTTCTAAAATTCGATCTTTTTAGTGATGCGACAACGAAGTACACACCTACACACCTAAAAACCCATAATCGTAACATGCAAGCATTCTTAACATTTCAAAGTTAGATTAATATCTAACTTTATACTTTTGACCCATTTGAGCTATTGCGAAAACATTTTTTTTCCAGTTTTGACCCATTAATTTACTTTGACCGATTAACCAAAGTTGCATGAAAACAAATAAAATTGATGGCAGACGTAATTGTGAAATAAAGGCTTAAATGTGTGGTAGGCCTCCTTAACGTGTCACATATCAACCCTAGGCAATCTAACTCGTGACACAACCCACCTATTCACACCAGTAATAGTGAGTGTCACTTACCCTAAAGACCAATAATGAAGAATATGAAAAGATAATGTCAAGTAAGGTGGGACGTGTGAGAAATCTGTAAAAAGATGTTATTACAATTGTTATTCTTATACATTATATTACAAGGAATTTTATATAATAAGGTCCACAAAATGGAAAAAAAAATGTATGCTAATTTTAGTACCTGAAGAGATGGATAATATTGAGTAGTATTAGAATCAAGGCCCCAAGAGCATCGTAGTACACAAAATAGGCGTTCCCGGACAAACCGCTATTCACGTAGCTGTGACTACTTACAACAAGCATATATGATATTTTGAGATTACCTGAACTGAATGGACATGAAGCTCTGAGGTTGTGCATGTCATATTTTGAGCCACTCGTACGCATACAACATTATAAACATGATGTGTGTATAGTTGCTCTTCCGACAAACTCAAATAGAGAATGCATATTCTTCGGCATGCCAATACCCTGTAAATAAAGAAAGCATATGCTAATCCAAATTTCCCCTAAAGTAGTACTACACTAAATGAATTTGCAAAGATCATTGTGCATCACACTAATGCCAATGAGCTTCTGGTAAATGCGGAAATAGGTTTTCAAAGAACATACAGTTTACCTTTTATTCAATCAAATCCTTGCAAAAAGAAAAACATGAAGGTTTCAAAGTGGATCTCTATAAATCTTGCCTTCTTTTCGAGCTAAACTATACAATATCAAACAAAACACATAATCATAACACATACACAGTCACTTTCTGGATAGGGGCATGGGGTTGAGTAGTCACTTTGTGGGCATATGGGTATGCTTGGTATACGCCAGCGAACAAATCCCTTTCATTAATTTGAAATTTCCCCATAGTTTCGTGTTGATTGGATCTGGGGTTCTTAAATAGGTGGTTTAGGGGAAAAAGATTGAGTTTAATCCGTTTTGGTTATAATCCCGTGTGTTTCCCACTTAAACTCTTTTTAAACTTTGGTAAATAGCGTTTTTAGTCCTTATGTTTTTACAAAGGGAATCCCAGCTAAATCTTTTGTATAATCAAGTTTCAGAAATGACTCCCAACCGCTTGGACTTGTTGTAACTTGGATTAGATGTATTTTTGCTTGTTCTCAGGATTGGTCCTTCTGGAAACTTTGATGAAATGACCGAGAGGTGCCTCTATTGTTCAAAACAATCTTATAACTCTTTCCTTTGTAATGAAGTTTGAAATTAATGGTCCTTGTAGTTGTATGCAATGGAGACAAGGACTATTTATGTAATATCTTTAACCTTGAGGGACCATATTATACAAACTTCATACTTTAGGGAACCTAATGTAATAAATGATATTATAGGGGTATAAAGTGTAACAACCCAAAACCGTGGTCATTATTTAATTATATTTTTACGTATATTTTTGGAATTTTTGACGAGGTTGATTATTATGAGGATTGGTAATTTGATTTGGATTATGTTGAAATTTTATTTTTACGTTTTGACGAGTTGCGAGGATTATTAGTGATGACGATATCGACGGATGCCCGAGAAATTTTACATTTTATTTTAAAATGTCGATGTTTAATATTTTGATGTTTTTATTTTAATGTCGTATTAAGTCGTGCCGGGACTATATAATATTATATTTTGTGTGCGTTTTAAGTTTTGAGAAGCATTTTTATGAAACCCGAGACCCGTAAAAATTTTCAAAAGTGACTAATAGTCATTTCCTGCTTTTTAACAAAGTATTTGTACTTTGGTCCAAAAGAATCACAATTGGCAAAAACTACCCTAAACTTTTTCCATATAAATTGGAAAATTAAAACACAAAAACACACATGCAATTCACCACCACAACTCTCTCTCTCTCCTCCCTCTCCCTTTCTTTCCCGTCCACCCCTAGCAACACCAACACCCCAAAATTTTTAATTTTGAGCTTGATTCATTAAAAAGCAATCAAATACCCATTCTTAGTTCTTGATTCTCTACACATTGGTATGAAAATCTTACACATGCATTGACATTTTTGAAAAACCCATTTTTGGATGAAAATCTTGTGATTTGATCTTAAATTCTTGTTGTATGTTAGTTTTGATGATTGCATGTTGATATTTTTGAGTTGGATTTTTATGAATTGATCATCTAGTATGATTTAGTATGTAATAATTGAAAGTAGTAGTGTAAGAATGATTATAGTGGTAAAAATGGGGTTAAAATGTGGTGAAAAATTAGTTTTTAAGGATATTTAAACATATATTTTTAAACAGATTATTAATGTTAATTTTCTGAAAATATGAGTTTGAGTTTGAGATGAACTAATTAAATATTGTTGTAGAGGATGTTTTTAGCTTCGTTTTGGTATAAGGTAGGACTTCTAGCTCCAAACGAGCGAAAAGTTCCGTTAGTTTGATTATTTCGTGTACCGGGAGACGAGTATCATCACAATATTTAATTGTTGTCGATATTTGGATCAAATCTCGGGGACAATAAAATGGATTTTTAAATATGTCATGGACTGATTTTGAATGTTAAGTATGAGGATGTCGAGTTATTTTCAATGTTGAGTGTCGGTTTCATAAACGGAGAAAAATAAATGTGTTTAAAGACTATGAATTGTTGACGTAAAACTGTCCGGTTTTTGTAGTTCAAAGATTTTTCAAGAAGGGAACTTTAAATGTAAAATCTTTTGATGAGTTTTAACAGGTATTTCTATATATAGTAAGTGAAGTTTCTGATTAGTATCATAAAAATTTGACGTGTTTAAGTGGGGTAAATGAGCTTGTACATTTGGTGTTTATCGGCAGATTTTTATCGAAGGAGTTAACTAAGAGAATAAACACATAGAATGGAGTAAAAGGTCACTTGTTTATTTTTATTTTTGATTGATTGTGATTTTAAGATTTTGAGTTTGATATTACTAAGTATATATTTTACTCGAGTTTATTATTGATGAACGCGCCTTATTTGATAGGTTGCGGTTTTTGTGTTTATCGGGCATCAACTATCGTCGAAGATCGTCTTACTGCTGCTATTACTTCAGGTGAGTCTATTGCCTCGCTTTCTACTTGTTTTAATGATTCAAAAACCCGCGAGGGGGATACATGCTATTTGAAGTAAAATGAACACATGTCATGAGTAATTGTTGGACCCGATGTTGCCTTTGTTGCATTTGATGAAATGAATTGTATAAGTACCTAATTGCAAAAGACCCTAAATTCATGAGCCGTTAACTATCTTCTAACTTGATGTTGCGAGTTGGGAATAGCCGCTTATTCTAATTTGGGCTGACAACCCTATCTGAGACCATGGCTTTACGCTGAGTAACCTGCTGGGAAGGATAATTTTACGTTAATGAGAATTGGTATTTTTGCAATTAATACCCTAGTAGGGGCATTGGTAATTTTCTAGTCATGCTGGCATTTGGCGTGGGTGACTAAGTTAAGGAGTCGGTGTCATGAGCTTAATACAATTCAATAGCTACTACTATAATATGATATACCTGATTAATAGATTGTATGGCCACAATTCTATTAAACAGTTGTGAATGATTTTTACGATGTTTTCAATTATGTTTTGTAAAACCTATAGACTTGCTCAACCTTTGTGTTGATGATTTTAAGCATGTATTTCAGGTACTTGAAGTTGTTGAATTGTGGAGCTTGCTGGAGAAGGCTTGCGGGATTGCTTTTGTAGTAATTTGCTCTAAAACAGATTTCTTTCCCTATTGTCATAAACATATAGTAAATAGTCAAGTATTTTCGTAAAAGGTTTGTTGTTTTGATTAAGATCCTAGGGGAACCTGTACGCTATTCTGATATATTTTAAACTGATTTTACTTAGGATTGAAGGTTTTAGACATTGATTTAAATTATTTCCATATTTATTCCTAAATATACTGTTTTTGGGTCATTTAAAGAGTTGTGAAATGAAGTTTGTAAATAACACCCAATTGTGTATTTTCCGCTGCACAATGTAAGTTGGGGGTGTTAAAGATTGGTAACTAGAGCTTTTTAATTATAGCGAATTAGGTAGATTTTTGAAAATGTCCTAAACTATAACTTTGGTGTCAAAAGTATTTTATAAAAGCAACACAACTTCTTTGGAAGGCCCCGGTAAGATTATTTATTTTTGATTATGCTTTGTTATTATAGATATATCCCTTAAAATTGTTGTGAATTCTTGAGTATTTATTAAGTAAATACTGCGATGAGGTATTGGTATTAATGAAAGGACGTGGAGTGCTTTCATAATAATTTTATCATAATTACATTTTATGAGTATTGTATAATTATCATTTGCATTGCATTGCATTGCATCGCATACATATATCTATTTGACATACGTAATTCATTTGCATTTGCATGATTATGCATTGCATATATATATTTTTGAATAATGACCTTATGTACTTTTGAATTTTCTGTGATTTCATAAAATGTCTGACATACCATATTACGTCAACAATGGGGGATTTACTGTAGGTCAATGGAGTTTGCAGAATCAGTATGTAGGTGATCATAAGATTTCAGGTGGATGGTTAGGTTACGCGGATGATACGAATGATAAGAAAAATGTTATAGAATCTGATAGTGATAATTATATGACTGAGAGTGAAGTTGGAAGAACTGAGGTTAGAGAAGAAGTGAGAAGTTATGGGACTGATTTAGAGAAGTATTAGAAAGAGATAGATAGGCTTCGTAGGTTAAGTGAATATGTAGCTCATCTTGGGCCGTATCTTGAGCCACATTGGAAGTTTCAGGATAGTGAGGTGTATGCTAATTCTCATTATATGATAGATCCGCCGTGTCAGGGAGGGATTTTAAGGTATGGATTTAGGAACCCACCGTGTTTAGATCCAAAAGGGAGGTGATGCAAGTTAGGACCAGATGAAGATGAAGCAGGAACGAGCCAAGTTGGAGAAAGCGATGGACCACATCCTATGGAGTGATGTAGTGATGGATTTTGTTGTATTTCAGTTTATGTATTATTGTGTTGTATTTGGATTATCTAGTTGTTGTGAGGTAGTATTGTGATGGATTATTATTATTGTTGTTGTTTAGGATGGTAAGGGTAAGTGACATTAGTGACAAGATTTTGTTGCGATTTTCTTGGATTTATGGATGAAATCTACTATTACCCTTTAGTATTTTGATGTGTCTTTGCTATTCTCTCTTTTGTAAGATGATTGTGGAATTTAGGTGGTATTGTGTTGTTGGCGTATGCAGTATTCATGATATATCTTAATGAAAAGACCCTATTCTTTCTATCTCGATGTGTATACTTATTAAGTTTCTTTCTACTGTTATCACATAGAAAGAGTTGAGTGAGATATGTTTCTGTCATTAGTAGGGATTCCTGTCTATGTGACTGAGTATCTTGAAATATGTCTCGAAAGGTTGCCAACCATTAGGGTAGATTATATGATTGTGGGAATAGTTGTTAGATTGTTTGAAGTTGATAGTGCTGAGGAGACAAGATGCTGCTGAGATTGAAAATCCTGCTGTTTTAGTTGAAGATGTTGCTAAAACTGAAGATGCTGCTGAGACTGAAGATGCTGCTGAGACTGAAGATGCTGTTGAGATTGAAAATGCTGCTGTTCCAGTTAGAGATGTTGCTGTTATTCAGCAAGATTTTAAAAGGATGTCTGTGTATTGGATTATTAGGAATGAGAAGAGATGCGATGAAGAGTGTCGTACGACTATTGATGGTAATTGAAAAGGTGCAATAATATATCGATAGTCAATTGGGAATGTTCAACTCGACGAAAAGAGATAGTAATTTAAAGATTGATCCTGATTCGAAATTAAGTGTGGCAGAAAAGGGTAAAGGAACGGTATTGTTGCGAATGACAATAAGGAATAGGAATTTATTTCCTCTAATAGAAGGTAAACTTGGAATTTAATAGTCTAACATAAGAAGAGATGGTATTCAAGCAGTTATTATGAATCAGGTAAACAGGAGGAAGTATGATGTGTAGATCACATATATTTTATACCACTTAAGTAATTATCTATTTACTTGATGTAAGTACGGACTAGTTGGAGGTCGAGCTGCTGAAGGAATAACAAGGAATGTGGTATAAAAATTGGTATTTCTGTGGTAATGAAATGTTTTCATTTCGACAAAGGAGATTGAATAAAGGAATTATTCAGATAATGGAAGATCAATATGAAGGGAATGTTGATGCTATTATAGCATATATTTTGGAAATGCTGATAAGATTTGAGATTTAGATATACTAATTTGTATATTCTTATCTGGTAATCATTGAGTTAGAATTTTATTGAAATACTGAAAGTGCTATTGATGGTGTATTAAATTCTGAAGGTTTTATTGAGAATATATTGAGATTTGAAGAGGTTAGATTTTAGCAGACTTGAGGACGAGAAATCAACAAGAATTTGCGATTGGTTGAGATGAGAAATTCACCGACTGAAGAATAATATATATATATATATATATATATATATATATATATATATATATTAATGAAATATTTTCTGAGTTTATGGAATTAAGAAGTATAGCGCAATTAATTGAACTAGAGCTGTGAGAAAGTTAACCAGGATAAGGATGAATATCATAGGATTTGATAAATAAAGGTGGAAAGAATTAAATTGGAATGTTGTTGAACATTGAGTACTGATTTCAGGGAGTAATCAGTGGAATTTCTATTTGACAAATTTTATTGGTCACTGATGAGAAGGTATGTAGTAGGAAACTATAATAAGTCAAATTTTCTGTGCGCTTTACTAGTAGTAGTCAGAAAAGAATGAGAAGATGAGTTAGTACTTGAGGATATTATGTGATTGTTCTGCGGAATCGTAGAGTTCACTGTCGTCATGGGAAACAGGAAGCTTTGTGTTAGCTTGGTGATAGGAGTTATGCAATCTGATTGTATATTTTATTATATGGCATTGTCAGGAAGTTGAGGATGATAATATGTTTGATTGTAAAGATTGGCAGATAAGACAATAAGGATAATCTTATTTGACTGGAAGGGTAAGTCGTCAGAGAAGTAATAATGTAAGTAAGGAAAGAAGCTGGATGTTTTGTGAATAAGATGATTGCTGTGGGGTTGAACAAACTAAGCACCAGAAATCGGTGTCCATTATTGATTGTGAATGTTTAGTGTGATGAATAGATGATTGAAGGAAAGAAAAATATTCCCTAACAACTGGAAAATTGTTATTAAAAAGGAATGGTGTGTAAAATTCTTTGGACAAGAATTTTCGTTGGAGTATTATAGATGTTATAGAATGTGCAATTTATGGCTAAAGTGATCGTAAAAATCTGACTAGATTGAAACGATTGAGGCTTTGTCGATACCGACGAAACCGACTGAAGCTTGTCAATTCCTTTGTGTAAGCTGAGTATTATCGGAGGTTTATCGAGGGGTTTTCACTGATTGTTAAACCAATGATAAAGTTGACAAAGAAGAACTAAATGTGTGAAATCCATTCATATATTTAAGTTGCAGTTTTGAGATCTGATTTTGTAGTTGAGGAAGTTGTTTATGAACGCTGAGGATAGATTGAAGTTCTATGCTGCATAGTTAGTATTGGAGGCATCTGAAGGAATTATAGAGATGCGATGATGATATTTGGATAATATCAAATGGAAACGAAAGCAATAGTAGTGTGTTGACTTGAATAAAGAAGTGTAACAAGGTTTATATGATCATGAGATTGGACATTGTGGTATTTGTTTTGGGATTGGAAAGTATTACTTGTATGGAATCAAGTATGAAGAAAATAAGAATAAGAAGGACTTGTGTGTAAATGCCATTCGGGGATTTTAAAGGAAGAGGAATTAAGGATTACTTAATGATGACAGGGAAATAATAATCGGTAAATTATATATGGGATATGTTATAGTTCTGTATTATGAAGTATGTTTCAGATTATGAAGGATAAGTGTGGATACTGTCACCATCAACTAGTGAGTATTTAGTAAGGAGGAGAAGGAAAAAGAGCTTATAAAGTTTCTGAAGTAATTGAGAATTGACTCTTAAGTTTTGAGATAATTGGAATAATGGTAACAACAAGCAGAATGGATGGAATGGAAAGAACCTTAGAATTGAATTGGTAAACTAGTGGAAAAAGGAATATCAAAGAAAGAAGATCAACAGATTGTTGGAAATTTTGAAATAGAATGGTAATAGAAATGAGAAAGTTAAGATGTATGTTTTTGTGGGACAAAAACGGTTATTGTGATTATTTAATTTTTCTCCTATTAGATTAGAGAGTATCTTAAGAATGCAAGGACTGTTGATCCCAAACTTAGATCGATTTAGCTTTATGTATACGAGATTATATCTAGTAATACACGTAGAGAAACCTTTGTATATGTATATGATAATCTAAGTGTTATGCAGAATTAACACTTAAACAAGAACACAAAGATGTAAACAAACTTTCACTTTGATTAATGATAACAAACTTGCTTACAATGAAAGTGTTTAATGTATGAAAACTTATATTGAACAATAACCTAAAGGTCTTCTTTTATAGATATAAGAAGCCTTGTACAAGATTCTACGTATCAACTATTCTAGGTAAAGATAATTATAGAAAATACAAAGTTGAACATATCCTTACTAGAAACAAACTAGAAACAATATACGCGTAGACTAAATCTTTCCATCAGTGCTTGTCTTTAATGTATCAATGCTTGACTTCTTCTTGTCAACGCTTGATCTGTCAGCGTTTGTTTTCTTCCTATCAACGCTTGTTTTACTCTTGTCAGCGCTCAAGTAGACTGGCTATATTTTATTCCCAACAATCCTCCCCTAAACTTGATATCTACTCTAATAATCAAGTTTCTAAATAAACATTAAGAACTAGGAGGAATCTTACAAACTTTTTCATATTGGTAATAAATATGTCTGATCAAATCTTTGTCCACATCACTTGAATAATCAATTTCCAACTGTGTAGTCTTCATCTTCTCCAAGACTTCCTTGGACATGGAACAACCTCCATAGGTCTACCAAATCTTCTCTATCAAAACTTGCAAACAAAGATATAAGAGTGGTAAAAGTGTGAACCTCTTTTCCATACCTGCCAATCTTCCAAAACCCACATTCATCTTCTTCAAAGCTTATAATAGAGTTTCTGGAATCAAGTGGTAACACTTGTACCATATCTGAAGCTTCTAATGGTGAGAGCTTGAGGCTCTTTCTTATAACAGCTTCACTTGGATTTAACCTATCCATATCTTTGGGAAACTCAAGAGGGACTCTCTTCTTCACAGGTCTGGAAACAATCATTGCCTTCTTAAGCTCCATCTCTTCTGCAAGTTCTTCTTTCCTTTCATCAGAAAGAAGTCTTAGAGTGTTTTCTTCCTGCACTCTTGCCCATCCTGTTCCATGACATCTGAGCAGCATGTAGTAAAATTCCCTTCTATCCCTTCTCAACAATGAGAGAGTATTGCTAGCCATGTGTCTCAGAATTACCTTGCAATCCTTTTGTACTCTTAGAAGAATCTCCAAACCCCATATCTGGTCTGACATAGTCAAATATGGATTCTCCATACACCTATCTTCCCAAGCATGGTACATCTGAACAACTTCTGGCATATTAAAATCTACTTGTAACTTTAACTCATTCAACTTCTCTTTTGCCAACTCATCACCATACTCAAGTCTTTCTGGTTGTTCCATAATCATTACACTTGAGTCTGAACTGGCCTCATCACTTCCTTCTTTCTCTTCTGAAGTAACAACAAAAGGTGATTCACCCACCTTCTTACTTTCTTGTTCCACAATTTGTGCAACCAACCTTCTATCAAACTCAATCTGTGCTGCATTCTTTGGAACATCTACTTCTACCATAATACCCTTACCCTTATCTAATGGATCCAAAGTGGGTAAGGAAGATGGTAATACATGTGAATAAACATCTTTGATGATGGATGATGACTGGAATACATCAACCTCATCTGCAGATCTGTCAACGCTCAATTTTGCTTTGTCAGCGCCCAAGTTACTCATGTCAGCGTTCAAATCTTGCTTGTCAACGCCTAAATTATCTGTCTCAGCGCCTCTTGTAATTTCCTCCAACATAGCTGTAAAAGACACATTTAAGTTTGTAGGAGTGACTAGAGACGTATCAAAACCTGGTTGTTTCATCAAACTTGTTAGGGCCTCAGCAACACCCAAAGATTCACCATCATGTGAGCCCTTATCACTCACATTTATCTGTTTATCCTCCCCTTTGGAAGATTCCTCCATCCCTCTCTTTGTGCTAGCATTTTCCAAAAAAACAATCCTCTCCCTCAATTGCTTGAGTTCAAGGCCTTGTGAACTGACAACTTGTACCAAATTTGCATTTTGCTTTTGCAAGCTAATGTAGACTGCCGTCAATTCCATTAAAGTCATTGGTTCCAATCTGCCCTCTTCTAAAATGGGTATTTGACCTCCCAAGTTAGATTCATTGGGCATGGATGAGGTCTTTATAATGGTAGGACTGTCTTGGCCAGGTTCTAAGCCAGAACCAATAGTCCCAGCCTCATCCATAGCACCAACCACACTTGTGGTGGTGGTTCTCTCTACTACATGGCTAGGACCACTAGAGGAGAACACTCTAGTAGTACTTTGGCGTTTTTGCAACCTATATTGTGTTGGGGGAGAAGATGATGTAGATTGGGTGAATGTGGGTTGGTTAAGGGGTGTTTGGGACTGTGAAGGATTGGTGTCAACGTTTGGAAGAGGCATGTCAACGCCAACATTTAAAGTGTTAGCGTTGAAGTGTTCTTGGTCAATTTGCATGTGTTGTGGTGAAGGTAAAGGTTCAGGCATTGGGTCAAGTTGGGGTTGTGGGTCTGGTTGGGGTTGTGCTGCTTCAATGACAGCAATCATAGCTGGGGTTAGGGGTAAGTCACGATGTGGGGGTGAGTTCATCTTTGTAAAAATTGCTTTCTTTTGCACAGGGATCTCATAAAAATCATCATGATCCCTTGTGCAGTAACCTTGGACATCAAAAACCATTTGTAAAAATCTGGGATAAGCTAAAGTCATTTTATTCCCTTTATTTTTACACATGCCCTCAAAAATCATTTTTGAATAATTAAACTTTTACCCAGTATCAATACACACAATAGCACTTGCAATATATCTATTGATCTCATTGTGTGCAGTACACTTGGGACTCAGACATTGCAAGAGGACATGTAGTAGGTACTTCCAGGCTGGTGGAAACTCCTGTTTATGATATTTGTTTAAAGTTCCCTCATCAAGGAAAGGATAACCCAAAGCCCTTAGTCCTTGTTCTATTTCATTAATAGGGAGGGTGGTTATACCATCAGCATCATCAAGATGCAAAGCTTGGCGAACCAAAGCTTCAGTAACCACCCATGTGCGCCCATGAACAATAGATGATAATGTAGTCACTCTATTAACTGTTGAGGAACTAACATTGTTCCAAAACTGTTTAATATGTGTGACAGGAAAAAGTGGAGCATGAGAAAGAGCATACCTAATTGGGGATGCATTCAAATACGCCACCATTTGTGTGTATTGGGGAAACAGAGTGTCATCAGCGTCCAAATATGCTACCATGTTGTATTGACTCCTGAATCCCAATTCCAAATCAGATTGTTTAAATTTTGGTGCCATTGTTGAAAGCTGTTTGAAAGATTGATAAAGATGAAGTATAGGAGAAAATATTGTTAGACAAGAATGATAGGTACCCTGTTTAAAATAGGAGCCAAATATATAGGAGAGAAAAATGCATGTGATTGGTAAAAAATTAGGCAACTATTTTCAAAATACAATAATGAAAATATTGAAAAGAAATAAGTTTATCTCATGCATTAATTGAAAGTTATCTACTCCTAAAATTACGGCCCAAAAATTCGTCAAAAAGTAACAACTAGGTAGGTCCCATTGAGTGTCAACGGTCAAAAATAACCCATCAACGCCCAACGGCTATATTCTTGTCAACGTTTGCCAAAGCCATGTTAGCGTCTAAATTGGTCACAACAACGCTTGGAAAAATACTTGTCAGCGTCCAAAAATAAAAAAATTTATAAAAATGAAAAATGACCTTAACAAAGTAATTTATCCTAGAGAAGATAACCTATAAGTTGATAATTATTATAGGGCGGCAAGCACTGTCCAGTTATGCACACTTGGTTATGCAAGATAGACATAACAGTCCTCTAGTGTCCCTTGCTAACCAAAAATCTTAACAACCAAGTTACCTCATAAAATTCCTTGTTACTCCTAGGTAAAACCCATGATAAAATCATTCCCAAGTCTCCCAACAGACCTCAACCAATTCTAAGCCAAAAATGTCTTGGCAGCATGCATAGTATATCAACTTTTCATGCTACAGTGCCTCATGATTTATTAAAACTAACTCATACTCACCTGTGGACATAATCTACAATTGTGATAAGAGTATCATAAGAATACCCAAAAGTCCTAAAGGTTCCTAACACCTCCCCTTAAACTGTGATACAAATGTTGCCAAAAATATGCATGAACATAAAAAATTTATGTCAAGATAGGAATAAAAAATTCCAACCATCATCTATAAATAAAAACATGCTCAAATGCTTCTCAAAGGATCCATAAGCAACTCTGTATCCAATGGTATAATGCTAACACCACCTGCACATTTAGATTAAAAACCACAAAACTAACATTGTTGCTGACAACGCCCCGATAACACTTGTCAGCGTTAAGAAAAGCTTTGTCAGCGTTAGACAAATATATTGCTGACAACGTTACAATAACACTTATCAGCGTTAAAGCAACCTTTGTCAGTGTTAGAAAAATATAGTGGAAATCTAAGTCCTCAAAAAGATCAATAACAATGCATTATCCTGTACATACTTTTACAAAAAGACTCCAAAACACATATTATGTGAGATTGATCATTCCAATACTTGGTACCAAGTATTGAAAACTTCCAGCATCAAAAGGTTTAGTTAGTAATTCAAACACATTTTCTTCTGTGTCAACCCTATCTGGTTGTATTAAACCCTTTTCAAAACAATCTCTTATAAAATGGTGTCTAATTTCTATGTGTTTAGTTTTAGAATGATGTACAGGATTCTTAATAATGCATAAAGTGCTGTTATTGTCAACAAAGATCTTGGTATGCATGAAATTATACCCATAATCTAACAGCTGGTTCTGAATCCATAAGACTTGTCCACAACAAGCAGCTGCAGCAACGTACTCTGCTTCAGTTGTAGAATTAGCCACCACTGTTTGTTTCTTGCATTGTCAAGATATCAACATGCTCCCAAGAAACTGACATCCACCAGTTGTGGATTTTCTATCAAACTTATCACCTCCATAGTCACTGTCTGAATATGCAATAAGCTCCAAAGGTGAATCTTTTGGATACCACAAACCAAGACTGGGATAACATCTTAGGTACCTAAAGATTCTCTTGACAACATAAAGGTGACATTCTTTGGGAGTCACTTGATGGCGTGCACAAGCACACACATCAAATATGATGTCAGGTCTGGAGGCTGTTAGATACATCAATGAACCAATCATTAATCTATAGTGCCTGACATCCACATCCTTTCCATCTCCAATCTTTCCCCAAGGGTGTTCTCTATCCATAGGAGTAGTAGCCCTCTTTTCATGTGGAGAAAAGCCAAACTTCTTCAAGATCTCTGCCACATATTTATCCTGGGAGATGAAGATACCATCTTCTTTCTGCTGAACTTGTAACCCAAGAAAGAAGTTCATCTCCCCCATAGCACTCATTTTGAATTTGTCTGTCATGAGCTTGGAAAAGTCTTCACTCGTCTTTGGATTTGTGGATCCAAAGATAATATCATCAACATAGACCTGAACAAGTAGAACATCCTTACCATTCTTCTTTGTAAACAATGTCTGATCTATGGTGCCCCTCTTGAATCCATTGTCCACCAAATAAGTGGATAATGTGCCATACCATGCTCTTGGGGCTTGATGAAGTCCATACATAGCCTTCTTGACTCTATACACCTTGTCTGGATTCTATGGATCTTCAAAACCAGGAGGCTGCATCACATATACCTCCTCAACAATTGTTCCATAGAGGAAGGCACTCTTCACATCCATTTGATAGACAGTGAAGCCCATGTATGAAGCATAGGCTAGAAATATCCTTATAGCTTCAATCCTTGCAACTGGTGCAAAGACCTCCTCATAGTCTATCCCTTCCTCTTGTGTATATCCCTGAGCCACTAATCTTGCCTTGTTTCTGACCACAATACCTCTTTCATCTCCCTTGTTTCTTAGAACCCATCTTGTCCCTATAGGTCTGACATATCTAGGACAATTAACCAGCTCCCAAACATCCTGAATTGCAAATTGGTGAAGCTCATCTTGCATTGCTTCCACCCAACTTGGTTCTTTGAGAGCATCAAAGATCTTCTTGGGTTCCTGTTGTGACAGAAAACAGGCAAACAAACATGCTTGCACAAGAGGGGTATCAACCTTCTTGTGAATATTGACAATAAATCCACCAAGACTTTGATGAGATCTTCTAGTCTGAACAGGAGTCATAATATCACCAATCATTTGAGAAGTGGGGTGATTCTTCATAGTAGAAGTGAGAACTCCTCCTTCAAAAAGTCTGGTGTCTTCAATCTCATTATCCAAGTTGCCAATATCTTCTTCTTCAGACTCTCTTTCATCAATATTAGGATGAACCTCTTCATATAAATTGGAAGGTTCACCCTGTTCAAAATTAGAAGAGAAAAGATGCTCAAAAGTGTTGTCAATGCCTGATCCTTGGTTGTCAGCGTTTGGGTTGTCACCGCCTGAAGTGGTGTTGTCAACGCTTGAGCCATCAACGTCTGAATTTGTCCTGTCAGTGCTAGATTTGCCTTTGTTAGCGCCTGAAGGATCATGCATGTTGTTAACTGGTGATACTTGGGAACCACCATTATCCTTTCCAGCAGTAGCAGCAGCAAAAGCATCTATCCATATAGGAATTGTAACATACTCTTGTATAGGAGATGACTTTTCTGCTTGTGATCCAACCTCTTCATTAACCTGTGTAACCTGAAACATTAACAACTTGTTTTTCCACAACATTTGAAGTTACCTTCACAATGTCTGGATTAGTGACAGGCATATAATTTAAAGTCCTAGATAGAGGTTCTAGGTCAAACAACCAATTTGGACCACTTTTAGGATCACTAGGTTTACTCTCTAAAAACCTAACATGTACTCTCTCAAGAATACGTTTTTCCTTTTTAAGGTAAACCCTATATCCCTTGCTCTGCACTGAATACCCCATGAAATAGCCTTCATCACCTTTGACACTAAATTTACCTAAGACATCACTAGTATCAAGAACAACTACATGACAACCAAAAGGTTTAAGAAAACCAATATTAGGTTTCCTTCCCCAAAGTAATTCATAAGGTGTTTTGTTCTGTATCTTGTTGACCAATGCTCTATTTTGAACATAGCAAGCTGTATTCACAGCCTCAGCCCAAAAAGCTATAGGGAAATGAGCATCAGCCAACATGGTTCTGGCTGCTTCAATTAGGGTTCTATTCTTCCTCTCAGCCACCCCATTTTGATGTGGGGTTCTGGCAACACTAAACTGCCTAGTAATCCCTTTCTTGGCACAAAAATCATCTAAAAGTTTATTTCTAAACTCACCACCATTATCACTCCTAAGCATTTTAACTTCATTACCAGTCTTCTTCTCTATTTGAGTGATAAAGTCAATTAAAGTGTCAGCAGTGTCACTCTTCATAGCCAAAAAGAAAGTCCAAGTAAACCTAGAAAAGTCATCTGTGATGACAAAACAGTATGATTTACCATTCAAACTCTCTATATTAGTTGGGCGAAATAGGTCCATATGCAGTAAGTGAAGTGGTCTAGTACTAGAGTGCACCTGTTTGGACTTGAATGAGACCTTGTCATGCTTGCCTTTAAGGCATGAAACACAAGAGTGCTCATTGTGGAAAGCCTTTTCAGGCAAACCATCAACCAAGTTAAGTCTCACAAGCCTATTTATATTCTTAAAGTTTATGTGCCCTAGTCTCCTGTGCCATAGATTACTCTCATCTACTGAAGCTTTAGCATAAAAACATGACACATTATTATTCATCCTAATGCCATTAAGATTCACATTATATATGTCTTTATGTCTAGGTGTTCTATAATCAATATATTTCTCATCAGGGATTTTATAATCCTTGCTTAACACCAAGCAGTCAGTATCAGTAAACAGAACTTTATTTTTGTTATCACAAACTTGTGATACACTAAAAAGATTGTAATCAAGTTCCTTTACCAAAAATACATTTTCAAAACGCAAGTTCTTGGTGAGAAGTGTTCCTTTTCCTGTGGTAGTACCATATCCGCCTCCAAAGTAAACCTTATCACCATCCTTAATGGGAGTGAAGTTAGTTAGATAATCTTCCTTCCCTGTCATGTGCCTTGAGCATCCACTGTCCCAATATCCATAATCATTGACCTATTTTTGAATGCCTTGCACATAAAGAAAACAAGTTAGTTTTCTTTGGGAACCCAAGCCTTAGCAGACTTAGATTCATCTGGTTGTTCAACAAGAACAGACTTAGTTTTCATAACAACCCCTTGTTCATCCCTCTTTGGATGAAATACCCAGTTAACCCCAATAGGTTTTGTAATGACCTTTGAAATGTAATTAAATCTGTTGCAGGTCATAGAAATCCCATTATCATTAGGGTTTTGATCTTTCTTAGGTCTCCATGTCAAGCTTGAAGAAGCTTTAGACCCCTTACCCTGTGGTTGCAAATATTTAGGTCTGTTCACGTTTCTGTCAGCGTTGGATTTGTTCTTGTCAACACTGAAATTACCCTTGTCAGCGTTGAACCTAGGGTTTGCTACAGAAACCCATTGCCTATTAGACTAAGTATTTGTCTTTTGAAATGGTCTTTGTCCATGAGTGTTAGACCCTCTAGTGAAGAATAGGGTTGGTCTAACCACTTGTGGACTTTGCTCCACAAAAGTTTTGGGTCTGACAACGTTTGACTTTCTAACAGTGTTGACCTTGGAAGCATTGATACACTTATATTCTAAATGTGAAAAGCTACCACAAGTGTATCAGGCTTTTCTAGATACAACCCTAGGTCTAGAAGAGAAGAAGCCTGTTCCCTCAACACTAACTTGGCTTTTAGGTGACCTAGTATTCCTATACATTTCTGCATACTTGATGCTAGGTTTTCTAACAGTGTTTGAGCCAAGGTCAACAGCCTTACCAGTGATTGGGTTTGTTACCTTAATAGGGGTTGACTCATTTGGACTTTCACATAACAAGCCACCCTTAACAAACAAGGTAGAGTAGGCTTTCTTCCATTCATTCAAGTCAGTCAACTTCTGTTGATACTCTTCAACTGGGGTAAGGACTCTTGGTGGAGGAATAAATTCCTCCTCTTGGAGTTCTGGTAAACCAGTCCAAGATAGGTCCTTTCTTTGGACACCATAGAATTCACCAGCTGGTGGTGGAACCACAGTATAGTCTTTCATCCCAATCCCAGTCATGTCCTTAGGATCCCTTTGTTTATTAACACATTCTCCTAGGGTTTGTGTGGCCTTGTCAAATCTCTGAATTTTAAGGTCAACATTATCCTTATTCTTAATGGCCTCATCTAACTTAGCCTGTAACTGACTATTAACCCTTTCCATGATGTTCCTAACATAATTACTAGCATCTAACTCATGTTTTAAGATATTTATTTTATAATCTTACCACCTCTTTGTTAAGTTTCTTAGTATTTAACCTACAGCCCTTACTACAATCTTACCACCTCTTTGTTAAGTTTCTCAGTATTTAATAATCTTACCACCTCTTTGTTAAGTTTCTCAGTATTTAACCTACAACCCTTACTACAAAAAGCATCATCGTATACCTCATTATCTGATGAAGAGGAGGAGTGTGCCATGAGAGCATATTGAACATGCTCTTCTTCTTCTATCTCAGCAACTAAAGCTTTATCCTCTTCCCCATCTTTAGCCAAATAGCTCCAATCCCATCCCATACCATCAATCTCTTGCACTACAACCATGGCCTTAGGATCTTGAGCCTTAACAATTTGGCTTGAGGGTTTGCCAGCATCAGATCTTCTAGGAGATCTGCATTCCCTCATGAAGTGTCCCATACGATGACAATTGTAGCATTCAACCTTGGATTTATCAAATCCAGCCGTGTCCTTTGCATTAAAGGTCATCTTTTTCTTAAACCTTCTATTCCACCTGTTTGCTCTTATACTAGCAAGAGCCATGTTCCACTTAATATCCATCTCCTCCAAGTGCTCATCACTTATTTGCTCAAGGTCCTCATATGTAATCACTAAACCATTGGGCAAAGAAGCAATGTAAGCACATACAGTATCCAGATCCAAACCAGCAGGTTTAACTCTTGGTGAGTCACTTTTATATGTGTGAGCGTCTGAATATGAGGCGTTGACAGGACATGTTCCAGCGTTGACACATGTTGATCCAGTAACTGGATGCATGTAAGAGTCCTTTTGATCAATTGGCCTTTACTATGTGAGAATAAGTCCATGTTGCTATTGGTAGACTTACTTCCATGCTCCAAAAGAGTTTCATTCTCCAACACCTTAGTTTGTTGTAGATATCATCAAAAGTAGAACTTTTGTGAGTGTTATTGGCAAGAATAGATCTTTCCTCAATCTTCCATGCATCACCTAGGCTTTTCAGAAAAGTGGCATTAATGTCAACATCACCAAGTTGTGTCCCCATGAAGGACAGCTTGCTTGTAATGTCAAGCAGTGTGCTTCTCACATTGCAAAGCTTATCATTAGGTTGAGCCTTGAAACAGCATACTCATGCATGAGTTGCTTCTTCTTCTCTTCCCTAGTATCATCATTGCCACCATATGCAACTTCAAGAGCTGCCCAAAGGTCTTTAGCAGAATCATAACCTCTGTATTTATGCTGGTTCTCTTGCCCCAAAGAGAGTTTCAGAATGTTTAGGGTTTTCATATCAACCATTCTCTTTGCTATGTCTTCAGCAGACACAACTCTACCATCACCAGGTTTTTCTTTCTTATCTGCTTCTGGACATCCAGCAACAGTAGTTCTTGTAGCAATGGCAGCAACAACCTTTTTAGCTCTATTGTATGTGTTTCCATATTTAATTATCTCCCAGAGAGTGTAGTCATAGATCCCTAGATATTGCTCACAGTTGAATTTCCACAATTCAAAGTTGGTTTCATTAAGCATGGGAATCTTGATGTTTGGTAAAGGTGAGGAGGAGGGTGTTACTTCAGGATTTGACATGATGTTTTTAGGGTTTTGTGAAAATTAGGGTTTTGGTGATTTTAGGGTTCTTGTGTTCTTTAAGATCAAAAGTTTCTCAACAAGCTCTGATACCACTTGTTGATCCCAAACTTAGATCGATTTAGCTTTATGTATACGAGATTAGATCAAGTAATACACGTAGAGAAACCTTTGTATATGTATATGATAATCTAAGTGTTATGCGGAATTAACACTTAAACAAGAACACAAAGATGTAAACAAACTTTCACTTTGATTAATGATAACAAACTTGCTTACAATGAAAGTGTTTAACGTATGAAACTTATATTTAACAATAACCTAAAGGTCTTCTTTTATAGATATAAGAAGCCTTGTACAAGAGTCTACGTATCAACTATTCTAGATAAAGATAATTATAGAAAATACAATGTTGAACTTATCCTTACTAGAAACAAACTAGAAACAATATACGCGTAGACTAAATCTTTCCATCAGTGCTTGTATTCAATGTATCAATGCTTGACTTCTTTTTGTCAACGCTTGATCTGTCAGCGTTTGTTTTCTTCCTATCAACGCTTGTTTTACTCTTGTCAGCGCTCAAGTAGACTGGCCCCTATATTTTATTCCCAACAAGGACCAGTGGTGAATGAATTGTTCAGATTAAAAAGAGAAATTAATTATTCTTAGAGTGCTGAGTGTGTCGCATGTAGTATTGAAGGGAATTTTACAAATTGAAGTATTAATACAGTATGGTTGGAATAAAATATATTATGATATCAGGAAGTGATTTGACCATTATATATTTCAGATTTGAATATATGAGGCTAACAGAGTTATTTAAACAGTAATATGATATGAGGAAGATGTAATAATATACTATGGAAGGTACAGTAATTCAGTGATTTAGCAAGCACTACACTCGGGACATAGAGATTGTTAGAATTAATGAAAGTGGAAAATGAGTATGGAATGTATTTAAGTGATTGGTTAGAACTATATATAATCTCATTGTATTTAGTTTGAGTGTAACCTCAGGACATAGAGGCAGAGTAATTTTTGAATACTGGAAATCGCTGTGATAAAGTATGAGTATTGATTAAGGTTTGAACATATTATATGTGAACCAAAGATTGAGATTGAATTTTAGATATTAGAAATTTCTGCAGAAAGTGTGAAGAATTGAGTTAAGAAGGAATATTGCGTATTTTTGGAGAGCAATGGACAGAGTGAAAGGATGAATTGAACGATGGTAACTGAAATTGGTATCAATCACATCAACATATAATTGAAACTTGGGATGATGATATCTTAATATTTTACTATGAGGACTAATGGAAACTAGTGAAAATAGAATCCTTATGCGATGATAATCGTCATACCAGTAGTTAAGAAGTGTAATCTGACAACTTGAATCACAACTATGTATGTTGTCAGAGTATTGGGGCAAGAATGAAACTGAGAAAGTGACGCAGAAGGAGTATGAATGATGAAGGAATATTAGCATAATAGAAAATGGAATAGAAAGTTGAAGTGTAGTAATAGTTGTGGATATGGTGATATCATAAGAATTGAGTTGGACTGGTATGAAAGACGTGAGTATCTCTTGAGGATAAGAGGTCACGTTGACTCTAGAAGTGAGAAAGTGCGAGTGTGAGGCGGGTTGAGCTCCGGGACGTCGCTCTCTTTTAGGAGGGTAGGATGTAACAACCCAAAACCGTGGTCATTATTTAATTATATTTTTACGTATATTTTTGAAATTTTTGACGAGGTTGATTATTATGAGGATTGGTAATTTGGTTTGGATGATGTTGAAATTTTATTTTTACGTTTTGACGAGTTGCGAGGATTATTAGTGATGACGATATCGACGGATGCCCGAGAAATTTTACATTTTATTTTAAACATGTCGATGTTTAATATTTTGACGTTTTTATTTTAATGTCGTATTAAGTCGTGCCGGGACTATATAATATCATATTCGGTGTGCGTTTTAACTTCTGAGAAGCATTTTTATGAAACCCGAGACCCGTAAAAATTTTCAAAAGTGACTAATAGTCATTTCCCGCTTTTTAACAAAGTATTTGCACTTTGGTCCAAAAGAATCACAATTGGCAAAAACTACCCTAAACTTTTTCCATATAAATTGGAAAATTAAACCACAAAAACCCACATGCAATTCACCACCACAACTCTCTCTCTCTCCTCCCTCTCCCTTTCTTTCCCGTCCACCCCTAGCAACACCAACACCCCAAAAATTTTAATTTTGAGCTTGATTCATTAAAAAGCAATTAAAGAACCATTCCTAGTTCTTGATTCTCTACACATTGGTATCAAAATCTTACACATGCATTGACATTTTTGAAAAACCCATTTTTGGATGAAAATCTTGTGATTTGATCTTAAATTCTTGTTGTATGTAGGTGTTTATATGTTTATACATTAGTTTTGATGATTACATGTTGATATTTTTGAGTTGGGTTTTTATGAATTGATCATCTAGTATGATTTAGTATGTTATGATTGAAAGTAGTAGTGTAAGAATGATTATAGTGGTAAAATGGGGTTAAAATGTGGTGAAAAACTAATTTTGAAAGATATTTAAACATATATTTTTAAACAGATTATTAAAGTTAATTTTATGAAAATACGAGTTTGAGTTTGAGATGAACTAATTATATATTGTTGTAGAGGATCTTTTTAGCTTCGTTTTGGTATAAGTTAGGACTTCTAGCTCCAAACGAGAGAAAAGTTACGTTAGTTTGATTATTTCGTGTACCGGGAGACGAGTATCGTCACAATATATAATTGTTGTCGATATTTGGATAGAATCTCGGGGACTATAAAATGGATTTTTAAATATGTCATGGACTGATTTTGAATGTTAAGTATGAGGATGTCGAGTTATTTTCAAAGCTGAGTGTCGGTTTCATAAACGGAGAAAAATAAATGTGTTAAAAGACTATATGAATTGCTGACGTAAAACTGTCCGGTTTTTGTAGTTCAAAGATGTGTCGGGCAGGGAACTTTAAATGTAAAATCTTTTGATGAGTTTTTAACAGGTATTTCTATATATAGTAAGTGAAGTTTCTGATTAGTATCATAAAAAATTGACGTGTTTAAGTGGGGTTAATGAGCTTGTACATTTGGTGTGTACCGGCAGATTTTTATCGAAGGAGTTAACTAATAGAATAAACATATAGAATGGAGTAAAAGGTCACTTGTATTATTTTTATTTTGGATTGATTGTGATTTTAAGATTTTGAGTTTGATATTACTAAGTATGGATTTTACTCGAGTTTATTATTGATGAACACGCCTTATTTGATAGGTTGCGGTTTTTGTGTTTATCGGGCATCAACTATCGTCGAAGATCGTCTTACTACTGCTATTACTTCAGGTGAGTCTATAGCCTCGCTTTCTACTTGTTTTAATGATTTTAAAACCCGCGAGGGGGATACATGCTATTTAAAGTAAGATGAACACATGTCATGAGTAATTGTTGGACCCGATGTTGCCTTTGTTGCATTTGATGAAATGAATTGTATAAGTACCTAATTGCAAAAGACCCTAAATTCATGAGTCGTTAACTATCTTCTGACTTGATATTGCGAGTTGGGAACAACCGCTTATTCTAATAATAGTACTATTGGGCTGACAACCCTATCTGAGACCAGGGCTTTACGCTGAGTAACCCGTTGGGAAGGATAATTTTACGTGAATAAGAATTGGTATTTTTGCAATTAATACCCTAGTAGGGGCATTGGTAATTTTCTAGTAATGCTGGCATTTGGCGTGGGTGACTAAGTTAAGGGGTCGGTGTCATGAGCTTAATACAATTCAATAGCTTCTGCTATAATATGATATACCTGATTAATAAATTGTATGGCCACAATTCTATTAAACAATTGTGAACGATTTTTACTATGTGTTCACTTATGTTTTGTAAAACGTATAGACTTGCTCAACCTTTGTGTTGATGATTTTAAGCATGTATTTCAGGTACTTAAAGTTGTTGAATTGCGGAGCATGCTGGAGAAGGCTTGCGGGATTGCTTTTGTAGTAATTTGGTTTAAAACAGATTTCTTTCCCTATTGTCATAAACATATAGTAAATGGTTAAGTATTTTGGTAAAAGGTTTGTTGTTTTGATTAAGATCCTAGGGGAACCTGTACGCTACTTGATTGTGGTAAATTGCACCTCTTGTTTAGGAAAACAAAAGAGGGTAAATGAGCGGTAAGTATCGAGTGATGATTTTAGGAAAAATCAACACTAATGACCCAATCAAATAAAAAGAGAGAAAGTTCGTTTCCCAAGGAGGTATATGTGTGTGATTCAACTTGTAATTATTTGAGATTAATATTGAGAAGATGGGGATGAGAGGATGAAAAGACGGTTACGTTAAAATTACACTACGACGTAGAAAAACGTGAACGTAAAGTCGTGAAAAACTACCCAAATTAAAAATTTACTAAAACCAAAAACAAAATATATAAAAGATTAAAAAGGCTAAAAAGAAGTCTAAAATAATATAAATAAAGATAAAAATCCAACAAAGATATTTTAAAACCTTTTATTAATTTAATATTTAATTTTAAATGCTAATTAAAGCCCTAAAATTAGATACAACTAATACAAATGTCTAAAATATGATTTTATTGAATAATTACTTAACTTATATTATTAGAAGACTAAAAAGTAATTTTCTAAAAATTAAAAGCTATTAAAACTATTTTTAAACTCAAAAAATGATTTAAAATGATTAAAAACTAATTAAACTTAAAATAATTATAAAAATAAATCTAAAAGCTATAAAATTATTCTAAAAATGGGAAAAGTCCTAATTAATGATAAAGAGCCTAGGAAAAATGAAAAAGAAATAAAAATAAAACTTCTTATTTTTAGTAATAAAATAATATTAAAATAATGGAAAAAATAAAAAGTTGATAAAATTAATTCTAAAAAATTTCTAAAATCTTAAAATGATCTAACTAAGATAAAAAAGTAAATTAAAGCTCCTAAAACCTTTTTTATAATTTTATAAAAATTATTAAAGTTTATAAAAAACCTTAAAATAATATAAAATTAAAAATAAAAGTTTATAAAACCAAAACTAGATGTAAACCTCAAAATATTAATCTAAAAGCTAAAAATTATTTTTCCTAAAAATTAAAACTCTTTTTTCTATTTTTTAATGATTTTTCAAAATACGGCTAATAAATAAATTATAAAAAATAAATAAAGAAAAGGAAAAATATGAAAACAGGCTAGGAAAATCTTATATGCTAATTCTAACTTAGGAAAAATGAAACAAGCCAAAAGTGCTTATTAAATAAGCCCAAAATGAAAGAAATAAGCTACGGCTTTTTATTATGAGAACAAACTAAAAATGGGTTAAATAGCTAATGAAATCAAACTATGACGTAAAAAGTCATCTAGATCAACGGTAGTTCCCCTTACTCCTCCTTCGAGAGGTCGGGGGTTCGAGCCCGTTACGGGTGCACTTTTTGCTCTTTTTACTTTTTTTTATTTTTTACTCTTCAAACACAAACAGTGAACTCTAATAAGCTCAAAACACAATCCAGTTTCCTTTTTTTTTTCCAATGATTAAACACACACAAGATTACAAAACGTGGACAGGTTCAATTTTGCAAGAACACAAGTTCTTTGTTTTTACTTGTTTTCTTCACAGGTGGTGAAGAGCCCAAGAGGAGCATGGGATATGGCTTATTTGGAGTTGATTTGTGGACAAGAGGGCACCCTTGTGCTCTTTGAAGCACAAGGAGTCAAATCAAGTAGAGAACAATCACTTAGCACACAAAATTCACAAACAAATGCACACCAAAACGTTTTCAAGTTTCTGTGATAGATTACTAGGTCTGGTGGCTATTTTAGCTTATATCTTGCACCTAAATAAGATTTAGACTCCTATATTTTGCACACACAGGCTCTAAATAGCAATCAAGCAATTCCAATAACTTAATTAACCTAACACTTAGCAGATTTTCAAGAATCAAACCAAGAGTTTATGAAAACTAGCAGATTATGGAGTATGCAGATTTGAGCTTTGCTTTTTCAATTTTTAGACACACAAACTTGTTCAAATCCTTCTAAACTGACAACAATACTAGACAACACCTATCTCAACCTTATTCAATACTTCTAACACCTATTTAAAACACAAATCAAGACTTTTACCCTGCTAAAACATGTATCCAAACAACCCTTTAAATTTGTTTATGCAATTTTTTCAAAACAAATTGAATCAAAACTTTCTCAACTTGATTTCTAAAGCATCTCACATGCATACAAATACAAGAGACCTCAAATCAAACAACTTAAACCAGCAAATAACACTTTTCACAAAATCTCACATAAGCATACACTTTTCTTGAAAATTTCAAAAAGAGAAAAGGACTTTTACCTTAGAAACTTACATCCAAGGTTCTAGTGGATGTAAATCCACCTCCTTATACACCCGGGTGTATGCAGAAACAAAGATCAACTCAAATCATCAACCTGTTAAAAAAAATCAAACAAAAAACACAAGTATAATAACCAATATACTCTTTCTGTTTTCTTTTCTTTCTTTCTTAAACTCTTCCAAAACCTCTTAAACCTTCTTAAAACATTTTATAAACACTTAATCACCAACAAATTGAAACTCTTAACACCAAAACCTTGGACACAATTTCTGTCACAAAAATCTCAAATTCCACAAACCTTTAACTAATTTTGAAAAACAAAATTAATTAACCAATTTAAAAATGGAACTCAGTTTCTCTTCAACAATAAATACCAACTTTAAATAAACATAAAAAGGAATTATATTGCTTAAAAACAAACACCAAACTTTTATTTTAATTAAAAGGGATTACAAAATTTTTTGAAGAAAAACTGGAACAAAGGGGTTTCCACAGGTTGGACCTCCTTTTATACTACTCTAATGAACTCTCTAGAATCCTAATTTCTAAACCCTAATCTATGAAAAATCCCAAATATGCCCTTGACGCGTTTTGAGTGATGTGTTGTCAAATTTGATCTTGGGCGTTCCTTTTTGCGTTGGGAGGAAGCATAAGATCACAGCTGTTGATTGAGGACACGTAATCATGCTTGGAGCCCAAGTTGTATTTTTATTGGTTGAGAAGGAATTGGGGGTGGGGTCCACAGTGAATGGAATGAGGGTTTCGTGTGTGGGATTTGCTTCTGCATGTGTGAATCACACATGTGCCAAGTTAATTGATTTTTACCCTAGTTTTAAGTAAGGTAAAATCTGGGAGTGAAAAAGGTGAATAGTAACTCTGTTGATCCGATTTTGGGGGAGGTAAGTTTGTTTGGCGCAATTTTGATTTGAAAGTTTCATTTGCACACATTCAGCCCTTATCTTTTGACATTTTTGGCAAATAAGGTTTTTCAGCCTAAAAACCCGATTTCCTTTCTTAACATCTTTCCACTCTTTACACTTTTGGCACAAACTTTGGAAAAAGGTTGCAAAGGATTGTTTTTGCCATTCTTGGATAATTCAGGGACTGATCTTGGACTTTATTGATCTTCAAAGGTCTTCTTTGTATCTTTGACTTCATGAGGGACCATAATTGACAAATTGATTTTGTTGAGGGACCAATCTTGTCATTTCTTCAAAGTTGAAGGACCTTTTTGCAATTTTGACAAACTTAAGGGACCAAACTTGTAATTATTAATATACAAGGGTTTTAAGTGTCATTTCTTCATTCTTTGAGGATCAATCTTGTTTGTCTTCAAATCTTCAAGGGTATTTGTTGAATATTTCATGATTAGGGCCCGGTTCATTGTACGGCTTCGTTTCTCGTGTCCGTTTTTCCTTGTAACTTGTGATCTTTTGTCTTTTTCACGATATCCATACCTAAAATACACAAGTAAACAAACACAAGCATATATATGGTATTTTATGACATTTTTATGCATTTAAAGCCCGAAAAGAACGATGAGATCATGTATAAATGCCATCTCATCACTCCCCCATACTAAGCCATTGCCGTGCCCTCACGCAATGCTAGAATAAAGTATATAAGCATCACCAAAGTTCAATTTTATTAACCTTTATTGTAGAGTAAAAGACTTGCAACATACTATGAGAATGTGTAAAGACATAATGTATGATTTTCATCACCAAAAGGTGACTTTTAGGGTCAAAGAATGGAAACAAGTTAATGTCCCTTAGAGTAAACTTCGTCATCCTTGATTGTCATACATTCCATGCTAAGTGCAAAAACAAGATCATTGTTGGTACAAGTCACAATGCTAACACTACTCATACGTCCAAATTGTGTAATACTTTTTCTCCCCGCAATCCTAGTTATTATAAAAGGAAATGGGTTACTAGCATTTTTTATCTATTTGTCATGGATCACAAGTGATACATATTGACTTATTTGAGTAGTTATTAGTCCGAAAGCAAAGTAGCACGATTTAATTGATAGTTAGCCGAAGGACAAAATCTTTTAAAACGGCTTCTCGTGTATCTCCTTAAGTTCATATCTTGGCATAACTCGTTTCACGATTTGAGACCTTTCTCGGACCGATATTTGGCATGTTCTTCATACTTCAAATCTTGGGAAGACTTTCTTGAAATTATGGTCTTCTCTTCATATATTTGGAATTTCTTCACTTGATGTTTTTGAGAGATTCTTCATATAGGACCACGACTTCATCATTTTTCTTCAATCTTTACTTTGGATTTTGATATACAACGATCCGCCTCCTTTTCGGACTTGGATATATTTATCATCATACCTTGTTAGGGTCTTTTTGGATAGACTTTCTCCATTCTTTAGGGGAGTAATTGCTTCTTGTCGTGTGTCTCGATCCTTCATATTGATTTAGGAATAATGATACTTCACATCATCTTTGGATCTTTAGCAAAAATAGAGCTCCTCATGCCTTGTTAGGGCCTTTTTGGATAATCGCCAATCTTCGCGTCCCGCTTCAATAAGTTATGCCTTGGCTATGAACTCTATTCAACCCCGATCAACTTTTAAACGATCTTGCGCTAGAGGCTAAGTAACCTTTCAAATCGTACGACCTTACTTATTGCAATTATGATTTAATCCTAATGCATTGATCTTATGGGAAGAAAAAGCCACAATTAAAAACATATGAGTTTTTGAAAGAACACTTTCATGTTCTACGTTTAGCATGATCACTTGTCTAACTCTATCATTTCTCGTTCTTCACTATATAAAGACCTCTAATTAAAGAGACTCGTGAATGCTTAGCCATGCAAGTCAAAATTAAGCCAAATTTGGATTAGCTTTCATTAAGACTATATCAAATCAAAGTTTTGGGTTTTCAAGCCACCTATAGGATCTTGCACTTTCTTGGACTTTTTCAAGTTTAGAGAATGCGTTTTAAAGTTCCCTTGATAAGTGACTTTCTAGAATCAATTATAGGAACTTGCGAAAAGTTCTTGTTCTTAACCAGAATGAATTAAGACTTTCGCGTTTTAAAGCTCCCTATATAAAAGTCTAGCAAAACTTGAATTGAGCGAGTTAAGGAATGTAAATGGCTCCAAATGCCCATCAAGTCAAAAATTAACTCTTATTCTACCCATCGGAAAATATACATTCGTGTCTTAAAAACACTTATGAAATCTAAGAAAAATTTTAAAATTTGGCCATTTTTAGCCTTATTAGCAAAACAAAACATTGAAAGTTGGAAAACGCGAGGGCGTAGCAAAGCAAGTACCTATTCACCCCCCCATACTAAAAGTAAACATTGTCCTCAATGTTTCGAGTCTAAAGGTGGAGCACCCCCATACTAGAGACGAAGAGTCGAATGCTTAGGATCTAGCATGGAAAGGGTGATTAACAATATATCTAAATCCGTTTAGTAAGTATGCTAAAAGATAACTGTTAGAACAACAAAGGATATGTCATGGATTCGTAAAAAACTTCTTCAAACGAACGATGGAGGCTCACGTAAACGAACACGAGAGTCTTCAATCGTAGATGATGATGATGATCTAGATAACACAATCACAAACAACCATGAGACAACGAGTTGAAAGGGTACAAGTCCCCTTATTAGTGAATAGTGAGCATAAAAGATAAGCATGGGATCTCCCCCACGAGGCACCTCGTTTTTGATTACCGAGTCATGAGCTCGACTCGATCCCCTCAAAATGTGAACATTTAGGGAAAATCATGGTGTGGTCAATTTTTGATGGGGCTTACATGATAAACAAGGCCCAAAAAGCAACCGGTATTAAGGACTAAGTCCTTACATGATACAAAATACCGGGGTCGAAGATGGCGTTCTCGTTTCCATTGGAAAAACAATTTAACGCCACTTCAACATGTGCCATAAACTCAAAGAGTTTGAAGAAAATAGATGAGAAGTAGAAGGGTGAGACAATTGGTAAGAAAAACTTTTGAGCTACTCGAGGTAGACTCGCACCAAGCAAATAGAAAGATTTTCCATTTATTGCATCGGTGGAAGACCGAGATTTCCCTTTACATGAAATTCCGGGATCGAATATCTCGTCCTCAGTGGACAAGGATGAGGGAACATAAGGGGCTTCCCCCATACTAGAACCACACAAAGCATCGTCAAAAGGAGTAGACGAGCTTGTAGCACTCAAAACACGTGGTGATGACGGAGTTAGATTTGTAGAAAAATCAATTAAATCACATTTAAGATCTTTTCCTTTGTTATCTTTTAAACTCTCCTTATGAAAACCCTTTTTGATTATGTCGAAAATATTTGGTGTTTCTAAGACGATGTTAGTTACACTAAAAATTCTCACATTTTGAAACCGTTTTGGTTTTGGTGGTGGCAAGTTCTCAAAACGTTTATCGACGAAGAAAACCTCCCCATCGGGGCCAACATATTCGTCATCCGAAGGATCTTCCGTAGAAACCGGCAACTTATCAACACTTTTCAAGAATGAATGTTCGTGGTGAGGCGAAGGATTTTTCGATTCAAATATTGACGGTTTCTTCTTTGTAGGTTTTACACTCATAACCTCCACCGGCGGAGGAAATGGTAAATTGTTTTTGGCGACATTTCCTAAAACTCTTGGTGAAAATTCTTTGCAAATGACATTGGTCGAGTCACCATGGTTTAAAGTTGCAATAGAATAGACATGAGAAAGATTGGAGTTTTGTGTTGCATTGATGACAAGTTCTTCCTCATTGAAACGAAGGGTAATTTTTCGAGCATGAACATCGATAAGAGCTCTTGATGTATCCAAAAATGAACGACCCAAAATGAGAGGAACTTTTCGATCGATAGGAATGTCTACAACGATAAAGTCAACGGGATAGTAAAACTTTCCGACTTTAACGAAAACGTCCTCGGCTACTCCACATGCTAAAATCGTAGAATGATCGGCCATCTCAATAGACATGTTCGAAGGAGTAAGAGCCGGAAGCGAAAGCGATTTGAAAATCTCAAGAGGCATTAAATTAATACTAGCACCAAGATCGGCCAAGGCGTAGCATTCCTCCATATCTTGAATTGCACACAGAATCAAAAATTTACCGGGATCACCGACTTTTTGTGGTATGTGGCTAAGAAAAAACCGATGAACAACTAGACGATTGTTGTAACTTCTCTTTGTTATTCAACATACTTTTGATGTTCGCGGCAAATCGAGGCATCATGACTAAGGCGTCGGCAAAACTTATATTGAAATGCAAGTCACGAAACATTTTCATAAAGAGTTCAAATTGGTAATTATTTCGTTCTTGTGCCTTTTCCTTATCTCGTCTTGATGGGTAGGGTAAAGGTGGTGTGGGTTGGGGCAAATTAGGCATAGGCATCAGCCTTGGAATCTCGGGTTCCACAATTGGTGTTGGTTCAACCGTAGGTGTGGTTTGAGCGGTACTTCGTGGGATTGTAATATGCTCCTTTTCGACCATCACCTCGGGTTCTTTCTCGATTCCCTTCTCCGTAGAAGTACTTGGACGAGAGATTGGTTCCTTGAAAGTTTTACCACTTCGTGTAGCAACAACCTTCAATTCTCCCCTCGGGTTGTTAATGGTATCACTAGGAACACCACCCGAAGAAGAGGGCTTACACATGATAGCTTCAAACATCTTAGCCATTCGGTCCTCAAATTTTGATTGCCTAGCATCCGCTTTTAATAACTCTTGCTTAATCTCATGTTGTCCTAATTCCATCTTTTGTTGGTTTTGTTGAAGACGTTGGACATTTCCTTCCATTTTGTTTGCATGAGTTTTAAGTTCATTAGCAAGTTCATTTTTAAGCTCGTTTTTTAATTCGGATCTTAAGCTAATCATCTCACGTTGCATATTATCAAATTTAGCATCATTTGCTTTTGCATAATCCAAAAATTCTCCTTGCAAATTCTTTGTGTGAGCATTTTGAAAACCTTGTGTAGTGTTTTGAAAATCACGGTTTTGGTTTTGATTAGAGATTTGTCCATTCCCACTTTGATAATTCCCTTTGTTGTAGTTGCGTGTGTTGCCTTGGTAATTACCTTGGTTGTTGTTTCGATAATTATTAACATTTTGGTTTGGTGGAGCTTGATTTTGGCGGGAACCTTGGCCGTTTTGGTTGTAAGTTCCCGTTGCTACATAAGCACTCGAAGTGTTACCATCCGCAGTAATGCACTCGGAAAGATCATGAGCTCCCCCACAAGATAAACAACTCTTAGCAACCGCTTTAACCGAAGCGGAATTGGAAGCTTCTTGAGCCTTCCAATGGGACATTAGATTAGCAAATCTATCAAAAAACCGATTTTCCTCATTAGCTTCATCATGTAAGGCGTTAATGCTACGAGACGATTGTGACGAAGATGACGAACCCATATTGGCAACACTCGGTGTGTAACGAGGGTTATAAACCTTAGATCGATTTTCAATGATTTGTAAAGCCTCATTTGTCGTCTTGCACAAAAAATTACCACCCGCGGCGGCATTCAAATAATCTCGTTCATGATCATTAAGACCATTATAAAAAGTATCCACTTGATGCAATTCCGTAAAGTCATGGTGTGGACATTCATGTAACATCTCTTTAAATCGTTCCCATGCCATTGAAAAACTTTCATTATTACGTTGCACAAATCGTGAAATCTCATTTTTTAAGTGTGTTGTTTTAGATGGTGGAAAAAAACTTGTTCACAAACTTAGAAACGAGATCGGACCATGTCAAAATCGAATTTGGCGGTTCTTTCTCGAGCCAAATTTTTGCGGGTCCATCCAACGAATATGGAAACAACATCATCTTAATGGCGTCATGTGGAACATCCTTGAATTTGCTAGTGGCGGTGAGACGGTTAAAATTTCTAATGTGGTAATGCGGGTTGTCTTTCTCGTGACCTCTAAACTTATTTGCTTGCAACATAGACATTAAACCCGTCTTAATCTCGAAATTCTCCGCAAGGATGGCGGGAATCACAATAGCCTCTCCAAAACCCTCGGTGGGTGCTTGTAGCAACTCCATCATAGTACGATTAGCCATGACGACTTCTTGTTCTACAATAGGTTCAACAATTGGAGGTTCTTCTACAATCAACGATCCTTGATTTGCTTGCTTTTGAAGACGTTTACGAGCTCGTTTTGCTTGATTACGAGTGATCATAAACTTTACGAAGAATGGGAGGTGAGCAAAGAAGATTCTTTTTGGTTGTTTTGTGGATTTTCAATTTTTTTGTGTTTTTGATGATATTTAATTTTTTTGGATTTTGGTGTATCTTCGTAGACAACAATCTACAAAATCTCTCCTCGAATCAAACTCTTGATTAAAGAAGCCTCAAGGAATGAAAACGATCACGTGGAGTGAACGCCTTCGAATGACTTTAGAACTTTGGTGAAAACCAAATTGTTCAAGAGGGTTTAATCACAAAGAAACCAAGCTAATATAGTATACGTAATAATACTTTGGGCGGCAAAACCCTCGATTAGCCTTCAATCTTAAAATACTCACAAGCAAGCGGGGAAACGAGGCGGCGCGTAGCACTTAAGAGCCTTTTTCCTTAGGGTATATTTTATAATACCCGCCTTATACCCACCTTATAGTTTGTATTTTTCAAAATCGAGCTTCACGAAAGTATTTATCTATTTTTGCCTTTTCTTTTTGTTTGAGATTCGAATACAATAATTAGGAGATCAAATCCCAATTAAGGTTGTGTTTTCACACTTTTGGAGATATTGTATATTGATTGTGATACTTAATACAATATAGTAATATTTATACAAGAAAAACCAAGAAAACTGAAAATACGTGTTAAGGGAGTTCCACTTAACACAAATACTTATTATAGATAATATCAAAAACAAAAGCTTCCAAATTAAAGCACAACACACCTCCCCGGCAGCGGCGCCAAAATGATTGTGGTAAATTACACCTCTTGTTTAGGAAAACAAAAGAGGGTAAATGAGCGGTAAGTATCGAGTGATGATTTTAGGAAAAATCAACACTAATGACCCAATCAAATAAAAAGAGAGAAAGTTCGTTTCCCAAGGAGGTATATGTGTGTGATTAAACTTGTAATTATTTGAGATTAATATTGAGAAGATGGGGATGAGAGGATGAAAAGACGGTTACGTTAAAATTACACTACAACGTAGAAAAACGTGAACGTAAAGTCGTGAAAAACTACCCAAATTAAAAATTTACTAAAACCAAAAACAAAATATATAAAAGATTAAAAAGGCTAAAAAGTCTAAAATAATATAAATAAAGATAAAAATCCAACAAAGATATTTTAAAACCTTTTATTAATTTAATATTTAATTTTAAATGCTAATTAAAGCCCTAAAATTAAATACAACTAATACAAATGTCTAAAATATGATTTTATTGAATAATTACTTAACTTATATTATTAGAAGACTAAAAAGTAATTTTCTAAAAATTAAAAGCTATTAAAACTATTTTTAAAACTCTAAAAATGATTTAAAATGATTAAAAACTAATTAAACTTAAAATAATTATAAAAATAAATCTAAAAGCTATAAAATTATTCTAAAAATGGGAAAAGTCCTAATTAATGATAAAGAGCCTAGGAAAAATGAAAAAGAAATAAAAATAAAACTTCTTATTTTTAGTAATAAAATAATATTAAAATAATGGAAAAATAAAAAGTTGATAAAATTAATTCTAAAAAATTTCTAAAATCTTAAAATGATCTAACTAAGATAAAAAAGTAAATTAAAGCTCCTAAAACCTTTTTTATAATTTTATAAAAATTATTAAAGTTTATAAAAAACCTTAAAATAATATAAAATTAAAAATAAAAGTTTATAAAACCAAAACTAGATGTAAACCTCAAAATATTAATCTAAAAGCTAAAAATTATTTTTCCTAAAAATTAAAACTCTTTTTTCTATTTTTTAATGATTTTTCAAAATACGGCTAATAAATAAATTATAAAAAATAAATAAAGAAAAGGAAAAATATGAAAACAGGCTAGGAAAATCTTATATGCTAATTCTAACTTAGGAAAAATGAAACAAGCCAAAAGTGCTTATTAAATAAGCCCAAAATGAAAGAAATAAGCTACGGCTTTTTATTATGAGAACAAACTAAAAATGGGTTAAATAGCTAATGAAATCAAACTATGACGTAAAAAGTCATCTAGATCAACGGTAGTTCCCCTTACTCCTCCTTCGAGAGGTCGGGGGTTCGAGCCCGTTGCGGGTGCACTTTTTGCTCTTTTTACTTTTTTTTTATTTTTTACTCTTCAAACACAAACAGTGAACTCTAATAAGCTCAAAACACAATCCAGTTTCCTTTTTTTTGCCAATGATTAAACACACACAAGATTACAAAACGTGGACAGGTTCAATTTTGCAAGAACACAAGTTCTTTGTTTTTACTTGTTTTCTTCACAGGTGGTGAAGAGCCCAAGAGGAGCTTGGGATATGGCTTATTTGGAGTTGATTTGTGGACAAGAGGGCACCCTTGTGCTCTTTGAAGCACAAGGAGTCAAATCAAGTAGAGAACAATCACTTAGCACACAAAATTCACAAACAAATGCACACCAAAACGTTTTCAAGTTTCTGTGATAGATTACTAGGTCTGGTGGCTATTTTAGCTTATATCTTGCACCTAAATGAGATTTAGACTCCTATATTTTGCACACACAGGCTCTAAATAGCAATCAAGCAATTCCAATAACTTAATTAACCTAACACTTAGCAGATTTTCAAGAATCAAACCAAGAGTTTATGAAAACTAGCAGATTATGGAGTATGCAGATTTGAGCTTTGCTTTTTCAATTTTTAGACACACAAACTTGTTTCAAATCCTTCTAAACTGACAATAATACTAGACAACACCTATCTCAACCTTATTCAATACTTCTAACACCTATTTAAAAACAAATCAAGACTTTTACCCTGCTAAAACATGTATCCAAACAACCCTTTAAATTTGTTTATGCAATTTTTTCAAAACAAATTGAATCAAAACTTTCTCAACTTGATTTCTAAAGCATCTCACATGCATACAAACACAAGAGACCTCAAATCAAACAACTTAAACCAGCAAATAACACTTTTCACAAAATCTCACGTAAGCATACACTTTTCTTGAAAATTTCAAAAAGAGAAAAGGACTTTTACCTTAGAACCTTACATCCAAGGTTCTAGTGGATGTAAATCCACCTCCTTATACACCCGGGTGTATGCAGAAACAAAGATCAACTCAAATCATCAACCTGTTAAGAAAAATCAAACAAAAAACACAAGTATAATAACCAATATACTCTTTCTGTTTTCTTTTCTTTCTTTCTTAAACTCTTCCAAAACCTCTTAAACCTTCTTAAAACGTTTTATAAACACTTAATCACCAACAAATTGAAACTCTTAACACCAAAACCTTGGACACAGTTTCTGTCACAAAAATCTCAAATTCCACAAACCTTTAACTAATTTTGAAAAACAAAATTAATTAACCAATTTAAAAATGGAACTCAGTTTCTCTTCAACAATAAATACCAACTTTAAATAAACATAAAAAGGAATTATATTGCTTAAAAACAAACACCAAACTTTTATTTTAATTAAAAGGGATTACAAAATTTTTTGAAGAAAAACTGGAACAAAGGGGTTTCCACAGGTTGGAACTCCTTTTATACTACTCTAATGAACTCTCTAGAATCCTAATTTCTAAACCCTAATCTATGAAAAATCCCAAATATGCCCTTGACGCGTTTTGAGTGATGTGTTGTCAAATTTGATCTTGGGCGTTCCTTTTTGCGTTGGGAGGAAGCATAAGATCACAGCTGTTGATTGAGGACACGTAATCATGCTTGGAGCCCAAGTTGTATTTTTATTGGTTGAGAAGGAATTGGGGGTGGGGTCCACAGTGAATGGAATGAGGGTTTCGTGTGTGGGATTTGCTTCTGCATGTGTGAATCACACATGTGCCAAGTTAATTGATTTTTACCCTAGTTTTAAGTAAGGTAAAATCTGGGAGTGAAAAAGGTGAATAGTAACTCTGTTGATCCGATTTTGGGGGAGGTGAGTTTGTTTGGCGCAATTTTGATTTGAAAGTTTCATTTGCACACATTCAGCCCTTATCTTTTGACATTTTTGGCAAATAAGGTTTTTCAGCCTAAAAACCCGATTTCCTTTGTTAACATCTTTCCACTCTTTACACTTTTGGCACAAACTTTGGAAAAAGGTTGCAAAGGATTGTTTTTGCCATTCTTGGATAATTCAGGGACTGATCTTGGACTTTATTGATCTTCAAAGGTCTTCTTTGTATCTTTGACTTCATGAGGGACCATAATTGACAAATTGATTTTGTTGAGGGACCAATCTTGTCATTTCTTCAAAGTTGAAGGACCTTTTTGCAATTTTGACAAACTTAAGGGACCAAACTTGTAATTATTAATATACAAGGGTTTTAAGTGTCATTTCTTCATTCTTTGAGGATCAATCTTGTTTGTCTTCAAATCTTCAAGGGTATTTGTTGAATATTTCATGATTAGGGCCCGGTTCATTGTACGGCTTCGTTTCTCGTGTCCGTTTTTCCTTGTAACTTGTGATCTTTTGTCTTTTTCACGATATCCATACCTAAAATACACAAGTAAACAAACACAAGCATATATATGGTATTTTATGACATTTTTATGCATTTAAAGCCCGAAAAGAACGATGAGATCATGTATAAATGCCATCTCATCACTACTCTGATATATTTTAAACTGATTTTACTTGGGATTGAAGGTTTTAGACATTGATTTAAATTATTTCCATATTTATTCCTAAATATATTGTTTTTGGGTCATTTAAAGAGTTGTGAAATGAAGTTTGTAAATAACACCCAATTGTGTATTTTCCGCTGTGCAATGTAAATTGGGGGTGTTAAATAAAGTGACAACTTGTAAAACTTGAGGGACCATTCTCGTAATTCTTCAAATCTTCTAAGGTATTTTGGTAAATTTACGTCTGATTTTGGTTCTTTTGTACGACTTAGTTTCCCTTGTTCGTTTTGTCTCGTTTTTGTGATTTCCAATTGAATTAACGATAATTGTGCCTGCACATAGACAAAAAAAGAAAACTAGGGTTTAGCACACGTTTGATGATTTTTTTCTGTATTTTAAGTCCGTTTTGGGCACGAAATGATGTATAATTATATTCAATTCCCTATGCTAAACCATTGTCGTGTCGTCACATAATGCAAGAATTATATATCGTAGCACTTCCAAAGTTCATTTTTATTTTTATTGAAAATAAACTTAACTAGGTGCGTTTTGGGCATAATGTATTGTTTTCCTCACTTAAAAGTGACTTTTAGAATCATTGAACAAGAACACGTGAATGCTTCATAGAAATGATTTCTCCTTCCTTGCTTTTCACTTAATTCCAAGCTAAGCGTGAAACAAGATCATTGTCGTTTATAAGTTAGTAATGCTAACACTACTCATATGCCTTACTCACGTACTAGACTCCCTTATTCCTAATTGGTATTACCTTTTATTTTATGATGATCACAAGGATTCATATTTGAATTATGTGAATAGAGATTAGGTCCAAAAATAGAGTCAAAATCGGGTAATTAATATCATTAATTAGTAACCTTTCCTAATAGCAACGATGTTAAAAAATTAAGTCGACAAGAAACTTTCAATAAACATAGTTTTATAAAGGATTTGAACCTTTGACTTATTACCAAGACTTTTATATGCCCCCTACTGGATGGGCTTTATTATCTTTGGTTTACCTCGGCTTTTTAGGGCTTCGATATTGCCTTGCATTTTATTTAACTTCGCCATGAAGTGTTTATTATGGCCAAAGACGTATATCCTCACCTCGAAAGGAATTTTTGATCTTTAAAGCTTCAAGGTTTTAAGACATTCACTTTGATATCGCATTGATTTTTATACTTGTAAGCTTCAAATTTTTTCTTAAATATGGGTGAGATGAACTTAAAATTATTATTGGAAAGATTTCATTTATTCGGGGTGCCAATACTCCACACCCGTAACACTGGCGAATTTTAAATGTTTTCCTAATTTAATTACATGCAAACTAGGAGAATTAGTTAAAAACCAACAATAATGATCAAACCTCTAAAACAATATTTATTAACAATTTATTTATAAACAAGCGATGAAAGAATAAGCAAACAACTAAAACACATGAGTTTTTGAAAGAATAAGAATACTCTACGTTTAGCATAGTAACTTATAACTGACTCTATCATTTAGCATCCTCAATTTAATGAGACTTAGCCTAATATAGTTAAGGAGCAAAGCTAAGGGCTCAACACGCCCAGTCGAGGAAAAAATTACTCTTAACCTCACCAACGAAAAACTTATATTCGTGTCAAAACACTTTATGAAAAGACGAAATTTTTTAAATTTTGGCCATTTTTGGCACTTATTCATAACAAAATGCTGAAAATTGGTTAAATAGCGTGAGGAGTTAGCAAAACAAGTATCTATTTACCCCCTATACTAAACCAAACATTATACTCAATGTTTAAAGTATAAGGGTGAAACACCCCCATACTAGAGACGAAGAGTCGAATGCTTAATCCTAGCATGGAAAGAGTATAATGAATGATCTTAAGCCGTTATAAAGTGTGCTAAAAGATAAACTGTTAAGCATAAGATTCAAGCTAACAAGAGGATGATCCGGAGGTCGAGGAGGATAAAAGAAATGTTTAGACTTTTTAGAGACAGAAAGATAAAGCTTGAAAGTAGTTTGTGTATTTAGAGAGAGAAGTGAAATACACAATAAGAAGAATCCTCACCCCTCAATGGAAGTATGGAAGGGTATATATAGGCTAGACAAGAGGTCACTTTGACAACATGTCAATAGTAGTCCCTCGACGTTTTGCCTATCTGAATAAAATGTAATTCCGTAAATGGCGCTCACATTTTAGGGCTAACAATCTTTCCCTAATGTGGAGACATACGGTATTACTTACAATGTTCCAAACAAGTAAAAATACAACAAAATAAATTCTTCCAAGGTGCTTCCAATGCTGAGGATGTCTTTTAATTCTTATTGTCTTCATAACTTGTACCTCAGCTTGAATCCTCTTTGTCTTTGCTTGTTGTGGAACAATTGTAATATGCATGATTTGGATTAACTTCCCCCCAGTTCATGCAGCATGTATTAAAAAACTTTCTTCATAGACTTCTTTTTGACGAAGTTTCTGAATCAAATTCCCCCCAAACCAATATCGGTATCTTAAGCAGATTCTAACACTTTGATGTAGTTTGAACAATCTTCTAGCTCATCGGTTTAAGTACACAGCGGAAATTTGTAGAAGAACCACACCAAATAACACTGCTTCTATACTGTCTCATGTCGTTTGGTTTTTGGTGATAATCCGTTTGGGGTAACATAAAGGAAATCAACAATATTCTTCTCACGCCTGTAGAATACTTCATAAAAATCATATAAAGTAAGTAGATACCATTCCATGTACACTACTTCCCCCTGGAAGTTGATCCGATTACTTCAAAGTACATGATCTTCCCCATGATGATTTTGAACTCTCGAAAGCATCATTATCGTGGACGTCCATATACTCGAGAAGTTCTTAGTCTTAAGCAAATGTCTTGAAAAGTTTTGAAAGTCATTGAGAAACATTGAAAATTCTTGCTTAGACTATGAAGTACCATTGTCGTTGTGAAGCTCATAAATATCCCGTGAGAATTGATTGTTGATTCTATCTCTCTCTGTCTAACTAACCAACCTCGAATTCATTCGGCTATTTGTTGTGACCACTTGTGAAGTAAACCCGATATTCCAAACTTGAAACTGAAGTACAATCCCCCAAATTTCTTACTTAAGCTTGCACTTATGTTATTGAAGAACGGTGCAGAAACAAGTCTCTTAAACCTCTTGAAGTTATCCACACGAACAACTGCGTGTGACACCCAAAAATGATAGTTATGCATGTCGTCGACCATCCACTCCTTGACAGTGGAAACTAGATAATTCAAGTCTCAATCATAAATTTTATCGTCCAAGCAAGTCAAAAATCGATAGAATGGGTTTGAAGAAAAGGGGTAGAAAAATAGAAGGAAGGCTCGATGATGAAATAAGTAGACGCCTTCATGAAATCCCACTTCAACTTCAAATATAGAATACGAAAGCCACTTCGTGATCACTTGTATTTGTAGAATCAAAACTAGCCGTTGTCGTTTAAGTGAATCTTATATTGGATCTTTTTAGCGTTAAGTGTTTTGTTTGCTTTGGTGTTGTGTTTGAGAATGTCGCTATCTATAACAAATTATGAAATGAATTGTCATTAAGGGACAAAATTTGTCTAGATAACTTGTCGTTTAAGCCCAACGTCAGTCACATGCCCAATTGATGCACGGATCGAAACATACCGAATCCCCGGCATCAAAAAAATAATGTCATCCTAGCTTGATAATACTCCATCAAAATACTCATTGCAATTTTTTTTATAAGCCAAGTTGGATAAAATATACACAGCCCATTACTTTGTGGTAATCATTTCTTTTATATCTACTTAGCCCATGAGTAATCAATATACCCGTTACTAACAAATGATCATATTAAAACCATTCTTATCATTTGTCCCTCCGTATGAAGTGCAGCCCAAATCCATTCTTACAAACCACTTAGCTCACCTACAAGTCTGAAACCCGGTTATAAATACCACTCAACCCTAATCTCTAGCATATTCTTAACCTAATCACCATAAATCTTTTTCTCCGCCCCCAACTTTTCATCTAAATCTTATCACCATCAGTCAATACAAACCATACAATCCCCATCTCACAAATCTAATTTATTAACGCAGCAAAATATTAGCTTTCCAAATCAAATCCAATCTCATAAACTCATCCACCACAATAAACCAATTAATTAGAATACCTTTTAACTTTTAAGTGATACCATATGAACCCCTGTTGAACCACCATGAATCAAGTGAATCTTCAAGGTCATATAATGATCTCGGGTAGGTATTTGAATGATGTTTGATATTTGAATTCAGTTTCTCTAAACCGAGGTAAAGAAAAGATGTGAACAATCTTGTTCATAATCTTTCTAATCTTTGAAAATTAAAGAAGGGTTATACCTTTTATAGATCAGTGATGAGTTATTCATTCGTGTAAGATCTTTAAAGATCAAGGCCTGCATGTCTAAACACGAAATGAATCTGAGATCATTCTTTTATGTTTGTTCAAGTCTGAAAACTTTTAAATGATTTGTTTCGAGTCTGATGATGATGTAGGATATGATTTTGTAAATATGTGACGATGGGTATAGATAGAGTCAGGGTTGATTAGATGTTGGATTGAGTAAGATGGTCTTGGTTTTTCTGGATTGGTCATGATCGTAATGTATTTTCTCACCATCTGTCGCAATGTATTCTTTTAAAAAATGAGTCATCGCAATGTTTTCCAAAAAACATGCTATCGCAATGTTTACAAAAAACTTGCTATCGCAATGTTCTTAAAAAACTCAATACCCCATCGCAATCCTTATAAAGCCATCTGTTGCAATGTTCAAAGTGAGTTTCCATCGCAATCAGTTCCACTCCCAATCTGAATCTCCCATCGCAATGTGGGTCGCAATGTCAAAACCCTAGACATTGCGATGGGTTGTGTCGCAATAGTACAAGGTTTTGTCTATTTTTTTCCGAAAAAAATGGATTTGCTTTTTTTTTCTTTTCAGATCTGATATACTTTTTCAAACGAAAAACCCAGAAACATAAGATTTAAAAATAGGCTTATAAACAGAAAGTTATCTGAGAGGGGCCACGTTTTCCTAGGATTTTTGTTATCACAAACAAAATTTAGGGTATGAGACAAAAATAAGCTGTGACGAGGACTATTGTTATCAGATGAGACAAAAATTGGACTTTTTTTGAAAATTTGGACAATGGATTGAATAGATCTTAAGACACGAGGACATGAATATAACGTGACCCAACAGCTTAAGAAATAATCATGAATAAGCTACATTAAGCCACGAAAACCAAAAAGAAATAAGCAAACACAAACACAAAACACCCCCGGTTAGCTCTGATACCAATTGTTAAGAATAAGATTCAAGCTAACAAGAGGATGATCCGGAGTTCGGGGAGGATAAAAGAAATCTTTAGACATTTTTAGAGAGAGAAAGATAAAGCTTGAAAGTAGTTTGTGTATTTTGAAAACAGTTTAAGTCCTGATCCACAACGACAACCGACTTCCGTTCACAACCACACAGAACTCGGAACTCAAGATCACAACAATGAACCGTCAAGTTCAACGCTGGTTCCAGAACATGTTCCTAGAGCTGATATGACAGTCGACACGACAATTGAAGAGTTGGAAATGTTATATGGACCAATGTATGATGAATATTTCATGGGGGAGAAACAAGTTGTATTGAAGTCTTCCGCTGTCACTCATGATAAGAATGATGATATCGATCATCGTCAACAACCTGATACAACTTCATCTACTTCAACACGGGTTGCTGCAGATTTACCTCCTCAGAATATCACTTCAACAGTCGATCCCACAACATCCACAACTACTGTCATTACTCCAGAGAACACAAATCAAGAAGACGATGCATTATCTGACGAAGACGAATTTATCAATCCATTCAGTACACCGGTGCACGAAACTGGAGAGTCTTCTACTCGCCATGTTGATCCATCAAATATGCATACGTTCTACCAACGACATCCTTCAACACATCATTGGACCCGAGATCATCCTTTGGTTAACGTAATTGGAAACCCTTCACAGCCTGTTCGTACAAGACGACAACTCACAACCGATGGCGATGTTTGTATGTTCGCACTCACAGTGAGTACAGCTGAACCGAAAAACATCAAAGAAGCCATGGCTGATCATGCTTGGATCGAATCGATGACGGATGAACTTCAACAATTTGAAAGACTTAAAGTCTGGGAACTTGTTGACAGACCATACGATGTGATTCCTTTAAATCTTCGTTGGATCTGGAAAAACAAGATGGATGAAGAAAACACGATCATCAAGAACAAAGCTAGGCTAGTGGCTAAAGGGTATGGTCAGAAAGAGGGTATTGATTTTGAAGAATCATTTACACCAGTAGCTCGAATGGAAGCGGTCAGGATTTTCCTTGCTTATGCTGCACAAAAGGGATTCATCGTGTATCAAATGGACGTAAAGACGGCATTTCTTAATGGTCCTTTGAAGGAAGAAGTCTATGTCACGCAACCAGAAGGATTCGTCAATCCTTATTATCCTGACAAGGTGTATCGTCTCCACAAAGCACTTTATGGACTCAAGCAAGCTCCAAGGGCGTGGTACGACGAGCTCTCGAAATTTCTGGTCTCCAAATGTTTCTCAAAAGGTTCCATTGATCTAACTTTGTTCACTTATAAATATGGGGATGACATTTTGCTTGTGCAGATTTATGTTGATGACATTATTTTCGAGTCTACAAACCCAAAACTTTCAAAATGGTTTGAAAAAGTCATGCACAACAAATTTTAAATGTCAATGATGGGCGAACTAAAATTCTTTCTAGGAATTCAAGTTCACCAATCCCCAAGTGGTATCTTTATAAACCAAGCTAAGTATTTTCAAGAGATAATCAAAAAGCATGGTATGACTTCATGTGACCCCGTTGGGACACCATTATCAACCACATCGCTAGATGCTGACTTGGAGGGAAATGCCATCGATCAAACGAGATATCGTTCCATGATCGGTTCCCTCATGTACTTGATAGCAAGCAGACCTGATATACATCATGCTACATGCTATTGTGCACGATATCAAGCACGACCCACTGAAAAGCACCTCAAGGAGGTTAAACGGATCTTTCGGTACCTTAAGAATACCATTCACATGGGACTCTGGTATCCGAGGGAAACCAGTTTCTTTCTAACGGCCTATTTAGATTCTGATCATGCAGGGTATCTTAATACACGTAAAAGTACTTCGGGTGGTGCACAATTTCTAGGACAAGATAAGCTTGTGGGATGGTCTTCCAAGAAGCAGAATTGCACGTCACTTTCATCAGCCGAAGTGGAGTATGTGTCTCTATCTACGTGTTGTGCTCAAGTTATTTGGATGAGAACACAACTCACGGATTATGGCTTCCACTTTGATAAAGTACCTATGTACTGTGACTCAAAGTCGGCCATAGCCATCTCCTGCAATACGGTACAACATTCCCGTACGAAGCACATTGATGTTAGATATCACTTCATTAAGGAACAAGTTGAAAAGGGTATTATTGAATTATACTTTGTTGGAACTGATTACCAATTAGCTGACTTGTTTACAAAAGCTCTTTCGAAAGAGAGGTTTGCGTATCTAGTTAGGCAAATTGGTATGAGATGTTTGACTCCAGTAAAACTAGAGGTTCTGGCAAAGAAGCCTTCTTGATTCATCTATCAAACATCTACCTTTAAATATTAATGAAAAAGAAAAATACAAAATTAAAAAATCTTTGATAATCCAAAAATATTATTCTCGACATGTCTTTCAGTATCGATAATATGGACGTACCTAAAAATTTCGCTCAATAACGACACGGGTGTGTACATAAAGCTCGAATGAAAGTTGTAAATATTTTTCAAAACATGTCATTTCTATCTTTTTAAAGGAAATTGTCTCTTTTGGACAATATTTCCAACAACGGGTAGAGAAATCTATCTCGGGTTGAGCTTGTCACAAAACATTCAACGTTTTGAGTTCAATACAATGGCTTGTAATCATTGTCAGATTGCAACCCGGTTCTAAATTCACGGGGGAGTGTACGCTTTTGTACTCTTACCCTTAGCAAAAGAAGTTAAATCTTCTTACACTTGAGTGGATTCGTCAAGACATTCAAAGTCTGTGAACTCAAGTTTATGCTTTAGAAAAACCTTTTCGTAAAAAAGAATTGATTTTTCAAAAAGCATTGAACACAATTAATTCAAGAATTTCTCAATGATATTCAAAATCTTTCAAAAATTGTGTGTTCAACAACTCCTATCCTCAAAAGTTTAATGTGGATCAAATCCTCGTAATGACAATTCCATTGGATCAATTTTTGAGGGGAAGCTTTCCAAAATTCATGCTAAGTTTAACACATCTTTCTCTAGAAGATTTTCAAGACTATTTTTCAATATATATCTTAATCAAATTTGGTATATCTAACATCAAAAGATTTAATATATTAGAGATAAGGGAGAAAATGTGATTAAAATGTGATCTTATATAAGACTCAAGCACTTTAACTCTTACCTACATGTGCGAAACACTTTCGATTATCGGTGCACATGTGAATGGGGAGCATTTCTGAAACGACAAAACTAGCAAGGTGTTAAATGTTTTTCAAACACTTTGTTAGAATTTAAAGTGGTTTTCAAGGTTACGATCAAATACCCACAACAAATTTAATTCACGACGTTATTGGTGTCAAAAGGGTGGTTAGGTTTAAGTCCTATGATCCAACCAGAACCGGAGGGATCTTCCCAGGGACAATCCAATAGATTATTAGAAGTCCTTAGGAAAGATGGAGTAGAATGTGAACGTAGCTGAATGCCAACTAAGTACTGATGCTAGTACTGGAACAATCACAACAAGGTGCTAGTAATGATGTGTTGGTAAGCATTGAAGGGGTTGAAGAATGAAAAAGAAATGTTTAGACATTTTTAGAGAGAGAAAGATAAAGCTTGAAAGTAGTTTGTGTATTTAGAGAGAGAAGTGAAATACACAATAAGAAGAATCATCACCCCTCCATGGAAGTATGGAGGGGTATATATAGGCTAGACAAGAGGTCACTTTGACAACATGTCAATAGTAGTCCCTCCACGTTTTGCCTATCTGAATAAAATGTAACTCCGTAAATCGCGCTCAGGTTTTAAAGCTAACTTAAACTGTAGTTAACAAAAGAATATCATCGGATATTGGATTTTTCAAAGCGAACGATCAAAGCTCGAGTGATGCGTGAATAAAACGAACACGAACCGCTTCGATAATGAATGATTCCTAGATCATTACATCATAAACAACCACAAAAACAAGATCAGAAGAGCATGAGTCTCCTCACATTAACTACATTAGAAAGTGATAATATGTACAAGGATAAGCATGAGATTCCCCTATGAGGCACCTCGTTTTTATTAAATGAGTCAAGAGCTCGACTCAAATCCTCATAAATGTGAGCATTTAGGGGTAACATGGAAAGGGTCATAACTAGAAACCTGATATTAAGGACTAAGTCCTTTGATGGAACAAATACCAGGGTCGAAGATAACGTCCTCATTGTCGGATGACAAACCAGATAACGTTACTTCGATCACAATTCCAATGGGATCAAAGAAAATAAATGAGAAATAGAAGGGTGGGGCAACATATTGAGCTACCCAAGGTAAACTCACATCAATCAAAGGAAGATATTTTCAATCTATTACATCGGTAAAAGAACGAGATTTCCCTTTAAACATGATTTCGAGGTCTAAATCCTCGTCCGCGGCTGAGAAATAGGAGGACTCAAACGGGTCTTCCCCCACACTAGCTCCATACTCACACACGTCAAAATGAAATGATGGTGAAATAGTAGTCTTATCAATGGGTGATAACAAGGTTAAATTAGGAAAATCATTCAAATTAAGATCAAATTTTTTCCCTTTTTCATCTTTTAAACCTTAATTATGAAAACCCGATTTTACATTTATAAAATCAAAAATGTTAGACGTCTCTAAAAAATCATTTGTCACATTAGACTTTGAAGGCGTCTCAAACTTATTTGGCACACTTAAAGGATTAGGTGTCTCAAAAGTGATATTAGGCACACTAAAATTTTTAATGTTTAAGTCATGGGTGATAGGGGGGATTAGTAATGTCACTTTCAAAACGATGATCTATAAAGAAATTATCCCCCTTAGGATCAACGTAATGTTCATCACTAAACAAGTGTACAATTTTCAAGCTCGATAATAATGTTCGTGGGGGTAAGACTAAGAAATTTCATCTATTTCCAAATGGAGGGAGGCATGAGATTAATGCTAGCACCAAGGTTGGCAAGTGTGATACATCCCTCTATCTCCGGAAAATCATAAGGTATGAGAAACCGGTCTAGATCCTCTTCCTTCTTATACATGTCCTTTTTAGGATTCCTTAGAAACACTATAGCACAAGTTTCCTCAAGGGTCACTTTGGTCAAGTCAATGAAACTTTCCTTTTGAATGTTGGATAGGATATGAGAAACACGAGAGGGTTTAGAAGTAGAAGGAGAAATAGTATACTTAGAAGTAAAAGAATGTGTAATCTCATCCATGGTTGCCACCTTCTTCCCTTCGAGCTTAGAACATGAAGATGTTGAGGTCTAGGGTTGAGGGATGAGACGAATGCAAAACTCTAACGCCATCAAGGGTACGGGTAATCACACGACGATTTCCATGAGATGTACTGGCTGTAACATGCTCCTTCAGAAAAGATGACCTTACACTTATTGTCACAAATTTGACCTATACTTAGTAAATTAAAACCTAAGTTATCTACGTGATCAACATTTTCAATTGTCATGGAATCAAGAGAAACCATACCTTTGCCAAAAATATTGCCACGTAGTTTACTAGAGAATGTGACGTTACCTTCATTATATGCATTGTAAGTAGAGAACAAACTTCGATTACCCGTCATGTGTTTAGAAAAACTACTATCCTTAATCCACTCATCGAGATCTAAATCGATTCCCAAGCATATCTAGGTAACAACACACAAAATCAAACATTTGGTCCTCAATATCTCATGGGTCCAAATTTGTTAGTTCCAAACATCCTTTACATTTGGTTGGGATGCATGAATAGAGGACACATACCCCATAGAGAAAAAAATTGTTGAAAATTATTCCAGTTCATGTGAGCATTTTAATGTCCATTGTTTTTCTTAGGGATCTTTGATCTTGACCTAGAGTTATTATAGTTTCTAGGTGTTTATGTTTTACTCCTAGGTCGTGACTTAGAGTGATCATTCCTTTAAGGTGTTGGTGTTCTACTTCTAGCCCTTGAATCATTACGTACTCTTGGAGGAGTAGATGATTGTCTTGATAAATTTCTCATTCCCCTTAATGGTTCACTCAAAGGCTTGTAGAATTTATCAAGTTCCTTTTTATCAATTATAGGTAATTTAACATTGTTAACAACAAGATGTTTTGGTCCTTTACCTAAAATAGACTTTTTAGAAAGTTGAGATTTTTCTTCAACAAAAGTCTATGTCCACGATTCCTTATCTACACCTGTGGTTCTAGAATGATAAGGAACCACACCATACTTTGGTGAACCGCGGGCAGTGGATGGTTTTTTCTGAAAACTTAACTTGTTTTGGCTCACTATTTGATGCTTCATTAGTGTTAAGTCCTAACCCAAGTCTTTCCCTAGAATAAATTTGTCTACATAACATATCATCAAGAGCACTAGTACTTTTCATGAACTTTTCCAAGTTATTGGAGGTGCTCTTGAGATCTTCATTCTCTTGTCTAAGACTTTCATAACTTAGAAAACCTAAATCAACTTTTTTATTTTTCTCAAGCTTAACTAATTTATCTCTTAGCTCACTAATCTCATTTTCAAGCTTGGTCCTAGTTGATTTTAGTAATTTGTTCTTTTCATTGAATTTTAGACTTAGTTTGCATAGGTTATTATATTAACCTTCTAATTCTAAATCATCTAGAGAGGAACTATCATTGATATAGTATTAAATTTTAGAATGTACCTCTTTAGAAGAATGAGCCATGAGACACTTCTCGTCTTTAGCATCGTCAACACATTCTTCACCACTATCTCTCCACGAACCTCCAACAAACGTCGTGTGATTCTTGTCGTGAGATGGTTTAGGACATTCACCGATGAAATGATTTGGATCACCACATCTAAAGCATTTCCTATTACCTTTGTCATTCTTGACAAATCGGTTTTTTGAGAAGGCTTTCTTGTTGTTGCTTGGTTGTCTCACGTGTTGACCTCGTCTTTTGAAGAACCTCTTGAAGTATCTAACCGCCATAGCATATTCCTCATCACCACTATCCGACGAGGAGATTTCATGGTCACTTTGCATCTTCTTGGCCTTTAGTGCTAGAGACTTTCTTTCGCACTTTGTTTTCACCATTTCTGAGTCCATCAAGATTATCATTCATGAACTTTCAAGTTGCCAATAAGTTCATTAAGTGATAATGTGGTAAGTTCCTTTGCTTCTTACTTTAGCTCTCCACTTTGGATGCAACGCCCTAAGAAACTTCCTAACATTGTTCTTGCTAGAAAACCTTCATCAAGTGCTTTTAGACTAGTAATAATAGTATTAAACCTAGCAAATGCACTATCATTAGTTTAATCTTTTAAGATGACAAATTGTTCATATTGTTGAACAAGAAGATTGATTTTGCTTTCTTTGACTTGGCTATTACCTTGGTGGGTTACTGAAAGAGTGTGACAAATATCTTTAGCGGTTTTACACATAAAAATCCTTTCATACTCTTTCTTGGTAAAGCATTATAAATCACCATTTTAGCCTCATAATTTTTAGCAAGTTTCTTCGTAGTGTCATCATTAGAATTATCAAAAGTAACTAGTTCTTTCTTTTTAAAAACATCATTATATTGATAAGGCAGAAAGTCACCATTGGTAATAACATGCCAAAGATCTAAATCTTGAGATTTCACATAAGTCTCTAATAAGTGTGTAAACACTTATCCTTTTGCCACTAAAATCAAGTAAAAACAAGACCTAATCATGTGTTTACTGTCGTAAAAGTCGGAATTACGCGTGGTTTTGTGTTTTTTGTTAAATAGGTACAAATGATATAAAGAAGAGAAAACACAGGATTTCACGGTCAAATGTTGAAGAAAAGTCCAAGATAGAGTCAAAAGACCAAAGTGTGCCGAAGATCACGAAAACCGGCTAAACTTACACGAGTTTGAAGAAAATGATCGAGAAAGTCGGAATCAAGCTTGTTTTAGTGAATTCACTCATTTACGAAGATATTCAAGCCAAGTGGGTCCCACATCGGATAAATGGGCTCAAAAGCCCATTTAAGGAAAAAGGTTACTTAATTTTCACCAAAAGTCCAATCAAAAGCCCAAATATGGATTTATGGACGGTATAAATGGTTTAAGCCCATTTGATTTCAACAAAAATTGGGACGGATGTATTAAACTTGGGCTCATAGCCCATTTTACAAATCAATGGAAAATAAAACAGATGGAGTGTTGTTTTGCTTGACCAGTCAACTCACCCAAACGTGCCTACCCCATTTACTTCCCCCAACCAAATAAATAAAACAAAATGGATATTTTTTACCCTCACTCACTTCGTTACAAACTAAGTGAAACTCTCACACACACCCATCATCTCCCTCCCCCAAATCTCGCAGCCTTCCAAACCCTAATTCCTAGATCAGTAAAAATTCACAAGTAAAAATTAGGGCTTTTAATCCAAACGTGTGATTCACACGTGTTTGGATTAAATCCCCATAAAAATCGCATCAAACACTCATCAGTGGTCCTATCTTCGAATCCTACATGGCCATATCCTTGATTTTGATTGGCTATTACACCTCACCAAATCCCTCTTCAGCAATCAAACTACTCCACATCCTCACGAAAGAAACACAATAATCACCACGCTGGCAATCCAAGGGAATAAAAGTGTTTTCAGCCGCAAGATTGAAGAATTTGAAGAGAGAGAAGAAGAAAGAAGGATTGGACGGTAGAGATTGATTGCTTAACATTGAAGCCAAGATTAGGGTTTCTTGGGGTTTCTCCTATAAAAACCCCCATTTCTCACAATGTAATCATGCTTTATTTTTAATTTTAATTTAAAAAAAAATAGATTAGGGTTTAATCTTATAATCTTTTTAATTCTAGTTTTTGTACTCTTTATTGATTAATGAAAATTTTATTTTAATTAATTCTCGTCTATTTTAAATTTCTGTTTTAGCAATTTAAATTTCATCTTGGATATCTCTTGTTTAAATTACTGCTTATTCGATTAAATATATATATATATATATATATATATATATATATATATATATATATATATATATATATATATATATATATATATATATATATATATATATATATATATATATATATATATATATATATATATATATATATATATATATATATATATATATATATATATATATATATATATATATATATATATATATATATATATATATGAATCTGTTCGAAGTGCTGGTTCGGTTGATTAATTAAGGTGGTCTCTGGTTGATTACGGTTCATAAGGTGGCTCAGCGCCAACCTTCTACTCAGAGGTTATCTTCAATAGGTTTGTGTTTCTTTTTATTTTTTTATTATTTAGTTTATGTTTAAACTTCTTAAGGTTGTTTAACTGATGGGATTAAGTTTTCTACTTATGTTTTAATTGGTTTATTTTCAGTATATGCTTGGTTTTAAATCATTGTAGTCTGCTATTGTTTTTTTTATTTTTGGTATCTGCTAGTGGATTGAGTTTTATCTGTTTGTCTTAGGATTATTAGGTCTGCTTGATTTTTCGTTTTTAATAACTGGTTGGTTTGGAGTAGTGTAGATCTGCTTATTTGTTATCAGTAATACTTGATAGAATCTGTTTGGATACCTGCTTATTTTGATTACTCGATCTGTTGAATCTGCTTAATGATATAAGTTTTATTTGGATTAGTAATTTTTGATGTCTGCTATATAGGATGATTGGATTTAGCTTATTTTAATTGATACCTTGCTTATCTGCTCTTTTAAGACTTATTTAGTTTCTGTTTTATCTAGCTTAATTAAATTTCTTGCTTATTGCTCTGTTTGGTATTGATTAGTCGTTTAAGTTTGATCGAATAGGTGTTCTATCTGTAGTTATGTTTGCTTATTTTGGTGTTTAAATTGCTTATTCTAAATCTTATTTTTTAGCTTATATACGTTTTAGCTTATTATAGATTTTATATAGCTTATTTTAATAATTAAACTGCTTATTTGATTTATAGTTGATGCTTATTACTGCTGTAACACTCACACACAATTGGTCTGAGTGGGTTTAATATCCAAAAACTAAAAAAAAAAATTAAATATCAAAATTTTTGGTCTGGGTGGGAATCGAACCCAGGACCTCTCGTTTATCAGCCAGACGACTCAACCATCTCATCTATACCTCTATTTGTGTTTAACTTGGCAGAATTAAATTAGTATAGGCTTAGTTAATCTGGGCAGTTATTTTATTTAGATTTAATTAAGTTTTAAGTTTATTATAATTTATTTAAATAGTATTTTGATTTAATCAGTTTTATAAAAAGATAAAAAAATAGAAAAATTTTATTTTATTTAAATTTACTTTTATTTAAAATAGTTTTATTTTAAGTTTTTAAATATAGTTTTAAAATTAGATTTCATTTGAAAAGTTTAATTTAGCTTAAAATTAGTATAAAATTTTAATTAGATTTATTTCAAAATAGTTTTTATTAAAATTAGTTTAAAATAGTTTTTTTAAATTAGACAATTAATTAATTAGTAGATTTAAATTAGTTTTAAAATACCAAAGTTATTATTTACCAAGAACAAATTTAATCTTACGTTAAACCGGAAATCAATTCGAGTCGAGTCGAGGAAAACGAACTTAATTGATACATACAAAAATCCTAGTTCCAAATTGGCGCCGCTGCCGCTTCGCTCGTACGATTGACGATTTTTCGTGAAGACGTTTGGATTTTGGGATCCGTTCTCTTTGAACGTTACGTTTCTTGCAACAAAAATCAAAAATACAAAAAAATCAAAAACTTAAAAATACAAAAAAATTAAAAAAATCACAAAAGCAGTTTCTTGCCTAAGAATTGCACCAAAAAAATTTAAAAATCAAAAGTAATACTTTTTCCTAAAAGTATTACACCAAAAATATTACGTATTAGTGTTAACTTTTAGTTCGATTTCTTTCGATTTTTCTTGTGAATATATATTTTTCTAAAAAAATACAAAAAGATTTTTTCTTTTACTATAATATATTACGTAGCACAATAAAATTACCTACTTTTCAAATAAGCCTTAGTTGGGATTTCATCACCTAACTATTGTAGTCGCATCCATAACAAGAAAAAAGGGCAAAATAGATAAATACTAGTAAGACGTTTGAACTCGACATATACAAACTATAAGGTGGGTATAAGGCGACGCGCTATAAAAGGCCGTCTAAGGAAAAATGTTTTTAAGTGCTTTGTGCCACCTCGTTTCCCCGCTTGCTTGTGCGTATATTGAGAGGGACGACCGATTATTGGTTTGCCAACTCAAGTAGTATTTACGTATATATTTTTGTAGCTTTTTCATATTGCTCATCGAGAGGGAAAATCCTTTTCCTCTCAAAGTCGACCGAGGTCACCTACCTCATTCCAAAGTTTTAATTGTATGCGCACTCGCGCGCATACATACATACCGATTGGTGTACCAAATACTTCTAATTCTTCTAAAAAGAAGAAGAAGAAAAACAAAAAGACCGTCATTAAAGCCGATCCCGAGAATCGAGCTTTCGACAATACGATGGCAACGGATAATCGACCAATGATTGAGATTCTACAATCTCACGTTGAAGGAAACGATGACGCGATTGTGGTGCCGAATATTGGAGCTAATCATTTCGAACTTAAACCGGGTTTTATTCAAATGGTTTCCGCTACACCATTTTTAGGTCGTACTAATGATGACCCACACGCTCATATCAAACGTTTCATCCAATTAGCTAATACCGTCAAATACAATGGGGTGCCCCAAGAGGCTGTTCGCCTACAACTTTTTCCTTTTTCCCTCGAGGGACAAGCCCGGATTTGGCTTGATAAGGAACCACCCCAAAGTATTACCACATGGATCGACTTAGAGACCAAGTTCATTAACTACTTTTTCCCACCATCACGGACCACGTCCTTAAGGAATGAAATAATTACCTTTGAGCAACAATATGGCGAAACGTTTAGTGAGTCTTGGGATCGTTTTAAAGATCTTTTGAGAAAATGTCCACAACACGGTTTCACTAAAGTGCATCAAATCAACACGTTTTATAATGGTTTAACTCTAAACGACCAAGACTCACTTAATAGTGCCGCGGGGGGCAAATAGTCTTGTGAAAACCATGAACGCGGCTTGGGCCATTATTGAAAACAAGGCTAAAGTGCAAACCAAGAGTGTTAGGGCCACTATGGCAAGTCCTAGTTCTAGTTAGAGTGACAAGAGAATTGATAAACTTACTTCGCTTGTTGAAACACTCGCTCTAAAAACCGACGCCCTCACTACACATGTAAATGCCGTGAAAAAAACTTGTGAAAAGTGTGAAACTTGTGGTGGACCACATTCGTACTATAATTGTGACAAGGTTTACAATAATCAACAAGAAGTTTATGCTTATAACAACAATGAAAATGAGCGGATTCATTTCAAACCAAATGTTGATGTTAACCATTTGTCTTACAAGTCTAATAACTATTTGGCTCCCCCGGGTTTTGTAGCACCACAAAGACCACCCCCACCCGCCCAAAATAGGAACCAAGGTCCTCAACGGGGTAATTTTCAAGGAAATTCTAATCAACGGGGTTTAATCAAAATCAAGGGAATGTTCAAGGGCAAAACCAAGGGTTAAATAATCAAGGATTTAATAACCAAAGTTTTCAAAATCAAGGATTTAATCAAGGTTCTAATCAATATCAAAACCAAGGTTTTCCTAATCAAGGGTATAATCAAATGAACATGCATAATCCTCAAATGGACTTGGTTTTACAAAAATTATCCGACCATGAACGAATGATGAGAGAGATGCAAGAATCAACCGATAAGAAATTTTTGACTATGATTCAAACCTTTCGTCCCCAAGGTGCCCTCCCTTCGAACACCGTGACCAATCCTAGGGCTAATGTTAATGATATCACTACTAGGAGCGGTAAGACCACCTTAGAACCTTCCCCACCTAACCAAGGACCCGAGATACCTTCTTCTTTGACACAACCTCCTTCTTCTTCCACTTGTGACATACCTCCCGTTATGCATTCGTCTACACCTTATGTTCCACCGATACCTAAATTTCCTACCACAAATTCGGTTCCAAAACCTGTTCCTTCACCTACCATTTCTATTCCTCCTCCTCCACCAAAGGATGTGAGTGAGCAATCCACTCCAAAGCCTTCATCTCAACCCAATATACCTTATCCCTCAAGGTTGTGGAAAGAGAAATTGAAGAATAAGGATGATATTCAAGTTTCGAACTTCCTAAAATGTTCAAACAGTTGAATTTTAATATCACCTTTGCTGAGGCGCTCGCTCACATGCCTAAGTACACTAAGATGTTTAAGGATCTTTTAAGTGATAAGGAAAAGTTTCTTGATATTGCCAATACCCAATTTAATGAGAATTGTTCCGCGGTTCTTTTGAGAAAATTACCGGTTAAGTTAGGAGATCCCGGTCGATTCCTTATTCCTTGTAATTTTCCGGGTGTTGAGAATTGTATGGCCTTGGCGGATCTCGGAGCGAGTATCAATCTTATGCCATTGTCTGTGTGGAAGCAATTATCTTTACCCGAGCTAGTCCCCACTCGTATGACATTGGAATTAGCTAATTGTACGGTTGCTTATCCGAAGGGGATAGCCGAGGATGTTTTTGTAGGAGTCGACAAATTCACTTTTCCCGCCGATTTCGTCGTAGTCGACTATGAAATGGATCCCCGTGTTCCCTTAATTGTGGGACGACCCTTCTTGCGGACCGGGCGTACATTAATTGATGTAGCCACGGGTGAACTTATCATGAGGGTCGGGGATGACAAAATCGTCTTTAACATGGGTAAACTTTCAAAACTTCCCGATGAGCCCGAATCCGTGAATTACATCGATGTGCTCGACGAAGCATGCGAAGAACATTTTCACGAGGCTTGTAAGAGCGGGATTTCTCCTTTACCTCATGTTGAGACCGTAGCTTCTATTGCTCCTTCATTGACTCCATTTGGAGAAAGTGACTTAGATGATTTTGAAGCTAGCTTGGGTCCTCTCGATATTAAGTATGATAATTCTCCCACCAATTGGGATGAAGACATTGGTACCATTGAGAGACTTCTCAATGAGGACAATATTTCTCCACCTACTCCTAAGGAAGTTACAAACGATGATCCTACTTTGACTAAGCCTTCCATCGACAATCCACCGGATTTAGAGCTTAAGGATTTACCGTCTCATTTAGAGTACGTTTTCTTAGAGGAGGATAATAAGTTGCCCGTCATTATTGCTAAGGACTTAAAAGAAGATGAAAAATCCCGACTTATTGATGTGCTTAAGAATCATAAGAAAGCAATTGCTTGGAAAATCTCCGACATTCGCGGAATTGATCCTAATTTTTGTACTCATAAAATTCTCATGGAAGATGACTTTAAACCCGCAATCCAAAATCAAAGAACGGTTAATCCCAAAATTCATGAAGTCATTAAGAAAGAAGTTATCAAACTTCTCGATGCCGGAATGATTTACCCTATCTCGGATTCGCCATGGGTTAGTCCCGTCCATTGTGTGCCTAAGAAAGGCGGAATCACCGTTGTTCCCAACGAAAACAACGAGTTGATTCCTACTCGACTCGTAACGGGTTGGCGAGTTTGCATCGACTATCGTAAGCTCAATGATGCGACTCGTAAGGATCATTTCCCTCTTCCTTTCATGGATCAAATGCTCGAGCGTTTAGCGGGTAATGATTTCTATTGTTTCTTAGATGGATTTTCCGGATATTTTCAAATCCCTATCGATCCAAAAGACCAAGAGAAAACCACATTCACTTGTCCCTATGGAACATTTGCTTACAAACGGATGCCTTTCGGCTTATGCAATGCTCTCGGGACTTTCCAAAGGTGTATGATGGCGATATTTCATGACATGGTTGAAGAAACTATGGAAGTCTTTATGGACGATTTCTCGGTGTATGGTGATTCTCTCTCTTCTTGCCTTGCTAATTTAGAACGTATGCTCCAACGGTGTAAAGACACTCGTCTCGTTCTTAATTGGGAAAAATGCCATTTCATGGTAAAAGAAGGCATCGTCCTCGGTCATAAAATTTCCAAATCCGGTATCGAAGTCGACCGTGCTAAAGTTGACGTCATTGCTAAGTTACCCCCACCTACCACCGTCAAAGGAGTTAGAAGTTTTTTAGGCCATGCGGGATTTTATCGACGTTTCATCCAAGATTTCTCGAAAATAGCTCTTCCAATGACTCATCTCTTAGAAAAGGATGCTCCTTTCATCTTCTCTCAAGAATGTCTCGACTCTTTCGAACTTCTTAAAGGTAAATTAACTAAGGCACCGGTCTTAGTCTCTCCAAATTGGGAGTTACCTTTCGAGCTCATGTGCGATGCTAGTGATTTCGCGGTAGGAGCGGTTTTAGGTCAACGAGTTAACAAACATTTCCAACCCATTCATTATGCTAGTAAGACAATGACGGGGGCTCAACTGCATTATACCACTACCGAAAAAGAGCTTTTAGCTATAGTGTATGCTTTTGAGAAATTCCGCCCCTATCTTGTGCTTTCCACCACCATCGTTTACACCGACCATTCCGCCTTGAAATACTTGTTGACCAAGCAAGATGCTAAACCGAGACTCCTTCGTTGGGTTTTGCTCCTACAAGAATTTAAAATCGAAATTCGTGATAAAAAAGGAGCGGAAAACCTAGCCGCGGATCACCTTAGTAGACTTGAGGATCCTTATCAAGGGGAATCTCTGAATCAAGAGATAAATGAATCCTTTCCCCTTGAGACCTTAATGTCTATTAATTCCAATCTTGATGATACCCCATGGTTTGCCGACATTGCAAACTATTTGGCGGGTGGTGTTCTTATCGAAGGGTTATCGTCCCAACAAAAGAAAAAATTCTTCAAGGACGTTAAAATGTACTATTGGGACGACACTTATCTTTTCAAGCAATGTGCGGATTTAATCATTCGTAGATGTGTTGATGGGCCGGCGGCTTTACAAATCCTTGAAGCTTGCCATAAAGGACCCACCGGTGGTCACTTTGGTCCTAATTACACCGCTAAAAAAGTTTTCGACTCCGGATTCTATTGGCCCTACATTTATCATGATGCACATGAAATGGTTAAACATTGTGATGCTTGCCAAAGGCAAGGCAAGATCACACATAAAGATGAGATGCCTCAAAATTTCATCCAAGAATGTGAAATCTTTGACGTATGGGGCATCGACTTTATGGGGCCGTTTCCATCATCGAAAGGAAACACGTACATCCTCGTAGCTGTTGACTACGTTTCAAAATGGGTTGAAGCAAAGGCTTTACCTACTAACGATGCGAGGGTGGTTGTTAACTTCTTGAAACAGTTGTTTGCTCGATTCGGTGTGCCTCGTGCTATTATTAGTGATCGCGGGACTCATTTTTGCAATGATCAATTTGCACGAGTCATGGCTAAGTATGGTGTCAATCACTGACTTTCCACCGCGTATCATCCTCAAACTAATGGACAAGCCGAGGTTTCTAACCGTGGTCTTAAGAGAATCTTAGAGCGAACCGTGGGAGAGAATCGTGCCTCATGGGCTGATAAATTAGATGATGCTTTGTGGGCTTTCCATACCGCTTATAAGACACCTATAGGTTGTACCCTTTATCGCCTTGTGTACGGAAAGGCATGCCACCTCCTCATTGAGTTGGAGCATAAGGCTTATTGAGCCTTGAAATGGGCTAATTTTGACATAAACAAAGCCGGTGATCATAGGAAAATCCAACTCAATGAACTCAATGAACTTAGGAATGAGGCTTATGAAAATTCATTAATCTACAAGGAGAAGACTAAGCTCATTCATTATTCCAAGATTAAAAACCGAGAGTTCCATGTTGGTGATCAAGTTTTACTCTTTAACTCTCGGTTGAAAATCTTTTCGGGTAAACTTAAGAGCCGTTGGTCCGGTCCATTCACCGTGGCCCAAGTCTTCCCTTATGGCACCATTGAGTTATCCCAACCAAATGGGCCCAACTTTAAGGTGAATGTCCAACGGGTTAAGTTGTACTATGGAGAGGACATCTCACACGAGATGATTCCATCCCTCTCCACATTTCCCTTGAATTAATTCGGGAAATCGAGTCGAGCTAGAGACTCGTGATAAATAAATCAAGCATCGTATAACTAGGTTAGATTTTTACCTTTACCATCCTTTCCACCCTTGTTCACCTTCATCCATTTTCCGCCAATAAGTGTAGGGGGAGCCAATTAGGTTGTTTGTGTGTTGTGATGTGTGCAGGGACATGTGCTTTGATGATCCACTTTTGGTACTTTTGATGCGACCCGTGATCCCGTGTTCCCGTGTACCCGGTTCTATCAAAACTATTGTGATTCATACTTGTATATAAATAAAACGAATAAATGTAATAACTTTAGTTGTGCTTTCCTTAACTCGATTTTAAACAACGTACTCAATGTCCTAAGTGTAGGGGAGTTTATTCTCCCACATGCTTAAACATTGAGGACAATGTTTATATTAAGTGTAGGGGGGACTTCTATCGAATTTTAGTGGACTTTTCCATGAATTTGACCCCATTTTAACCGGAAAATTAAAAAAAATTTCAACGTTTTTCAAATTTTTAATCTATTTTGGCCTTGTAGTATTTTTCTTTTATTATCGCATCGTAATAATTTCCATTTCAAGAATAAAGTCAAAAAAATATATAAATAAATAAAATGGTTTTAACAAGTTTAGATATCTTTGATATATTAGGCCCGTCGTGAATATTTTGACTCAACCCGAGTTTACTTATCTAAGTTTACTCTAGCTAGTATCCTTAACCATATTAATTGGTTTATTAGGCTAAGCATCCATGAGTCTCATTCCTTGAGATTTTAAATTGTGGAGAGCGAGAGATGATAGAGTTAATTATAAGTTTGGTATTCTCTCATTAACTTATGTGAGTTAATTATGAGCTTTTTCTCCCATCGCTTATTAATAAATATATTTGCAATAAATAAGGTTGTACGATTTGAAAAGTTTCTTAGCTTCTAGCACAAGATCGTTTAAAAGTTGCTCGGTATTAATTAGAGTTCATAGCCAAGGCATAACTTATTGAAGCGGGACGCGAAGATTGGCTTATCCAAAAAGGCCCTAACAAGGCATGAGGATACCCGAGTCCAAAAAGGCCCTCACAAGGCATGAGGATTCACTTTTTGCTAAAGATCCTAAGAGATTGTGAAGATCATTAATCCAAATCAATATGATGGATCAAGACACACGACGAGAAGCAATTACTCCCCTAAAGATCATGGAGAAGTCTATCCAAAAAGACCCTAACAAGGTATGAGGATAAATAGATCCAAGTCCGAAAAGGAGGCGGATCGTTGTATATCAAAATCCTAAATAAAGAAGAGGATAAATGAAGAAGTCGTGGTCAACGTTTGAAGCATCTTTCACTCCTAATAAAGATGTATACCAAAATGAAGAGAAGACCATAATTTCAAGATCGTCTCTCAAGATTTGAAGTTTGAAGTACAAGCCAAATATCGGTCCGAGAAAGGTCTCAAATCGTGAAACGAGTTATGCCATGATATGAACTTTATGAGGTTTTGAGAAGCAGTTTTAAAAGATTTTGTCCTTTAGCTAACTATTGATTAAATCGTCCCACTTTATTTTCGGCCTTAATAAATTATCGAAATAAGTCAAAAATGCATCCTCGTGATCATTCAAGACAAAAATAAAATACAAGAGTTACACCGTAGGAATAAGGGGGTCTAAGTGATTAATTAAACCACATGAGTAAGTGTTAGTTGTGCTAACTTGTAGTAACAATGATCTCGTTTTTAAGCTTGGTATGGGGAACGTGAAACTTGTGGGTGATTAATATTCATGACACCAAAGCCCTAATCTAAGTCTTAGATTTCTTTACAAGTTTCTCCATCAAATAATTTCAAGTCAATAAATCCTTAATAACTTTTGTTTCCTTTTGAGTTTTATCTTTTCGTCGTAGTAGTAGTGGTAATAGTATTAAAGGCCGAGATGGATTAATTATGAGAAAAATGTAACTATATGCTTTGAAATAATGCATTGCATGGGGTCATTGCAATGGTCAAGTGTAGGGGATTTAATAAGTGTGTAAACACTTATCCTTTTGCCACTAAAATCAAGTAAAAACAAGACCTAATCATGTGTTTAATGTCGTAAAAGGCGGAATTACGCGTGGTTTTGTGTTTTTGTGTTAAATAGGTAGAAATGCTATAAAGAAGAGAAAACACGGGATTTCACGGTCAAATTTTGAAGAAAAGTACAAGATAGTCAAAAGACCAAAGTGTGTCGAAGATCACGAAAAGCGGCTAAACTGACACGAGTTTGAAGAAAATGATCGAGAAAGTCGGAATCAAGCTCGTTTTAGTGGATTCACTCATTTACGAAGATATTCAAGCCAAGTGGGTCCCACATCGGATAAATGGTCTCAAAAGCCCATTTAAGGAAAAAGGTTACTTAATTTTCACCAAAAGTCCAATCAAAAGCACAAATATGGATTTATGGACGGTATAAATGGTTTAAGCCCATTTGATTTCAACAAAAATTGGGGCGGATGTATTAAACTTGGGCTCATAGCCCATTTTACAAATCAATGGAAAATAAAACGGATGGAGTGTTGTTTTGCTTGACCAGTCAACTCACCCAACACGTGTCTACCCTATTTACTTCCCCCAACCCAAATAAATAAAACAAAATGGATATTTTTTACCCTCACTCACTTCGTTACAAACAAAGTGAAACTCTCACACACACCCATCATCTCCCTCCCCCAAATCTCACAGCCTTCCAAACCCTAATTACTAGATCAGTAAAAATTCACAAGTAAAAATTAGGGCTTTTAATCTAAACGTGTGATTCACACGTGTTTGGATTAAATCCCCCTAAAAATCGCATCAAACATGTTGGGGTTTACTTCGTTCCAACAGGGTGAAGATAATCAATAGCCTAACTACGTACCAATGAATGGTTACCGGATATCTCTTGGAGTCATGTAATCACTTTCCAAAGAAGATTATTCGACCCTATGCCTGGGTTAACACGAATACCTCCTTGGGATAAAACCAAGAGTTAGTTCTTGTTTTAGGCACAAATCAAGAACTCTGTGCGTTTATGCGTTTCTTGTTTCTGTATCTCATCATGCAAAATATGATCACTATTTATAGTGATCCTATTCCTTTAAGGAATGTAACTCCTAGTCAAAAGTATTAAGAGCATTAATCGGCCTATTAATCTCATAATAACCTTCATAAAGCATAGTGGTTACATGACCATAAACCTGGTCATCAAGTCAATATTCAACCCTCATTAACTGGTCAAAGAGGTTACAAAGACTTTGTGCATCACCAGGAGCAACGTCCTAACCAGGAGCAGCTTCCTGACCAGGAGCAGCTTCCTGACCAGGAGCAGCTTCCTGACCAGGAGCAGCTTCCTGACCAGGAGCAACTTCCTGACCAGGAGCAACTTCCTGACCAGGAGCAGCATCCTACTGATATCACAACCACTATATTGAGTCCAGGGAGGTAAGGGACTTAATGGGTGTACACTCCGTACCTCCAAACCCACTTACAAGTATTACCCGTTCCCACAATTGCACTAAATTTCCAACAATCCTCCCCAATTTAGTACAATTCCTTTTTGCATGAAAATCAACTTTAGCAAAACCAGTGCATAAATGAAAATGTCCTGAGGATTGAATTTCCATCTTAGTACATCACTCCAAATATTCGAGAATCAGGGTGTTCAAAGAATTGAACCCTTCAACTACTTTGAACACCTGAAGATAACATACACCCAAGTTTTCAAACACTTAAAACGCTCCTGACACCATACAAGCCATGTGTCCATCTCCAATTCATAAATGTTGTAAGAGCCAAAGTCCATGCTCCTTGAGGCGGCGAAACCTCAACATTTACATAGGTGGTTCCTCTTTAGTTCATGCTCCTGCTTAAGCACTTTTTCAAAGAAATTAACCATTAAGAAGTTTATAACTTCATCCTCCTTTCAGCAGGTACAAGCACATCCTTGGGATGATATACATGTGCTTCAGTCCCCTGAATGTTCAGCTTTCCACATTGAACTCAGCTCCCAAGTTTCCTCAGGAGGGAGTTGAGTGTCCTAGCATTCAGTGACTAGAGTGGACTTTTAAACCCATCCCTTTACCAGACTTTATAACCAAGTCTCTAGCCAATCCCTTCGTCAAGTGATCAGCTAAGTTTTGTTGAGACCTCACAAACTCTATTGAAATCACCCCATTTGTGATCAACTCACGAATCATGCTATGTCTAACACCTAGGTGTCTAGACTTGCCATTGTACATCTGGCTATATGCCTTAGCCAATGTAGTTGCACTATCACAACGGATAGAAATGGGTGCCATAGGTTTGACCCACAATGGAATCTCAAGAAGCAAGTTTCTCAACCATTCAGCCTCTTTACCAGCAGCTACTAGAGCCACAAATTCAGATTCCATTGTTGAACCAGTAATGCAAGTTTGCTTCTTGGATGCCCAAGAAATTGCACCACCACCAAGAAGGAATACCCAGCCACTTGTGGATGAATTATCCTCAGTATTGCTGATCCAACTTGCATCAGTGTAACCTTCCAACACTGAAGGATATCCAGTATAAGACAAACAATAATCCATTGTTCCTTTCAAATACTTCAGTACCCTCTGAATTGCTTGCCAATGCTGAGTACCAGGATTACTAGTATACCTACTCAGTTTACCCACAACAAATGCAATGTCAGGCCTAGTACTAGTCATGGCATACATCAAGCAACCAATAACCCTAGAATACTCAAGCTGGGAGACAGCCTGACCATTGTTAGGCATTAGTTTCTCACTTGTATCCATAGGTGTACTTACTGGAGTACAATCAAAGTGATTGAATTTCTTTAGCACCTTCTCAATGTAATGAGACTGAGTAATTACAATACCATCACTTTCATGTTTAATCCTTATGCCAAGGATAACATCAGCCTCCCCCATGTCTTTCATGGAGAACTTTGATGACAAAAAATCCTTTGTCTGATCAACCTTAGCTTGGTCAGTACCAAAGATTAACATGTCATCAACATATAGGCAAATGATGACTCCTTTACCAGATTCATCAAATTTGCTATATACACATTTGTCAGCTTGGTTAAGTGAATAACCATTAGACAAAACCACTTCATCAAATTTCTGGTGCCATTGCTTAGGTGCCTGCTTTAGTCCATATAAGGACTTAATCAGTTTACACACCTTACCTTCATGACCAGGCATGATGAAGCCCTGAGGTTGGTTCATATAAACCTCCTCATCCAAGTCACCATTCAAGAATGCTGTCTTCACATCCATCTGATGAATAATCAGATTGTGAATACTTGCTAGAGCAATCAACATTCTTATGGTACTGATACGTGTTACTGGAGCATAAGTATCAAAATAGTCTATCCCTGACTTTTGTTTAAAGCCTTGAATGACTAGCCTTGCCTTGAACTTTTCAACAGTTCCATCTACCTTCATTTTCCTTTTGAAAATCCACTTGTTACCAAGTGGATTACAACCTGGAGGTAGATCAACCAACACCCAAGTGTTGTTGCCCATGATGGAATCCATCTCATCATTGATTGCTTCTTTCCAGAAAGCAACATCCTGGGACTTCATTGCTTCATCAAATGTTTTGGGATCATCCTCAACATTAAAGCTATAGTAGAATTGGTCAGAGACCTCATCTCTTGTACCTTCAACTAAGTATAGTTGAAACTCAGGCCCAAAATTCCTTGGAGTCCTATGCCTTGTGCTTCTTCTAAGCTCAGGCTCAGGTTGCTGAACCACAACCTCATCAGTGACCCTTTCAGGTTCCACTGAAACACCAGTGTCCTCAGCTCCTATAGGAGTCCTAAGGCTTGGTCTAGGGACTGATGAGAACCTAGTCTCATCAAAGTTAGCATCCCTTGATTCAATGATTGAGTTTATTGAAACTAAATCATTAGGTTCAATAACATAGAACCTATAAGCCTTGGAATGCTCAGCATATCCAACAAAGATGCATTCAATGCCTCTTTCACCCAAGGTTTTCACCTTTGGATCAGGGAGTCTTACAACAGCCCTACAACCCCAAACTTTGAGGTAGTTCAAGTTTGGTTTCCTTTTAGTCCAGAGTTCATAAGGGGTAATCCTGTTCCTTTTATTAGGAACCCTATTTAATAAATAGCAAGCTGTTAACATAGCTTCTCCCCAAAACCCTTGACTCAGTCCTGAGTAGGACAACATGAAGTTAACCATCTCTTTTAGTACTCTATTTTTCCTTTCTGATATACCATTTTGTTGTGGAGTATAAGGGGCAGTTGTTTCATGGATTATTCCAACAGACTGAAAATACTGAGTATTCATATACTCACCTCCCCTATCAGTCCTAAATCTTTTGATTTGGACTCCTTGTTGTAATTCAACTTCAGTTTTAAATACTTTAAATTTATCTAATGCTTCATCCTTAGTATGTAACAAATAGACATAACAAAACCTTGAAGCATCATCAATAAATGTTACCAAGTATTTCTTATTCCCTAATGAGGGAGTAGCATGCAAATCACATAGGTCACTATGGATTAGCTCCAAAACTGTAGTTACACGTTTTACATCCTAAAATGGTTTCTTAGTAATTTTATTCAGCATACAAGTCTGACACTTATCAGTGTCCATGTCAAAAGCTGGAATTAACCCATCCTTAGACATATCTTGCATCCTCTTATAGTGGACATGGCCTAGTCTAGCATGCCATAGTGATGAATCATTTAGTTTAGTGGTAGTCATCAGGACAGAATCAACATTTATACTAGAATCAATATTAAGCCTGAACATTTGATTACTCAAATAGCCAAAACCAATAAACACACCATGTTTTGATAAAACAAATTTATTAGATTCAATCACTTGTTTATAACCACAATTATTCAACACACTACTAGAAACCAAGTTCTTCCTAATATTAGGAACATGCAAAACATTAAACAAAGAAACAATCTTTCCAGAACTAAATTTAAGATCTACACAACCACGTCAGTTTGTCAATGACACACGAGACCTGAATGGTCTCATCCATGTTCATTTTATGTTGTGTAAATATGCCAAGTATTCCAAGAAGTTCATTATATTGTTCCATGACTGGTCTTGAATCAGTCATTTTGTAATTTGTGAAATCACTCACAAGGAACTTCTTACTTGATGCATCCTCAGCCATATATTTGGCTTCCAAGGAATCCCATAGTTCTTTAGCAGATTCAACATTTTGGTAAATATCAAATAAAGAATCAGACATACCATTGAGAATTATGCCGCGACACACATAATCATCATTCTCCCATTTGCTCCTTTTCCACATCTCCTCCAAAGTAGCATAATCACCACCATCAGGAATAGGAGTGGTCATCACGTACACCACGTTCATGGTAGAGAGAAGAAAGTGCATCTTCTTCTGCCATCTCCTAAAATCAACCCCTTCAAACTTGTCCAGTTTGGAGAAGTTAGCCACCATATGCTTCATTGCCGCCGCCATTGATTATCACAAAATAATCTTCTTTGATTGTTGGGGTTTACTTCGTTCCAATAGGGTGAAGATAATCAATAGCCTAACTACGTACCAATGAATGGTTACCGGATATCTCTTGGAGTCGTGTAATCACTTTCCAAAGAAGATTATTCGACCCTATGCCTGGGTTAACACGAATACCTCCTTGGGATAAAACCAAGAGTTAGTTCTTGTTTTAGGCACAAATCAAGAACTCTGTGCGTTTATGTGTTTCTTGTTTCTGTATCTCATCATGCAAAATATGATCACTATTTATAGTGATCCTATTCCTTTAAGGAATGTAACTCCTAGTCAAAAGTATTAAGAGCATTAATCGGCCTATTAATCTCATAATAACCTTCATAAAGCATAGTGGTTACATGACCATAAACCTGGTCATCAAGTCAATATTCAACCCTCATTAACTGGTCAAAGAGGTTACAAAGACTTTGTGCATCACCAGGAGCAACGTCCTAACCAGGAGCATCTTCCTAACCAGGAGCATCTTCCTGACCAGGAGCAGCTTCCTGACCAGGAGCAGCTTCCTGACCAGGAGCAACTTCCTGACCAAAAGCAACTTCCTGACCAGGAGCAGCATCCTACTGATATCACAACCACTATATTGAGTCCAGGGAGGTAAGGGACTTAATGGGTGTACACTCTGTACCTCCAAACCCACTTACAAGTATTACCCGTTCCCACAATTGCACTAAATTTCCAACAAAACACTCATCAGTGGTCCTATCTGCGAATCCTACATGGCCATATCCTTGATTTTGATTGGTTATTACACCTCACCAAATCCCTCTTCACCAATCAAACTACTCCACATCCTCACGAAAGAAACACAACAATCACCACGCTGGCAATCCAAGGGAATAAAAGTGTTTTCAGCCGCAAGATTGAGAGAATTTGAAGAGAGAGAAGAAGAAAGAAGGATTGGACGGTAGAGATTGATTGCTTAACATTGATGCCAAGATTAGGGTTTCTTGGGGTTTCTCCTATAAAAACCCCCATTTCTAACAATGTAATCATGCTTTATTTTTAATTTTAATTTTTAGAAAAAAATAGATTAGGGTTTAATCTTGTAATCTTTTTAATTCCAGTTTTTGTACTCTTTATTGATTAATGAAAATTTTATTTTAATTAATTCTCGTCTATTTTAAATTTCTGTTTTAGCAATTTAGATTTCATCCTGGATATCTCTTGTTTAAATTACTGCTTTTCGATTAAATAAAAAAAAAATACAAAAAATAAATATATATATATATATATGAATCTGTTCGAAGTGCTGGTTCGGTTGATTAATTAAGGTGGTGTTTGGTTGATTACGGTTCATAAGGTGGCTCAGCGCCAACCTTCTACTCGGATGTTATCTTCAATAGGTTTGTGTTTCTTTTTATTTTTTTTATTATTTAGTTTATGTTTAAACTGCTTGAGGTTGTTTAACTGATGGGATTATGTTTTCTGCTTATGTTTTAATTGGTTTATTTTCAGTATCTGCTTGGTTTTAAATCATTGTAGTCTGCTATTGTTTTTTTTTATTTTTGGTATCTGCTAGTGGATTGAGTTTTATCTGTTTGTCTTAGGATTATTAGGTTTGCTTGATTTTTCATTTTTAATAACTGGTTGGTTTGGAGTAGTGTAGATCTGCTTATTTGTTATCAGTAATACTTGATAGAATCTGTTTGGATACCTGCTTATTTTGATTACTCGATCTGTTGAATCTGCTTAATGATATAAGTTTTATTTGGATTAGTAATTTTTGGTGTTTGCTATATAGGATGATTGGATTTAGCTTATTTTAATTGATACCTTGCTTATCTGCTCTTTTAAGACTTATTCAGTTTCTGTTTTATCTAGCTTAATTGAATTTCTTGCTTATTGCTCTGTTTGGTATTGATTAGTCGTTTAAGTTTGATCGAATAGGTGTTCTATCTGTAGTTATGTTTGCTTATTTTGGTGTTTAAATTGCTTATTCTAAATCTTAGTTTTTGGCTTATATACGTTTTAGCTTATTATAGATTTTATATAGCTTATTTTAATAATTAAACTGCTTATTTGATTTATAGTTGTTGCTTATTACTGTTGTAACACTCAGACACAATTGGTCTGAGTGGGTTTAATATCCAAAAACTAAAAAAAAAATAATATCAAAATTTTTGGTCTGGGTGGGAATCGAACCCAGGACCTCTCGCTTATCAGCCAGATGACTCAACCATCTCATCTATACCTCTATTTGTGTTTAACTTGGCAGAATTAAATTAATATAGGCTTAGTTAATCTGGGCAGTTATTTTATTTAGATTGAATTAAGTTTTAAGTTTATTATAATTTATTTAAATAGTATTTAAATAGTATTTTGATTTAATTCAGTTTTATAAAAAGGTAAAAAAAATAGAAAAATAATATTTTATTTTATTTCAATTTACTTTTATTTAAAATAGTTTTATTTTAAGTTTTTAAATTTAGTTTTAAAATTAGATTTCATTTGAAAAGTCTGATTTAGCTTAAAATTAGTATAAAATTTTAATTAGATTTATTTCAAAATAGTTTTTATTAAAATTAGTTTAAAATAGTTTTTTTAAAATTAGACAATTAATTAATTAGTAGATTTAAATTAGTTTTAAAATACCAAAGTTATTATTTACCAAGAACAAATTTAATCTTACGTTAAACCGGAAATCAATTCGAGTCGAGTAGAGGAAAACGAACTTAATTGATACATACAAAAATCCTAGTTCCAGTCTCAAATCTATTTTTCCAATAAATATAAATATCGATTTCAAAAAGAGGTGGTCTTTGCATAGATTGCCCTTCTAGGTACTTATAGGAATCCATAGATCGATTTAAGATTTAAAATACAATATATTTTAAAAACGCTTGAGAAACCACTCTCTGATACCAACTGTAGAAACTAGAAAGGGGGGTTGAATAGTTTCTTAAAATTTACTTGTTTAAAGATCGGTTTTCAAGAATCCTTTTTCATAAACTTAGACTTGAGTGGTTATATGAAATCTTCTTATGCATAATATGAACAATGGCTAGTGTGTAGGATATTGTAAATCTATGCTTAATCTAGAGAGAGAAAGAGATAGAAGGTTGGTAGATTTCACACATACTTAAAGAGAGAAAAAGTGAAAATACACCTTTTACTATGTGAAAATAATAGTGAACCAACACCCTCTCCAACTAAGGAGAGGGTTTATATACCCAAGCCCATGAGATGGGCTTGGGCTTACAATGGGCCGCCAGCCTCACACAAGTTGTGGGCTTGGCTTGGCCTTGTTTGAATAATAAAGTAAAACTAAACTACGAGCTATTACTTAGACTAATCTTGGAGTGACCGATCCTTTCTAATACGTAAAACGTATTTCCAACAATCTCCCCCTAAGGGAGGTCACTCCAAACAAGGGTGTTACCCAAGTTACAATAATAAAATAAACCTAGCATACTATACTTGTCTTGAGCATGTTGATGTGATCTTCGTCTTTCTTTTCTTTTTCTTTTCAGGTGAACATGTTGATGTGATCTTTGATATCAATCTTGAGCATTAATCTCTTGCCTTGATCTTGTGCATCCATCACTTGTGATATTCGCCTCTTCGTGACTTCATGTCCCAAATACTTATACCTTCGTAATTCTTGAAAGCTTTAGAGTTCGATACAATGGAAGACTTGACTTTTAGGCTTTCTAGAATTATATGAAGTCTTAAGTGCATAAAGTATAAGCATGTGGGGACGACTTCTTCTCGGATTCCGCAACGCCACCGTCTTCAAATGCCGCAACATAAGTAGACACGAACGAAATGGATTTGAACATTTCATTCTAATTCGGTAGCATTTTACCTCCGGTCGGTGAAGACCGTTGGACGATATTAAATATCGTACTTGTGGCAGGTAGATTTAATTAAAAAATTCCTTGACAAGATTTCACGGGTAAACCCGTTCTCTTTACTCGACTGTCCAAAGTTGATTGCGAACGTAAAGAGTGAATCATTTGGATAAAATTATCCGCATGATTGAGGCCGTCAATTTCGATTCTTGAAACAAGTTTGATTAATTAAAGAATCGCACCATCGTTGCTTTCTAGTTGTCACGAGCTTGATTCATATAGAATCTTGCAAGTTACCTACCAAGTGATGTTTGAGGTTAACACTAGAAGGATTTCCACTCATCACTGTGAGCACTAAGGTGTCACTCTGGGTGTTCTGGCAAGATCACTGAGATATTGCGTAGAGGCCTGGAACGTGTTTAAATTGAATTAAGAATTGAATAAATGTTGCTTTCCAGTTATCACAAGTTTGATTCATAAAGAATCGCACAAGTCAGCTACCATGAGCTTTTTGATATTTGATTGTGGTAAATTACACCTCTTGTTTAGGAAAACAAAAGAGCGCAATTGAGCGGTAAGTATTAAGTGATGATTTAGGAAAATCAAGCGCTAATGACCCAATGAAGTTCGTTTCCCAAGGAGGTATATGTGTGTGACTAAGATGTAAATGATTTGAGATTAATATTGGTTTAGAAGGGGATGAGAAAAGAGGATGACAAAGACGTGAAATTAATACTACGACGAAAAAACGTAAAACCGTAAAATGAGCTAAAATAAAAATTAATTCTAAAAATTACCAAAAATTCACCAAAAATCAAAATAAATAAACTAAGAGTTTACCAATGATCAAAACTTTTCCATACCTTTTAAATAATTAAATATTCAATTTTTAAATGGTAATTAAAGCCCTAAAAATCAAATAAATTATCAAAAATCCCAAATAAAGATTTTTCAATTGGTAAACCTCTAAAATGACCTAAAAAGATTAAAAACTATTTTTAGAAATTTTTAAACTAATAAAAACTATTTAAAATGATTTAACAACTATTAAAATTTAAAATAATTATAAAATTAATCCAAAAGTGATAAAATTATTCTAAGAGTTGCAAAAATCCTATTTTAATGTATTTAAGCTAAGAAAAATATAAAAAGTTGAAAAATGTGAAATTTGAAAAATAATAATAAAATAATATTAAAATAATATTAAAAATCCAAATATTATAAAAAATTCTAAAAACTTTTTTAACCTAAGTAATCAGAAAATGAAAGTGAAATGACCAGAATACCCCTATTGGGCCCTCAAATGGGCCAAAACCAAAAGCAGTCCACTTAAATGGGATTTTTAGCCCAAAAAGTCAAACCTGACCCAATTAACTTGTAAAAGCCCAATCTGACTCAAAATTTGATTCTAAACACAAAACTCTAAAGGCCCAAAAGCTGAAAGTGAGCTTATCACAGCTTATTAAGCAAACAACTTATCCTTATTGGGCTTTTTAGCCCATTAAGCAATAAGCTAATGCCATAAGCTCTAATTTGACACACAACCTTCTTTTGGGATGCTTAAGAGATCTGTAAAAAGAAATTATGAAAAAGCACACTCAATAAGCCAGAAATAAGCAAAGTAATATTTCACTAAAAGACAAAATAGTCGGGTTTGAGAAATAAGGCACCTCAGGACTTGATTCAACTTGTAAAATGTCACAAATGAACTCAATAAGCCAAAACAATCAAAAAATTCCAATAAGCAAAACAAATAAGCCAGAATAAGCCAATAAGCACTTATGAAAAAGTCAATTAAGTTGGTTTTCTAGTCAAACCCTAAAGTCAACCCACCAAATGCTCCAGTATGAACAAATGGGTCAAATAATGAGCACCTATTACAAAAACCAAGTTGTTGCTGGTTAAAATAAGCTATTATAGCTTATTGATAAGCTGAAACCCAATTAACACTAGCAGGGGGAACTTTCAGTAGGAACTGGTTCCCACTGCTTTGACTATTTGACTAAGCTTTTTAGAGAGATTAGTTGGATTCAATTGGAAACAAGGGCACCCTTGTGATCAGTGAATCACAAGGAGTCAATATCAACAAGAAAAACATAATTTGGTTCACATAATAAGCCAGAAATGATCAAACAGTCACCAGATGTTGCACAGACATGTGAAATAAGCAGTTATGCACAAATAAGCAGATATAGCATGAATAAGCCAACCAAATTCAACAGGATGAATACACAAGCTATATAAACTATGAATAAGCACAAACAAACTTATATCAAACACTGAATCAAAGTAAATAACAAGATCAAAGCATAAACAATTACTGATATGAACTACAAGTACTCAAGCACACTTTGCTGATCTAAATGACCACATATCCAAATTCAGGCACTCAAACCTCTTTTCCTGATGTAGTTAACTAAGATCTAGCACTTGTTAACCCTAGTCTATGCTTAGATCTAGGTGTCCTCAAAATCCTAGCCAATTTTACCAAGTAAACAAGATTTTAGAGCAATATTATGAATCTAGGTGTTTCAAACCATAAAACCTGCAAACAGATGGTCAAGTATACCAGTAGAACAGATATAAGCACAAAGTATCACAAAGCATTCACTCTAAATCACACAAATCTAACCTATGCAGTTAACCCAAACACCCCTTAAAAACCTGTTTTCACAAATTTTCAAAGTATTATCCATATTCAAACCACACAACTAGTTAACAACACTTCAATAACATCAAATCAACACAAATAAACCAGATTCAACAATAATATCACAGATTCAAGAACAAACATGCAATAATCACCAAATTCAGAAAAATAAAGGAGAAAATGAAAAGGGAGAAGGATGCAAACCTCCAAGACCTACATCCAGGCCTTGGATTGTTTGAGTTGAGGTACTAGCAGAACAAGTACCAGCTTCCAATGCTGCTAAGATGAACAAACAATAAGGTGAGATCAAATAAACAAGACCTTTCTGATTTTTGAAGCACAAGCCTTATCACTTAAAACCTTGCCTCAAAAACCTTCAAACATGAATATGGAACTTAGATTTTAGCTTATTAGATACCAAACTTTTATAAATAACAAATGAGAATTCAAAATTTTCAGAAATTCAAACTTTATTTCATAAAAAGGAATTACAAAGATTTAAAAGCTAAAATCTGGAACAAAAGCTCTCTCACGGGTTGAGGAGTCTTTTTATAGGCAAATGCCAAGCTAGCACTATTCACAAACCCTAGAAGTGAAATTCCCTAAATGTCCTTGAGCACTTGAGGCCGTTTGTTGTTGGTGAGCTGTCCAAAATGATCCTGAGTGTTCATTTTAGCTTTGAGATGAAGCAAGGACTATCAGCTGTTGATTTGGCCACGTTGGATAACTTGGAGAGAAAGCTGTCACATGATTGGTTGAAAGGGAATTGGGGGTGGGGTCCATGGTGAGTGGGAGTGAGGGTTTTGATGTGGGATGAGTTTCTGCACATGTGAATCACACAAGTGCCATGGTAATTGAAAATTACCCTTTGTTTAAGTGGAGTAATTTCTGGGTGGTGAAAAAGGTGAATAGTGGTAATTTTGATCCGAAATTGGGGGAAGTAAAAGTGTTTGGCGCAATTTCGTTTCAAATGTTTCATTGTGGCAACTTTAGCCCTTGTCTTTGGGAAAGAATGTAAATCAAGTATTTCAGCCAACAAAAACGTGTTTCCTTTGATAATAACTTTCAGAACTTTACATTTTTGGCACCAAACTTTGGAAAAAGGGTTACAAGGGTTGTTTTTGCCATTTTTGGATAATCCAAGGACTGATCTTGGACATTGTTGATCTTCAAAGGTCTTTAATGTAACTTTAACTTCATAAGGGACCATATTTGGCAATTTAGAATTGTTGAGGTACTAAACTTGCCATTTCTTCAAAGTTGAAGGACCATTTGTGTAATTTTGACAAACTTAAGGGACCAAACTTGTAATTATAATTTCACAAGGGTTTTAAGTGTCATTTCTTCATTCTTTGAGGATCTTTCTTGCATATCTTCAAGTCTTCAAGGGTAAATGTTGGATAAATCATGATCTAGGGCCCGGTTCTTTGTACGGCTTCGTTTCTCGTGTCCGTTTTTCCTTGTTTCTTGTGATCTTTTGTCTTTTTTACGATATCCATACCTAAAATACACAAGTAAACAAACACAAGCATATATATGGTATTTTATGACATTTTTATGCATTTAAAGCTCGAAAAGACCGATGAGATCATGTATAAATGCCATCTCATCACTCCCCCATACTAAGCCATTGCCGTGCCCTCACGCAATGCTAGAATAAAGTATCTAAGCATCACCAAAGTTCAATTTTATTAACCTTTATTGAAGAGTAAAAGACTTGCAACATACTACGAAGATGTGTAAAGACATAATGTATGATTTTCATCACGAAAGTGACTTTTAGGGTCAAAGAATAGAAATAAGTAAATGTCCCTTAGAGTAAACTTCGTCATCCTTGATTGTCATACATTCCATTCTAAGTGCAAAAATGAGATCATTGTTGGTACAAGTCACAATGCTAACACTACTCATACGTCCAAATTGTGTAATACTTTTTCTCCCCGCAATCCTAGTTATTATAAAAGGAAATGGGTTACTAGCATTTTCTAACTATTTGTCATGGATCACAAGTGATTCATATTGACTTATTTGAGTAGTTATTAGTCCGAAAGCAAAGTAGCAAGATTTAATCGATAGTTAGCCGAAGGACAAAATCTTTTAAAACGGATTCTCGTGTATCTCCTTAAGTTCATATCTTGGCATAACTCGTTTCACGATTTGAGACCTTTCTCGGACCGATATTTGGCATGTACTTCATACTTCAAATCTTGGGAAGACGTTCTTGAAATTATGGTCTTCTCTTCATATATTTGGAATTTCTTCACTTGACGTTTTTGAAAGATTCTTCATATTTGGACCACGACTTCATCATTTTTCTTCAATCTTTACTTTGGATTTTGATATACAACGATCCGCCTCCTTTTCGGACTTGGATATATTTATCCTCATACCTTGTAAGGGTCTTTTTGGATAGACTTTCTCCATGATCTTTAGGAGAGTAATTGCTTTTCGTTGTGTGTCTTGATCCTTCATATTGATTTAGGAATAATGATACTTCACATCATCTTGGATCTTTAGAAACAAATTAGGGCTCCTCATGTCTTGTTAGGGCCTTTTTGGATGATCACCAATCTTCGCGTCCCGCTTCAATAAGTTATGCCTTGGCTATGAACTCTATTCAACCCCGAGCAATTTTTAAACGATCTTGCGCTAGAGGCTAAGTAACCTTTCAAATCATACGACCTTACTTATTGCAATTATTTTTATTCCTAATGCATTGATCTTATGGGAAGAAAAATCCACAATTAAAAACATATGAGTTTTTGAAAAAACATTTTCATGTTCTACGTTTAGCATGATCACTTGTCTAACTCTATCATCTCTCATTCTTCACTATATAAAGACCTCTAATTAAAGAGACCCGTGAATACATAGCCATGCAAGTCAAAATTAAGCCAAATTTGGATTAGCTTTAATTTAGACTATATCAAATCAAAGTTTTGGGTTTTCAAGCCACCTATAGGATCTTGCACTTTATTGGACTTTTTCAAGTTTAGAGAATGCATTTTATAGTTCCCTTGATAAGTTACTTTCTAGGATCAATTATAGGAACTTGCGAAAAGTTCTTGTTCTTAACCCGAATGAGCTAAGACTTTCGCGTTTTAAAGCTCCCTATATAAAAGTCTAGCAAAACTTGAATTGAGCGGGTTAAGGAATGTAAATGGCTCCAAATGCCCATCAAGTCAAAAATTACCTCTTATTCTACCCATCGGAAAATATACATTCGTGTCTCAAAAACACTTATGAAAACTAAGAAAAATTTTAAAATTTGGCCATTTTTAGCCTTATTAGTAATAAAACAAAACATTGAAAGTTGGAAAGCGTGAGGGCGTAGCAAAGCAAGTACCTATTCACCCCCCATACTAAAAGTAAACATTGTCCTCAATGTTTCGAGTCTAAAGGTGGAGCACCCCCATACTAGAGACGAAGAATCGAATGCTTAGGATCTAGCATAGAAAGGGTGATCAACAATATATCTAAAGCCGTTTATTAAGTATGCTAAAAGATAATTGTTAGAACAATAAAGGATATGTCAATGGATTTGTGAAAAACTCCTTCAAGCAAACGATGGAGGCTCACGTAAACGAACACGAGAGTCTTCAATCGTAGATGATGATGATGATCTAGATAACACAATCACAAACAAACACGAGACAACGAGTTGGAAGGGTACAAGTCCCCTTATTAGTGAATAGTAAGCATAAAAGGATAAGCATGGGATCCCCCCTACGAGGCACCTCGTTTTTGATTACCGAGTCATGAGCTCGACTCGATCCCCTCAATGCTAATTATCATTGAGGAAGGTGACTTGGTCGAGGGCAACCATTGAAGGAATTTCCCGACCAAAGTAGTGCTTAAGCCTATGTCCATTCACCTTGAAGTTAGGACCATCATCTTGAGCTAGCTCGATGGTCCCATAAGGAAACACTTGTGTAATGGTGAACGGACCCGACCAACGAGATTTCAATTTCCCAGAAAATATCTTAAGTCGAGAGTTAAAAAGTAACACTTGATCACCAACGTTAAAAACCCGGTTTTTAATATTTGCATCATGAAACTTTTTAGTCTTTTCTTTGAAAATCAATGAATTTTCATAAGCATCATCTCTTAATTCATCTAATTCATTTAATCGTATTTTCCGGTGATCTCCTGCGGTCTTTAAGTCAAAGTTTGCATGCTTAAGGGCCCAATATGCCTTGTGCTCCAATTCAATGGGCAAATGACAATTCTTCCCATAGACTAACTTATAAGGAGTGCAACCGATAGGTGTCTTATAAGCGGTCCTAAAGGCCCATAAAGCGACATCGAGTTTGTCGGACCATGAAGCACGGTTTTCTCCAATCGACCTTTCTAAAATCCTCTTCAAATCTCGGTTCAAAACCTCGACTTGCCCACTCGTTTGCGGGTGATAAGACGTAGAAAGACGATGAGTAACTCCATATTTCTTTAAAACCTTCTCGAATTGGTCATTAAAAAAATGGGTTCCACGATCGCTTATAAATAGCACGAGGGGTTCCGAACCGAGAGAATAGTTGCTTCAAAAACTTCACTACCACACGAGCATCATTAGTAGGCAAAGCCTTAGCTTCCACCCACTTAGAAAGGTAGTCCACCGCGACGAGGATATATTTGTTGCCATGAGACGATGGGAACGGCCCCATAAAGTCTATACCCCATATGTCGAAAATCTCACACACTTGAATTATGTTTTGCGGCATTTCATCACGTTGAGACGATTTTCCTTGACGTTGGCACGAATCACACGACTTCACAAGTGCGTGTGCATCACGATAGATAGAAGGCCAAAAGAAGCCGGCATCGAACACTTTCTTAGCCGTGAGATTAGCACCGTGGTGACCACCCGTGGGTCCCTCGTGACAAGCTCTAAGGATATTTGAAGCTTCGGCACCAAAAACAAAACGTCGAACGAGTTGATCCGCACAAAACCAAAAGAGATAAGGGTCGTCCCAAAAATAGAACTTGACGTCACGAATGAATTTTCGCTTTTGTTGTGTCGTCATACCCTTGATTATGAAATTGCCCGCATGGTAATTTTCAATGTCGGCAAACCATGGGGTTGTGTCTTTAGAATTCACTACACCGAGAGTCTCGAGAGGAAACGTTTCGGTGATTTCCTTGTTCTCGAAAACATCTTTGTGAGGATCTTCTAGACGAGAGAGATGATCGGCCGCTAGATTCTCGGCTCCTTTTTTGTCAAGCACGGTGACATCAAATTCTTGGAGGAGGAGCATCCAACGAAGCAATCTCGGCTTAGCATCTTGCTTAGCTAAGAGATACTTGAGAGCCGAATGGTAGGTATACACGATGCTTTTAGTTAAGACGAGATAAGGTCGGAATTTCTCAAAAGCATAGACCACGGCAAGGAATTCCTTTTCCGTTGTGGTGTACTTTAATTGAGCCTCGGTCATCGTCTTACTAGCATAGTGGATAGGACGTAAATGCTTGTCATAACGTTGCCCTAAGACGGCCCCTATAGCATAATCACTTGCATCGCACATGATTTCAAAGGGTAATTCCCAATTAGGAGCAACAAGAATGGGAGCTTCGGTAAGTTTCCTTTTGAGAGTTTCGAAAGCTCTAACACAATCCTCATTGAAATTAAAAGGAGCATCCTTCTCGAGAAGGTGTGTCATAGGTCGAGAGATTTTCGAAAAGTCCTTGATGAAACGACGATAAAAGCCCGCGTGGCCTAGGAAACTCCTAACTCCCTTAACGGTTTTGGGATGAGGTAACTTGGCGATGACGTCTACCTTAGCTTTATCGACCTCAATCCCCGCTTTTGACACCTTATGTCCTAAGACGATTCCTTGTTTACACATAAAATGACATTTCTCCCAATTAAGCAAAAGATTGGTTTCTTCACAACGTTTTAACATTTGCTCGAGATTAGATAAACACGACGTGAACGAATTGCCAAACACCGAAAAGTCATCCATAAACACTTTCATCGACTTCTCGATCATATCGTGAAAAATCGCCATCATACACCGTTGAAACGTACCCGGTGCATTACAAAGTCCGAAAGGCATCCTACGATAAGCAAACGTTCCATAAGGACACGTAAAAGTAGTCTTGTCTTGATCACGAGGGTTGATAGGGATTTGAAAGTAATTGGAAAAACCATCTAAAAAGCAATAGAATTCATTTCCCGCGAGTCGCTCCAACATTTGATCCATGAAGGGAAAAGGAAAGTGTTCTTTACGAGTGGCGTCATTTAACTTTCGGTAGTCAATACACACCCTCCAACCGGTCACAACACGAGTGGGAATCAACTCGTTGTTTTCATTAGGCACAACGGTCATTCCTCCCTTTTTAGGGACACAATGGATTGGGCTCACCCATGGGCTATCGGAGATAGGATAAATCATTCCCGCGTCAAGGAGTTTCAACACTTCCTTTTTAATGACATCGTGAATTTGGGATTCACCCTTCTTTGACTTTGAATTGCGGGTTTGTAGTCCTCCTCCATTAAAATCTTATGAGTACAAAATTTTGGGTCAATACCCTTAATGTCGGAAATTTTCCACGTAATTGCCCCTTTATGAGCTTTAAGAACTTTCAAGAGCTCGGTTTTTCATCATTAGCAAGACCTCTTGCAATAATAACCGGCAACTTGTCATCACCTTCCAAGAATGCGTATTCAAGGTGAGAAGGAAGATCTTTCAATTCAAGGATAGGTGGTTCCTCGATTGAAGATTTTGGTTCAACACTCATAACTTCCATCGGCGGAAGAAATGGTGGAATAGAAGTATCATCACTAATCAACACCTCATCTTCATTGTCGATTTCATTTGAAGTGAAATCGCCTCCTTGGAATGGAGTGAGATTTGGTGTAGAATTAGCAAGAATCGGATCCAAAATAGTTGGATTGCCACTTGACGAGCTATCGGAAAAACCTAACACTTCTTTTGAAAACTCATCGCAAACCACATCAACGATGTCAATGTGATTGATGGTAGCGATTGCGTAAACATGAGAAGTTTTCGAGTTTTGAGTAGCGTTTATAACAAGTTCCTCTTCGTTGAATCTCAAAGTGATAGTTCTTCCATGAACGTCGATAAGCGATCTCGAGGTATCTAAAAATGAACGACCTAAAATTAGAGGGGAACTTGAGGATCCGCGGGGATGTCAACTACTATAAATTCAACGGGATAGTAGAACTTCCCCACTTTCACGAAAACATCTTCGGCTACTCCACATGCTAAAATCATAGAATGATCGGCCATCTCGATAGACATGTTCGAAAGAATAAGAGCCGGAAGCGAAAGCAATTTCCAAATGGAAAATGGCATCAAATTAATGCTCGCACCAAGATCGGCCAAGGCGAGGCATTCTTTCATTTCTTGTATGTCACAAGGAATGAGAAACTTTCCGGGGTCACCAACTTTTTCCGGTATGCGGTTAAGATAAACCGAAGAACAATTAGCAAGCTTTGAAAGCTTTTCTTTATCGCTCATAATACTTTTAAAAGTGGAAGCGAAACGAGGCATATACAACAACGCGTCGGCTAAACTCACATCAAAATGCACTTGTTGAAACATTTTTATAAAAAGCTCGATTTGTTGTTAGTTACGTTCTTGAAATTTCTCTTTGTTTCGTCTCGAAGGGTAAGGTAAGGGTGGTGTGGGTTGGACATTAGGCAACGGCCTTGGAATCTCGGGTTCCACAATTGGTATTGGTTCAACCGTAGGTGTGGTATGAATGGTACTTCGTGGGATTGTAATGTGCTCCTTTTTTACCATCACCTCGGGTTCTCTCTCGATTTCCTTCTCCGTAGAAGTACTTGGACGAGAGATTGGTTCCTTGAAAGTTTTACCACTTCGTGTAGTAATAACCTTCATTTCTCCCTTCGGGTTTGCAATGGTATCACTAGGAAGACCACCCGAGGAAGAGGGTTTACACATGATTGCGTCAAACATTTTTGCCATTCGGTCCTCAAATTTTGATTGGCTAGCATTCGCTTTTAACAATTCTTGCTTAATCTCATGTTGTCCTTGTTCCATCTTTTGTTGATTTTGTTGAAGACGTTGGACATTTCCTTCCATTTTATTTGCATGAGTTTTAAGTTCATTAGCAAGTTCGTTTTTAAGCTCGTTTTTCAACTCGGATCTTAAGCTAATCATCTCACGTTGCATGTTATCAAATTTAGCATCATTTGCTTTAGCATAATCCGAAAATTCTCCTTGAAGATTTTTAGTGTGAGCATTTTGAAAACCTTGTGTAGTGTTTTGAAAATCACGGTTTTGGTTTTGATTAGTGACTTGTTCATTCCCACTTTGATAAATCCCTTTTGTTGTAGTTACGTGAATTGCCTTGGTAATTACCACCTTGGTTGTTGTTTCGATAGTTATTAGCATTTTGATTTGGTGGAGCTTGATTTGGGCGGGAACCTTGGTCGTTTTGGTTGTAAGTTCCCGTTGCTACATAAGCACTCGAAGTGTTACCATCCGCGGTAATGCACTCGAAAAGATCATGAGCTCCACCACACGACAAACAACTCTTAGCAACTGCTTTAACCAAAGCGGAATTTTAAGCTTCTTGAGCTTTCCAATGAGACATAAGATTAGCAAATCTATCAAAAAACCGATTTTCCTCATTAGCTTCATCATGTAAGGCATTAATGCTACGAGACGATGACGACGATGACTAACCCAAATTGGCAACACTCGGTGTGTTATGAGGGCTATAAACCTTAGATCTATTCTCGATAATCTTCAAAGCTTCATCGGTCGTTTTGGACAAAATATTACCACCCGCGGCGGCATTCAAGTAATCTCGTTCATGATCATTAAGCCCATTATAAAAAGTATCAATTTGATGCAATTCCGAAAAATCATGGTGTGGACATTCATGTAACATTTCTTTAAAGCGTTCCCATGCCATTGAAAAACTTTCATTATTTCTTTGAACAAATCGTGAAATCTCATTTTTCAAATGTGTTGTTTTAGATGGTGGAAAAAACTTGTTCACAAACTTAGAAACGAGATCACCCAATGTCAAAATCGAATTTGGCGGTTCTTTCTCAAGCCAAATTTTAGCGGGTCCATCTAACGAGTATGGAAACAACATCATCTTAATGGCGTCATGTGGAACATCCTTAAACTTGCTAGTAGCGGTGAGACGATTAAAATTCCTAATGTGATAATACGGGTTGTCTTTCTCATGACCTCTAAACTTATTAGCTTGCAACATTGACATTAAACCCGTCTTAATCTCGAAATTCTCCACAAGGATGACGGGAATCACAATGGCCTCTCCAAAACCCTCGGTGGGTTCTTGTAGCAACTCCATCATAGTACGATTAGCCATGACGACTTCTTGTTCTACAATAGGTTCAACAATTGTAGTTTGTTCTTCAATCAACGTCTCTTGATTGGCTTGCTTTTGAAGTCGTTTACGAGCTCGTTTTGCTTGATTACGAGTGATCATAAACTTCACGAAGAATGGGAGGTGAGCAAAGAAGATTCTTTTTGGGTGTTTTGTGAATTTTTAATTTTTTTTTTGTTTTTGATTGTTTTTAATTCTTTTTTGGATTTTGGTGTATCTTCGTAGACAACAATCTACCAAATCTCTCATCGAATCAAACTCTTGATTAAAGAAGCCTCAAAAGAATGAAAACGATCACGTGGAGTGAACGCCTTCGAATGACTTTAGAACTTTGGTGAAAACCAAATTGTTCAAGAGGGTTTAATCACAAAGAAAACAAGCAAATATATTATACGTAATAATACTTTGGGCGGCAAAACCCTCGATTAGCCTTCAATCTCAAAATACTCACAAGCAAGCGGGGAAACGAGGCGGCGCGAAGCACTTAAGATCCTTTTTCTTAGGGTATATTTTATAATACCCGCCTTATACCCACCTTATAGTTTGTATTTTTCAAAATCGAGCTTCACGAAAGTATTTATCTATTTTTGCCTTTTTCTTTTTGTTTGAGATTCGAATACAATAATTAGGAGATCAAATCCCAATTAAGGTTGTGTTTTCACACTTTTGGAGATACTTTGTATTGATTGTGATACTTAATACAATATAGTAATAATAATTTCACAAGAAAAACCAAGAAAACCGATAATACGTAGTAGTAGATTTCTACTAATACAAATACTATTTATGGTTATTATTAAAAACAACAATGCAAATTAATCACGACACACCTCCCCGGCAGCGGCGCCAAAAATGATTGTGGTAAATTACACCTCTTGTTTAGGAAAACAAAAGAGCGTAATTGAGCGGTAAGTTTTAAGTGATGATTAAGGAAAATCAAGCACTAATGACCCAATGAAGTTCGTTTCCCAAGGAGGTATATGTGTGTGACTAAGATGTAAATGATTTGAGATTAATATTGGTTTAGAAGGGGATAAGAAAAGAGGATGACGAAGACGTGAAATTAATACTACGACGACAAAACGTAAAACCGTAAAATGAGCTAAAATAAAAATTAATTCTAAAAATTACCAAAAATTCACCAAAAATCAAAATAAATAAACTAAGAGTTTACCAATGATCAAAACTTTTCCAAACCTTTAAAATAATTAAATATTCAATTTTTAAATGCTAATTAAAGCCCTAAAAATCAAATAAATTATCAAAAAGCCCAAATAAAGATTTTTTAATTGGTAAACCTCTAAAATGACCTAAAAAGATTAAAAAATATTTTTAGAAATTTTTAAACTAATAAAAACTATTTAAAATGATTTAACAACTATTAAAACTTAAAATAATTATAAAAATTAATCTAAAAGTGATAAAATTATTCTAAGTGTTGCAAAAATCCAATTTTAATGTATTTAAGCTAAGAAAAATATGAAAAGTTGAAAAATAATAATAAAATAATATTAAAATAATATTAAAAATCCAAAAATTATAAAAAATTCTAAAAACTTGCAAACTTGTTTATTTTAACCTAAATAATCAGAAAATGAAAGTGAAATGACCAGAATACCCCTATTGGGCCCTCAAATGGGCCAAAACCAAAAACAGTCCACTTAAATGGGCTTTTTACCCCAAAAAGTCAAACCTGGCCCAATTAACTTGGAAAAGCCCAATCTGACTCAAAATTTGATTCTAAACACAAAACTCTAAAGGCCCAAAAGCTGAAAGTGAGCTTATCACAGCTTATTAAGCAAACAGCTTATCCTTATTGGGCTTTTTAGCCCATTAAGCAATAAGCTAATGTCATAAGCTCTAATTTGACACACAACCTTCTTTTAGGATGCTCAAAGATCTGTAAAAAGAAATTATGAAAAAGCACACTCAATAAGCCAGAAATAAGCAAAGTAATATTTCACTAAAAGACAAAATAGTCGGGTTTGAGAAATAAGGCACCTCAGGACTTGATTCAACTTGCAAAATGTCACAAATGAACTCAATATGCCAAAACAATCAACAAAATTCCAATAAGCAAAACCAATAAGCCAGAATAAGCCAATAAGCACTTATGAAAAAGTCAATTAAGTTGGTTTTCTAGTCAAACCCTAAAGTCAACCCACCAAATGCTCCAGTATGAACAAATGGGTCAAATAATGAGCACCTATTACAAAAACCAAGTTGTTGCTGGTTAAAATAAGCTATTATAGCTTATTGATAAGATGAAACCCAATTAACACTAGCAGGGGGAACTTTCAGTAGGAACTGGTTCCCACTGCTTTGACTATTTGACTAAGCTTTTTAGAGAGATTTAGTTGGATTCAATTGGAAACAAGGGCACCCTTGTGATCAGTGAATCACAAGGAGTCAATATCAACAAGAAAATTACAATTTAGTTCACACAATAAGCCAGAAATGATCAAACAATCACCAGATGTTACACAGACATGTGAAATAAGCATTTATGCACAAATAAGCATAGCATGAATAAGCCAACCAAATTCAACAGGATGCATACACAAGCTATATAGACTATGAATAAGCACAAACAAACTTATATCAAACACTGAATCAAAGTAAATAACAAGATCAAAGCATAAATAGTTACTGATATGAACTACAAGTACTCAAGCACACTTTGCTGATCTAAATGACCACAGATCCAAATTCAGGCACTCAAACCTCTTTTCCTGATGTAGTTAACTAAGATCTAGCACTTGTTAACCCTAGTCTATGCTTAGATCTAGGTGTCCTCAAAATCCTAGCCAATTTTACCAAGTAAACAAGATTTTAGAGCAATATTATGAATCTAGGTGTTTCAAACCATAAAACCTGCAAACAGATGGTCAAGTATACCAGTAGAACAGATATAAGCACAAAGTATCACAAAGCATTCACTCAAAATCACACAAATCCAACCTATGTAGTTAACCCAAACACCCCTTAAAAACCTGTTTTCACAAATTTTCAAAGTATTATCCAGATTCAAACCACAAAACTAGTTAACAACACTTCAATAACATCAAATCAACACAAATAAACCAGATTCAACAATAATATCACAAATTCAAGAACAAACATGCAATAATCACCAAATTCAGAAAAATAAAGGAGAAAATGAAAAGGGAGAAGGATGCAAACCTCCAAGAACTACATCCAGGCCTTGGATTGTTTGAGCTGAGGTACTAGCAGAATAAGTACCAGCTTCCAATGCTGCTAAGATGAACAAACAATAAGGTGAGATCAAATAAACAAGACCTTTCTGATTTTTGAAGCACAAGCATTATCACTTAAAACCTTGCCTCAAAAACCTTCAAACATGAATATGGAACTCAGATTTTAGCTTATCAGATACCAAACTTTTATAAATAACAAATGAGAATTCAAAATTTTCAGAAATTCAAACTTTATTTCATAAAAAGGAATTACAAAGGTTTAAAAGCTAAAATCTTGAACAAAAGCTCTCTCACAGGTTGAGGAGTCTTTTTATAGGAAAATGCCAAGCTAGCACTATTCATAAACCCTAGAAGTGAAATTCCCTAAATGTCCTTGAGCACTTGAGGCCGTTTGTTGTTTGTGAGTGATACTAGGATTTTACTAGGTTCAATTTTATTCTCGGAATCCTCTCGAATTGATCACGGCTCTAAGTGGAATGATTGTTCTTGGTGACAAAAAGTGGGTTTAGTTTTCTATTCTATTAAAAAGGGAAATGAATTTAGTAAATAAAGACTTAAACTTAAAACAATTAAAAAGTAAAACAAGAATAAGATATAAGTAAATGAAAAATACCCTAATAGAAATTACCCAATTCGGAAAACTTGTTCTATGCGGAATAAACTCTCAATTCGGAATAATTGCTCTATACGGAATAATGGTAAATTCGGAAAAACAATGCTATTCGGAAAATCTCAAGCCTATGCGGAAAATATGTGCTATTCGGAAAGAAAGGACTATTCGGAAAAACATGTCTATGCGGAATATTATGGCTTATGCGGAAAACTGCTCTATTCGGAAAAACATGCCTATTCGGAAAAACTTTCTATGCGGAAAAATTAGTCTTTTCGGAATATTTAAAATATTCCGAGTAAGAGAAAATTAACACCGCTATTCGGAATATCCAAAATTCCGAATAAGGGAAATGAGAAATCGTCTATGCGGAAAGTTCTTGGGCTGAAGAACAGTAACAGCAGCGACAAAACAGGGCATACGAATTTTAATCCAAATCGACTTAAATACTCAAAAAGGTTTTACCAAACTAACCAATAATCATTAAAATACCATAAGAAACAAATCCCACCAATAAAAACACAAAATCAACAACTTTTTAAGATCAAACTTGAATCAAATAAAAAAACTTAAGAACTTGCAATAGAAGATGATGAAGATCAAGATGAATGAAAAGATGGAATTTAAAGATTAATGTAAGAGTAAAAAGAGTAATGATTAAAACTTACAAGATTCAAAGGAAATTAAAAATCACCAAACACCCTAATGGTGTTGGTGAAGCTACGAAACAAAGAACTGGAAAAAGGAAAAATGAAAAGCTAACTATTTAAAATGTGAAGGGAGAAACTATTTATAGTCCTAGTGGTTGGTTGGTGAGTGGGCTTTCTCCCTTTCTTCTTGTCTTCTCGTCTTTTCAGAAAAGTTGACGTTTTCGATTCTAATTCGGGATTTGTCGTCGATTAAATTCAACTCGTCTTTTAATTTCTCGTTAAATAGACTTGAGTTTCTTCGACATATGTAAATCTTCCATCTTTGGTCCTTTTCTTCGATAAATCTTCAAATAGGCCTATTGACTTCAAATCTTTTGCATCTCTTGGACAATAGACTTCGTCTTTAGTCTTTTTCCTTGATAAAACCCGTGCAATCCCATGTTTTCTTTTAATATTCATTCGGTTAGCTCTGAAAACACAATAAACACAAAAACCACGCATAATTCCAAACAAATGATATTAAATACGTGTTTTGGTCTTGTTTTAGCCAGAATTAAGTGGTAAAAGGATGGGTGTTTACACACCTATCAAATCCCCTACACTTAACCATTGCCATGCCCTCATGCAATGCTTAGTGATAAAGAAAATTTTACATTTTTCTCATAATTAATCAACCTTGGCCTTATTCAAATACTACTAAATAAAAATTAAAGTACTAAGAGAAATTAAAACTTTGAAGTAAACAAAAGGATGGAAATAACTTGCAAAGAAATCAAGGACTTACATTAGGGCTTTAGTGCGGCGAAGATTTATCACCCTCAAGTTTCACGTTCCCCAAACTAAGCTTAGAAACGAGATCATTGTTATTATAAGTTAGTAAATCAAACACTCACACACATGGCTTAATTAAATGCTTAAACTCCCTTAATCCTAGGTGTATCTCTTATATTTTATTTTTGTCTTAGAATGATCATGAAGATGCATTTTTGGAGTTATTTCGATAGTTTATTTAGGCTGAAAGCAAAGTAGGACGATTTGATCAATAGTTAGCTAAAGGACAAAATCTCTTAAAACTGCTTCTCGGGATATCAAAAAGTTCATATCTTGGCATAACTTGGTTCACGATTTGAGACCTTTCTCATGCCGATATTTGGCATGTACTTCATACTTCATATCTTCGAGAGACGTTCTTGAGATAATGGTCTTCTCATCATAATAGAGTTTCTTCGCTTGGAGACTTTTGAGGGGTACTCCAACTTTGTTGACCACGACTTCATGATTATTTCTTCAATCTCTAATTGGGATTTTGAGATACAACGATCCGCCTCCTTTTCGGACTTGGATCTATTTATCCTCATACCTTGTTAGGGTCTTTTCGGATAGACTTCTCCATGATCTTTATGGGAGTTGATTGCTTTTCGTCGTGAGTCTTGATCCTTCATATTGACTTTAGGAATAATGCTTTTCACATCACTTTGGATCTTCAGCAATAAAATTGAATCCTCATGCCTTGTTAGGGCCTTTTTGGACTCACCAATCTTCGCGCCCCGCTTCATAAGTTATGCCTTGGCTATGAACTCTTATCATTACCGAGCAACTTTTAAACGATCTTGGGCTAGAAGCTAAGTAACCTTTCAAATCGTACGACCTTACTTATTGCAGATAAATTATTTATCAAGTGATGGGAGAATAGGCAAATAATTATACCAAGTGAGCTTGTGCAAGAATACCGACTTATAATTGACCCTATCATTTCTCGTCCTTCACAGTTTAAAATCTCAAGTAATGAGACTCGTGGACACTTAGCCTAATAAACCAATTAAGGTCTACATGGTTAAGGATACTAGCTAGAATAAACTTGGATAAGTCTATTCGGGTTGAGTCAAAATAAACGCAACGGGCCTAATATGTCAAAGATTTCAAAACTAGCTACACCACTTTATTAATATTTTTAACTTTATTGCGGGATATATACACAATAACGAGGGAAAATTTAAAAATTACGACTAAATGGCCAAAGTTAATAAAAAATTTGAAAAATGTTGAAAAATAGGATTTTCCGGTTAAATGAAGGCATTTTTATTGAAAAGTTCACTTAAAACTTCGATAGAAGTCCCCCCTACACTTAAGATAAACATTGTCCTCAATGTTTAAGCATGTGGGAAGAGTCTCCCCTACACTTATGACATTGTGCACGTTGGATAACTCGAGTTAAGGAAGAGACGACTAAAGTGATCAATTTCGCATGTGAGTATGAAGACAATTGAATCACGATAGTTGAGAGATAGAACCGGATTTCGGATAACACGGGAGCACGGTTCTTCAAAGATTTCCAAGATTGCAGTTATCCCTGTAATCACATCACCACACAAACACAAATGACCAAAATAGGTCCTCCCCTACACTTAGGGGGTTAAAGGGATAGAAACTCGGGCTGCCTCCCGAGGAGCGCTTGTTTTTGATAACCGAGTCACGAGCCTGACTCGACCCAAAATTAGTTCATGGGGAACGTGGTGAGGGATGTAATCACCTCCTGAGAGGTGTCCTCACCAAAGTACAACTTCACTCGTTGGCCATTCACCTTAAAATTAGGTCCATTAGGTTGAGCGAGCTCAAGAGTACCATATGGAAAAATTTAGGCAAAGGTGAATGGGCCGGACCAACGAGATTTCAGCTTGCCCGAAAAGATTTTCAACCGAGAGTTAAAAAGTAAGACTTTGTCTCCAACATGGAACTCTCGGTTTTTAATCTTGGAGTCATGAATGAGCTTAGTTCTTTCCTTATAGATCAAAGAGTTTTCATAAGCCTCATTTTGAAGTTCATTGAGCTCATTGAGTTGGATCTTGCGTAGGTCACCGGCTTTGTTGATATCAAAATTAGCCCACTTCAAGGCCCAATAAGCCTTGTGCTCCAACTCAATGGGGAGGTGGCACGCTTTCCCGTACACAAGACGATAAGGCGTACAGCCGATCGGGGTCTTGTAAGCAGTACGGAAAGCCCACAAAGCATCATCAAGTTTATCAGCCCATGCGGCACGATGCTCTCCCACGGTTCTTTCCAGAATTCGCTTTAGTCCTCGGTTGGATATTTCAGCCTGGCCATTAGTTTGTGGGTGGTAGGCTGTAGAAAGACGATGATTTACACCGTACTTAGCCATGACTCTTGCGAATTGGTCATTGCAAAAATGAGTCCCACGATCACTAATAATGGCACGAGGCACACCGAATCTAGCGAATAGAGCTTTCAAAAAGTTACAAACCACCCTTGCGTCATTAGTGGGTAAAGCTTTGGCTTCAACCCATTTGGAGACGTAGTCAACGGCTACAAGGATGTATTTGTTTCCTTTAGAAGAAGGGAATGGCCCCATAAAGTCGATACCCCAAACATCAAAGATTTCACACTCTTGAATGAAATTCTGAGGCATTTCGTCTTTATGTGTGATCGTGCCTTGTTTTTGGCAAACATCACATCTTTTAACCATATCGTGAGCGTCACGATATATAGAGGGCCAATAAAATACCGAATCAAACACTTTTTTGGGGTGTAGTTGGGACCAAAGTGACCACCGGTGGGTCCTTTGTGGCAAGCATCAAGAATTTCAGACGCTGCCGGTCCATCAACACATCGGCGGATAATCAGGTCGGCACATTGTTTGAATAAGTAAGGGTCGTCCCAAAAGTAAGTCTTAATGTCGGTGAAGAACTTCTTCTTTTGTTGAGACGTCAACCCTTCCTTGAGAATTCCACCCGCCAAGTAGTTTGCAAAGTCCGCAAACCACGGGGTTTCATTCGGCTTCGAGTTTATAGACATTAAGGTCTCCAAGGGAAAAGAATCATTGATTTGTTTGTTCGGATGATCCCCTTGGTAAGGATCCTCAAGTCTGCTGAGATGGTCCGCGACTAGGTTTTATGCTCCTTTCTTATCACGAATTTCGATTTTAAATTCCTAGAGCAGCAAAACCCAGCGAAGAAGTCTTGGTTTGGAATCTTGCTTTGTCAACAAGTACTTCAGCGCGGAATGATCGGTATACACGATGGTGGTGGAAAGGACAAGATAGGGGCGGAATTTTTCAAAAGCATAAACAACAACTAAAAGCTCTTTTTCGGTTGTCGTATAATGCAATTGTGCCCCCGTCATTGTCTTGCTAGCGTAATGGATCGGTTGGAAGTGTTTGTTCACTCGTTGTCTAAGAACCGCTCCAATAGCAAAATCACTAGCATCGCACATCAACTCAAAGGGAAGCTCCCAATTAGGGGTAACCAAGACGGGTGCCTTAGTTAGCTTATCATTAAGCGAGTTGAAGGCTTCAAGGCACTCTTTGGAAAAGATAAAAGGAGTATCTTTTTCCAAGAGGTGGGTCATCGGGCGAGCGATTTGAGAAAAATCTTTGATGAATCGACGGTAGAAGCCCGCATGACCCAGGAAACTTCTGACACCCTTCACGGTTGAAGGTGGAGGCAACTTTGCGATAACATCGACTTTAGCACGGTCTACTTCAAGACCGGCTTTCGAGATCTTATGTCCAAGCACGACGCCTTCTTTGACCATAAAATGGCATTTTTCCTAATTCAGAACTAGGCGAGTGTCTTCGCACCGCTTAAGCATACGTTCCAAATTGGCAAGGCAAGAAGAGAATGAATCCCCGAAGACCGAGAAATCATCCATGAAGACTTCCATGGTTTGTTCAACCATGTCATGGAAGATAGCTAACATACACCTTTGGAAGGTCCCGGGCGCATTACATAAGCCAAAAGGCATTCTTTTGTAAGCAAAAGTGCCATAGGGACAAGTGAATGTAGTCTTCTCTTGATCTTGTGGATCGATGGGTATTTGAAAATAACCCGAGAAACCATCAAGAAAGCAGTAATATTCATTTCCTGCTAATCGTTCAAGCATTTGGTCCATAAAAGGTAGAGGGAAATGATCCTTTCTCGTGGCATCATTGAGTTTGCGGTAGTCTATACAAACTCTCCACCCAGTAACGAGACGAGTGGAAATCAACTCGTTGTGTTCATTGGGAACAACGGTTATTCCGCCCTTCTTGGGAACACAATGGATTGGACTAACCCATGGTGAATCCGAAATAGGGTAAATCATACCCGCATCAAGAAGTTTGATAACCTCTGTTTTGATTACTTCATGGATTTTTGGATTCACCCTTCGTTGGCTTTGAATTGTGGGCTTAAAGTCGTCCTCCATGAGAATTTTGTGTGTGCAGAAGTGAGGATCAATTCCGCGAATATCCGAAATCTTCCAAGCAATAGCCTTCTTATGATCTTTCAACACGGCGACAAGTCGGGCTTTCTCTTCATCCTTCAAATCCTTAGCAATGATGACTGGCGACTTCTTCTCTTCATCAAGGAATACATACTCGAGATGGGGCGGCAACTCCTTAAGTTCTAAATCCAGAGGATTTTCGACGGGAGGCGTATTCGAAGTCGGAGTGTCGATAGCAATGACCGTGGGAGATGGAGGCGAAGGATTGTCTTCGTTGAGAAGATTGTCAAAGAAATTCATGTCTTCATCCCCATCGATAGGAGAATCATTAGTAGCTAAATTCGCATCTCCCATGGTATCTTCAAGATTGTTCCAAAATAAATCACTATCTCCAAATAGAGACAACGATGAATCAATAGAGGACACGGTCTCAACATTGGGAATAGAGGTAGGAATACTTTTGCAAGCATCATTAAAGTGTTCTTCACAAGCCTCATCAAGAACGTCAATACAATTAACGCTCTCATATGAATAAGGCTGTTTAGACAACTTTCCCATGTTGAAGACTACTTTATCGTCACCCACTCTCATGATAAGCTCACCGGCTTCAACATCAATGAGAGTGCGACCGATCCTAAGGAATGGACGACCAACAATCAGTGGCACACGTGGGTCCATCTCGTAGTCGACGACAACAAAATCAGCAGGAAAGGTGAATTTGTCGACTCCTACAATGACGTCTTCGGCTATCCCCACTGGATAAGCAACCGTACGGTTAGCCAATTCCAAAGTCATTTTGGTGGGGACTAGCTCTGGGAGAGATAATTGCTTCCAAACACTTAGAGGCATGAGATTAATACTGGCACCTAGATCGGCTAGGGCCATGCAATTCTCTACTCCCGGGAAATTGCAAGGGATAAGGAAACGACCCGGATCACCAAGCTTGGTTGGCAATTTCCTTAAGAGTACTGTAGAGCAATTCTCATTAAGTTGGGTGTTGGAAATATCGAGGAGCTTTTCCTTGTCGCTCAGAAGATCTTTAAACATTTTCGTGTATTTGGGCATGTGAGCGAGAGCCTCCGCGAAGGAGATATTGAAATTCAGTTGTTTGAACATTTTAAGGAAGTTCGAAACCTGAATATCATCCTTGCTCTTTTGCTTCTCTTTCCTCAACCTAGATGGATAAGGTATATTGGAAGAAGAGGAAGGCTTTGGAAGAATAGGATCACTCACATCCTTAGGTGGAGGAGGGGTAGAAGGAAGAGGTGGAGAAATTGGGGAAGGAGAAGGATGAGGAATAGGAGCAGGTGACTCGTTCTCCTTAGTCACAACCACCGGTGGAGGTATAGGAAGCTCGGGTTCCTTGGTACCTTTGCCACTGCGAGTGGTGATTGCTTTCATCTCCCCTCTTGGATTCGCAACGGTGTTACTCGGAAGAGTACCCGAAGAAGAGGGTTGATTACCTTGGAAGAAACCAGCCATCATGTTCCTCAGATCATTAGTTTGGATGTCCAACGTGTTTCTCATGTCGGCTCTTAAATCATTTCCTTGCTTGACCAAGTCGGCTTTCAGGTTGAGCACCTCTCTCTGAAGATTTCCCACTATCGCATCGTTAGTCCTCATACAAGTTTCCACTTCCTGGTGAAGAGCGGTGGGTTGGTTGGGAGGAGCATTGTATGCAGGTGGTTGGTAAGCAGGTTGTTGGTAGACTTGGTTGTTACGTTGAGGCGGTTGTTGCTGCTTGTGAGGAGGTATGTATGGTTGTCGAGGCTGTTGTTGTTGTTGAGGGGGGCGATTAAGGTTTTGTTGTTGGTTTGAGTTGGTAGGAGGGAAACCAGGTGGTGAAAGATAGTTGTTGCTGCGGTAGCTAAGAAAGTTACGGTCACCTTGAGGTCTAGCTTGATAAGCAGGTTGAGGATAGGTGCCATATGCCGCATTCACAGTCTCAGCAGGGTAGTCTTGGGTGGCGGTGCAAGTGGTGTAAGAGTGGGGACCACCGCATATCTCACAAGGTTGGCTGACAGCGTTCACGTGAGCGTTTTTGGCGTTGTTGCTGTTGTTGTTGCTGACGGTGTGGGTGACAAGCGATTCAAGAAGCGTAGTGATTTTGTCTAATCGCTTGTCGCTGTCACTAGTGCTAGCACTAGCGACATTGGTCCGAACACTCTTGGTTTGCACACGAGATTTATTCTCAATGATGTCCCAAGCAGCATTGGAAGTCTTAGCCAATAGATTACCCCCCGAGGCACTGTTCAGTGAATCTTGGTCACTCATGCTTAAACCTTTGTAAAAAGTATTAATTTGATGTACTTTGGTAAAACCATGCTTAAACCACTGAACGACTCATCGTACTTTTGTTCAAAATTTATGATCTCATACCGCAAAGCGGTAGTACGAGAGGGTGGAAAAAAGTAGTTGATAAACTTTGTTTCCAAATCCGTCCACGAGAGAATACTCTGTGGCGGTTCCTTAGCAAGCCAATGCCGGGCTTGTCCCTCTAAAGAAAAGGGAAAAAGTTGTAACCTTATAACCTCTTGTGGAACACCATTGAACTTGACCGTGTTGGTGAGTTGCAAGAATCTCTTTATATGGTCATGTGGATCATCAATGGTTCGTCCCAAGAACGGTTGAGCGGAGACCATCTGGATAAAGCCTGATTTTAGCTCGAAATTGTTGGCGGCAATTGGTGGTATAACAATTGGATCCGTGTTGCCATCGACATGAGCTTGTAGCAATTCAATCATCGGGCGATTATCCGGAAGGGGCTCATTGTTGTTGTTATTGTTCATGTTGTTGAAAGGTGGGTTGTTGTTGTTATTATTGTTTGGAGGTGGTACACCGGCCATGTCTAAGTGATCGAGAGGCTCGGGCTCTTGATAAGACGTGGATCGAGTGCGCATACACCTGCAAAAGAACGAACAAAGAAAAGCAAAGCAAAAATATTTTTGGTTTTTATGTTTTTTAATTTTTTGTATTTTTGAAAATTTTATATTTTTTTAGTTGTTTTTGAAGATTTTCTTGAAAAAGTAACGTTCACAGGGAACGGATCCCAAAATCCAAGTTCTCACAAAAAACTTTTGATCTTAACGAGAAGAGCCGACAGCGGTGCCATTTGATACTAGGATTTTACTAGGTTCAATTTTATTCTCGGAATCCTCTCGAATTGATCACGGCTCTAAGTGGAATGATTGTTCTTGGTGACAAAAAGTGGGTTTAGTTTTCTACTCTATTAAAAAGGGAAATGAATTTAGTAAATAAAGACTTAAACTTAAAACAATTAAAAAGTAAAACAAGAATAAGAAATAAGTAAATGAAAAATACCCTAACAGAAATTACCCAATTCGGAAAACTTGTTCTATGCGGAATAAACTCTCAATTCGGAATAATTGCTCTATACGGAATAATGGTCAATTCGGAAAAACAATGCTATTCGGAAAATCTCAAGCCTATGCGGAAAATATGTGCTATTCGGAAAGAAAGGACTATTCGGAAAAACATGTCTATGCGGAATATTATGGCTTATGCGGAAAACTGCTCTATTCGGAAAAACATGCCTATTCGGAAAAACTTTCTATGCGGAAAAATTAGTCTGTTCGGAATATTTAAAATATTCCGAGTAAGAGAAAATTAACACCCCTATTCGGAATATCCAAAATTCCGAATAAGGGAAATGAGAAATCGTCTATGCGGAAATTTCCTGGGCTGAAGAACAGTAACAGCAGCGACAAAACAGGGCATACGAATTTTAATCCAAATCGACTTAAATACTCAAAAAGGTTTTACCAAACTAACCAATAATCATTAAAATACCATAAGAAACAAATCCCACCAATAAAAACACAAAATCAACAACTTTTTAAGATCAAACTTGAATCAAATAAAAAAACTTAAGAACTTGCAATAGAAGATGATGAAGATCAAGATGAATGAAAAGATGGAATTTAAAGATTAATGTAAGAGTAACAAGAGTAATGATTAAAACTTACAAGATTCAAAGGAAATTAAAAATCACCAAACACCCTAATGGTGTTGGTGAAGCTACGAAACAAAGAACTGGAAAAAGGAAAAATGAAAAGCTAACTCTTTAAAATGTGAAGGGAGAAACTATTTATAGTCCTAGTGGTTGGTTGGTGAGTGGGCTTTCTCCCTTTCTTCTTGTCTTCTCGTCTTTTCAGAAAAGTTGACGTTTTCGATTCTGATTCGGGATTTGTCGTCGATTAAATTCAACTCGTCTTTTAATTTCTTCGTTAAATAGACTAGAGTTTCTTCGACATATGTAAATCTTCCATCTTTGGTCCTTTTCTTCGATAAATCTTCAAATAGGCCCATTGACTTCAAATCTTTTGCATCTCTTGGACAATAGACTTCGTCTTTAGTCTTTTTCCTTGATAAAACCCATGCAATCCCATGTTTTCTTTTAATATTCATTCGGTTAGCTCTGAAAACACAATAAACACAAAAACCACGCATAATTCCAAACAAATGATATTAAATACGTGTTTTGGTCTTGTTTTAGCCAGAATTAAGTGGTAAAAGGATGGGTGTTTACACACCTATCAGTGAGTTGTCCAAAATGATCCTGAGTGTTCATTTTAGCTTTGAGATGAAGCAAGGACTCTCATCTGTTGATTTGGCCACGTTGGATAACTTGGAGAGAAAGCTGTCACATGATTGGTTGAAAGGAAATTGGGGGTGGGGTCCATGGTGAGTGGGAGTGAGGGTTTTGATGTGGGATGAGTTTCTGCACATGTGAATCACACAAGTGCCAGGGTAATTGAAAATTACCCTTTGTTTAAGTGGAGTAATTTATGGGTGGTGAAAAAGGTGAATAGTGGTGATTTTGATCCGAAATTGGGGGAAGTAAAAGTGTTTGGCGAAATTTTGTTTCAAATGTTTCATTGTGGCAACTTTAGCCCTTGTTCTTTGGGAAAGAATGTAAATCAAGTATTTCAGCCAACAAAAACGTGTTTCCTTTGATAATAACTTTCAGAACTTTACATTTTTGGCACCAAACTTTGGAAAAAGGGTTACAAGGGTTGTTTTTGCCATTTTTGGATAATTCAAGGACTGATCTTGGACATTATTGATCTTCAAAGGTCTTCAATGTAACTTTAACTTCATAAGGGACCATATTTGGAAATTTAGATTTGTTGAGGTACTAAACTTGCCATTTCTTCAAAGTTGAAGGACCATTTGTGTAATTTTGACAAACTTAAGGGACCAAACTTGTAATTATGATTTCACAAGGGTTTTAAGTGTCATTTATTCATTCTTTGAGGATCTTTCTTGCATATATTCAAGTCCTCAAGGGTAAATGGTGGATAAATCATGATCTAGGGCCCGGTTCTTTGTACGGCTTCGTTTCTCGTGTCCGTTTTTCCTTGTTTCTTGTGATCTTTTGTCTTTTTCACGATATCCATACGTAAAATACACAAGTAAACAAACACAAGCATATATATATGGTATTTTATGACATTTATATGCATTTAAAGCCCGAAATGACCGATGAGATCATGTATAAATGCCATCTCATCAATATTCGCTCAAGAAGGATTTTCATATTCATTCTAAATACTTGCGTATTACTTGGATGTTTAGGCAAGATTGTGAAGATTTTGGGTTGGACTCTTAATGTCTTTCTTACTTTTCATAGTGTGTGAAGAAGCAAGGAAATATGGAAGTGTGTCCTAATGAGATATTTGATGATCTCAAATGGCTCTAGACTCGATCGTGCATTTTGGATCTTAGTGATCGGAGGCTGGAGAGGAGTGCCACCTTTTCATTATCAATATATTCAAAGTGAATAAATCGATAGATAATTCGTTGTCTCTGTGTGAATAAAACAAATACCTTTTGAGAGATATCTTAGTTAGCTGAGATGGGTTGTGCATTGCATCATTGGGTCCATGATTTCTATCTTCAAGATTGAGCATCTTAAAATGATCTCAACAGCATATGTGTTGACCCGGTTTCTGCCTAAGGTTGTAAGGAGGGCTTCTTTCTTTAGACCCTTTATCTTTACAATTCTTTTTTCATTCTTCAACCCCTTCAATGCTTACCAATACATCATAACTAGCACCTTGTTGTGATTGTTCCATTGCTAACTTAAGTACTTGGTCGGCATTCAGCTACATTCACAATGTTTCTCCATCTTTCATAAAGACTACTATTTCTAGCTGTGGAATGTCCTTGGGAAGATTCCCCAGATTTTGGAAGAATCATTGGACTTAACCTATCATACCATCCTTATGTCACCACAATCTTCATCGTCGTGAAATAAATCGATTTAGGGTAAGTGTATGTCACCATGAAATCCATTTTGGTATAGCAAATCCATTTTGCTCCCCCTTAACATATGCCATGATATTCAAAAAAATTTCGTACATGTCGGGATGAGCTACCACGTTAAGTCAAACCATTTTTGATTAATCATTTACCATATTAAATCACATTTTCTCTCCCATATTAAAAATATTAACCCAATCGATGTTTTTAATATCAATTGATTTAATGAAGTTTTAACAAAGTTTTGTGAAGAAAAATGCACGTCCGTTTTATCTTCATGATACCAAATATTGAGATATGATACCGATTAGTAGAATGATCACATATTCACCATATTAGAATAATTTGACAAGGTTGGACCTGATTGATGAGAACATCATATGATAAGATCACATGGTTCTTGTTTGCAAATGTTGGTTGCCTCGTCACGTCTGAAGTCATCTCTTAACACCACATGTACGATTGGTATTATTGTCTTGACACCAATTAGTGAACTTGCCACTTTCAGCATTGAAGATTCTGAATGCTTGACAATTTCTCCCCCTCAATTGTTCACTCGTGTTCTTTTGAAAGAGCTGTAGTCGTCGTTTGAGTAGTCGCATCGTCGAGTATGTAGATACCAATTGTAGAGTGCTATGGTTGTAGAGATGATCGCTTCACAGAAAAAAGATTTCTCTTGTTTTAACAAATAAATGCACTGATGCGTACATAGATTTGTGTTAGACCAAGTTAAAAAGTAAACTTGATCCATTACAAGGTTTAAAGTAAACCTCGCCCGAGAAAATTAATTCCCGTTGAGAGCCAAAGTTTTCATAAGAAATACTTGACTTACATATGAAAAACAGGTTGCAGTCAGAAATAACTACAATCCATATAGGCATGTTTTATGAAATATTTACAACTTTTGTACGAACTCTATTTATGGCGTCGTGTCAATATTAATCGACATTTATAAGGCCGTAAATACTATCGTACCAAAATACATGCCTTTGAAAAATAAAGTAAAAATATTTTTGTATTTTTCTAAATTTTTCAATTTTTATGGTTTTTATATGGTTTTATATTTTTGTATTTTGCTTTTGTGGATAAAAATATAAACAATATATACAGATGATCACCAACGATACAGAGAATAGTTTACCACCACTATTCTTTCGCTTCATCTGCCAATTCCTTTAGAGTCTCGGGCGAGAATGTTCTCAAACCTAGCTTGTCGGCCAAAAATTCCATTCGAGCGCGATCTAAAGCCTTCTGTGAAAATATACGCCAATAGATACTCAGATCGGACAAATTAAAGCTCGATCACTCCATTTTCCACTTGCTCCTCGATGAAGTGGTAGCGAATGTCAATATGCTTCGACCGGGAGAATTGAAAATTATTGCAGCATAAGGCAATTGCACTTTTGTTGTCACAGTACATCGAAATTTTGTTGAAACCTAGACCATAGTCGGTTAATTACGATCTCATCCAAAGAATTTGAGCACAACAACCAGACATAGCTATGTATTCTTGTAATACCCGTGAATGTGCCGTATGATGATAAGTTATTGTCTCAAGAGTTGTTCAGTATGAGCATCTCTCTTAAGTTGTGGCTCACTTGTGGATGTGATATCCCAAGCCCAACGTCATTTATTTAATCCTATTTTACGAATATTTTTGAAATTTTTAAGAAATTTCGTTTGCTATATATTTTATGGTTTAAGTTGAAACCAACGTTTACGGTCGTAATTTAACGTTTGACGATTTAAGAAGAACCGATAACGACTACGATACCGACGGATGCCCAAAACTTACATTTTTATTATAGATTGATCGATATTTGAGTTTTTCGAGATTTTTATTTTTATTACGTTTTAAGTCGAGTCAGAACCATATGTATAATCGTTTTGTGTGCGTTTGAACCATTTAAAAGTATTTTGAGGTAGTCGGGACGAACCCCGACTCCCGTAAATTTTTATAAACCGACTAGTAAGCATAATCCCGCTCTTTATAACTAGTTTTGCAACAAGAGCCAAAAGATAGCCTTATTTACACATTTGGTCCTCCCTCTACTATATATAAACCATATTTTTTCACACACTCTCATTTTTCACTAGCAAAATTTTGTCTCCCTCCTCCCTCTTCTCTCAAAACCCATGGCCACCACCACTCACCACCAATCCACCACCAAAAATTTGTTTTTGAGAAATATAAGCAATGACCCATCCTTAAAACATCATTTTAAGTAAATCCCACCACAAAAATCCAACATGCAACAACATTTTTTTTAGATCAAAGTTTTATAGATTTTGAAAAATACCATGATTTGATTTAATTCAATCATTGGGTTTGTGTTTAAATATGTTTAGGAACATGGATTTGAAATATTGAAGCTATTGGAAAAGATTTGCTTGGTGTTCTTGACCCCAAAACCCACGACCAAATGGGGTTTTGGTGTTCTTGGTGTTTTTGATTTGTCTAGCAAATGAGTATGGTTCTATATTTATGTTTATTTCATTTTTAATAAATTTAATTGTATTGTATGTTAGTTTTATGAAATGGGTTTTTGAATGAGGATGAACATACAAGTGATTTAGGGTATTGTGATTTGGTTAGGATGTTTATTGGATGTTATTAGGGGTATAGGAATGATTGAAATGGGTCAAAAAGATGTTTTGATATGATTTTGAAAGGGGCATTTTAGATCAGAAACATTAAGGTCATATTCCGTATAGTGGCTGTTGACTAAGTGTTGAGATGATAGGATATTGCTGTAGAGCTTCTTTTTAGCTTCGTTTTGGTATAAGGTAGAGCTTTTGACTCCAAACGACTCAAAAGTTACGCTAGTTTGAATTTTCGTGTACCGGGAGATGAAAGTCGACATAATCCGAAATTATGTTCGATCTTTGGTCAAATCTCGGGGACTATAAGTTGAGTTTTAAAAATGATTGGAGGCTGTTCTCAGGGTATAAACTTAGCATTTTGAGTCTATTTTCATAATCAAGTGTCGTTTTTGTAAATGGTTTAGGTTAAGAAGGTCAAAATGGTTTTACAACGCGAAGGTACAAAACTGTCCGAAATTTAGAGTTTAGTAATGTGACGATCAGTAGGTCTTAGGAGCGAGGTCTTTTTATGAAATTTAATATGGGCTTTATACAGGTTGTAAAGGATTTTTACAAATTTTGTCGTAATTTATAGAAATGCTTAAGTCATAGAAAACAGCCCGTACTTTTGGTAAGTACCGGCAAAGTTATAAAATTTGAAATATTTCTAATTACATAGATAGATAGTACGAGTCTAGTAATAATCACTTGTATGGAATTTTGGCGTGAGTTTATACAAACTTTGAGTGACTTTAAATATATACATACATTACTTGAAAGTACTAGAAGGAGTTTATTCATTAAGTGTTTATTCGTTAGGTGTTGTATCTGATTTCCCGGGGGCATCCACGTCGTCGGTGACATTTCTCGTTACGTCTTCGCTAGAACCACTACTACTACGCCAGGTGAGTCTATAGCCTCTCTCTTTACTTATTTCAAATGTTTTTACCCGCGAGGGGGATACATGATAATTTAAATGAAAATGAACATAAGTCATGAATGATTGTTGGACCCGAATGTTGCCTTGAATTGTGTTGAGTACCTAGTTGCAAAAGTCCCTAAATTCGTGAACTATTAACTATTGTCTTTCCCTTGTGTGGGTTGGAGATAGCCGCTTATACAATTGATAGTACTATGGGGTTGACGACCCTATCCGAGACGAGAGCTAGTACGTTGAGTACCCTCTGCGGACGGATAACTTGTGATAAGAAATAAGGTATAGTTGCAACTGATGCCTTTAGAAGGGGCATTGGTTTCATCAATCATGCCGGTAAATGTACGCGGGTGATTGAGTTAACGGATTAGTGTCACGAGCTTAAACACAATTATTAGCTATTGCTAAAGATAATATCCTTGAATAATAGATTGTGAGTATGACAATGCTATTGAATGGTCATGATTGGTTTTAATACTTATGTTCAACTTATGATTTGATAAACCTAAAGATTCGCTCAACCTTTGTGTTGATGATTTTAAGCATGTGTTTCAGGTAACCAAGATTTATAGCAGCGGAGCATGCGAGGATGGAAGTTGTTGTGGCTTGGCGGTCTACTTTGTTTTTCCTCCCTTTTTATCACTTAAAACTTTTATATTATGTCATGTGAAACAAGTAATGTACTTTTGGGTTGAGATTCAGTGGGGACCCAAACGCAACTCTGTTTTGTATTATTTTTGGGATTTGGAAAACAGTAGACTTTGATGTTTTAAACAATCTTTAACTTATGTTCAAATTTCTACGTCTCTTTGAGTCGTTCGAAATAGCTTATGTGTGATGATAACTGCCTAGCACCCAAATGTTGTAGTTCCGCTGCGCATAGCATTTGTTGGGGGTGTTATAGATTGGTATCAGAGCCATGAGTTATAGAGAACTAGGTCATTTTGAAAAATCCTAAACTATAACTTTTGGTGTCGTAAGAAATTGTCCAAGCACACAACTATCCTGCATGGCTCTGGTATGATTTCTTTAGCATTGCTTTATATTTTAGATGTATCCCTCAAACTGACACGAATTCCCTAGTATTTAGTAAGTAAATACTATGATATATATTAAGATATATTGTTTTGTACGTTGATTACTTATTATCGTAATTTACAAATTCTCGTAAGATTATCTTATATGTTGCATGTATTTGGCATAACGGGCTACATTGCATTACATGGCAACACTGCGTTGTAATCCTACGTGTATGTAGGAATGATTGTATGTATAAGTATGTATATACTATGGTATTTAAAGGCATTGCACGCGAAGCAATGGTCCTTGCGTGATTATTGTACATTTAAAAAGCGGTTTTGTTGAGAATTCAGCCTCACCACCAATTATCAATCTTGATAATTAATTTATAGTTCGAATAACTGAGTGTAAACCTCGTTTGATATTCTAGATACGTAAATAATTCTTCGTAACATATTGTATATTGATTAGATTGATCTCGATGGTCGTTATCGCACCGTGATGTGTCATTTTGGGACATCTTCTTTTTGGAACGTAAATTACTATCGTATTACTGTATTTCCTTTATTCCTTATGGGTTTGATATATTGGTTGGCGTAACTATAACATACACGAAGTATAATCAACGATGCGTGCATCGTGGCAGCGAATCATGTGTGTATATTATGAAACGTGGTTGAGGCGCGTCGTCATTTACTCGTTCTTTACCATTTTACTCGAATTTAAAGATGCATTTTAAAAATAGACTAGTGTTGTGATCAATCGCGATAACTTGGAATTTGGTTAGTTTTTGTGTTAATTTTGTGGAGTACGATTTCGAGACTCATCTGAGGCCGATAACAACACTTAGTTGACATACGTATTCTCGCTTCGTTTATTTCATTTCGTTTTTGTTGTTTCATTATTTTGAATTCGATATTATACATGACGAGGTCCTGCATTTGTGCAAGTTAAATAAGCATTAAACTTTGTTGATCGAATGATTTAAGCATAAAGTGTTTTACATATTAAATGAATGGGGAATGAAACTTTTGGATAAAAATGACGTATGAGGCATCTTGTAACAAGTAAAATTCGTTTAGAGAGTAAAGTGAAAAGGTGAAATTATTTTTCCTTCAACCTTGGTTGGTAAATCGTAATAAGTAATTTGTATTACTCGTAAAATCCTTGTTTTCATATATTAATAATTTGATACTAGAAGCTTGTGATGGATTTGTTAAGATTTTGTTTAATTTAATTTGAGAAAGGAGTTATAATAAAATTTACGATATGACTATCGAGTATATGTAGCTGTGGGCTTGATATGAGTTAATTTTCGGGTCAATATAGCAAACTTTTGGCATAATTTGTAATATAGAACACGAGTAGAAAAATTGGTCATGTATTTTGGAGCTAGAGACTTTGTAAACTGGTTTTATCTTAAACATGAGGTCAAGTTATATTTATGAATGCATTGGCATAAAATGGAACTCAGAACTCCTTGTAGTGATTAACGTGGGACAAAATCGGAATATACACTTTAAGTGAGAAATTCTAACGCTTGAAACGAATTTTTAAATTTTGATGGAACGTCATTTTACTCTACTGCGAGATGTGTTAATTTTAAAATCGTTTGATAACGGGATAAGGATTTAAGGTTGAATTTTATATATTTTGGAAATAATTGAAATAAGCACTTTGATTATTTATTTTATTATTGTTATTGAGATTCAAGTCTCGAATAAAATCAGTAAGTTATCCAATATAATACTACGTGAAACCTCTTTAGCATTTGAGTCAAATTGCGCAAATACGATTTAAGAAATCAGTTTTAAGGAAGACATGTGTATAATAAAAAGACAAAGGTTGATTTTTAAGAGTTAATTGGACTAGTTTGAGTCATGTTGGATACGTGTATATTTGTGATAATATAAGTCTTAATAATAATAACGTAAAACTTTTGATAATTCTTACTATGTACGTTTTTGGTACTTAAGATATGAACATTAATGACATTTTGACACAAGTAGCGAGACTTTCATACTTAATGATTTTGTCGATTATGATAACTGAGTCACCGAATCAACTGATGGTAGAAATTTTCTTGCAATTGTAATTTTTCTAGAAATAAAAACTTTGTAAAGATTGAAAAAGGTATAAATTCTTAAACAGTGTAACGCAGATTAAAAATGTGCAATGTTTGCTTTTACAATATACAAGATAAAATTAATTAGAAAATGAAAATGGATTACCCAACACACGCCTACTTGTATACTATTTAATAAGGATGTATATCTAATATTTAGAGTCACGATGATTCGATCGTACGACATCCCTTCTTTGATTTTGCGAGTCTATATATGAACTTGGGTAGTAATGGGATTGTTCATTTTAATATTGTCTATGGTATGAAACCATTATTATTATATTTATTTTTGGGTTGCTACTTCGCTAGTATTTGATGATGAGGGTATGTCACCCGGTGTATTTTTGTCCTCTTCATGGACCCCGTAACTTTTCTTCTTTTGGTTAACGGAACCTAAAAATTCTGTATTTACTTGAATGATGCTATAAATCTTCATTAAATTGGTTATTTATTTATATTGAATAAAAACGAGAAGGCGAAGCCGCCTTACCAAATTGTAGAGGTGAAAGAACTCGATCTTCCTGGTGAAATTGTTTCTATTTGAGCAAGTGATTATTCTCCTCTCCCCGTATACCCTTGATGGAATGTGTGTGCGACTCGAGACGATGGGAATTATGATCGTTGTTTTATTTTTGACGCTTGTGTTGATATTCAATTTTTACTCCATGTATTCGTAGATCGCTGTTGTTATCCCTAGACTTTTGTCATATATTCAAAGTATCTTCATTTATAATGTAGTTAATTTCAGTTGGAAATTATATTGCTTGTTTACCTAGTTCGATCTCATTGATTTTTGGATTTTATTACTTTTTGTGCTTGCAATGATCTTTAATCCTGAACCACCTTACCATTGATTGGTGAGTAGTCTATTTTGAAAATATGTATGAGTGTGAAATGTTTCGTTTAACCAAATGTAAATGGTGTCGATTTATTTACTTAATTATTTATTCATTTTTCTCATGAATAGGCAAAGTAATGTATGTTTCCAAAGTAGACGAAAAATGTTTGATGTGTTTCTTAAAACGATGGTAACAATATTTTCCCATTTCAAATTCCATTTCAAATGGTTTAATTATTTTGAAGATTAGGTTGAAAAATTTCATAGTCATATTTGGTATGTAATAATAATGTTTGTGTCGTCACTCGATCCTCAATTATGCACAGCTTAGCTAACTATGCATAATTCGGGAAGAGTCCTGTTTTGTTAATTTTCTTTGCTTGGTCCTCAAGTATGCATGATCTAGCTAGTTATGCATAGTTTTGGAAGGGCAATGTAGTTTCAAATCAATTGGTCATCTTTAAAACCGGTAGTGTTTTTGATAGATGTTTGGATGAGAACATTTTTAAAATGATGTATCCTTATGCAAGTAATCGTATTTTCTTTGATTCCTAAAGAAATTTTTGAATTTTCTTGTGTTCCTTGAAATCTTTTCTTTTTGTTTGGCGTTGACTTAGTAAGTCACTGTGACCGAGTAATTTTGGAAAATGTTTTTTTTATGTGTTGTGTTTAACGTGCGAATTTCATCGGAATCACGAGGGTGTTGATGAAATACCAAAGGGACTCGTACCGACACTGAGAAGGAATTTTAACAAAAATAGAAGAGTGCCAAAGTAGAGGAAATCCGAGTTCGAATAACTCTGAGGGAAATGAAGAAGACTTCTCCTACATCGAATGTATCGTACTGTATTTGCTTCTTTTCTTGTTCATTTGATATGACAACGACACATGATAAATTGTTGAAGTTTACCAGCTGTGCATTGGTAGTTGGAAGACAATTCCATTTGCCCCCTTCGTTTATTCAAAGTAAGGAATCCTCTTTGCTTGACTCGATTTTCTTTGATCATCGATGGTTAAACGATAGATAGCCATAGTTGATGTTTTTGTGGTAAACCCTTGCCTTTTATGTATTTATGTGGTAACTGATCTGGTCGAGTGATCGTAAGTTGTGAGAACTTGAGACGACATTGTCCAATGAAGTCCGATCATGAAGAACACGTGCCATGTAGTACCTTTTTAACTGTGAACGATGATACTTATTGAGATTTTGACCACGCGTGGGACGAAAGTGAGATGGTGTTCTTGTAATATCTTTTGGGTATGGATCTGTTTGTGAGCACCCTACAATGACATATGTATGTATTTTTTTTCTTTCTTTTTGGATATGCATCCTTAGTTAGCAAGCCGTGAGCCTGCTTTAACTTGTAATTTCTTTTGACTGGACTCATCCGAGAATCATGTCAAATATTCTTATTTTATCATGGTTTAGCTGATTAGCAAACATGATTTAACTTGATTGAACTTATTTACTTGGCATGGTTTGGCTATTTTGCAAACATGTCAATGTGATTGTATGTGTTTTATAGTGGCTCTTGTGTTTGATTGGATTGCGATGTCTTCGAGAGAGTTATGTATACGTCGAATGATTTTTTTTTTGTCGATGAATTCGTTTTTGACGAACTAGGTTTGTATGTACGTAATATTGCGATAAGGTGATTTTGTACGACTAATGTTAATTACTTCGTCTTGTATATTTTGAACGTTTTTGATGGGGTATGTGCGATCTGTGTGATTTTCTTTATGATTAAATGTTTTTATGAGACGATGAACCAAGTGAAAGGACGATTCGAAAGTTGGAAGACATGCTCCGAGCGTGTGTGATTGATTTTGGTAGTTGTTGAGATCGACACTTGCCGTTGGTAGTATCTTTGTACAACGACATTTACCATGTTAACAATGAAGATGCAACATTTGAAGAATTATGTTGATAAAAAGGTAGATCACCGGTTGGATGAAATGAAGTAGGAAAAAGTCAGTTGAATGGACTTGAGATGATTCGAGAGACTACGGAAGAGATGATGCAGATTAAGAATCACTTGTTAACCACGAGAAGCTGTGAGAAGAGGTGTGTTGATAACCGTAGGAAGACTTTGGGGAATTTGAAGTGAAAATCATGGATCGAGATGCTAGGAGATTGAAGCAAGGTATAATAGTCAAGGTGAAGGTGTGATGGAATCTGAGACGTGAACCGAAGTCCATAACGGAACGTGAAGACCTATTTAGGAAGAAGTACCCTCATCTTTCTTGTAGTACGAAATGCGAGTATAAGAACCGGAGAGCGCCGGGACGTCGCTCCCTTTAGGAGGGGAGGATGTAATACCCGTGAATGTGCCGTATGATGCTAAGTTATTGTCTTAAGAGTTGTTCAGTATGAGCATCTCTCTTAAGTTGTTTGCTATATATTTGACGGTTTAAGTTGAAACCAACGTTTACGGTCGTAATTTAACGTTTGACGATTTAAGAAGAACCGATAACGACAACGATACCGACGGATGCAGAAAACTTACATTTTTATTATTGATTGATCGATATTTGAGTTTTTCGAGATTTTTATTTTTATTACGTTTTAAGTCGAGTCAAAACCATATGTATGATCGTTTTGTGTGTGTTTGAACCATTTAAAAGTATTTTGAGGTAGCCGGGACGAACCCCGACTCCCGTAAATTTTTATAAACCGACTAGTAAGCATAATCCCGCTCTTTATAACTAGTTTTGCAACAAGGGTCAAAAGATAGCCTTATTTACACATTTGGTCCTCCCTCCACTATATATAAGCCATATTTTTTCACACACTCTCATTTTTCACTAGCAAAATTTTGTCTCCCTCCTCCCTTTTCTCTCAAAACCCACGGCCACCACCACTCACCACCAATCCACCATCAAAAATTTGTTTTTGAGAAATCTAAGCAATGACCCATCCTTAAAACATCACTTTAAGTAAATCCCACCACAAAAATCCAACATGCAACAACATTTTTTTTAGATCAAAGTTTTATAGATTTTGAAAAATACCATGATTTGATTTAATTCAATCATTGGGTTTGTGTTCAATATGTTTAGGAACATGGATTTGAAATATTGAAGCTATTGGAAAAGATTTGCTTGGTGTTCTTGACCCCAAAACCCACGGCCAAATGGGGTTTTGGTGTTCTTGGTGTTTTTGATTTGTCTAGCAAATGGGTATGGTTCTATATTTATGTTTATTTCATTTTTAATAAATTTAATTGTATTGTATGTTAGTTTTATGAAATGGGTGTTTGAATGAAGATGAACATACAAGTGATTTAGGGTATTGTGATTTGGTTAGGATGTTTATTGGATGTTATTAGGGGTATAGGAATGATTGAAATGGGTCGAAAAGATGTTTTGATATGATTTTGAAAGGGGCATTTTAGATCAGAAACTATAAGGTCATTTTCCGTATAGTGGCTGTTGACTAAGTGTTGAGATAATAGGATATTGTTGTAGAGCTTCTTTTTATCTTCGTTTTGGTATAAGGTAGAGCTTTTGACTCCAAACGAGTCAAACGTTACGCTAGTTTGAATTTTCGTGTATCGGGAGATGAAAGTCGACATAATCCGAAATTATGTTCGATTTTTGGTCAAATCTCGGGGACTATAAGTTGAGTTTTAAAAATGATTGGAGGCTGTTCTCAGGGTATAAACTTAGCATTTTGAGTCTATTTTCATAATCATGTGTCGTTTTTGTAAATGGTTTAGGTTAAGAAGGTCAAAATGGTTTTACAACGCGAAGGTACAAAACTGTCTGAAATTTAGAGTTTAGTAATGTGACGAGTAGTAGGTCTTAGGAGTGAGGTCTTTTTATGAAATTTAATATGGGCTTTATACAGGTTGTAAAGGATTTTTACAAATTTTCTCGTATTATAGAAATGCTTAAGTCATAAAAAACAGCCCGTACTTTTGGTAAGTACCGCCAAAGTTATAAAATTTGAAATATTTCTAATTACATAGATAGATAGTACGAGTCTAGTAATAATCACTTGTATGGAATTTTAGCGTGAGTTTATACAAACTTTGAGTGACTTTAAATATATAAATACAGTACTTGAAAGTACTAGAAGGAGTTTATTCATTAAGTGTTTATTCGTTAGCTGTTGTATTTGATTTCACGGGGGCATCCACGTCGTCGGTGCCATTTCTCGTTACGTCTTCGCTAGAACCACTGCTACTACGCTAGGTGAGTCTATAGCCTCGCTCTTTACTTATTTCAAATGTTTTTACCCGCGTGGGGGATACATGCTAATTTAAATGAAAATGAACATAAGTCATGAATGACTGTTGGACCCGAATGTTGCCTTGAATTGTGTTGAGTACCTAGTTGCAAAAGTCCCTAAATTCGTGAACTATTAACTATTGTCTTTCCCTTATGTGGGTTGGAGATAGCCGCTTATACAATTGATAGTACTATGGGGTTGACGACCCTATCCGAGACTAGAGCTAGTATGTTGAGTACCCTCTGCGGACGGATAACTTGTGATAAGAAATAAGGAATAATTGCAACTGATGCCTTTAGAAGGGGCACTGGTTTCATCTTAATCATGCCGGTAAATGTACCCGGGTGATTGAGTTAACGGATTAGTGTCACGAGCTTAAACACAATTGTTAGCTATTGCTAAAGATAATATCATTGAATAATAGATTGTGAGTACGACAATGCTATTGAATGGTCATGATTGGTTTTAATACTTATGTTCAACTTATGATTTGATAAACCTATAGATTCGCTCAACCTTTGTGTTGACGATTTTAAGCATGTGTTTCAGGTAACCAAGATTGATAGCAGCGGAGCATGCGAGGATGGAAGTTGTTGTGGCTTGGCGGTCTACTTTGTTTTTCCTCCCTTTTTATCACTTAAAACTTTTATATTATGTCATGTGAAACAAGTAATGTACTTTTGGGTTGAGATTCAGTGGGGACCTAAACGCAACTCTGTTTTGTATTATTTTTGGGATTTGGAAAACAGTAGACTTTGATGTTTTAAACAATCTTTAACTTATGTTCAAATTTCTACGTCTCTTTGAGTCGTTTGAAATAGCTTATGTGTGATGATAACTGCCTAGCACCCAAATGTTTCCATACTTGAAATTGTAGCACTTTTCTACCTTTTCGATGCCCAACTGATTAGTCGATCTCCTAGTAGTGGCAAAGTTCCACTTGTGCTACGCCGTGTATCTTGACAACCCGCGTGATCCGCATCTACATATACAATAAGTCAATCAAAGAGTCCTTCGAATACCAAATTCCCGATTAATGGTTCCTTTAAGATACCGAAAGATCCGTTTAACAGTAGCTAAGTGTAACTCAGTAGGCCGAGTTTGATATCGAGCACACATACATATAGCAAACTGAAGATCAGGTCGACTAGCTGTGATATACAAAAGGGTATCGATCATTCCATGATAAAGTGTCGGATCAACGACAACTCCATGTGGATCTGCATCAAGCTTAGTTCGTTCCACCATTGGAGTATCCACGGTGTCGCAAAATTCCATCTTATATTTCTTAAGAGATTCAAGGGCATACTTGGATTGATTGATAAAGATACCTCTGGGACTCTGAGATATCTTAAGTCCTAAGAAGAATGATACCTTGCCCATCATTGACATCTTAAACTTGGAAGACATGAGTGTCCTAAACTCATCGGATAAGGTTTGGGTCGAGGCAGCAAATATAATATCATCAACATATATATGTACCATAATCATATCTTTACCTCGTTTCTGAATGAACAGTGTGGGATCCACCTTGCCTTTAGCGAACCCTTGCGTAATGAGGAATTGTGACAATAGATCATACCATGCGGGTGTAGCTTGCTTCAACCCATAGAGAGCCTTCTTAAGCTTGTACACATGATTAGGATATTTAGAATTCACAAAACCACCCGGCTGTTGAACATAGACCTCTTCCTTGATTTCACCATTAAGAAGTGTCGTCTTCACATCCATATGATAGACGATCATATTCATATTGGCTGCAAAATCAAGGAATAGTATAATAGATTCCAAACGGGAAACAGGTGCAAAGGATTCCATAAAGTCGATGCCCATTAATTGCTTGTATCCACGAGCTACTAGTCGAGCTTTATTCTTCAATATTCCGCCTAACTTGTCAAGTTTCACCTTGTAAACCCATTTAAAAGTGAGTAACTGCACTTGATCCGGACATGGGACAAGTTCCCATACTTCAAGACGTAAAAATTCATTAAGTTCTTCTTCTATGGCTTCTATCCAACAAGATTGGGTAAATGCTTGTTGCCACGTCTTAGGTTCAAATTCACTGAGAAAAGCATCAAAATGATAAAACATTGCACTTTCTTGTAACTGACTTCGTGTGGTAACCGGAAGATTAGGGTCACCAATAATAGAATCTATAGGATGATCCTTTTTCCACTTGCTGTCATGTTCACGAATCCATGGATTGGTGTAGACCATAGTAGGATGTTCCTCTGAGGTGGACGACCCGACTTGATTAGAGTCAGGAATTGGTACACCAAAGAATGGAAGTTCACGCATTTGAGTGAATTCCAAATCGTGATCATCATCATCCTCTTCATCTTCAATAGGCATGACATGGGTACATGATTCGGGTGTTGGTTGAGAATTACTCGTTGAAGGTATATCTTGACCAATTGTAGGCGTAGACGTATCTGATTGTGCTTCGGTTGCTGGAGTGACCACTTCGGTAACCGGAGCTATTACCTCAGGTTCTCGAGCAACAATACTTGGAGGAGTAAAGAATTCATCAAAGAACGGTTGAAATAGCGTATCCATTCATTCCTAGAAGGTGGTGTAAATGATGATAAAGAAGGGTTGTTTGGGACAAGACCATAGCTAATGTTACTGGGTCCTATTTCATGAAGTGTGGGTTCAGAGCTACTTTGCTCAGAAGCCATTGCTGTCATCTCATCAAAATCAACATTCATAGTTTCGAGGATCTTATGAGAATTACGATTATAGATTTGGTATGCCTTCTTTGTGGGTGCATAACCAATGAAAATACCAATATCAGCCTTTGGTTGAAGTTTTCCCAAATTGTCACCATAATTATTTGGATAGAAAAGAGAACCAAATACATGAAGATATGATAAATATGGTACTTTTCCATGGAGAAGCTCATAAGGTATTTACCATGGCGTTTTTGAATTAGTGACCGATTTTGGGTGAAAACTGTTGTAGATACTGCTTCTGCCCATAAAAAAATGGAGCCTTTGCGTAAATTAACATCGTTCGAGCAACTCCCATAAGTGTGCGATTTCTACTTTCAACGACATTGTTTTGTTATGGAGTGCGAGCAACGGATGTTTCATGAGATATGCCAACTTCTTCATAATAATCACGCAATATTTGATTCATAAATTCGGTTCCATTGTCTGTACGAATGCGTTGAACAGTAGTGTTGAGACGCACTTGAATCATCTTGAGAAATCCAATGATGAATTTAGGTGCCTCATTTTTTGTAGTAAGAAATTTCACCCATGTAAACCGAGAGTAATCATCGAAAATGGCGAGGATGTACTTTTTACCACTAAGACTTTCAACACGCATTGGCCCACAAAGATCCAAATGCAACAAATAAAGTTTCTCCTGGTTGGTGTCTTCAGTCTTGGATTTGTATGATTTCTTAGTGCCTTCCCCATTTTACATACGGAACCCAAATGATCCTTGTGAAATGTATGTTTTGGAAGACCACGAACAAGTTCATTTTTGGCCAAATGATTAATAGCGTCAAAGTTAAGATGAGATAACTGTCGATGCCATAACCATGACTTAGTCTTTGATGCTTTGGAGAGAAGACATACGGGAGAAGCGGCCATCATATCTTGTAGAGACAAAGTATACAAATTATCCCTCGATTACCTTTCAATAAATCAACCCCTTCCAAATTATGAATGAAGCAGGTATGCTCTCGAAAAGCAACTTCTAGTTTCGCATCAAAAAATTGTCCCACAGAAAATAAGTTGTGCCAAAACCTTCCACATAATACACTCTTGAAATTATAACATTCCTAATATGATATTCACCGTAAACCATTATCTTTGCAATATGATCATTTCCAAATCGAACCGTACCAAGAAACTTGCTGACGAAATTTCTGAGCTGAGAGCGATCTCCGGTCATATGCTTGGAGCAACCAGAGTCCAAATACCAGAGAACAATTTGGACCACCTGTTTTCAACAACAACAGTAGATAATGCATTGGAAACTATTGGTTCCGGAGTGTTAGCAAATATAGATATGATATTATCAGAATTGCTAACATTTGTGTTATCCTTAGATTTCCTGCGTTTTCTAATGTGAGTTTTACCATTAACAGGTTTTACTGTTCCAACTTTCTTAGGTTTTGGAGTATTAGCAGGCACTACAGTGGGAGTAGACCTATTTAAAGGGCACTTAGTTCCTACAGTAGTGTTGGTGTTCCTAGTTGAAGGACACGCTTGTGTTTTGGTAGCCTTGGTACTCCTAGTTAAAGGGCACGCTTTCTTTGCTTTAGTGGGAGTCATCCTAGTTAAAGGGCACGCATTTCCTACTATGGTGAAAGTTCTACCAGTGGGGCGCCACAACCAACCAACTTGGGTTAACACTTTCCCAGTCGGTTTCCATTCTAAACCATTTTTCCGGGCATTCATCTCATTCACATGGTCAATAAGTCAAGAATCATGATGACTAGAAAACATACATTCATTGGAATTCCAACATTTCAAATTAGAATTCACAGTAGGCTTAGAACACTGCAAAACCGCAGAGCCTTTAGGTTTAGCTACATGATTCTTTTTATTCAAAGTAGAAATAACATTCCTAGGTTGGGCTTCCACTTTCTTCTTCACTGGACTACTACATGGGGGCAAGATCCTATCATTCTTCTTGTTTCTTTTAACCTTAGATCTTTGAGCCTTAGTAGTGGTGCTTACTCCTATAGAAGGCAACACGAGAATATTAGAAGCTGGTTTAGATTTTGCCTTATATTTAGTGACCAATGTTTTAGATGGTTTAGTCCTAGGGCCCTTGTTATGTGATGTGACGGCAATAAGGTTCCTTTTGATTGCACTAGAGGATGATGTTGGGATAGTGGCTGTGTTATCCACAACATTCTTACCTTTTAGGGTACGAAGTGTTTCCTTTAACTCAACCAAAGCCAAATTTGTATCACAAATATGTTCCCTCAAATCAGATATTGCCACCGACTTTTGATTCAATCGTTCAGTCAATTATTGATTCTGTGATGTGGTATTATCACATGCGGACTATACTGAATCGAAGATTTGTGTATTTTTCTGTTTTAAGTTATAAACTTTGGATAAAATCTTGGAAACTCGATTATCTAGATCATGTTTAAAATTCTCAGCAGCCTCAAGTACGTTCACATAGTTAATCTCCTTAGATTTCTCTATGTCTATCGGCAATGATTTAGTAACCTTTTCACTTGGCTGACGTTGTTTTGATTGTAAATTCAATCGAAAATTATTTTGAAAGTTTGAATCATCTATATTAACACCTTCGAAAGACGTTTCAAAAAGCTCTTGAAGAAATTGTTGTGTACATTCAAGCGAAATACAATGTTTTAGAATCTCATCAAAACGTTTTCAAAGCGAAGAATAAGAATCTTGAAGCTTTAAAAATGCAGCGTCAGATTTGTGACAAGTACTATCTACCACATTATCCACATAGTCAACATTATGCACAATAGAATCATTATCAACACTTTTATTCACATAGACGGAAACAATATCATGCGATATCACTTGTTTCAGAAGCTGGTCATTTTGGCGTGAACTTCGTTCTATTTCAAGTAAACTGTTTTCATAAGCATCATCCATTTTATTGAAAGCATGTCTAACTTCTTCTATTTCCAAAAGCAAATATTGATCAATATTGCTAAGACAAGCTTTAATAATGTTTACAAATGGAACAATTTCGTCTCGAAACGCAGCTCTAGTGTGCTCAAAATTCCATTCACCTTTCGTTATGGCCAAAGCCGTCATACGTTCCGTAATGACCTTATCATAATCGACAAAGTGTTGCTGCACCGCATTTAAGCTATCTGACACCTTACTTACCGGTGGAATTAACTTAGTTAAATCCTTTTTGACAAGTGTAGGAGACGTACTAGGAAGGTTTTCCTTTGACAAACTTTGGGGCTCAAAAGCTGATAATTGAGCTAATTCCGTTTGTTAGCGAATACGGGTTTTTTTATTAAGTTGATCTTTATTATGCTTATCATAATAAAGCTTATGGAATTTTGAAAGCATTTTAGATCGAGTTTCTTCCGCAAGTGGCATTGTCTCCTCAGTACTACGAACATAAGGTTCTTCTTTCGATTTGCCAATTAGGGTCACATCATAAAGACAAGGAATATATTCCTGAGCTTGTTTTGCATAACCAGGATTAGGTGTAAATCTTGAAGACGCTTAAGTTCGAGTTCTTTAAACGATTTAATTAAAATATTAACCTTTTCTGTGGAAGCATATTCTTTTAAAAGTTGTTGTTCCTTGAATTTAAGAAGTTTGGTAGCATTAATTTCTGATTCAAACTTTTTAGACTCGAGAGTTTCGAAATCCATTTTAAGTTTCTGAAAATCATTTACAACCATCTCTTTTTCTTTTAATTCATTGGAACTTTTAATGATTCTATTTCTTTTAAGTGTTCAATCTTTTCCGAACTAAATTGGTCAAATTCAGAATAAGTTATTTTTTTTGCTTGAGTGACCATTTCAAAAGTTTTAACCTTTTCCTTATGCAGCACAAGCTCAGCGGTTAGATTGGCATCAAAGCTATGGTTTAATCCTTGGATTGATGTGATTTGGTTATTGATTTTGGTGGTCTTAGTATTTTTTTTTGTCCTGATCTGTTAAATAATTTTTGTCTCGATCGTCTCTTGTCACAATTTTGTTGTCTCAATGGTCTGAATATCACTAGCTGGTCTGGTTCAGTTGTCTGTCAAATAGTTTTCTGGTCAAAAGTTTGCAGCCATATTAGATCTGGTCATAAGTCCACGTCTGATGTCTAATCTTTCTAGTTTCATCTATTTTTGAGATCTGCTATTGGGTTTAAAAGTACTATTCATTTTTTTATTTTTTCTTGAAGATAAAGATGAATATCAGATCTAGAAAATCCGGAAGTACATTCGGATAATATTTCAGATGGAAACATTGTGATGAGTCGTATATTGCGATGGGTGTTCGAATATTTGCGATGGATATGATTATGTACATTCTAATGGCTCATTTCGATGCATCATTGTGATGACATTGCGATGGGTTTATGGGATTGCGATGGACTCATTGCGACAGTTGGTGATTTTAACATTGCGATGATTTAAAAAAAATGACATTGCGACACTACATACCGAGACCAACACTTCACATTATCAGCCTACACCTAAACCCACCAACATCTTTCAGATAATCATCAATCAAACCCGACTCACTTATCCTATTCCCTTCCTCTCATACTTCCAACCATCTAGACTCAAAGTAAAAACAAACAGAAAAAGGAATTGATCTCAGATTTTATTTTCGTGTAATTGGTATTCATATCGAGACCTTAGAGATCATACATGAAATAAATATATCATCATAGATCTAATTTTGGGTTAAAACCACTTGATATTCGAAGTAAAAGAAAGGATCTTAACAAATATGATAAATCCAATCTTTGGTCTCGTTGACAAACAAAAACAAACCACATGTAATCAGTTACAACCTTACCCGAGACCACCCTTATGATCTTTAAGGAAAAATCTTGTACGTTCATCACAAGTTTATAGAAACAGATAACTTTGATACTATTTGTAGGATATTGTAAATCTATGCTTAATCTAGAGAGAGAAAGATATAGAAAGTTGGTAGTTTCACACACACTTAGAGAGAGAAAAAATGAAAATACACCTTTCACTATATGAAAATAATAGTAAACCACCACCCTCTCCAACTAAGGAGAGGGTTTATGTACCCAAGCCCATGAGATGGGCTTAGGCTTACAATGGGCCGCCAGCCTCACACAAGTTGTGGGTTTGGCTTGGCCTTGTTTGAATAATAAAGTAAAACTAAAATACGAGCTATTACTTAGACTATTGTTGGAGTGACCGATCCTTTCTAATACGTAAAACATATTTCCAACATAGTGGATCTGATCTAATAATCACAAATATATGCAAGGAAAGAATAATGAGTGTAAAGAGATAAGGAAAAGAAAGATTAAACCAAACACCAAGGATTTATAGTGTTTCGAAAACGAAGCTCACTCCTCGTTCCTACTCCACTCCTGAAGTACTCCTTACTCGAGAGTTCACTAATCAACAAGCTCCTTAAGGTGGAGAAACCGTACACATCGCTTAACCAATATCCGACTCTAAGCTAAAAATCGAGCCCTAATCTTAGCTAGGACCAATCTACACCATTATACTTTAAGGCCTAAGTATTAACCACAATACATACACAAATTCTAAATTTACATAATAATTTGGATCTTCACACAACAGAAGAATGAAATAAAAGTTTGATCTTCAATGGATCTTGAGGTAGACACAACACTTCAAGGATGAAAGTGTTCTTCTCTTTTCACTTGAGAGGATGAGACGGGAGGATAAATATTCACTTCTAAACAAGTAGTAATCAACCAAATAACCAAGGATTTGAGTGATTCAAGAAGGTAGATTGAATCTGGAAATTTGTGTGCAAAAGAGGTGAAGTGAAAATATGGAAATGGTTTACTATATAGAAGACAAAGTTCCAACGGCTCTTTCTACTTGTGGTTCCTTAAAGGCACATGTGGTTTCATATTGATATGACTACAAATGAGATAACTCATATAACTTCGTGATGATGATAATAATGATCATGATATGATAAGGTAGGTAAAGAGTAATAAACCTTTTTTTTGTCAAAATGGTGTTTTACAATCCACTTGGTTTGATGCAAGAGTTATGTCTTATAAGCGACTAAGCTTAAACAAGTTTCCAAAAGGTTCAATGCTTTATCGAATTATCTAAGCGTATCTCTCCAACCAAAGATTCAAAAACCATAGACAAGTTTTTAAAAACTTTTTATAACAACTTGACCCTTTCGGACCCAAATTTATCGTAACAAATCTAATTTGATAAAACAACGTGATAGAACTATGTGGCAACGTGGTTCAACGACGTTAGCTTGAAATAAATTTGTAAAAGATCATATCATAACATCATCACTAATTTATATTTACATAGTCATGTAGTCACAAATAGCTTAGCCTACCATAGCAATCAAGTATAAAACATCAAATGGAAAAGAGTAAAAAGAAATCATACTTAGATTGTATGGAACGACGAGTACACAAGTATCACGATTATATCGACTTTCCGTTAACTCAAGAGTATAATACTCTTATTAAAAATATTTCCCAATAGTGGAAATATACAATAAAAATGATGCTAAAAAACTAAGAAGTTCGGACTAGAGAATGAGAGAAGTATTTGAGATGGGATATGGAAATGAGAGGTGAGGCTCTCTATTTATAGTGATGGCTGGGGGTAAATGTGCGTCGCACATTGGAGGTGGGATTTGTGCGCCACTCCTCTGAACAAGTGCGCCGTACTTTCGTACGTCCAAAATGTTCTTTTCACTTTATTCTTCTTTATAGATTTATAAGGACTCTATTTTGGTTTTGTTTCACTTTTGGCCTTCAACCTTTAACCTGCGTATAAAACGCAATGTTTAATTATTGAAATTCCTTATTTAGCATAGATAACGGGACAATAGTGACGGTTTGAATATGTACAATTTGGGTGTTATCATTGGTTGTTGTTAAACATGTAGCCAAACACCCCTTCTACTGCAACAGGGTGTTTGGGTGTTGTTAAAACAATAGGCAAACATCCATTCTGCTGCAAAAGGGGTGTTTGGGTGCTATTAAACCAGTCGGTTTAATGAGTTTGGGTGATATTAAATCATAATTACATAGTTGTTTTAATTTCAAAACTATAGTTTAAAGATGCATATTTGTAGAATTAAGATAATCTAAGATCTAACAAGTGGGTTGATGTTTCTAGTAAGAGAAAGTAGAGAGAGAAAGTAGAGAGAGAAAGATGAGAGAAATATGTGTTTATTATATGAAAAAGTGAAACAACCAACACCCCTTTCCATGAAGGAAAGGGGTTTATATACCCAAGTTCATTAGTGGACTTAGGCCTCTGGCCCATGAACATGCTCATGGGTCGGGCTTGCATTAAATGTAACTAAACTATACTACGAGCCCATAACTATATTGTTGGAGTGACCGAGACTTTCTAAATATTAAAAACAGATTTCCAACAATCTCCCACTAAAGGGAGGTCACTCCAAATTATAAAGTCCTAATCTAGCATGTTAGATCTTCGTTCTCGTGCACGTAGTCCACTTTCTCATTTCTTCATTTTCTTTTCTTCTTCTTGTGAATATGTGTTGATTACCATTAGGATTTGGCTTAGAGCATGTTCTTTTGGTCTTTCACGTGTAGTCTTTGACGTCTTGTGATGTTCGCCTCTTCGTGACTTCATGTCCCACATACCTAACATTTGTTGAATTCTTGAAAGTTTTAGAGTTGATACAGCGGAAGACTTTTAGGTCGAACTTTCTTGAATTTTGCTGAAATATTTGATGCAGAAGGAATAAGTATGTGAGGATGACTTCATCTGGTACACCGCAACGCCACCGTCTTCAAATGAAGCAACATAATAAGACACGAATAAAATGGCTTTAACATTTTATTCTGATTCGGTAGAATTTTACCTCTGGTCGGTGAAGTCCGTTGGACGATAATAAATATCGTACTTGTGACAGGTAGCTCTAATTAAAGATCTCCTTGACAAGATTTCACGGGTAAACCCGTTCTCTTTATTCGACCGTCCAAAGCTGACTGCGAACATAACGAGTGAATCATTCGGATAAAAATATCCTTATGATTGAAGCCGTCAATTCATGAACCTGGACAAAGTGAATTTCAATTAAGATTTTCATCATCGTTTCTTTCCAGTTGTCACGAGCTCGATTCTAATAGAATCTTACTTGTCACCTACCGTAGTGCTGTTTGATGTTGACACTGGAAGGATTTCCACTCTTCACTGTGAACACTAAAGAGTGCCACGCTGAGTGTTCTGGCAAGATCACTTGGATTTTGCGTAGAGGCCCTAGACCAAGTTTGATCTCAATTAAGAGTCAAACCATCATTTCTTTTCATTTATCACAAGATTAGTTCTTAAAGAACCGCACGTGTCACCTACCATGAGCTTGTTTGATGTTGGCCCATGTAGGAATTCCATCTTCATGGTAATCCTTTCGTATCACTAAGATGTTCTGGCAATATTACAAGGATATTGTGTAGGACTCATGAAAATCTTTATTGTTTTGAAATGTGTCCTAATAAGACTTTTGATGATCTCGTGGCTCTAGACTCGATAGTGTATTTTGATTTGGTGAGCGGAGGCTGGAGAGGATTGCCACCTTTTCAATATCAATTTATTCAGAGTGAATAAATGAATAGATAACGTGTTGAACTTCGTGAAATTAAAACAAATATCTTTTGAGAAATATTTGAGTTGGCTGGGAGGGGTTGTGCATCGCATCACTGGGTCCATGATACTTTTTCGTCTTCAAGATGTGTTGACCCGGTTTCTGTCTAAGTTGTATGCAGGGCTTCTTTCTTTACACCCTTTATCTTTACATTTCTTTTTCATTCTTCAACCCCTTCAATGCTTACCAATACATCTTCACTAACACCTTGTTGTGATTGTTCCAGTGCTAGCATCAGTACTTGGTCGGTATTCAGCTACGTTCACAATCCATTCCCCATCTTTCCTAAGGACTAATATTTTCTAACTATAGAATTGTCCTTGGGAAGATTCCTACGATTCTGGAAGAATCATCGGACTAGTACCTAATCCTGCCACCCTTTTGTCACCACAACCGTCGTGAGTTAAGTGTGATTTAGGTAAGTATTTGTCACCATGAAAATTCCTTAAAATCACTGTGGTACTTGTGATATAAATATAAAGAGTTTTTGTACCTTAAGTGTTTTTGACATCAAAATGCTCCCCCTTAACATATGCATAGCACATATTAAGTTATATTTTCTATTAAGACTTTTTCATTTTTAGCCACGTATATTTACAAGTCTCCTTAATCCCATTTTCTCCCCTTATCCAAAATGTTAACCATTAATATTTTGTATATTAATGGATTAACCGGTCTTTGGGTAACAAAATGAAATTGGTTGTTGGCCATAGAACATATTAATTTCTCCCCCTCAAGTTAATGAGGGTTAGTTGTAGTGTTCAAGTATGATATGTTTGAAAGATTTAGAATCTCGTGAGAAATTCTTAAAAAATTCATACTCTTGCACTACACTATGCCACAAAACCCTATGATGCATATATTAACATATTTACAATACAAAATATATGGAGTTGACATGATAGAATACGATCCATATTAAATGGATCATTTCGTGAGCTTGTGGTGAGATCCATATGGTCTTCCACCTACGAATCGTTCCAAACTTCTTATCAACCGTCGCTCCCGTAATTTTTCCTCGATCTTCTTAATCCCGTATGTGGCACTCTTCTTGCATTAGTCTGTTCATAGATACCTTACTGCTGGAAGCGGTTGTCCGGCACTGAGAACAAGCAGGTTATCACGAACATGTTTGAGTGTGCCGTCACTGACTTTGTGTAGTTCGGAAAATCTCATGAATTGCAGGACTCCTGTTTCATTCTGATAAAATATTCCTTCTTCCGGTTGTTTAGTCCCTATGCATGGCAATTTGTTTCTGTGATATTGACTGAGCGGAGTTGTGTGGGGACGTTGCATGTTTAGCTTCGTTTGAAACTCTCCACACCAAGTTGTAGGTGTTCAACCCGACGTTTGATGACGATCTTTCGAGTAAATTGACGAAGGTTTGAACTTAATGCAATGACGATGTCAGAAGATAAGTGACTGGCCTTTTCTTGAGCTAATATCAACAGAAGATCTTCAATGTCTTCAAGACGAAGGTACTGGAGGTCACTTTCACTGAGTTTGTATTCTTTTTCGTTAGTGCGTTTGAATCGTATTACATTCAATTAATCATAACCATATACCGTTTGAGTGGTGCCTCCTTGTATGCTATTAATTCGAAGATCTGAGATAATAAGAGAACCTGATTTTTCACGATTGAAGTGGTTGTATGCTAACTTCTTCTTTTTATCCCAATGAGTAATTCCAAGCTCTGCGAATGGATCATAAAATTTGAGAAACTTTCTTCGTCATAGATCGCTTTCATGGCCTTCACAAGCTCATTTGTGTGACATTCCACCTCATTACTACTGATTTTCGTGGTTGCAAAGAAATTCACATCTTTGAGTGACAATTCGAGAAGATCTGGAGTCATGTCGGGCTTCCCGTATGTATACGTAAGGAATGCTAAAAAGTCGATTGGATTTTTGAGGAATCGAGTCAGCTCGGTCTCTGTTTCCGTAGAGAAAGGATGTCGTGGTGCAGCCTTAGTAATCCATGGTTGCTCCTATACACTCTCGTCTATGATCAGAGATTCAGCAAATGTTGGTTCTGGTACATTGAGGTTTTAGACTTCCATGTTAGAAGAATGCTGATCCATCGTAGGATGTGGAGAATGTTGTTCTTATGATATCAGAGGTTCGTCTTCGACCATTGGTTCTATGACAGACATGTTAGTAAGAACCGGGTCAGTGAACTTACCTGTACTATTGTCAGCATCGTTCGTTTCTTCATATACGACTTTGTCGTCGTGTTTATCCTCACTTGCATCCTTATCCTAGTCATTCTTGTCGATTTGCCCTTCATCGACGATTTTTCTAGTATCGTCTTTTGCATTGGCATTATTGTCATCGTTCTCATCATCATCCTCGTCCTCTTCCTTTTCCTCTTCATCTTCATCATCATCGTCTTCTTCATCGTCATCATCATCTTCATCTTCTTCATCTTCCTCATCTTCATCGTCCTCATCATCATCCCTATTACTATCATTTATAGCATCATCTCCTTCCTTAACCTCCTCCCCATCATCATCGGCCTCATCATCATCCCCATTACTCTCATCTTTAGCATCATCTCCATCCTTAACCCGATTACCATTATCCTCATTATCTTCATTCTCGACATCGTCTTCATCCTCATTCTCAGACTGTTCAACCTCTTCAGGTGTGTCTTCGATGATAGCCTTTTTGAGATATTGCAGAAGTGTTCTTTTTGTCTTCATTTTATCTGACCCCATGCTGTTTAGTCGGGTTTGCAATAATTTCATCAGTTGAAGATCAGATAAACCGGTAGTGAATAGAGTTCCTAGCCCTTGGTTGACATATGACTTGACTTCGCGTTGAACGATGTTGGTCATAGTATCATTAATGGAATCAATGAAAGCATCATTTTCTTTGTCAAGAGCTTCCTTTTCTACAACAAATTCTTTATGCTTCCTTGAAAGTTTTTTGACGTCACCGTATATCTCCTGAAGTTTGGACTCGTCACGTTTTTGTTCTCTGATGAGTCTTGACTAAGGATTAGTGATCGTTTTCGTGATATCTACAATTGCTTTTACTTGAGCTTGCACTTGTTTTTGATGATTCTGAATAACTACATCATTTACAATAAGATAAGAGGTGGATGGTACAGGTTGTTCCGATGTTGGTGGAGGTATTGAAATGATTGTTTGGGAGGTGGATGATACTGGTTGTTCGAGGGGTTTAGTTATCGGAGTGGCTGTGATGACAGTGCTGATTACTGGTGGAATGAATGGTAGAATCACACTTGTTGTGGTTGTAGTGATAGGAACTTCCACCATATTCTCATTCGTCGAGGTATCGGTATTCGTTACTTCAACTCCTTCCCCTTCAAGGTTAGGATATTTCATTACATCTTCAGAGGCAGAAGTAGACTTACTTTGGGTTGGAATTGTTGGAGTGAGAATCGCATGAGCATCATCTGAAGTCATAGTGCAAGTCGATTCTGGTAATGAAGTATTGACATTAACATCATCATACATTGCTTCTATTTATGTGTTGTCACTACCACCACCCTCCGCATCATTCTCAAGATTTTCAAAGTTGAATGTGCCAACTTGTTCGTCATTAGGATCTTGATAAAGGTTAATGTCCTCATCAGGTTCACCAAATTCATCTAAGTCATCGGCTGGTTTGGAGCCTGAACACTTTGATTTCGCGAGAGCCTCCTCTTTGCTCTTCCTAAGGGTAATCCGCAGCTGTTTGTCTTGGGAGATATTTCCTGGAGTTGTTTCATCTTCATCAAAAAGTGCTTCTTTACCTTTATCTTTCTTTGCCTTCTTTGCTGGTGTCTTTAACTCAACCTGTTTAGATGATCTCTTCCTCCTTTTGCCTTTGAGTTTATCAGAAAAATATCCAGATGCAACCTTTTTCTTCTGAATTTCAATTTCTCTCAAGACTTCACGATATGCGTCACTGTCCTTGACACCATCATTCAACATGCATTCTGGAATAAGAGCTGGAACCTTTTTATTTTTACCTACTGTTTTGGGTCCTTCTAGTTCATTTTTTCCAGAATGTAATCATGATCTATCATGTGGTAAGAAAAGTCTCCACATCGATTAATGATTGATGGATTTTCCTTCATGAAATGATCTATGATGAGCTTTGTGAATCTTGTAAAGATCAGATGATTAGACTTCCTTTTGTTGTTTTTGAAGCCTTGAAAGTAAAATTCTTCCCAGATAAGACTACCATAATCAATTTGCAGACCATTGTAAATCCCCCTGATGTAGTGTTTTTGCTACCCTTTAGGAAAAGGATGACAAAAGCGGCAAGTATTAAGTGTCGGTTTAGGAAAACCAAGCACTAATGACCAATTAAGTTCGTTCTCAAGGAGGCTAGTGTGTTATGTGTGTAATGATATGGATTAATTTGTGATTATATTTGAGAAAGAAAAATAGAAAAGGGATTAGAAGAGAATGACGGTTATGAAGAAGGATTAAACTAAGTCTAAAAAGGCGTACACGTAAAGTCGTAAAAAGTACCAAAATTAAAATTTTAACCTAAAAATTTCTAAAAATTACCAAAAATCCCTAATAATTTTCTAAGAGTTTACAAAAAATCAAAACTTGCAAAAACCTTTTAATTAATTAGATAATGACTTTTTAATGCTAATTAAAACCCTAAAAATCAAAATTAATTATTAAAAAGCCCTAAACAAGATTTTAAAGTTTGTAAACCTCAAAAATATTCTAATTAAGCTAAAAACTATTTTTCAAAATTTTAAAACCAATTAAAACTATTTTTAAACAATTAAAAACTCCTAAAATCAATTAAAACTTAAATTAATTCTAGAAAATAATTAAAACACTCTAAAAATATTTGGAAAGTTGTAAAAATCCTAATTAAGTGTTTAGAACCTAGGAAAAATATAAAAACCTAGAAACTCAGACTTTTAATTTTTAATAATAAAATAATATTAAAATAATATTAAAAACCCAAAAATTATAAAAAATTCTAAAAACTTGCAAACTAGCTTAATTTAACCTAAATAACTCAGAAATGAAAGTGAAATTACCTAAATACCCCTATTGGGCCTAAAAATGGGCTAAACCTAAAACAGTCCACTTAATGGGCTAAAAGAGGCCCAAAAATCTAGAGTCCACCAAATAAGCCCAAAACTTCTAGTCTAGCTTAAAATTTGATTCTGAACAAAAAATTTCAAAGGCCCAAAAGCTGAAATGTAGCTTATCACAGCTTAATAAGCACAAAGCTTATTCTTAATGGGCTTTCTGGCCCATTAAGCCATAAGCTTGTGCCATAAGCTGAAAATTGACACACATCATTCCTTTGAGGTAAGAAAACGTTTTGCAAAAAGAAATTTCAAATAAGTCCACTTAATAAGCCAGAAACAGTTCATAAACTTATTCACAAAACGACAAAATAGTTGTTTTTGTGATCTAGTACACCTCAGAAGCTGATTCAAGTTGCAAAATGTTTCTTATGACCAAACTAAGCTTAATAATCAAAAACCTACTCAATAAGCACACTCAATAAGCTGGAAAGTCAAATAAGCACTTATGTTAAAAGTCAAATAAGTTGGTTTTCTAGTAAAAAGTCAAAGTCAAAGTCCAATAAGCTCCAGTTTACTTAAATGGGTCAAATAATGAAGACCTATTACAAAAAAATAAGTTGTGGCAAGTCAGAATAAGCTAGAATAGCTTATTGATAAGCTGATGACAAAATTGCACTAGCAGGGGCTAGTTTTGGATGTTGAGCAGTGGAAACTTTTTCCACTACTTGACTATTTTGACTTTTTGTCTTTAGTGACTTTTTCTTGGATTCAGATTTCACAAAGGCACCCAAATGATCTTTGGATCAAAAGGAGTCAATCACAATCAAAATAACACAATCACTAACACCCAATTGATACAGTTTAATCAATTAATCATCAGACATGATACAGACATGAACAATAAGCAGTTGAGCACAAATAAGCAGTTTTAGCAATAATCAGCCAACCAAATTCAACCAAATGCACACACAAGCTATTATAAACTCCAATAAGCAAGTCTAAACAGGTTTCATGCACTGGTTCAAAGAATTAAGCAAGATTCAAGCAATAAAGGTTACTGATGAACACTAACACATGCAGTTTTTACTTTTGCTGATGTATTTGACACACAAGCCAATTTCAACACTCCAAATCTATCAAATAGGTTATATTGATGATGTTTTAACAGCTTTTATCCCTAAACATGCATAAACTCTAGGTTTTCCCAAAATTTTAGGTAAAAAATCAGTCAACTCAATAAGATATACCAATTTGTTTGATTCAAGGTTTCAAACTCAGAAACTTGCAGCAAAACACTCTCAAACAAAGGTATAGCAGATACAAAGCATAAACAACACAAACTAACAACACAATAACAAGATGCAAGCACAAACCAGTAGACCCAAACACCCCTTTAACTTTTCCAAATAAAAATTTTCAAAAGCAAAGTGAGATTTCAGGCCAACCAAGCATCAATTAACACTAAAACAAGTATGATAAATAGATTTAAGCAAGAACAAGCCACAAAAATCACAAGAACACAAGTTTCATACAAATATCACCGAAAATCACAATTTAAGCAGATTTTGAGATTAAGTATGCAAACCTCATGGATGTACATCCACACCCACGAATTTTGAGCTTATGTGCTAGCAAGAACAAGCACAAGCTTCCACAATAAGCCTGCTAAGATTGAACAAGGTTAAAGCAAAATATCATAAAAATCAGAAACTTTGGAAAACTTGATTGATGCAAACTTGTTACCCCACACTTGATTATCCCCAAGTTATAAGCCTCACCACACCTTAACCAACTCAGTTAGGATGCTATGATCAGCCTTATAGCCCAAGAATTCCAAGATTGGAACAAGACATAGCAAAATATCAAGAAAATGAGAAAATGTGCAAACTTTTGCACACTCCTCTTTTGAAAACAGGTTTTGAACTTCAAGAACTAACAAGCATATAACAATAGAAAGCAGTAAATAAGATTGGCCAATGACTTTTCTTCAAGATTTCAAACTCAATTTCATTAACTTTGAAAATGGGATTTACAGAAACTTGAACAAGGAAAAATCAAAAGCAAACTGAAATGTGATGGCCTAAATGGCTTTATATAGAGCCTTACAAGTTCTACTAAGCTGAAAAATGTGTAAACCCTAGCTACTTAAGTCCCAAAAATGCCCTTGAGGTTTTTGTCTTCTTTGGAGAATCATGTGACTGAATTTTTCATGTAGTTGAGGTGTGAGCTGTTGAAATAGCATCAAGGGCTTATAATGAGCTTAGGATGCAAGCAAGATTGTGAGGCGTTGGATTGCTGGCATAATCTTGTCTTCTTCCTCAAACGTATAGCAGGGCATGTCCCATGTGGCATGTGGGGTAAAGTGGCAAGTGATTTAAAAGTTGGGTTATGTTTAAAAGGCCATCAATCAACAATCTGGAGATGATTAGGGTTTAATTCAAAGTATTTAACAAACCCCCAATTTTGTTCTTGAGTGAATAGTTGGTGTATTTGATCGAGATTAGTGTTTAAAAATGTGTTAGGCGCCCAAATTTAACTTAATAATTAAGTTGTTAATCCGGTTATGAGTGGATGATGACACTGAGGAATGGTGAAATGGGATTGGTGGGTTTTGGTGAGTGGGGCATGTGTCATCATGACACTGGCCTATGTATCTTTTTTGTCTTGGCAGATTACTCCCCTTATCTTCCATACTTCTTTCACTTTGTAAATTAAACCCAAAAATCTGATTTCCTTTGATATTAAAGTTTCCTTTTTCACACTTTTGCCCCAAATACTTTTCCAAAGTATTTTCAGGGGTATTTCTTGCCATTTTTGAATTCTTTAAGGGCTGATTTGGTAATTTATTCAATGATAATGGCCTAGACTTGTATAGTTGGCATTTTGGAGGACTGAAATTTCCATGTCTTGATGATTGAGGGACCATTTTTGCTAAATGTTGAAAGTTGAGGGTCCTTTTTGTAATTTTGAGATTTTCAAAGGACCAAACTTGTCATTTCTTGTACTTTGAAGGACTTCATGATGTATTTGATTTTGTGGATGATATTGGTTGACAATTTATCTTTGTTGAGGGGCTAAACTTGCCAATTCTTCAAAGTTAAGGGTCCTTTTTGTAATTTTGACAAACTTTAGGGACCAAACTTGTAATTATGAAGATACAAGGGTATAAAGTGTAAATTCTTCTATATTGGAGGACCCTTCTTCATAATTCTTCAAGTCTTCAAGGGTTGATCTTGGGAAAGTCTTCACTAGGGCTTGGTTCATTGTGTGGCTTCGTTTCCCGTGTTCGTTTTTGCATGATTCTTGTGATCTTTTGTCATTTTCTCAATATCCGTACCTAAAATACACAAGTAGCAAACACAAGCATATATATGGGTATTTTGATGATATTTAATGCATTTTAAGCCCTATTTGGAAGATGAGACTATCTATAAAAGCAGTCTCATCACCCCCAGAGGATAGAAGCTTGAGTGGGACTAAACGTGTCTGCTCCCTTTGACTTTGTAGAAAAACATTGAGTACTGATACTAATTTTTGCTTTTCAAGGTTGTCCGATATGCGATGTATGAAATGAACACAGGTTGGAAAGTTCGCCATCATACCCAAGGAATTTTATCAGCTCTATCAGTTGTTCCTTAGTAGGAGGGGAAGCATACTTTTCACCACTGCCAAGAGGAGGGAAACCCAATATAGTTCGAACAAGATCTAGACTAAGTGTCATCCGTTGACGATCTATGGTGAAGTCAATCTTAGTGTCTAATTTGGAAGCAGTTGATTTCCAGAATTCATGCAAGTATATCTTTGGAACTGATGCTGAGGCCCTTAGGATTTTTTTGATTGGTGAGCTGTCGAGTAAATCCATTGCAAATTTGAATGCGGATTGAGGTGGATCAAAATCTTCCCTCAGTCTGAAATTGTTCTCTGCTAATGGAAATCGTTCTCCTTTTGGGACAAGTGCTTCATCAAGTACTTTTTGTTACTCTTTGGTAATCGACATAATTCCTGCTTAAGATATTACAAACACATTTGGTATATACACACAAATATACATAACATTATTCATGTAAACCTTAGCATGACGAATATATCACAACAAATGACACCACATATAATTTAACTTAAACAAATGTGTAACTCAAAATTTTAATTTGGCTAAGTATTGATTCCGCAATACCAAATAAGTTGTATGATTTTGCCATAGAAATAGGCAAATGATTCCGCAATAGAAAAATCCATATGATTCCTGCAATAGCAAAAACCATATGATTCCGCAATGGCAAAAAGTACATGATTCCGCAATAGCAAAAAGTACATGATTCCGCAAAAGGAAAAAGTACATGATTCCGCAATCTCACTAAGTACATGATTCCGTAATCTTATTAGGGACATAATTCCGCAATCACGTTATGTATATGATTTCGTTATCAGTTTACGTACATGATTCCGCAATCACTTTACGTACATGATTCCACAATCATAGTACGTACATGATTCCGCAATCATAGTACGTACATGATTCCGCAATCATAGTACGTACCTGATTCCGCAATCATAGTATATACATGATTCCGCAATCATAGTATGTACATGATTTCGCAATCTTTGTAGGTACATGATTCCGCAACCCTTATATATATGATTCCGCAATCCGATGGAGAAAACAAGAAAATATGGGTTTTGGCAATTCTAGTATCTATGAACGTTTTAACTTGAATCTAACCTAAAACCTTTGTTTCTAAGTCATACGAGAACAAAACGCCCAAACCAATTTCACTTTTTTTTAACAAAAAATCGAACGAATCCTAAAAGTCAACCTGATGGTGTTTTGGGTGAAAATACGATTAATTGCACCTAAAAGGAATGATTCAAATGATTAATCAAGCTTAAATTCAATACCTTTTCCAACGGATTCGATCTAGATCTTGAGTTATTGAAAGATTTGAAGGTTTAGCAATGGCGGTTAGGTTTTGGTGTTTTATGTTTGTAATGAAAAGAAAGAAAGAAGAGATGGACGGGGAGAGTGGTTTGACCAAGTCAAGTTTTTTTTTGACAAAGTTGCCATTACTCCCCTCCATGTTTAACTTCTTTACATTTTCCTTAGGTTAAAACTTAAACATACTTACCTTAACGATCGTTAACTACTTTCCATAAACAACAAGCAAGTAAGGCATACCTGACACACAATCAACTTATTCTAATAGCACGTAGTTCACATAGCACATAAAGTAACCACTTAGAATAATAATCGTTTGATTTTTCTTGAAAACTTTTGAATGAACGATTTTCTTTTCAGAATAATTTGATATTTTCTCCCCCTTAAACACTGACCCGTTTTCTATTTAAAGAGCAGTAGTCGGTGTTTAAAGAGACAAATACCGATGAAAGCATTTTCCGTTTTGAAGTTTGTGAAACGATTCTGGTGGCAATAAGATTTCTCTTATTTTTACAAATAAATACACTGAGACGTACACTTATTTGTGTTAGACCAAGTTATAAAGTAAACTTGAACCCTTGTATGATTTTAAAGTAAATCATACCCGAGAAAATTAATTCCCTTTGTGAGCCAATGTTTTCAAAACAAATACGTGACTTTAATGCGAAAAACGGGTTGCAGTCAGAAATAACTACAAGCCATATGGGCATGTTTTAAAATATGTACAATTTTTATACGAACTCTATTTATAGCACCGCGTAAATTTTAATCGACATTTCTAAGGCCATAAATATTATCGTACTAAGAGACATGCCCGTTTTAAAAAATGAAAAATCTTTTTGGATTTTCTTTGCTTTTATATTTTTATGGTTTTTTTAGGTTTTATATTTTGTATTTTTCTTTTTGGTGGTTTTAAATATATATGATATGCACATGATCATGATGAAAAGATACTCGAGAATAGTTTACCACCACTATTCTGCAGATTCTTCTGCCAACTCCTTAAGAGTTGCCAATGAGAATGATTTCATGCCCAGCTTGTCAATCAAAAACTCGATACGACCTCGATCTAAAGCCTTTGTGAATATATCCGCCAGCTGATACTTGAGGTTGACAAAATACAGCTCGATCACTCAATTTTCCACTTGCTCTTTGATGAAATGGTAGCGTATGTCAATGTGCTTCTCCCGGGAGTTTTGAACGTAGTTGCAACAAAGGGCAATGGCGCTTTTGTTGTCACAGTACATCGGAATTTTGTTGAATCCAAGACTGTAGTCAGTTAATTGTGATCTCATCCATAGAACTTAAGCACAACAACGGGAAATGGCAATGTATTCAGCCTCTGTACTTGATATCACAACGCTTTCTTGCCTTTTGGATGCCCAACTAATCAGTCTACCTCCAAGAAGTTGCACACTGCCAGATGTGCTACGTCTAGTATCTTGACACCCAGCGTGATCTGCATCTGCATAAGATATTAGTGCAATAGAGGAGTCCTTCGGATACCATAGACCACGATGAAGTGTTCCTTTTAGGTATCGAAAGATCCTTTTGGCAAAATGTAAGTGCTTTTCGGTAGGCCGAGCCTGATACTCGCCACACATGCATATAGCAAATTGAAAATCAGGCCTGCTAGCAGTCAGATAGAGAAGGGTACCGATCATTCCACGGTAAATTTTGGGATCGACAGCAATCCCATCCCTATCCTCATCTAACTTGGATCTCTCCACCATTGGAGTATCCACGGGGTCACAGTTTTCAAAGTGATAATTTTTAAAAGATTCAAGAGCATATTTGGATTGATTAATGAAGATGCCTCTGGGATTTTGAGAAATTTGTAATCCTAAGAAAAATGATATTTTCCCATCATCGACATTTTAAAGCGCGTGGACATGATTTTCTCAAAATGGTCAGACAATTTTTGAGTAGTGGCAGCAAATATTATATCATTAACATAAATTTGTACCAATATCATGTCGTTGCCTTCCTTGAGAATGAACAATGTCGGGTAAACTTTGCCTTTGGAGAATCCTTCCGAGATGAGATATGACGATAGGAGATCGTATCACGCGCGTGGAGCTTGTTTCAACCCATAATGAGCCTTCTTGAGCTTGTACACATGATTAGATACTCCGAGTTGACAAATCCATTTGGCTGGCTTACATAGACTTCTTCCCTTAATTCACCATTGAGAAATGCCGTATTAACATCCATTTAGTAGACGATCATGTTCCTGTGAGCATCATAAGCAACGAATAGTCTAATTGCCTCTAATCTTGCAACAGGAGCAAAGGATTCTTCAAAGTCAATACCCAATGCTTGTTTGTAACCTCGAGCAACCAATCTAGCTTTGTTCTTAAGAACTCTACCCAACTCATCGAGTTTGACCTTATATACCCACAACAATGTAAGGATTTTGACGCTGTCGGGTAGAGGAACTAATTCACATACTTCAAGTCATTGGAATTCATTAAGTTCCTCTTGCATGGCTTCAATCCAAGAGGATTGTGTCATGGCTTGTTGCCAAGTTTTAGGTTCAACCTCGGAAAGAAATGCATCAAAGTAGCAGTATAATGCACTCTCTTGTAATTGATGGCGCGTAGAGACTAGTCTTTTGATGTCACCAATAATATTTTGGATTCGGTGATCCTTTGTCCATTTTGTGTTGTGATTTTCAATTCGTGGTGGTCTGGAGTAAACGGTTGTAGGGCTACCTCTGAGGTTGACGCATCTGAAGGGTTTTCACGTATCGGTAAACCAAAGTAGGGAAGATCTTGGTAGTGAGAAAATTCCAAATCGTGATCATAGGTATCCTCTTCAACATCATCAGGAATGAGTGGGGGTGTTGATTCGGGTGTAGTTTGAGAATTAATAAGGGATGGTGCATCCGGTTCAGTAGTGACTGTAGATGCATCGGACTGATTTCCATTATGTTGAGCAACAACTTTGGGAATTGGAGCTACTACTGCAGGTGCTGGAGAATCATCACTAGGAGGATCAAAGAATTAATAAAACATAGGTTGAAATAACTCATCCCACTCGGGCCTTATAGGTGGTGTAAATGATGGAGAAGTAGGATTATTGGGAATTAATCTGGAACTAATAGTACCGGTTCCCATCTCATGAAGTCCGGGTTCAGAGCTGTGTTGCTTAGAAGCCATCGCTGTTAGCTTATCAAAATCGACATCCAATGTTTCTATTATCTTGCCAATATGACGGTTATAAATCCGGTAAGCTTTCTTTACGGGTGAGTAACCAATGAAAATTCTAATATCAGCCTTCAGATGAAGTTTGCCCAAATTCTCACAATTAGTATTTGGATAGCACAGTGCACCAAACACATGTAGAAAGGAAATATCGGGTTTGTTTCCATGAAGCTCATATAGAGTTTTTCCATTGCGCTTACGAATGATAGAGCGGTTTTTAGTATAACATGCGGTTGCTACTGCTTCAGCCCATAAGAATAAAGGAGCATTCACATAAATCAACATAGTTCTAGCAGCTTCCATTAGTGTATGATTACGTCTTTCCACGACACCATATTGTTTTGGAGTGCGAGCAACTAAAGTTTCATATGAAATGCCCGACCTCTTCATAGTAGTCTCGTAGAGTCTGATTAACGAACTCAGTTCATTTATCAGTTTGAATGCGGTGAATAGTAGCATTAGGACGCACCTGGATCATCTTAAGAAAAGTAATAATATATGCTGGTGCTTGATCCTTGGTTGCTAAGAATTTAACCCATGTAAACCTTGAAAAATCAAACACAATGACAAGGATGTATTTTCTACCACTCACACTAGCCGTACGCATTGGCCCGCAAAGATCCATATGCAAAAGATACAGTGGTTCTTGGTTGGTGTCTTCAGCTTTAGGTTTGTAGGATTTCTTGGTGCTTTTGCCCAATGAACACGCTCAACATAAATGATCCTTGTTAAACTTGAGCTTTGGAATACCACGAACAAGTTCGTGTTTAGCCAAATGGTTAATAGCATCAAAGTTAAAATGAGATAACCGTCGACGCCACAACCATGACATGGTCTTTGATGCTTTGGAGAGAAGACACACATGAGAAGCAGCCATCATGTTTTGAATAGACAACGTGTAGAGATATCCCCTCGAGAACCTTTTAACAAATCGTTTCCTGCTAAATCACGAATGAAGCAAGTATGTTGTCGAAAAGCAACCTCAAGGTTTGAATCACAAAATTGTCCCACTAAGAATAATTTATGACCGAGTCCTTCCACATAATACACCCTTGAAATCGTGACATTCCCAATCAAATATTCACCATACCCCATGATCTTTTCAATATGGTCGTTGCCAAATTTAACCGTGCCTAGAAACTTACTGACGAAATTTCTGAGCATCGAGTGATCTCCGGTCATATGCGTGGAGCACCCAGAGTCCAAGTACCAGAGGATGATTTAGACCACCTGAAAATATCACCAGGCAAAGACGATGTTTCAGAATCTAATTGTTCCTCTGAGTTAGCAGGTACAGATATAATTATCTTAGATTTGCTATCAGAAGAGTTCTTAGGTTTCCAAATTTTCTTTCTAGTTGTCGGCTTAGATTCTAGTTGTCTAAGGTCCTGAGGTACTTCTTCACTGGTAGGGACAATAGTGGAGGCAGACCTAGTTAAAGGGCGCTTTTTCCACTTTTTAGTGCTAATGTTCCTATTTAAAGGACGCTAAGACCTAACTTCAGTGGATATGATCCTAGTTAAAGGGTACTTAGTTCCATTTGCAGTAAAGGTCCTACCAGTGGGTTGCCATTGCCATCCAACTTGGGTGAATATCTTCCCCGTTAGCTTCCATTCAAGATTGTTCCTAATAGCATACATTTCATTAACATGGTCAACAAGGCGTAAATCATGACGCTGAGAAAACATGCATTCATTACAATTCCAACATCTCAAATTAGAATTCACATTTTGCTTAGACTTCTGCATAGCAACATAGCCTTTTGTCTTAGCTAGATGATTCTTTTTATTCAAATCTGAAATAACATTCCTAGGTTGAACGTCTACTGTCTTCTTCATAGTGTTACTATTGGAAGGCTTGATCCTATCTTTCTTTACTCGAGATCCTTTAACCTTAGTAGACGCTATTACTCGTATAGAAGGTAAGGGAACATTAGTGGCAGATTTTGATTTAGCCTTGATGGGTGTGTTTAGCTCATAGGGTCTTATTTAATGGAGTCATGGCAATGGTGGGGGGTTGTTGTTTACGTGGTGTAGAACCCGGTTGTCCTATGAAATTAAGATGTGCTAAGAAACACTGAACCCTCTCAATATATAAGTAGGCAACATTATACTCGTTGTTCATGGGATCATATTCATATAAATCATCTAATATATCCTTTGTAAGAAGCACATGCCTAATTGCATTTTTCATATAATCCATATATGATAGTTAATTGGTCTTATGGTACGGGTTCTTATAAATCACCACTTCTTTTTTTTGGAGCACTAGAGGGCGAGGCAGAGATTGTAGCTGCATTATCAACAACTTCTTTTCCTTTGAGTTGAAGTGTTTCCTTTATCTCAGCCAAAACCATGTTTTTGTCTATGAGTTGAATATTTAAGTCAGAGATTTCCTCACACTTTTGGTTCAGTTGGTCAACAAGTGAGTTTTGATCTGCCGCATTAAAAGCGAAGCGTTCTTCTAGTGAACCATAAGTTTGTGAAAAACCCTGCTTTACTTAATCAAACTTCTCTAGCATTGAATTAATTCTATTTTCTCAGGCATGATTTTTATTCTCTACAGCCTCTAGTTCTACTTTCTCTTCTAATGACTCTCTCTTAAGTCTCATGATTTCTTCCTCTAATGCCTGAACCACCTGAATCATATTGTCACTTGTCTCAACGTTATTTTCAGAATCAGTTGTTTTTGAAAGAGTTTCATTTTTAGATTGTTGTTCAATTTCAAGAGATATACAATGTTGTTGAAGCTCGTCAAAACGTTTTAAAAGTGAGTTATAAGAATCTTGAAGCTTTATAAATTTAGCGTTAGACTCGTGACAAGAATGTTTATCTACATTATTTACAGGCTCAACAATATTCACAGAGAGATCATGCACATCATCATATTTATTCGCAATAGATGTAATCTCATTAGCACAATTAATAGTCACAACTTGCATCACATCGAGAGACACCACTTGTTCCAAGAATCGGTCGTATTCAGACAAAATATTTTCTTTCTCAATTAAATGTAGCTCATAAGCATTATCTATTTCATGGAAAACTTTTTGAACTTCAGCCATTTTGAAATTTAGATTATCGCCGAGATCTAGAAAGCCCTCTTTAAGATTTTCTACAAACGGAACGATCTTTTTCTCAAACACCGATTTCTTATGTTCGAAATCCCATTCTCCGTCGCTTTGAGCCGTTGGAGTCGTACATTCCTGAATGACCTTGTCAGAACCCGTAAAGTATCGTCTGATCTCTTTCAAGCTTAAAAATACTGTACTTACCGGTGAAGATCCTTTAGAATTTCCTTGGGTTCATTCGGGTTGACAAGTGTAGGAAATGTATTAGGGTTTTCTCTAGTGGACACATAAGTTGGTGTATTGATAAATTCCCTTTGTATATTAAAGAGAGTTCTAAAATCCGTTTATGCATACTCTTGATTAAGTTTATCATAATCAAACTTAGGATATTCCAAGAGCATTTGTGACCAATTCTCTTCAATTAATGATATATATTCGGGATCATCCGGAATTTCAATCAGATCTAAGACCAAACCTAATTTTGTTACATCATAAAGTCTCAGGTTGTGGTTAAAAGCTTGCTTTGCACAACCCGTGTTGGGTGGCAGGTCTGTTAGACGCGATAGAGTAAATTTCTTGAAAGATGAATGAAACAAATGTACTAAATGTGAAGCGGAATATTGTTTTAAAAGAAAATTTTCAATCTTTTTAATTTTCTTAGACGCATTAGTTTCCGTTTCAACCTTTTTAGACTCGAGAATTTCGAAATCCGTTTGAAGTTTTTGAAAATTAGTGACGACTAAATCTTTTTCTTTAAGTTCTTTTAAAAGACGTGCTCTTAAATGTTCATTCTCTAGTAAATGATCCATTTGGACTTTCCTAAACTCATCAAACTCTGGATTAGTTAAGGTATGGGTCGACGGAGTTAATTCCAAGGTGTGAAACTTTTCCTTGTACAAAGCAAGCTCGAAAGATAAGGTCTGATTAACACTTAGGGTTTCGAGGACCGCAATATTCATTTGGCCAAGCATAGATACCGAAACCATTACCAAATCTTGTTGAGCAGGAGAATTCGTATTCATAATAGCTCACGGTTGTGTTTCACTCAAAGTCTGGGGACTTGCATTGATATTGCTATCATTGTTTGTCTCCTCATTTGAATTACTAACCACCAGAGGCTCTTCCGGATACTGAGACGCTTGCTCAACTTGATAAGGTACAATACTAGTATCATTGATATTACTTGGTACCTCAGTGATTTGGTCAGACCCATAGAGCGAGAGATTTGCCATACGAGCTGCCTTGGCGGTGTTGTAGTCATCACAATCTTAATCATATGCATCGAGATCATCACATTGATACGCTGCATTGTGAGTGAAAGATGCTATGAGTCCTTCATTATCCGCAACTCCTGAATCTGCTAGAAACGATAATCCCTCTTCATCTAACTCACGACCATTTGCTTGAGCTTTGACCAACATGACCTTCTCCTCAAACCATGAAGCATCCCTTCTCCTTTTAGGTTTCTTACACTCTAGCCATATGTCCTTCCCCTTTGTAGTTGTAGTAGATAATCATCTTCAATTTTCTAGTGGTGTTTCCTCATGGAGCAGTGTTAAATGGGCGTGTACCGGTATTTTATGAACTTGGTCTCCCCTGAAGTGGTTGCACCATGACCCCACCGTCTCGAATTGTAGCTTGTTGACCATAGTTAGAAGAAGTTCTCAACTGATTATATGTTGGAGATGGTCCTCTGTAACCTCATTTGTTCAACGTTGGAGTGATATAGGCAGACATTTGTGCTAGCACGTCAGTAGGATTATCCCCTTGTTTGAACTCGGGAATTGGAACCTCACCATCATAGTAAAAAACTTGTGCTGGTGGAGATGCATAAACATTGGAAGGAGTACTGACATGTTGTGAATAGTTAGGTCGAAGAACTTCCGGTTACCGGTATGTGATAGCAGGATTTATCGGTGGTTGATAATGAGAGTACAGTTGTTGAGCATATGGTGATTGATGTGAGTCTCTTTGTGATGATGATGCTGGTAGCTGATATTGTTGCTGATATGATGTAGGTGGTTGTGGTAATATCGAATACTGTTGAAAGCTTGGAGTCTGATACATGGACTTGTGATAAGATTGTTGTCCCATAGCATACTAAGTGTTAGGATGATTTGCCATTAACACCAATGGTTCGGGATAAGATCTTTGAGACATGCGTTTCATGAGCACATGCTTCTCGTGTTGCTGCAAGAAAGCATATAGTTGATCTAAATTTGATTTGTGCAAATCCCGAATCAATTTAACGTCAGTGACGTATTGGCTCCACTCTAGGGGTAACATGTTCAAAAACTTGGTGTTGAGCTGAAACTAAGCAATCGCTAGATTATACACATTCAAATCATTCATCAACATAGTGAAACGCCAATAGTAGTCATGAAGAGTTCCCCTGAAATGTATGAGAACCTATCGAACAAGTCATAAAGTTGACACTCTCGTTCCTGCTTAGAAAGTGAAGTCCTTTGTAACAAAACCGTTAATCGATCCCATAGCTCCTTTGATACCTTGTGTTTACTTACCATACGATAAATATCGGGTTGAAGAGCTTGAATAATAGTCTGAACGGCCTTCTCATCCGCATCGGGAATTAGTTGGTTGACAGGCGTTAAATTAGAAAATTCCCTTGGTCGAGTCACATTATCTGTAGTAACTTCGCCCCAAACAAGTGGACCTTGCTCAATGGAATTGGTCATGAGCCTTCCACTGGGTCGACCCATAATGAATGATTTCATGTAACCCTGCCATGCTTCAAATAGCTCTTTGATAAGCAACCGTGGACGGGTATCGGTACCCGAGATGATAGAAAGGTCAGTAAGCGATGTCATTGTCGGCATGAATGAATGAGGATTCATTTTGTATCACTTGAAGAAAAAGATTATCTTTTGATCGTCCAATGAAATAAATTTGAGAGAGTTGTATTAGTAATGTGAGAATTCTTCAAAATAATGCCTAAGTCCAAAAAATCAGTAAACAATTCCGCAATGTTGTAATTCCTCAAAGTTAACAAAGTATGATTCCGCAATGTTAAAAGTGACACAATTCCGCAATGTTTACTAAGTACAATTCCGCAATATTTTAGTTAAGATTCAATTCCGCAATGTTTAAATTGACTCAGTTCCGCAATGTGCTAAAAGTGATTCAATTCCGTAATGTACCAAATTGATTTAATTCCGTAATGTGCTAAAGTGATTCAATTCTGCAATGTTGCAAAGTGATTCAATTCCGCAATATGAACCAAGAATTCAATTCCGCAATATGAATTAGATATTCAATTCCGCAATGTTGCAAAATGATTCAATTTCGCAATATGAATCAGGGATTCAATTCCGTAATATGAATCAGATACTACGAAATGTTCCTAAAATTGTGGATCTCGGATGTACTTGTTGATTTTCGAAACTTTAAGCAAAAAATGAAGCCAAACACACAAAAATTTCGCATTTTTGATCAATCCAAGTATCACAAATCATTACCACGGCTATGTAGTCGATTTGTCTACTAACTAAACACCACAAAACACAATTTTTTTTGATGATTCAATCTCTATGTTGAAGAAAGCTCATGAACACAAAAAAAAAACTATGAAGAACACGAATCAAACAACTTTATTTCACCCCATGGCTCTTGATACCAATTATAGAATTAAGATAATCTAAGATCTAACAAGTGGGTTGATGTTTCTGGTGAGAGAAAATAGAGAGAGAAAGATGAGAGAAATATGTGTTTATTATATGAAAAAGTAAAACAACCAACACCCCTTGCCAAGAAGGAAAGGAGTTTATATACCCAAGTACATTAGTAGACTTGGGCCTCCGACCCATGAACATGCTCATGGGTCGAGCTTGCATTAAATGTAACTAAACTATACTACAAGCCCTTAACTATATTCTTGGACTGACCGAGACTTTCTAAATAAAAAAACGTATTTCTAACAATATTCTACATTCAAAGTGAAAACTCTCAAGTCTCAACCACTATATATAAATACGCTGATGTTCCCAAACACAATATAGTGTAGGTCGCTCTTTAACAATCAATTCTTAATATGTCATACAATGAAGGTATCCTTGATATATGCTAAAACACATATCTTTATTTATCGTAAAAGGAACTAAAAATGGTTATAAATCATCAAATGTTCCATTTATATTCTTGTTTTGTCGTTTGTGTATGTGCACGTGATGAGACTCTAATTATACATCATTTTGTGCCCCCTCAAAACGTACTTAAAATATGGAAAAATCATCAAATGCGTGCCAAATAACCTTTTTTCTTTGTTCGTGTATGTGTAGGCACGGATATCGTTAATTCACTTGGAAATCACAAAAACAAAACAAAACGAACACTGGAAACGAAGTTGTACAACAAAACAGAAGCCGAATGCAAATTTACCAAAATACCCTTGAAGATTTGATGAATTACAAGAATCGTCCCTCAAGTTTCACAAGTTGTCACTTTATATCCCTATAATATCATTTATTAAATTAGGGTCCCTAAGGTATGAATTTTGTACAACTATGGTCCCTCAAGATTGAAGATATTACATAAATAGTCCTTTTCTCCATTTCATTCAACTACAAGGACCATTAATGTCTTTCCTCTCAGTCAAATAATCAAAGTTGCGAGAAAGACCAATCCTGCCAACAAGCAAAAATAAAATATGATCCAAGTTACAACAAGTCCAAGGGGTTGGGAGTCATTTCGAAAATTGATTATACCAAGGATTTAGCTTGGATTCGTTTTGTAAAAACACAAGGACTAAAAACGCTATTTCCCAAAGATTAAAAAGAGTTTAAGTGGGAAACACATGGGATTATACCCGAAACGGATTAAAGTCAATATTTTTCCCCTAAACCCTAATTAAGAACCCTAGATCCAATCAACACCAAACTATGGGGCAATTTCAAATTATTTAAAGGGATTTGTTCGTTGGCTTTTAACAAGCATACCCACATGCCCAGAAAGTGACTACTCACCCCATGTCCTTTATCCAACTCATCTTAGTCATGTTTTGTAGTAGAGGAAAAATTTTGAAAAGAGAAATCAACGACACATGTACAAGGCTCGCTCCCCATAACAAATTAAAGGAACAAGATCAACTCCAGCTCTACAAAATCACATGGGTTGACAAGATCAATCAAGAATCAAAAATTTAAAATGAGCATCATTCAAGGCATATTCTAAGATTCTTAAAAGGTATTTTAGGGATTCAATTCGTTCTAGGGTTTTATGTAGTTCATCCTCATTTGTAGTATAAATATTAGCATAGAAGAATGTATTCACTTGTTCCAAATTTTATAATTCAGTTTTCTTTGTAAACTTTTAAAATTTGAATGTAATAGAATTTGAATTCCATTTATATTTTCCTGCCATTTAAATAGCTGCACAATTTACTTTTCATGCAATTTAAGTTTTATGCAAATTTCATTTTTCTGTCTTATCGAAACTTTTTTTCAAACACCTTGTTAAATCTTTTGAAAACCATAAAAATATAAGTTGTTTTTAAACTTGTTTTGACACAAAAGTTTATTTATTCATGTTATACTTTTATGTTACTTTTTCTTGTCAACTTTATATTCCTTGTAAAAATCTTTTCATTCCAAATCTTTTTCCATTTTTTGTCTAAAGAAACAATAGGCTATAAGCGAGCTGGACAACATGTGCTTATTTTTATCAGCTTTCTTTATTTGTTACTTTTATCCTGTGTTTGTTCTTATTGTTTCAGGTGTCCAAGATATCTCAATTTCATCTCCTTTTATTGTATCTTGGGACTGTTGTAGTCCCACAAAGAAGACATAAGCCTTTCTTATAAGCACACTTATTTCCAAGAAAAGCTAAAAAGGCTGCATTAACTCCTTTATTAGCTTGGAAGTAGGTCAATCCTGTGAGTTTTTAACTCCCCTCCTTTTTTGGGTTCTTGTCAAACTTGTATGCTATTTGGATTTTTCTTATGTGTTTTCTGGTTATGGTGCTTATTTGTTTGTGTTATTGCTTGTTTTAGTATCTTATATGTTTATTTGAATGTTCATGCCCTTTTTCTTCTTTTATTTTCTTTAATAGTTCATGTTACTTTGTTATTTTACCACTGTCTAAGAGTTAAATAGTGTTTGGAATTAGATAATAATCTAACTTTTAGTCATCTCTGAGGTTAATTCTTTACAGGCACTTGTAGTTTGGTTAATTTAGTCTTATATATGTTTTAACTTTAGAGCTTTTAGTTAAAAATCAAGAGTTGTAAGTTTACTTGTTTCCTGTCATATTTTATTGCACATGATATTGATTTGCTTGTTGTCTGATAATATAGTTTTTTTCTTTTTCATTTGTTGACTGATATGTAAGATATCTGGTAAACTGTGGGGGTTATAATTGCTTTAGGCCTTGATTTCTACACTACACTTGAACAAAATTTTGCCTAATATGTGTAAAGACACTAGTAGCCACAAATCCTAGGTTTTTGGATATTAAGTCTTGATTTTTGATTCACTAATAGCTTAGGGATAGCTCTTGTTCTGTTTGAAGTTTTTTTTGTATATAAAGCTTATTTCTTGCTTAACTGATAAGCTTAAATTAACTCTAGGACCTATAGCAAGTTAGGTTAGTCAGTCACTGTAGCATTAGACTTAGGATTTAATTCTCTTAATTTTTGGTATGCTTTTGAATATATTGTGTTTGTGTTGGTGCTTATTTGCTATTTGATTGTTAATTAGTTGTTATAAAAAGCTAATAAGTTCACTGGCTTATTAGTCTTCACTGTTAAAAAATATAATTAAAAGAAGCAAAAATAAAATCAAGGGACTCGAACCCTAGACGTCCCCCTCACAACAAATATACTCTAACCAGTTTCCCTTGGGACTTTTCTTTCCTAAGGGTGTTTCCTTTTTTATTTTATACACTTTGTACAAAAGTGGCCATAAGCCTAGTTTTAGCTTATTATACTTTTCCAGCTTATCTATTAGTGAACTTAACTTTTTCTTGTAGTCATTCTCACTTTTTATAGCTTATTTTTTATATTCTAGCCTTTGAACGTTTTTGGTATAGGTTTTGTTAGAAAACGACATTAGTTTAATAGAAAATGTATGGTTATTGGCTTTTTTTTGTTTTTTCTATTTAGCTTATTCCAAGTTTTCAGGTTCCTAAGTCCTTATTTACATGTTTCTAAGTTTTTTGGTAAGTTTCAAGCCTTGGGATTAACTTTTGCACAAACCTGACTATTTTGTCATTATGTGCTAAAATAAATTCATTCGGTTTGAGCTTATTACAAAATCTTATTTCATAATTATTTTTGAAAACTCTTAGTTAGCCCAAAAGAGTAAGGTTTGCCTAAAATTAGCTATTCAACTTAATTATTTAGCTTATTGGGCTTATTAGGCCCAACAAGTTAGCTTAGAGCTTATTAGAGGCTATTTGGTACCTTTTCATACTCTGGGCCTTTAGGAAAAGTTGTTCAAAATAGTCTTTTTAGTCCACTAGCACTTTTCTTTTTAATTTTTTAAAAAGATTTTATTTTGGGCCCAAAAGCCCTTTTAAATTAAGGTTGTTTTCACATTGGGCCTGTTTTAAGGCCCATTTGGCATTTTCAGACTTTTTAAATTTCATTTTTATTTTAACTAGGTGAAAATAAATTAGTTATATAAATTTTAATTTTTTTTCATTTTCTATTATTTTTTTATTTTTTATTCTCGATTTACATGAAAACGTAATTCGACTTAGTTTTTAGCCATCTTAGTGTAGCTTCGTCTTTAAGTTTAAATCTTTGTTTCCCAAATCCGTGACTAATCCAAAACCGTTTTTCTTTGCAAACTTATCATCTCGCTAGGAAAGATCTCGATTGTCGGTTTTCGTCAACGTATTCTACGTTTACGTCTAGTAATACTTACAATGATAAAAATACTACATCAGCCCACACGGATATTTAGAAATTACAAGAAAACAACCAAGAAATGAAAATAGGAACACGAAAAACGAAGATGTGTACAAAGCCGAAGCCGGGATCTCATTTTTCGGGGTTTTGAAACCCTCACTCTCTCTAGATACCCAAAATACCCTGCCTAATATCTAAAATTCCCATATTACCCTTCATACTTTCTTAAAAATTCTTATTGTTAAATAAAATGTCAAAATTGGTCCTTTTCTATTTGCACCGTTAGTCCTTGAACTAACAAAGGGACTAACGATGCTAACACTATAACTATATAAATGTTAATAAGCTTATTTGAATGTTAACATTTAACTTGGCCCAAAAATAATCCTGTGATCCATCCCATATGACTGAGCCCAATAAATATGATCCAAAACCAACCATTTGAAATATAAGCGAAGGTAAATAGTACTATTCACAGTTCGTCTAGAATTTTTACCAGACAAGTTGATCTCAACAAAACGGTTAATTTCTAATTAAACACCAACAAAAACACTCCCTACTGGCCAATAGACAAATCCCACATGGAATTCCATGTGGGAATGCCACGATGGCATACCCAAGCAAAGTTATTGGACGTTGGGGACACATACGTAGAAAGAAACACAGACTCCCAAGGAATTTACACTACTTCCTTTGATAAAGAAGCACAAGGGTTCAGACATGTTGGTGCGACGATGGAAATCTCAAAGGAGAAAATCACATAAACGGCTCAAGATGTGGCGTATTTTTCAAGCAAAGAATCAAGGGCTCATAGAAACCCCAAGAGATAGAAAGATGAATACCTAGAAGCTTCTCACAGAGCTTATATATAGATTAGGATTTTGTAATATTTGCTTGGATCCAATTTTTGTGAATCACAAATTTTGTGTTCCATTTTTAATATAAAAGTTATTTTTAAATTTTTCTGTCATTTAAATTACTTGCACTTCACTTTTTATGCAAATTTACTTTTAAAAGTCATTTAAATACTTACTTTTTATTATTTTTAAATCATAAAAAAATTCTAAAAAAATGTATTTTACTATTCATATGCTTATTGGGTTGCTTATTTGTTGGTCCCTTTTAACTTGATAATACTTACCAACCTTAAGTATTATCTCTTATCATAGATAAAAGTGAGTTGGTTTAACAAAGTATTAACAATATGAATAAGTAAAACAAGAATACCAAAACACTTTTCAACGTATAGAGATTTATTAAAGCTTAATAAAGAATCTATGACACACATTGCTTACGGAATAGCATAATGGTTAAATGACAATACTTAGGTGATCTCCTCTACTTAAAATACAAACTAAGGTTATGAGTTTAAGTCTCAACCCTAACGTTCATAAACATGACGGTCAGGTTGAAGTTTGGGAGGGAAGTAGCTCTTGGAAGTGTTCTAACTTTCTATACAAGAGGTAAGTTCTTCACTCCCAAATGTGTTCCTTTTAATAAATTAGGGTTTACAATTTGCACAACTTCCTTTCGGGCATTGCTACTGAATCAAAAGAAACCTTTTGATAAGAACTGAACCTTTAAGACTCTTTAGTGAATGCTGAAGGTTCAGGTTTTGTATCATAAATTTTCAACATGTCTAGTAACATTATCAGTCTTTTGAAAGTTGGTTCATCCAATGGTTTGGTGAAGATATCAGCCAATTAGTATTAGGGATGAAATGTAATTCAATGTCCCCTTTCATGATATTATCTCTGATGAAGTGATATATAATATCAATGTGTTTTGTTCTTAAGTGAATGACTGGATCGTTTGAAATTTTAATAGCACTAGTGTTATCATAGAAGATTGGTACCTTTTCATACACCATGTCATAGTCAGTCAGTTGATTTTTCATCCTTAGTATATTGGCACAACATCCAGCAGCTGCCACATATTCACCTTCTACCGAAGACATAGCTATTGATTGTTGCTTTTTAGCACTCAAACACACAAGTTTCCACCCAGCAATTGGGAAGCACCAAAGGTGTTTTTTTTGTCCAAATTTCATCCAGCATAGTCAGAGTCTGAGTACCCTTTAAGATCAAATCTTGAGGACTTGGGGTACCAAAGACTATGACTGGGGGTTCCTTTTAGGTATCTAAAGATTCTCTTTATATCAATAAGGTAAGATTCCTTAGGATTTGATTGATACCTTGCACAAAGGCAGGTAGATAATTGAATGTCAGGTCTACTGGTTATCCGGTACATTAGAGATCCAATCATACGTCTGTATTGAGTCTCATTGACTGATTGTCCATTGAGATCAAGTCCTAAGTTGTTAGGGGTACCATTGGAGCCTTTATTGAAGCATAGTTGATGTCATACTTTCTTAGTAGATCCTTGACATATTTTTCTTGTTTAATGTAGATCCATTGGGGGTCAAACTATTTTATCTAAAGACCAAGGAAGTAGGTGAGTTCACCCATCATACTCATCTTAAAGTTTCTGGTCATAAGCTTGGCAAATTATTTGCATATTTTTAAACTTGTTAAACTAAAAATGATTTCATCAACATAAATTTGCACCGGGATGGTGTCAGTATCAGTTTTGTATATAAAAAATGTGTTTTCTATTTTCCCTATGACAAATTTATTTTCAATGAGAAAGTTTGAGAGTGTTGCATACCATGCCCTTTGAGCATGCTTTAGTCCGTAGAGAGCTTTGTAAATCTTATAGACATGGTTGGCATATTCTCTACTCTTAAAACTTGGAAGCTGAGTTACATAAACTTATTCCTTTAGTTTTCCACTCATGTAGCACCCCTAATTTCACAAGGCAGTAGAATATCAACATTGGGTGTTACTTCATAGCACATCACACACAGAAAACGACCTCAAAAGAGACGTTTTATAAAATAAGCCATTAAAAAATTTAATTAAATATCAGAGTTTCAATAATAAGAGGTCCCAACAATTCATACAAACCTTATTAAAATAAAGATTTGTCAAATGTATCTAATGGAAATTGTTTGTTTTGCCTTTACTTTATCCCGCACGACTCCATGCTCTAGCTGCTCTTAAACCTATATACCTGAGAATACATGCTAAAATGTCAACACAAAGGTTGAGTGAATTCATAGGTTTTCAAATAAACAATAATGGGTTTTTAAATAAACAATACAGCTTTTAAACACAAGAATCTCATCCACTGTCAATATTGTAACATATACAATATCCAAAGTTCGCGCAATTCTGCTAAGAAATGACACCGAAGACTTAAGTATAAATAATGCCCTAGTCATGTATCTTGCTGAATACCCCTTACTTCTAATACAACACACCTGGCTGAGCCTCCAACCCACAGGTGCGACCTGCCCAGGTGGGGCGATCCCCAATGGATCCATTCGTCTGTACCAGCGCCTACCCATCATAGGTAGTTAACGGTTCATGGGTTTTAGAGACTTTACAAATTTTAGAAATACAACACTTAGCACATAGCGGTTCACAATCAATGTAATCAACGCTTGTATTCATCTTTCAAAAGCAAATAATCAAACATCTTACGTTCATTTAAAGCAACTTGTATTCGTTTAAAGCATATAGCCAAACATCGCATGTTTATTCAAAAACATGTATTCTCTCAAAAGCATATATATATATATATATATATATATATATATATATATATATATATATATATATATATATATAAATAACGTATATTTTTGAACCAAGAGCATGTATTCCCCTCGCGGGTTTATAAACACATATAAAGTAGTAAAAGCGAGGCTATGAACTCACCTGATATAGATATTACACGTATATCGCCGAACAAACATCCGATAGTCTACACACGACTCCACAAAAGAACAATCACTCGTTGATCGAGAACGAAATGTCCAACGGTCCACATATGAATGAAGGAGATATATTATGACGAGATGCGTCTTAGGCTCGAGACTATACATAAGTCAAACAGAAATGTAAATAGTTCACTTTAGTAAGTTTGTACATTGTATAAGTTTTATAAAACGTTTGATAACAATTTACCATATCTTTTCTTATTTTGACAATTAAGCCAATTCTAGCCTATTAGTGGCCCATTACACATTTATATAACCTAAGTCCATTTCAAACTCAGTACTGATCTCCAATATATTATTAATTACAGGTCCAATAATGGCCTAATAACCATTAATATTGTAAGTTGGGCTTTTGTGGCGTAAGTCCACTTATATAGTTTTCTGGTTCTAAAACGCCTCCAAAAGATGTTAACTTAATATTTCACGTTGGTTGGGTCTCGGGTTTTTCAACCATCAGTATATGAACGGGTCTCGACTTCCTGATAAGTAGATCATACCACCTCGGGTTTTATAAAAATGGCCAAGTTACATATTGTTACGGTTCAATTACGTCGATTTTACTACATGTCCTGGTATTTAAGTCATTATTTCTAAATCTTAATGAGTCCCGAGTCGGTTTTCATACTCCTATTACCGTAATTAAGTATACTATACAGATTATGAACTCCCATTACTTATGGTTTAAGCTAAAAGGGTCAAAATGATCAAAACATCAACCCGAGTCAAGGTTATTTTTGGACAGCAAGGTTTGGTTTTACGGTTTTGGCCGCGATTTCCAAACCGTATATTCGTTGAAAACTATCCGACTTGTGGAGGTTCTTCATATATTTATCTATAACTTTTAGCCTTACATATTTACTTGGTTATGTGTTCTTATATTAGTTTTCAGTCAGTTTATACAACATGTTTAGATTCGGTACTTTTTAGCGTTTCAGCCATATCTAATTCATCGGGTATCGTCACGAGATGAGCCACCCGGAAAAATCACCACAAAACATAGAGTTATAACCTTATATTATTTTCCAAGGTCTAAACCCATTGAGTTTTCCAAACTTACTTGTTTTATCTACTGTTCTATATTTTAACAAACACAACTTAATCTAGGCCTTGTTCTAACTTGCTTGTATGTTACAAAGAAGATGATAAGACAACAACAAGAATTCAACAACTAAATGAACCCTTCTTTCCAATCATCAATACTCTAATCCAATATGCATTTACCCATGATTATATACAGATGAAAAACTTCATTTACTTCAGCTCCAATAATAATCTCAACCAAAACTTGATATACTTGTTTTGATGAAGAACCAATAATATGATCAATACTAGTAAACAATCTTTACATAGATATAAATAATTTTTGTCTAGAATTTAAGATGGAAAAATTATTAGTGATGTTGGTGTTGTACGACAATAATAGCTAAGACAAAGATGTGAATGAGTTTTTGGATTAAATTTGATTTAGAAACTTGTTGTAAGGTATATGTATCATTTTAAGGAAATGAGAACACGTGTATATTACAAAACTTAAAATGAATAGCAAGAGGACATCACACACATACTAGATAACGGCAACTATGGTGTTAAGTGAAATGATTTATTTAGTTAAGTTACTCAAAAAATTTAAAAGCGCGTATTATCGAAATCCGATATATTAAGAGTTACGCGATTTGAAAGTTATATGTTAAATACGAAAAATAAACGCTCAATATAAATTAAAAAAGTCGACATTCGGAGAACATTGATATTTTGATAAATAAACGAGGGCTCATGATTTAAAATATGTTAATGATTTATATAAACGAACGACGCCTAAAGGTTTAGCATTAATTACGAAGAATGTTCGTAAAACTAGAAATTAAAACAACGATAATAGAAAATATTTCTCTGTCATAACGAGGATATTCACGGTCGATGACGAACGTAAACTTTGCTGATAAATAATAAATGACACGTATTTGATACATTAAAGCCCTAACCTTCTCAGTTAGTTAAGAATTCCATATGATCCGCATAAATTGTTCATGCCATATCAAGTTGATTAATAAATATTGGTTCGAATATTAGAAATAGTATTAGAACTCGGTCTAAATGTTGATTTTAAAGTTCAAGTTACTAAAACTTAGGAATGCACTTTTGACATCCATTTGGTACACTAAGAAATTCATGTACGTGGAAAATGCAAGGAATATGTGAATGGCTTCCATTCTAGCAACTGGAGCAAAGGTTTAATCAAAATCAACACCCATCTCTTGATTGAATCCTTGAGGCCTGGCTTTGTTTTTTACAACAACGTCAGTTTTATCCCTTTTGAGTTTTTATAACCATTTGGTTCCAACTGTTGATTTGCCATATGGAAGTGGAACCAATTTCCATACTTAGTTCCTCTGGCATGGCATCTACCCATCTAGGGTACGTAAGAGCTTCATAAACTTTTTTGGGTTCAATATCTGAAAGAAATATGCAAAGAGACATTCTCTAGGTGAAGCAACACTAAGTTTCCTAGCCATAGCTCTAGTTAGTCTACCAGCACCAGGATTACCCACAATGTTTACCAACTGAATATGGTTATTTCTAGTCCATGAACTTTGAGGAGCTAGAGAGTGGGTACTAGGAGTGGTATTTCAGCTTAAGCTAGGAAGACTAGGATTGGAGTAAGTACCAGCTCCAGTTTTTAAAGGAAGATATTCAGTTGAAAAGTGTTCCACACTTAATAGACTCCTTGCTTGATTAGATTGGGAGCTCATTTGAACAATTTCCCTTGAATTCACAAAAGAGTTTTGGAAGCTAGGCTCAACATGATTAGAACTAATGGAGTAATTTGACTGAGCAAAAGTTCATATTGATGGATTTGAAAAACTTATGGCTTCTACGCTTTCATTGAAGGTAATGTGATATGTTTCTTTAATACATTGTCTTGTTGTGTTGAAGACTCTGTATGCCTTTGATACCAGTGAGTATCCAAGGAAGTAACAATCATTAGCTTTTACATCAAACTTCTCAAGGTGATCCTTGTAATTGTGAATGAATACTAGACACCCAAACACATGTAGGAATATGATGTTTGGAATTCTCCTCCAAAAGATTTCATAGGGAGTCTTCATGTGTCTCTTCATAATGATGGACCTATTTTGAGTGTAGAAAGCAGGTGGATACAACATCAGTCCAAAAATGCTTAGAGAGGGAAGATCCAGGAAGCATTGTTCTTGCAGCTTCAATGAGAGTTCCGTTCCTTCTTTCAGCCATACCATTTTTTTACGTCTGTAAGAAGATGAGAAATTTTGTGAAATTCCTTTATCATCAAAGAACTTGTATGACAACCAATAAATTTCACAAGTATGTTAGATAATATGTTTAATGGAAATGGAAAATCCATTAGAAATATTTGCTTTATATACATTACTTGGTAAGATGAACTACTTTTCCCAACCTTAAATACCATATTAACATATTCCTATATGTTGTAAACATAACAAGTACAAGTATACTTAAATAAGAACATTCCAAGAAATATAATGATACCCTAAATTCCCTTAGAAACTCTAGAATCCCTATAAAAAAAATAATGAACTCAAGAATGATAAAAGTACCAATAAGAACAAGTAAACAAGGAATAAGAACAATGATTATACTATCATATGAAAAGTATAAAGTTACATAAAGAATAAGTAAGAATAAGCTATACAAAGCTAAAGTACAATTAAATGTACATAATAGTATAGATCATCACCTAAAACCTTTATAAACAATACTTTAAGCAATATAATCATACAAGAACTATGAATCTATAATCAATACAATATACTAATTATAACCTAATATATAAAGAGAAGTTAAGCAATCATAAAATACTAATATTCACTAATCACAAACTAATTACAAGAAAATGACCTAAAACTAAGATTAACATATAAAATCCATTCTATAATGAATTAGACTCTAGTCTTTTACAATTAATTATAAAAACAAATTAAACATCATAATATAACCTTACATTTATCTTAAACTAAGTTACAAATTATTAAAGCCTAAAGTACAAGTTTTCAAAGCATAGCATCTTAAGCTCCCATAAATAACCCTAGAATATGATCAACCTATATAAACCCATAAACCAAGAACGTAGAACCCATAGAAATCATAAACATACTATATTAGACATAAAATAAGCATACATTAAGATATAAACCCTAATTACCCAAAATAGAAAGTCATTAGGCTTAATGATATAGAAACCATTATATTAAGAAATCCACATGGAATCAACCTAGTCTTTTAGGACAAGTATAAAAACATTCATAGGACTTCATTTAGGTTATAAGATTATGTTAATACAATTTACAAGTACGCTAATGCATAACGTACAAGATTTTAATGCATGACTTATAAATTAGGTCAAAATAGGTATTTCACTCTTTAGACATGTTTACCTAAACTAAACCCTTAAACCAAGTGTAAGAACTATTTGAACACCTAAGACACAATGTATATGACCTAAATTAAGTTTAAATCAGTAGCTAAAATAAGATAAAACCCTAGATCATTAGAAACCCTCATCTACAAAAGTATACTTCCCATTTTCGCATCAAGCTTTTGTTAAACTTCAAACCAAGGACCCAAATCTCTTAAATAGATTGTCTAAACCCTAATTAAGCCATAATCATTCACTAATCAATTTCCTAAGTCCTTAATCACCAAAAACACAAATCTTAATTTACAAGCCCTAATTATTCAACCCGGTTTTGTATTTTCTCTATAAAACTCAATTTCAAAGCATTTCCCTCCATTAAAAATTCAAAAACCAGATATTTATAATTCCTAAGATATTTTAGAAGAGTCTACAAGTAGGTGCATCACCTCCTTTCTTGCTACACATCACTATTCTCATCCATATCTTGTTGTGACCCATTTCTAGCTACAAGTAAAGATTAGATCAAATATAGGGCCTATAAACTTGTGTAGAGCTTCAGTAGCATCCCTTAGTCATTACCATATCTGTTTTACACGTTTCAATGCCTTTCTTGGATCCTAAGGGTTTGAATTGCTATAAATAGGGCTGAATACTTCACAATAGAACCTGCACCCAGTTTTCTTATTACCTCCCACCCATTCTCCATATTCACCTCTATATATGTCCTAGGACATCCCCCAAGACTAGAAACCGGGTCTAGAAGGAAGCCATTGAAACTTTTGAAGCTTTGATAGCAAGTAGTATTCATAAGAAGTCATAAGGAGCCATTTTGGAGCTACCTACGTAATTACTATGTTAGCCATGCTTTGATCTTGTTATAATGAATTCTTAGACTTGTTATAATGCCAAAATTATGTTAGAAAGATAATATAAAAGAAACTAAGTCATTTCATCAATTTAAATGAGAGTTATAAGTTAAAGACGTCTTAAAACCCTAGTTTTGTAATCTACATGAAATAATAAGCAAAACCCCATTTCAAAAGCTATAATTCTTAGAAAATGTCGTTATTATGATTATAAACATTTTTTGAAGCTTTGTTTTAAAATTCTAGACCATTTGGTCCATTTTTAAGGTTGTTATGTGATTTTTATAAGTATAGGGACTAAAACTATCATTTTTGTAAGTATTTAACATTTTGGGCCAAAAGTGTCATTTTAGGAAAGTTAAAGTTATAATAATAAATGTTGGAAAGTTTGAGACCCTAAGGTTAAATATTAAGGGTTTAAATTGTAAATAATAAAACTATACAATTAAGGGGTTAAAAGTGTAAATATGCTAAACTTATGAAATTAAGTGTTAAAAAGGTAATTATTCTTAAATTATAAACTTAAAGGATCATTTTAGTAACTTATAAAAGTATATGAATGAAAACTATATGATAAAACATATTTTCTAAATTATTATAAAATATAAGGACTATTTTTGCCTATTATGAAACTAAAGGATAAAAGATATAAATATATACCAACTTTTGAAGAAATTTATAAATAATATATAACTATGTATCATGTTAGTAGGGAACTTGGTACAAATATGTAAACTCAGGTTCACTAAGAACACAAGTAAAGATCCGGAGGTCGGGGAGGGTGGAAGAGATGTTTAGCCATTGTTGAGAGAGAAAGATAGAGAGAGAGAGAGAGAGAGAGAGAGAGAGAAAGAGAGAGAGAGAGAGAGAGAGAGAGAGAGAGAGAGAGAGAGAGAGAGAGAGAGAGAGAGAGAGAGAGAGAGAGAGAGAGAGAGAGAGAGAGAGAGAGAGAGAGAGAGAGAGAGAGAGAGAGAGAGAGAGAGAGAGACTCTAATAAGTATGTTTTATTAGAGAAAGAAAGAAAAACAAGAAAATTAAGAACCTCACCCCTCCATGGATGTATGGAGGGGTATATATAGCACGAGACTTGAACTACTTACATATGACAATAATAGTCCCCGCAAGTCCCGGCTATGAAACTATTATAATTCCGTTAGTTGCTCACATTTAAGGCTAACAATCTTCCCCCGATGTAGAGACATATGGAATTACTTACAATGTTCCTAACAAATGTAAATACAACAAAAATATGACAGTATTAAGTTTGCTTCCAATGCTAAGGATGACGTCGTAGTATTCAAGTCTTCTAGAAAAACTTGTACCCCAGTTTGAATCCTCTTTGTCTTTGCTTGTTGAGGAACCATTGTATCATGTATGAACTGGATTAACTTCCCCCAATTCATACTACATGTCTTGAAAATGTTTCTTTATAGACTTCTTTTTGACAAAGCTTTTGAATCAGCTTCCCCCCAAACCAATATCCCTGTCTTGAGCATAACCTGTAGCTTGAGAAATCTTCAATCTTTGACATTTAAAGTGCACAGCGGAATTTTGTAATAGAATAAGCAAACCACAACAAGTAACTACTACCTTGACATTTTTGGTATTCATGATTATGTGTTTGGGGGAACATGCAAGAAATCAACAACAAATCTTCTCACGCTTGTAGAATAATTTCCCCTGGAAGTTGAACAAAGTACTCCAAAGTACTCATTCTTCCCCCATGATGATTATGAACTCTCGGAAGAATCATCTGACGTGTACGGTCAAAATCGCGAGATGTTCTTGTCGAAAGTATGATGGTTACGAACACTCAGAAGCATCATCTGACGTGTAAGCTGAGAATCGTGAGATGTTCTTGTCGAAAGTATGATCGTTAAGAACACTCGGAAGCATCATCTGACGTGTACGCTCTGACTCGTTAGATGTTCTTGTCAAAAGTATGGTGGTTAAGAGCACTCGAAGCATCATCTGACAAGTACAATCAGAATCGCGAGATGTTCGTGTCTGAAGCAGAAATCTTCATAGTTGAGAAAGATCGAGAACCTATGAAAGATTTACTTAGACAATGAAGTATCTTTGTTGACATTCTGTAGCTCAAGTTTCTCGTGAGAATTGTTTGTTGATCACATCTCTACTCATTTACTCTCTGGCTAAACTTACCAACCTCGTATTCTTTCGGCTATTTGTAGTGACCACTGGTGAAGTAAACATGATATTCCAAACTTGAAACTGAAGTACAATCCCCCAAATTTGTTAATTACGCTTAGCACTTTTGTTGATTGAAGAACGGTGCCGAGAAACGTCTCTTAGTACCTTATACATAAAAGAAGAGAGAAGTATAAAATGTAAAACACCTCTTGAAATACCCACAACTACAGGTGAGTGTGACACTGAGCACTACAACATAAATCCTTAAGTGATAGTTGTCCATGTCGTCGACCATACACCCCTTGACATTGGAAACTCGATAAGACAAGTCTCAATCATAAATGCTCAAGCGAATCATCAATCGATAAAAGGGGTGAAAAGGCTCGATGTTGAATTAAGTAGACGGCTTCGTGAAATTCCACTTCAACTTCAAATAGAAAATACCAAATCCACTTTGTAATCACTTGACATTCTTTTCTCCGAATACTAGCTGTTTTGACATGTTAGTGAATCTTAAAAGGATCGTTTTGGTGTTTGTTTGTTTTTGTCATGTTTTGTCGTGGTAGTTGTGTGTTGTTTGAGTGTCGATACCTAGAGAAACCAACGATGACTAAAAAAATGAGAAGTACTCAACGTTGTCTAGCTAACTTGATATTTAGGCCCAAAATCAGTCACATCAAATTTTTTCCGATAAATTAGGGTTTCAAAATGAAGGTTTTCTCTGATCGAGATGAACCCGTAATCACCATATACCAAATGCTTAATAAAAAACATTTAAGGTAAATCTCTTGGCATCCTAAATCCATCCGGCCCAATCAAACACAAAGCAAGGCCGGATAAGGAGTATATTATACCAGGTCCAGATTGAGAGACGTAGGGATATAAAACTTGACTACCCAATATTTCTCACATTCCTTAAACCTAATCTCAAACTCCAAACCACGCAACCACTTTCTTATCTGCTTTCGTAGAGAACTCCGCCCCATCTCATTCTTACAAACCATCACCATTAATCGAATCACAGCTACAATCCATACACATAGAATCCTCTACCACTTTGTTCTATGAGCATCTATATCTTCTAAACTCAACAAAGAACCCATCAAACTCCGACAAATCCAATTAATCAAAGATTAGTAAACAACCTTCCTTCATTTCTTGTTAGTTGACAACAATAACCCATAAAATCCATGCATACAAACCCTTTGCATCATTTGGATTCACCTTCTAGATCTCATAAAGAGGTCTCTAGTATTGTTCGATTAGTACATGCATGAGATTTTTATTAAACGAAACAAAGATATGATGATAACATAATTGTTATGCATCATCTTGAAGTTTAGAATAGTAAAGTGGGATAAACTCACAGATCTATGATGGATCCTTTTCTCGAGTAAAAGATCTTGATGAATAAGCTTCACACTAATCGAGGAAAGTAAACTTAGATCATGTTTTGTTTTTATTCGAGTCGAGATGGGTATAAGTGATTAAGGGTTAGGGTTAGTCATGAGGAGTTGATTTTGGAGTGATAAGGCAAGTATGTTTGATGTGAATAAAGACTCAATGAGTTAACCCGGTCAACTCGGTAAATACCGAGTTGACAGGGTGTGATGTAGTAAGAGTTTTGGTTAGGCCAATTAATCTCGAAATGAGTTCAATCCATCGCAATGTTTTTATAAAATGTCGTCGCAATGTTTTTGAAACCATCACAATATTTTGAATCTCCATCGCAATGATTTCTAAAGACAGTATTGCAATGATTCAAAAGAGACCTTGATCTCAATGTTTCAAAAGTACCATGTCGCAATATCTCAATAACACCCTCTCCATCGCAATGATTTCAGAGACACTATCATCGCAATATTTGAACTTCTCCATCGCAATGTATCAATATCACCCCATCGCAAAATGTGCAAACACCCCATCACAATGTCACCCATCGCAAAAGGGTTTTGACAACCAAAAAAAGTGGATCTGGGATTTTTTGTCCTTTTCCCAAAAAGAAATTTCAGATCTGTTTGATGTTAGATGAGACAAAAGAGACGATAATAAAAATGGACAAAAAGATTGATGAAAACAAGAACATTTTTTTAAATAAAATAAGAAGCAGTAGAGATGATGTTAATGATACGGACAAAGATATAAATTACGAGACTTGAACTGATTGAGAGGAAATGATCCGGAGGTCGGGGCCGCAATAAATTCAAACACTCCATCGCAATGTATCAATATTACCCCATCTCAATATGTCCAAACACCCCATCGCAATTTTACCCATCGTAAAAGGGTTTTGACATCTGAAAATAATGGATCTGGTCCCCTTTTTTCTGTCCTTTTCCCCAATAAAAAATTTAGATCTAATTTGATGTTTGATAGGAGAAAAAACGGGTAAAATATGGACAAAAAAATGATGACGATACTTCGGATTAAAAGTTAAAAAGGAGGATTTGGATAGTAAAACCAAAAACAGTGACAATTTGCACAAAAATCAAAGAGATTATAAAAAATAAAAGAATGATATCCAAACTTGTTGACAGATTTTGGACTATGTGAATTCAAATCAAACACAACCTCGAACACAAACACGAATCAAAAGCATGAAACACACCCGGTTAGCTCTGATGCCAATTGTTAACTTATGATTCACTAGTAACACGGGTTTATGATCCAGAGGTCGGGGAGGGTGGAAGAGATGTTTAGCCATGGTAGAGAGAGAAAGTAAAATGCACCAACACCCTCTTACACACATAGAAGAGGGTTTATATACCCATGAGCTTGGTAGGCTCATGGGCTTTGTTTCTTGGGCTGGGCTTGGCCTATCTTGGGCATAAAGCCCTTACCTTAGACAATATTAGTTTAAGGTCCAAGCCCGGTTAACCCGACTAACCTATTACAATACAATTCCTTTAACGACTAAGATGACCTATTACATTCTTGTTCGACTATATAAAATAAATGGCTAACAATCTCTCCCAATGTATCGGTCATCTTTAAATACATAAGATGATTGAGTGAATACATTCTTGTGGAGGTGATCTTGCTTCTTAGGTCTTGTATCTTGGTCTTGATCTTGTTTGTAACGGTTTTGTTCCTTCATGCTTTTGTGATCTTTATCTTGAGCCTTTGTCATTTGACTTTGTGTGCTTGAGATCTTCAGTCTATCCTTGATAGTGTTCATCTTGTGATCTTGTGAAAAGATGACCTATTACATTCTTACATTCATAAGTATCTTGATTATCTCCATCTTGTGCTCTTGTGACTTCTGATTTGACATGTTCATACTTTGTTGATTTCGAAAGGCTAACTATCTCCCACATAAATATAGTTGAAGTTAGACCTTGAGGTATCAATTGATTATCAGAGTAGCGGAAGTCTTTAACTTATAGTATGAACATGTGAAGACGACTTCGGTTAGTACACAACTATGCCACCTTCTTGATATGCTGCAACATATATAGACACGACGAAATGGCTTTGAACATTTCACCCTAACTCGGTAGCGTTTTACCTCCGGTCGGTGAAGACCGTCAGACGGTATTAGATACCGTACCTGTGATCAGGTAGATTCGATTAAGAACCTCCTTGATAGTGTTTCCAGGCGGTAATAGCCAGTTCTCTTTACTCGACCGTCTCAAATAAGACTGCGAGCGTAAAGAGTGAATCATAAGGATAAATTAATAGTCTGATTAGAGTCGTCAATTCAGATTTCCTGGAACAAGTTTGATTCTAAAAGAATCGCACCATTGTTGCTTTCTCGTTTGTCACAATCTGGATTCATAAATAATCTTGCGAGTCACCTACCACAGTGCTATTTGATGTTGACACTGGAAGGATTTCCATTCGTCACTGTGAGAACTAAATAGTGTCACTCTGAATGTTCTGGCAAGATTACACGGATTTTGCGAAGAAACTTGGAATCAAGTTTGAATCAATTAAGAATCCAAACTTAGTTGCTTTCCAGTTCTCACAAGTTTTATTCGTGTAGAATCGCATAAGTTACCTACCATGAGCTTGTTTGATGCTGTCTCAAGCAGGATTTCCATCTTCTTTGTGAATCGTATCACTCAGATGTTCTGGCAACATCACAAGGATAATGCGTAGGACTCGATTGTGTCCTAATAAGATGATATATTGATCTCTTTTGGCTCTAGACTCGATAAGTTCATTTTGGTTATCGGAGGCTGGAGCAGACTGCCACTCTTTTCAATATTAACTATCTTGGAGTGAGAAAGTCAATAGATACGTTTTGATCTCTGTGACAATGAGACAAGTTTCTTTTGAGAGAAACCCCAATGGCTGTGGAAGGGTTGTGCATTGCATCACTGGGTCCATGACACTTGTCTTCAATAGATGTGTTAAACCGGTTTCTGCCTAAGTTGCATGGAATATTCAACTCCTTCAATGCTTACCAATACGTCATAACTAACACCTTGTTGTGATTGTTCCAGTACTAACTTAAGTAATTGGTCCGCATTCAGCTTCATTCAACTCCATCTTTCCTAAGGACAACAATTTCTAGCTATGGAATGTCCTTGGGTAGATCCCTCCGGTTCTGGTTGGATCATAGGACTTAGTTTCCTATCCTAAACCACCTTTTGACTCCATCGTTCCGTCGTGGATAGTAGGTTGTTAGGGTATCGATCGTAACCATAAAACCATTGAAAACGATTCAAAGTGCTTGATAAAAATCAAAACTTTAAACACTTTAAAAGTTTTACATTTCCGAAATGCTCCCCCTACACACATGCATCGATATATGAAATGGTTTAGCGTGTGAAGGAAAGAGTTGAACTTGAGTCTTTAAGATCACATGTTGCGATATATTACATTTTAATCACATTTTCTCCCCCTATCTCTAATATAAAACTTAATATTAGAGATACCAATGAATTAAAATATGACAATTTCTAAAACCGATGGGAGAGAAAGATGTTTGCCCGCATGAATCATGGAACTTGTGTAGTCGGGTTGCTCCCCCTCAACAATATATGTGTGTCATGAAACGAAATTTGACAAAATTTTGGAAAAACGACACCACAAAATATGTTGAGGTACGTAGATGAGATGCCTTTTCCGATATAATTTATTACATATGACAGTTTTAAACCATTTTCGGAATGTGTTGGATACATAAAATATGACAATTTTAGAGATGTATCCAACAACATTAAAGGCTTGATTTTAAAACGCCCCCCCCCCCCTAAAAAATTTATCAAAATAAAATATGACAGTTTTGAGGTATAAAAACCACTTTATGTGGAAGGGAGTGTTGAACACACAATTTTGAAAGATGTAGAAAACCCTTTGGAGAAATTCTTGAAAAATTGTGTTCAACGGTTTTAAAATAATCATGATATAAGACTTCTCTTATATTGCTTTAGGAAAGCGCACTGAAACGTACACATCCCATTCGGTAAAACGGACCCAATTTTCATGAGCTCAAAACTTTGAATGTTTTGTGACTAGCTCATGATCGAGAAAAATTAATTTCCCATAGTGAAGTATAAGTTATCATCCGTGATAAACTTTCCTGAAGTTGAAGTTTGAGTTCTTAGCTGAAATTTACTTAGAAGTCGTTTTTTCATGAACTTAAAAACTTTGAATGTTTTTATGAGAAACTCATGACCGAGAAATATGAATTTCTTGTTGAGAAGGATAAGTTATTGTCCGTAATAAACTTTCCTTATTTGAGGTTCGAGTACTAAGTTAAATGCGCTTAGAAGTCATTATGAGAGAGTATCAAGCAACTTCATTTGACAGAACCTCCAAGTCATCTAGAATCATATAATTCATACCAAGACGCCCAACGAGATACGTAAACCTATCTTTCGATAGAGCTTTTGTAAACAAGTCTGCCAGTTGGTACTCAGTTCTAACAAAGTATAATTCCACGATGCCGCGTTCCACTTGTTCCTTGATGAAGTGATATCTGACATCGATGTGTTTGGTGTGGGAGTGCTGAACTGGATTGCAAGATATGGCTATGGCCGACTTTGAGTCACAATACATATGTATTTTATCAAAGTGGAAGCCATAATCCATGACTTGAGTTCTCATCCAGAGGACTTGAGCACAACACGCAGATAGAGCCACATATTTTGCTTCAGCTGATGAGAGCGAAGTGCAATCCTACTTTTTTGACGACCAGCTCACAAGCTTGTCTTCCCCTAGAAATTGTATGCTACCAGAAGTGCTTTTTCGACTATAAAGGCAACCTGCGTGATCAGAATCTGAAAAAGATGTTAGATGAAAACCGATTTCCCTCGGATACCAGAGTCCCATGTGAATGGTATTCTTAAGGTACCTGATTGTAGTGTTTTTACCCCTTTAGGAAAAGGAAGGCAAAATAGTGGTAAGCGTTAAGTGTCGGTTTAGGAAAACCGAGCACTAATGACCAAATAAGTTCAAGTTCGTTTCCCAAGGAGGCAAGTGTGTTGTGTGATGAAATGATTAATGATTTGTGATTATATTGTTGAGAAAATGTAACACTCTCATTTTTCGTATCGGTACAGCGGAAGGGTCTTTCAGAGTGTTACGGGATAGCACAATAACTCCAATCATAGACAACACATAAAAATGGTTGTACAAGGTTTGACAAACATTCATTCGATAAAAAGGTTTAAAAGTGTACAACAGGTCCCAAATTATACAGGTCATTAAGTTTACAAAACACATATCGAATGAACATTTTTAATATTAAGTGTGGGCCATCAGAGTCGATCTCCATCCGGATTACCTTCAAGCACCTGAGATAGAAAACATGCAAAAATCATATCAGCGAATGCCGAGTGAATTCATAGAGTTTAATGAAAACCGTTATATAAAACAATCATTTACAATCATTTAAAATCAGAACACAAGTATAATATCGGAAGTAAGTCCACATATTGCTAGTCAGGCAATATATATCAAGCATACATCTGAAACCGTCCATGAGACCGTAGTCTCTATATTACCATGATAGGTAATATATTCATCGTAATAGCGTCGTTATCATATATAGGATACATTCTTATTTGAATTAGGTTGTAGGATTATTATTAGCCGCATGACATTGTTACCTTACTGTGAAAACAGCGGGCCGCGAACCCGACAAACAATTTGCCCATCTAAGTTAGCGTGTCGTCACAAAAATCACGCTATGGAATCTTCTCATACATAAATTCGCTTACCAATCAATGTGGTACGACGGGGATCAACCGTCAAGGCGCAAACTGGGGTGATCGTCCTCAAATAGTACTATCAAATGCATAAGCGTCTACCAAAACCCGGTAGTTCACAATTCATGCTAATGGGACTTTAAGTGACATAACCTAACTACTAATAATCCTTTTAGTCTCGAATATAGGGTCATAGCATCATTCGGGTCCATCTCATTAAGCATACAATCGGGACTACTTGTGTTCTATTTATAAAAATCTAGCATGTTATCTCCCTCGCGGGTTTACAAATCATTTTATAAAACATTTAAAAAGAGTGCGAGGCTATGAACTCACGTTGTTAATGAAAGGCGGATTATCGGCTACGGGCGTGCTTCGGTCACGGAAACCTATATAAATAATAATCGGTCTTAGACTCGGTCCAATGACTTTTATCAAAATAACAATATACATATATATGATTATTGTACATATGATGATGATTAAGTGGGTTTATAAATCCTCATTTACTCATTTTAGCGTTTACGTTTTAGTATCGTCTTACTAGTTCACTAGTTTTACCGATTTTACCTATTTTAAGTTCATTAAGTCTTTAATAAGTTCTTTAACTTGTTTTTACCCATTTTATACTTATATGATCAGTATATATACTTTTCATGTTAGGTCCTATTGGGTTAAGCCCAAATAATTCTTTTTACAAGTATTTATCTTATTAAGTCCAATTATTAGTCTAATAGGTTTAGTTAGCTCGTAATTGTCCGTAATTCTTATAGTTTGGGTTTTATCGGTTTTTACTTGTCTTAGTTACTTATACATCAGTATATATCTTTTATAAACTTTACATTAGACGGGTTTGGTCGTCTAAGTTTTATTTGATGAAAAACGTTAATTTCACGGCGATAGCCGAAAAAGTCGTAAAAATCAAGTTTATAGTTTTTATTACTTATAAATATTACTTTTACCACCATTTATATATTTTACCCATTTAATTAACCTTTTATACATTTATATAAATAAGTTTTATAAGTTAGTGGGTTTATACTTTTCATTTTATAAATTATAAAGTGAGTGCTTATATAATAATAATAAACATTATTTCCAAAATCTGATTTTTAACTTCACTTTCACCATTTTTATCATATCTAGAGTTCTATAATGACTTAGAAGCTCATTTTTAAATGAAAACTTCTTCATAATATGTGCTAAATATAACTTAGTTATAGCTACTGCCCATTTTAAGTTTAAGTTGCCTTAACAGTCCCTACAAAACTGCTTATTCAGATTGTACCACCTAACTTGTTTTGATCATATCTCACTCATTATTTTGATTCCATTGCATGGCCAACTCTCACATGTGTATAACATCATCTACTTTACTGTAAATAGATCAAACCATGCATTTTTATCAGTTCTTCATTTAGTTATCTACTGTTTTTATACAGCCAACTAATTAGACATGATTTTAGCTTCATTTCTTATGGTTATCATCATTTTTAAGCATGTTTATCAACACTTGATCCCCACACAACATTTTTATCATCATATATACATCATATACATATACAAAATGAAATAAAATACATTTGTTCTTTACAAAATAATAAGAGAAAAATGTAGAGGATGATCTTCTTTACCAATCCAAGTGGATTTCTTGTTTTAGGAAGGCAAGAACTTGATGAACACAACAAGTATCTCCAAGACCATCAAATAGCAAGATCATATGTTGGAAAATCAGCCCTAGGACACAAGCAAATCACCTCCAAAGTTGTTTATATGGCCACCAAATGATCAAGGTTTCAAGGAAACACCTTAATAGGACTAGTAAACATGTGGTTTGTAGTTGGAAGAGATCAAAAATGGTGTTTGTGGCTTGATATGGGACGGCACATAGATGAAAGTTGAGAGAGTTTTGAGAGTAAATTGCATGTGTGAAATGGTTAAGTGAAAACCATTTGTTGGTTTTGAAAAGTTTGGTGGAAGTTTAGCTTAAAGTGTAAGCTAAAGCTTACACTTGTTATAAACAAGTTAAGTTAGTGCCACCTATGGTGGTGAGGTGTTTTTGGCCGTCCCATGTAAGCTAGTGGGATGGGGCAAAGTGTTTTGTCCCATCTCACTAGTTTACGGGTATTTCTCGATTCTAGTTTTCTCGATTTGCGTGCCCTCGGGTCGTTTTACGAAAAACGTTTTTATAAATTATGAATCACCGTCACAAAACGAATCCAATAAAAATTGTCTCATCAAAAACGGAGTTCAAAAACGTAAATACGTAATCCTAAGGTTTCCGGTTTAGTCGTAAAAGACGCCAAATTATGCACGTAAGCCCAAATTTAAATCCGTAAATTATGAGTTCGTCAACCAACACAAAAATAAGTTTCAAAATATTATACGAGAAAATATTTAACTACCTGAGAATGTTAGATTTGTCACAGAAAAAGAAAAATAGAAATGGGGTAAGAAGAGAATGACGGTTACGAAGACGGATCGAGCTAAGACGAAAAGACGTTCACGTAAAACCCTAAAAACTAAAAATTAAAAATTTGTAACCTAAAAATTAATTAAAAGCTAAAAGTAAGTCTAAAATAATATAAATAAGAATAAAAATCCAATAAGGATATTTTAAAACCTTTTATTAATTAAATATTCAATTTTAAATGCTAATTAAAGCCCTAAAATTAAATATAATTAACAAAATGTCCAAAATATTATTTTATTGAACTAATAAGTTACTTATATTATTTAAAGACTAAAAAGTACTTTTCCTAAATTTTCAAAACTATTTTTCTATTTTTAAAACACTTAAAACTATTTTAAAACTAAAATAATCATAAAAAATAATAAAATGTTGTCCCATATATTTGTGATGATTAATCAATGAAGAAAGAAAGAAAATAGATGAAAAGAGATGAATTCCTAGAGAGAGAAAGTAGTGAGAGAAAGTAGAGAGGATTAACTTGTAGAATATTAGATTAAGAGAAAAAATGAATCACCAACCCTCCTAACATGCTAGGAGGGTAGTATATATAGTCCACCCACATGCGGGCTTCTTTATGGACTATATGGTTTGGGCCGGGCTTTCCTTTTGGGATTTAGTTACTTATTAATGAACTTTAGCCTAAAGTTAAGCCCGTATAACACGACTAATATACTACCTATTACAACGTTCTAAAATTCGATACATAATAAACATATGACCGAGCATTCTTGTATGGCTCAATATTTTGAGGCTAACAATCTCCCCCAATGAGAGGTCATAAACCTTGGTCATCTAGGAAATTTGTAGAGATTACTAATCTCGCCATAAATGAGTCTTGAACGTGTAATCGTAGCATTGTTCCTTCATGCTGTGATCTTTGAGCCTTTGTCGTTGTCTTTCGACTTTGTCTTTAAGCTTGAGATCTTCAAATCATCATTGACTTGTCTTTGCCATCTTGCGATCTTGTGTCTTCATCCACATGCTCACACTATTAATTGTTGAATATGTCTTTAGGCATGAGTATGTGGTTTCTGAATCATTGACTTTGTTGTGTACACCGTGACGCCACCTTCTCGAGACAAAACATAGACACGGACTGAATGGCTTTGACATTCGTCCTAAATCGGTAGCGTTTTACCTCCGGTCGGTGAAGACCGTTATACGATATTAAATATCGTACCTGTGATCAGGTAGATTCAATTAAAAATCTCCTTGACAGGGTTTCGCGGCTGTACTAGCCGTTCTCTTTACTCGACCGTCTCAAAGCAAGACTGCGAACATAAAGAGTGAATCAATTGGATAGATATCCGGTTGATTAAAGTCGTCAATTCAAATTCCTGGAACAAGTTTGATTCATTAAGAATCTTACCATTGTTTCTTTCCAGTTGACACAAGTTTGATTCATAAGAATCTCACAAGTCACCTACCGTAGCGCTGTTTGATGTTGACGCTAGAAGGATTTCCATTCGTCACTGTGAATATTAATGAATATCACTCTGAATGTTCTGGCAAGACCATAAAGATATTGCGTAGAAACCTGAAACGAGTTTGAATCAATTCAGAATCAAACCACTGTTGCTTTTCAGTTTTGCACATGTTCAATTCATAATGAATCTTGCATATGACCTACCGCAGTGTTGTTTGATGTTAACACTGGAAGGATTTCCACTCATCATTGTGAATACTAAGTAGTATCACTCTGAGTGTTCTAGCAATATCACAAGGATATAGCGTAGGACTCTCTTGATCTTCATCCGTGTATCCTAACGAGATTTGATTGATCTCTTGGCTCTAGACTCTATTTGTGCACTTTTAGTGGTCGGAGGCTGGAGCAGATGCCACCTATTCAATATCAACTATCTCGGAGTGAGAAAGTCAATAGAAGTCGTGTTGATCTCCGTGACAATAAAACAAACTTCTTTTGAGAGAAGCCTGAGTAGCTAGGAAAGGGTTGTGCTTCACATCACTGGGTCTATGATGAGTTTGTCTTCATGATGAGTTGACCCGGTTTTTGCCTAAGTTGTATGGAGGGCTTCTTTCTTTACACCCTTTATCCTTACATTTCTTTTTCATTCTTCAACCCCTTCAATGCTTACCAAGACATCATTACTAGCACCTTGTTGTGATTGTTCCAGTGCTAGCATCAGTACTTAGTCGGCATTCAGCTACGTTCACATTCTACTCCATCTTTCCTAAGGACTTCTAATAATCTATTGGATTGTCCCTGGGAAGATCCCTCCGGTTCTAGTTGGATCATAGGACTTAAACCTAACCACCCTTTTGACACCAATAACGTCGTGAATTAAAGATGTTGTGGGTATTTGATCGTAACCATGAAAACCACTTTAAATTCTAACAAAGTGTTTGAAAAACATTTAACACCTTGCTAGTTTTGTCGTTTTAGAAATGCTCCCCCTTCACATGTGCATCGATAATCGAAAGTGTTTCGCACATGTAGGTGAGAGTTAAAGTGCTTGAGTCTTATATTAGATCATATTTTAATCACATTTTCTCCCCCTATCTCTAATATATAAAATCTTTTGATATTAGAGATACCAAATTTGATTAAAATATATTTTGAAAAATAGTCTTGAAATCTCCAAGAGAAAGATGTGTTAATCTTTTGCATGAAGTTAAAATGCTCCCACTCAAAAATTGATCCAATTGAATTGTCATTATGAGGATATGATCCACATTTCGCTTTTTGAGGATGGGAGTTGTTGAACACACAATTTTTGAAAGATTTTGAATAATCATTGAGAAATTCTTGAAAAAATTGTATTCAACGCTTTTTGAAAAATCCTATTTCTTTTTGTCGAAGAGGTTTTTCTGAAGCATAAACTTGATTTCATAGACTTTGAGTGTCTTGACGAATCCACTCAAGTGTAAGAAGATTTCTCTTCTTTTGCTGAGGGTAAGAGCACGAAATCGTACACTCCCCCGTGAATATAGAACCGTGTTGCAATCTGAAAGTGATTACAAGCCATTGTGTTGAGCTCAAAACGTTGAATGTTTTGTGACAAGCTCAACCCGTGATAGATTGCTCTACCCGTTGTTTGGAAATATTGTCCAAAATAGACAATTTCCTTTATTAAAAGAAGAAATGACATGTTTTGAAAAATATTTACAACTTTCATTCGAGCTTTATGTACACACCCGTGTCGTTATTGAGCGACATTTCTAGGCACGTCCATATTATCGATACTGAAAGACATGTCGAGAAGAATATTTTTGGATTTTGAAAGATTTTTAATTTTGTGTTTTGCTTTTATGTGTTTTATATTTTTGTATTTTGCTTTTTCAAAGATATTTACAAGTTGATGTTTGATAGATAAATCAAGCAGGCACCTTTGCCAGAATCTCCAGGTCTGCTGGAGTCAAACATCTCATACCAATTTGCCTAACGAGGTACTCAAACCTATCTTTCGACAGAGCTTTCGTAAACAAGTCGGCTAATTGGTAATCCGTTCCCACAAAGTATAATTCAACGATACCTCTTTCAACTTGTTCCTTTATGAAGTGGTATCTGACATCGATGTACTTCGTGCGGGAATGTTTTACCGGATTGCAGGAGATGGCTATGGCCGACTTTGAGTCACAGTACATAGGTACTTTATCAAAGTGGAAGCCATAATCCGCGAGTTGTGTTCTCATCCAAATAACTTGAGCACAACACGCAGATAGAGACACATACTCTGCTTCGGCTGATGAAAGTGATGTGCAGTCCTGCTTCTTGGAAGACCATCCCACAAGCTTATCTTGACCTAGGAATTGTGCACCACCAGAAGTACTTTTTCGTGTATCAAGACACCCTGCATGATTCTGAATAGGCCGTTAGAAAGAAACCGGTTTCCCTCGGATACCAGAGTCCCAAGTGAATGGTATTCTTGAGGTACCGAAAGATCCGTTTAACATCCTTGAGGTGCTTTTCAGTGGGTCGTGCTTAATAACGTGCATAATAACACGTAGCATGTGAAATATCAGGTATGCTTGCTGTCAAGTACATGAGGGACCCGATCATGGAACGATATCTCGTTTGATCTATGGGTAATCCCTCCAAGTCAGCATCTAGCGATGTGGTCGATAAAGGTGTCCCAACGGGGTCACATGAAGTCATACCATGCTTTTTGATTATCTCTTGACAATACTTAGCTTGGTTTATAAAGATACCACTTGGGGATTGGTGAACTTGAATTCCTAGAAAGAATTTTAGTTCGCCCATCATAGACATTTCAAATCTGCTGTGCATTACTTTTTCAAACCATTTTGAAAGTTTTGGGTTTGTAGACCCGAAAATAATGTCATCAACATAAATTTGCACAAGCAAAATGTCATCCCCATATTTATAAGTGAACAGAGTTAGATCAATGGAACCTTTTGAGAAACCTTTGGATACCAGAAATTTTGAGAGCTCGTCGTACCACACCCTTGGAGCTTGCTTGAGTCCATAAAGTGCTTTGTGGAGACGATACACCTTGTCAGGATAATGAGGATTGACGAATCCTTCCGGCTGTGTGACATAGACTTCTTCCTTCAAAGGACCGTTAAGAAATGTCGTCTTTACGTCCATTTGATAGACAGTGAATCCCTTATGTGCAGCATAAGCAAGAAAAATCCTGACGGCGTCCATCCGAGCAACTGGTGCAAATGATTCATCAAAATCAATTCCCTTTTTCTGGCCATACCCCTTAGCCACTAGCCTAGCTTTGTTCTTGATGATCGTATTCTCTTCATCCATCTTGTTTTTCCAGATCCAACGAAGATTTAATGGAGTCACATCGTATGGTCTGTCAACAAGTTCCCAGACTTTAAGTCTTTCAAATTTTTGAATTTCATCCGTCATCGATTCAATCCAAGCATGATCAGCCATGGCTTCTTTGATGTTTTTCGGTTCAGCGGTACTCACGGCGAGTGCGAACATACAAACATCACCATCGGTGGCTAGTTGTCGTCTAGTACGAACGGGCTGTGAAGGGTTTACAATTACGTGAACCAAAGGATTATCTCGGGTCCAATGATGTGTTGAAGGATGTCATTGATAAAACGTATGCATATTTGACGGATCAACATGGCGAGTAGAAGAGTCTCCAGTTTCGTGTACCGGTGTACCGAATGGGTTGATAAATTCGTCTTCGTCAGATAATGCATCGTCTGCTTGATGTGTGTTCTCTGGAGCAATGACAGTAGTTGTGGATGTTGTAGGATCGATTGTTAATGTGATATTCTGAGGAGGTAAATCTGCAACAACCCGTGTTGAAGTAGATGAAGTTGTATCCTTTTGTTGACGATGAACGGTATCATCATTCTTATCATGAGTGACAGCGGAAGACTTCGATGCAACTTGTTTCTCCCCCGTGAAATATTCATCATACATTGGTCCATATAACATTTCCAACTCTTCAAGTGTCGTGTCCACTGTCATATCTGCTCTAGGAACATGTTCAGGAACCAGCTTTGAACTTGACGGTTCATTGCTGTGGTCTTGAGTTCCTAGTTCCGTGCGGTTGTGAACGGAAGTCGTTTGTCGTTGTGGATCGGGACTTAAACAGCTTTGTTCAAGTGCCATTTCTTGCAATTCATCAAATCTGATATGAATAGTCTCGACTATCAATTTTGTTCTCTTGTTGTACACTCTGTATCCCTTAGACTGAGTTGCATATCCCACTAAAATGCATGCATCACCTTTCTCTTTCATCTTGTCCAGATTTTCACCATCTCGAATAATGTAACACGTACATCCAAAAACGTGAAGGTGTTTGAGTGAAGGTTTGCGATCATTAATTATGTGATATGGTGTCTTTTCGTGTCTTGGGATAACTAAGGAGCGGTTTTGTGTGTAGCATGCCGTTGAAACGGCTTCAGCCCAAAAGTATAGTGGAAGTTTTGAAGCGGATAATAATGTTCGAGCAGCCTCAACTAAAGTACGGTTTTGTCTTTCAACAACGCCGTTTTGTTCGGGTGTTCGAGCAATAGATGTTTCATGTTCAATTCCTTCGGCTTCAAAATAATTTCTCAGTTTTGAATTCAAGAATTCTGTACCTCTGTCAGTACGAACCACTTTAACTTGAGCTTGAAGACCACGTTGTATCACTTTAAGGAAGCTGATGAGAACATCGGGTGTTTCATCCTTGAACCTCAAGAAGTGAGTCCATGTGTACCTTGAGTAGTCATCGACAATTACCATAACCTATTTCTTCCCATTGATACTTTGAACACGCATGGGACCACACAAATCTATATGAAGAAGATCTAACCGTCCTTCAGAGCTTGGAGTAGTCTTTGTCTTGAAACTACTCCGTTTAGCTTTACAAAGCTCACAAGAAGAACAAAGATGATCTTTGATGAATTTCAAGTTAGGAAGGCCTCACACAATATCTTTCTTGGAAAGCAAGTTGATGGTATCAAAGTTAAGATGAGATAAACGTTGATGCCATAACCAAGCTTGAGTCGTTGAAGCTTTAGCCATGAAACAGATTGGAGTTGAAGATGTGGAGTCTTGTAGTGAAATAGTGTAGAGATCAGTACCCCGTGTTCCGGTAAGTAAGTCATTCCCATCATAATCACGAACAAAACATGTCTTCTTTCTAAAAGCAACCTCCAAATCCGCATCACATAATTGACCAACCGAGAAAAGATTATGATTGAGCCCTTCGACGTAGTAAACCCTTTTGATAGTGATATTCCACTGAACAAAGTCTCCATATCCTAGGATCGGTGAAAATTGATCATTTCCGAATCGGACCGTACCCAGGAACTTCTCCACGAAGTTAATTAGAAGCTTGAGTTTCCCCGTCATGTTCTTCGTGCATCCGGAGTCCATTATGAAGTGAATTATTTCGATCACCTGCAGAAGAATTAGAACACGATGGAGCATTTGCTAAATTGGATTCCATGTTAGTTGTGATTTCCGATTCATTAGTTTCCCTAGTTTCATCACTTAGAGGCACACTAACGCTCGTAGTCACATTTTCTGTCCTAACCTTAGGCATCCATTTATATCCTGGAGGAAATTGATTAGCAAACCACCATTTCCAAGGCTTGCTAGCAGACTCATATAATTCCCTAATTCTACTTCTAGGGTTCTTAGTGGTGGAGTCTGATGCAATACTTTTCTTAGGGGGGGGGGGGGGGGTTGCACCAGAATGGTTCACTTTGCGTTTGGGTTTTCTAGCACTAATAGGCATCACAGTTTGCTTCTTAGTTCTAGTTTCTACGCCTTTGGCATTATTCGAAACACACATAGCATGATTAGCATTAGCATACTTTCCACATTTCACACAAACAAACTTAACTTTCATAGCATTCAAAGTCGAATCATTCAAATCGTCATTACACGCGATTACAGACGTTTTATTCTTAGAAACATTGAAAATCCTAGGGTGGTCTTCTACTTCCTTCATCTTCCCTTGACTTTTGTTTTGCCAGACCTTTTCATTCATGAGAGTGCTCTTAAGCTGGGGCCGACTAACACTAGCAGTGGGGACTACTCCTGTAGTAAAAGACATACGTCTATTAGTGTTTCTAGAAGTCTGAGGTGATTGACTTTCTTTGTTTTGTGTGGGTTTAGTGGCCAATCTATACATCCCTGGTTTAACCACATTTGTGTTCTTAATGCTTTGTGATCGAATATGTGTTTTGGGAGTGTTTTGTGGTAACCTATCCTTCCCATCCGTCTTGGGGGCAAACGCAAGTTTTGCAAATGCAGAGTTAGAGAAAACAGATGGTTTTCCCAAGACAGAGAGTCTAGTCACTTTTTGAGCATTGGGTTATCTTACGACAGGTTTCTTAACACTAAGTTCCACAATCTTCCCACCCATCTTAGCAATGAGTTTCTGCAACTCTACTATCGCTCTGTCCCTGTCTTGTAACTGAGCTTTCAGCCCTTTAATTTCCAAATTCTGTTCGTTCATTTCTCGAAACATTTGGGAAAGTTTTTCTTGCAATTTATTATCATGTGGAAAACTACCAACGTCTTTTTGCAAAGCAAGTTCAAGAGAATGACAATGTTTTTGAAGGAAATCAGTTTTATGTTGAAGTAACTCAAAAGCCTTTTTATCAACATTTTCTTTATGTTTCGAAAGCTCAAGTTCAAGACGCTCACACTCTTTGATTTTATCAAGATATTTGCATGCAACATCAGAATATTCATCGATATCAGCACAAGATTGAAGAGTAACACACAAAATATCTTTGGAGAGACATTCTTATAAGAGTAGATCATATTCGTTTGAAAATTCTAATTTGTCATTTTGAGGGTCATCAATTTCTTTTTCAAGAGACTCAACATATTTCAAATCATCAAACATTTCAGACTGAATTAAATTTTTAAACTCAAGAACATATTCTTTTATTATCTTCGTATTTGGTATTAAAAGTTCTTTCACAAGCACAATTATGTCATGAGGAATCTCGGTTTTCCACTTATCCTTTTGACGTTTCTCCCAATCGCTTGCAACAATTGATTGAACATTATTAACGTGGTGTTTAAGAAAACCAAGTATTTTTCTACTTTTGCTTTTAGAAGCATCTAGAGGCAAATAGTTCATATATTTAAAAAACATTAGTTTTCCTCTTAGTGGCAAAAACTTTTTTCCATTGAATTCTTTTTTGTTTGCATTCTAAAAATAACTCCTCACGAGACTTCTGTTTTTGTGGAGTGAAAAGACCATAAAGACTGTTTTCATAAGCATAGTTATATGGTTTCACAAAATCTTTATTGACCGGTGATCTACTCTCCTCATCCCAAAGGGACGTCTCTTCACTAACGAGGTTAGCTACAGGGGAATCATGATTGGTCCATTCGGACTCGTCAAGATATAAATGGGGGTTTGCAGCTTGAGCTTGTTCGAGGTACTTGGGGGTGGAAAAGCTAGGTTGACCCTTGAAAAACGACCGAGGTGCTATCATTCTTACGGTTTGAATAGAGTCATGTGTATTATAAACAACTTTTTTCAAAAAATAGACTTGTTCTTCGAGATCCTTTACTTTTTCAGTATCTTTGCTTTGTCTATTTTTGAAATCTTGTTTTAATGTTTCAACCTCTTGTTTCTTCTCGTCAAGAATTTTTGCAGAATCGGTGGTGTTCATAGAAAGCCTCTGTTCAAGTTCATTAACTTTTGTTGTGGCAAGGTACGTTTTTTGACGTTCATCACTTAACAAAACATTAAATTGACGTTTTTCTTTAGTTAACAAAGCAAGAGCTTCATTGTATTTATTTTCAAAATCGTCCTTTTTAACGTTGATGACACGAATTTTGTACCCCTCAAGCTCGTTGGTCTTTTGAAGAAGCTCAGCCCTATAACTATCAATAGTCTCACTAGATTTTATAAGAGCGGCTTTGCATTCTTCAAAGTTTTGAGTGAGCGCTGCGTTTGCCTTCTTTAATTGCTTTTGATTCTTTCTATTTTCATTGACATCTTTTTGTAAACTAGCAATTAAATTAGCAAGCGCGACACGCTCCTCGTCATCATACTCATTTGCAAGTTGATCATCCTCAAACTCATTATTGCGCATGTCTGATGAATCGGGTGTGGTATTGCTATCAACCGTTTCCATCATACACGTATCAGTAATTGTTGTTGGAAGTTCACTATGCTCATGTGTATCACCAAACACATTATATTCATCAGCATGTTGTACCTTAGCAATTGGCTCAGTATCAAAGAAAGGACCATTGTCATCCTCAGTGACGTTAAGGACCTCATGAATCTTTGCCATGTATGAATAATGTGCCTCGAGTTCTTGGTCGTAGATTTCATCATCTGTGTCGTCAAGCATTTCTCCTTCCTCAGCTGATAACTTGATTCCAGCTTCCATTTTCTTGCATAGCAGCATCTTTTCCTTATGATAACCATAATCTTTAACCCTCTTTGGCTGCCTGCATTCCCTAGCCAAATGCCCAAAACCTCTGCAGTTATAACACTGAATCCCACTTTGTTGCACAACTTGAGTACCAACAGTTTCCCTATTTCCAACAACAGTAGCCACCCTCTGATTACCATACTTAGGTTATCGATCATACTTTGGAGGACTCTCAGCACGTCTTCGTGTGTCATACCTTGGAGGACTCTGTGCATGGGTGTTCCTCTAGTTTGAAGATGTTCGAAGGTTGTTGTTGGTGGGTTTGTAGATTTTCTTATATTGCTTCATAACGAAAGCCATTTGTTGCTTAAATTCCCTATCCTTTTGAGCTATTTCTTCATCACTATCTTCTTCGAATGATTGCTCAGGTGTGGGTGATGGTGCTCTTGCAACTTCTTTGACTCGGGATCGTGTTGGGACATGTGACTTGGAGACAATGGATGATCCTGGTGATGATGATTGAGTAGAGTAGGTCTTTGAAGTACGGGAGTGATAATCTGGGTAATGTTGAGTGGTAGACACCAAAGCAAGTGGATTGGAAATCTTTGCAACTCGTTCAGCTCGAAGTTCATTTGCCTCATTTTGAAATTGTTTCAAAATGTCAAAGAGCTTGTGATATGAAACTTCGTCTAACTTTTGTTGTTGTTTCACCAAGGTGACAAACCGTGTCCACTATGGTTGAAGTTGCTGTAGAAATTGGACATTGACTTGCATGGTGGAAACTTGCAAGTTGTTTCGGGTCATATCATTCATCATCTTGTAGAATCGGGAGTAATAAGAATCAATTGATTCCCCATCCTTTGATGTAAACTTGCCAAAGTTCCAAAACATCTTAGTTTTCACATCTTGTTTGTTAAGTGATTCACCTTGTTGCAATCTTTCAATGGCCGCCCACATTTCTTGAGCAGTAGGACATGCGTCAACCGTAGAGTAAATTTTATCTCCAATGCCACTGAGAATTAAGTAGATTGCTTCCTTCTCTGCATCAAACCACGCACGGTTCTCTGGGGTGAGGTCGGTCCTCTTTTCATCACGTTCATATGCGGGTTGTGCGTCACTTGTGTCTGTGGCTGGTACTGCAGGAACTTGAATCCGTGAGAGTTTATAGGGTCCTTCCAAGATACATTACCTTAAAGCATCACTGTTAGGTTTTGTGTCAAGGTAACGTATAAAACGGGATTGCCATTGATCATATCGACCCGACACAAGCATTGTTGGTCTTTCTTTGTTACCTGCCACCATTATGTTGTTGTTCGTCACACGATATTCAGCGGTAGAATCCATCTCAAAGTTCTCTGAAATGATGAATCGAATGTGGATCTTAAGTAGTTGTGTTGTGATTGTTTGGTTGTTGAAATTCCGAAAATTGCGATTTTTTTTCTCAGCCCGACAATAAATTCCTCAGTCTGACAAAACGGTAGACCTAAAAAAACTTGTAATCACCAAATTTTGAAATTGAGCTAGAAATGTCCTAAAACTAGTATGGAAAAAATTTGATTTTACTTGACCTAAAAATTTTAACTCTTTTTTTTTCTTTTTTTTTTTTTAATCTTCGTGTAAACTACGTTCCTAAACTAGTCTAGATGGTGGCTAAGTCCAAAAAATACTCAAACAAAATTTAGCAAAAACATGTCATCGGAATCACTTCGTCGGAATGTCTAATCGGAATGTGTAATCGGAATGTCTAATCGGAATGTGTAATCGGAATGTCTAATCGGAATCCCTTCGTCGGAATGTCTAATCGGAATGGTGATCGGAAAGAGCTTGTCGGAATACCAAATCGGAATGATGATCGGAAAGACCTTGTCGGAATACCAAATCGGAATGATGATCGGAAAGAGCTGGTCGGAATGTTGTTGAATAACCCTTGATCGGAAAGTCAAATCGGAATACAGATCGGAATGTTAAAACCCTTTTCCGATGAGAGTGATCGGAATCACTAATCCCTTTTCTGATTGCACTGATCGGAATATATCCCACTTTTCTCGGACAAAACTCAACCAATACGTGATTTTAAGCCAAAAAATGATCAAAACACCCAAAAATTTTGTGTTATTAGCCAAAGTAAATATACCAAATCACTACTACAACTATGTAGAAGATGTAGATGAAGAAGTCGAGCACGGAAAACACAAAAAAAATTTGAATCCGAGATGATTTATGGATTAAATCATTCGAATCAAATATAATAACAACAACCAATCACAAATACTACCCCATGGCGATTGATACCAATTGTTGTCCCATATATTTGTGATGATTAATCAATGAAGAAAGAAAGAAAATAGATGAAAAAAGATGAATTCCTAGAGAGAGAAAGTAGTGAGAGAAATTAGAGAGGATTAACTTGTAGAATATTAGATTAAGAGAAAAAAATGAATCACCAACCCTCCTAACATGCTAGGAGGGTAGTATATATAGTCCACCCACATGCGGGCTTCTTTATGGACTATATGGTTTGGGTCGGGCTTTCCTTTTGGGCTTTAGTTACTTATTAATGAACTTTAGCCTAAAGTTAAGCCCGTATAACATGACTAATATACTACCTATTACAACGTTCTAAAATTCGATACATAATAAACATATGACCGAGCATTCTTGTTTGGCTCAATATTTTGAGGCTAACATAAAATAATGCCAAAAATAATTGGACACTTTTAAAAATCCTAAATTACTCTAAAGAACAGTAGAAAAATGAAAAAGTTTGAAAAATATAAAATTTCTCACTAAAAGACAAAAACAGTTTAATATTAAACCCTAATTAAACTAATTTTATTCTAAAAAATAATTAAAAAGTCAAAAGTGAAAACTTTTTAAACTAAAAATCTTAAATTATTTATCTAAATAAAAGAAAAATTTTAAAACTGAAAAATAACACTTTTTTGCACTAAATGCCAAAAACAGAATATTAAAAAGTATTATAAATAGCTAAATAATGTAAAAAATACTAAATGAACAGTAATAAAAATTCTAATTAAACAGAAAAATCAGAAATTAAATAAGAAAAATATCAAAATTGGTCTCAAGTCCTAATTCACAAATTAACCCACTAAAGACAAAAAAAATCAGTTTTCTGAAAGGACATGTGACCTAGTTTGTCTTTTAGCTGAGCAGTGGTAAAAGTTGTGCAAGCAGGAGGAACTATGTTCCCACTGATAGTGTAAAATAATGGTCAGTTGACCAAATAGCTTAGGAAAGCTATAATGCTTGGTTTTCTTTGGACAAATGGGCACCCCTACACTCAGTTGAGTGTAGGGAGTCAAATGAATCATAAAAACACACAAGTATTTCACACAAATCAAGCACAAATTGGCAAAAAAGTTACTGATTAAGCTTGGTATAGGTCTGTGATGATTTTGCTGGTTCAATTGGCAAGATAATGAGTTTCACTTGCTCAAATCTTGCACATAAGTTAACAAATTCACATACAACAGATACTCAACCCTAAAACAACCTATATTCTAGCAATGATCAAGATTTGATGGCTCAAATTCCACAAAACAGGCAGCAAAAGCACTTTACTGATTTAGGCCATAATACCCATTCTTTTTTCATGCAATCTTGTTTTAAACTTCACCAAACTGAAAACTAAGTACATATACTACCTAATAACACCCTAATGATTGAATAAAACAGGTTTTCAAGCAAGATTTAAACAATTTAAACCAACTTAAACCCTAATCCAAACACTCCTTAAATTTCAGAAGTAAAAAATTATCAAACCAAAGGCTTTTCAAACTCAACCAAACTGATTAAAACTTACTCTAATATGCATAACAAACACAAATGAGCATAATCAAATAACACAAGAACAGATTACACCATAATCTCATTAATTCACATAAATCACAAAACACAACTTTCTGAAAATTCAAACAAGGAACAAGAATGTTACCTTGTGGGACCCACATCCGGGCCCCACTATGGCTGCAATGCCATTTCCTTCAGGCTGGGGCCTGAGCAGAACTTTGTTGAGCTGCTTGAATGCAAGAAGGTGATGATGATTGCCTTTGTTCTTGTTTAAACCTGTACAATCACCACCAAACAAGAAACCAAATCCAAGCTTCAATAAGCTAAGCCCACAAACTGGTGTCAAGAGCTTGTGGGGGTAGCTTATGAAACAGTAAGCTTAACAACCTACAAATGGTTTTCTAAAAAGTCTTTTTAACTCAAACACTTTTTCAAACTTTTTGAAAACTGAACTTCACAAATAGATGATAAATGGAACACAGATTAAACAAGCTTATACCAACTTTTAAAAAAAAGTAAAAAGGAATTACAATTCACACAAGAAAATACCAACTTTTATATTTGATAAAAAAGGAATTACAAAAAGCTTGAAAAATCTGGAACAAGGGGTATGCACATGTTGCACCCTCCTTATATAGGCTTAAACAGAACCTTCTAGGACTAACAAACCCTAATACATGAATTGCCATAAAGGCCCTTGGACGAATCTTGAAATTTCAGTCAAATTTGGCTCACATGTGAAGGAAAGTGATGGCCAGTTGTCTTGTTTGATCTTGGACGTTAAAATGAACTTAGGGGCCAAAGGAATGAGATCTCACCATCAATCTTGTCTCCTCATGGGGTTTGGGGGATAGGGACGTGAGCAGGGAATCTTGGGGGTGTCACATGGGTGTTGTGGGTTTTGTTTTGGGGTGTGGGATGGGTTAAGGGTAAGGGTAATTAGCAATCTGGAGCAGCTTAACAAAAACCCCTTTGATTTGTGTTTAATCCGACCTGGGGAGTTCTAGGGTTTATAAGGGATTAGTGTGGGGTTTAATCTGATTTGGGGATTAATAGGTTTTAAATAAGTGTTTTGGTGGGAAGATTAAATAATTAGTTAAAACTGATTATTTAAGTTGGGTGGAAAGCAGACGTGGAGTGGGGTGTGATGTGGTGGGATGTGATTGGAGGATGGAGGTGATGTGGAGGATTGATTGGCTGGGGTGGGTTTGATGGTTTTGACAGATATGGCCCCTCAATTCTCTTGATTCCTTCACTTTGTAATAAACAGCAATAAATCCCATATCCTTTGTAAATAAGTTTCATCCACTTGTCACTTTTGGCACAATCAACTATGTAAACTTTAAACAAGGATATCTTTTGTAATATCTTCATTCTTCAAGGACTGAACTTGTACATTCTTGATAATTTAGGGACCCAAATGCAATAAATGAGATTTGCAAGGGTATAAATTGACAAGTCTTCAATCTTTCAGGGACCAATCTTGTATTTCTTCAATTATTCAAGGTCATTTTTGGAAATTCCAGATTCGGGTCCGGTTCATTGTGCGGCTTCTTTTCCCGTGTTCGTTTTTGATTGATTCTTGTGATCTTTTTGCCATTTCCTCAATATCCTTACCTAAAATACACAAGCAACAAACACGAGCATATATTTGGCAGTTTTAATAATATTTTATGCATTTTAAGCCCGATTTGGACGATGAGACTATGTATAAAAGCAGTCTCATCACTCCCCCATACTAAACCATTGCCGTGCCCTCACGCAATGCTAGAATAAAGTATCGTAGCATCCCCAAAATTTATTTTTATTCACTTTATTGAATGATAAACTAGCTACACTACTACTATTGCTACTACTACTTGCGTTTTAGACATAATGTATGATTTTCATCGCAAAATGGGACGTTTAGGTTCATAGAATAAGAACACGTGAATGCTTCGTTAGAAATAATTTCATCGTCCTCGATTTTCACCCTAATTCCATGCCAAGCGTGCAACGAGATCATTGTCATTATAAGTTAGTAATGCTAACACTACTCATATGCCTTAATCACGTACTTATCCTCCTATTATTCCTAAGTTGTATCTCTTATATTTTATTTTGTCTTGAATGTTTCACGAGGATACATTGTTTGACTTATGCGATGATAGAGATTTAGTTCTAAAAATAGAGTCCTAACGGTGTAACCAAGACCATCAAATCAATAACCCCTTCTAATAGACAACGATGTTAAAAAATTAAGTTGACAAGAAGAATCGATAAACACGGTTTTATAACGGTTTTGAACATGAGACTTATTACCAAGACTTTTATACGCCCCCTAACGGAAGGGCCTTATTATCTTTGGTTTACCTCCATCTTTATTCAACTTCGCCATGAAGCTTTTATTATGACTTCGGTCTTGCCTTGCCTTTTATTATCCGCCTCATCGGTGGTTTTATTAGCCAAAGACGTATATCCTCACGCTAAGGCGAATTTTGGATCTTTAAAGCTTCGAAGATTAAGGCTTGATTCACTTTCAATTTTTGCATAGATTTTTCGGCCTTGTGGGGCTTCAAATTGTTTGCTAGATTTAGGTGAGCACTTGAAATCTTATTATTGGGTGAAGCTTTCGATTATTGGGGTGCCAATACTTCGAAACCGTGACGCTGGCGATACCTTAATGTCTTCCCAATTTAATTACACGGAAGCTACTAGAAAAGACTAGAAACCTAACAATCCTAACTAAACCGCTAAGTCAATATTTATTAAGCAAAAATATTTACATGCGAAGGGAGAATAAGCAAAGAACGAGAACACATGAGTTTTTGAAAGAATACGAGTACTCTACGTTTAGCATAGTAACTTATAATTAACCTTACCATTTCTCGTCCTCATTTAAGAGACTTAGCCTAATGTGAAGTTAAGGAATCAAAGCTAAGTGCTCAACACGCACGGTCGAGTAAAAAATAACTCTTATTCACGCCATCGGAAAACCTACATTCGTGTCTTCAAACACTTATGAAACATGAGAAAAATTTTAAAATTTGGCCATTTTTAGACTTATTTTGCAACAAAACGATAAACAAAAAGATAAACTTTGGAAAGCGTGAAGGTTTGGCAAGGCAAGTATCTATTCACCCCCCCCCCATACTAAAGTTAAACATTGTCCTTAATGTTTCGAGTCTAGGGGTGCAAACACCCCCATACTAGAGACGTAGTCGAATGCCTAATCTAGCATGGAAAGGGTGTAACCAATAAATTAATAGCCGTTTATGAAGTGTGCTAATAACCTAAGGTTAGAACATCAAAAGAATATATCATTTGGATATTGAGAAAGTCTTCAAAGCAAAGGATCGAGTGCTCCTATAAAACGAACACGAGAGGCTCCAATCGTGAAGATCGTGATCTAAAAACCACAATGCACAAACAACCACGGAACAAAGGTTGGAAGGGCACAAATCCCCTCACATTAAACTAATTAGAAAGAAATAATATGTACATGGATAAGCATGGGTCTCCCCCACGAGGCACCTTGTTTTTGATTACCGAGTCAAAAGCTCGACTCGAATCCCCATAATTGTGATCATTTAGGGATAATCATGGTATGGTCAATTTTTGGTGGGACTTACATGATAAACAAGGCCCAAAAAAAAACAACCGGTATTAAGGACTAAATCCTTTGATGGTGCAAAATACCGGGATCGAAGATGGCGTTCTCGTTTTCATTGGAAAAACAAATCAACGCAACTTCATCATGAGTCAACAAAAACCCAAAGGGTTTCAAGAAAATAGATGAGAAGAAATACAAGGGTGGGACAATGGGTAAGTCATAGAAACCATGAGCTACTCGAGGTAGACTCGCACCAATCAAATAGAAAGATTTTCCATTTATTGCATCGGTGGAAGACCGAGATTTCCCTTTATAAGCAATTCCGGGATCAAATATCTCGTCCTCGATGGAGAAAGGGGAGGGAACATAAGGGGCTTCCCCCACACTAAGTCCACACAAAGCATCGTCAAAAGGAGAAGACGAGCTTGTAGTACTCAATACACGTGGTGATGACGGAGTTAGCATTGTAGAAAAATCTTTTAAATCCAATTTAAAATATTTCCCTTTTTCATCTTTTAAACTCTCCTTATGAAAACCCGTTTTAATTATGTCAAAAATATTTGGTGTTTCTAAAGCAATGTTAGTCACACTAAAAATTCTCACATTTGAAAACCGTTTTGGTCGAGGTGGTGGTAAGTTTTCAAAACGTTTGTCAACAAAGAAAACTCCCCCATCGGGATCAACATATTCATCATCGGAAGAATCATTCGTGAATGGAATCGTAGGCTTAACACTCTTAACCTCCACTGGCGGAGGGGACGGAAAATCGTTTTTATCATCAACTCCTAAAACTCTTTTTGAAATCCTTTTACAAATGTTTTTGATGGGACTAACATTGTTCAAAGACGTGATGGAATACACGTGAGAGAGTGTGGAGTTTTGAGTTGCATTTATAACGAGTTCTTCCTCATTGAAACGAAGAGTGATTTTCCTAGCATGCGCATCGATAAGTGCTCTCGAGGTATCCAAAAATGATCGACCTAAAATTAAAGGAACTTTAGGATCGATGGGAATATCAACAACAATAAAGTCTACGGGATAGTAGAACTTTCCAACTTTTAAGAAGACGTCCTCGGCTACTCCACAAGCTAGAATCGTAGAATGATCGGCCATTTCGATTGACATTCTTGAAGGAGTGAGATTGGGAAGATTGAGCGATTTAAAAATATCAAGAGGCATCAAATTAATACTAGCACCAAGATCGGCCAAGGCGTAGCATTCTTCCATGTCTTGTATAGCACATGTGATTAAAAACTTGCCGGGATCACCGACTTTTTGAGGTATGCGGCTAAGAAAAACCGATGAACAACTAGACGATTTTTGCAATTTCTCTTTGTTATTCAACATACTTTTGAAGTTCGCGGCAAATCGAGGCATCATGACCAAGGCGTCGGCAAAACTTATATTGAAATGCAAGTCACGAAACATTTTCATAAAAAGTTCAAATTGATAATTATTTCGTTCTTGTGCCTTTTCCTTGTCTCGTCTTGAAGGGTAAGGTAAGGGTGGTGTGGGTTGGGGTATAGGCAAAGGCCTTGGAATCTCGGGTTCCATGATTGGTATTGGTTCAACCGTAGGTGTGGTTTGAGCGGTACTTCGTGGGCTTTGAATTTGCTCCTTTTCTACCACCACCTCGATTTCTTTCTCTTTTTCCTTCTCCATAGAAGTACTTGGACGAGAAATGGGTTCTTTGAAAGACTTACCACTACGAGTAGTAATAACCTTCAATTCTCCTTTTGGGTTTACGATGGTATCACTAGGAAGACCACCCGAAGAAGAAGGTTTACACATGATAGCTTCAAACATTTTTCCCATTCGGTCTTCAAACTTAGATTGCCTAGCATCCGCTTTTAACAATTCTTGCTTAATCTCATGTTGACCTTGCTCCAATTTTTGGTGATTTTGTTGGAGTCGTTGAACATTTCCTTCCATTTTATTTGCATGAGTTTTGAGTTCATTAGCAAGTTTGTTTTTAAGCTCGTTTTTCAACTCGGATCTTAAGCTAACCATTTCACGTTGCATATTGTCAAACTTAGCATCGTTTGCCTTAGCATAATTCAAAAACTCTCCTTGAAGATTTTTGGTGTGATCATTTTGAAAACCTTGTGTGGTAGTTTGAAAATCACGGTTTTGTTTTGAAATTTGCCCATTTCCACTTTGATAATTACCCTTGTTGTAATTACGTTGATTGCCTTGATAATTACCACCTTGATTATTGTTTCGATAATTATTAGCATTTTGGTTTGGTGGAGCTTGATTTTGGCGGGAACCTTGACCGTTTTGGTTGTAAGTTCCCGTTGCTACATAAGCACTCGAAGTGTTACCATCCGCGGTAATGCACTCGGAAAGATCATGAGCTCCACCACACGATAAACAACTCTTAGAAACCACTTTAATCGAAGCGGAATTCGAAGCTTCTTGAGCTTTCCAATGGGACATAAGGTTAGCAAATCTATCAAAAAAACGATTTTCTTCATTTGCTTCATCATGTAAGGCATTAATGCTACGAAACGATGACGAGCCCATTTTGGCAACACTCGGTGTGTTACGAGGGCTATAAACCTTAGACCTATTCTCAATTATCACCAAAGCTTCCTCAACCGTTTTACACAAAAAATTACCACCTGCGGCGGCATTTAAATAATCTCTTTCATGATCATTAAGTCCATTGAAAAACGTGTCAATTTGGTGCAAGTCGGAAAAACCGTGATGAGGACATTCATGTAACATCTCCTTAAACCTATTCCAAGCCGTTGAAAAACTTTCATTACACTCTTGTGAAAATTTTGAAATCTCGTTTTTCAAGTGCATAGTCTTAGAGGGCGGAAAAAATTGGTTCATAAATTTTGAAACGAGATCCTTCCACGTCAATATAGAATTGGGTGGCTCTTTCTCTAACCAAATTTTAGCGGGCCCCGCTAAGGAATACGAAAAAAGCATCATCTTAATCGAGTCATTCGAGACATCCTTAAACTTGCAAGTGGCGGTAAGACGATTGAATTGGCGGATATGGTTGTGTGGATTGTCCTTCTCATCACCACGGAATTTGTTGTTTTGAATCATCAACAACAAACCCGTTTTCACCTCAAAATTCTCCGCAAGGATAGCGGGAATCACAATAGCCTCTCCATAACCCTCGGTGGGTGCTTGAAGTAACTCCATCATAGTTCGATTCGCCATGGTTGGTGCTTCTCTTACAATGGGTTCGTCAATAGGAGACTCCTCACTAGAATGATTTGGAGTGGGAGTTTTGTTCTTGCGTTTACGTGCACATTTTGCTTGATTACGAGTTAGTATAAACGTCACGTACAACGAGGGGACGAGCAAAGAAGATTATTTTTGGTGTTTTTAACTTTTTTCAATTTTTTTGTAGTTTTTGATTGTATTAACCTTTTTGGATCTTGGTGAATGTATTAAGTAGACACAAATCTACAAATCTCCTCCTTAATCAAATCTCTCGATTAAAGAAGCCTCAAGGAATGAAAACGATCACGTGAAGTGAACGCCTTCGATGACTTTAGAACGATGGTGGAACACCAAATCGTTCAAGAGGGTTTAATCAAATGAAACCAAGAAAATATATATGATATGTAATAATACTTTGGGCGCCAAAACCCTCGATTAGCTCTCAAAATAAAATACTCACAAGCAAGCGGAGGAAACGAGGCGGCGCGAAGCACTTAAGAGCCTTTTTCCTTTAGGTCGTGAAATACAACCGCCTTATACCCACCTTATAGTTCGTATTTTCAAAATCGAGCTTCACGAAAGTATTTATCTATTTTTGCCTTTTTTCTTTGGTTTGAGATTCGAATACAATGATTGGGTATGACCTCCCAAGTCAAGGTTGTGATTTCTCACGTATTTTGAGTACTTTGTGTATTTATTGTTCTACGTATACAATATAGTAATAGTATTAGTAGAGTGCTACTAATACAAATACTTATTATGGCTATATAAAAACAACAATTGTTCAAATCAAAAACACAACACGCCTCCCCGGCAGCGGCGCCAAAAATGATAGTAGTAAAATCACACTTGTTTAGGAAAACAAGGCAATTAGGGTAAGTATTAATCAAGTAGTTTAGGAAAACCACAAGTTATGACCCAAAAAGTAAAAGTGAGTTCGTTCTCGAGGAGGATAGTGTGTTGTGTGATGAAATGATTAATGATTTGTGATTATATTGTTGAGAAAAAGAAAAATAGAAATGGGGTAAGAAGAGAATGACTGTTACGAAGACGGATCGAGCTAAGACGAAAAGGCGTTCACGTAAAACCGTAAAAAACTACAAATTAAAAATTTTTAACCTAAAAATTAATTAAAAGCTAAAAGTAAGTCTAAAATAATATAAATAAGAATAAAAATCCAATAAGGATATTTTAAAACCTTTTATTAATTAAATATTCAATTTTAAATGCTAATTAAAGCCATAAAATTAAATATAACTAACAAAATGTCCAAAATACTATTTTATTAAACTAATAAGTTACTTATATTATTTAAAGACTAAAAAGTATTTTTCCTAAATTTTCAAAACTATTTTTCTATTTTTAAAACACTTAAAACTATTTTAAAACTAAAATAATCATAAAATATAATAAAATAATGCCAAAAATAATTGGACACTTTTAAAAATCCTAAATTACTCTAAAGGACAGTAGAAAAATAAAAAAGTTTGAAAAACATAAAATTTTTCACTAAAAGACAAAAACAATTTAATATTAAACCCTAATTAAACTAATTTTAATTCTAAAAAATAATTAAAAAGTGAACAGTAAAAACTTTTTAAACTAAAATTCTTAAATTATTTATCTAAATAAAAGAAAAATTTTAAAACTGAAAAATAACACTTTTTTGCACTAAATGCCAAAAACAGAATATTAAAAAGTATTAAAAATAGCTAAATAATGTAAAAAATACTAAATGAACAGTAATAAAAATTCTAATCAAACAGAAAAATCAGAAATTAAATAAGAAAAATATCAAAATTGGTCTCAAGTCCTAATTCACAAATTAACCCACTAAATACAAAAAAAAAATCAGTTTTCTAAAAGGGACATGTGACCTAGTTTGTCTTTTAGCTGAGCAGTGGTAAAAGTTATGCAAGCAGGAGGAACTATGTTCCCACTGATAGTGTAAAATAATGGTCAGTTGACCAAATAGCTTAGGCTAGCAATAATGCTTGGTTTTCTTTGGACAAATGGGCACCCCTACACTCAGTTGAGTGTAGGGAGTCAAATGAATCACAAAAACACACAAGTATTTCACACCAATCAAGCACAAATTGGCAAAAAAGTTACTGATTAAGCTTGGTATAGGTCTGTGATGATTTTGCTGGTTCAATTGGCAAGATAATGAGTTTCACTTGCTCAAATCTTGCACATAAGTTAACAAATTCACATACAACAGATACTCAACCCTAAAACAACCTATATTCTAGCAATGATCAAGATTTGATGGCTCAAATTCAAGAAAACAGGCAGCAAAAGCACTTTACTGATTTAGGCCATAATACCCATTCTTTTTTCAAGCAATCTTGTTTTAAACATCACCAAACTGAAAACTAAGTACATATACTACCTAATAATACCCTAATGATTGATTAAAACAGGTTTTCAAGCAAGATTTAAACCATTTAAACCAACTTAAACCCTAATCCAAACACTCCTTAAATTTCAGAAGTCAAAAATTATCAAACCAAAGGCTTTTCAAACTCAACCAAACTGATTAAAACTTACTCTAATATGCATAACAAACACAAATGAGCATAATCAAATAACACAAGAACAGATTACACCATAAGCTCATTAATTCACATAAATCACAAAATTCACAACCTTCTGAAAATTCAAACAAGTAACAAGAGTGTTACCTTGTGGGACCCACATCCGGGCCCCACTATGGCTGCAATGCCATTTCCTTTAGGCTGGGGCCTGAGAAGAACTTTGTTGAGCTGCTTGAATGCAAGACGGTGATGATGATGATTGCCTTTGTTCTTGTTTAAACCTGCATAATCACCACCAAACAAGAAACCAAATCCAAGCTTCAATAAGCTAAGCCCACAAGCTGGTGTCAAGAGCTTGTGGGGGTAGCTTATGAAACAGTAAGCTTAACAACCAACAAATGGTTTTCTGAAAAGTCTTTATTACTCAAACACTTTTTCAAACTTTTTGAAAACTGAACTTCACAAACAGATGATAAATGGAACACAGATTAAACAAGCTTATACCAACTTGTTTAAAAAAGTAAAAAGGAATTACAATTCACACAAGAAAATACCAACTTTTATATTTGATAAAAAAGGAATTACAAAAAGCTTGAAAAATCTGGAACAAGGGGTATGCACATGTTGCACCCTCCTTATATAGGTTTAAACAGAACCTTCTAGGACTAACAAACCCTAATACATGAATTGCCATAAAGGCCCTTGGACGAATCTTGAAATTTAAGTCAAATTTGGCTCACATGTGAAGGAAAGTGATGGTCAGTTGTCTTGTTTGATCTTGGACGTTAAAATGAACTTAGGGGCCAAAGGAATGAGATCTCACCATCATTCTTGTCTCCTCATGGGGTTTGGGGGATAGGGACGTGAGCAGGGAATCTTGGGGGTGTCACATGGGTGTTGTGGGTTTTGTTTTGGGGTGTGGGATGGGTTAAGGGTAAGGGTAATTAGCAATCTGGAGCAGCTTAACAAAAACCCCTTTGATTTGTGTTTAATCCGACCTGGGGAGTTCTAAGGTTTATAAGGGATTAGTGTGGGGTTTAATCTGATTTGGGGATTAATAGGTTTTAAATAAGTGTTTTGGTGGGAAGATTAAATAATCAGTTAAAACTGATTATTTAAGTTGGGTGGAAAGCAGACGTGGAGTGGGGTGTGATGTGGTGGGATGTGATTGGAGGATGGAGGTGATGTGGAGGATTGATTGGCTGGGGTGGGTTTGATGGTTTTGACAGATATGGCCCCTCAATTCTCTTGATTCCTTCACTTTGTAATAAACAACAATAAATCCCATATCCTTTGTAAATAAGTTTCATCCACTTGTCACTTTTGGCACAATCAACTTTGTAAACTTTAAACAAGGATATCTTTTGTAATATCTTCATTCTTCAAGGACTGAACTTGTACATTCTTGATAATTTAGGGACCCAAATGAAATAAATGAGATTTGCAAGGGTATAAATTGACAAGTCTTCAATCTTTCAGGGACCAATCTTGTATTTCTTCAATTATTCAAGGTCATTTTTGGAAATTCTAGATTCGGGTCTGGTTCATTGTGCAGCTTCTTTTTCCGTGTTCGTTTTTGATTGATTCTTGTGATCTTTTTTCCATTTCCTCAATATCCTTACCTAAAATACACAAGCAACAAACACAAGCATATATTTGGAAGTTTTAATGATATTTTATGCATTTTAAGCCCGATTTGGATGATGACACTATGTATAAAAGTAGTCTCATCAGTACCGAAAGATCCGTTTAACCTCTTTGAGTTGCTTTTGAGTAGGCCTGGCTTGATATCGTACACAATAGCATGTGGCATGATGATTATCAGGCCTGCTGGCTTTAAGGTACATATGTGACCCGATCATACTACGATATCGCGTTTGATCTACGAGATATGAGTATAAGTCAGCGGATAGGGATGTGGTCGACAATGGTGCACCGACGCGAGCACATGATTGCATACCATGCTTTTTAAGTATCTCTTGAGCATACTTAGCTTGGTTGATAAAGATACCACGTGGGGATTGATTAATTTGGAGGCCTAAAAAGAATTTTAGCTCCCCCATCATTGACATTTCAAATCTGTTGTGCATTTATTTTTCAAAATGTTTTGAAAGTTTTGGGTTCATAGAACCAAAAATAATGTCATCAACATAAACTTGCACCAGCAGTATGTCATCCCCATATTTATTAATAAATAGAGTAGGATCAACAGAACCTTTGGAGAATCCTTTGGAAACCAAGATGTTTGATAGTTCTTCGTACCATGCCCTTGGATCTTGTTTAAGTCCATATACAGCCTTCTTGAGACGATAGACTTTGTCAGGATGATGAGGATCGATAAATACTTCCAGCTGATTCACATACACTTCTTCCTTTAAATGACCATTGAGAAAAGCAGTTTTAAAGTCCATCTGAAAAATCGTGAAGCCCTTATGTGCAGCATAAGCAAGTAATATCCTGACTGCTTCCAAACGAGCGACTGGAGCGAATGATTCATCGTAATCTATGCCTTCTTGTTGACGGTATCCCTTAACCACAAGACGAGATTTATTTTTGATGATGGTTTGTTCTTCATCCAGTTTGTTTTTCCAGATCCATTTGAAATCTAAAATCGACATTCCATAGGGTCTATCAACAAGTTCCTAAACATTTAGGCGTTCAAACTGATGAATTTCGTCTTGCATTGATTCAATCCACGCATGATCAGTCATGGCTTGTTTGATGTTTGTAGGTATAGTTGAATTCACGGTGAGTGCATACATACACACATCGCCATCGGTTTCGAGTTGTCTGTGTGTTCAAACCGGTTGTGAAGGATTTCCAATAACTTGTTCCATTGGATGATCACGTGTCCAATGGTGAGTGGATGGATACCGTTGGTAGAATGTATGCATGTTTGACGGATTAAAATGCTGAGTAGAAGACTCTCTGGCTTCGCATACCGGTGTACCGAATGGGTTGATAAATTATTCTTCGTCAGACTTTGCATCGACTACTTGATCATTGATTCCTCCTTCAGCATTGATGGTTGGTGATGTTGGTTGTATGACAGTTTCTTGAGTTTGTTGAGTATCCAATGGAAATGTTTCTTGAGAAACGGTTGCTGAAGTAGATGTAGTTGTGTCTTGTTGACTTTGTTCGGGTGCATCAGTAGTATTGACAACGGAAGGCTTTGACACAACTTGATTGTTTCCATAGTAATATTCATCAAAGATTGGATCATATATATCAACCAACTGATTCATTTGTGTCGTATCCGCCGAGTTTGCTGTAGGAGTACTTTCTTGACATTCTTCCACACGACGTACACTCTTGTGTGTAGGTACCATTGCTGGACATTTAGGTGCGGGACATGAGCTGTTTCTTTGATACCAATTGTATACTCAGATTCACTAAGAACACAGGTAAAGATCCGGAGGTCAGGGAGGGTGGAAGAGATGTTTAGCCATTGTTAAGAGAGAAAGAGAGAGAGAGAGAGAGAGAGAGAGAGAGAGAGAGAGAGAGAGAGAGAGAGAGAGAGAGAGAGAGAGAGAGAGAGAGAGAGAGAGAGAGAGAGAGAGAGAGAGAGAGAGAGAGACTCTAATAAGTGTGTTTTATTAGTGTGAGAAAGGAAAAAAAGAAAATAAAGAACCTCACCCTCCATGGAAGTATGGAGGGGAATATATAACACGAGACTTGAACTACTTACATATGACAATAATAGCCCTTGCAAGTCCTTGCTATGAAACTATTGTATTTCTGTTAGTCGCTCACATTTAAGGCTAACAAAAGATGTTCCATCTCGATATTACATTCTGACTGAGTGGTTGGGTTTACGATTTAGAGTGCCCTAACTCCTAAAATGTTTATAGAATGGCTTCTAAGTATAATGGCCTCAACAATGAAGCAATATTATCATAATTATAAAGAAAACGTAAATAAATAACAAGAATTTGAACTTCAAAAATCAAAGACTTAATACTAAACCAAATATGTTAAAAACAGGTGGGTGTAAGATCAAGTTCTTTGTTTGTTAGCTCTAGTTATTATGTGTGATATAAGCCTGACAAGACTTACTAGAACTTAGGTGAGTTCATAGTCTCACTAGTGCTGATTTTTAAATATTTTAAAACCCGTGAGGGGGAATATATGCTAAAAATAGAATACAAGTGTTTTTAGTATGCTTCTTAGAAATAATTATTGACATTATGTTTACTGCTGCCTTGAAAGTCCCTTTTTAATTATGAACCGTTAATCATTTTCCTGGAAATGAGCGCTAAAATTGTAAATAGTACTATTTGGGGACTCACATCCCCCGTCTGGGCAAGTCGCACTTGCTAGCACCTCAGTGGTCAAACATGCATACTTTATTTTGCTAATAAGGATAGTTTGGCAGACTTTTTCATAAGGGCAATTGTGGGTTTTGTTATGTCTAGTCGCGGTATCATAAGCTTAGTGCATTGATTAACTGATTTTATGAGCGAATAATAACGTAGCTCAAGAAAAAGAATCTTGTATTCAAAATGATTTTAAACCTATGAAATCACTCAACCTTTGTGTTGACTTTAAGCATATATTTCAGATTTTGATAATTGATATTATGGAGCAACAGAATGATGACGTGGAGAGATATAGTCTTGGAAGTTTTTGTCATTCAAACCTATTTTCTAGATCTCGGGAACTTGTGGTTGTACAAAGTATGTACAAGTTATTTTATTAAAAATATCTGATTTTGAATGATAAATTATAAAGTTTAATAAAGATTATTTAAACACTCTTTTGAGTTGTTTTATTACTGTGCTTTCATATCATGAAGTAATACCCCAAAATACTATTCCGTTGTACCAAGGTAAAAATGGTAGTGTTACAACTTGATAAGAGAGATATTTCTTAATTTTGTGCAACTAAGTTGTTTGACATGAGGGTCATTTTAATTTTCAACTCTTTAATGAAGGTCATATTGTAAAACCAACATGATTTTACCACGAACAGTACACTAATAATCGTACATAAAAGATTACAACTTTCCTTATATAACATGAACACGAATCACGAATATTAATTATAAGAATTACGTACGTGTTATTACACGATAAGTATTAAGTATGTATTAATACAAGATAACTATTATCAATAATAATTATAATCACGAACATGAAATCATGAACGTAAGAATCACGAACACATAAATATGTATTTACGTATATTATTATTACGATTACGATTACGTACAAGTATTTATAATAACACGAATAAATTATAATAATGTACCAATACAAACGTACGAACATGTAATTATTAAGCATTAAAAGGTTCGGGTTTCCCTTGTGGTCCCCACCTACCCGCGGACACAAAGAAAGGAAACGGGCTTTATGGCCCAACCCATTTCACAAAAATATGCCAGGAAGGTTAATCATTACATTTTCATTTATCACATTTCCAAAACAAAGCAAAAACCCTAGCACACCTCATGGTGGCCGCCGGTTCTGGTTATGCCACCAGCAGCACCCAAAAGGAGAACGTGATGTTCTGGTTATGCCGCCATCAGTACCCAAAAGGGGAACGTGATGTTCTGGTTATGCCGCCAGCAGCACCCAAAAGGAGAACGTGACATTCTGGTTTAGCCGCCGGTAGCAAGCCAAAAGGAGGACGGGGTTTTGATTTTAATTATTGATTAGGAGTGTGTTCGTGAGATAAAGATTTATTCATTCCACGTGTTTGGGGTAATTCGAAAACCTTTATTTTTAATGTTTTTTTATGTTTTTATGAACATGTGATCATGGGAATAATTAATTAATATTAATTAACATGTTAAAATCATGGTGGGTAATAAAAAAGGTTGTTTTCGAGTTTTGGTGTTCGACTGCCACACAACCGAGAGTCCTACGACTCTCGGTGTCGCTTGGTTCGCACCACCACACGAGACAAAGGTCTCAGTGGTTTTGGGTTACGATCAGAAGTAGGGAACAAGGTACCCCGACTCACGTCGAGGGTGTCCTTGTTGTTGGTTTAGGTCACGGCAGCCACAGCCCCACCACCGGCCAAAGCCGGTGGATATTTATGGTAAGCAGGGGGAACCGCGGGCAGGCGGGGGGGGAACCACCGGCAACTGCCGGTGGGAAATCGTTTGAGGTAAGCGGCTGCGCGAGCAGGACAAGACCATCAGCAGCAGCCGGTGGCAACTTGCCGAGAGCAGGGGAAACCGCCACTAGTTTCGGGGGTGTTGGTTCACGGGTTTTCACGGGTTCGGTTCACGGCACGGTTTAATAAATAATACACGGTATCAGGTTAATTATTTTTACGAGTTTAGTTAGTTTACATGTGCATATATTTTTTTCAAGTTAATTAAATTAATTTAACATGATACCTAATTAATTTAATTAAAACATGACTTAGGTTTATTATTATTATTAATAATACATGATTATGACCTAAGTATTTTTTATTTAAATTCGACTATAGTAATTAATTAATTATAAAAACATGACATGTAATTAATTAATTATCATGACTTAGGTTATATTAATATAAATATCAATACATGTTTTAACCTAAGTATTTTATACACTTAAGTTAATTAAATCATGTTTATATTTAAATAAATCTTATAACCTATAATTTATTTAATTTACATGTTATAAGTAATAAACTATACTATTAATCACATGACTTAGTATATTAAATTAGTAAAACTAAGCTTATATTATTATCTTATAAATTCAGCTTAATTCTAAAAAAGGAAACATTCTATTTCAGCAAACTTACTATTTTTGGGAACTTTCTATTTTTAAAAACTTATTCTATTTTAAGAAGTAAATCTATTTTTGGAAACTTTCTATTTTTGGAAACTTTCTATTTTAGGAAACCTGCTATTTTTAGAAGGTTACTTATTATTACGCTACAAGTATAATAATACAAGAATATTAGTTAATACTTAATCAGAAGGCTTAAAACACATGATAAAAGCAGTGTAACATTAAAACCGGTAAAACAAGACCACAACATATAAAACGAGTCAAGACATACTATAATCAGTTACGTACGCAGTAGACAGTATACTTATACACGTATCCTTCTATGTAGCATTAGTGAGATCGAAGTAGGACTCTCTTCCGTTCGTCTTCTTCGTTCACTGGACTTAAGGTACGGATTTCCCGTCCTTTAGTAAGGCTAATCTCTTCCTTCATTAGGATTTCCGGTATGCAGCAAACTATTTTCCCCAGTAGTTACAGAATAAATGCTTATGTTTTATTAGTTACCTTAGCCATATACATGCATGACCAATTCACCTAGTTATGGAGGTACCATAACCATAACACTAGAGGCACTAGTGTTATGACTTCACCAAAGTGGAATGATAGCTCGTGGCGTCCCTTTTCAGTTATTTAGCCATTATATTATTATATTATCATGTGGGGCGTATGGGTGCATCCTAGTTACATGTTTCAGTCAGGATTTCATGGTGAATGTGGTGTGTGCCTTGCATGATGCCAAGATCAAGAATCGTGAGTTCAAAGTTGGAGAGCCGGTTCTCCTCTTTAACTCAAGATTGAAACTTTTTGCGGGCAAGCTTAAGTCAAGATGGTCCGGTCCATTCACTATTACTCAAGTGTTTCCATATGGAACTCTTGAGTTGTCACAACCCGATGGTACAAATTTTAAAGTGAATGGTCACCGTGTTAAGCATTACTTTGGGGAGGACATTTCCGTTGAAATGGTCCAAGAGATCCCCATTTTCCCCATGAATTAATTCATCAAGGGACGAGTCGAGCTAGAGACTCATTAACTCAAGCATCGTATAACTAGGTTTAGAGTGTTGTAGGATAGAAATAAAGGTATGGACTTGGAGATAAGTGTAGGGGAGACCTTCTTTTGTCTTCATGATTGTTTGTAGGGTTGCTCACTCATCTCATGCTTTGGAGCTTATGGAGGAGGCCCTTGTATCCGGTTCACTTCGTTACTATAGTGATTTTTCATTGACACCTTGTGCTTAAACATGATTTCACTAATAGTTTTCCTTTCCTTAACTTGGGTTAAGCAAAGTCTATTCATTGTCATAAGTGTAGGGGAAGTTTTTATACTTCCATGCTCTTAAACATTGAGGACAATGTTTAGCTTAAGTGTAGGGGGGTCTTCTATCGAAGTGACCTTACCTAGAGCTTGTCATTGTCTTGCATGATAACATGGAAAATTTATTTTTCAACATTTTTCAAAATTTTTATCTACTTTGGCCAACAAAAATATGCATACATATTTTTTTTGCATCAATCATTTTGCATAACACATTTGCATTGTATATATTTCTTCTTTTATTTTTCATCAAAAATATTGAAAAAGAAAAAAATATAATAAAACATGGTTTAACAAATTTAGACTTCTTTGACATATTAGGCCCGCCATGGATATTTTGACTCAACCCTAGTTTGCTTATTTTGGCATTCTCTAGCTAGTATCCTTAACCATGTAGTCCTTCATTGGTCTATTAGGCTAAGCATCCACCAATCTCATTATTTGAGATTTTAAATTTGTGGAGAATGGGAAATGATAGAGTTGAAGCAAGTATAAAAGGGCTAGATAAACTTCATGATAATTACTTGTGGCTAAACCCTTCTCTTCTTAACCTCTATTTTCTTCGCATGTATATAATTATTAATAAATAATCAAGAATGGTTTTAATTGGTTTGTAATCTCTTATGCATTTTTGGCTGATCATTCATGGTTGGTATGAGTACGTCTTAAGATTCTAAGTTAGAACGTTTTATGTGTACTAGACTTATGTCATGCTCAATATTTAGCGGGTGTTTTTCCTTTTATTCTTTTGAACTTCCTTTGTGAGGAATAAAGAAAAATAAGAGCGGCTTATGAAAAAAAAATGAGTGGCTAGAAAAAAAAAGAAAAAAAATAAAATAAAATAAATAATACAAGACTCCCAAGAGGGGCAGTGTGGTGTTAATTATAGTGACTATTGAGTTCCAATATTACCTTGACGGGTTGCGGGGATTCAATAGATTGCTCCAATCCAATATTACCTTGACGGGTTGCGGGGTTGAAGATCCAAAGTCTCAAAAAGATGGCGGATGTAAATTATTGCGTGAGTTTTATTTTTCTTTCCTTAGCGAGTGTGTAGCTACTTATGAAAGCATGACATGAGGATTTTACACATAAGGCGAATGACTTATTACTCTTGAAATGGACTTTTATTAATTGTGAGCGGTTTTTCAAGTAATGGATGAGAGGATTACTTAGGATTAAAACCGTGCTTCCTTATTTTTGGATTTTACACTTCTTATACTTCACACTTGAATAAATGACAAATTTGCCCACAAGCAATTTTCTCAAATAATAACCGGTTCCACATTTAATTGTCATGAATAAGTTGATGCACTTTTTACTTGTGAATGCAATGATCCCATTTTTTAAGCTTGGTATGGGGAAAGTGAAACTTGAGGGTGATAAGTGTCCATGGTACCCAAGCCCTAATCTAAGCCATTGAATTCTTTATGAGTTATTTCCATCAAAACCATTTCAAGAAAAATCAAAAAGATATAGATAGAATTGTATTTTGTTCATTGCATTATTAAAACTCAAAATCATGCATCATGTAGTTTAGAGTAGTGTAGATGTATCTCATATGGCCAAGGTGGGTTAATTATGAGGAAAATGTAAATTTGAGCTTTAATATATATAATTGCATGAGGACATGACAATGTTCAAGTGTAGGGGATTTGATATGAGCTTAAACTCATATCTTTTTATCAACAAATAACCCTAAAACATGAAGCAAAATACCAATTTATCTTGCAAAACAGTATTATGTGGTATGTTTGTGTTTGTGTACACTTGTGTAGGTAAAAGGATACATTTTCAAGCAAACAAGGAAAAATCAAGCTCAAATGGATGAATAAGACAAAGAAGGATCAAAAGTGACAAGACTTTGAAGTACAAGGACCTATCTTGACAAATTGCCAAAGTTGAAGGACTAAAGTGTAAATAATGTAAAAAGTCAAGATCAAAGTCAAAATTGGTCAACTATCAAGTCAACAAAGTCAAAGGATCAATTCTGCTCAAAGATGAAGTTTGGAGGACTAAAAGTGCCAAAGAAATGAAGTACAAGCCTTAAAGTGCAAACTGCCAAAGTCTAGGGGCTAAATCTGCCTATTTTGGAAACTAGTTCAAGATCAATCCATGTGATGCAAGTTTGGGCCAATAAGAAACAAGTATATATTACACACGGATTGCCAAATAGGTGCATTTAATTCCCACTAGCAGCCGCCACATTTAATGAGGAGATCACAACAGTTTGATCCGTGTGACTTCATTTCAACCAGTCAGAGCGTGCCACGTGTCATCTTCAAGAAACCAAAATTTTCCCAGGATCGTTTTTGAGCTAGACTGAATTTCATAAAGAGTTGTAAACACCAAAAGTGCTTATTTTGGAGAGACGAACACAATGGTAACAACCAATTAACAAGAAATCAACTCTATAAGAAATCCCCAATTCTTGTTCATACTTTGAATATCAGTTTTGCAGAATCATGCCACGTGGAGACCTGGGATTGGTCTCAACACGTCATCATCCCCAACAAACTCCTTCTTCAAGCCTATAAATAGCTGCTAGGTCCTCATTTGTAACAAGTAGTTAAAATTGTAGAAAACACACACTTTTCATTTTCCTTTCATCTTTCTTCCTTTTTAGCCTAACTACTCAAGAGTTTGACACACTCTTGAGTTAGTTAGTTAGTTAGCTTCATTCCAACAACTTTGTAACAACTTTCCATGAATGAAATTTGAATTCTCCTTTTCTCGCCAAATCTTATATTCACTCTACTGTTCATATCCTGCTCATACTTGATCATAGTGTTGCTGCATTGAGTTTGTTATGATCATTGAATGATCATAACTGACTTAGAAGAAGAATTGTTGTTGTTTATGTGATTTCAGTTTAAGCCTTAGCAGTTATGAAGATTCAATGCCTTTATGATGATTTCTAGTGAATAGTAGCTGTTGTTGATAGTTGATTGATGATCTAGTGATAAGGTGGTGGTTATCACTAGGATAAGAGAGTTCAGCACTCCTCTTCTTCCCAATGGTTTCTACAAAAGGTTTCAAAAGTTCTTATTTTGGTTCCACTTAATAAGTCAATGGCATGCTATATTTCCTAGTGTAATCTTGTTGTTTGCCTGATCAAAGTTGTTTAGTTGGCTGATTGTTTGATTGTTTACTTGTTTGTAGCTTATTCTTGTTTACCTGCTTTTGATTTTTAGATTGTGTTCTAGTATTAGCTTATTTCAGTCATTTTCAGTTCTTGTATCTTAATATAGTAAAAGTTGTTCTCATTGCTTGCTTGCAGTTTAAAACTATCTCATTTTGAGTCTTTAGTTTGGTTTGATAAAGGATTTGATTTAGTTTAAACCAGCTCTTTAAAAGTCTTTGAATATTCTCATTAATCTCAGATAAGGAGTGTTTGGTACTAGTTGGTTATTGAATTTCAAGTACTGGTTTTTGCAAGTTAGTGCTCAATTTCAGTCATAAGGTCTTTACAAAGTGTTTTGAGTAAGTTTCAGGTCAAATAATTGGTCAAAAAGGCAATTGGCTATAAAAGGTGTCGGTTGATTTTCATGCAGTTTAGCTTTCAAAAAGTTCTCAATTTCATTTAGCTAGCAATTACTGGTTTCTTGATGAAATCTTGTCAAACCAGCTCTCATTTGTAGCTCAATATATAAAGTTTCAGATTCCAAAAGCTTTTTACACAGTTTTCATTCAGCAAAGAGAAATAAGCAAAATCATGAAAAGCTGAGTTAAGCCATGTTTCTGTAACTTGAAACTGAATTTTTAGATCTCTTGATTCTCTTCAATAACTAAGTCAATTTCTTTCACAAAACCACTTAGAATATGGAATTATATGATTTTTGAAAGTTTCAGCTTTTTGACAAAATCCTTGGTCAACGCTTGGTCAACGATAAGCCAAATTGAGCTTAATTCGAATTTCCAGCTTATTAATTGATGAGATTTGTTCTAATTTGATTTCCCGTTCATCATTTGAGTTTCTTAATCAGTTTTGGCAAGAAAATCAAGTAGTGCTTGTTTAGTTTGTTCTAGAGCTTATTTTGGGCTTATCTTGAAGTGCTTATTTGCTTATTGTGTACTTTCAGCCAGAATCCTTCTAGAGGTCTAGCTTATTTTGAAAAAGAAGTGTTTTGCAAGTGGTTTGAACCATTTTGGTCCATTAATAAGCTCAAACGAGCTTTTTTTTTCTAACCCTGTTTTTGGCTTAACAAGAGTTGAAAATTGCATTTAGGTCCTTGTTGTTTTAAACAGTTTATAAACATGGATAATCTTCATTCTTTTTAGGGTTTGCACATTTAAGTCCTTTCAGTTTTGAGTTGGTTAAAAATCAGCTAGCAAGTTTTTTATATTGTTACAATTTGGTTAGTTAGTTACAAGTTTTACATTTTTGATCCTTGTAGTTTACTGATTTGCATTTTCAGTCCCTAGACTTGTTAGAATTTTCATTTCAAGCATTTATATTTCCTAGAATTTACATTTTCAGTCCTTGTAGTTTTAAATTTTTCATTTTGAATATTACTTGAATAAAATTTGGTAATTGCACTATGTTTTACATATAAGTAGGTAATATTTTTCAGTTTTGCAAGACTTTGTTGAATTAGCAAATAGAATATCCAAAAAAGATTAACAACCAAAAACAGTTAAAAACCCGATATTGGTTGGACTTTCAATTAGCAAGAACTGAGAAAAACGAACTGCATTATATACAATTTCAAATGGCGCCGCTGCCGGTTCTTTGACTTTACGAGAGACTATCGATTGACGGTTTTCATTGGCTTTTGGGATCCGTTCACCTTGTGAACGTTATTTTTACGTATCATAAATAAAAAACAAATAAAAAAATCAAAAAAATAAAAATATATAAAAACTAAAAAATTAACAAAACAATTCTTTTCCTAAAGAATTGACCAAAAAAATTAAAAAATCCAAAAAGCAATCTTTTTCCTAAGAGATTGCACCCAAAAATATATATTATTGGATTCTCTCGGTTTTTATGTACATATAGTATTTTCTATTAAAAACTCATAAATACAAAAATATTTTCCATATATTATTATAAGTAAATACGTATACGTATAAGAACAACCAATCTACATATCTTCCATAAGTATTGCCGAGGCAATACACCGTGTTGAGGGGCGTTTCGGTCCTTGACACGTGTATCGATCAAACAAAATAAAGCAAGAATAGATAAATACTCTCAATAAGCAACAATTCGAAGAATACGAACATTTAAGTGAATAGAAAGGCGATGTGCTATAAAATGCCATCTAAGGGTCAATAAGTACTTAAGTGCTTCGCGCCACCTAACCCCCCGTTCACTTGTAAGTATTCTAAGAAGGAAGGCTTCATTGAGGGTCTTGCACCCAAGTAGTATATACGTATATTGTTATTTCCTTGTGGATATTTAATATTGAAACTCGAAGAGGATAATCCATTTCTCTTCAAAGTCACACGAGAGCTTTTCTCTCATTCCTCGTATTGAGTTGCATGCTCACTCGCGGGCGTGCACAAATACCGATTGGTGTACAACCTCTTCCTCCGAAAAGGAAGAAAAAGAGAAAGAGTAAGACTACCACCGTCCATCAAGCCGATCACGAGAATCGTGATTTGACTCCTCCACCACAAGAAGCCATGGCTATTGATACTCGCTCTTTGTTGGAACGTATGCAAACCAATATTCATGGATATGCTAGTGCTATTAGGATTCCCGACTTTCCCGCAAACACATTTGAGCTACATACATCTACGATCACTATGGTTTCACAGTCACCTTTCTATGGTAACAAGAATGAGGATCCCCATGGTAAGCTTCCCCCACCCACCTCGGTTAAAGGTGTGAGGAGTTTCTTAGGTCATGCGGGATTTTATAGGCGCTTTATACAAGATTTTTCTAAGATAGCTAGACCGATGACTCACCTCTTGGAGAAAGAGGCTCCTTTCATTTTTAACCAAGATTGTTTAGACTCTTTTGAGACTCTTAAGGAAAAATTGACTAAGGCTCCCGTTTTGGTTTCTCCAAATTGGGAATTACCTTTTGAGCTTATGTGTGACGCTAGTGATTATGCGGTGGGGGCCGTCTTAGGACAAATAGTTAATAAGCATTTCCAACCTATACACTATGCGAGTAAAACCATGACCGGTGCACAACTTCATTACACTACCACGGAAAAAGAGTTGCTTGCTATAGTATATGCTTTTGAGAAGTTTAGACCATATCTTGTGCTTTCCAAAACCATAGTGTATACGGATCATTCCGCTCTCAAGTATCTTATGACCAAACAAGATGCTAAGCCTAGGCTTTTGAGATGGGTTTTGTTGCTTCAAGAGTTTAAGATAGAGATTCATGATAAGAAAGGGGCCGAGAATTTAGCGGTGGATCACTTGAGTAGACTTGAGCATCCTTTTCAAAGAGATTTACCACACCAAGAAATCAATGAATCCTTTCCATTAGAGGAGCTCATGTCTATCTCTTCCCAAGAGGATGCCACTCCTTGGTTTGCGGATATCGCAAACTATCTTGTGGGCAATCTGCTTATTGAGGGTCTTACTTATCAACAAAAGAAGAAGTTTCTTAAGGAAGTTAAGTATTACTTTTGGGATGATCCATATCTTTTTAGGTAATGTGCGGACCAAATCATTAGACGGTGTGTAGATAGGCCCGAGGCATTTAAGATCTTAGAAGCGTGTCATAAAGGACCTACGGGTGGACATTTTGGGACTAACTACACCGCCAAGAAAGTCTTTGATTCGGGTTACTATTGGCCTTCCATTTACAAAGATGCCCATGAAATGGTGGAATTTTGTGATGTGTGTCAAAGACAAGGAAAAATTACACAACGTGATGAGATGCCACAAAATTTTATCTAAGAGTGTGAGATATTTGATGTATGGGGCATTGATTTCATGGGACCTTTTCCATCCTCTAAAGGAAACAAGTATATACTTGTGGCGGTGGATTATGTCTCCAAATGGGTGGAGGCTAAAGCCTTACCTACCAATGATGCTAGAGTTGTTGTGATGTTTTTGAAACAATTGTTTGCTAGATTTGGTGTACCTCGGGCCATCATAAGTGATCGTGGTACTCACTTTTGTAATGATCAATTCACGAGAGTTATGAAGAAATATGGAGTGAATCATAGACTTTCTACCGCGTATCACCCTCAAACAAATGGTCAAACCGAGGTCACAAATCGTAGTTTAAAGAGAATTTTAGAGAGAACGGTGGGAGAGCATCGAGCTTCTTGGTCGGATAAGCTTGATGATGCTTTGTGGGCGTTTAGGACGGCTTTTAAAACACCAATTGGTTGTACGCCTTATAGGCTTGTCTATGGAAAAGCGTGCCACCTCCCATTCGAGCTAGAACATAAGGCATCTTGGGCTCTCAAGTGGGCTAACTTTGATTTAAACCAAGCCGGTTCACATAGGAAAGATCAACTCAATGAGATGGATGAATTGAGAGCCAATGCCTATAAAAATTCTTTGCTTTACAAGGAAAAGACTAAGAAATTGCATGATGCTAAGATCAAGAATCGTGAGTTCAAAGTTGGAGAGCCGGTTCTCCTCTTTAACTCAAGATTGAAACTTTTTGCGGGCAAGCTTAAGTCAAGATGGTCCGGTCCATTCACTATTACTCAAGTGTTTCCATATGGAACTCTTGAGTTGTCACAACCCGATGGTCCAAATTTTAAAGTGAATGGTCACCGTGTTAAGCATTACTTTGGGGAGGACATTTCCGTTGAAATGGTCCAAGAGATCCCCATTTTCCCCATGAATTAATTCATCAAGGGACGAGTCGAGCTAGAGACTCATTAACTCAAGCATCGTATAACTAGGTTTAGAGTGTTGTAGGATAGAAATAAAGGTATAGACTTGGAGATAAGTGTAGGGGAGACCTTCTTTTGTCTTCATGATTGTTTGTAGGGTTGGTCACTCATCTCATGCTTTGGAGCTTATGGAGGAGGCCCTTGTATCCGGTTCACTTCGTTACTATAGTGATTTTTCATTGACACCTTGTGCTTAAACATGATTTCACTAATAGTTTTCCTTTCCTTAACTTGGGTTAAGCAAAGTCTATTCATTGTCATAAGTGTAGGGGAAGTTTTTATACTTCCATGCTCTTAAACATTGAGGACAATGTTTAGCTTAAGTGTAGGGGGGTCTTCTATCGAAGTGACCTTACCTAGAGCTTGTCATTGTCTTGCATGATAACATGGAAAATTTATTTTTCAACATTTTTCAAATTTTTGATCTACTTTGGCTAACAAAAATATGCATACATATTTTTTTTGCATCAATCATTTTGCATAACACATTTGCATTGTATATATTTCTTCTTTTATTTTTATCAAAAATATTGAAAAAGAAAAAAATATAATAAAACATGGTTTAACAAATTTAGACTTCTTTGACATATTAGGCCCGCTATGGATATTTTGACTCAACCCGAGTTTGCTTATTTTGGCATTCTCTAGCTAGTAGCCTTAACCATGTAGTCCTTCATTGGTCTATTAGGCTAAGCATCCACCAATCTCATTATTTGAGATTTTAAATTTGTGGAGAATGGGAAATGATTGAGTTGAAGCAAGTATAAAAGGGCTAGATAAACTTCATGATAATTACTTGTGGCTAAACCCTTCTCTTCTTAACCTCTATTTTCTTCGCATGTATATAATTGTTAATAAATAATCAAGAACGGTTTTAATTGGTTTGTAATCTCTTATGCATTTTTGGCTAATCATTCATGGTTGGTATGAGTACGTCTTAAGATTCTAAGTTAGAACCTTTTATGTGTACTAGACTTATGTCATGCTCAATACTTAGCGGGTGTTTTTCCTTTTATTCTTTTGAACTTCCTTTGTGAGGAATAAAGAAAAATAAGAGCGGCTTATGAAAAAAAAATGAGTGGCTAGAAAAAAAAAAGAAAAAAAAAGAAAAAAATAAATAATACAAGACTCCCAAGAGGGGCAGTGTGGTGTTAATTATAGTGATTATTGAGTTCCAATATTACCTTGACGGGTTGCGGGGATTCAATAGATTTCTCCAATCCAATATTACCTTGACGGGTTGCGGGGTTGAAGATCCAATGTCTCAAAAAGATGGCGGATGTAAATTATTGCGTGAGTTTTATTTTTCTTTCCTTATTGAGTGTGTAGCTACTTATGAAAGCATGACATGAGGATTTTAAACATAAGGCGAATGACTTATTACTCTTGAAACGGACTTGTATTAATTGTAAGCGGTTTTTCAAGTAATGGATGAGAGGATTACTTAGGATTAAAACCGTGCTTCCTTATTTTTGGATTTTACAATTCTTATACTTCACACTTGAATAAATGACAAATTTGCCCACAAGCAATTTGCTCAAATAATAACCGGTTCCACATTTAATTGTCATGAATAAGTTGATGCACTTTTTACTTGTGAATGCAATGATCCCATTTTTTAAGCTTGGTATGGGGAAAGTGAAACTTGAGGGTGATAAGTGTCCATGGTACCCAAGCCCTAATCTAAGCCATTGAATTATTTATGAGTTATTTCCATCAAAACCATTTCAAGAAAAATCAAAAAGATATAGATAGAATTGTATTTTGTTCATTGCATTATTAAAACTCAAAATCATGCATCATGTAGTTTAGAGTAGTGTAGATGCATCTCATATGGCCAAGGTGGGTTAAATTATGAGGAAAATGTAAATTTGAGCTTTAATATATATAATTGCATGAGGACATGACAATGTTCAAGTGTAGGAGATTTGATGAGCTTAAACTCATATCCTTTTATCAACAAATAACCCTAAAACATGAAGCAAAATACCAATTTATCTTACAAAAACAGTATTATGTGGTATGTTTGTGTTTGTGTACACTTGTGTAGGTAAAAGGATACATTTTCAAGCAAACAAGGAAAAATCAAGCTCAAATGGATGAAAAAGACAAAGAAGGATCAAAAGTGACAAGACTTTGAAGTACAAGGACCTATCTTGACAAATTGCCAAAATTGAAGGACTAAAGTGTAAATAATGTAAAAAGTCAAGATCAAAGTCAAAATTGGTCAACTATCAAGTCAACAAAGTCAAAGGATCAATTCTGCTCAAAGATGAAGTTTGGAGGACTAAAAGTGCCAAAGAAATGAAGTACAAGCCTTAAAGTGCAAACTGCCAAAGTCTAGGGGCTAAATCTGCCTATTTTGGAAACTAGTTCAAGATCAATCCATGTGATGCAAGTTTGGGCCAATAAGAAACAAGTATATATTACACACGGATTGCCAAATAGGTGCATTTAATTCCCACTAGCAGCCGCCGCATTTAATGAGGAGATCACAACAGTTTGATCCGTGTGACTTCATTTCAACCAGTCAGAGCGTGCCACGTGTCATCTTCAAGAAACCAAAATTTTCCCAGCATCGTTTTTGAGCTAGACTGAATTTCATAAAGAGTTGTAAACACCAAAAGTGCTTATTTTGGAGAGACGAACACAATGGTAACAACCAATTAACAAGAAATCAACTCTAGAAGAAATCCCCAATTCTTGTTCATACTTTGAAGATCGGTTTTGCAGAATCATGCCACGTGGAGACCTGGGATTGGTCCTAACACGTCATCATCCCCAACAAACTCCTTCTTCAAGCCTATAAATAGCTGCTAGGTCCTCATTTGTAACAAGTAGTTAAAATTGTAGAAAACACACACTTTTCATTTTCCTTTCATCTTTCTTACTTTTTAGCCTAACTACTCAAGAGTTTGACACACTCTTGAGTTAGTTAGTTAGTTAGCTTCATTCCAACAACTTTGTAACAACTTTCCATGAATGAAATTTGAATTCTCCTTTTCCCGCCAAATCTTATATTCACTCTACTGTTCATATCCTGCTCATACTTGATCATAGTGTTGCTGCATTGAGTTTGTTATGATCATTGAATGATCATAACTGACTTAGAAGAAGAATTGTTGCTGTTTATGTGATTTCAGTTCAAGCCTTAGCAGTTATGAAGATTCAATGCCTTTATGATGATTTCTAGTGAATAGTAGCTGTTGTTGATAGTTTGACGATCTAGTGATAAGGTGGTGGTTATCACTAGGATAAGAGAGTTCAGCACTCCTCTTCTTCCCAATGGTTTCTACAAAAGGTTTCAAAAGTTCTTATTTTGGTTCCACTTAATAAGTCAATGCCATGCTACATTTCCTAGTGTAATCTTGTTGTTTTCCTGATCAAAGTTGTTTAGTTGGCTGATTGTTTGATTGTTTACTTGTTTGTAGCTTATTCTTGTTTACCTGCTTTTGATTTTTAGATTGTGTTCTAGTATTAGCTTATTTCAGTCATTTTCAGTTCTTGTATCTTAATAGAGTAAAAGTTGTTCTCATTGCTTGCTTGCAGTTTAAAACTATCTCATTTTGAGTCTTTAGTTTGGTTTGATAAAGGATTTGATTCAGTTTAAACCAGCTCTTTAAAAGTCTTTGAAAATTCTCATTAATCTCAGATAAGGAGTGTTTGGTACTAGTTGGTTATTGAATTTCAAGTACTGGTTTTTGCAAGTTAGTGCTCAATTTCAGTCATAAGGTCTTTACAAAGTGTTTTGAGTAAGTTTCAGGTCAAATAATTGGTCAAAAAGGCAATTGGCTATAAAAGGTGTGGGTTGATTTTCATGCAGTTTAGCTTTCAAAAAGTTCTCAATTTCATTTAGCTAGCAATTACTGGTTTCTTGATGAAATCTTGTCAAACCAGCTCTCATTTGTAGCTCAATATATAAAGTTTCAGATTCCAAAAGCTTTTTACACAGTTTTCATTCAGCAAAGAGAAATAAGCAAAATCATGAAAAGCTGAGTTAAGCCATGTTTCTGTAACTTGAAACTGAATTTTTAGATCTCTTAATTCTCTTCATTAACTAAGTCAATTTCTTTCACAAAACCACTTAGAATATGGAATTATATGATTTTTGAAAGTTTCAGCTTTTTGACAAAATCCTTGGTCAACGCTTGGTCAACGATAAGCCAAATTGAGCTTAATTCGAATTTCCAGCTTATTAATTGATGAGATTTGTTCTAATTTGATTTCCCGTTCATCATTTGAGTTTCTTAATCAGTTTTGGCAAGAAAATCAAGTAGTGCTTGCTTAGTTTGTTCTAGAGCTTATTTTAGGCTTATCTTGAAGTGCTTATTTGCTTATTGTGTACTTTCAGCCAGAATCCTTTTAGAGGTCTAGCTTATTTTGAAAAAGAAGTGTTTTGCAAGTGGTTTGAACCATTTTGGTCCATTAATAAGCTCAAACGAGCTTATTTGTTTTCTAAACCCGTTTTTGGCTTAACAAGAGTTGAAAATTGCATTTAGGTCCTTGTTGTTTTAAACAGTTTATAAACATGGCTAATCTTCATTCTTTTTAGGGTTTGCACATTTAAGTCCTTTCAGTTTTGAGTTGGTTAAAAATCAGTTAGCAAGTTTGTTATATTGTTACAATTTGGTTAGTTAGTTACAAGTTTTACATTTTTGATCCTTATAGTTTACTGATTTGCATTTTCAGTCCCTAGACTTGTTAGAATTTTCATTTCAAGCATTTATATGTCCTAGAATTTACATTTTCTGTCCTTGTAGTTTTAAATTTTTCATTTTGAATATTACTTGAATAAAATTTGGTAATTGCACTATGTTTTACATATAAGTAGGTAATATTTTTCAGTTTTGCAAGACTTTGTTGAATTAGCAAATAGAATATCCAAAAAAGATTAACAACCAAAAACAGTTAAAAACCCGATATTGGTTGGACTTTCAATTAGCAAGAACTGAGAAAAACGAACTGCATTATATAAAATTTCAAGGACTTATACATTTCCGCTACTATTAGTCTTATGTATGTTTCAGCCATTCATACTATGTCGTATATCCGTGCATTGAGCGTTATGCTCAGCCGTTACTTTCCTTTTCATGTCCCAAAACGGCAGGTACCCAAGGACGGACTCGAGCATTTGGAGGAAGTGCAGAGGATGGATGCCGCCATAGACTTCTTCTCCTTTTTGCCATATACTTATGCTTGTCTAGTCTTTCCGAGTTCATTTACTTTATTTATGTTTTGGGCTTATGTTTGGTAACTGATGTTTGATTCCAGTTTTCCTTTTAGTCATGTATGTTTTACTACATATTACCTTTCATGCTTTGATGACACGCTATAATTACGCTTAACGGTCCACTTATCAAAATGGGATGTTACAGTTATGGTATCAGAGCCAAGGCTTCGACCTGTAGGCTCTAAAACTTGACCTGTGACTAGTGGGTAGTCACCAGGAGCTTCCTAAGCCAATGCTTGTTATTCCACGTATTGATGTGTTCAGTGCATTATTGTTTTAACCATGATGTTTTCAGCACCTTGATGTTTTCATCGATGTTGTTATACTAATATGGATGGACAACCATCATTCATATTTAGTTATGTGTCATTGTTTCATGCATGATGTTCCTCGTGAACTGTGGGTATGTGGACTGAACCCCAGTAGTTCATAATTAGTCACATAAATTTTATTTTTTCTTATAAGTTTTATCAAATGATTTTTATTTATTTATTTTTCATGTATCATTGTTGCAGGAATTTGGACTAAGTAATGGTTGGTACAGGACTGGCCCTATTTAGTCGCATGTGCTTTTATCGAAACTTTTAACTTTAGGACCGACCCATAGGCATCCCCTCGCCATGTCTTTTGTTTTGGGTAAGCGACCATTGGCGTTTACCCTCGCGCACTGATATGAGCAAAATCTCATATCAATTAATCAACAAATCACCCTAAAACACATGGAAAACACCTAACTTTTGTGCTATAAAGCGGTATTATGTGGTATGTTTTGTGTTTGTGCTTAAATAGGTAACAAGGATACAATTTCAAGCAAAGAAGTGGAAATCAAGCTCATTTATGATGAAAAGACAATAGAAGGATCAAAGATCACAAGCCATTTGAAGTCAAAGGAGCTATCTTGACAATATTTAAAAGTTGAGGGATTTATATGCAATATTGGAAAAAGTCAAGATTAAAGTCAAACTTGGTCAACCTTCAAGTCAACCAAGTCAAGGGACTTAAATAGTCAAGAATACAAATCAAAGGACATAATTTTCCAAAAGAATGAAGAAAGGAGCTCAATTGTATATTCTGCCAAAGTACAAGGGGTAAAAGTGACAAAAACATAGCAACTTTTGTTATGATCTAAGTCATACTCCTATCCACCAATCAGAATACAAGAAAGAAGGGTGGTGGATCACCACGTACCAAGCCAGCTGGCCAGTAACTCTTAATAAACAAATCGGAGTGGGGGCGCATTTATTTCCTTTTGACAAATCACATTGCAACACTCCATAATCCATTTATCCAAAAACGAATAATGATCCGTGTGCTAACCCAAGTACAAATAAAATGATGCCACGTTTCATCTTCAACCATCAACGAGCCCAAAATCCAGTTTAAGCTACACTACATTTCATGACAAACTTTCTACATGAAACTTACTCGCATTTCAACAAGGAATCCAACCCTTATGATCAATTAGACTAAAATTGGGAGAATCAAAAACCCCCTTTTGTGTTCTTGGAGACAAATTGGCAATCAAGAAGAAGAGTACACCTGACACTCTCTCATTGGCCAGGACACGTCACACTCCCCAACAACTTGTCATCCAAGCTCTATAAATAGAAGTTAGGACCTTCATTTGTAACTGTGTAGTTAAAGTGTGAAAAACATACACTTGTAATTTCTCTCCCATTTCTAGTTAATCTTTCAGTTAGAGCTTCTCTCAAGTGTTTGACACACACTTTAGAGGTAGTTATTCAGTTAGCATTTGTAACCAATTTTCCGTCCAAATAAATAAAACACAAAAACATTCAATGCATACTCTTATCTCTCCTTACTTCACTCAATTCTGAATTATGTTTGACATATTGTGTTTATGTTGATCATTCATTGATCAATAGAATTTGTTATGTGATTTGGGAGCTATTCAAGTGTTCATTAGCAGATTTAGTTCCTTTCCATACATGTTGAAGCCATTTGAAGCAGAATAGATGATTAGATCAGAGATAGCATTTGGAGGTGATATGGTTGTTGATACTATTTGATTTGGGTTTAAGGAAGTGTAATCTAGAGAGCTTAACACTCCTCTACTCCATCAGAGTAGGCTTCAAGCTAAAAGGTCTTACAATTTTGTTTTTGGTTCACCTAAAAAGAATTGCACGCTAAACTTCTAGTGTAAAGATTAAATGTTGAACTGATCATGTGTTTAGTAAAATTCTATAGTAATTGAGTTAGTGTGATAGAATTTGAGTGATTTTGTAGTCTGAATTGTATTTCACTTGATTTCAGCTTTAAATTGCATCAGTTTTTAGCCATTGAGTTCATTTTGTTATTAAGTGAGTTTGTTGTAAAACCTCTGATTTTACCTTATTGACAAACTTTGTCAACTGTTGTACTCTTTATTTTTGGAATCTATGCAACTCCACTTTTATATGACTTATTATTAATCATATACCTTTGTCATACCATATTTCATATTTATTTGTACCTATATATGAACCCTTAGTCATTATTGACTACTCTGGCAATTGACTGGCCACCTGAATGAACAAGGACTCAAAACCTCAGTACACATTTTGGGATAAACTGTATCATTATTTACTTAATTTATTAAGTACTTGGACTTATATTTATATGTATATATTTACATATATCTCATACTATGAATAAACACCGAACACTTTAAAGACAATGTACATTATTTTCAAATTGTCATTTATTTACTCCATTCAAGTAAAAAACTTATAATGATATATTCATTATACACTTTCACTAAATTACCTAAAGGTTTAACTAAAATACCTAGAAACTTAACCAATGCATACAATATAATACAAGGACTATTATTATCTCCCAATACTTGATACAAGGTAACACAATTATCCAAAAATTTATATATGTGCCGTGTATAGGCATGCATACACCAAAAGGAATGCATACTTAACATGTAACTATGAAAACTAATCATGGGGACTTTTGTCAACCCCCACCATGCAAGCCATACACAAACCACTATTTGGGACATACTTTATCCCCCTTACCTTACTTACACACGACACACAACAAGGAAGGACTAAGCACATGTGTTTTTGCTATTTGAGGGATACAAACCATGCATATCTTACAATATCTAGACAAGATACTCCATAGATCCCCAATTACCACAATTGGATACTCCATATATTTCCATTTCTAGATATAGCCGAGCCTCCCAAAGATCATGCAACATAAACTATTTTCCAAAGTCTTCTCTACTCTCTCTCTATCCCATGGTTTGGTTTCCATCTTCACCAAGATCCACTCAAGCTTCCATTGATACTATTTTATACTATCCTAAAACATGTCTCATACTACATAAGTGCAAATCAATACTCCTTGCTACACCTACTTACACTACACAGCAATATAAAGGAACCCTAGCTACCCAAGTGAAGGCCACAGCTAATATTTTATTACAAGGGTTCACCATTGTTGAAACCAAGCTCAAATCCCTACTCATCCTCTTATTCATTCCTTGATCTATCTAAAAAAGTAAGCATCTTAAAACTTAACTTTCAATATACTAATTTTCATACACATAAACATACACATGCTTATCACTAGTAAAAACTTAATGTTGAAACGAAACCATGAAAACCCTAGACCATATAGGCCACGGCTAAAATGTGTTATGATCTAATGTGTTATAAAAATGTTGCTAACTATAATATATATAACATTACGAACAAGTTAAACTATAAAAACAATGAAGAACCTAAGCATGCATATATTAGACGTGGGGTTTTATCCCTATGGTTTAGTATTGACTAGCTATGTAATACTTATTCAAGCCTAGAATGTGACAATCCGTCAATTTACGATTGATATTTTATTCTCAATATTTATTTGAAAATATTATTTTATGAACTCACTTATTTTTGGGAAGAAATTTGGATTTACGTCTTTGAGTAGCATCGACTACGTCTAAACCGGAGGATTCAACGTTACGTGCTTACGTTTACATACACCATTTTTGGTGACAGTCCGACATTTCAGAAAATAAATTTATCCGTAAATATTATTTTGGAGTTTTAAATTTGTGTTCGTTCATAAACTCACAAATTTACGAGAAGAGATTAAGACTTACGATTTTAATTTAACGTCCTTTACGACTAAACCGGAAACCCTAGGATTACGTATTTATGTTTTCAAACTCCGTTTTTGATGAGACAATTTTTATTATATTCGTTTTGTGCCGTTGATTCATAATTTATAAAAACGTTTTTCGTAAAACGACCCGAGGGCACGCAAATCGAGGAAACTAGAATCGAGGAATACCCGTAAACTAGTGAGATGGGACAAAATACATTGTCCCACCCCACTAGCTTACATGGGACGGCAAGAATGTGTACGACACACCACATTTGGTGTCATTTTATTAACTAGATAGACACTTGTCCATCAAGCTTACATAATAAGCAAGCTTACAACAAAACCATGTATACCATACCACTTTCTCATTTACCTCATGCAAAACCACTCTCAAAACTCTCTCACCCTCCCTTTCTCTCTAAAAATGCCGTCCCATATCTCACAAACAACACCCTCATTTGATCAAAATCAACCACAAAATCTCATGTTATTCATATACATGTTGATGCCCTTTTGAAGCCCTATTGATTGGTGCAAGTTATAACATCCATGGAGGAGTTTCCTTGGTGTCTTGAGGCTGATTTTCCACAAGGTATACATGAAGGATGGTGGTCTTGAAGATGGTCTTGGCTATGCACAAGTTTCTCCATCCAAATCCATGTCAATCTCATAACCTACATCAACTTGGTGGTATAAAGATTGTCCTCCTCATCTTCTTGTTATTTTGATTATGTAAACATGTATTTTATTTCCTATTGTATATGTATATGATGATTATATGATGATAAAAATGTTATGTGGGGATTTGGTGTTGATAAACATGATTAAAAAGGTGAAAAACCATAAGAAACAAGGTTAAAATCTTGGTTAAATTTGTTGGCTGTATAAAACAGTAAAGAAACAGTTCATGGACTGATAAAATGATGAAATAGAATCCATTTACAGTAAGCTATATGTCTTGTACACATGTGAGAGTTGGCCATGCAATGGAATCATTGTAATGAGTGAGATATGATCAAAACAAGTTTAAGGAACAAATATGAGTTCACTGTTTTGAAAGATATTTAGAAAATACTTAGAGGATGATTCAACAGTAGCTATAGTAGAGTTAAATGTAGCACATATCATATAGTTTATGTGATAAAAATTTGAGCTTCTATCTCCATATAGAACTCAAGATATGGCAGTTTTGGTGAAAGTGAAGATAAAAATCAGATTTTGGAAAATAAAGTATAATACTATTATATAAGCACTCAAAATTATATTGTATAAAATGTAAAGTTAAAACCCACTAACTCTTGGATTTTATTTATATAAATATGTACAATGATAAATAAGTGGAAATTTTATAAAAATGTTAACTTGTTATGTTTTATAAGTTATAAAAACTATAAACATGATTTTTACGACTTTTTCGGCTAATACCGTAAAATTAACGTTTTTGTTAAATAAAACTTAGATGGTTGGACCCGTATAATGAAAACTTTATAAAACTTATATACTGATATATAGACATGTATAACAAGTAAAAACCGATAAAACCCGAACTATAGGACATACGGACATTAACGAGCTAAATTAACGTTATTGGACTAATAATACAACAAAAATGGACTAAAACACTTATAAACTTATTATTGGGCTTAACCCATTTAGGCCCAACTTGTAAGTGTAGATACTGATAATATAAGTATAACATGGATTGATACAAGTTAAAGAACTTATAATAAGTTTATTGGACTTAAAACGCGTAAATAGGTAAAACTAGTAAACTAGTAAAAAGATACCAATACGTAAACACTAAAACGAGTTAATGAGAATATGTATACCCACTTGATCATCATATATAAATAATCATCATATGTATACATAATTATTATTTTTATAAAGTCATTGGACATGAGTCTAAGACCGATTATTATTTATATAGGTTTCCGTGATTGAAGCGCGTACCGTACATCCGAATTGCCAATAACCCGCCTTCCCACATCAACGTGAGTTCATAGCCTCGCACTCTTTTAAATGTTTTTATAAATGTTTTATAAACCCGCGAGGGAGATAACATGTAAGTTTTTACAAAATAGGACACCATTTGTCCCGATTGTTGTTTATTGATTTGGACCCGAATGATTGAATGACCCGATTGTATGACCCGATAAATGATTAAAGGACCCGATAGATGAAATTAAATGGATTATTAAAGTTAGGTTATGTCACTAAAAGTCCCATAAGCATGAATTGTGAACTACCGGGATTTGGTAGACGCTTATGCATTTAATAGTACTATTTGGGGACGATCACCCTAGTTCGCGCCTTGACGATTGATCCCCGTCGTGCCACATTGATTGGTAAGTGAATTTATGTATGAGAAGATTTCCATAGCGTGACCTTTGTGACGACACGCTACTTTAGATGGTCAAAATTGGTATCGGGTTAGCTACCCGTTGTTGGTTTAGTAAGGTAACAATGTCATGCGGCTTATAATAATCCAAACTAACGAAATACTACTAGACGCTCTGAATTACGATGTATTGCCTGACTAGCAATACTGGGTCATACTATTGATATTATGTTTGTGTTTTGGTTTTCATAACCATATTCATATAACGGTTTTTATTTTCATACAACGTCGTAAGACGTATTGTATGACGTTTTTACGACATTGGCTCGTATAATGATTTTTAAGGCTTTTTATAACCATATTCATATAACGGTTTTATTTAATCTATACAACGTTGCAAAACGTATTGTATGGTGTTGTTAACGACAATGATTCGTATAATGATTTTTAAGGCAAATGCCTATATTATGATTTTCGATAAGGATTTGTATAAGATGACTTTGGCTATTTTATGGCCTATTAAAAATGATTTGTACAAAATGATTTTCAGTAATAATTTTATACTGATATTATACTGATGGATTTTATTAAACCCTATGAATTCACTCGGCGTTATCGCTGACCTTTTCTTTTAACATGTTTTATCTCAGGTACTTGAAGGTAATTCTCGGGAAGACGACAAGAATTCATGGCCCGCACTTAAACAAATATTTTCCATTCAAATACTTTGTAAAACTTTGTATGAAATAATATGACTTGGGACCGATGTAACTTTGAAATTTATGAATGGAAATGCTTTATTAATAAACGACGCGATTTTTATGCGTTGTCTATGATGTGAGTAATGTGCTATCCCGTAACACCAACTAGTCTTCCGCTGTACTGAGTTGTATAAATTTGGGGGTGTTACAGTTTGGTACCAGAGCTCTCGTTATAGAGAACGAAAGATTTTTAAAAACTAAGGTTTTGAATAAAACTTTTCAAAATCTTTTAACTATAAACATTTTTCACAAAATGGCAAAAAAAAATCTTTTGACTATAACGGTGCCGAAGAATTCCCGAGTTACCGACAAGGCCAGACTGAGAAGTGCTATTTTAATATATATATAACTTGAATTATATATATATATATATATATATATATATATATATATATATATATATATATATATATATATATATATGATGTAATTTTATTACATGATTGTTTGATGATTATTTCTATATTTATACGAGGTATTTATACGACGTAGATTGTCACAAGTAACCCTAACTCCCCTAGCAAATCAATCGAAGCTATTCTCGTAGGAATTCTAGCTATCCTAGATCTAAACCAAGTTGTGGATATCTATGATCCCAACAAAATGGTTAATATTCGTAGAAATATAGATATTAGTTGATTGTGATATTGAAAAATAATTGGCGAGATTAAATTTGATATCGATGTCATGACGATCTTTCCTTATAGAGTGGAGCTTGATAAAACGTTACCGCCTAGAAAGATGTCATCTGATTCGTGTCATCCAATTCTTAAATTGAAATCGAAAGGGTGAATGTTGCACTTGAGGCTATCATTAGAACCATTACCCAAAAGCCTCATGCCACTAGTACCTTTCCGAGAAGTCTAGTTGAATGATCAAGTCATTTCATACTAGTGACTCATTTGATAACTATTGATGAAAGAGCTATAGGATTGGAAATTAAGTGTTATACATATCGAGCTTTTATTGCCCTATTAAGGCCTAAGAATAAGATTTAAATTATTGGAGAATGAAGTAGAATATCGCATTGAGTATAAATTGGTCGAAACTTGAATAAAGTAAAATTTAACCTGTATGGAATATGAGATTGTTAATATAAGTCGTTAAGCCCTGTGATTGAATTATAAGGATTTAATTGATTGTAGGTTTGTGTTAAGTGTTGTTTCTAGGCCATTGTCCAATGATGAGGATGCCCAATGTCCAACAAATAAATTGAAGAAATCTTCTTCTGAAATTGGGACCGATGGATCTTCCGGGACAGGTAGGACACCTAATGACTCTTGTAGATTAGTATTCATTGTGGTATCTTTTAAAATCCCTAACTTAACTGAGACATCAGTTGGCAGGATGAGTTCTGAGAATTGTATGATATAGTGACACATAATATGTTACGGTACAATTTTGACTTATTTGTGATTAATGAAAAGACTACTTTTGATTGCTAAATCCTACATGTATCGATGTTATCTATCTTTTATTGCTTCATCCTAATGTTCGCATTAGTAATGCAACCATTGAACAAGTACTCATCTTGATTTGAGTTACATTGTGAATTATTCTCTTTTGAGTGCCATCGAGATCATGAACCTCATGATTAATTGGCCAAACTCATTTCCTATTATATTGTAGTTAGATCTTGGTGAACGACTGAAATTGTGTATAATGTAGTTCGTTTTTTCTCAGTTCTTGCTAATGGAAAGTCCAACCAATATCGGGTTTTTAACTGTTTTTGGTTGTTAAGCTTGTTTGGATATTCTATTTGCTAATTCAACACAGCCTTGCAAAACGGAAAAAATATTACCTACTTATATATAAAACAATTTGCAAATACCAAGTTTTTATTCAAGTAAAACTTAAATTGTAAAATATGAAACTAAAAGGACTGAAATTGTAAATTCTAGGTAAGATAAATACTTGAAATGTAAATTCTAACAAATCTAGGGACTAAAAGTGTAAATCAGTAAACTACAAGGATCAATTATGTAAAAATTAAAACTGAAAATAACAACTTTTCAAACTACAAGGACTTAAATCTTGCAAACCCTAAAAACTTGGAAGTTTAGCCAAGTTTACAATCTGTTTAAAACAATAGGGACCAAAGAGCAATTATCAAAACTATTTAAGCAAAAACGGGTTATGGATGAAAATAAGCTCGTTTGAGCTTATTTCTTAACCAAATTCAATGAGACAAGTTTCAAAACTTTTCAAATCCAAAATAAGCTACGTGTGTCAAAGGAAATTGGCTAAAGATTCAAAATAAGCAAATGAGTGCTTATCAATAAGCTCAAAATAAGCTATAACAAAAACTAAACAGTCACAACTTGATTTTTTTTAATGAAACTGATTAAGCAACTCAATTAATGAACGGGAAATCAAACTAGAACATTTTTCATCAAGTAATAAGCTCTAAATTTGAATTAAACTGAAAATGGGCTTATGTTGACCAAGCATTGACCAACTTATTTTTCAAAAAGCTGAAACTCTCAAAAATCATGTAACTCAATGACTTAAGAGGATTTGTGAAGAAAAATGGACATGTTAATGAAGAGAATAAAGAGATACAGATTTCCAGTTTCAAGTTACAGAAACTTGACTTAAGTTTGCTTAACTGAATTTTGCTTATTCCTAACTGCTTATTGTAAACTGTAGAAAATCCTCTTGGAATCTGAATCTCTATGATATAAGCTATGATTGAGAACAAATTTGGTGCAATTTCATCTAGAAATGAATGAATACTGATCAAATCAAATTGACAAGTTCTAAATGACCAAACTGCATAAGACTGACCCAAACATTTTTGATGCCATTTGCCTGTTTGACTATCAAAATGACTTGTAAATGACTTAAAACACCTTTATACCACCTATTAACTGCAAATGAACTCTAACAATCCAAAACTCAATACTTGAAAGCTCTTTTAAAGCTAATCCCAAACACTCCTTAAACTGATATTACAAACTTTTTGCAAAGACTTTTTAAGATCTGAATTAAGCTGAATCAAATGCTTTTAACTACCAAATTTTATACTCAAAATGCTATGATTTAAGACTGAAAGTGAGCATTAAGAACAACTATGACCAAATAAGATGCAAGTATCAAATTCCAACTGAAAATAAGCTAAGACTAGACTTAATCCAAAACTAAGAACAAGTAAGCAGATTAAGCTACAAGCAACCAAAATTCAAACAATTAGCAACTCTAAACAACTTTTATCATGCAGACATCAAATTTACACTATGAAAAGAAACATGCATTTGACTTGTTGAGTGGAACAAAAACAAGGACTTTAAAACCTATTGGAGTAAACCACTGAGAAGAAGAGGAGCGCTGAGCTCTCTTAGCCTAGTGATAACCACCACCTTATCACTAGGAAATCAATCAATCAACAAGAACAGCTAACAAATCAACAGGAATCATCATCATGCTTGAAATCTTCAAAAACTATGGAATGAACTGAAATCTTCAAGAACAGCTAACAAACTCCTTCAATGTCAGTTATGATCAATCTATGATCATAACAAACACAAAACAGCAACTCAAGTATCCAATATCAGCAGGTAATGAACAGTAATAGGAAGAACAGTTTTGGCGGGAAAGGATGAATTTGAATTTTATTCAATGAAAACGGTTACAAAGTTGTTGAAAGGTAAGTAACTAACTAACTAACTCAAGAGTTTGTCAGACTCTTGACTAGCTAGGGTAAAAATGGAGGAAAGGGAAAGAAATTGAGAAACTATGTGTTTTTACAAAATTAAGCTACACTTTACAAATGAAGTCCTATCATCTATTTATAGGCATGAAGGAGGAGTTTGTTGGGGTTGGTGACGTGTCAGGACCAATCCCAGCTTGCCACGTGTACAATTCTGCACAATTGCATTTGCAGGTATGAACAAGGATTTGGGGTTTCTTGATTGAGTGGATGATATGTTAATTGACTTGTACCATTGTGTTAGTCTCTTCAAAATGATCAACTTTGGTGTTGAAATCTTTTCATGAAATGGCTTGTAGCTCAAACGCGATCCTGGTAAAAATTTTCCTTGAAGAAGACGCCTCGTGTCAACATGTGAATGGCCCAAAAAACGTCACACGGATCACACTGTTGTGATTGGGTATTAATGAATGGCGGCTGTGAGTGGTTAATAAATGCACCAGTTGGTGATCTGTGTGCTTTGTTTCCTCTCTTCTCATTGGTTGATTCTTTGTCACATGGATCAAACCTTGAATATCTTTCAAATGTTAGCAGAATCAGTCCCTTGATTTAGCAGATTATTGTTTTGAGCTAGGAGCTTCATTCTTTTGACATATTTGGTCCTTCAACTTTCATACTTGAACAAAATGGTCCTTTGACTGATTTGACTTGAGAGTTGACCAAGTTTGACTTGAATCTTGACTTTCACAATATTTGCACTTTTAGTCCTTCAACTTTGACAACTTGTCAAGATAGGTCCTTATACTTCAAAGTCTTGTCACTTTTGATCCTTCTTTGTCTTTTTCATCCATTTGAGCTTGATTTTTCTTCTTTTGCTTGAAAATTTATCCTTTTACCTACACAAGTGTACACAAACACAAACATACCACATAACACTGTTTTTGCAAGATAAATTGGTATTTTGCTTCATGTTTTAGGGTTATTTGTTGATAAAAGGATATGAGATTAAGCTCATATCAAATTCCCCTACACTTAAACATTGTCATGTCCTCATGCAATATTATATATTAAAGCTCAAATTTACATTTCCCTCATAATTAATCCACCTTGGCCATATGAGATGCATCTACACTACTCTAAACTAAATGATGCATGATTTTGACTTTTAATAATGCAATGAACAAAATACAATTCTATCTATATCTTTTTGATTTTTTTTTCTTGAAATGGTTTTGATGGAAATAACTCACAAAGAATTCAATGGCTTAGATTAGGGCTTGGGTACCATGGACATTTATCATCCTCAAGTTTCACTTTCCCCATACCAAGCTTAAAAATGAGATCATTGCATTCACAAGTAAAAAGTGCATCAACTTATTCATGACAATTAAATGTGGAACCGGTTATTAATTGAGCAAATTGCTTGTGAGCAAATTTGTCATTATTCAAGTGAGAAGTATAAGAAATATAAAATCCAAAAATAAGGAAGCACGGTTTTAATCCTAAGTAATCCTCTCATCCATTACTTGAAAAACCGCTCACAATTAATATAAGTCCGTTTTAAAAGTAATAAGTCATTCGCCTTATGTGTAAAATCCTCATGTCATGCTTTCATAAGTAGCTACACACTCGCTAAGGAAAGAAAAATAAAACTCACGCAATAATTTACATCCGCCATCTTTTTGAGACTTTGGATCTTCAACCCCGCAACCCGTCAAGGCAATATTGGATTGGAGCAATCTATTGAATCCCCGCAACCCGTCAAGGTAATATTGGAACTCAATAGTTGTGACACCCTAGAACCGATGTCATTAACGTTACCCTAAATTACGCTAATTTTTTTAAATTTTTAATAAATATTAATTGCTACATATTTTAGTATTTTGGTTAAAGCCGATGTTCGAGGTTATAATTTTTACGATTGACGATTCAAGAAGGACGATGACGAATACGATCCCGATGGATCCCCAAATTTCTATAATTATTGACGTTTTATCGATAATGTAATTTTTCGAGAATTTTACTTACGGTTCGTGTTAAGTTGAGTCGGGTGAGTTTTATAGCTTTCCGGGTACATTTAAAGTATCCCAAAAGTATTTTGGAGTGTTTGGGATTATTTCCGACTCCCGTAAATTTTTCTAAAATGACTAGTGAGTCAAACCCGCAAAGTTTTAGTGTCGTTTTTACTTAAGGCCAAAAGAAAGCCTAAATTGCACAAGGGGTCCTTCCAATTTTACAAAAGGGGAAAGGAAAACACATACAACACAAAAACACTTGGAAAAAAAAATTTGTTCTCTCCCTCTCTTCCTCCTTAGGCCGACGGTCACCCCCAAACCACCAAAAACCACCATTATTTTTTTTTCTACTTGGTTTTCATTAAAACTAAGGTTAGACCACCTCTAATCTTATCATTCCCTACCTTTCTATGTACTCAAATCCAACATGCATTCAAACTTTTTTTTCAAGAATCAAAGGAATTTCTCAAACTCGTTTTTGAGGTTAATTGGATAAATGCATGTTAAATTCGTGTGAAATGACGGTATAATCACTAAACAAACCCACCAAAATTGATTTGGTTGTGGTGTTTTGGTCACCCAAACCCCACGGCTAAGGGGGGTGTTTGGGGAGCCATGGTGATTGATGTTTTGAGCATTGGTTTTGTGTTTAATCTTGTGTTCATAGGTGTTTTAGATGGATACAAGTGTTTGCATGTTTGTTTTTAGGTTTTTAGCTTATGAGTTTGATGATCAATAGGGGTTAGGAACTGAAAATATGGTTTGGTTGTGATTAGGGAAGCTTAGGATGATGCCTAGAGATGATAAATAGGTTTGGAATCGAGCGTAAGTATGATTTTGGTATGGTTAAATTTAGGCAGAAAGTTTAAGGCATTTTTGTAAAAATCATTTTGAAAACAGGTCTTGTGGATAGGATAGACTTGTAGAGAATTTTCTTAGCTTCGATTTGGTATAAAGTAGAGCTTACGACTCCTAACGAGTCAAAAGTTACGACGTTTTGAAATTCGTGTACCGGGAGATGAAAACCGTCATAATCCGAAGTTATGATTGGTTTTAGGTCAGATCCCGGGGACTATAAGTCTAGTTTGGTAAATGGTCAAGGACTGAATTTTGGTGTCAAACCTGCACATTTGAGTCTATTATAGGACTTAGGTGTCAAATGGGTCAATGGAGTGTTTTAAACGGGTCAAACGGGTCCAACTTGGTCAAAGTACAATTTCAGTCCGAAAAATGTAGTTTTTGGAAAAGCGTTGAGTAACGGGTCGTAGAAGTAAAAATTTTTATTGGGATTAAATATGTGTTATCTACAGGTCTTATAGTATTTTTGAGAATTTTGTCAAATTTTATAAAAATGGTTAAGTATAGTAAAACAGCCCGTACTTTTGGTAAGTATCGGCGAAAATGAATAAAAATGGATAACATTAATAATAAGGACGAATGGTGTAAAATGAATAACGCTTGTTGTTTTGTGTTGGCGTGAGTTGTAATTGTCATAAGTGACTAGTATCTATGTATTTTATACAGTACCATAGGGTTTTTAAAATGAGATTACTCATTACGCGTTATTTGGTTGATAGGTGTTGATTTACCCGGGCATCCGTATCGTCGTCAGTGATCATCTCTCGAACTATCGACTACTTGATATATAAGGTGTGAATTTATAGCCTCGCTTATTATTATTTCAAACTGTTTTACCCGCGAGGGAAATGCATGCTAGTTTTTAAAATGAACATATGTCATGAATGATTGTTGGTCCCGAATGTTGCCTTTGAAATTGTGTTGAGTACCTAGTTGCAAAAGACCCTAATTTCATGAACTATTAACTATTGTTTAGTCCTAGCGTGGATTAGAAATAGCCGCTTATACAAAGTGATAGTACTATGGGGTTGACTACCCTATCTGAGACGAGGGCTAGTAAGTTGATACCCCCTGCGGACGGATAATTTGTGATAAGAGATAAGGCATAATTGCAACTGATGCCTTATTAGGGGCCTTGGTTTCATCTGAATCACGCCGGTAATTATTACGCGGGTGATTGAGTTAACGGTTTAGTGTCATGAGCTTAAACACAATTGCCAGTATCTTGAATATAGATTGTTTGATCGACAAGTCTATGAATGATCGTGAATGATTTTTATTTCACATATGTTCAAAATGAATTGTAAAACCTATGAATTCCACTCAACGTTTTCGTTGACCAAATTTTGGCATGTGTTTCAGGTAACCGTTGAAGTGTAGCATGGAGCGTGCATGGGATGGATGTTGTGTGTATGGCTTGGAGTCTGCTTGTTTTTCCTCCCTTTTCTACTTAAACATTTTTAACTTTAATGATTATGTTGTGGTGAAACTGTAAAATTTTGGGTTGAGATTCATGGGGACCGAAAACGCTAAACTCTGTTGTACCAAGTGGGGTTGGAAAAACCGTAGACATGTATCTTTTAACAATTTTTAATTCAAGTTTTAAGTTGACGTCTCTTTAGAGTCGTTCGATATATCTTGTGTGTAATGATAACTGTGTAGCACCCAAATGTTGTAGTTCCGCTGCGCATAGCATTTTGTGGGGGTGTTACAGATTGGTAATCAGAGCCATGAGTTATAGAGAACTAGGTCGTTTTTTGAAAATCCTAAACTATAACTTTTGGTGTCGTAAGAAATTGTCCAAGCACACACAACTATCCTGCATGGCTCCGGTAAGATTTATTTTTGTATTCATGGCATTTGACGTATACTTTTGAGTTGAAGTATATATGTGGGTAATTATTACGTAAGTATGGAAATTACTATATGTAGACGTTGAAATTATACGTGGAATATCCGACACCGTAATTTTTGTATTAATCATGCATGAGCATCATATTATTACATTTTGGGCATATGTACCACCTTTGCATTGCATTTGCATGCACGTATTCATAAATATTGTATAATTACTTATGTACCCTCCGAAATTCGCTGTTATTGCAGGAATGGCCGAGGTACCGCCTAATGGTAATGGAAACGATTACGTCGTAGGTCACGAAGGGGGAAGTGTTGGAACAGCTGCTGAAGGACAAGCTGAGACGAACGATGTGAAAGCCCAGGACCTCGACCAAAGGAGAACTACTTGCCCCAGGCCTATGCGTACTTCTCATCTGGTTGGTGCACCAGGTATCCCCAGAAGATCCGAAGGTGCAGCGAGCGCAAATTTTCTTCATCAAGGCATCTCAAGAGTTTGCTGCCCCGGACCAAGAGCTTATCATGACGTACGGCGTGTTGTGAGAGGTTTGGATGAATCGATGTTCATGCGGTACGTAGTGGAATCAAGGGTGATCGACAGATTCGACGAGAATGAAAGGGCAGACCAAAGACTGTTGGAAAGGACTGCAAGAATTGAGTATGATGGAAATGTAAACAAAAGTGATATCAACAGTCTAAGATCGATGGTCGCGAATTTGAGCGCTAGTCTTGACCGTGTTAGGGAAGATCAAGTGAGATTGTCTAGGATGCAGATTTGGGAGCATCGAGTGAGAGCATCATTGCCCCCAGATTGGAGATTTGTGGACGATTTGGAAATGGAAGCGAATGACTTCATGATCCAGCCACCTACCAGAGGTGCTTGTATCACGGTGGGAAATCAGGTAGCGATTGAGTGTGGGTCTACGTCAGGGACGAAAAAGGAGACTGAATGTGGACCGGACGACAAAGGAAAGAGAAAAATGGATGATGTGGACAAGGATGATAGCGATGAGGAACCCGAGGAAGATGATGACGAACCGCCATCCAAGAGGCCGTGTGGATCACCACATGCCTAGTTGCTTGTCTTGTATTTTATCTTTGATCGTTGTAATAGAACTGTTTTAGACTTTTGTATGATGGCATTATGACGAAAAACTTGAGGACTTAAGTTTTATGGTGAATGATTGTAGTGGCAATACTTGTCACAATTTTGGTTAATTATCAATACAATCCATGTTTACCTTTCATGATCTGTGATATGTCTTAAATTTGATCTTTTGTGATGTGAATTGATGAATATTAGTAACTCTGTAGTGATGTGTCGTTGTATTTATATTATGTCTTGAAAGAGAAATCCATCTTAATCTTAATGTGTGTACTTACATTGTTTTTCTATTTTCCCTGTCTTGCAGAAAGAGATATTTGATAACGCACCATGCCTCCAAAGCTAACCGCCGATCGTGTGAACACGATGATTCAGGAAGCTATAGCGAATGCGCTAGAAGCAGACCGAGCAGGAAGAAATCCAGACCAGGGCAGAAACGCGGGGAGACAGCAAGCCCCGAGAGAGTGTACTTATTCTAGTTTTATGAAATGCGGTCCCACGCAATTTCGTGGAACTGGTAGAGCTCTAGAACTTAGGAGATGGTTGGAAAAGGTTGAAAGTACTTTCGAGATTAGTGGTTGTTCAGAAGCGAACAAGGTCAAGTTTGCGGTTGCTACGTTTCTTGACGATGCATTAAGTTGGTGGAACACCCAAGTAGCCACTGTTGGATTGGCTGTAGCGAATGCAAGAACATGGACTGCAACTAAAGCTCTTTTGACCAAGAAGTTCTGCCCGGAAGAGGAATTGGGTCAATTGGAAGATGAGTTGAGGCACCTGACCTTGAAGAACAACGATATCGCTGCTTACACCAGGAGGTTTAATGAACTAAGCCTCTTGTGTCCAGACATTTTTGCCAATGATGCCAAGAAGATGAAACAGTACATCAAAGGTTTATCCAGTAATATCAAGGGTGAGACGACTTCGTCTAAACCTGGGTCGTTTGATGAAGCGGTCCAGATGGCTCACGCATTGATGGATGTCAAGCTCCAGGACAAGAAGTGTAACACCCCACTTGGATAAATGGACCGTTACGTGTAATTATGGCGTGTCATCAAAGCATAAGGTAAATGTCCTAGAACATTAACTGACCATAAAGGAAATACCGGAATCAAACTTCGGTAATCCAAACATAAGCCCAAAAACATGAAATATAAAATACTGAAAGAAAGGACTAAACAATGTCCAAAAGCAGAATAATATAAGAAATGCATAAAGTAAGAAGTTCGGGTAGCTTCCATCCAAATGCACATGCTCTTAGAATCCTAAAAGCATCCTGATGTACCTGCCGTTAGAACATGAAAGGAACTACGGCTGAGCATAACGCTCAGTGAACGGATATAAAGCATGATAAGAATATAAAGAATGAAACAAGCGATAGAATACTGGAGCTGTAAGACTGATATGTAACATGTGGTAGAACTCTGCATAAAATCTGAGAAACCTGGTTCATATATACTGATACTGAAATATAACTATTAATTCTGAAAACATGCATTTACTGTATTTTATTTGCCAGAGCTTATATAGGTCACGTGCTGTAACAACCGTGCATGAATAACTGGAGGGGTGACCTCATCATGCTATAGAGGGGTGACCTCTAAATAACTGTGCTGGGTGGAGGGATCAGCTCCAGTGTGAAGGATGTAGAGCACACACCACATTCACCCTGATAACTTGTAACACATATAAGCCTAGGATGCATCCATACGCCCCACTAATAATACTGATAAAAAATGGCCAAGCTGAGCTGAGTGGGACGATGCAGGATATCACTCTCCTGCATGTGAGTCACGACACCGGTGCCTCTAGTGTCGTGGTTACGGTACCTCCGTAACTAGTACATAAACTGGTCGTGCTTGTATATAATGCTCAGGCAATTTATTTAGTTATTAACATGATTACTGATAACCTTAAACATATACTGGGAAAAAACATTTGGCTGAAGACGGGGAATCCTAATCATGCATAGAAAGGAAGTCCTTACTGAAAGGACGGAAATCCGTACCTCTTGTCCAGTACTGAAATAAAACCGAAAGCTGACGGATCGAATCTGACTTCACGGATACTACATAAATAATAGACGCGAATAAGTGATCTGATTTTTTATTTAATTTACTGTTCTTGTTGGCTATCTCATTTATTTATTTTATTCTGGAAATCTGTATTTATATTAACTGATGATTCTGAGCCTACAATAGTCATTTATAAAATATTAACGATTTACCAACGATTATAATATAAACGTGTTATGACATTATTTCATACTATCAAAATTTACTCGTTAAAACATAAGGTTACTGACTAAAAGTTTCTAACCAATAATAATTACAACCTTTTAAAATAATAATAATACTATTTAATTTAGTTTATTTTAAAATACAACTTAAAACCTTTAAAAACAACAATAAAAGGTATAATATAACGTCTTCGTTTTATACGTGTTAAGCTATATCCCGGGCCTACCGAGATATCCCATCTCGGTTGCACTAAACAATTGTACAAACTATATTAAATATGTCAAATAAATTTTACGATGGATAACTGTCGCTAAAACTGTCGCTATTTTATTCCCGCTGTTTTCTATTTATTTTTCCCACTGCCTGCTTTAATTTTTCCCACTGCTTGTTATAATTTCCCCCTGCTGTGCAGTGGTTCCCACTGCTAGTGCAGTGGTTCCCACTGCTTGCTATAGGGTTCCCCCTGTTAGCTATAATTCTCACAGTTTGTAATCCCAAACACACCCTTATGACAGATTAGTCCCAAACGCTCCCTTATTTTCAGAAAACACTAAACGCACCCTGTTTTGATTTCTTTTGCTGCGGCTGTATAAACAAAACCACCGAGCCGCCCCTGTCTTGGGGTCACGGCTGGACAGCAACTACCACACCGACCCCCCCTGCTGCGGTTTTGTTCGGGGCTGACCAAACAGAAAGACCACCGAGAGCCTTGGGCTCTCGGTTTATGCGCCCAGCCGAACCCAAAACAACATCACTCTCGTTTTTCCTTTTTTATTTGTATACTAATTCGTGATTCAAGATAAAAATAGGAAAGGGTGATTACCTTTGTGTTAGGACGAACTAATCAAGCACATACAATCTAATGATCACTCTCGAATCATTGCCCTAGCTTCTAGTCGGCACCCCTTCTCTTTTTTTTTTTTTTTAAACCGGCGGCTGCTCATAAACCCTAGATCTTCTCTTTTTTTTTTTGTACGTGTGTGTAAAGGGGAAAAATAACCCCCGTCCTTTTACTTGTAACAAATGGGCTTAGCCCACTTTATTTTCCCTTTTTAAATTTTTTTACAACCGGCCTTTGTTACTTTCCTATTATTTATATATTTTTTTTTTTTTATACTTGTATATTTAATATTGCTTGCAATAAAAATAATACTTGTAATAATTTCTCGCGTTCTTGTTTCTGAAGTCGCGATAATTATTTTTCGTGTAATCATACATAATTAATATATTCTGTAACTTAATAACTATTTTCTGAATAATTATACATTTGTAATCTTTAAATAAACAGAGACTACGCGTATTTTATTAACGTTTAATTATTTTCTAAATAATAATATTTCTGAATTCAATAATTATTTTCTAAATAATTATTTTACTGTCGTATTTAATTTCTGCGTTTTATCTCTGTCTAATAATTAATACTACCTAGTTTATTAAAATTAAACTGCGTAATTTAAATATTCTGATTTTTAAATACGGGTTTTACAATTCTTCCCCTCTAAAAACAATAATTCGTCCCCGAATTAAGGGTACGACTATACTGGGTTTTACAATTCTTCCCCTCTAAAAAGGAGAAATTCGTCCTCGAATTACAGGTAATAAGCTGATGAAGTTATAAGAACTGAAGGAACACGTAGACTGAAAAAAAAACAATTAAGCTGAAGGATAAATTGTCTTCAAATTAAGACATAATGCTGCTGATAGGTATAAACCTGACATGACTGAAATGATCATGAAATGTGACATAGCTGAAGAGAACATGAAACGTGACATGACTGAAAGAACATAACTGAATTTATTGAAGAAAAGGATGAGAGGTCCGGATGGACTCCTCTGTTTCGAGTGGCCTCCCGCTCGAAACGATTTCTTCAAGGGTCTAATATAATAAGTAAAATCTTGGTCCTGACAACCCTGTCCTGACAATGCTGAATAATTTCTGGTTCCATATTTAAGGTGGATTTACTAAATTTGATAGACTGAATAACTATGGCATGTACGACATATGAAACAGTACGTACAATTATCCTGAAAAGATAATATTTATATCTCTGAGCAAGCTGCTGAGAATATATATATAGGGACGAACTACGTGAACAATTGTGAACATGCTAAGTGAGCAATTGTGAACGTGGTTCATAATTATATGAGGAGCTTGGAATGAAATATATCATGAATGTAATACGTGAATCATACTGTAGAAGTGGTACTAAAACATATCATGAATGTAGGCTGACTGAGGAAGGAATGCCAAACGATACGGCCTGAGATGCAAAACGTCTGACTGGTTGTGGAATAGTTGTGCTAAACTTGAGTCTGGTCTCTCAAGCTTTCTGTAACCGTATTCGGTAATAAACTGAAAAACGAGTATCGTGAAATGGCACACGAACTTGATCGTGAACAATGTTATGAACACAAATGTGAGTTTAAATCAAAAGGTAGCATAAAGATGAACTGAAACAGCATCATACTGTGAATGAGACGTAAACGTGAAAGTGGAACTAAACATGAACTTAAAGTGGACATAAACATACACTTGATCGTGAACATGAATTCTGTTTGATATGATGGTCGATGGAATGCCTGAAATCGTACGATTTACTGCTAAATTTTAAAATTTCTGCAGATCTTCTACTACGTGATCCTTTCGGATGAAAGAAACGCGCAGGCTGATTACATGGTTGACGATAACTTAGATAGTATCACACTTTCTCTGAGTCTGTGGTAAACTGATAACAATCTCCATGGAGTCTTGTCTCTTTTCGGTCTAGAATTTCTACTTGTAGTAATAGCATGTTGGTGTTCTATCTTGAACCTGCAGTAGGTCAGCCATCTAGATATGAACATAGCTGCATTAATGTGTGATGCGGACTCTATCAGTGTTTTGTCTGGGATTATGGAACATTCTGGTGGAAATCTTGTTGAATAGTCATAAAGAGTTCTAGAAATTTTATACTACGTTCATAGTCGTCAGTCGGGACCATCAGGTGATGGCCTTCACCTGCGCAGGATTGTCTGAAATTTCTTTCTGTTGAGGCACAATGGCTCAGAAATGCCACTTTGTTCAATTGAAATTCATGTCGGAAAAGCTGTATACAAAATTTTCTCCTATCGAAGATTTTGTACAACTGTGAGAAGATGATTCTCGTGTTCTTCTTTAAAATTTAGCAGACCAAAATGTGATCAATGAATACGCTGACGATTTTGTCTGAGAATCATAGAAAATTTTATCCATAAATTTCACACTATTGCTGGAGCATTGGGGAGTTCAGAAATATAAAATCGAAATCTTTAGAGAGACTATAATATGTGCAACAGCGGTCTGAAAAGCATCATGTTCTTCTCTCACCACTTCTGGTGGCATGGTCGCAATTTGTTCTGGAAAATATTTAAGATATCGTAGCAGGTCAAATAAACCTGCTATTTATGGAATGAATATTGATTAAGGATGGTGATCTGGTAAAAATTTTCGATGGTGCGCTAGGGCGAATAAAGCTTAGTTTTGGTAACTCTTGCAGCAATTGCTGCAACTCTTTTAACGTATCTAAAGCCCTGTAAATAAGATTTTTGAAGACAGGTTCCATTCATGAGGCAAGCTCGATGTTAAATTATGTCTTGAAGTCAGGAATGAATTTATGAAAACTTTCTGAAATTATATCTGGGATTCTGGAATGATCTGCTGATCATGAATTTGAGGAATTCCCAAAGTGAATTTATAACTGGTAGCTGAAAGGTCTTCGTAGCTTCAGAATAATAATTCACTTGCTGTAAAGTATAACTTGTACTGATTTTCTGGCAGAACTGAAATGACAATATTTGGGATCTAGTAAGACGGATGTCGTCGTTAACTGAAAGGAAAACTTAATAAATCTGGGTGGTATGGTGGAGTCTTTCTGGCTGGGAGGTAGGTACTACATAATTTAAGTTAAAGCTGACATAGTGATACTTGAAGTAAACATGGCGCTTTTCACTGAATGTGTTCGTCTGTAACTTCACAGAATGGACTCTGCGTGTTTAATCTGAATAATAATCTGATGGTGGTGACTGAATTTTAATGATCTGATATATGCGTGGCATAATAGAATGAGTATACCCTTTTCTGAAAGATACCCTGAATTACTGAGGGTCTTGCTTGGAACATACTGGAACTAAGAGCTCTGACTCGTACTCTGAGAAGATATTCGTATGACGTGTATCCTGACTGGTGCCCTGATATGTGTCTTCCGAAATGATACCTGAGAACTATGTCTTGACTGTTGTCTGAGCATGTATTTTAATGGGCGAGTCTGAATAAGATTAAGAATTTATGGTAACTGCTAGGGTTGGCGGACCGTTTAGACTACTGACCTCTTGTATTGTTAGTCGCGTCCGTTCCGGAGTTCCGATAGTTACTGACTGGTTAATTATAAGCACTGTGATTGTCACTACTGCTTTGTCTGTCAATTTATGACGGTCATTATCATGACCATGATTCATGTGACTATTCTGCTGAGTGGCCGGCTGGGTTCCGGTTCCCACTCTTCTGAATGAAAGTTAGCTGGGTGAAGTGTGACATCTAACTGAGAAAGTAACAGCATAAAATCGAATGGTAGTGTCTGATGGTTGAATTTATTCTTGTCAGAAATTTCAAGTTTAAAGTTTTCGTCCTCATTCCGCGGCATCAACATCTTGAGAAATCTCCAAAGTTCAGCAGCATCAGCATCTGTGTGGTCTTCAGAGTGTTAGCAGCATCGGCATCTGGTAAAATCTTCAACTCACGAGCAGCATCAGCACCTGGTAGAATACCGACAAGTGGAAACGCCTGAGATGATTTAGGATCGATTAGCAATATCCATGGAGTAGGGTACCTGGAGTACACCTGAACTACTGTACATGAAGTACAAAATGAATACTGCACATGGAGCATATCCGAGACGTTGTACCTGGAGTACACGTGAAATAGTATACATGGAGTATAACTGAGACACTGTACATGGGGTACATATGGAATACTGTACATGGAGCTGGTGGAAATTTTATGGGATGATCGATACTGGTGTCGCTTGTCTGACATTATCAAAGAAATAAAATTGATTTAAACGGTAGTAAACTGAACTGAAATGGGTAACGTGATAGCCTGGTAATTCCTGTGTAGACTTAATGATGGTCGTATAGAGGCTAAAAGTATGATTAACCGGGGTTTCATCGATGTTCAGTATAAAGACATGATTGATGAAAACCAGAACATGATTTATTATGAAATAGGATGATACTGTAATCCTTCTATATTTTAGCCTGAAGGCATCATCACCTTGCTGAAAATATAATCCTTATAAGGAGACATGAACTGAATCATCATGTAGATGACATCAACGTGAGGGTTGAAATGTGGCTGTTATAAGGAACACAAAAAGTTAAATCATAGAGGTGTAATATTAACTGATGTGGACGGCTATGGTTCAGTCCACGTACCTCAAAGAAGAAAACATGAGACTAAGGATGGGCTATTCTGGTTCGATCCATACTGGTCAAAATTTTCTGAGAACTGTCATGTATAGAAATTTATAATCTCGGATTAAATATGGATGGCTGTAGTTCAATCTATACTTGTCAAAATTTATGAAATGTCCTGATATGACAAAGGTGAACAACTGTGGATCGGTTCACAAAACATCATTTGGCTGAAAAGCATGAAATTCGACTTGCGAAATGGTGAACGTTTATGGTTGGTTCATCAAGTAATATTTGACTGAAAACATGAATCTGTCATGAGTAAGGGTAAACGCCTATGGTCAGTTTACCAATACAAAATCTGAACGGGCAAGGGTGAACGGCTATGGTCAGCTCACCAAAACGAAAATTCACTAAAAAGCACCCGCGACTAAATATGGCTAGTTATGTACCAACCTTTTACTTAGTCAAAACTTTAAGAAAATTGACTGATAAATGAAGAAAACTGGCTGAATAATCCATGAGAAACATGAAGGATAACAACGCCAAAATCTGGGAAGTTCCTGGTGACTACCCACTAGTCACAGGTCAAGTTTTAGAGCCTACAGGTCGAACCTTGGTCTCTGATACCATAATTGTAACACCCCACTTGGATAAATGGACCGTTACGTGTAATTATGGCGTGTCATCAAAGCATAAGGTAAATGTCCTAGAACATTAACTGACCATAAAGGAAATACCGGAATCAAACTTCGGTAATCGAAACATAAGCCCAAAAACATGAAATATAAAATACTGAAAGAAAGGACTAAACAATGTCCAAAAGCAGAATAATATAAGAAATGCATAAAGTAAGAAGTTCGGGTAGCTTCCATCCAAATGCACATGCTCTTAGAATCCTAAAAGCATCCTGATGTACTTGCCGTTAGAACATGAAAGGAACTACGGCTGAGCATAACGCTCAGTGAACGGATATAAAGCATGATAAGAATATAAAGAATGAAACAAGCGATAGAATACTGGAGCTGTAAGACTGATATGTAACATGTGGTAGAACTCTGCATAAAATCTGAGAAACCTGGTTCATATATACTGATACTGAAATATAACTATTAATTCTGAAAACATGCATTTACTGTATTTTATTTGCCAGAGCTTATATAGGTCACGTGCTGTAACAACCGTGCATGAATAACTGGAGGGTGACCTCATCATGCTATAGAGGGGTGACCTCTAAATAACTGTGCTGGGTGGAGGGATCAGCTCCAGTGTGAAGGATGTAGAGCACACACCACATTCACCCTGATAACTTGTAACACATATAAGCCTAGGATGCATCCATACGCCCCACTAATAATACTGATAAAAAATGGCCAAGCTGAGCTGAGTGGGACGATGCAGGATATCACTCTCCTGCATGTGAGTCACGACACCGGTGCCTCTAGTGTCGTGGTTACGGTACCTCCGTAACTAGTACATAAACTGGTCGTGCTTGTATATAATGCTCAGGCAATTTATTTAGTTATTAACATGATTACTGATAACCTTAAACATATACTGGGGAAAAACATTTGGCTGAAGACGGGGAATCCTAATCATGCATAGAAAGGAAGTCCTTACTGAAAGGACGGAAATCCGTACCTCTTGTCCAGTACTGAAATAAAACCGAAAGCTGACGGATCGAATCTGACTTCACGGATACTACATAAATAATAGACGCGAATAAGTGATCTGATTTTTTATTTAATTTACTGTTCTTGTTGGCTATCTCATTTATTTATTTTATTCTGGAAATCTGTATTTATATTAACTGATGATTCTGAGCCTACAATAGTCATTTATAAAATATTAACGATTTACCAACGATTATAATATAAACGTGTTATGACATTATTTCATACTATCAAAATTTACTCGTTAAAACATAAGGTTACTGACTAAAAGTTTCTAACCAATAAAAATTACAACCTTTTAAAATAATAATAATACTATTTAATTTAGTTTATTTTAAAATACAACTTAAAACCTTTAAAAACAACAATAAAAGGTATAATATAACGTCTTCGTTTTATACGTGTTAAGCTATATCCCGGGCCTACCGAGATATCCCATCTCGGTTGCACTAAACAATTGTACAAACTATATTAAATATGTCAAATAAATTTTACGATGGAAAACTGTCGCTAAAACTGTCGCTATTTTATTCCCGCTGTTTTCTATTTATTTTTCCCACTGCCTGCTTTAATTTTTCCCACTGCTTGTTATAATTTCCCCCTGCTGTGCAGTGGTTCCCACTGCTAGTGCAGTGGTTCCCACTGCTTGCTATAGGGTTCCCCCTGTTAGCTATAATTCTCACAGTTTGTAATCCCAAACACACCCTTATGGCAGATTAGTCCCAAACGCTCCCTTATTTTCAGAAAACACTAAACGCACCCTGTTTTGATTTCTTTTGCTGCGGCTGTATAAACAAAACCACCGAGCCGCCCCTGTCTTGGGGTCACGGCTGGACAGCAACTACCACACCGACCCCCCTGCTGCGGTTTTGTTCGGGGCTGACCAAACAGAAAGACCACCGAGAGCCTTGGGCTCTCGGTTTGTGCGCCCAGCCGAACCCAAAACAACATCACTCTCGTTTTTCCTTTTTTATTCGTATACTAATTCGTGATTCAAGATAAAAATAGGAAAGGGTGATTACCTTTGTGTTAGGACGAACTAATCAAGCACATACAATCTAATGATCACTCTCGAATCATTGCCCTAGCTTCTAGTCGGCACCCCTTCTCTTTTTTTTTTTTTTTAAAACCGGCGGCTGCTCATAAACCCTAGATCTTCTCTTTTTTTTTTGTACGTGTGTGTAAAGGGGAAAAATAACCCCCGTCCTTTTACTTGTAACAAATGGGCTTAGCCCACTTTATTTTCCCTTTTTAAATTTTTTTACAACCGGCCTTTGTTACTTTCCTATTATTTATATTTTTTTTTTATTTATACTTGTATATTTAATATTGCTTGCAATAAAAATAATACTTGTAATAATTTCTCGCGTTCTTGTTTCTGAAGTCGCGATAATTATTTTTCGTGTAATCATACATAATTAATATATTCTGTAACTTAATAACTATTTTCTGAATAATTATACATTTGTAATCTTTAAATAAACAGAGACTACGCATATTTTATTAACGTTTAATTATTTTCTAAATAATAATATTTCTGAATTCAATAATTATTTTCTAAATAATTATTTTACTGTCGTATTTAATTTCTGCGTTTTATCTCTGTCTAATAATTAATACTACCTAGTTTATTAAAATTAAACTGCGTAATTTAAATATTCTGATTTTTAAATACGGGTTTTACAATTCTTCCCCTCTAAAAACAATAATTCGTCCCCGAATTAAGGGTACGACTATACTGGGTTTTACAAGAAGAACTTCATTGCTGAAGGAAATAAGAGGAAATGGGAAGCGGCACAGAGCAATCAATCCCAGGGCCAAAACCGAGGTGGAAATCGAAACAACCATGGTCAGAACCGCAATCAACAATTTAACCAACGAAGGAATGAAGGGATGAGAGCTGTGACAAACCCCAGAGGAGTAAAAGTGAATCCCCACTGTGGTAGGTGCAACTTGTACCATGTAGGAAATTGCCCGCCTGCATGCGGCAAATGTGGAAAAGCAGGTCACAGGACGTCTGATTGCCGAACGAAAGGGGTAGCCACTGGGGCGAATGCTATAAGAATGAGGGGATGTTTTGGATGTGGAGAGAGAGGCCATATGCAAGGGAATTGCCCGAAGGCAGGAAACAAGCAGGGAGGTAACAATGCTGCTGCCGTGTATCAAGTAGGGACGGCTGATAAACCACAGGGTCCTAACGTGGTTACCGGTACGTTTTTGCTAGACGCTTGTTATGCTAGTATTTTGTTTGATTCTGGCTCCGACAAGAGTTTTGTAGATGTTAAATTTAGTCGTCATATCGATAGAAAACCGGTATTGTTAGCGACTAGTTATAACGTTGAGTTAGCCGATGGAAAAATTGTTAGTACGAATTCTATACTGAAAGGGTGTACCTTGAAGTTAGGAAATTACGCTTTTAAAATCGACTTGATGCCTATAGAGCTAGGATCGTTTGACGTGATTGTGGGAATGGATTGGCTAATGGCGCACAGTGCTATGATCGTCTGTGGCGAGAAATTAGTTCAGATTCCGTTGAGGAATAAAGTCTTGACTGTGAAGGGAGACGAATGCACTTCTCGTTTGAAAGTGATTTCCTGTTTGAAAATGATGAAGTATGTAGAGAGCGGATGCGATGTGTTTTTGGCATAAGTTTCGAGTGATGGTGATTTAGAGGCGAGGATTGAAGAGGTACCTGTTATCTGCGAATATCCAGAAGTTTTTCCAGATGAGCTGCCGGGTTTACCACCCACCCGTGAGGTCGAGTTTCGAATTGATTTGGTGCCAGAAGCTGCGCCGGTTGCGCGGGCACCCTATCGCTTAGCACCATCCGAGTTAAAGGAGTTATCGGATCAACTGAAGGAGTTGATGGACAAGGGATTTATTAGGCCGAGCTCATCACCATGGGGAGCGCCAGTGTTGTTTGTGAAGAAGAAAGATGGTTCATTTCGGATGTGTATTGACTATAGAGAACTCAACAAGCTGACGGTTAAGAATCGGTACCCATTGCCGAGGATTGACGATTTGTTTGATCAATTGCAAGGTTCCAGTGTATACTCAAAGATCGATTTAAGATCAGGGTATCATCAACTACGTGTAAGAGAGGAGGATATTCCTGTAACTGCCTTTCGTACGCGGTATGGACACTTTGAATTTCGAGTGATGCCGTTTGGGTTGACGAACGCGCCGGCTGTATTCATGGACCTTATGAATCGCGTATGCAAGCCGTATCTAGATAAGTTTGTTATTGTTTTCATCGATGATATTCTTATTTACTCTAAGAGTAAGGAGGAGCACGAGAAGCACCTGAGAAAGATTTTGGATCTGCTAAAGAAGAAGAAGTTGTATGCGAAGTTCTCGAAGTGTGAGTTTTGGTTAGAATCCGTGCAATTCCTTGGTCACGTGATTGATAGCAAGGGAGTTCGCGTGGATCCTGCCAAGGTCGAAGCGATCAGGGAATGGTCGGCACCGACAACGCCGACTGAAGTTCGACAATTCCTTGGTTTAGCTGGGTATTATCGGAGGTTCATTGAAGGATTTTCGTTGATAGCAAAGCCATTGACAAAGCTTACCGAAAAGAATAGGGTGTATGAATGGGGAGATGAGGAAGAATTCGCTTTCAAAACACTCAAGGACAAGTTATGTTCTGCACCGATATTGTCATTGCCTGAAGGAACCGAAGACTTTGTAGTATATTGTGACGCATCTCGTAAGGGTTATGGAGCGGTATTGATGCAGCGTGAAAAGGTGATAGCCTACGCGTCGAGACAACTGAGGAAGAATGAGGAGAACTACACAACGCACGATTTGGAATTAGGAGCTGTAGTCTTTGCGTTGAAGTTATGGAGACACTATTTGTATGGAACGAAGTGTGTTGTATTCACTGACCACAAAAGTTTGCAACACATTTTAGATCAAAAGGAGTTGAACATGCGACAGAGACGATGGGTAGAACTACTGAGTGATTATGACTGTGAAATTCGCTACCATCCTGGCAAGGCGAATGTTGTAGCGGATGCACTGAGTAGGAAGGAACGAGAGAAACCTTTGAGAGTCAGAGCTTTGGTGATGACTGAGAGCGTTGACTTAACCGAAACTATACTAAAGGCTCAAGAGAGGGGACTAATGAAAGGGAATGTCGAAGCTGAGAACTTAGGAAGAATGTTGAAACCTCTTTTTGTGATTAGGTCAGACGGATTGAGATATTTTGAGAATCGGATTTGGTTACCATTGTGTTCATCTGAGGAAGGAAAGCCTGGAGTACGAGAATTGGTTATGAACGAGTCTCATAAGTCGAAGTATTCGATACATCCTGGATCGGATAAAATGTATCACGACCTGAAGAAAGTTTATTGGTGGCCGAATATGAAGGCGGATATTGCTCGTTACGTTAGTAAGTGTTTGGCTTGCGCGAAGGTTCAAGCAGAACATAAGAGACCGTCTGGATTGTTGGTACAACCAGAGATCCCAGAATGGAAATGGGAGAAAATCGCTATGGATTTCGTGACGGGTTTACCTAGAACTCCTAGTGGATGTGATATGATATGGGTAATAGTGGACAGATTAACGAAATCTGCTCATTTCTTACCTATGAAGAAGACGGACAGTATGGAAAAGCTGGCCAGTGTGTACGTGAAGGAGATCGTCTGCAGACATGGAGTGCCGTTATCGATCATTTCGGATCGCGACAGTAGATTTACTTCGGAATTTTGGAAATCGCTTCAACGTGCGATGGGCACTGAATTGAATTTAAGTACGGCTTATCACCCGGAGACTGACGGCCAGAGTGAAAGAACTATACAGACGATGGAGGACATGCTCCGAGCATGCGTGATTGATTTTGGAGGAAGTTGGGAACGCCACTTGCCTCTAGTGGAGTTTTCGTACAACAATAGTTACCATGCGAGTATCAAGGCAGCACCGTTCGAAGCGTTGTATGGAAGGAAGTGTAGATCGCCTGTGTGTTGGAGTGAAGTAGGAGAAAGTCAATTGACTGGACCCGAAATGGTTTTAGAAACGACAGAGAAGATTATGCAAATCAAGAACCGACTACTTGCTGCGAGAAGCCGACAGAAGAGTTATGCCGATAACAGAAGGAAACCGTTGGAGTTTGAAGTCGGAGATATGGTTATGCTCAAGGTATCGCCGTAGAAGGGTGTAATTCGTTTTGGGGAAGAAAGGAAAGTTGAGTCCGAGGTATATTGGACCATTTAAGATCGTTGAACGAATTGGACCAGTAGCGTACAAGTTAGAGTTGCCGAGCGAGCTTAGTGCTATTCACGACACGTTTCACGTATCGAACCTGAAGAAGAGTTTGGCGGATAAGGAATTGGTGATTCCTTTGGACGAGATTCGACTGGACGACAAAATGCATTTTGTGGAAGAACCTGTGGAAATTATGGACCGAGAGGTCAAGAGCTGAAGCGTAGTAGAATTCCTATTGTGAAGGTTCGATGGAATTCTAAGCGTGGACCGGAATACACTTGGGAACGTGAGGACTTTTTCAAGGAAAGGTATCCTCATCTGTTCCAGCTGTACGAAATGTGAGTATAAGAAGAGGCGAGCGCCGGGACGTCGCTCTCTTTAAGGAGGGGTGGATGTGACACCCTAGAACCGAGGTCATTAACGTTACCCTAAATTACGCTAATTTTTGAATTTTTTAATAAATATTAATTACTACATATTTTAGTATTTTGGTTAAAGCCGATGTTCGAGGTTATAATTTTTACGATTGACGATTCAAGAAGGACGATGACGAATACGATCCCGATGGATGCCCAAATTTCTATAATTATTGACGTTTTATCGATAATGTAATTTTTCGAGAATTTTACTTACGGTTCGTGTTAAGTTGAGTCGGGTGAGTTTTATAGCTTTCCGGGTAAATTTAAAGTATCCCAAAAGTATTTTGGAGTGTTTGGGATTATTTCCGACTCCCGTAAAATTTTCTAAAATGACTAGTGAGTCAAACCCGCAAAGTTTTAGTGTCGTTTTTACTTAAGGCCAAAAGAAAGCCTAAATTGCACAAGGGGTCCTTCCAATTTTACAAAAGAGGAAAGGAAAACACATACAACACAAAAACACTTGGAAAAAAAATTTGTTCTCTCCCTCTCTTCCTCCTTAGGCCGACGGTCACCCCCAAACCACCAAAAACCACCATTAATTTTTTTTCTACATGGTTTCATTAAAACTAAGGTTAGACCACCTCTAATCTTATCATTCCCTACCTTTCTATGTACTCAAATCCAACATGCATTCAAACTTTTTTTTCAAGAATCAAAGGAATTTCTCAAACTCGTTTTTGAGGTTAATTGGATAAATGCATGTTAAATTCATGTGAAATGAGGGTATAATCACTAAACAAACCCACCAAAATTGATTTGGTTGTGGTGTTTTGGTCACCCAAACCCCACGGCTAAGGGGGGTGTTTAGGGAGCCATGGTGATTGATGTTTTGAGCATTGGTTTTGTGTTTAATCTTGTGTTCATAGGTGTTTTAGATGGATACATGTGTTTGCATGTTTGTTTTTAGGTTTTTAGCTTATGAGTTTGATGATCAATAGGGGTTAGGAACTGAAAATATGGTTTGGTTGTGATTAGGGAAGCTTAGGATGATGCCTAGAGATGATAAATAGGTTTGGAATCGAGCGTAAGTATGATTTTGGTATGGTTAAATTTAGGCAGAAAGTTTAAGGAATTTTTGTAAAAATCATTTTGAAAACAGGTCTTGTGGATAGGATATACTTTTAGAGAATTTTCTTAGCTTCGATTTGGTATAAAGTAGAGCTTACGACTCCTAACGAGTCAAAAGTTACGACGTTTTGAAATTCGTGTACCGGGAGATGAAAACCGTCATAATCCGAACTTATGATTGGTTTTAGGTCAAATCCCGGGGACTATAAGTCTTGTTTGGTAAATGGTCAAGGACTGAATTTTGGTGTCAAACCTGCACATTTGAGTCTATTATAGGACTTAGGTGTCAAATGGGTCAATGGAGTGTTTTAAACGGGTCAAACGGGTCCAACTTGGTCAAAGTACAATTTCAGTCCGAAAAATGTAGTTTTTGGAAAAGCGTTGAGTAACGGGTCGTAGAAGTAAAAATTTTTATTGGGATTAAATATGTGTTATCTACAGGTCTTATAGTATTTTTGAGAATTTTGTCAAATTTTATAAAAATGGTTAAGTATAGTAAAACAGCCCGTACTTTTGGTAAGTATCGGCGAAAATGAATAAAAATGGATAACATTAATAATAAGGACGAATGGTGTAAAATGAGTAACGCTTGTTGTTTTGTGTTGGCGTGAGTTGTAATTGTCCTAAGTGACTAGTATCTATGTATTTTATACAGTACCATAAGGTTTTTAAAATGAGATTACTCATTACGCGTTATTTGGTTGATAGGTGTTGATTTACCCGGGCATCCGTATCGTCGTCAGTGATCATCTCTCGAACTATCAACTACTTGATATATAAGGTGTGAATTTATAGCCTCGCTTATTATTATTTCAAACTGTTTTACCCGCGAGGGAAATGCATGCTAGTTTTTAAAATGAACATATGTCATGAATGATTGTTGGTCCCGAATGTTGCCTTTGAAATTGTGTTGAGTACCTAGTTGCAAAAGACCCTAATTTCATGAACTATTAACTATTGTTTAGTCCTAGCGTGGATTAGAAATAGCCGCTTATACAAAGTGATAGTACTATGGGGTTGACTACCCTATCCGAGACGAGGGCTAGTACGTTGATACCCCCTGCGGACGGATAATTTGTGATAAGAGATAAGGTATAATTGCAACTGATGCCTTATTAGGGGCCTTGGTTTCATCTGAATCACGCCGGTAATTATTACGCGGGTGATTGAGTTAACGGTTTAGTGTCATGAGCTTAAACACAATTGCCAGTATCTTGAATATAGATTGTTTGATCGACAAGTCTATGAATGATCGTGAATGGTTTTTATTTCACATATGTTCAAAATGAATTGTAAAACCTATGAATTCCACTCAACGTTTTCGTTGACCAAATTTTGGCATGTGTTTCAGGTAACCGCTGAAGTGTAGCATGGAGCGTGCATGGGATGGATGTTGTGTGTATGGCTTGGAGTCTGCTTGTTCATCCTCCCTTTTCTACTTAAACATTTTTAACTTTAATGATTATGTTGTGGTGAAACTGTAAAATTTTGGGTTGAGATTCATGGGGACCGAAAACGCTAAACTCTGTTGTACCAAGTGGGGTTGGAAAAACCGTAGACATGTATCTTTTAACAATTTTTAATTCAAGTTTTAAGTTGACGTCTCTTTAGAGTCGTTCGATATATCTTGTGTGTAATGATAACTGTGTAGCACCCAAATGTTGTAGTTCCGCTGCGCATAGCATTTTGTGGGGGTGTTACAATAGTCACTATAATTAACACCACACTGCCCCTCTTGGGAGTCTTGCATTATTATTTTTTTTTTCTTTTTCTTTTCTCTTTTTTTTCTAGCCACTCATTTTTTTTTTCATAAGCCGCTCTTATTTTTCTTTATTCCTCACAAAGAAATTTGAAAAGAAGAAAAGGAAAAACACCCGCTAAATATGGAGCATGACATAAGTCTATTACACATAAAACGTGCTAACTTAGAATCTTAAGACGTACTCATATTAACCATAAATGATTAGCCAAAAATGCATAAGAGATTACAAACCAATTAAAACCGTACTTGATTATTTATTAACAATTATATACATGCGAAGAAAATAGAGGTAAAGAAGAGAAGGTTTAGCCACAAGTAATTGCCATGAAGTCTATCTAGCCCTTTTACACTTGCTTCAACTCTATCATTTCCCATTCTCCACAAGTTTAAAATCTCAAATAATGAGATTGGTGGATGCTTAGCCTAATAGACCAATGAAGGACTACATGGTTAAGGATACTAGCTAGAGAATGCTAAAATAAGCAAACTCGGGTTGAGTCAAAATATCCATGGCGGGCCTAATATGTCAAAGAAATCTAAACTTGTTAAAACCATGTTTTATTATATATATTTTTTTTCCTTTTGTATATTTTTGATGAAAAACAAAAGAAGAAATATATACAATGCAAATGTGTTATGCAAATGAAAAATGATTAATGCAAAAATTATGAATGCATATTTTGGTGGCCAAAGTAGATTAAAAATTTGAAAAATGTTTGAAAATTCAATTTTCCATGTTATCATGCAAGACAATGACAAGTTCTAGGTAAGGTCACTTCGATAGAAGACCCCCCTACACTTAAGCTAAACATTGTCCTTAATGTTTAAGAGCATGGAAGTATAAAAACTTCCCCTACACTTATGACAATGAATAGACTTTGCTTAACCCAAGTTAAGGAAAGGACAACTATTAGTGAAATCATGTTTAAGCACAAGGTGTGAATGAAAAATCACTAAAGTAACGAAGTGAACCGGATACAAGGGCCTCCTCCATAAGCTCCAAAGCATGAGATGAGTGAGCAACCCTACAAACAATCATGAAGACAAAAGAAGGTCTCCCCTACACTTATCTCCAAGTCTATACCTTTATTTCTAACCTACAACACTCTAATCCTAGTTATACGATGCTTGAGTTAATGAGTCTCTAGCTCGACTCGTCCCACACTTAAAAGTGTCTAAAACCTATCATGGAGAAGAAAATTTTTTCCCTTTTTAAGAAAAATCTCCATGATGAGGTAAAACAATTGTTCATTTATCAAAACTCCATAAATATCCCCCAGGATCAAATACATAATTACCCTCCCACTGATAACACAATTCAACAACTAGCTTCCCAAGCAATGGTGAAAAGAATGATGTGTAGTTCTCTAAAATGGTTTCCCATATGTTCTTCCCAAGGTGATGGTGTAAAGCTCTCAAATCTTTCACAAGGTTTCCTTTTGTTGCATCAGATGGATACTAGATGATTTAGCAAGCTCTATGCCAGGATCAAAAATCCGTTCCTTGATGGGAAAACAATAAGTGTTGGTTGCCTTAGAAGATTCTCCTTTGTAGTTCACATGGTGAGAGAAAGGTTGTGAAGGCATGGGTAACAACAAGCTCTTGGAAGGAACTATCATGACTTGTTTTCCTTTATCACTTTGAAAAGGTGAAATGGGCAAGGAAAAAGGTGAAGGGTCTTCATTCAATAGGGATTCTAAATAGAGTATGTCCCCCTCCTCATCAAGGTAACCAAGAGTATACTCAAAAGATATATCCTCCACTAAAAACTCATCACTCTCATCCATTATAGAATCCTCCTCATCACCATAAACATCATAGATTGGAGTATCAAAAATGGGTGATCCCTCAAAACCAAAGGAAGTATGATCATCAACAAATGGAGAGTCACAAGTAGAAAGCTCATCATCACTATAGTCATCATATGTTGGTGAATCACAAAGAAAAGATTCCTCATCACTTAAGTCCTCATCAAAGAGATTAGTATTGTGGAAAAATAGGGTGTCATATGGAATTTCACTAAAGTTAAGCTCTTGATGTTCATGAAAATCCAAGGAGGAAGTAATGGAAGCAATGGTCTCAATATGAGAGAAATCATAATCTCCACTTGAGAAAGCTTCATAAAAGTACTCATCACAAACTTCATCAAGAAGATCATCTTGTGTTTCCTCCTCATGCACAACATCAATGTGTTTTACCGCTTCGGGCTCATTAGACTTTTTGGACAACTTCCCCATGTTAAACACAACTCTCTCATCTCCTACCCGCATTGTATGTTCTCCTTCCGCCACATCAATTAAAGTACGACCCGTTCTTAAAAATGGCCTACCAATAATCAAAGGCACTCTAGGATCCACATCATAATCAACCACTACAAAATCCGCGGGAAATGTAAATCTATCAACCCCAACAAAAACATCCTCCGCAATTCCCACTGGATAAGCTATAGTACGGTTGGCCAACTCAAGAGTCATCTTAGTAGGAGTAAGCTCGGGAAGTGAAAGTCTCTTCCAAACCGATAATGGCATAAGATTTATGCTTGCTCCTAAATCCGCTAAAGCCATACAATTTTCCACCCCCGGGAAATTGCAAGGAATCAAAAACCTCCCCGGATCTCCAAGCTTAGTAGGCAACTTCTTAAGCAAAACCGCGGAGCAATTTTCATTCAATGAAGCATTAGGCAAATCCACCAATCTTTCCTTGTTAGAAAGCAAGTCCTTAATCATCTTAGCAAACTTAGGCATATTGGCTAAGGCTTCCGCAAAGGAGATATTGATGTTAAGTTGCTTGAACATCCTCAAAAAGTTAGAAACTTGGATATCATCCTTGTTCATAAGCTTTTCTTTTCTCAATCTTGAGGGATAAGGAAGACTTGGTTTTTGTTGTGGTTGAGGTGTGGATGAAGGATTTTCCTTGTTGAGTGTTTCATGAATAGGCTTTAAAATTGGAGAAATGGGAGCATTTTGAAGTGGTGAAGTAGAGGTAGAGGGCTTGTCACAAGTAGGAGCACAAGTGGGTTGAACAATAGTAGGTTTAGGAGGTGAAGGATCCTTTGTTGTTGTTCCACTCCTTGTTGTAATAGCATTGACATTGGCCCGTGGGTTTGTTTGTGTGTTGGAAGGTAAAGCCCCTTGTGGTCTTTGATTTAATACCACCAAGACCTTATTGAATTGGTCATTCATTTTCTTCTCCATAGCTTGGAACTTCCTTTCATTCTCTTGATTCATTTTTTGCAAGAGATCCATTGTGTTAAACTCTTGTGGCACATGACCTTGAAAACCTTGAGGTTGGAAAGGTAAAGGTTGGGAGTTAAATCCTTGATTTGGTGGATAAAAGGTATTTGCTTGAGGTTGAAATTGATTGGGTGCCTTGTAATTATTTCCTTGGTATGGTGGTCTTTGCCCTTGATTCCTTGGTAAAATTTGAGGAGTATTTTGTGGAATTTGGGTGGGTGGTTGGGGTGGGAAGCCAGGTGGAGTAAGGTAGTTTTGGGATTTGTAAGAAAGGTTATTTGGATTGATATTAGGCTTGAAGTGTTCACGATGTTCCTCTTGGTAAGCATAGCATTCCCCTTGATACCCTTGCACCTTATCACATTGTTCATAAGAATGGGGACCTCCACAAGTAACACAAGAAATGGTGATGTCATTCACATTATTTGAGGAATTGTTCAATGACAAGTTCTTAAAAGCTTGAAGCATTTCTAGTTGTACTTGCAAATTCTTCTCACTATCTCTATCCATCCTTTGAAAAATCTCTTCTTGAAGCTTGAGGAGTTGGTTGTCACAAGGGGTTTGAGAATTGTTTTGGATAACATGAACCTTTTCTTCAAATGGATTGTTTGTTTGAACCATTGCCTTAGTCTCAATGATGTCCAAAGCCTCTTGGTATGTCTTAAGAAGAATATTCCCTCCCGCGGAAGCATTGAGTGAATCTTGGTGGTGAGATTTAACGCCATCATAGAAGAGGTTGATTTGGTGAACTTGATCCAATCCATGATTAGGGCATCGCCTCAATAGCTCACTATACTCTTCCCAAGCATCACTAAAGGATTGACTAGGTTTTTGTTGAAAGCCCATAATTAAAGTCCTCAAAGCCATAGTCTTATGTGGAGGAAAGAACTTGTTCAAAAACTTAGTGGTGAAACCATCCCATGTGGTGATACTATCGGGTGGTTGGGTGTCTAACCAATGCTTAGCAATTCCCTCTAAGGAAAATGACACTAACATCAACCTAATCACCTCATGTGGGACCCCATTATGCTTGATGGTATTGCAAAGAGAAAGGAATCTCTTAAGGTGAGCATGAGGATCCTCATTCTTGTTACCAAAGAAAGGTGATTGTGAAACCATATTGATCATAGATGTATGTAGCTCAAATGTGTTTGCGGGAAAGTCGGGAATCTTAATGGCACTAGAATATCCATGAATGTTGGATTGCATACGTTCATACAAAGTGCGATTATCAATAGCCATGGCTTCTTGTGGTGGAGTCAAAGCACGATTCTCGTGATCGGCTTGGTGGACGATGGTGGTCTTACTCTTTCTCTTTTTCTTCCTTTTCGGAGGAAGAGGTTGTACACCAATCGGTATTTGTGCACACCCGCGAGTGAGCATGCAACTCAATACGAGGAATGAGAGAGAAGCTCTCGTGTGACTTTGAAGAGAAATGGATTATCCTCTTCGAGTTTCAATGTTAAATATCCACAAGAAAATAACAATATATGTATATACTACTTGGGTGCAAGACCCTCAATGAAGCCTTCCTTCTTAGAATACTTACAAGTGAACGGGGGGTTAGGTGGCGCGAAGCACTTAAGTACCTATTGACCCTTAGATGGCATTTTATAGCACATCGCCTTTCTATTCACTTAAATGTTCGTATTCTTCGAATTGTTGCTTATCGAGAGTATTTATCTATTCTTGCTTTATTTTGTTTGATCGATACACGTGTCAAGGACCGGAACGCCCCTCAACACGGTGTATTGCCTCGGCAATACTTATGGAGAATATGTAGATTGGTTGTTCTTATACGTATACGTATTTACTTATAATAATATATGGAAAATATTTTTGTATTTATGAGTTTTTTTAAGGGAAAATACTATATGTACATAAAAACCGAGAGAATCCAATAATATATATTTTTGGGTGCAATCTCTTAGGAAAAAGATTACTTTTTGGATTTTTTATTTTTTTTGGTCAATTCTTTAGAAAAAGAATTGTTTTGTTAATTTTTTAGTTTTTATATATTTTTATATTTTTGATTTTTTATTTGTTTTTGATTTATGATACGTAAAAATAACGTTCACAAAGTGAACGGATCCCAAAAGCCAATGAAAACCGTCAATCGATAGTCTCTCGTGTAGTCAAAGAACCGGCAGCGGCGCCATTTGAAATTGTGTATGCAGTTCGTTTTTTCTCAGTTCTTGCTAATGGAAAGTCCAACCAATATCGGGTTTTTAACTGTTTTTGGTTGTTAAGCTTGTTTGGATATTCTATTTGCTAATTCAACACAGCCTTGCAAAACGGAAAAAATATTACCTACTTATATATAAAACAATTTGCAAATACCAAGTTTTTATTCAAGTAAAACTCAAATTGTAAAATATGAAACTAAAAGGACTGAAATTGTAAATTCTAGGTAAGATAAATGCTTGAAATGTAAATTCTAACAAATCTAGGGACTAAAAGTGTAAATCAGTAAACTACAAGGATCAATTATGCAAAAATTATAACCAACTAACCAAAAGTGTAACAAACTAACAACTTGTAAACTGAAAATAACAACTTTTCAAACTACAAGGACTTAAATCTTGCAAACCCTAAAAACTTGGAAGTTTAGCCAAGTTTACAATCTGTTTAAAACAATAGGGACCAAAGAGCAATTATCAAAACTATTTAAGCAAAAACGGGTTATGGATGAAAATAAGCTCCTTTGAGCTTATTTCTTAACCAAATTCAATGAGAAAAGTTTCAAAACTTTTCAAATCCAAAATAAGCTACGTGTGTCAAAGGAAATTTGCTAAAGATTCAAAATAAGCAAATGAGTGCTTATCAATAAGCTCAAAATAAGCTATAGCAAAAACTAAACAGTCACAACTTTATTTTTTTAATGAAACTGATTAAGCAACTCAATTAATGAACGGGAAATCAAACTAGAACATTTTTCATCAAGTAATAAGCTCTAAATTTGAATTAAACTGAAAATGGGCTTATGTTGACCAAGCGTTGACCAGCTTATTTTTCAAAAAGCTGAAACTCTCAAAAATCATGTAACTCAATGACTTAAGAGGATTTGTGAAGAAAAATGGACATGTTAATGAAGAGAATAAAGAGATACAGATTTCCAGTTTCAAGTTACAGAAACTTGACTTAAGTTTGCTTAACTGAATTTTGCTTATTCCTAACTGCTTATTGTAAACTGTAGAAAATCCTCTTGGAATCTGAGTCTCTATGATATAAGCTATGATTGAGAACAAATTTGGTGCAATTTCATCTAGAAATGAATGAATACTGATCAAATCAAATTGACAAGTTCTAAATGACCAAACTGCATAAGACTGACCCAAACATTTTTGATGCCATTTGCCTGTTTGACTATCAAAATGACTTGTAAATGACTTAAAACACCTTTATACTACCTATTAACTGCAAATGAACTCTAACAATCCAAAACTCAATACTTGAAAGCTCTTTTAAAGCTAATCCCAAACACTCCTTAAACTGATATTACAAACTTTTTGCAAAGCCTTTTTAAGATCTGAATTAAGCTGAATCAAATGCTTTTAACTACCAAATTTTATACTCAAAATGCTATGATTTAAGACTGAAAGTGAGCATTAAGAACAACTATGACCAAATAAGATGCAAGTATCAAATTCCAACTGAAAATAAGCTAAGACTAGACTTAATCCAAAACTAAGAACAAGTAAGCAGATTAAGCTACAAGCAACCAAAATTCAAACAATTAGCAACTCTAAACAACTTTTATCATGCAGACATCAAATTTACACTATGAAAAGAAACATGCATTTGACTTGTTGAGTGGAACAAAAACAAGGACTTTAAAACCTATTGGAGTAAACCACTGAGAAGAAGAGGAGCGCTGAGCTCTCTTAGCCTAGTGATAACCACCACCTTATCACTAGGAAATCAATCAATCAACAAGAACAGCTAACAAATCAACAGGAATCATCATCATGCTTGAAATCTTCAAAAACTATGGAATGAACTGAAATCTTCAAGAACAGCTAACAAACTCCTTCAATGTCAGTTATGATCAATCTATGATCATAACAAACACAAAACAGCAACTCAAGTATCCAATATCAGCAGGTAATGAACAGTAATAGGAAGAACAGTTTTGGCGGGAAAGGATGAATTTGAATTTTATTCAATGAAAACGGTTACAAAGTTGTTGAAAGGTAAGTAACTAACTAACTAACTCAAGAGTTTGTCAGACTCTTGAGTAGCTAGGGTAAAAATGGAGGAAAGGGAAAGAAATTGAGAAACTATGTGTTTTTACAAAATTAAGCTACACTTTACAAATGAAGTCCTATCATCTATTTATAGGCATGAAGGAGGAGTTTGTTGGGGTTGGTGACGTGTCAGGACCAATCCCAGCTTGCCACGTGTACAATTCTGCACAATTGCATTTGTAGGTATGAACAAGGATTTGGGGTTTCTTGATTGAGTGGATGATATGTTAATTGACTTGTACCATTGTGTTCGTCTCTTCAAAATGATCAACTTTGGTGTTGAAATCTTTTCATGAAATGGCTTGTAGCTCAAACGCGATCCTGGTAAAAATTTTCCTTGAAGAAGACGCCACGTGTCAACATGTGAATGGCCCAAAAAACGTCTCACGGATCACACTGTTGTGATTGGGTATTAATGAATGGCAGCTGTGAGTGGTTAATAAATGCACCAGTTGGTGATCCGTGTGCTTTGTTTCCTCTCTTCTCATTGGTTGATTCTTTGTCACATGGATCAAACCTTGAATATCTTTCAAATGTTGGCAGAATCAGTCCCTTGATTTAGCAGATTATTGTTTTGAGCTAGGAGCTTCATTCTTTTGACATATTTGGTCCTTCAACTTTCATACTTGAACAAAATGGTCCTTTTACTGATTTGACTTGAGAGTTGACCAAGTTTGACTTGAATCTTGACTTTCACAATATTTGCACTTTTAGTCCTTCAACTTTGACAACTTGTCAAGATAGGTCCTTATACTTCAAAGTCTTGTCACTTTTGATCCTTCTTTGTCTTTTTCATCCATTTGAGCTTGATTTTTCTTTGTTTGCTTGAAAATGTATCCTTTTACCTACACAAGTGTACACAAACACAAACATACCATATAACACTGTTTTTGCAAGATAAATTGGTATTTTGCTTCATGTTTTAGGGTTATTTGTTGATAAAAGGATATGAGTTTAAGCTCATATCAACGACTCTTCATCACTCTTTTGTAGATCACACATTGTTTTTATAAGTTAAAATAGTATCCCTTGAGAAAAATTGAATTTTCATTACTATAAGGATTATTCAAAGTGAGATTTATAAGTGATTGTTATCGAAATGAGGTTGTTTATAAAGTACCTTGGAAAACTTAATTGTTTTCATAATAAAGAAAATCTTTGTAAATTTATTCTTGGTTCTTATTTAAGAATTAAGCATGAAAATGTTTTATTATAAACATGATGATAAAATTTTGACGAACTGAGTATTGCATCGTTAATCTTGAAATTGTATATAGTTGCGCGCCTACATATAATTTGGAATGGACTATGCAAGACTGATTAGTAGTCACCATAAAACTAATGAATAAACACTACATTTTCTTTGAAGATTGTGAAAGATTAAAATTTATGAGATCTGCAAGAAGTGAAAAATAGTGACATAGTGTTAGCGACACCTACATATGTGCCTGTAGCATCTATTCTTCTGAGTTGAATTTACTCATCTGTGGAATTTGTCTTATTTGACAATTGATATTCCGATCTTGTCCAATTCTCCCGTAGTGAGATTCTTAGGGAAAGTATCTGATTACCGAGTGTTGATACCCGACTGGATGTATCGACGTTCTTATCATTTCTTTTGATTTGATTTCATTTGAATGACCTGGGTAACGATCCGAGGAGATTTCGAATGCGTACTCAAATTATGAAAACATAGGATATATTCATATTCGTTAAATGTTTTCATCTGTATCTGATTTGAAATTCTCTCGCATAGATTATGCGTTGACCTTACTCTTTTAATAGTCGTTGTGTATCCTAATACCCTTGAAATTGTGAAAGATTATGAGTTATTATTAGTCTTTTGAGAAGTTCACATCTTATCAACGATAATGAAACTGGAAAGTTGATAATGCCAGTAGAATGGATTAATTGATTATGACATGACGACATTGTCTTAATTGATGGGAACTCGAGTAGAATTCCCCTAAAAGATAAGATGTTGATTATCAAAAGTTATTTAAATAATTCATGATGGATGATCATATCCTGTATAAAGACTTGAAATATTACCGTGAATGGTTGTGAATTAGTTATAAATATTATAATCTAGAAAGAACATAATATGAACTTATTAAAAGATGTTTATGTTATCTGAAACCTTAGGAAGTATTTGTTGATGAATTACCTAGACTTTCGCCATTAAGGCAAGTTGAAATTGGTATTGATTATATTCCCGGTGTTGCACCTGTGGCTTGTGCACTATACGTCAGCACCATCTAAATTAAAGGAATTACCGTACAACCGAGAGAGTTGTCGGAGAAAGATTTTATTATACCAAGCCTGTCATCATGAAGAGCTATGGTGTTATCATTCCTTATATTTATAGATTACTATGACTGAGTAAATTGACAATCGAAAACGATATCCATAACTCGAAATGGAAGATTTGTTCGATCATTTACAAGGTTCTAGCGTATGTTTTAAAGATTTGATCCACGGCATGGTTATCATCAACTTCGCATCTGCGAAAAAGATTATATATTCCAATCACTACATTCGGTACTTGTAATGAACATTATGAGTTTCACGTGATGTCGTTTGGATTAACTAATACACATGTAGCATTCATAAATTTGATGAATCACGTGTGTAGGCCGTAATTTGATAAATTCATGCTTGTGATCATTAAGGATCATTTGTTTGTTTATAAGAATAAGAATGAGTTAATAATTATTTATAGATTGCCCTGAATTGGCCGAACAATGAAAACATGTACCTTAGATATTTAACATAAGACTTAAAAACTTAATCCTTTACATAAAATGACCATTGGATTAATAATGGTAAGATGTATGCATATTGACTCTTCAAAAATTTAGAGCCCTTTTAAGACTTTGGATTTTACCAAAAAGAAAGTGCAAGTGTGTTTTGACAAACGTTTTAACAAAGAACTTTTGAGGGATTATTCCCTTATAACCAAAACATTTAACTAAACTTCTGTTTAGGGGTAAATGTTTTTGCATACCTTAAGACAACTTAAGAAGGATTGAGGAGAACCACTTAAACCATAACTTGAAATTTGAAACAACAATTTTTGCTTTTCAACTAAGAAAACTTTGACCAAAGTATAAACAAAGGTTTTTTGAACATTTACGGATCTTACTAATTATTTTAATTATTTTCGATAAATCAACAAAAATCTTGTTAATTAAATTCAAATTTATTTTGAACATTTTTACATAATTGGTCGAACAAAGAAATTTAAACTTTTAACGTTTACGTTTCATAAAAAATAAATATTTATTGTTAACTTACATGTAATAATTATCGACGCGTTAGTCGTCGGATTGAGTAAAACAGATAAAGGTAATAGTAAAGACGAAACTAAAACATAGAAGATATGAATAAAGAACTTTGAATAAATACGGTTGTGATATTTATTTCATCAGGAAGGTGAACGTAATTACTGACGCATAATATAGAAAGAATCTCTGAGTGAATTGTGGACATGATAATTACATCATCATGAGAAGTGAATATAGATACTGACATATTATATAAAAAGGATAAAGAACCAATTAGGATATATTTCTTAATAATGAAGGTGCAAAATAAATTGCCGAGCAATATAAAAATAAACGATGTTTGTAAGAAGGATAATATAAATAATAAAAAGGGGTTCGCGGATAATGTGAACCATTAAAATTAAGAAGCCGATAGCGTTAAATATTTTAAAGACCACATGTGATTGTCTAAATTTGGAGGATTCTGAGATATAGTTATGTTAGAATTTGTAAGTATAAGTATTCTATATATGTCATTTATGACTAAAAGTATCTTTGTCTGAAGAAGTTGTACTAATGCCAATTATGAAGGCAGACATCGCCTGATACATTAGTGAATGTCTAGCTATTGCAAAGGTCATCATCTGAATTTGATTCTATTCGGGTCATCGTCGACAAACTGACCAAATCTGCTAATATCATTCCCGTTAATGATAAATGCAAAAAGAGTTATGTAAATATAGTGTGCCTGTATCGATCATCTATATATCAAGATCCTCGCTTCGCATCGAATTTCTAGAGATTTGCTCAGAAGTCATTGAGAACGAACCTTGATGAGAGTACTATGTACCACCCCAATCGAAGGGACTAGGTAAAGTAACGATACAAAATGCTATAAGCGCTGTTTTATGTTTAAATGATTGACCTTTGGTAATAGACCGTATAATCGTTTTCCTTTGGAGAGATTATCCTTGATAACCATCGTGTTAGGATTAAGGTCGAATCTTGTTAGGATCTAAATATTAGAGCATCTATAAGCAAGAGTTGAAATGAAGACACCCGACATACACCCATTGTGAGTTGGACATGTCTCTTAGGTTTAAGGTTTCCTGTGATGGCGAACCTATCCTTGTAAAATACCCGACCCGCAAGATCTGAAATGATTATTGAAATTAGGATCTTATTATTGACAACCGGTAGTGGGCAAGAGGTTATGTGAATGTGAAATGTAGATCTTGAAGTGCCAAATGGGTAGCGAAGTTATGCCATAATTTTTAACCTTGGAAAAAAATGAATTCATGATCTGACAAATCATGGGATATAAGTCCCCGTTGTATGGGACCATTGAGATGATGTAAAAGTTGGGATTGAAAGGCATATAAGCTGGATCTACCCTAGGACTTCAAGGACTGCGTGAATTTTGTTTCGTAAATCAAACTTGATGGAATATCTATCAAGTGAGAATCTGATTATTCTTAATAGAGCTTAGATCGGCGAAAAGTTGCATTCATCAAAAACCCGTGAACATCATGGATAGAGAATGTAAGTCAACATTTAGCCTGATCTTATTCCCGTAGTTATGTTTGATGAAACTCGCGTATTATAATGGATTACACTTGTGAGAAAAGACCGAATGTGGAAGAAATACCCACATGGCTTTAACTCTATAAGAAGCGAGTAGTAAGATGATCTTTGAGGACAAAGATCCTGTTTAGGGGTAAATGCTGTGACAATCCGTCAATTTACGATTGATATTTTATTCTCAATATTTATTTGAAAATATTATTTTATGAACTCACTTATTTTTGGGAAGAAATTTGGATTTACGTCTTGGAGTAGCATCGACTACGTCTAAACCGGAGGATTCAACGTTACGTGCTTACGTTTACATACACCGTTTTTGGTGACAGTCCGACATTTCAGAAAATAAATTTATCCGTAAATATTATTTTGGAGTTTTAAATTTGTGTTAGTTCATAAACTCACAAATTTACGAGAAGAGATTAGGACTTACGATTTTAATTTAACGTCCTTTACGACTAAACCGGAAACCCTAGGATTACGTATTTACGTTTTCGAACTCCGTTTTTGATGAGACAATTTTTATTAGATTCGTTTTGTGCCGTTGATTCATAATTTATAAAAACGTTTTTCGTAAAACGACCCGAGGGGACGCAAATCGAGGAAACTAGAATCGAGGAATACCCGTAAACTAGTGAGATGGGACAAAATACATTGTCCCACCCCACTAGCTTACATGGGACGGCAACAATGTGTACAACACACCACATTTGGTGTCATTTTATTAACTAGATAGACACTTGTCCATCAAGCTTACATAATAAGCAAGCTTACAACAAAACCATGTATACCATACCACTTTCTCATTTACCTCATGCAAAACCACTCTCAAAACTCTCTCACCCTCCCTTTCTCTCTAAAAATGCTGTCCCATATCTCACAAACAACACCCTCATTTGATCAAAATCAACCACAAAATCTCATGTTATTCATATACATGTTGATGCCCTTTTGAAGCCGTATTGATTGGTGCAAGTTATAACATCCATGGAGGAGTTTCCTTGGTGTCTTGAGGCTGATTTTCCACAAGGTATACATGAAGGATGGTGGTCTTGAAGATGGTCTTGGCTATGCACAAGTTTCTCCATCCAAATCCATGTCAATCTCATAACCTACATCAACTTGGTGGTATAAAGATTGTCCTCCTCATCTTCTTGTTATTTTGATTATGTAAACATGTATTTTATTTCCTATTGTATATGTATAGATGATTATATGATGATAAAAATGTTATGTGGGGATTTGGTGTTGATAAACATGATTAAAAAGGTGAAAAACCATAAGAAACAAGGTTAAAATCTTGGTTAAATTTGTTGGCTGTATAAAACAGTAAAGAAACAGGTCATGGACTGATAAAATGATGAAATAGAATACATTTACAGTAAGCTATATGTTTTGTACACATGTGAGAGTTGGCCATGCAATGGAATCATTGTAATGAGTGAGATATGATCAAAACAAGTTTAAGGAACAAATATGAGTTCACTGTTTTGAGCGATTTTTATAAAATACTTAGAAGATGATTCAACAGTAGCTATAGGAGAGTTAAATGTAGCACATATCATTTAGTTTATGTGATAAAAATTTGAGCTTCTATCTCCATATAGAACTCAAGATATGGCAGTTTTGGTGAAAGTGAAGATAAAAATTAGATTTTGGAAAATAAAGTATAATACTATTATATAAGCACTCAAAATTATATTGTATAAAATGTAAAGTTAAAACCCACTAACTCTTGGATTTTATTTATATAAATATGTACAATGATAAATAAGTGGACATTTTATAAAAATGGTAACTTTTTATGTTTTATAAGTTATAAAAACTATAAACATGATTTTTACGACTTTTTCGGCTAATACCGTAAAATTAACGTTTTTGTTAAATAAAACTTAGATGGTTGGACCCGTCTAATGAATACTTTATAAAACTTATATACTGATATATAGACATGTATAACAAGTAAAAACCGATAAAACCCGAACTATAGGACATACGGACATTAACAAGCTAAATTAACGTTATTGGACTAATAATACAACAAAAATGGACTAAAACACTTATAAACTTATTATTGGGCTTAACCCATTTAGGCCCAACTTGTAAGTGTAGATACTGATAATATAAGTATAACATGGATTGATACAAGTTAAAGAACTTATAATAAGTTTATTGGACTTAAAACGCGTAAATAGGTAAAACTAGTATGTGTCATTGTTTCATGCATGATGTTCCTCGTGAACTGTGGGTATGTGGACTGAACCCCAGTAGTTCATAATTAGTCACATAAATTTTATTTTTTCTTATAAGTTTTATCAAATGATTTTTATTTATTTATTTTTCATGTATCATTGTTGCAGGAATTTGGACTAAGTAATGGTTGGTACAGGACTGGCCCTATTTAGTCGCATGTGCTTTTATCGAAACTTTTAACTTTAGGACCGACCCATAGGCATCCCCTCGCCATGTCTTTTGTTTTGGGTAAGCGACCATTGGCGTTTACCCTCGCGCATTGATATGAGCAAAATCTCATATCAATTAATCAACAAATCACCCTAAAACACATGGAAAACACCTAACTTTTATGCTATAAAGCGGTATTATGTGGTATGTTTTGTGTTTGTGCTTAAATAGGTAACAAGGATACAATTTCAAGCAAACAAGTGGAAATCAAGCTCATTTATGATGAAAAGACAATAGAAGGATCAAAGATCACAAGCCATTTGAAGTCAAAGGAGCTATCTTGACAATATTCAAAAGTTGAGGGATTTATATGCAATATTGGAAAAAGTCAAGATTAAAGTCAAACTTGGTCAACCTTCAAGTCAACCAAGTCAAGGGACTTAAATAGTCAAGAATACAAGTCAAAGGACATAATTTTCCAAAAGAATGAAGAAAGGAGCTCAATTGTATATTCTGCCAAAGTACAAGGGGTAAAAGTGACAAAAACATATCAACTTTTGTTATGATCTAAGTCATACTCCTATCCACCAATCAGAATACAAGAAAGAAGGGTGGTGGATCACCACGTACCAAGCCAGCTGGCCAGTAACTCTTAATAAACAAATCGGAGTGGGTGCGCATTTATTTCCTTTTGACAAATCACATTGCAACACTCCATAATCCATTTATCCAAAAACGAATAATGATCCGTGTGCTAACCCAAGTACAAATAAAATGATGCCACGTTTCATCTTCAACCATCAACGAGCCCAAAATCCAGTTTAAGCTACACTACATTTCATGACAAACTTTCTACATGAAACTTACTCGCATTTCAACAAGGAATCCAACCCTTATGATCAATTAGACTGAAATTGGGAGAATCAAAAACCCCCTTTTGTGTTCTTGGAGACAAATTGGCAATCAAGAAGAAGAGTACACCTGACACTCTCTCATTGGCCAGGACACGTCACACTCCCCAACAACTTGTCATCCAAGCTCTATAAATAGAAGTTAGGACCTTCATTTGTAACTGTGTAGTTAAAGTGTGAAAAACATACACTTGTAATTTCTCTCCCATTTCTAGTTAATCTTTCAGTTAGAGCTTCTCTCAAGTGTTTGACACACACTTTAGAGGTAGTTATTCAGTTAGCATTTGTAACCAATTTTCCGTCCAAATAAATAAAACACAAAAACATTCAATGCATACTCTTATCTCTCCTTACTTCACTCAATTCTGAATTATGTTTGACATATTGTCTTTATGTTGATCATTCATTGATCAATAGAATTTGTTATGTGATTTGGGAGCTATTCAAGTGTTCATTAGCAGATTTAGTTCCTTTCCATACATGTTGAAGCCATTTGAAGCAGAATAGATGATTAGATCAGAGATAGCATTTGGAGGTGATATGGTTGTTGATACTATTTGATTTGGGTTGAAGGAAGTGTAATCTAGAGAGCTTAACACTCCTCTACTCCATCAGAGTAGGCTTCAAGCTAAAAGGTCTTACAATTTTGTTTTTGGTTCACCTAAAAAGAATTGCACGCTAAACTTCTAGTGTAAAGATTAAATGTTGAACTGATCATGTGTTTAGTAAAATTCTATAGTAATTGAGTTAGTGTGATAGAATTTGAGTGATTTTGTAGTCTGAATTGTATTTCACTTGATTTCAGCTTTAAATTGCATCAGTTTTTAGCCATTGAGTTCATTTTGTTATTAAGTGAGTTTGTTGTAAAACCTCTGATTTTACCTTATTGACAAACTTTGTCAACTGTTGTACTCTTTATTTTTGGAATCTATGCAACTCCACTTTTATATGACTTATTATTAATCATATACCTTTGTCATACCATATTTCATATTTATTTGTACCTATATATGAACCCTTAGTCATTATTGACTACTCTGGCAATTGACTGGCCACCTGAATGAACAAGGACTCAAAACCTCAGTACACATTTTGGGATAAACTGTATCATTATTTACTTAATTTATTAAGTACTTGGACTTATATTTATATGTATATATTTACATATATCTCATACTATGAATAAACACCGAACAATTTAAAGACAATGTACATTATTTTCAAATTGTCATTTATTTACTTCATTCAAGTAAAAAACTTATAATGATATATTCATTATACACTTTCACTAAATTACCTAAAGGTTTAACTAAAATACCTAGAAACTTAACCAATGCATACAATATAATACAAGGACTATTATTATCTCCCAATACTTGATACAAGGTAACACAATTATCCAAAAATTTATATATGTGCCGTGTATAGGCATGCATACACCAAAGGGAATGCATACTTAACATGTAACTATGAAAACTAATCATGGGGACTTTTGTCAACCCCCACCATGCAAGCCATACACAAACCACTATTTGGGACATACTTTATCCCCCTTACCTTACTTACACACGGCACACAACAAGGAAGGACTAAGCACATGTGTTTTTGCTATTTGAGGGATACAAACCATGCATATCTTACAATATCTAGACAAGATACTCCATAGATCCCCAATTACCACAATTGGATACTCCATATATTTCCATTTCTAGATATAGCCGAGCCTCCCAAAGATCATGCAACATAAACTATTTTCCAAAGTCTTCTCTACTCTCTCTCTATCCCACGGTTTGGTTTCCATCTTCACCAAGATCCACTCAAGCTTCCATTGATACTATTTTATACTATCCTAAAACATGTCTCATACTACATAAGTGTAAATCAATACTCCTTGCTACAACTACTTACACTACACAGCAATATAAAGGAACCCTAGCTACCCAAGTGAAGGCCACGACTAATATTTTATTACAAGGGTTCACCATTGTTGAAACCAAGCTCAAATCCCTACTCATCCTCTTATTCATTCCTTGATCTATCTAAAAAAGTAAGCATCTTAAAACTTAACTTTCAATATACTCATTTTCATACACATAAACATACACATGCTTATCACTAGTAAAAACTTAATGTTGAAACGAAACCATGAAAACCCTAGACCATATAGGCCACGGCTAAAATGTGTTATGATCTAATCTGTTATAAAAATGTTGCTAACTATAATGTATATAACATTACGAACAAGTTAAACTATAAAAACAATGAAGAACCTAAGCATGCATATATTAGACGTGGGGTTTTATCCCTATGGTTTAGTATTGACTAGCTATGTAATACTTATTCAAGCCTAGAATGTGACAATCCGTCAATTTACGATTGATATTTTATTCTCAATATTTATTTGAAAATATTATTTTATGAACTCACTTATTTTTGGGAAGAAATTTGGATTTACGTCTTTGAGTAGCATCGACTACGTCTAAACCGGAGGATTCAACGTTACGTGCTTACGTTTACATACACCATTTTTGGTGACAGTCCGACATTTCAGAAAATAAATTTATCCGTAAATATTATTTTGGAGTTTTAAATTTGTGTTAGTTCATAAACTCACAAATTTACGAGAAGAGATTAGGACTTACGATTTTAATTTAACGTCCTTTACGACTAAACCGGAAACCCTAGGATTACGTATTTACGTTTTCGAACTCCGTTTTTGATGAGACAATTTTTATTAGATTCGTTTTGTGCCGTTGATTCATAATTTATAAAAACGTTTTTCGTAAAACGACCCGAGGGCACGCAAATCGAGGAAACTAGAATCGAGGAATACCCGTAAACTAGTGAGATGGGACAAAATACATTGTCCCACCCCACTAGCTTACATGGGACGACAACAATGTGTACAACACACCACATTTGGTGTCATTTTATTAACTAGATAGACACTTGTCCATCAAGCTTACATAATAAGCAAGCTTACAACAAAACCATGTATACCATACCACTTTCTCATTTACCTCATGCAAAACCACTCTCAAAACTCTCTCACCCTCCCTTTCTCTCTAAAAATGCCGTCCCATATCTCACAAACAACACCCTCATTTGATCAAAATCAACCACAAAATCTCATGTTATTCATATACATGTTGATGCCCTTTTGAAGCCCTATTGATTGGTGCAAGTTATAACATCCATGGAGGAGTTTCCTTGGTGTCTTGAGGCTGATTTTCCACAAGGTATACATGAAGGATGGTGGTCTTGAAGATGGTCTTGGCTATGCACAAGTTTCTCCATCCAAATCCATGTCAATCTCATAACCTACATCAACTTGGTGGTATAAAGATTGTCCTCCTCATCTTCTTGTTATTTTGATTATGTATAAATGTATTTTATTTCCTATTTTATTTGTATATGATGATTATATGATGATAAAAATGTTATGTGGGGATTTGGTGTTGATAAACATGATTAAAAAGGTGAAAAACCATAAGAAACAAGGTTAAAATCTTGGTTAAATTTGTTGGCTGTATAAAACAGTAAAGAAACAGTTCATGGACTGATAAAATGATGAAATAGAATCCATTTACAGTAAGCTATATGTCTTGTACACATGTGAGAGTTGGCCATGCAATGGAATCATTGTAATGAGTGAGATATGATCAAAACAAGTTTAAGGAACAAATATGAGTTCACTGTTTTGAAAGATATTTAGAAAATACTTAGAGGATGATTCAACAGTAGCTATAGTAGAGTTAAATGTAGCACATATCATGTAGTTTATGTGATAAAAATTTGAGCTTCTATCTCCATATAGAACTCAAGATATGGCAGTTTTGGTGAAAGTGAAGATAAAAATCAGATTTTGGAAAATAAAGTATAATACTATTATACAAGCACTCAAAATTATATTGTATAAAATGTAAAGTTAAAACCCACTAACTCTTGGATTTTATTTATATAAATATGTACAATGATAAATAAGTGGAAATTTTATAAAAATGTTAACTTGTTATGTTTTATAAGTTATAAAAACTATAAACATGATTTTTACGACTTTTTCGGCTAATACCGTAAAATTAACATTTTTGTTAAATAAAACTTAGATGGTTGGACCCGTATAATGAAAACTTTATAAAACTTATATACTGATATATAGACATGTATAACAAGTAAAAACCGATAAAACCCGAAATATAGGACATACGGACATTAACGAGCTAAATTAACGTTATTGGACTAATAATACAACAAAAATGGACTAAAACACTTATAAACTTATTATTGGGCTTAACCCATTTAGGCCCAACTTGTAAGTGTAGATACTGATAATATAAGTATAACATGGATTGATACAAGTTAAAGAACTTATAATAAGTTTATTGGACTTAAAACGCGTAAATAGGTAAAACTAGTAAACTAGTAAAAAGATACCAATACGTAAACACTAAAACGAGTTAATGAGAATATGTATACCCACTTGATCATCATATATAAATAATCATCATATGTATACATAATTATTATTTTTATAATGTCATTGGACATGAGTCTAAGACCGATTATTATTTATATAGGTTTCCGTGATTGAAGCGCGTACCGTACATCCGAATTGCCAATAACCCGCCTTCCCACATCAACGTGAGTTCATAGCCTCGCACTCTTTTAAATGTTTTTATAAATGTTTTATAAACCCGCGAGGGAGATAACATGTAAGTTTTTACAAAATAGGACACCATTTGTCCCGATTGTTGTTTATTGATTTGGACCCGAATGATTGAATGACCCGATTGTATGACCCGATAAATGATTAAAGGACCCGATAGATGAAATTAAATGGATTATTAAAGTTAGGTTATGTCACTAAAAGTCCCATAAGCATGAATTGTGAACTACCGGGATTTGGTAGACGCTTATGCATTTAATAGTACTATTTGGGGACGATCACCCTAGTTCGCGCCTTGACGGTTGATCCCCGTCGTGCCACATTGATTGGTAAGTGAATTTATGTATGAGAAGATTTCCATAGCGTGACCTTTGTGACGACACGCTACTTTAGATGGGCAAAATTGGTATCGGGTTAGCTACCCGTTGTTGGTTTAGTAAGGTAACAATGTCATGCGGCTTATAATAATCCAAACTAACGAAATACTACTAGACGCTCCGAATTACGATGTATTGCCTGACTAGCAATACTGGGTCATACTATTGATATTATGTTTGTGTTTTGGTTTTCATAACCATATTCATATAACGGTTTTTATTTTCATACAACGTCGTAAGACGTATTGTATGACGTTTTTACGACATTGGCTCGTATAATGATTTTTAAGGCTTTTTATAACCATATTCATATAACGGTTTTATTTAATCTATACAACGTTGCAAAACTTATTGTATGGTGTTGTTAACGACAATGATTCGTATAATGATTTTTAAGGCAAATGCCTATATTATGATTTTCGATAAGGATTTGTATAAGATGACTTTGGCTATTTTATGGCCTATTAAAAATGATTTGTACAAAATGATTTTCAGTAATAATTTTATACTGATATTATAATGATGGATTTTATTAAACCCTATGAATTCACTCGGCGTTATCGCTGACCTTTTCTTTAACATGTTTTATCTCAGGTACTTGAAGGTAATTCTCGGGAAGACGACAAGAATTCATGGCCCGCACTTAAACAAATATTTTCCATTCAAATACTTTGTAAAACTTTGTATAAACTAATATGACTTGGGACCGATGTAACTTTGAAATTTATGAATGGAAATGCTTTATTAATAAACGACGCGATTTTTATGCATTGTCTATGATGTGAGTAATGTGCTATCCCGTAACACCAACTAGTCTTCCGCTGTACTGAGTTGTATAAATTTAGGGGTGTTACATAGAATCACTAGATCTAAGGTGACCAACTAAAAATGTAACTAGTTGCCTTAGATTGATAAGCTCACTATTTTGCCTTATATGTGTTAAGCTTTTAAGCCCACTATAATAAGCTTGCCTAAATAAACTTCTTTTTATTAAATAATGCTTTTATAAAACTTTTGGTGTCAAAACTATGATTTTATAAAGTTCTAGATTCAAAACATAGATCTATAAATGTTTTGGATTAAAAATGATGAATATAATACTTTCAGGTTAATTTTGTAATTTTCTTAAGTTTAGGGATCTAAATGAATACTTATAGAAACTCATTTTATCATAAGATAAACATAAGGGCTAATAGTGTAATTTGCCGAGAGTGGAGGGTGGTGTTTTAACACTATACGAAACTTCAAACATAATATGAGGACTTAAATGGAATTATTACTAAGTTAGGGTGACTTGTGTAACATAATAGGAACCTAGGGACCCCTTTTGCCTTTTTCCGAAACCTAATAGTAACCCTAGGGACCCCTTTTGCCAAACTTGTAAAGTTTAATAAACCCTAAACAAACCCTAGGGGCTGTTTTGGCATAAGCCGAAACTTAAATGGAGCCCTAGGGGGCATTTATGAAACTTCAATTAAACCTAATATAAGCAGAATACCATAAGGACCAAAAGTGACAACTTATGAAACTTTTATAAACCCTAGTTACACGTGTAACTAGGGAGGGACTTGTTTTGCCATTATTTGAAAGTTAAACGAACCCTAGGAATATTATATTAATATTGTCGTGGGTATTTTATTTAATCGAGGGACTAAAATGTAATTATCCTAAACTTAAGTTAAACCCTAATTATATATATATAATGTTAATATTAAAAAGGTAAAACTTAACTAATTATAATTGTCCAACGTTCGTTATATTTTCCCAAACTTATAATGTAATAATTATACAAATATCGGTAACAAAACTAAAATGTTATACGTTTTATAAACCCTATTTATATATAAGATATAAATTGAAAATGATTAACTTATAAAAATAAATATATTAATTATATTTATTTTCACTTTAAATATATATAAACTTTGCTTTTTATAAATACTTAAATCACCTTATGAACAATACAAATACGAGGATATTAATTAAACTGGTTAATTAATTTAAGAATATTATTTATTTTATACTTAAAATAAATACCACTATAACTTGTACAACGATGAACTAAATTACAGATATCGTAGTAAAATTCTTAAAACCAGTATAAGCATGCACAGACTTGTTCTGAAACTTTTATGCATTATGTTATGCATTTACTGAGACCTTATAATTATCTAGGTCGTTGACTGTATCGTGAGCATCATATCAGATTTTCTTGTGACTATTTGATGTACTACTGAGGTGAGTTCATGACCCCACTTTATATATTGACAAACTTTTAAACCTTTTTATGGGGAAGAAAACATGCAACATATTTTATTTAATGGACATAAACTGAATTGCGAAACCTTTGATTACATTTCCCTATTGTAGATGAACCCGCATGACCCGTGCGTCTGAAACTGTTAGAAGTTTTGAATTACCTGAATGTTATAAATAGATCTATTTGGGATTGACCATCCCCATCTGGGTGAGTCATGCTCACTGTGCCTAGGCCAGGACAACATATGTTTCACATGTCAGCACTTATTGTTTTTGGGTGCCTTTTTATAAGGCGAAGGGTCCTTATTTGTTAAGGGAGTAACTGTCAAGTCTCAGTTTCGGGCAATATGGGAATGTAATTACCTTTTTAGTGTTGATGCTTTGTGTATTACTACTTCAGTGAATGTTTATTGTCCAAACTTAATTTAATAAACCTGTGAATTCACCAACTTTATGTTGACTATCTGAACATGCTTTCTCAGGAAACTGAAGCAGGTATTGGTGTGCATGGAGTCAAGCATCATGATAGGCTGCATTTATAGAGCTCATCTGGGGTTTTATAAACTGGGGAATAATTCAAGCTACTGAATAATGTTTAAGACTATTTTAATAACATTTGCACTTTTATCCATGTAATGAATGTAATGATAATCTTTTATTTGCTGCTCTATATGCTATCTGCTGTTGATCCACCTACGTGACACCCAAATATTATTTCCGCTGCATTTGACTCAATTTGGGGGTGTCACAGAATGGTATCAGAGCGATAGTTATAGAGAACCAGAACAAAATTTAAATAAATATAAAAATAAAATTTTTATATAAACTGGACTATAACTGCTTTAAAAATCTTTTGGGATTTTTGGGACTAGAATAATTAAGCATATAGAGTGTAGAGCATACATTCTTACGTGGCTATCTGTGCATTGATTATTAACATCCGGTTGATTAATATCATAAGTATTAACGTAACCTTTAACATCGTCATGTTGAATGGCACTATTATATAATTTAATCATTATTTCCCAAAAACTTTAAACTTGAGTAAGTTTATACTTATGCCAATTAAAACGATATTATTTTCAGATTACTATGACATCACCCACTGATACTCCTGTTGCCGTATCACCGACATCCGTCTTCATGGATGGATATATGCCAGTGACACAGACGACAGTCACACTTCGGGTGACACCGCTCTCGTTGCTACACTCATCTCTACTCCACCTGTTTCACCTATTTCCCCCGCTAGGGAAGAGGTTCAGCCGACTGCTGCCCTATCACCCTTACCACCAGTTTCCTCACTCCAGGACTACGCACCCGAGTCTCTGCCGCCTCGTAAGAGAAGGTATAAGGCACCCGTCGACTCTACTTTTGAGGTCGGCGAGGGTTCGGGTGCGAGGCGCGTGGATCCTGTCCTGGCCGAGATCACTGCACTGGCCGCACGCCAGGAACAGGATGTTGTAGAGATTCATGCTCTGCTGGCAGATGGACAGCTTAGACACACTGCTCTACAGTCGCGTCAGGAACTTCTATGTTGGACTGTTAGTACTGAGGCACACGCTGCTCGAGGAGCATGGTCCACGACTTAACATTCTCCCCAGTGGTTGCTGGAGGAGAATGAGTTCCTCCGTGAGAAGATCTACCTACTGCAGAGTCAGCAGACTGAGACTCACACCGCTCTCATGTCCATGGAGCAGACGCTTTCCATCTTCTTCGATCTCCAGGACGTCCGTCACCAGGGATTGACATCAGAGAGTACTCATCTTCGGGGAGTTCAACAGACCCTCAGAGACCAGTTCTTGGAGGCACTTCGACTCCTTAAGGAGACCCGAGCTGCCATGACTACGATGCAGGATGTCATGTAGGCACCAGCCGTCTCATCACCACCAGTAGCACCAGCCGTTTCCGAGGAGTCTGTTAGGCATGAGTAGACTAGGTGTACTAGATCTTTTGTACATCATGATAATCTATTAGGGTTGCATCCCGACTATCATGATATTAGACCTCATGTATTTGTACTTTCTTTTTATCAGTTGTATCATTATACTGTACTATTTAGATTAGGGATTCGTAGATGATGTACTTTATATTATGTATACCACCATCCCAGACAGGCGGTCTATGCTCTATCTTGGATTGGTTGTGCAATTTGTACTGTATTCCTATTCTAGACATATGGCATGTACCCTTTTATCTTTGTTATATCCTGTACTGTATTATATTATGAACTTTTAAACAGGTTATCCAATTTGTTTTGAAGTCTATGCATGAATTTCTTTTCGTGTATTTAGATAAAACTGTGCTAACACCTTAAACTAATGATTTCATTTTTCTGTATAATTATAGAAAAATGGTAATCACTAGAACGAACCCCAACAATGCCGACACTACCCAAAACGTCACTGCTGCCAAACTAAGGGAAATGATTGATCAAGGCATCGCAACTGCAATGGACGCCAACAGAAACGTGGACGATAGTCAAAACTCCAACAACCGCCGGAATAATCAGACCACTAGGGGTTGTTTTTACCCCGACTATTTGAAGTGTAAGCCTTCCTACTACAAGGGAAAAGAAGGAGTGGTGGAACTGATGCAGTGGTTTGAAAGGTTGGAGACTGTGTTCCGCATCAGCGACTGTGCAGAAGAGAACAAAGTAAAGTTTTCCACCTGCATATTAATTGAGAGTGCTCTTACTTGGTGGAACTCTGTAGTTGCTACTCTTGGACAAGACGCTGCCTATGCTCTCAACTAGACTGAACTGAAGGAGAGAATGATAGAGAAATACTGTCCAAAGGGAGAAATGAAGAAACTTGAAATCGAATTGTGAGATCTCATATGCAGGAACAATGACATCACTACATACAACCAATGGTTTCAAGAGTTGACTCTAATGTGTACCAGATGTTTGTGGAGGAGGAAGATAAGATTGAAAAGTATGTTGGTGGACTCCCAGACGCCATTCATGACAGCGTGCTCGCATCTCGACCTACTACTGTCGAGAATGCCATCGAGTTCGCTACTGAATTGATCAACAAAAGAGTCTGTACCATATCCGAGAGGCAAAGTGACAACACGCGAAAGGCAGATGAATATTTCCGTAGTCAGCACCAGCAGCATCCAAAAAAGCAAAATGCTGGACAAGTTTCCAGTGCTACCACCGCAGGGACTAGGTCGTACGTGGGCGCAAAACCTTTGTGCTCCAAGTGCAACTATCACCATACTGTTGATAGCCCATGCCAGACCTGCTACAAATGTGGACAAGTGGGTCATTTTTCTAAAACCTGTCGAGTTAATGTTGTCACTCATGCCCGACCTAATCAAAACACTGGGAACTACAACAACAAGGGTGGATACAATGCCCGTGTGAACGGAAACGGACAGCAGAGAAACCACAATGCCGCTGGAGGAAATAACAATGAACCCAAGAAGGGAGTAGTGTGCTATAAGTGTGGAGCACCGGGACACGTGAGACCAGGTTGTCCTAAGCGGGCCAACCAGAACAAGAACAGTGGAGGAGCTTCGTCGAGAGTGTACGTGGTCGGCAATGCAAAAGCCAACCCTGATTCAAACATCGTTACTGGTACGTTCCTACTAAACAATCGTTATGCATCTGTTTTGTTTGATACCGGAGCAGACCGAAGTTTTATATCTATTGAATTTAGCCAAGTACTAGAAGTCGTTCCTACAATTTTAGATCACCATTACTCCGTAGAATTAGCTGACGGTAAGACTGTAGATGCTGATACTATCATTAGAGGTTGTACCTTAAATCTTTCCAAACATCTGTTCAACATTGACCTTATTCCCGTAAACCTTGGTAGTTTTGATGTTATTATTGGTATGGACTGTTAGCGAGATTGTAACACCCCCAAATTTATACAAGTCAGTACAGCGGAAGACTAGTTGGTGTTACGGGATAGCACATTACTCACATCATAGACAACGCATAAAAATCGCGTCGTTTATTTATAAAGCATTTCCATTCACAAATATCAAAGTTACATCGGTCCCAAGTCATATTATTTCATACAAAGTTTTACAAAGTATTTGAATGGAAAATATAATTTAGGTGCGGGCCATGAATTCTTGTCGTCTTCCCGAGAATTACCTTCAAGTACCTGAGATAAAACATGTTAAAAGAAAAGGTCAGCGATAACGCCGAGTGAATTCATAGAGTTTAATAAAATCCATCAATATAATATCAGTATAGAATTATTACTGAAAATCATTTTGTACAAACCATTTTAATAGGCCATAAAATAGCCAAAGTCATTTTATACAAATCCTTATCGAAAATCATAATATAGGCATTTGCCTTAAAAATCGTTATACGAGCTAATGTCGTAAAAACATCATACAATACGTCTTACGACGTTGTATAAAGTTAAATAAAAACCGTATATGAATATGGTTACGAAAACCAAAACACAAACATAATATCATTAGTATGACCCCGTATTGCTAGTCAGGCAATACATCGTAATTCGGAGCGTACAGCAGTATTTCGTTAATTTGGATTATTATAAGCCGCATGACATTGTTACCTTACTAAACCAACAACGGGTATCTAACCCGATACTCAATTTGCCCATCTAAAGTAGCGTGTCGTCACAAAGGTCACGCTATGGAAATCTTCTCATACATAAATTCGCTTACCAATCAATGTGGCACGACGGGGATCAACCGTCAAGGCGCGAACTGGGGTGATCGTCCCCAAATAGTACTATTAAATGCATAAGCGTCTACCAACTCCCGGTAGTTCACAATTCATGCTAATGGGACTTTTAGTGACATAACCTAACTTTAATAATCCATTTAATTTCAGCTATCGGGTCCTTTAATCATTTATCGGGTCATACAATCGGGTCATACAATCATTCGGGTCCAAATCAATAAACAAACAATCAGGACAAATGGTGTCCAATTTTATAAAAACTAACATGTTATCTCCCTCGCGGGTTTATAAAACATTTCATAAAAACATTTAAAAGAGTGCGAGGCTATGAACTCACGTTGATGTGGGAAGGCGGGTTATCGGCAATTCGGATGTACGGTACGTGCTTCAATCACGGAAACCTAGACAAATAATACTCGTCTTAGACTCATGTCCAATGACTTTATAAAAATAACAATTATGTATACATATGATTATTATATATATATATGATGATCAAGTGGGTTTACATATTCTGTTTTACTCATTTTAGTGTTTATGTATTGGTAACTTCTTACTAGTTTACTAGTTTTACCTATTTACGTGTTTTAGGTCCAATAAGCCTATTGTAAGTTAATTAACTTGTATTAATCCATTTCATACTTGTATTATCAGTATTTATACTTTACATGTTGGGCCTAAATGGGTTAAGCCCAATAAATAAGGTTATAAGTGTTTTAGTCCATTTTGTTGTATTATTAGTCCAATAACGTTAACTTAGCCCGTTAATGTCCGTATGTTATATAGTTCGGCTTTTATCGGTTTTTACTTGTTATATATGTTTATATATCAGTATATGAGTTTATAAAAGTTTACATTAGACGGGTCCAACCGTCTAAGTTTTATTTAACAAAAACGTTAATTTTACGGTAATAGCCGAAAAAGTCGTAAAAATCATGTTTATAGTTTTTATAACTTGTAAATCTTATTCAACTACCATTTTTATAAAGTTTCCATTTATTTAACCTTATACATATTTATATAAATGAAATTTATAAGTTAGTGGGTTTTATTTCACATTTTATACTATATTAGTTTGAGTACTTATATAATACTATTAAACATTAATTCTTCAAAATCTGATTTTTAGTTTCATCTTCACCATTTTTATCATATCTTGAGTTCTATAAGGAGATAGAAGCTCATTTTTAGATGGCATAAACTTCATATTATGTGCTACAAATAAGTTAGTTATAGCTACTGCTCATTCCATTTTTAACTATCCTTAACAGTCCCTACAAAACAGACTATTCAGATTGGTACACTAATCTTGTTTTGATCATATCTCACTCATTTTGATGATTCCATTGCATGGCCAACTCTCACATGTGTATGACATCTAACACTTACTTTAAATGGATTCCACTTTATCATTTTATCAGTTTAACCTTTGGTTACTTACTGTTTTTATACAGCCATCATATTTAGAAAGATTTTAACCATTTTACATGTGGTTTTCCATCTTTTTACCCATGTTTATCAAATCTATCAACACCAAATCCCCACATAATATTTTTAATCATCATTCGTCATCATGAATATATACATAAATAAAGAAAATACAAGTTTACATAATCAAAATAACAAAAGGATAGGAAGAACAATCTCTATACCACCATTAGTGATGAAAAGATGAGGTTTTTGATGAACAAGACTTGGTTCTTTTTATCAAATCTTCAACTTGGTAAATGAACTTCTTGGGTCCTTCAAATGGATGAATATCTTCATGAAGATCAGTCTAGGAACTCCATGGAAACTCCTTTCCACATGTTATAACCACCTCCAATCTTCATCTTTTCAATGGGTTTTCATCATATGTAAATTATACATATGATTTATGGTTGATTTTTTTGATCAATGGTGGTGTTTTTGATGAATGATAGACGTTCATAAGGAGTAGAGAGAGAGAGTGTGTGAGTTTTGCATGTAACAAAGTGAGAAAATGGTTTAGTGTAGGTGGTTTTGTGGTTTTGGTGGAAGAAGTACCTTACAAGTTAAGCTTAAAAATGACAAGTGTAGTAGTAGTAGTTACAACTTGACACCTCAAAGGGTGTGGTGGAGTAAGCTTGGCCATCCCATGTGTGGGGTGGGCAAGTGTAAAACTTGTCCCATCCCACTAGTTTACGGGTATTCCTCGATTCTAGTTTTCTCGATTTGCGTGCCCTCGGGTCGTTTTACGAAAAACCTTTTTATAAATTATGAATCAACGTCACAAAACGAATCCAATAAAAATTGTCTCATCAAAAACGGAGTTCGAAAATGTAAATACGTAATCCTAAGGTTTCCGGTTTAGTCGTAAAAGACGTTAAAATAAAATCGTAAGTCCTAATCTCTTCTCGTAAATTTGTGAGTTTATGAACTAACACAAATTTAAAACTCCAAAATAATATTCATGGATAAATTTATTTTCTGAAATGTCGGACTGTCACCAAGGACGGTGTATGTAAACGTAGGCACGTAACGTTGAATCCTCCGGTTTAAACGTAGTCAACGCTACTTCAAGACGTAAATCCAAATTTCTTCCCAAAAATATGTGAGTTCATATTGTAACATTAAAATAATGTTTTTAAATAATATTCAAGAATAAAATATCAACCATAAATTGACGGATTGTCACAGCATTTACCCCTAAACAGGATCTTTGTCCTCAAAGATCATCTTACCTTACTACTCGTTTCTTATAGAGTTAAAGTCATGTGGGTATTTCCTCCACATTAGGTCTTTTCTCATAAGTGCAATCCATTATAATACGCGAGTTTCATCAAACATAACTACGGAAATAAAATCAGGCTTAATTTTGACTTACTTTCTCTATCCATGATGTGGGTTTTTGATGAATGCAACTTTTCGCCGATCTAAGCTTTACTAAGAAGAATTCAGATTTTCACTGGATAGATATTCCATCAAGTTCGATTTACGAAACATAATTCACGCATTTCTTTGAAGTCCTAGGGTAGATCCAACTTATATGACTTTCAATCCCAACTTTTACATCATCTCAATGGTCCCATACAACGGGGACTTATATCCCATGATTTGTCAGATCATGAATTCATTTTTCCAAGGTTAAAAATTGTGGCATAGCTTCGCTACCCATTTGGCACTTCAAGATCTACATTTCACATTCACATAACCTCTTGCCCACTACCGACAATCAATAATCAAATCCCTATTTCAACAATCATTTCAGATTTCGCGGGTCGGGTATTTTGCAAGGATAGGTTCGCCATCATAGGAAACCTTAAACCTAAGATACATGTCCAACTCACAATGGGTGTATGTCGGATGTCTTCATCTCAATTCCTGCTTACAGATTCTCTAAGATTTAGATCCTAACAAGATTCGATCTCAATCCTAATACGATAATTATCAATGATAATCTTTCCAAAGGAAAACGATTATACGGTCTATTACCAAAGGTCAATCATTCAAACATAAAACAGCACTTATATTACTTTGTATCGTTACTTTACCTCGTCCCTTCGATTTGGGATGGTACATAGTACTCTCATCAAGGTTCGTTCTTATTGATTTCTGAGAAAATCTCTAGAAATTCGATGCGAAGCGAGGATCTTGATATAGATGATCGATACAGGCACGCTATGTTTACACAACTCTTTTGCATTTATCATTAACGAGAATGATATTAGCAGATTTGGTCAGTCTGTCGACGATGACCCAAATCGAATCAAATTCAGATGATGACCTTTGCAATAGTTAAACGTTTACTAATGTATGAGGCGATGTCTGCCTTCATAATTGCCATTAGTACAACTTCTTCAGACAAAGATACTTTTAGTCAAAAATGACATACATATAATACTTATACTTACAAGATTTCCAATTTAACTATATCTCACAATCCTCCATATTTAGGCAACCACAAACGGCCTTTTATACATTTAATGTCATTGTCTTCTCAATTCTAATGGTTCACATTAGCCGTGAACCCCCCTTTTTTTTCTATATTATCCTTTTTACAAACATCGTTTATTTTATATTGTTTGGCAATTTGTTTTGCACAATCACTATTAAGAAATATATCATAATTGGTTCTTTATATTTTCTACATAATGTGTCAGTATTTATATTCATTTTTCCTGATGATATAATTATCATGTCCACAATCACTCAGATATTCTTTCTATATTATGCGTCAGTAATTACGTTCACCTTCCTGATGAAATAAATATCACAACCGTATTTATTCAAAATTCTTTCTTCATATCTTCTATGTTTTAGTTTCGTCTTTACTATCATTTTTATCAGTTTTTATCAATCCAGCGTTTAAAGCGTCGATAATTATTACAATTAATTAAATAATAATAATTATAACTAATTAAATATTAAGTATTCAATTATTATGAAATGTAAACGTAAAGATTTTAAATTTCTTAGTTCGACAAATTATATGAAAATGTTCGAAATAAATTTGACTTTAATTATTAAGATTTTTGCTGATTTATCGAAAATAATTAATAAAATTCGTAAATGTTTGAAAAATCTTTGGTTATACTTTTGGTCCAAATTTTCTTAGTTGAAAAGCAAAAATTGTCGTTTTAAATTTTAAGTCATGGTTTAAATGTCTTCCTCAATCCCTCTTAGGTTATCTTGAGGTATACACAAACATTTACCCCTAAAAAGAAGTTTAGTTAAATGGTTTGTGTATAAGGGAATAATCCCTTTAAAAATCCTTTGTTAAAACATTTGTCAAAACATAATTCCATTTCTTTTTGGTAAAATCCAAAGTCTTAAAAGGGCTCTTAATTTTTGAAGAGTCAATTTATATTCCATTATCCTTTTAATCACATTGTCAAATCATGTAAAGGTTCAGGTCTTTAATCACGTGTTAATTATTCAAGGTTCAGGTTTACACTATTCGGCCAATTCAGGGCAGTCTATAAATAATTATTAACTCATTCTTATTCTGATAAACAAACATGTAGTCCTTAATGATCACGAGCATGAATTTATCAAATTACAGCCTACACACGTGATTCATCATAAATATGAATACTACATGTGCATTGTCAATCCAAACGACATCACGTGGAACTCATAATGTTCATTACAAGTACCGGATGTAGTGATTGGAATAAATAATCTCTTTCGCAGATGTGAAGTTGATGATAACCATGCTATGGATCAAATTTGCTAGAACCTTGTAAATGATCGAACAATTCTTCCATTTCGAGTTATGGATATCGTTTTCGATTGTCAATTTACTCAGTTCACAGTAATCTTACAAATATAAGGAAAGATAACACCATAGCTCTTCAGGATGACAGGCTTGGTATAATAAAATCTTTCTCCGACAACTCTCTCAATTGTATGGTAATTCCTTAAATTCAGATGGTGCTGACGTACAGTGCACAAGCCATAGGTGCAGCACCGAGAATATAACCAAATACCAAATTCAACTTGCCTTAATGGCGAAATTCTAGGTAATTCATCAACAAATACTTTCTAAAGTTTCAGATAACGAAAACATCTTTTAATAATTTCATATTAGGTTCTTTCTAGATTATAATATCTATAACTAGTTCACAACTATTCACGGTATAATTTCAAGTCTAAATGCAGGATATGGTCATCCACCAAGAATTATTTAGATCACTTTTGATAATCTACATCTTATCATTTAGGGAAATTCTGTTCGAGTTCCCATCAATTAAGACAATGTCGTCATGTCATAATCAACCAATCCATTCTACTGGCATTACTAACTTTCCAGTTTCATTATCGTCGATAAGATGTGAACTTCTCAAAAGACTAATAATAACTCATAATCCTTCGCAAATTCAAGGATATATGGAGACAGAACTATCATCTAAAGAGTAAGGTCAACGCATAATCTACGCGATAGAATTTCAAATCAGATACAGACGAAAACATTTAACGAATATGAATATATCCCATGTTTTCATAATTTGAGTACGCATTCGAAAGCTCCTCGGATCGTTACCCAGGTCATTCAAATGAAATCAAATCAAAAGAAATGATAGGAATGTCGATACATCCAGTCGGGTATCAACACTCGGTAATCAGATACTTTTCCTAAGAATCTCACTACGGGAGAATTGGACAAGAATGGGAATATCAATTTGTCAAATAAGACAAATTCCAAAGATGAGTAAATTCGACTCAGAAGAATAGATGCTACAGGCACATATGTAGGTGTCCCTAACACTATGTCCCTATTTTTCACTTCTTGCAGATCTCATAAAATTTTATCTTTCACAATCTTCGAAGAAAATGTTGTGTTTATTAATCGGTTTTATGGTGACTACTAATCAGCCTTGCATGGTCCATTCCAAATTGTATGTAGGCGCGCAACTATATACAATTTCAAGATTAACGATGCAATACTCAGTTCGTCAAGATTTTATCATCACGTTTATAATAAAAACATTTTCATGCTTAATTCTTAAATAAGAATCAAGAATAAATTTACAAAGATTTTCTTTATTATGAAAACAATTAATTTTCCAAGGTACTTTATAAACAACTTCACTTCGATAATAATCACTTATAAATCTTACTTTGAGTAATCCTTTTAGTGATGAAAATTCAATTTTTCTCAAGGGATACTGTTTTATCTTATAAAGACAATGAATGATCTGCAAAAGAGTGTTGAAAGCTTGTTCACCAAGAATTAACTACAATATATCAAGAAATGAGCTTAGCCAATTAATCATGAGGTTCATGACCTCGATGGCACTCAAAAGAGAATAATTCACAACATAACTCAAATCAAGATGAGTACTTGTTCAATGGTTGCATCACTAATGCGAACATTAGGATGAAGCAATAAAAGATAGATAACATCGATACATGTAGGATTTAGCAATCAAAGGTAGTATTTTCTTTAATCACAAACAAGTCAAATTGTACCGTAACACATTGCGTGTCACTATGTCATACAATTTCATAAACTCATCCTACCAACTGATATCTCAGTTAAGTTAGTGATTTTTTTAAAAGATACCACAATGAATACTAACCTACAAGAGTCATCAGGTGTTCCACATGTCCCAGAAGATCCATCGGTCTTAATTCAGAAGAAGATTTCTTCAATTTATTTATTGGACACTGGGCATCCTTGTTAGTGGACAATGGTCTAGGAACAACCCTTAACATGAACTAACAATCAATTAAAACCTTATAATCTAATCACAGAACTTAACGACTTCCTCTTATCAATCTCATATTCCATACGGGTTAAGTTTCACTTTATTCAAGTTATAACAAATTTTATACTCAATTCGATATCCTACCTCATTCTACAATACTTTCAACCTTATTCTTAGGCCTTAATAGGGCAATAAAAGCTCGATATGAACAACACTTAATTTCCAATCCTATAGCTCTTACAACAACAATTATCAAATGAGTCACTAGTATGAAATGACTCGATCAGTCAATTAGACTTCTCGGAAAGGTATTAGTGGCATGAGGCTTTTGGGTAATGGTTCCAATGACAGCCTCAAGTGCAACATTCACCCTTTCGATTTCAATTTAAGAATTGGATGACAACGAATCAGATGACATCTTTCTAGGTGGTAATGTTTTGTCAAACTCTGCTCTATAAGAAAAGATCGTCATGACATCGATATCGGATTTAATCTCGCCAATTCTTCTTCAATATCACAATCAACTAATATCTACATTTCTACGAATATCAACCATTTGTTGGGATCATAAATATCCACAACTTGGTTTAGATCTAGGATAGCTAGAGTTCCTACGAGAATAGCTTCGATTAATTTACTAGGGGATTTAGGGTACATCGTGACAATCTACGTCGTATAAACACCTCGTATAAATATCAAAATAATCATCAAACAATCATGTAATAAAATTACATCATATATATATATATATAATCCAAGTTATATATATATTAAAATAACACTTCTCAGTCTTGGCCTTGTCGGTAACTCGGGAATTCTTCGGCACCGTTATAGTCAAAAGATTTTTAGACATTTTTAGAAAAATGTTTATAGTTAAAAGATTTTGAAATGTTTTATTCAAAACCTTAGTTTTAAAAATCTTTCGTTCTCTATAATGAGAGCTCTGGTACCAAACTGTAACACCCCCAAATTTATACAAGTCAGTACAGCGGAAGACTAGTTGGTGTTACGGGATAGCACATTACTCACATCATAGACAACGCATAAAAATCGCGTCGTTTATTTATAAAGCATTTCCATTCACAAATATCAAAGTTACATCGGTCCCAAGTCATATTATTTCATACAAAGTTTTACAAAGTATTTGAATGGAAAATATAATTTAGGTGCGGGCCATGAATTCTTGTCGTCTTCCCGAGAATTACCTTCAAGTACCTGAGATAAAACATGTTAAAAGAAAAGGTCAGCGATAACGCCGAGTGAATTCATAGAGTTTAATAAAATCCATCAATATAATATCAGTATAGAATTATTACTGAAAATCATTTTGTACAAACCATTTTAATAGGCCATAAAATAGCCAAAGTCATTTTATACAAATCCTTATCGAAAATCATAATATAGGCATTTGCCTTAAAAATCGTTATACGAGCTAATGTCGTAAAAACATCATACAATACGTCTTACGACGTTGTATAAAGTTAAATAAAAACCGTATATGAATATGGTTACGAAAACCAAAACACAAACATATTATCATTAGTATGACCCCGTATTGCTAGTCAGGCAATACATCGTAATTCGGAGCGTACAGCAGTATTTCGTTAATTTGGATTATTATAAGCCGCATGACATTGTTACCTTACTAAACCAACAACGGGTATCTAACCCGATACTCAATTTGCCCATCTAAAGTAGCGTGTCGTCACAAAGGTCACGCTATGGAAATCTTCTCATACATAAATTCGCTTACCAATCAATGTGGCACGACGGGGATCAACCGTCAAGGCGCGAACTGGGGTGATCGTCCCCAAATAGTACTATTAAATGCATAAGCGTCTACCAACTCCCGGTAGTTCACAATTCATGCTAATGGGACTTTTAGTGACATAACCTAACTTTAATAATCCATTTAATTTCAGCTATCGGGTCCTTTAATCATTTATCGGGTCATACAATCGGGTCATACAATCATTCGGGTCCAAATCAATAAACAAACAATCAGGACAAATGGTGTCCAATTTTATAAAAACTAACATGTTATCTCCCTCGCGGGTTTATAAAACATTTCATAAAAACATTTAAAAGAGTGCGAGGCTATGAACTCACGTTGATGTGGGAAGGCGGGTTATCGGCAATTCGGATGTACGGTACGTGCTTCAATCACGGAAACCTAGACAAATAATACTCGTCTTAGACTCATGTCCAATGACTTTATAAAAATAACAATTATGTATACATATGATGATTATATATATATATATGATGATCAAGTGGGTTTACATATTCTCTTTTACTCATTTTAGTGTTTATGTATTGGTAACTTCTTACTAGTTTACTAGTTTTACCTATTTACGTGTTTTAGGTCCAATAAGCCTATTGTAAGTTCATTAACTTGTATTAATCCATTTCATACTTGTATTATCAGTATTTATACTTTACATGTTGGGCCTAAATGGGTTAAGCCCAATAAATAAGGTTATAAGTGTTTTAGTCCATTTTGTTGTATTATTAGTCCAATAACGTTAACTTAGCCCGTTAATGTCCGTATGTTATATAGTTCGGCTTTTATCGGTTTTTACTTGTTATATATGTTTATATATCAGTATATGAGTTTATAAAAGTTTAAATTAGACGGGTCCAACCATCTAAGTTTTATTTAACAAAAACGTTAATTTTACGGTAATAGCCGAAAAAGTCGTAAAAATCATATTTATAGTTTTTATAACTTGTAAATCTTATTCAACTACCATTTTTATAAAGTTTCCATTTATTTAACCTTATACATATTTATATAAATGAAATTTATAAGTTAGTGGGTTTTAATTCACATTTTATACTATATTAGTTTGAGTACTTATATAATACTATTAAACATTAATTCTTCAAAATCTGATTTTTAGTTTCATCTTCACCATTTTTATCATATCTTGAGTTCTATAAGGAGATAGAAGCTCATTTTTGGATGGCATAAACTTCATATTATGTGCTACAAATAAGTTAGTTATAGCTACTGCTCATTCCATTTTTAACTATCCTTAACAGTCCCTACAAAACAGACTATTCAGATTGGTACACTAATCTTGTTTTGATCATATCTCACTCATTTTGATGATTCCATTGCATGGCCAACTCTCACATGTGTATGACATCTACCACTTACTGTAAATGGATTCCACTTTATCATTTTATCAGTTTAACCTTTGGTTACTTACTGTTTTTATACAGCCATCATATTTAGAAAGATTTTAACCATTTTACATGTGGTTTTCCATCTTTTTACCCATGTTTATCAAATCTATCAACACCAAATCCCCACATAATATTTTTAATCATCATTCGTCATCATATACATATACATAAATAAAGAAAATACAAGTTTACATAATCAAAATAACAAAAGGATAGGAAGAACAATCTCTATACCACCATTAGTGATGAAAAGATGAGGTTTTTGATGAACAAGACTTGGTTCTTTTTATCAATTCTTCAACTTGGTAAATGAACTTCTTGGGTCCTTCAAATGGATGAATATATTCATGAAGATCAGTCTAGGAACTCCATGGAAACTCCTTTCCACATGTTATAACCACCTCCAATCTTCATCTTTTCAATGGGTTTTCATCATATGTAAATTATACATATGATTTATGGTTGATTTTTTTGATCAATGGTGGTGTTTTTGATGAATGATAGACGTTCATAAGGAGTAAAGAGAGAGAGTGTGTGAGTTTTGCATGTAACAAAGTGAGGAAATGGTTTAGTGTAGGTGGTTTTGTGGTTTTGGTGGAAGAAGTAGCTTACAAGTTAAGCTTAAAAATGACAAGTGTAGTAGTAGTAGCTACAACTTGACACCTCAAAGGGTGTGGTGGAGTAAGCTTGGCCATCCCATGTGTGGGGTGGGCAAGTGTAAAACTTGTCCCATCCCACTAGTTTACGGGTATTCCTCGATTCTAGTTTTCTCGATTTGCGTGCCCTCGGGTCGTTTTACGAAAAACGTTTTTATAAATTATGAATCAACGTCACAAAAAGAATCCAATAAAAATTGTCTCATCAAAAACGGAGTTCGAAAACGTAAATACGTAATCCTAAGGTTTCCGGTTTAGTCGTAAAAGACGTTAAAATAAAATCGTAAGTCCTAATCTCTTCTCGTAAATTTGTGAGTTTATGAACTAACACAAATTTAAAACTCCAAAATAATATTCATGGATAAATTTATTTTCTGAAATGTCGGACTGTCACCAAGGACGGTGTATGTAAACGTAGACACGTAACGTTGAATCCTCCGGTTTAAACGTAGTCAACGCTACTTCAAGACGTAAATCCAAATTTCTTCCCAAAAATATGTGAGTTCATATTGTAACATTAAAATAATGTTTTTAAATAATATTCAAGAATAAAATATCAACCATAAATTGACGGATTGTCACAGAGATACCGCGCAGTCATAGTTTGTGATGAAAAACTAGTCCGTATTCCATGGGGAAACGAAACTTTAATCATTCGAGGAGACGGTAACACCGACCTTACTGACACTAGAATTAGTGTTATCTCTTGTACTAAAGCTCAAAAATATTTGTTGAGAGGATGTCCTATATTCTTGGCTCATATTTCGCAAACAGATGAAGAGGACAAGCCAGAGAAGAAACAAATCAAGGACGTGCCTATCGTCCAATATTTTCAAGAAGTCTTTCCTGATGAGTTGCCAGGCTTACCACCGACCCGACAAGTGGAATTTCAAATCGATTTGATTCCCGGACCTGCACCTGTAGCTAAAGCTCCATAGCGGTTGGCACCATCAGAGATGAAAGAACTAGCTGAACAACTCCATGAACTATCTGACAAAGGATTTATTCGACCCAGTTCCTCACCATGAGGAGCTCCTGTGTTATTTATCAAAAAGAAATATGGTTCTTTCCGAATGTCCATCGACTACAAAGAACTGAATAAGTTAACTGTGAAGAATCGTTATCCGCTTCCTCGCATTGACGACCTATTTGACCAACTGCAAGGGTCAAGTGTATATTCCAAGATTGACTTGAGATCTGGATAACATCAACTAAGGGTCAGGGAGGAAGATATTCCAAAACAGCTTTTAGAACCCGTTACGGCCATTACGAGTTCCAGGTTATGCCATTTGGGTTGACCAATGCACCAGCTATTTTCATGGACCTCATGAACCGTGTGTGCAGACCCTACCTGGATAAATTCGTGATAGTCTTCATTGACGATATACTCATTTATTCCAAGACCGAACAAGAACACGAGGAACACCTTGCACAAGTACTAAAGGTACTCAAGGAGGAACAACTCTATGCTAAATTCCCCAAATGTGAATTCTAGATTCCCAAAGTGCAATTAATTGGTCATATCATCGATTGTGACGGTATTCACGTAGATCCAACAAAGGTCGAATCTGTCAAGGATTGGGTATCTCCTAAATCACCGACAGAGATCCGCCAATTTCTAGGCCTTGCCGGGTACTACCGTAGATTTATTGAAGATTTATCCAAAATATCCAAGCCAGTGACAAAACTCACACAGAAAGGAATAAATTTCGATTAGGGAGAGAAGAAAGAATCAGCTTTTTAGCTGATCCAGCAGAAGTTGTGTAGTGAACCTATATTAGCCTTGCTTGAAGGCAACGTTGATTTCGTTGTATACTATAATGCTTCACATAAAGGTCTAGGTGCAGTATTGATGCAGAGGATGAAAGTGATTGCCTATGCTTCGAGACAACTGAAGAAGCATGAGAAGAACTACACCACTCACGATCTAGAACTTGGATCCGTAGTTTTTGCTCTCAAAATCTGGAGACATTACCTATACGGAACGAAGTGCACAGTGCATACTAACCACAAAAGTTTGCAACTTGGACCAGAAGGAGCTAAACATGAGACAACGTCGTTGGATTGAGCTGTTGAGTGACTACGACTGCGAGATCAAATACCACCCCGGTAAAGCAAATGTGGTTGCTGATGCTTTAAGTCGTATGGAAACGGACCCTCCTATGAGAGTTCGCGTATTAGTTATGACAATCAGTTTGGATCTACCCAAACAGATTTTGGAAGCTCAGACTCAAGCCTAGTTACCTGAAAACCTCGTGAAGGAAGACGTCGAGGGATTGCTCAAAACCGACCTTACTAAGGAGAAGCTAGAACCAAGAGCAGATGGAACCCTATGCCTTCACGGACGAAGTTGGTTACCTTGCTATGGAGATTTTAGGAACGTGATCATGCACGAATCTCATAAGTCTAAATATCCTATACATCCTGGATCTAAAAAGATGTATCAGGATATAAAGAAATTATACTGGTGGTCGAATATGAAAGCTGACATCGCCACCTACGTACAGAAGTGTTTGACATGTTCACGCGTCAAAACTAAACACCAGAGACCATCGGGTTTTCTTGTACAACCCGAAATACCAAAATGGAAGTGGGACAACATCACCATGTACTTTGTCACCAAACTCCCAAAGTCATCTCACGGTTACGATACTATCTGGGTAATCGTCGACCGACTTACCAAGTCCGCTCATTTCCTGCCAATTAGGGAGAACGATTCCCTTGCAAGACTAGCAAAAACGTACCTGAAGGAGATAGTGACCAAACATGGAATACCAGTTTCGATAATTTGTGATCGATACGGTAGGTTCACATCAAACTTTTGGAAGGCTTTCCAACGAGCCTTAGGTACCAATTTGGACATGAGCACTGCTTATCATCCACAGACTGACATTCAAAGTGAACGAACCATCCAGACTATAGAAGACATGCTACGGGCATGTGTGATTGACTTTGGAAATGGATGGGTTGACCACATTCCTTTAGTGGAATTCTCCTACAACAACAGTGATCATGCCAGTATTAAGGCTGCCCCTTTTGAAGCACTATATGGTCGAAAGCGCCGTTCACCTGTGTGTTGGGCAGAAGTTGGTGAATTTCAACTCATTGGACCAGAACTAATCCAAGAGACTACAGACAAGATCGTCCTCATTAAGCAAAGAATTCAAGTTGCTCGCGACCTACAAAAGAGCTACGCGGACCTGAAACGCAAACCTATGGAATTTGAAGTAGGTGACCGTGTTATTCTCAAAGTATCACCTTGGAAGGGTGTTGTACGCTTTGGCAAACGTGGGAAACTGATTCCACATTATGTTAGCCCTTTCAAAGTAATAGCCAGAATCGGGGAAGTAGCTTACCGTTTAGAGTTGCCACAGCAACTGAGTCGGGTACACTCTACCTTTCACGTGTCTAACCTGAAGAAGTGCTATGCTGAAGAACCATTGGTTATGCCATTGGAAGGAGTTCAGTTTGACGACAAACTCTAGTTCATAGAAGAACCAGTAGAAATCATGGAGAGGACAGTTAAGAAATTGAAACGCAGTCACATCCCGTTGATCAAAGTACGTTGGAACTCGAGGAGAGGTCCTGAGTTTACTTGGGAACGAGAAGACTCGTTCAAAACCAAGTACCCACACTTGTTCAACTGACCGGTGACTTCATCTTAAGCTTTGAGGACAAAGCTAAAATAATGGGATGGTGCTGTAAAACCTCTGATTTTACCTTATTGACTTTGTCAACTGTTGTACTCTTTATTTTTGGAATCTATGCAATTCCACTTGTATATGACTTATTATTAATCATATACCTTTTTCATACCATATTTCATATTTATTTATACCTATATATGAACCCTTAGTCATTATTGACTACTCTTGCAATTGACTGGCCACCTGAATGAACAAGGAATCATCACCTCAGTACACATTTTGGGATAAAATGTATCATTATTTACTTAATTTATTAAGTACTTGGACTTATATTTATATGCATATATTTACATATATCTCATACTATGAATAAACACCTAACACTTTAAAGACAATGTACATTATTTTCACATTGTCATTTATTTACTTCATTAAAGTAAAATAGTTATAATGATATATTCATTACACACATTCACTAAATTACCTAAAAGTTTAACTAAAATACCTAGAAACTTAACCAATGCATACAATATAATACAAGGACTATTATTATCTCCCAATACTTGATACAAGTTAACCCAATTCTCCAAAAATTTATATATGTGCCGTGTATAGGCATGCATACACCAAAGGGAATGCATAGTTAACTTGTAACTATGACAACTAATCATGAGGACTTTTGTCAACCCCCACCATGCAAGCCATACACAAACCACTATTTGGGACATACTTTGTCCCCCTTACCTTACTTACACATGGCACACAACAAGGAAGGACTAGGCACATGTGTTTTTGCTATTTGAGGGATACAAACCATGCATATCTTACAATATCTAGACAAGATACTCCATAGATCCCCTAGTACCACAATTGGATACTCCATATCTTACCATATCTAGATATAGCCGAGCATGCCAAAGATTATGCAACATAAACTATTTTCCAAAGTCTTCTCTACTCTCTCTCTATCCTACGGTTTGGTTTCCATCTTCACCAAGATCCACTCAAGCTTCCATTGATACTATTTTCTACTATCCTAAAACATGTCTCATACTACATAAGTGCAAATCAAAACTCCTTGCTACACCTACTTACACTACACGGCAAGATAAAGGAACCCTAGCTACCCAAGTGAAGGCCACGGCTAATATTTTATTACAAGGGTTCACCATTGTTGAAACCAAGCTCAAATCCCTACTCATCCTCTTATTCATTCCTTGATCTACCTAAACAAGTAAGCATCTTAAAACTCAACTTTTCAATATACTCATTTTAATAAACATAAACATACACATGCTTATCACTAGTAAAAACTTAATGTTGAAACAAAACCATGAAAACCCTAGACCATATAGCTCACGGCTAAAATGGGTTATGATCTATTGTGTTATAAAAATCTTGCTAACTATAATGTATATAACCTTATGAACATGTTAAACTATAAAAACCATGAAAAACCTAAGCATGCATATATTAGACGTGGGGTTTTATCCCTATGGTTTAGTATTGACTAGCTTTGTAATACTTATTCAATCCTAGAATCACTAGATCTAAGGTGACCAACTAAAAATGTAACTAGTTGCCTTAGATTGATAAGCTCACTATTTTGCCTTATAGGAGTTAAGCTTTTAAGCCCACTATAATAAGCTTGCCTAAATAAACTTCTTTTTATCAGATAATGCTTTTATAAAACTTTTGGTGTCAAAACAATGATTTTATAAAGTTCCGGATTCAAAACATAGATCAATAAATGTTTCAGATTAAAAATGATGAATATAATACTTTCGGGTTAATTTAGTAATTTTCTTAAGTTTAGGGATCTAAATGAATACTTATAGAAACTCATTTTATCAAAAGATAAACATAAGGGCTAATAGTGTAATTTGCCGAGAGTGAAGGGTGGTGTTTTAACACTATCCGAAACTTCAAACATAATAGGAGGACTTAAATGGAATTATTACTAAGTTAGTGTGACTTGTGTAACATAATAGGAACCTAGGGACCCCTTCTGCCTTTTGCCGAAACCTAATAGTAACCCTAGGTACCCCTTTTGCCAAACTTGTAAAGTTTAATAAACCCTAAACAAACCCTAGAGGCTGTTTTGGCATAAGCCAAAACCTAAATGGAGCCCTAGGGGGCATTTATGAAACTTTTATTAAACCTAATATAAGCCGAATACCATAAGGACAAAAAGTGACAACTTATGAAACTTTTATAAACCCTAGTTACACGTGTAACTAGGGAGGGACTTGTTTTGCCATTATTTGAAAGTTAAATGAATCCTAGGAATATTATATTAATGTTGCCGTGGGTATTTTATTTAATCGAGGGACTAAAATGTAATTTTCCTGAACTTAAGTTAAATCCTAATTATATATATAACGATAACATTAAAAAGGTAAAACTTAACTAATTATAAAAGTCCAACGTTCGTTATATTTTCCAAAACGTATAATGTAATAATTATACAAATATCGGTAACACTAAACTAAAATGTTATACGTTTTATAAACCCTATTTATATATAAGATATAAATTGAAAATGATTAACTTATAAGAATAAATATATTAATTATATTTATTTTCACTTTAAATATATATAAAACTTGCTTTTTATAAATATTTAAATCACCTTATGAACAATAAAAATACGAGGATATTAATTAAACTGGTTAATTAATTTAAGAATATTATTTATTTTATACTTAAAATAAATACCACTAGAACTTGTACAACGATGAACTAAATTACATATATCATAGTAAAATGCTTAAAACCAGTATATGCATGCACAAACTTGTTCTGAAACTTTTATGCATTATGTTATGCATTTACCGAGACCTTATAATTATCTAGGTCGTTGACTGTATTGTGAGCATCATATCAGATTTTATTGTGACTATTTGTTGTACTACTGAGGTGAGTTCATGGCCCCACTTTATATATTGACAAACTTTTAAACCTTTTTATGGGGAAGAAAACATGCAACATATTTTATTTAATGGACATAAATGAACTGCGAAACCTTTGATTACATTTGCCTATTGTAGATGAACCCGCATGACCCGTGCATCTGAAACTGTTAGAATTTTTGAATTACATGAATGTTATAAATAGATCTATTTGGGGTTGACCATCCCCATCTAGGTGAGTCATGCTCACTGTGCCTAGGCCAGGACAACAGATGTTTCACATGTCAGCACTTATTGTTTTTGGGTGCCTTTCTATAAGGCGAATGGTCCTTATTTGTTAAGGGCTTAACTGTCAAGTCTCGGTTTCAGGCAATATGGGAACGTAATTACCTTATTAGTGTTGATGCTTTGTGCATTACTACTTCAGTGAATGTTTATTGTCCAAACTTATTTTATTAAACCTGTGAATTCACTAACTTTATGTTTACTCTCTAAGCATGCTTTCTCAGGAAACTGAAGCAGGTATTGGTGTGCATGGAGTCAAGCATCATGATAGGCCCCATTTATAGAGCTCATCTGGGGTTTTATAAACTGGGGAATAATTTAAGCTATTGAATAATGTTTAAGACTATTTTAATAACATTTGCACTTTTATCCATGTAATGAATGTAATGATAATCTTTTATTTGCTGCTCTATACGCTATCTGCTGTTGATCTACCTACATGACACCTAAATATTATTTCTGCTGCATTTGACTCAATTTGGGGGTGTCACATTTGCAAGTTTGTATTCAGTTCAGATAACTCTCATTTCACATATTAAACATGTTTTGATAAGAATAATAACCAGCTTTAGTCTTGTGCTCAAAATTCTTTGGTAAAAGTCTTTAATAGATCTTTAAATTAGTGTTTGGTAATGATGAATATTGGTTATTAGAGTTTGGTTTACTGGTTGAATTGTATCCATTTACATTTGGTAAACTTGTAAAATCGTTTTAGTCCAGGTTTATGGTCAAAATATCAGTCAAAAAGGAAATTGGTTCACAAAAAGTTTGGGTTAAAAATCTGTTAACTTGATATTCAGAACACTTGTCAACTTCAATTCATCACTATGACTTCTTTACAAAGAACAAGTTTGTACAATATACAATTTCTAGTTGTAGTTCGATATACAAAGAACAAGTTTGTTCAAGGAAATTCTAGAGTATCAATTTTCCAATAAGAAATAAGCTTTTCAATAAGCATGATAGCAAATGCAAGTTTTTGTAATCTAGCCTAACTGATTTCTTATATCTCAATTTCCTCTTCATAAACTAGCCAATTATATTTCACAAAACTTGTTACAAACATGTATTGAGTGATTTTTGAAATTTTCAGCTTTTTGAAAAAGTTGGTCAACGTTTGGTCAAATAAGCTCTTTTTAGCTTAAATTCAGATTCTGAATTATCTAGTTAACCATTATTAATTTGGAAAGACATTCCATACTCTTTGTCAGCTTATTAATCAGATTTTTCATAAAAATCAAGTTATGGAAGTCTCATTTTCATGTTTGCTTAAACTTGGCTTATTAGGATAAGCTAACTTTCGTTTTACTAGCTTTTAAACAGATTCCTTGCACAAGTCTAGCTAAATTTGGATATTAAGCATTTTGAAACAAACCAGAACTTATTTGGTCCATTAATAAGCTCACACGAGCTTATTCATTTGGTTTAGCCCGTTTTTGATAAATATCACATTTAATTGCACCTTAGTCCTTTTTGTTTGTAACTGGTTCCATTTGATGATAAACTTATAAGTTTTTAGGGTTTGCTAGATAACAGCCCTTGAAGTTTCAATATTTGTCAAATTCAGTTAGAAAGTTTGTTAGTTGGTTAAAAGTTGTTACTAGGTTGTTATAATTTTACACTTTTGGTCCTTTTAGTTTCTGAAATTTACATTTTAGTCCTTTTACTTTCATTTAGCTTACATTTTTAGCACTTTTACTTTCATGCATTTACATTTTGAATTTTGGTGAATAATACTTGGTATTTGCAAAGTGTTTTACATATACGTAGCTTAATATTTTCCATTTTTTTACATGTTGATTGAAATAGACATAGAATTCCAAATACCTTAACAACCAAGAACAATTAAAGACTTGAGATTTTTAGGACTTTCAATCTGTCAAGAATCGAGAGAAACGAACTTCAAAATACTCAATTTCAAATGGTGCCGCTGCCGGTTCATGACATTACGAGAGACTATTGATTGACGGTTTTCATACGCTTTTGGGATCCGTTCACCTCGTGAACGTTATTTTTACGTATCATAAATCAAGAACATAAAAAAATCACAAAATATAAAAATATAAAAACTAAAAAATAACAAAAACAATTCTTTTCCTAAAGAATTGACCAAAAAAATAAAAAATTCAAAAATCTTTTTCCTAAGAGATTGCACCCAAAATATATATTATTAGATTTCATCGGTTTTACGTACATATAGTATTTTATTTAAAAACCCAATTAATACAAAAATATTTTCTCTATATTAGTATATGTAGATACGTATACGAATATGAATACTCAATACACATATCTCCATAAGTATTGCTTTTGCAATACACCGTGTTCGGGAGCGTTCCGGTCCTTGACACGTGTATCGATCAAATTTAATTAAACAAGAATAGATAAATACTTCCAATAAGAAAGAATTCGAAGAATACAAACTACAAAGTGAATAGAAAGGCGACGTGCTATAAATTTCCGTCTAAGGGTTAATAGGTACTTAAGTGCTTCGCGGCACCTAACCCCCCGTTCACTAGTGCGTATTCTAAGAAGGAAGGCTTGATTGGGGGTCTTGCACCCAAGTAGTACTTACGTATATTATACTTTCTTGTGGATATTTCATATTGAATCTCAAGAGGATAATCCCTTCTTCTTCAAAGTCGAACGAGAGCTTCTCTCTCACTCCTTGATTTGAATTACATGCTCACCCGAGGGCGTGCACAAATACCATTTGATGTACAACCCCTTCCTTCCAAGAGGAAGAAAAAGAGAAAGAGTAAGAACAACACCGTAAATCAAGCCGATCCCGAGAATTGTGCTTTGATCATTACACAAGAAGCCATGGCCGACGTTGACAATCGACCTTTGATGGAGCACTTGCAATCCAATGTGCAAGGATATGCCGATGCTATTGTGATACCCGAGATTCCCGCAAATACCTTTGAGCTTAAGACATCTATGATTAGCTTGGTTTCAAACACACCATTTTTAGGGAGACCTAGTGATAATCCACACGATCATATTAAGAAGTTTCTATCTCTTTGCAACACCATTAAGTACAATGGAGTTCCTCATGATGCCATTAAGTTAATGTTGATCCAATTTTCACTAGAAGACAATGCTAAGTATTGGCTTGATACACAACCACCTAAGAGCATTACTACTTGGGATGATTTCACTAAGAAGTTTTTGAACAAGTTCTTTCCCCCATCTAAGACCACGGCTTTGAGGAACCTAATTATTGGATTTCAACAAAAACATAGCCAAACCTTTAGTGATGCATGGGAGGAGTTCAAGGAGTTATTGAGGAAATGCCCAAATTATGGATTCAATGAGGTTCACCAAATCAACACTTTCTATAATGGATTAAGACCACACCACCAAGATTCACTCAACTCTTCCGCGGGTGGAAATATTCTTTCTAAATCCATTCAAGAAGCTTGGGACATTATTGAAACCAAATCAATGGTGCAAACTAACACACAATTTGATGAGAGAGTCCATGTGGTGCAAGAGAGTGTTACCTCACAAATGGAAAAGATGATCTCTCAAAAGCTTGATACTATGACCAACACACTCATGAAATTTTGTGAACTCTCTTTGAACAAGAATTCCACCAATGATGTGAATGCTATTGCTCTTTCATGTGAGACTTGTGGAGGTCCTCATTCTTTCCAACAATGTGATAAGGTGCAAGGTTATCAAGTTGAGTGTTATGCTTACCAAGAAGATCATATAGAGCATTTCAAACCAAACATAAATCAAAACAATCTCTCTTACAAATCACAAAACTACCTTGCTCCACCAGGATTCCCACCCCAACCACCAACCAAAACCCATAACAATCCTCCTCAATTATTACAAAGAAATCAAGGGCCGAGACCAAGTTACCAAGGAAAAAACAACTTTAGAGCACCTAATACCTTTCAAAATCAAGGAAATACCTTTCAAGGCAACAACCAAGGGTTTTACAATCAACCTCCACCTTTCCAACCCCAAGGTTTTCAAGGGAATGCGCCACATGATTTTAATACCATTAAGCTTCTTCACAAAATGAATCAAGAGAATGCAAGGAGGTTCCAAGCTAATGAGAAAAGAATGAGGTAAATGCATGAGGAAACAAACAAAAAATTTTATGATGATTCTCAATTAAAGGCCACAAGGGGCTCTTCCTTCTAACACACAAACAAACCCAAGGACTAATGTCAATGCTATCACAACAAGAAGTGTAAAGAAAACTCTTGATCCTTCACCACCCAAACCTACTTTGGTAAAGCCTACTATGATTCCATCTTGTGATAAGCCTTCTACATCTAATTCACTATCCTCAAGTTCTACCACTTTAACACCTACAACTTCAACACCTACACCTCCTACTCCTTTAACTTCCACACCTATCAATGAAGAACCCAACAAAGAAAATCCTTCATCAACTAGTCAACCACAACCAAAACCAAGCCTCCCTTACCCATCAAGATTGAGAAAGGAAAATCTTAAGAACAAGGATGATATACAAGTCACAAACTTTTTGAGGATTTTTAAGCAACTTAACATAAACATCTCCTTTGCAGAAGCCTTAGCCAATATGCCTAAGTTTGCTAAGATGATCAAGGACTTACTTTCTAACAAGGAGAAATTGGTGGATTTGCCTATTGCTTCCTTAAATGAAAATTGTTCCGCGGTTTTGCTTAAGAAGTTGCCTACTAAGCTTGGAGATCCGGGGAGGTTTTTGATTCCTTGCAATTTCCCGGGGGTGGAAAATTGCATGGCATTAGCGGATTTAGGAGAAAGCATAAATCTCATGCCACTATCGGTTTGGAAAAAACTTTCACTTCCCGAGCTCACTCCTATTAGGATGACTCTTGAGTTGGCCAACTGTACTATAGCTTATCCAGTGGGAATTGCGAAGGATGTTTTTGTTGGGGTTGATAGATTTACCTTTCCTGCGGATTTTGTGGTGGTTGATTATGATATGGATCTTATAGTTCCTTTGATTGTTGGTAGGCCATTTTTGATAACGGGTCGGACTCTTATAGATGTGGCGGAAAGAGAACTTATAATGAGGGTAGGAGATGAGAGATTTGTGTTTAACATGGGCAAGTTGTCAAAGAAGTCTAATGAGCCCGAAACGGTGAAGCATATTGATGTTGTTAATGAGGAGGAAACTCAAGATGATATCCTTGATGAAGTTTGTGATGAATATTTTTATGAAGCTTGCTCATGTGTAGATTATGATCTACCTTATGTTGAGACCATTACATCCATTACCTCATCCTTCGATTTTCATGAACGAGCTTGACTTTGGTGATTTTGTGATTCATTCCAATCCTCTCTTTGAAACATCATTTGATAATCCACTTTTCCACCATGATAAAGAAACCAATGAGGATTTTAGTGATGATGAATCTCTTCTTAGTGATACACCAACATATGATGATTATAGTGATAGTGAGCTCTCCACTCGTGACTCTCCATTCTTTGATGATCACACTTCCTTGAATTTTGAGGAGTCACCAATATTTGATATACCAATCTATCATGTTTATGGTGATGAGGAGGATGAAGGTTTATAAAGTTCATAACAATTATTAAAAACCCTAATATGGATCAAAGCACATACAGCGGAAGCAAATTAAACAAGATCATAATTAACACAATTATAATTAATCAAGATTAGGGTTACATACCTTTATCCTAGCAAGATCCATAATACAATGGAACGATCAGCAACTAGGGTTAATCACGAACACCACCAGGATATAGTCTAAATATATCACGATCTTGTATACCCGTAATGCGGCTAGTTAATCGTGAGTCTAGCACGAGCAAACCGAGCTTCCAAGCCTTTGGAGGATCTACCCAACAACCCTAGAGAGGGGCTAGGACTAGATCTATTGAAATAGAAAATTGAAAACCAAGAACCCTAATATGGGGGTGTTTGGCCGGCGGTTTAAGAGAAAAAGAAAGAGAGATTGGTTAAAAAATTATGAAATCTTGGGTTTGTTTATATAGCAATTGGAAAAACTTTTCCTCCAAGGTTAAACAAATTTAGGAAACAAAATCTTTTTCCCTTCCCTTTGGTTCTCCTATGGCCGGCGGTTTTCAATCCCAAGAAGGGGTTTCTAGAACTTTTCGACTCCTTCTTTTAGCTTCTATTTAGTTTCCATAACGATCGTTTAATACTTAACGTTTAATTATTAATGATCGTTAGTTTAAGCTACGGTTTGATTTAATAAATATAATAAATATATCTATTAAATAAATTAACCCTTTACGTAATGTGTGCAATCCCGTGATCTCGAGTTCGATCCTATCACACGACTATCGATTTTAAGTCCATAAACTTTCAGCTCCCACTTGGACAAAATTCGAATATCGTGATCACATTGATTAGCGTCTAGTTACACCAACAATGTCACTAGTACAACTCGAGTAAGGTTTCCTGGACAAAACCTTTTAAAGATATATAATCATTATTATTATTATCCTTTCATTTCAAATACATCGTTAATAAGGATATGGTCAGTAATTCCTTTCATTAACTATTCTGTTTCTCGTTTACGGATATCGCAAGATTACCAAAACACATTTGGGTGTGGCCACGCAAACATCTCACTACTCCCCCGAGGGGCCCAGCTGTATTTATATTTCAAAATAATTTGTAGGAAACAAATCCCATTTTGACTACAAGCAAAACACATGAACTTTGCAACACTTCTGAAAATAACCCTTATAACTACCAGTTACGTTTAGTGTTAGGTTACCTTACAGAAATGCACTATATTCAATGCAGTTTTCTGGTATCTCAGGTATAAGGATAACTATTTATGATTTACTTAATGACAAAGATCCATAAAGTAAAATCATAGATTTGGGATAAGTCCAATATTTGATCCATCAAATATCATCCAAAATTGACCAATATACTTTCAAGTATACTCTGTAACTATTTTGAATAGTCTTAGTTTAATAATACTCCCATATTATTAATCGACAACGGACATTTAGAAACATCATAATGCTCATGGATTAAAACATGTAAAACAGGATACAAAATCAAACAATAGAAAAATAAATGAAATCCAATCTTTATTTCATCAATTCAATAATGTCTTACATCCTTTATCCAAATACTAATCAACAGATTTATTGCATGAATTCGCTAGCTAGTTGTAGCCCAATAGCTTTGGCATGCTTAACTACCTTTGGCCTAGATAAAGCCTTAGTAAAAGGATCAACTACGTTATCATCTGTGTGAACTTTTATTAATTTTATTTCTCGAGCTTCCACTTGTTCACGAACATAGTGATATCTACGTTTAAAGTGTCTGGCGCCTTTCATAACTCCAGGGTCATTGGCGAATATTATTGCAGCACAATTGTCACAATATATATCAATAGGTTCTTTAATTGAAGGCATCACTCCAAGATCTCCAATAAACTTCCTAATCCAAACAACTTCTATTGCAGCTTCTGAAGCAGCCATGTACTCCGATTGAGTTGCACGCATAGCAATGGTTTTCTACTTACTACTCTTCCAGTCAACTGCTCCTGCATTGATGACAAACACGTAACCCGTCTGAGACTTCGTATCGTATTTATCACATTGCCATGACGCATCACAGAATCCTGTTACATTCAATTATGTGTCTGGTTTACCCCGAATACCAAAAACATATCTTTCGTACTCCTCAAATACTTTAGAATATGCTTAACAGCAATCCAGTGGAACTTTCCTGGATTCTGTTGGTATCTACAGACCAAGTTCTGAGCAAACGCCACATCAGGCCTTGTGCATCTTACAACATACATAATAGATCCTACAGCCGAAGCATAAGGATCTATTAGAGTTATGCATGTTATACTTCTTCAATATCTTATCGGTATAAGCATCTTAACTAATACCAATTAACCGTCTACTTATATCTCGATAGATTTTAATTCCCAGAATATATGCAGCATCTCCCAAATCCTTCATAGAAAAACATTTACCAAGATAATCCTTAACTTCCTTAAGTCCTGGAATGTTACTTCCCATGATTAATATGTCATCGACATATAAAATTAGGAACACTACATTACTCCCACTAGCTTTGTGATATACACATGGCTCATCATGATTTTGAATATATCCGAACTTTTTTATTTCTTCATCAAACCGCTTATTCCATTGACGTGATGCTTGCTTCAAACCATAAATAGATCTTTGAAGTTTGCACACGCGTTTTGGATATTTAGGATCAACGTACCTTTCCGGTTGTTGCATATAGATATCTTCATCTAAGCGACCGTTCAAGAAGGCAGTTTTTCCATTTGCCATATCTCATAGTCATAGTATGCTGCTATAGCTATGAGAATCCTAATAGCTTGTAAGTCTGCTACAGGAGAAAACGTCTCCTCGTACTCTATGCCAAAAGTTTGAGTAAAACCTTTAGCTACTAAACGTGCTTTATAGGATTGTATTTCACCATCCATGTCGGTTTTCTTCTTGTACCTCCACCTATTTTTCACAACTTTAGCATTTTTAGGCGCGTCCACAAGAATACAAACATCGTTGATTTCCATAGATTTCATTTCCTCATTCATCGCAACTATCCCTTTTGACTTTTCCGGATCGATAGTTAGCAGGTTCACCAAGATACCCTACTTCCTCCTCATCATCCTCTATGTAAAGACATAGTTTGTCTGGCGCAAGTATGGTTCTTTGAGACCTACATGGAGGAATTATTTCTGGTGGAACTCCCAGACTTTCTGGTTCTACAGGAATTTCTTCGCTAGTATTTTCAGAAGGCAATGTATCTTCTTGAATTTCTTCAAGATCATAATCTCTCCCACTGAATTCTTGATTTACAAGATCACTTTCAAGGAAGTCTCCATACCGAGCCACAACTACTTTGTTCTCAGCCGGATAATAAAAGTAGTAACCTATAGTTTACTTAGGGTAACCTACAAAGATACATTTTATTGAGCGTTGTTAGAGTTTATCTCTAGAGTCACGTTTGACATACGCCTCACAACCCCAGATTTTCAAATAAGACAAATATGGCTTCTTGCCATGCCATAGTTCATATGGTGTCTTATCAACCTTCTTTGTGGGAACCATATTCAGAATACGAACAACAGATTCAAGAGCATAATCCCAAAAGGATAATGGTAAAGTTGTAAGATTAAACATAGATTGCACCATATCTAACAATGTACGATTTCTCCTTTCAGATGCACCATTTTGTTGTGGAGTATACGGAGAAGTAAGTTTCTGAAAAATTCCATTCTCACTTAAATAATCTTTAAACTCTTGACTTAAATATTCACCACCTCGATCATAACGAAGAGCTTTAATCTCCTTTCCTAGTTGTAACTCTACTTCTACTTTAAACGTTTTGAATGTTTTAAATACCTCATGTTTATGCTTAAGTAAATAAACATAACCATAACGGCTATAATCATCCGTAAACGTTAAGAAGTAGCTAGCACCTTTCCTTGACACATGTCTATGTGGTCCACACACATGAGTGTGTATTAAACGAAGTAGCTCAGTAGCCCTTTCAATATTGCTATTAAAAGGTTTCTTGGTCATCTTTCTAGAGATACAAGACTCACATTTATCAAATGACTCATCCTTGATATTTTCCAAAAGACCATCACGTTGAAGCTTTTGAATGCGAGTCTTCCCAATATGGGAAAGCCTACAATGCCAAAGATAAGAAGAGTTCTTGTCTAACTTTCTCTTCTTATTCATGCTAAAAACAGAATTATTTTTCCTCTTGGAATTATTATCATGCATGTTAATTTCAAAAACACCATTCACATAAATTGCATCAAAATACAATAAACCATCTTTGAAAACAGAAATTCTATTATTATCAATCGTGTGATTAAATCCAAGATCCAACGTACAAGAAAAGGAAATAACACCCCTAACAATTGTAGGTGCATAATGACAATTATTTAAAAACAGTACTAAACCCGAATGTAAAACTAGTTTAAATATTCTTATAGCTTCAACCGCTGCTTGTGCGCCATTGTCCACTTGTAGAAATTGTTCCCCATAGGTAAGCTTCCTCTTCAACTCAAATCCCTGCAGGGTATTACAAATGTTAATACCACATCCCATATCATATACCCAGGAGTTTGATTTTTATGTAAGATTAAATAACTCTATGATAAATAAGTTACCTGAAGATGCTGCAGCAGCTAGCTCAGCCTTCTTCTTATGTTCTTGCAACTCATGGAGGTAGAGAGAGAAATTCCTCTTCCAGTGTCCAGTCATTTTGCAGTGGTGACAAGTCTCATCTTTTTGAGATTGACTCTTCTTGACAAAGTTCTGCTTTTGTTTTGATGAAGTCGCAACTTGTTTGCTCTTATCAACATTGCCTTTGCCTTTCTGCTTCTTATTCACTTGCAGTTTTGGTTTAGTCACTCTACCCTTTTGCACATAAAGTACTTGAGGAGTAGTAGTAGATGCCTTATCTTTCAACCCCTTTTCAAAGTCAATGAGCATTGCATGCAGATCATTAACCGTCTTCCCCATGCAATGCATATTATAGTTACGAACGAAATCATTGAAGTCCTTATTAAGGGACCTATTGATCAAGTTGATAGCCATATTATGATCATAGGGTTGTCCTAGTGCGATGATATTTTCCATATAACCCTCATTTCCATATAATGAGCACTTACGGACTTTCCAGGAGCTTGCTTGCAACTATGTAGAGCATCAACCAAATCATACATCTCTACAGCTTGTGGCGTTTCATACACAACCTTGAGTTCATCAAGCATTCCCTGAGGTGAAAATAGCTCATACTTCCTTTGAAGTGATGAAGCCATTCTCCCTAACATTACAGTAGCCACCTCATGGTGCTTCTTAACATTAGCAGGGTGTTGAAGCCTTTTCGCATCAAATGCTCCTTCAGCAAGATCCTCCGAAAAAGGAGTAGTAAAGATATCAATAGTACCGGCTGCTCTCAGAACAATTCTTAGTGAGCGATACCAGTCATTGAAATTAGGGCTAGTAAGTTCAGGCCGTTAAAAGAAAGCTTTGAACGCCGAGCTTATTGTCAGATTGTTTTTTGGTTGAGCCATTTCTACATAAATAAGTTCAAACATTAGTATTTTTGATAATACAATTCAAGAAAATAAAATTACCCCGGTAATAATACCATAGTATTTTCCTTGAAAAACTAGAATCCATATTGACATAGACTTATCACATCAGTTGATCTGCTAGTGATAAATGTATTCAACACAGTAACTTGTCGAACAATAATTGACAAACAAATTTGCAATTTCTAGATATGTTAGGGATTTACATTGCCAAAATCATTTGCATTGCAAACATGTTTCATCCCTACTTTACGCCTTAAGTTTTTAGTTCTTATTGAGTAACTTAATTAAGTCGACTAATCTAAAGAACGTAAAACCTTCTTGTGCAATATTATTCAGTCATGAAGTTTTCTCTCCATTACAACATCGTCCAATATCTTATATGACGTCAATTATAACTTCAAGTGTTCGTCAATTAGATGGCATATGACTTAAATTTTAGGGTATAGATTTTGGTTGACAAAATCATGTATGGAGAAGCATGCATACATCTCCGTAAATAAGCTTAATAAAAGACGTTTAGTAAACTTTTTGGTGAGACTAAAATTTCATCATATATTTGCAAGTTGAGGTATTGGTTAAACCAATTAAACATTTTACACACAACTAAATTCACACCGTACTTTTTCTAGAACTCAGCTAAAGCACAAAGCAATAACCTTATTCATTGTGTTTCAGATGTGAATTAATGTAGTTAAATCAACCTTAAAAAATTATACAAATAACAACCGTAGGTAATTCCAATTTTGACGCACAGGCGAGCCGGGAATTTGGTCAGCGTTGAAGCATAACACCTCCTTCCTTAACCGGGTACATGACCATCGGTGCGTTATACCCACTTTATAGTTTGTCAAAATTGAGTAGGCCGTTAAGTTGCTATTGCAATTCTAATCAACACAAATCATATGTAATTTAGATCTCAAAGCAATTCATTAATTTTGATAAGATTTAGTCAATATTATTTTTCTTAAAAAAAATTACCCTTGTTTACAACATACAATAAAAAAACGCATGAAAACAAGTAGTACAAAAAAAACTAAATCAAATAGCCACATACATAAAAATTTATTCAAAGAACATCAAATCTAGGGTTTTTATAAACATAAAAAGTCTTCCCTAATTTTAAAACTTTGAATCAAATAAAGCAAATAGCATTCAAAATTATATGATCTGTAAAAAACATGCATGTTTATTACAGATCTCCCATATTCTATTAACAATTAAAAAAACTACGGATCGTAACCACACATTACATAACAATTGATTCATGCAAAACATCTAAAGTTAATTACCATGTATTTTTAGGGTTTACAAAAAAAAAATTTAAATAAAATTTTGGCAGATCCGATTTTTTAAAAAACAATAAAACAAAACCCTAATTTTTTATAAAACCTAAAAAACAACATGTAATTTTTAACATAAATCAATATTATTTAAAAAAACTTTAGATCTTGATAATTATAATCATGTTAAAACGGCTCTTGATGCCACTGGTGGTTTATAAAGTTCATAACAATTATTAAAAACCCTAATATGGATCAAAGCACATACAGCCGAATTAAATTAAACAAGATCAAAATTAACACAATTATAATTAATCAAGATTAGGTTTACATACCTTTATCCTAGCAAGATCCACAAGACAACGGAACGATCAGCAACTAGGGTTAATCACGAACACCACCAGGATATAGTCTAAAGAAAGACTATATCACTATCTTGTACACACGTTATGCGGCGAGTTAATCGTGAGTCTACGACGAAGAAACCAAGCTTCTAAGCCTATGGAGGATCTACCCAACAACCCTAGAGAGGGGCTATAACTAGATCTATTAAAATAGAAAATTGAAAACCAAGAACCCTAATATGGGGGTGTTTGGCCGGGCGGTTTAAGAGCAAAAGAAAGAGAGATTGGAGTAAAAAAGTATGAAACCTTGGGTTTGTTTATATAGCCCTTGGAAAAATTTTTCCTCCAAGGTTAAACAAATTTAGGAAACAAAATCTTTTTCCCTTCCCTTTGGTTCTCCTATGGCCAACGGTTTTCAAGCGCAAGAAGTGGTTTCCAGAACTTTCCGACTCCTTCTTTTAGCTTCTATTTAATTTCCACAACGATCGTTTAATACTTAACAATTAATTATTAAAGATCGTTATTTTAAGCTACGGTTTGATTTAATAAATATAATAAATATATTTAATAAATAAATTAACCCTTTACGTAATGTGTGCAATCCCGTGATCTCAAGTTCGATCCTATCACACGACTATCAATTTTAAGTCCATAAACTTTTAGAGGATTCTATCATGGATGAGAATGATGAGTTTTTAGAGGTTGATATACCTTTTGAGTACAATCTTGGATATATAGATGAGGAGGGGGACAAACTCTTTCTAGAATCTCTATTGCATAGAGATCTTTTACCTTCTTCCTTGACCACCTCAACCTTTCAAAGTGATATAGGAAAACAAGTCATGATGGTTCCTTCCAAGAGCATGTTGTTACCCATTACTCCACAATCTTTCTCTCACCATGTAACTTACAAGGGAGAATCTTCTAAGACAAACACCACTTGTTGTTTTCCCCTCAAGGAACGGATTTTTGATCCTGGTATAGAGCTTGCTAAACCATCTTAGTATCCGCCTTATGCAATAAAAGGATAACTTATGAGAGATTTAAGAGTATCACCCTATCACCTTTTGAAGAACCTATGGGCAAGCATTTTGGAGAAAAACACCTCACTCTTTTCACCATTGCTTGGGAAGTTAGTTGTTGAATTATGTTATAAGTGGGATGATAATTATGTATTTGATCCGGGGGATATTTATGGAGTTTTGATAATTGGAAATTTGCTTTACCTCATTAGGAGATTTTTCTTAAAAAGGGAAAAAAAATTTCTTCTCCATGATAGGTTTTAGACACTTTTAAGTGAGGGAAGAGTCGAGCTAGAGACTCCTTAAATCAAGCTTGAATAACTAGGTTTAGAGTTTTTAGACTTAGAGTGTGGTAGGTTACAAATAAGGATATAGAGTTGATGAGAAGTGTAGGGGAGACCTTCCTTTTGTCTTCATGTTGTTTGGAGGGTTGCTCACTCATCACGTGCTTTGGAGCTTATGGAGGAGGCCCTTGTATCCGGTTCACTTCGTTACTATTGTGATTTTTCATAGACACATTGTGCTTTAAAAATGAATTCACTATAGTTGATATTTCCTTAGTTTGGGTTAAGAAAAGTATATTCATTGTCATAAGTGTAGGGGAGTTTATACTTCCATTCTCTTAAACATTGAGGACAATGTTTAGCTTAAGTGTAGGGGGTGTCTTCTACCGAAGTGACCTTACCTAGACTTTGTCATTGATCTTCATGATAACCTGGAAATTAATTTTTCAAACATTTTTCAAATTTTTGATCTACTTTGGCCACCAAAAATATGCATTCATAATTTTCGCATTAATCATTTTTCATTTGCATAACACATTTGCATTGTATATATTTCTTCTTTTATTTTTGAAAAATATATAAAAAGGAAAAAATATAATAAGGCATATGGTTTAACAAATTTAGAATTCTTTGACTTATTAGGCTCGCCATGGATATTTTGACTCAACCCGAGTTTGCTTATCTAAGATTACTCTAGCTAGTATCCTTAACCATGTAGTCCTTCTTTGGTCTATTAGGCTAATCATCCACTAGTCTCATTATTTGAGATTTTAAATTTGTGGAGAATGGGAGATGATAGAGTTGAAGCAAGTATAAAAGGGATAGATAAACTTCATGACGATTACTTGTAGCTAAACCATTCTCTTTCTTTGCCTCTAATTTCTTTGCATGTATATATGTTAATAAATAATCAAGAACGGTTTTAATTGGTTTGTAGTCTCTTATGCATTTTTGACTAATGATTCATGGTTGGTATAAGTACGTCTTAAGATTCTAAGTTAGAACGTTTTATGTGTACTAGACTTATGTCATGCTTAATACTTAGCAGGTGTTTTTCCTTTTATTATTTTCAAATTTCTTTGTGAGGATTAAAGAAAAATAAGAGCGGCTTATGAAAAAAACGAGTGGCTAGAAAAGAAAAAAATAAAAGAAAAAAATAATAATTATACAAGACTCCCAAGAGGGGAAGTGAAGTGTTAATTATAGTAACTATTTAATTTCAATATTACTCTCACAAGATTTGCGGGGATTTGATAGTTGCTCCAATCCAATATTAACTTGACGGGTTGCGGGATTGAAGATCCAAAGTCTCAAAAAGGCGACGGATGTAAATTATTGCGTGAGTTTTATTTTTCTTTCCTTAGAGAGTGTGTAGTTACTTATTAATGCATGACATAAGGATCTTACGCATAAGGCGAATGACTTATTACTCTTGAGACGGAATTACATTAATTGTGAGCGGTTTTTAAAGTAATGGATGAGAGGATTACTTAGGATTAAAACCATGCTTCCTTATTTCTGGATTTTGCATTTCTTATACTTCACACTTTAAATAATGACAAATTTGCTTTCAAGCAATTTGCTCAAATAATAAACGGTTCCACATTTAATTGTCATGAATAAGTTGATGCACTTTTTAATTGTGAATGCAATGATCCCATTTTTAAGCTTGGTATGGGGAAAGTGAAACTTGAGAGTGATAAGTGTTCATGGTACCAAAAGCCCTAATTCAAGTCATTGATTTCTTTATGAGTTTTTCCATCAAACCCATTTATGAAAAATCAAAAATATATAAATAGAATTGTTTTCCTTTGCATAGCATTGTACAAAATCAAAATCATGCATCATATAGTATAGAGTAGTGCAAAAGCATTTCATATTGGCCAAGGTGGGTTAATTATGAGAAAAATAAAAATTTGTGCTTTAAAATATAGCATTGCATGAGGTCATGGAAATGATCAAGTGTAGGAGATTTGATATGAGCAAAATCACATATCAATTAATCAACAAATCACCCTAAAACACATGGAAAATACCTAACTTTTGTGCTATAAAGTAGTATTATGTGGTATGTTCTGTGTTTGTGCTTAAATAGGTAACAAGGATATAATTTCAAGCAAACTAGTGGAAATCAAGCTCATTTATGACGAAAAGACGATAGAAGGATCAAATATGACAAGCCATTTGAAGTCAAAGGACATATCTTGACAATATTCAAAAGTTGAGGGACTTATATGTAATTATGGAAAAAGTCAAGAATAAAGTCAAATTGTTCAACCTTCAAGTCAACCAAGCCAAGGGACTTAAATAGTCAAGAATACAAGTCAAAGGACTTAATTTGCCAAAAGAATGAAGAAAGGAGCTCAATTGTATATTCTGCCAAAGTACAAGGGGTAAAAGTGACAAAAACATAACAACTTTGGTTATGATCCAAGTCATACTCCTTTCCACCAATCAGAATACAAGAAAGAAGGGTGGTGGATCACCACGTCACAAGCCAGCTGGCCACTAACTCTTAATAAACAAATCCGAGTGGGGGCGCATTTATTTCCTTTTGACCAATGACATTGCAACACTCCATAATCCATTTATCCAAAAACGGATAATGATCCGTGTTCTAAGCCAAGGATAAATAAAATGATGCCACGTTTCATCTTCAACCATCAACGAGCCCAGAATCCAGTTTAAGCTAGACTGCATTTCATGACAAACTTTCTACATGAAACGTACTCGCATTTCAACAAGGAATCCAACCCTTATGATCAATTAGACTGAAATTGGAAGAATCAAAGACCCCCGTTTGTGTTCTTGGAGACAAATTGGCAATCAACAAGAAGAGTACACCTGGCACTCTCTCATTGGCCAGGTGACGTCACACTCTCCAACTACTTGCCATCCAAGCTCTATAAATAGCATTTAGGACCTTCATTTGTAACTGTGTAGTTAAAGTGTGAAAAACACACACTTGTAATTTCTCTCCCATTTCTAGTTAATCTTTCAGTTAGTTAGCTTCTATCAAGTGATTGACACACACTTGAGAGGTAGTTATTCAGTTAGCATTTGTAACTAATTTTCCCTCCAAATAAATATGACACAAAAACATTCAGTTCATACTCTTATCTCTCCTAATTTACTCAATTATGAATTATGTTTGACACATTATGTTTCTGTTGATCATTCATTGATCAATAGAGTTTTTTATGTGATTTGGGAGCTATTCAAGTGTTCATTAGCAGATTCAGTTCATTTCTATACCTGTTGAAGCCATTTGAAGCAGAATAGATGATTAGATCAGAGATAGCATTTGGAGGTGATATGGTTGTTGATACTAGTTGATTTAGGTTGAAGGAAGTGTAATCTAGATAGCTCAGCGCTCCTCTACTCCATCAGAGGAGGCTTCAAGCTAAAATGTCTCACAGTTCTATTTTTGGTTCACCTAAAATGAATTGCATGATAAATTTCTAGTGTAAAGATTAAATGTTAAACTGATCAAGTGTTTAGCATAATTCTAGAGTAATTGAGTTAGTGCGATAGAATTTGAGTGATTTTGTAGTCTGAATTTTAGTGCACTTGATTTCAGCTTTAATTTTCATCAGTTTTTAGCCATTGAGTTCATTTTGTTATTAAGTGAGTTTGTAAGTTTGTATTCAGTTCAGATAACTCTCATTTCACATATTAAACATGTTTTGATAAAAATAATAACCAGCTTTAGTCTTGTGCTCCAAATTCTTTGGTAAAAGTCTTTAACAGATCTTTTTAAAGTAGTGTTTGGTTTTGATGAATATTGGTTATTAGAGTTTGGTTTACTGGTTGAATTGTATCCATTTACATTTGGTAAACTTGTATAATCATTTTAGTCCAGGTTTGTGGTCAAAATATCAGTCAAAAAGGCAATTGGTTCACAAAACGTTTGGGTTGAAAATCTGTTAACTTGATATTCAGAAAACTTGTCAACTTCAATTCATCACTATGACTTCTTTACTTGATCATTTTGCCTGAAATCAGTTTCTAGTTGTAGTTCAGTATACAAAGAAAAAGTTTGTACAAGGAAATTCTATAGTATCAATTTTCCAATAAGAAATCAACTTTTCAATAAGCATGATAGCAAATGCAAGTTTCTTTAACCTAGCCTAACTGATTTCTTGTATCTCAATTTCCTCTTCATAAACTAGCCAATTTTATTTCACAAAACTTGTTACAAACATGTCTTGAGTGAGTTTTGAAATTTTCAGCTTCTTGAAAAAGTTGGTCAACGTTTGGTCAAATAAGCTCTTTTCAGCTTAAATTCAGATTCTGAATTATCGAGTTAACCATTTTCAATTTGGAAAGACATTCCATACTCCTTGTCAGCTTATTAATCAGATTTTTCATAAAAATCAAGTCGTGGAAGTCTCATTTTCATGTTTGCTTAAACTTGGCTTATTAGGATAAGCTAACTTTCGTTTTACTAGCTTTTAAACAAATTCCTTTCACGAGTCTAGCTAAATTTGGATATTAAGCATTTTGAAACAAACCAGAACTTATTTGGTCCATTAATAAGCTCACACGAGCTTATTCATTTGGTTTAGCCCGTTTTTGATAAATATCACATTTAATTGTAGTTTAGTCCTTTTTGTTTGTAACTGGTTTCATTTGATGCTAAACTTACAATTTTTTAGGGTTTGCTAGATAATAGCCCTTGAAGTTTCAATTTTTGTCAAATTCAGTTAGAAAGTTTGTTAGTTGGTTAAAAGTTGTTACTAGTTTGTTATAATTTTTCATTTTTTTACGTGTTGATTGAAATAGACATAGACTTCCAAATACCTTAACAACCAAGAACAATTAAAGACTTGTGATTTTTAGGACTTTCAGTTTGTCAAGAATCAAGAGAAAACGAACTTCAAAATACTCAATTTCACGCATATAAAGGTTATTATAAACTACATCATGCATTTACGCACTGTTTTCATGCATAAAATTTTTCTCATGATTTATTGGCATAATTTTTTTTTCATGTCCCCTCATAAGTTACTATTTTTTATGTCAAGTATGTTTTCATACAGTCATGGTTAACTTCAGTTTCATGATGATTATGTTATACACTCCCTCATGTTAGGTTGTTTCATGTTTCTTCATGATCATTTCGTCTTCATGTGATTACGTCTTACGTCTCTTTTGTTGTTTATGCTTTCATGCAAGACACTGTTGGAATTCATTTAAATCCTGCTTTCATGATAGTCATGGATAGTTTTCATTAATCATGCTTTCAGGAAAATCATCGTTGAAATTAGTTTAACCATACGTTAGCGTTTCTCTATGCAACCAGAATGAGGTATATAATGGCATTTCCGGGTTATCATGATGGACTTTCTAACCGTTTAACCAATTATTTTCCTTTAAAATCATGTCAGATGATCGACCCCATGTTGATCATTTCATGTGCATTCCATGTGTACTCCATGTACCGTATTCTATGTGCGTATTCCACTTGTTGATACTCTACAAATTGCTGATGTCACTCATAGCTTGGAGATGTTACTAAGGGTTGATGATGCAGATTTTAGAGACGCTACGAGATGCTGATGTTGTTCACAACCTGGAGATCTTACAGTACGATGACAAAGGCGTTAGATCAAAGTGATCGGATGAGAAGATGCTTCACCACCAGACGATTTCCATCAATCATTGTCCCAAATTCTTAGTTACATGTCACACATCATTTAGTTGACGTTTCAGTCATGTGAGTGAGAACCGGTACCAGCCAGCCACTCAACTGAATAGTTACATGAATCACAGTCATGAGAATGACCGTCATGGAACTGACAGACAAGGCGATAGTAACAACTACTGTGACAACAACTATCCTAGCAATCGCAACCGAAGCTCCGGCCATAGACGTGAGCAGAAATACACAGGATCAGTAGTCCAACCGATCTGCCAATTCTGGCATAATAACCTAAGAGTTTCAAATTTATTCGATTTACACCTGAAGACACATGTCAAGACATTAGTCAAGACACATGTCATGCTTATACCTCCCAAGACACGAGTCAAGACACATGACTCACGTCCAATTCTGGAACATCCCTAAGAACTACAAGGTACCTAATAACTGACTTTTGGTTGGTTAATAAAAAGGATTTGCTTGCAAGATCTTTCTTTGCGTTGCTCGTACCCAATTGATATATGTCGTTGTTTCGTTCTCGGTATCTTCTCGAATTGATCACGGTCAAAAGTGGAATCGTTGTAATTGGTGACTAAAAGGGGGAGCTTGGGTCTAAATCTACTAAAATGATAAGTGCTGGAAATAATAAAATTAAACTAAACTAAAGATAATAACTGAGAATAAAGCTAGAATTTAAAACTAGAAAAACTGGAAATTTACCTTATTCGGAATAATGGTTGTCCGGAAGATTTTGCCTTACTCGGAATGTTAACTCTACTCGGAATAAATCTCTTATGCTGAATAATTGGCTATTCGGAATAATCATGGCCATGCGAAATATTACCCTATGCGGAATGTTTTGACAAGAACCCTTATGCGGAATATTTGAAAGAAACCCTTATGCGGAATATTTGAAAGAAACCCTTATGCGGAATAATTAGAAAAAGAACCCTATGCGGGATAATTAGAAAAAAAACCCTATGCGGAATATTTGAACAGGAATGTCTATGCGGAATAATTTGAAAAAGAACCCTATGCGGAATATTCGGATATTCCGAATAATCAACAAAATCACAAACTCTATCCGGAATGTATGATCCTATGCGGAATAACGAGCCTACGCGGAATAATTTGGCTATGCTGAATATTGAGGTTAAACGGAATATGAACTCTACTCGGAATATTTTAAATATTCCGAATAAACAACAAAATTACACCTTGATCCGGAATAATTGATATTCCGAACCAACACAATCAAAGAACCTTTATCCGGAATAAATCTGGGTGAATACAGTAAAATTATGCGAAGAACAGGGGATCGACAAAAACGCAGATTTAACACCAAAATTTACCAAGTTTTTAATCAAAACTGAAACCAATTTAACCACTAATCATTTACCTAAGGTAAACATCAATCCAAAACCACAAAAACGCAAAAACCCACTTACTTATTATGATCGAACCAATAAAATGAAACTTGAAAACTTATGAATCACAAAGAGATGAAGAACAAGATGATAGAAAGATTAAAAGTAAACTGGTATTAATGATTTAAGATTCAACAAACAAATTGGAAAGATTGAACTTACAAGATTGGAAGAAATCAAAGAAAAATGAAAACCACTCCTTAAGGGAGATGGTTTTCTTCCTACGAAATAGGAAAACTGTAACAGAAAAGAACTAGTGGAAATTTCTGAATGGGAGGAGTATTTATAGGCTTCTCCCTTGGTTGGTGAGTTGGCTTTCTCCCTTTCTTTTTGTCTTCTCGTCTTTTCAGAAAAGTTGACGTTTTCGATTTCGATTCGGGATTTGTCGACGAATAAATTCAACTCGTCTTTTGATTTCTTCATTTAATAGACTTGAGTTTCTTCGACATGTGTAAATCTTCCATCTTTGGTCCTTTTCTTCGATAAATCTTCAAATAGGCCCATTGACTTCAAATCTTTTGCACCTCTTGGACTATAGACTTCGTCTTTTCGTCTTTTTCCTCGATAAAACCCGTGCAATCCCATGTTTTCTTCAACATTTATCCGGTTGGCTCTGAAAACACAACAAACACACAAACCACGCATAATTCCAAACAAATGACATTAAATACGCGTTTTGGTCTTGTTTTAGCAAGAAATAAGTGGTAAAAGGATGGGTGTTTTCACACCTATCAAATCCCCTACACTTAACCATTTCCATGCCCTCATGCAATGCTTAGTGATAAAGCAAATTTACACTTTTCTCATAATCAATCAACCTTGGCCTTATTAAAATACTACTGAACAAAAATTTAAATACTAAGAGAAATTAAAACATTAAAGGAGACAAAAGGATAGAAACCATTTTCACTTGAAAATAGCTATATGGAAATAACTTGCAAAGAGATCAAGGACTTACATTAGGGCTTTGGTGCTGCGAAGATTTATCACCCTCAAGTTTCACGTTCCCCAAACTAAGCTTAAAAACGAGATCATTGTTATTATAAGTTAGCAAATCAAACACTTACACACATGGCTTAATTATACGCTTAAACTCCCTTATTCCTAGGTGTATCTCTTATATTTTATTTTTGTCTTAGAATGATCATGAAGATGCATTTTTGGACTTATTTCGATAGTTTATTTAGGCTGAAAGCAAAGTAGGACGATTTGATGAATAGTTAGCTAAAGGACAAAATCTCTTAAAACTGCTTCTCGGGATATCAAAAAGTTCATATCTTGGCATAACTCGGTTCACGATTTGAGACCTTTCTCGGGCCGATATTTGGCATGTACTTCATACTTCATATCTTGAGAGACGTTCTTGATATAATGATCTTCTCTTCGTTAATAGAGTTTCTTCACTTGGAGACTTTTGAGGGGTACTCCAACATTGTTGACCACGAATTCATGATTATTTCTTCAATCTCTAATTGGGATTTTGAGATACAACGATCCGCCTCCTTTTCGGACTTGGATCTATTTATCCTCATACCTTGTTAGGGTCTTTTCGGATAGACTTCTCCATGATCTTTATGGGAGTTGATTGCTTTTCGTCGTGAGTCTTGATCATTCATATCGATTTTGGGAATAATGCTTTTCACATCACCTTGGATCTTTAGCAATAAAATGGAATCCTCATGCCTTGTTAGGGCCTTTTTGGACTCGCCAATCTTCGCGCCCCGCTTCATAAGTTATGCCTTGGCTATGAACTCTTATCATTACCGAGAAACTTTTAAACGATCTTGGGCTAGAAGCTAAGTAACCTTTCAAATCGTACGACCTTACTTATTGCAGATAAATTATTAGCAAGTGATGGGAGAATAGGAAAATAATTACACCAAGTGAGCTTGTGCAAGAATACCGACTTATAATTGGCTCTATCATTACTCGTTCTCCACAATTTAAAATCTCAAGTAATGAGACTCGTGGATGCTTAGCCTAATAAACTAATTAAGGTCTACATGGTTAAGGATACTAGCTAGAATAAATTTGGATAAGTCTATTCGGGTTGAGTCAAAATAATCGCAACGGGCCTAATATGTCAAAGATTTCAAAACTAGCTACACCACTTTATTAATATATTTGACTTTATTGCGGGATATATACATATGAAAGCAACAATAAAAATTTAAAAATTATGACTAATTGGCCAAAGTTAATTAAAAATTTGAAAAATGCTGAAAAAGAAGATTTTCCGGTTAAATGAAGGCATTTTCATGGAAAAGTCCACTTAAAACTTCGATAGAAGTCTCCCCTACACTTAAGATAAACATGTCCTCAATGTTTAAGCATGTGGGAAAAATCTCCCCTACACTTATGACATTGTGCACGTTGGTTAAATCAAGCTAAGGAAGAGACGACTAAAGTGATCAATTTCAAATGTGAGTATGAAGACAATTGAATCACGATAGTTGAGAGATAGAACCGGTATTGCGGATAACATGGGAGCACGGTTCTTCAAAGATTCCAAGAGTGCACTTATCCCTGTAATCACATCACCATCCAAATACAAGCAACCTATATAGCTCCCCCTACACTTAGGATGAAAAACGGGAAAGGGGGATAGATACTCGGGTTGCCTCCCGAGGAGCGCTTGTTTTTGTTCACCGAGTCACGAGCCTGACTCGGTCCCGAACTAATTCAAGGGAAACGTGGTGAGGGAAGGAATAATCTCATGAGAGATGTCCTCACCTAAGTACAATTTCAAACCCTGGCCATTCACCTTAAAGTTAGGCCCATTTGGCTGAGAGAGCTCAATGGTGCCTTAGGGAAAAACATTGGCGATGGTGAATGGACCAGACTAGCGGCTTTTCAACTTGCCTGAGAAGATCTTCAACCGAGAGTTAAAGAGTAAGAATTGATCACCAATGTGGAACTCTCGGTTCTTAATTTTAGCATCGTGGATAATCTTGGTCTTCTCGTAAGCTTGATTCCTCAATTCTTGTAGCTCGTTGAGTTGAATCTTGCGAAGATCACCGGCTTTGTTGATGTCGAAGTTAGCCCACTTCAAGGCCCAGTATGCCTTATGTTCCAGCTCGATGGGGAGGTGGCAAGCTTTCCCGTACACAAGACGATAAGGTGTACAACCAATCGATGTCTTATAGGCGGTACGGAAAGCCCACAGAGCATCATCAAGTTTATCGACCCACGAGGCACGATGCTCTCCCACAGTACATTCCAAAATTCTCTTCAATCCAAGGTTGGATATCTCGGCTTGACCGTTGGTTTGAGGATGATAAGCGGTGGAAAGACGGTGATTGACACCATACTTAGCCATGACTCTTGCAAATTGATCGTTGCAAAAATGAGTCTCGCGGTCACTGATAATAGCACGAGGAACACCGAAACGAGCAAACAGTTGTTTCAAGAAATTACAAACCACCCTCGCGTCGTTAGTGGGTAAAGCCTTGGCTTCAACCCATTTAGAAACGTAGTCAACAGCGACAAGGATGTATTTGTTGCCTTTAGAAGAAGGGAATGGCCCCATAAAGTCGATGCCTCATACATCAAAGATTTCACATTCTTGTATGAAATTTTGAGGCATCTCATCTTTATGTGTGATCTTGCCTTGTTTTTGGCAAGCATCACAATGTTTAACCATCTAGTGAGCATCACGATAAATGGTGGGCCAATAGAATCCCGAATCAAACTCTTTTTTGGCGGTGTAGTTGGGACCAAAGTGACCACCGGTGGGTCCTTTGTGGCAAGCCTGGAGAATGTCAAAAGCTGCCGGTCCGTCAACACATCGGCGAATAATCAGATCGGCACATTGTTTGAATAGAAAAGGGTCATCCCAAAAGTAAGTCTTAACATCGTTCAAGAACTTCTTCTTTTGTTGGGATGTTAACCCTTTGATGAGAATACCACCCGCTAAGTAATTTGCAATATCGGCAAACCACGGGGTGCCATCAAGTTTGAGATTTATAGACATTAAGGTCTCAAGGGGGAAAGAGTCATTGATCTCTTTGTTCGGATGATCCCCTTGATATGGATCCTCAAGTCTGCTCAGATGATCCGCGGCTAGGTTTTCAGCACCCTTCTTGTCACGAATTTCAATGTTGAATTCTTGAAGGAGTAAAACCCAGCGGAGAAGTCTTGGCTTAGAGTCGTGTTTAGTCATCAAGTACTTCAACGCGGAATGGTCCGTGTAAACGATTGTGGTGGATAAAACAAGATAGGGGCGAAATTTTTCAAAAGCATAGACAACAGCTAAAAGCTCTTTTTCGGTTGTTGTATAATGCAATTGAGCCCCCGTCATTGTTTTGCTAGCATAGTGGATTGGTTGGAAGTGTTTGTTGATCCTTTGTCCCAAAACCGCACCAATAGCAAAGTCGCTAGCATCGCACATCAATTCAAAGGGTAGCTCCCAATTAGGGGTAACCAAGACCGGTGCCTTACTTAGCTTATCCTTAAGAAGATTGAAGGCTTCGATACACTCTTTAGAAAAGATAAAAGGAGTATTTTTTTCCAAGAGGTGGGTCATCGGGCGAGCGATTTTAGAGAAATCCTGAATGAATCAACGATAGAAGCCCGCATGACCCAGAAAACTTCTCACACCCTTCACGGTTGAAGGTGGAGGTAATTTGGCTACGACATCTACTTTAGCACGGTCGGCTTCAAGACCGGCGTTAGAGATTTTGTGTCCTAGCACGATGCCTTCTTTGACCATAAAATGGCATTTTTCCCAATTCAGAACAAGGCGAGTGTCCTCGCACCGCTTAAGCATACGTTCTAAATTGGCAAGTGATGAGATGACATTTATACATGATCTCATCGTTCTTTTCGGGCTTTAAATGCATAAAAATGTCATAAAATACCATATATATGCTTGCTTTTGTTTACTTGTGTATTTTAGGTATGGATATCGTGAAAAAGACAAAAGATCACAAGATACAAGGAAAAACGGACACGAGAAACGAAGCCGTACAATGAACCGGGCCCTAATCATGGAATTCTCAACAAAATACCTTGAAGACTTGAAGACAAAACAAGATTTATCCTCCAAGAATGAAGAAATGACACTTAAAACCCTTGTATAATAATAATTACAAGTTTGGTCCCTTAAGTTTGTCAAAATTGCAAAAAGGTCCTTCAACTTTGAAGAAATGGCAAGATTAGTCCCTCAACAATTTCAAATTACCAATTATGGTCCCTCATAAAGTGAAAGACACAAAGAAGACCTTTGAAGATCAGAATTGTCCAAGAACAGCCCTTGAAATATTCAAAAAATGTCAAAAATACTCCTTGATAACTTTATTCCAAAGTTTGGTGCCAAAAATGTAAAAGGGTGAAAGACATTAACAAAGGAAGATACGTTTTCTAGGGCTGAAACCTTATTTGCCAAAAAAAATCAAAACACAAGGACCAAAGATGTCAAGCTGGAAAGATTTAAACTCAAAAACCCGCCTAACACTTTTACTTCCCCCAAATTAGGATCAAATGGAAGTTACTGTTCCTCTTTCACCCCCAGGTCCTATTTTACTTAAACGTGGGTTAAAACCCAATTCACCTTCCCCACGTGTAATTCACACCCACACAAACCTAACCCACGCACAAAATACCCAATCTCACGCCTTGAGGACCCCACCCCCAATTCCCTCTCAGCCAATGAGAAGACGCCTTGGGCTCCAAGCACTATTACGTGTCCAATATCAACGATGGAGATGTATTCCTTCCTCCCAAAGCAAAATTGAACAGTGGATATCAAAAGGACAGCTCAATTCCTTGAATTCGTCTAGAAACTTTTAAGGGTAGATTACGGATTTTTCTGTATTAGGGTTTGTAATATTAGCCTTCTAGTATATTCCTAGAGTAGTATAAAAGGCAATGAGCATGTTCATTCCTTTTTTTGTTCCAGTTTTCAAGCTCACACTTGTAATTCCTTTTTAGAAAAATAAAAGTTTGGTTTTTGATTTAATCAAGTGTAATGCCTTTTTATTGTTTTTAAAAGTTGTGTATTGTGTGAAGCTTGATTCTGAGTTCCATCTGTTATTTGGTTAACTGATTTTGTTTTTCAAAATTTAGTTAAAGGTTTTCTGAAATTTTAAGATTTTTGGTAAGAAATCTGTTTAAGGTTTTGATGTTAAGAGGTTTTGTTTAGTTGATGATTAAGAGTGTTCTGAAAACGTTTTAAGAAGGTTTAAAAGTTTTTTGGAAAGGTTTAAGAAAGAAGGAAAAAAAATCAGAAATATATTATTGCTTGTGTGTTCTTCTTTTGTTTTGATTTAAGCAGGTGGTGATTTATTGTTGATCTTTGTGTCTGCATGCACCCGGGTGCATAAGGAGGTGGATTCAACATCCACTAGGGCCCTTGGATGTAAGGGTTCTAAGGTATTCTCTTTGAAAATATCAGAAAAATAGCTGTTTGTATGATCTTATTTGATTTTATGCTATTGTGTGTTTAAGGTGATTAATCTGTGTTCATTTGAGTTTTTATGCATGATTGATGCTAGTTGGATCAAGTTTGAGTAAGTTTGTAAGGTTTTTGTTTGAGAAAAGTTGGTTTTCAGATTTTAAAAGGGTGTTTGGAAACAGGTTTTAGCAGGGTAGAAGTTTCAATTTAGGCTTTGATTAGGTGTTAGAATACTTGAAATAGCTTGCTATAGGTTGTTTCCTAGATAGTGAGTAAGTTTAGAACAAGTTTTGAAGCTGTTTGTGTGGTAAAAAGTTAAAAAGAGTAACTCAAATTTGCATAAGTCATATTCTACTCATTTTCATGAATTTTGGTGCATGATTTTGTGTAATCTGTTTAGATCCAGGTTGATTTAGGGTTTTAGCTTGATTGTGTGATAGCTTGAGCTGGTGTGTGCATAATTTGTGGCTTTGAAGTTCACTAGTGTGCCTGTAATAAGCTCATAAGTTCTCAGTCCTGCACAAGCACATCAGCAACTCTATTTTGCCTTTGTGTGCTATTTGTTTGTGATCTTTGAGTGCTGGTTGATTGCTATTTGATTGTCTTGACTCCTTGTGCTTAAATAAGCACAAGGGTGCCTTTTGTCCACAACACATCCACCAAATAAGCTCAAACCAAGCCCCTCTTGGTTCCAAGAGTGCTCAATTGTGCACTCACCATTGTTCATCAGAAAAACAACCCAACTGGTTACATTTTGATCTTCTTTGTGCTTAAATCAGAGTTAAAAGGAATTGGGATTGTGTTTTATAAGCTTGTTTAGGTCACTGATTGATAAGAAAAAGAAAAAAATAATAAAGAAAATAATTGCAAAAAGATTGCCCGCAGCGGACTCGAACCCTAGACCTCTCGCTGGAGGGTTAAGGGAACTACCACTGATCTAGACATCTTTTTACGTTAGGGTTTGTTTTCAAAAGTTATTTAATACGTTTTGTCTTTCTAGCTTAATAAATAAGCCGTAGCTTATTTTTGTCTTTTTCAGCTTATTTGATAATCGTTTTTGCTTATTTTTCATTTTTTCCTAGGATCTTTATTAGATTTGTGACTTTTCTAGCTAATTTTTATAATTTTCCTTTTATTTTATTATTTTCTAGCATTTATTTAATAGACGTTTTTTATTAATTCATTAAAAAATAGAAAAAAGATTTTTAATTTTTAGGAAAAATAGTTTTTAGCTTTTTAATAAATATTTTGAGGTTTACATTAAGTTTTGGTTTTATAAACTTTAATTTTTAATTTTATATTATTTTAAGGTTTTTTATAAACTTTAAAGATTTTTATTAAATTATTAAAAAGGGTTTAGGAGCTTAGACTTGTGTTTTTCTCTTAGTTAGATTATTTTAAGTTTTTAGAAATTTTTTAGAATTTATTTGAAAACTTTTTATTTTTAGGAATATTTTAATATTATTTTATTAATTAAATTTCAAAGTTTTATTTTTATTTCTTTTCCATTTTTCCTAGGTTCTTTAGCATTAATTAGGACCTTTTCCATTTTTAGAATATTTTTATAGCCTTTAGATTTATTTTTATAATTATTTTAAGTTTAATTAGTTTTTAATCTTTTTTAATCATTTTTAGAGTTTTAAAAATAGTTTTAATAGCTTTTAATTTTTAGAAAAATACTTTTTAGTCTTCTAATAATATAAGTTAAGTAATTATTCAATAAAATCATATTTTAGACATTTGAATTAGTTATATTTAATTTTAGGGCTTTAATTAGCATTTAAAATTAAATATTTAATTAATAAAAGGTTTTAAAATATCTTTGTTGGATTTTTATCTTTATTTATATTATTTTAGACTTCTTTTTAGTCTTTTTAATTCTTGATTTTGTTTTTTTGGTCTTAGTATAATAATTTTTAATTTGGGTAGTTTTTACGACTTTACGTTTACGTCTTTTACGTCATAGTTTAATTTTAACGTAACCGTCTTTAAATCCCCATTCTCTTAATATTAATCTCAAAGAAATACAAGTTAACTCACAACACATATACCTCCTTGGGAAACGAACTCTCTCTCATTTTAAGTAATCAAGGGTCATTACTTGTGGTTTTCCTAAATCACTCGTTAATACTTTCCGCTATTTACGCTCTTTTCCTAAAGAGTAGTAAAACTCTACAATCAATTTTGGCGCCGCTGCCGGGGAGGTGTGTTGTGCTTTAATTTGGAAGCTTTTGTTTTTGATATTATCCATAAATAGTATTTGTGTTAAGTGGAACTCCCTTAACACGTATTATCGGTTTTCTTGGTTTTTTCTTGTATAAATATTAATATATTGTATTAAGTATCACAACCAAAATACAATATCTCCAAAAGTGTGAAAACACAACCTTAATTGGGATTTGATCTCCTAATTATTGTATTCGAATCTCAAACAAAAAGAAAAGGCAAAAATAGATAAATACTTTCGTGAAGCTCGATTTTGAAAAATACAAACTATAAGGTGGGTATAAGGCGGGTATTATAAAATACCCTAAGGAAAAAGGCTCTTAAGTGCTTCGCGCCGCCTCGTTTCCCCGCTTGCTTGTGAGTATTTTAAGATTGAAAGCTAATCGAGGGTTTTGCCGCCCAAAGTATTAATACGTATACTATATTTGCTTGGTTTTCTTTGTGATTAAACCCTCGTGAACAATTTGGTTTTCACCAAAGTTCTAAAGTCATTAGAAGACGTTCACTCCACGTGATCGTTTTCATTCCTTTGAGGCTTCTTTAATCAAGAGTTTGATTCGAGGAGAGATTTTGTAGATTGTTGTCTACGAAGATACACCAAAATCCAAAAAAATTAAATATCATCAAAAACACAAAAAATTGGAAATTCACAAAACAACCAAAAAGAATCTTCTTTGCTCACCTCCCATTCTTCGTGAAGTTTATGATCACTCGTAATCAAGCAAAACGAGCTCGTAAACGACTTCAAAAGCAAGCAAATCAAGGATCGTTGATTGTTGAAGAACCTCCAATTGTTGAACCTATTGTAGAACAAGAAGTCGTCATGGCTAATCGTACTATGATGGAGTTGCTACAAGCACCCACCGAGGGTTTTGGAGAGGCCATTGTGATTCCCGCCATCCTTGCGGAGAATTTCGAGATTAAGACGGGTTTAATGTCTATGTTGCAAGCAAACAAGTTTAGAGGTCACGAAAAAGACAACCCGCATTATCACATTAGGAATTTCAACCGTCTCACCGCCACTAGCAAATTTAAAGATGTTCCACATGACGCCATTAAGATGATGTTGTTTCCATACTCGTTGGATGGACCCGCAAAAATTTGGCTCGAGAAAGAACCGCCAAATTCGATTTTGACATGGGCCGATCTCGTTTCTAAGTTTGTGAACAAGTTTTTTCCACCATCTAAAACAACACACTTAAAAAATGAGATTTCACGATTTGTGCAAAGAAATAATGAAAGTTTTTCAATGGCATGGGAACGATTTAAAGAGATGTTACATGAATGTCCTCACCATGATTTTTCGGAATTGCATCAAGTGGATACTTTTTATAATGGGCTTAATGATCATGAACGAGATTATTTGAATGCCGCCGCGGGTGGTAATTTTTTGTGCAAGACGACAAATGAGGCTTTACAAATCATTGAAAATCGATCTAAGGTTTATAGCCCTCGTAACACACCGAGTGTTGCCAATATGGGTTCGTCATCTTCGTCACAATCGTCTCGTAGCATTAACGCCTTACATGATGAAGCTAATGAGGAAAATCGGTTTTTTGATAGATTTGCTAATCTAATGTCCTATTGGAAGGCTCAAGAAGCTTCCAATTCCGCTTCGGTTAAAGCGGTTGCTAAGAGTTGTTTATCTTGTGGGGGAGCTCATGATCTTTCCGAGTGCATTACCGCGGATGGTAACACTTCGAGTGCTTATGTAGCAACGGGAACTTACAACCAAAACGGCCAAGGTTCCCGCCAAAATCAAGCTCCACCAAACCAAAATGTTAACAATTATCGAAACAACAACCAAGGTAATTACCAAGGCAACACACGCAATTACAACAAAGGGAATTATCAAAGTGGGAATGGACAAATCTCTAATCAAAACCAAAACCGTGATTTTCAAAACACTACACAAGGTTTTCAAAATGCTCACACGAAAAATTTGCAAGGAGAATTTTTGGATTATGCAAAAGCAAATGATGCTAAATTTGATAATATGCAACGTGAGATGATTAGCTTAAGGTCCGAGTTGAAAAACGAGCTTAAAAATGAACTTGCAAATGAACTTAAAACTCATGCAAACAAAATGGAAGGAAATGTCCAACGTCTTCAACAAAACCAACAAAAGATGGAATTAGGACAACATGAGATTAAGCAAGAGTTATTAAAAGCGGATGCTAGGCAATCAAAATTTGAGGACCGAATGGCTAAGATGTTTGAAGCTATCATGTGTAAGCCCTCTTCTTCGGGTGGTCTTCCTAGTGATACCATTAACAACCCGAAGGGAGAAATGAAGGTTATTACTACACGAAGTGGTAAAACTTTCAAGGAACCAATCTCTCGTCCAAGTACTTCTACGGAGAAGGAAATCGAGAAAGAACCCGAGGTGATGGTCGAAAAGGAGCATATTACAATCCCACGAAGTACCGCTCATACCACACCTACGGTTACACCAATACCAATTATGGAACCCGAGTTTCCAAGGCCGTTGCCTAATGACCAACCCACACCACCCTTACCCTACCCTTCAAGACGAAACAAAGAGAAAATGCAAGAACGTAACAAACAACAAATCGAGCTTTTTATAAAAATGTTTCAACAAGTGCATTTTGATGTGAGTTTAGCCGACGCGTTGTTATATATGCCTCGTTTCGCTTCCACTTTTAAAAGTATGATGAGCGATAAGGAAAAGCTTTCAAAGCTTGCTAATTGTTCTTCGGTTTATCTTAACCGCATACCGGAAAAAGTTGGTGATCCCGGAAAGTTTCTCATTCCTTGTGACATACAAGATATGAAAGAATGCCTCGCCTTGGCCGATCTTGGTGCGAGCATTAATTTGATGCCATTTTCCATTTGGAAATCGCTTTCGCTTCCGGCTCTCATTCCTTCGAACATGTCCATCGAGATGGCCGATCATTCTACGATTATGGCATGTGGAATAGCCGAAGATGTTTTCGTGAAAGTGGGGAAGTTCTACTATCCCGTTGATTTTATAGTAGTTGACATCCCCGCGGATCCTCAAGTTCCTCTAATTTTAGGTCGTTCATTTTTAGATACTTCGAGATCGCTTATCGATGTTCATGCGAGAACTATCACTTTGAGATTCAACGAAGAGGAACTTGTTATAAACGCTACTCAAAACTCGAAACCTTCTCATGTTTATGCAATCGCTACCATCAATCACATTGACATCATTGATGTGGTTTGCGATGAGTTTTCACAAGAAGTGTTAGGTTTTTCCGATAGCTCGTCAAGTGGCAATCCCACTATTTTGGATCCGATTCTTGCTAATTCCACACCAAATCTCACTCCATTCCAAGGAGGCGATCTCACTTCAAATGAAATCGACAATGAAGACGAGGTGTTGATTAGTGATGATATTTCTATTCCACCATTTCTTCCGCCGATGGGAGTTATGAGTGTTGAACCTAAATCTTCAATCGAGGAGCCACCTATCCTTGAATTGAAAGATCTTCCTTCTCACCTTGAATATGCATTCTTGGAAGGTGATGACAAGTTGCCGGTTATTATTGCAAAAGATCTTGCTAATGATGAAAAAACCGCGCTCTTGAAAGTTCTTAAGGCTCATAAAGGGGCAATTGCGTGGAAAATTTCCGACATTAAGGGTATTGACCCAAAATTTTGTACTCACAAGATTTTAATGGAGGAGGACTACAAACCCGCAATTCAAAGTCAAAGAAGGGTGAATCCCAAAATTCACGATGTCATTAAAAAGGAGGTCCTTAAACTCCTTGACGCGGGAATGATTTATCCTATATCCGATAGCCCATGGGTGAGCCCAATCCATTGTGTCCCTAAAAAGGGAGGAATGACCGTTGTGCCTAATGAAAACAACAAGTTAATTCCCACTCGTGTTGTGACCGGTTGGAGGGTGTGTATTGACTACCGAAAGTTAAATGACGCCACTCGTAAAGACCACTTTCCTTTGCCCTTCATGGATCAAATGTTGGAGCGACTTGCGGGAAATGAATTCTATTGCTTTTTAGATGGTTTTTCCGGTTACTTTCAAATCCCTATCGACCCTCGTGATCAAGAGAAGACTACGTTTACGTGTCCTTATGGAACGTTCGCTTATCGTAGGATGCCTTTCGGACTTTGTAATGCACCCGGTACGTTTCAACGATGTATGATGGCGATTTTTCACGATATGATCAAGAAGTCGATGGAAGTGTTTATGGATGACTTCTCGGTGTTTGGTAATTCGTTCACGTCATGCTTATCTAATCTCGAACAAATGTTAAAACGTTGTGAAGAAACCAATCTTGTGCTTAATTGGGAGAAATGTCATTTCATGTGTAAACAAGGAATCGTCTTAGGACATAAGGTGTCGAAGGCGGGGATTGAGGTCGATAAAGCTAAAGTAGACGTCATCGCCAAGTTACCTCATCCCAAAACCGTTAAGGGAGTTCGTAGTTTCCTAGGCCACGCGGGCTTTTATCGTCGTTTCATCAAGGATTTTTCGAAGATTTCTCGTCCTATGACACACCTCCTCGAGAAGGATGCTCCTTTTAACTTTAATGAGGATTGTGTTAAGGCTTTCGAGACTCTAAAAAGGAAACTTACCGAAGCTCCCATTCTTGTTGCTCCTAATTGGGAATTACCCTTTGAAATCATGTGCGATGCAAGTGATTATGCTATAGGGGCCGTCTTAGGGCAACGTTATGACAAGCATTTTCGTCCTATCCACTATGCTAGTAAGACGATGACCGAGGCTCAATTAAAGTACACCACAACGGAAAAGGAATTCCTTGCCGTGGTCTATGCTTTTGAGAAATTCCGACCTTATCTCGTCTTAACTAAAAGCATTGTGTATACCGACCATTCGGCTATCAAGTATCTCTTAGCTAAGCAAGATGCTAAGCCGAGATTGCTTCGTTGGATGCTCCTCCTCCAAGAATTTGATGTCACCGTGCTTGACAAAAAAGGAGCCGAGAATCTAGCGGCCGATCATCTCTCTCGTCTAGAAGATCCTCACAAAGATGTTTTCGAGAACAAGGAAATTACCGAAACATTTCCTCTTGAGACTCTCGGTGTAGTGAATTCTAAAGACACCACCCCATGGTTTGCCGACATTGCAAATTACCATGCGGGCAATTTCATAATCAAGGGTATGACGACACAACAAAAACGAAAATTCTTTCGTGACGTCAAGTTCTATTTTTGGGACGACCCTTATCTCTTTCGGATTTGTGCGGATCAACTCGTTCGACGTTGTGTGTTTGGGACCGAAGCTTCTAACATCCTTAGAGCTTGTCACGAGGGACCCACGGGTGGTCACCACGGTGCTAATCTCACGGCTAAGAAAGTGTTCGATGCCGGTTTCTTTTGGCCTTCTATCTATCGTGATGCACACGCACTTGTGAAGTCGTGTGATTCGTGCCAACGACAAGGAAAATCGTCTCAACGTGATGAAATGCCGCAAAATATAATTCAAGTGTGTGAGATTTTCGACATATGGGGAATAGACTTTATGGGGCCGTTCCCATCGTCTCATGGCAACAAATATATCCTCGTCGCGGTGGACTACCTTTCTAAGTGGGTGGAAGCTAAGGCTTTACCTACTAATGATGCTCGTGTGGTAGTGAAGTTTTTGAAGCAACTATTCTCTCGATTCGGAACCCCTCGTGCTATTATAAGCGATCGTGGAACCCATTTTTGTAATGACCAATTCGAAAAGGTTCTAAAGAAATATGGGGTTACACATCGTCTTTCTACGGCTTATCACCCGCAAACGAGTGGGCAAGTCGAGGTTTCGAACCGAGCTTTGAAGAGGATTTTAGAAAGGTCGATTGGAGAAAACCGTGCTTCATGGTCCGACAAACTTGATGACGCTTTATGGGCCTTTAGGACCGCTTATAAGACACCTATCGGTTGCACTCCTTATAAGTTAGTCTATGGGAAGAATTGTCATTTGCCCATTGAATTGGAGCATAAGGCATATTGGGCCCTTAAGCATGCTAATTTTGACTTGAAGACCGCGGGAGATCACCGGAAAATACAATTGAATGAATTGGATGAATTAAGGTATATTGCTTATGAAAATTCATTAATTTTTAAAGAAAAGACTAAAAAGTTTCATGATTCAAAGATTAAAAACCGGGTTTTTAACGTTGGTGATCAAGTGTTGCTTTTTAACTCTCGTCTTAAGATATTTTCCGGGAAATTGATATCTCGTTGGTCGGGTCCGTTCACCATTACACAAGTGTTTCCATATGGGACCATTGAGCTAGCTCAAGATGATGGTCCCAATTTCAAGGTGAATGGACATAGGCTTAAGCACTACTTTGGTGGGGAAATTCCTTCAATGGTTGCCCCCGACCAAGACACATTCCCCAATGATAATTAACATTGAGGGGATCGAGTCGAGCTTATGACTCGGTAATCAAAAACGAGGTGCCTCGTGGGGGAGATCCCATGCTTATCTTTTATTCACTAATAAGGGGACTTGTACCCTTCCAACTCGTTGTCTCGTGGTTGTTTGTGATTGTGTTATCTAGATCATCATCATCATCTACGATTGAAGACTCTCGTGTTCGTTTACGTGAGCCTCCATCGTTCGTTTGAAGAAGTTTTTCACGATTCCATGACATATCCTTTATTGTTCTAACAATTATCTTTTAGCATAATTAATAAACGGCTTTAGATATATTGTTGATCACCCTTTCCATGCTAGATCCTAAGCATTCGACTCTTCGTCTCTAGTATGGGGGTGCTCCACCTTTAGACTCGAAACATTGAGGACAATGTTTACTTTTAGTATGGGGGGATGAATAGGTACTTGCTTTGCTACGCCCTCACGTTCTCACGTTTTCCAACTTTCAATGTTTTGTTTTTCTAATAAGGCTAAAAATGGCCAAATTTTAAAATTTTTCTTAGTTTTCATAAGTGTTTTTAAGACACGAATGTATATTTTCCGATGGGTAGAATAAGAGTTAATTTTTGACTTGATGGGCATTTGGAGCCATTTACATTCCTTAACCCGCTCAATTCAAGTTTTCCTAGACTTTTATATAGGGAGCTTTAAAACGCGAAAGTCTTAATTCATTCGGGTTAAGAACAAGAACTTTTCGCAAGTTCCTATAATTGATTCTAGAAAGTCACTTATCAAGGGAACTTTAAAACGCATTCTCTAAACTTGAAAAAGTCCAAGAAAGTGCAAGATCCTATAGGTGGCTTGAAAACCCAAAACTTTGATTTGATATAGTCTTAATGAAAGCTAATCCAAATTTGGCTTAATTTTGACTTGCATGGCTAAGTATTCACGAGTCTCTTTAATTAGAGGTCTTTATATAGTGAAGAACGAGAAATGATAGAGTTAGACAAGTGATCATGCTAAACGTAGAACATGAAAGTGTTCTTTCAAAAACTCATATGTTTTTAATTGTGGCTTTTTCTTCCCATAAGATCAATGCATTAGGAATGAATCATAATTGCAATAAGTAAGGTCGTACGATTTGAAAGGTTACTTAGCCTCTAGCGCAAGATCGTTTAAAAGTTGCTCGGGGTTGAATAGAGTTCATAGCCAAGGCATAACTTATTGAAGCGGGACGCGAAGATTGGCGATCATCCAAAAAGGCCCTAACAAGGCATGAGGAGCTCTATTTTTGCTAAAGATCCAAAGATGATGTGAAGTATCATTATTCCAAAATCAATATGAAGGATCGAGACACACGACGAGAAGCTATTACTCCCCTAAAGAATGGAGAAAGTCTATCCAAAAAGACCCTAACAAGGTATGAGGATAAATATATCCAAGTCCGAAAAGGAGGCGGATCGTTGTATATCAAAATCCAAAGTAAAGATTGAAGAAAAATGATGAAGTCGTGGTCCTATATGAAGAATCTCTCAAAAACGTCAAGTGAAGAAATTCCAAAATATGAAGAGAAGACCATTATTTCAAGAACGTCTTCCCAAGATTTGAAGTATGAAGTACATGCCAAATATCGGTCCGAGAAAGGTCTCAAATCGTGAAACGAGTTATGCCAAGATATGAACTTAAGGAGATACACGAGAAGCCGTTTTAAAAGATTTTGTCCTTCGGCTAACTATTGATCAAATCGTGCTACTTTGCTTTCGGACTAATAACTACTCAAATAAGTCAATATGAATCACTTGTGATCCATGACAAATAGATAAAAAATGCTAGTAACCCATTTCCTTTTATAATAACTAGGATTGCGGGGAGAAAAAGTATTACACAATTTGGACGTATGAGTAGTGTTAGCATTGTGACTTGTACCAACAATGATCTTGTTTTTGCACTTAGCATGGAATGTATGACAATCAAGGATGACGAAGTTTACTCTAAGGGACATTAACTTGTTTCTATTCTTAGACCCTAAAAGTCACCTTTTGGTGATGAAAATCATACATTATGTCTTTACACATCATCGTAGTATGTTGCAAGTCTTTTACTCTTCAATAAAGGTTAATAAAATTGAACTTTGGTGATGCTTAGATACTTTATTCTAGCATTGCGTGAGGGCACGGTAATGGCTTAGTATGGGGGAGTGATGAGATGACATTTATACATGATCTCATCGTTCTTTTCGGGCATTAAATGCATAAAAATGTCATAAAATACCATATATATGCTTGCTTTTGTTTACTTGTGTATTTTAGGTATGGATATCATGAAAAAGACAAAAGATCACAAGATACAAGGAAAAACGGACACGAGAAACGAAGCCGTACAATGAACCGGGCCCTAATCATGGAATTCTCAACAAAATACCTTGAAGACTTGAAGACAAAACAAGATTGATCCTCCAAGAATGAAGAAATGACACTTAAAACCCTTGTATAATAATAATTACAAGTTTGGTCCCTTAAGTTTGTCAAAATTGCAAAAAGGTCCTTCAACTTTGAAGAAATGGCAAGATTAGTCCCTCAACAATTTCAAATTGCCAATTATGGTCCCTCATAAAGTGAAAGACACAAAGAAGACCTTTGAAGATCAGAATTGTCCAAGAACAGCCCTTGAAATATTCAAAAAATGTCAAAAATACTCCTTGATAACTTTATTCCAAAGTTTGGTGCCAAAAATGTAAAAGGGTGAAAGACATTAACAAAGGAAGATACGTTTTCTAGGGCTGAAACCTTATTTGCCAAAAAAAATCAAAACACAAGGACCAAAGATGTCAAGCTGGAAAGATTTAAACTCAAAAACCCGCCTAACACTTTTACTTCCCCCAAATTAGGATCAAATGGAAGTTACTGTTCCTCTTTCACCCCCAGGTCCTATTTTACTTAAACGTGGGTTAAAACCCAATTCACCTTCCCCACGTGTAATTCACACCCACACAAACCTAACCCACGCACAAAATACCCAATCCCACGCCTTAAGGACCCCACCCCCAATTCCCTCTCAGCCAATGAGAAGACGCCTTGGGCTCCAAGCACTATTACGTGTCCAATATCAACGATGGAGATGTATTCCTTCCTCCCAAAGCAAAATTGAACAGTGGAGATCAAAAGGACAGCTCAATTCCTTGAATTCGTCTAGAAACTTTTAAGGGTAGATTAGGGATTTTTCTGTATTAGGGTTTGTAATATTAGCCTTCTAGTATATTCCTAGAGTAGTATAAAAGGCAATGAGCATGTTCATTCCTTTTTTTGTTCCAGTTTTCAAGCTCACACTTGTAATTCCTTTTTAGAAAAATAAAAGTTTGGTTTTTGATTTAATCAAGTGTAATGCCTTTTTATTGTTTTTAAAAGTTGTGTATTGTGTGAAGCTTGATTCTGAGTTCCATCTGTTATTTGGTTAACTGATTTTGTTTTTCAAAATTTAGTTAAAGGTTTTCTGAAATTTTAAGATTTTTGGTAAGAAATCTGTTTAAGGTTTTGATGTTAAGAGGTTTTGTTTAGTTGATGATTAAGAGTGTTCTGAAAACGTTTTAAGAAGGTTTAAAAGTTTTTTGGAAAGGTTTAAGAAAGAAGGAAAAAAAATCAGAAATATATTATTGCTTGTGTGTTCTTCTTTTGTTTTGATTTAAGCAGGTGGTGATTTATTGTTGATCTTTGTGTCTGCATGCACCCGGGTGCATAAGGAGGTGGATTCAACATCCACTAGGGCCCTTGGATGTAAGGGTTCTAAGGTATTCTCTTTGAAAATTTTAGAAAAATAGCTGTTTGTATGATCTTATTTGATTTTATGCTATTGTGTGTTTAAGGTGATTAATCTGTGTTCATTTGAGTTTTTATGCATGATTGATGCTAGTTGGATCAAGTTTGAGTAAGTTTGTAAGGTTTTTGTTTGAGAAAAGTTGGTTTTCAGATTTTAAAAGGGTGTTTGGAAACAGGTTTTAGCAGGGTAGAAGTTTCAATTTAGGCTTTGATTAGGTGTTAGAATACTTGAAATAGCTTGCTATAGGTTGTTTCCTAGATAGTGAGTAAGTTTAGAACAAGTTTTGAAGCTGTTTGTGTGGTAAAAAGTTAAAAAGAGTAACTCAAATCTGCATAAGTCATATTCTGCTCATTTTCATGAATTTTGGTGCATGATTTTGTGTAATCTGTTTAGATCCAGGTTGATTTAGGGTTTTAGCTTGATTGTGTGATAGCTTGAGCTGGTGTGTGCATAATTTGTGGCTTTGAAGTTCACTAGTGTGCCTGTAATAAGCTCATAAGTTCTCAGTCCTGCACAAGCACATCAGCAACTCTATTTTGCCTTTGTGTGCTATTTGTTTGTGATCTTTGAGTGCTGGTTGATTGCTATTTGATTGTCTTGACTCCTTGTGCTTAAATAAGCACAAGGGTGCCTTTTGTCCACAACACATCCACCAAATAAGCTCAAACCAAGCCCCTCTTGGTTCCAAGAGTGCTCAATTGTGCACTCGCCATTGTTCATCAGAAAAACAACCCAACTGGTTACATTTTGATCTTCTTTGTGCTTAAATCAGAGTTAAAAGGAATTGGGATTGTGTTTTATAAGCTTGTTTAGGTCACTGATTGATAAGAAAAAGAAAAAAATAATAAAGAAAATAATTGCAAAAAGATTGCCCGCAGCGAACTCGAACCCTAGACCTCTCGCTGGAGGGTTAAGGGAACTACTACTGATCTAGACATCTTTTTACGTTAGGGTTTGTTTTCAAAAGTTATTTAATACGTTTTGTCTTTCTAGCTTAATAAATAAGCCGTAGCTTATTTTTGTCTTTTTCAGCTTATTTGATAATCGTTTTTGCTTATTTTTCATTTTTTCCTAGGATCTTTATTAGATTTGTGACTTTTCTAGCTAATTTTTATAATTTTCCTTTTATTTTATTATTTTCTAGCATTTATTTAATAGACGTTTTTTATTAATTCATTAAAAAATAGAAAAAAGATTTTTAATTTTTAGGAAAAATAGTTTTTAGCTTTTTAATAAATATTTTGAGGTTTACATTAAGTTTTGGTTTTATAAACTTTAATTTTTAATTTTATATTATTTTAAGGTTTTTTATAAACTTTAAAGATTTTTATTAAATTATTAAAAAGGGTTTAGGAGCTTAGACTTGTGTTTTTCTCTTAGTTAGATTATTTTAAGTTTTTAGAAATTTTTTAGAATTTATTTGAAAACTTTTTATTTTTAGGAATATTTTAATATTATTTTATTAATTAAATTTCAAAGTTTTATTTTTATTTCTTTTCCATTTTTCCTAGGTTCTTTAGCATTAATTAGGACCTTTTCCATTTTTAGAATATTTTTATAGCCTTTAGATTTATTTTTATAATTATTTTAAGTTTAATTAGTTTTTAATCTTTTTTAATCATTTTTAGAGTTTTAAAAATAGTTTTAATAGCTTTTAATTTTTAGAAAAATACTTTTTAGTCTTCTAATAATATAAGTTAAGTAATTATTCAATAACATCATATTTTAGACATTTGAATTAGTTATATTTAATTTTAGGGCTTTAATTAGCATTTAAAATTAAATATTTAATTAATAAAAGGTTTTAAAATATCTTTGTTGGATTTTTATCTTTATTTATATTATTTTAGACTTCTTTTTAGTCTTTTTAATTCTTGATTTTGTTTTTTTGGTCTTAGTATAATAATTTTTAATTTGGGTAGTTTTTACGACTTTACGTTTACGTCTTTTACGTCATAGTTTAATTTTAACGTAACCGTCTTTAAATCCCCATTCTCTTAATATTAATCTCAAAGAAATACAAGTTAACTCACAACACATATACCTCCTTGGGAAACGAACTCTCTCTCATTTTAAGTAATCAAGGGTCATTACTTGTGGTTTTCCTAAATCACTCGTTAATACTTTCCGCTATTTACGCTCTTTTCCTAAAGAGTAGTAAAACTCTACAATCAGCAAGGCAAGAAGAGAAGGAATCCCCAAAGACCGAGATATCATCCATGAAGACTTCCATGGTTTGCTCAACCATGTCATGGAAGATAGCCAACATGCACCTTTGGAAAGTCCCGAGGGCATTGCATAAGCCAAAAGGCATTCTTTTGTAAGCAAATGTGCCATAGGGACAAGTGAATGTTGTCTTCTCTTGATCTTGGGGATCGATGGGTATTTGGAAATAACCCGAGAAACCATCAAGAAAGCAGTAATATTCATTACCCGCTAAACGTTCAAGCATTTGGTCCATAAAAGGTAGAGGGAAATGATCCTTTCTCGTGGCATCATTGAGTTTGCGGTAGTCTATACAAACTCTCCACCTAGTAACGAGACGGGTAGGAATCAACTCGTTGTTTGCATTGGGCACAACGGTAATTCCGCCTTTCTTATGCACACAATGGACTGGACTAACCCATGGTGAATCCGAAATAGGGTAAATCATACCCGCGTCAAGAAGTTTGATAACCTCTTTTTTGATGACTTCATGGATTTTAGGATTCACCCTTCGTTGGGTTTGAATTGTGGGCTTAAAGTCGTCCTCCATGAGAATTTTATGTGTGCAAAAGTGAGGATCAATTCCGCGAATGTCGGAGATTTTCCAAGCGATATCTCTTTTATGCTTCTTCAACACGACGATAAGTCGGGTTTTTTCTTCTTCTTTCAGGTCCTTCGCGATGATGACCGGTAACTTCTCGTTGTCTTCAAGAAAAACGTACTCTAGATAAGGAGGTAGGTCTTTAAGCTCAAGAGTAGGAGGATCCTCAATAGATGGTGTAACTAACGATGGATCAACATTAGTCACCTCTTTAGGAGAGGGAGGAGGAAACAGGTCTTCATTGAGAAGTCTCTCAATAGTACGAATGTCTTCATCCCAATCAGTGGAAGAATCATCATACTTAATATCGAGAGGACCCAAGCTAGCTTCGAAATCATCCAAGTCACTTTCTCCAAAAGGAGTCAAGGCCGGAGCAATGGAGGCAACGGTCTCAACATTGGGTAGGGAAGAGAGAGTACTTTTGCAAGCATCATGAAAATGTTCTTCACAAGCCTCATCGAGAACATCAATAGCATTAACACTCTCATATGAATAAGGTTGCTTAGAAATCTTACCCATGTTGAAGACAATTTTATCGTCACCAACTCTCATGATTATTTCGCCCGCGGCTACATCAATGAGAGTGCGACCGGTCCTCAGGAAGGGACGTCCGACGATTAATGGAACACGAGGATCCATCTCGTAGTCAACGACAACAAAATCCGCCGGGAAGGTGAATTTGTCAACGCCAACGAAAACGTCTTCGGCTATCCCCACTGGATAAGCAACCGTACGGTTAGCTAATTCCAAAATCATTTTGGTGGGGACTAGCTCGAGGAGATATAATTGCTTCCAAACACTTAAAGGCATTAAGTTTATACTGGCACCTAGATCGGCTAGGGCCATGCAATTCTCTACTCCCGGGAAGTTGCAAGGAATCAAGAAGCGACCCGGATCACCAAGTTTGGTGGGCAATTTCCTTAATAGAACAGCGGAGAAATTCTCATTAAGTTGGGTCTGAGCAATGTCAAGAAGTTTCTCCTTATCACTTAGAAGATCTTTAAACATTTTCCCGTATTTGGGCATGTGAGCGAGAGCCTCGGCAAAGGAGATGTTAAAATTCAATTGTTTAAACATTTTTAGAAAGTTTGAAACTTGAATATCATCCTTTCTCTTTTGCTTCTCTTTCCTCAACCTTGAAGGATAAGGTATATTGGATGAAGAAGAAGGCTTTAGGGGAGTAGGATCACTCACAACCACGGGTGGTGGGGGAATGGGGGTAGAAGGTGAAGGAGGTGAGGAAAGTTGCTCTTTTTCCTTGTTCACAATCACGGGTGGAGGTGTAGGAAGCTCGGGTTCCGTATAACCTTTTCCACTACGAGTGGTGATTGCTTTCATCTCCCCTCTTGGATTCGCAACGGTGTTACTCGGAAGAGTACCCGAAGAAGAGGGTTGATTACCTTGGATGAGCGAACCAATCATATCACGAATGTTAAGCGCTTGAGTGCTGAAAGAGTCTCCGATGTCTGCACGAATTTCATTGCTTTGTTTTGTCATGTCATTCCTTAGCTCGGCTCGAATATCGCTCCCTTGTTTCGCCATGTCATTCTTCAAGTTGACAAATTGACTCTGAAGATTCGTCACCATCTCTCGATTAGTTTTCATGAACGTCTCGACGTCTTGATTCAATACCATCGGTTGATTGAGAGGTAGAGCTTGGTAAGCTTGAGAATTTCCTTGAGTTGGGTATGGGTTTCTTTGGGATTGATATTGATTGTTAGCACGAGGTTGGGATTGGTTGTTTCGGTTATAGCTTTGTTGTTGGTTTTGGTTAGTAGGAGGGAAACCGGGTGGAGCAAGATAGTTGTTTGAACGATAACTTAGCAAGCTACGGTCTCCTTGAGGGCGAGCTTGATAGCCTCCCGTGGGATAAGTACCGTAAGCTGCGTTAATGTTTTCAGAAAAATTGCCTTGGGTAGAAGGACAATCATTGTAATAATGAGGACCACCACATGTGTCACAAGAAATAGCAACGGCTTTAGCTTGTTGAAAGTGGTTTGTGGCCATGGTCATGAAATTCTTATTCATCTCAGCGAGTTGTCGAGAAATTTCAGTTATCTCAGGATTGGAAATAGTAGAAGAAACATTGACTCTCGAGTTAGATCTTGAGGATGCGGATGAATCCCAATTCTTGTGGTGAGTAGTCATGTTTTCGATCAACTCTCTACACTCCTCCGGTCTCCTTTTCATAAAAGTACCACCGGCGGCGGCGTTGATCGTGTCACGATCACGAAAAGTGAGACCATTGTAGAAAGTATCAATGAGAGTGACGGGGAGCATATTGTGATTTGGACAGCGGTCGATCAAATCATTGTATTGTTCCCAAGTATCAAAGAGCGATTCATCATTGTCTTGCATGATTCCACTAATTTGGTTACGAAGGCTCGTGACCATGGATGGTGGGAAGTAGCGCGACAAAAAGCGTTGAGTCATGTCGTCCCAAGTATGAATAGAGTTCTTTGGGAGACGGTCAAACCATTTTTCGGCATGGTGATAAAGCGAGTGGGGAAAGAGTTGAAGGCGAAGGTCATCCATAGAAACACCGGGGGACTTCATGCTTTGGGTGATGGTAATGAATTTGTCGAGGTGTTTGTTGGCATCATCATCCGAAATTCCGCGAAATAGGTTAGTTTGCACTTGTTGGATCTTGTGATGCTTCAACAAAGACTCCTGAGCCGTGACATGCATCGGTGCAATCGGGCCTCCACGTCCGTTCATCGTGGGTTGACATAGCTCCTCCATGGTGCGTAGGTCGGGTAAGGGTGGATTATTCGTGTTTTGGTGGGGTGGATTATTATTGTTGTTGTTGGGGAGGGGTGGATTATTATTGTTGTTGTTGTGTACACCGGCCATGTCTAAATCTTCGAGAGTCTCGGGCTCTGAATAAGACGTTGATCGAGTACGCATACACTAAAAAGAAAATGCAAGAGAAAATATTTTTGGTTTATATAGGTTTTTTAATGTTTTTGTATTTTTGAAAATTTTAGATTTTTATGGGTTTTTTGAAAATTTTTGTGCTTGAAAATAACGTTCCCGAAAGAACGGATCCCAAAATCCAATTTTTCTCACAAGAAGCCGTTGATCCTTACGAAAAGATCCGGCAGCGGCGCCATTTTAATAACTGACTTTTGGTTGGTTAATAAAAAGGATTTGCTTGCAAGATCTTTCTTTGCGTTGCTCGTACCCAATTGATATATGTCGTTGTTTCGTTCTCGGTATCTTCTCGAATTGATCACGGTCAAAAGTGGAATCGTTGTAATTGGTGACTAAAAGGGGGAGCTTGGGTCTAAATCTACTAAAATGATAAGTGCTGGAAATAATAAAATTAAACTAAACTAAAGATAATAACTGAGAATAAAGCTAGAATTTAAAACTAGAAAAACTGGAAATTTACCTTATTCGGAATAATGGCTGTCCGAAAGATTTTGCCTTACTCGGAATGTTAACTCTACTCGGAATAAATCTCTTATGCTGAATAATTGGCTATTCGGAATAATCATGGCCATGCGGAATATTACCCTATGCGGAATGTTTTGACAAGAACCCTTATGCGGAATATTTGAAAGAAACCCTTATGCGGAATATTTGAAAGAAACCCTTATGCGGAATAATTAGAAAAAGAACCCTATGCGGAATAATTAGAAAAAGAACCCTATGCGGAATATTTGAACAGGAATGTCTATGCGGAATAATTTGAAAAAGAACCCTATGCGGAATATTCGGATATTCCGAATAATCAACAAAATCACAAACTCTATCCGGAATGTATGATCCTATGCGGAATAACGAGCCTACGCGGAATAATTCGGCTATGCTGAATATTGAGGTTAAACGGAATATGAACTTTACTCGGAATATTTTAAATATTCCGAATAAACAAAAAAATTACACCTTGATCCGGAATAATTGATATTCCGAACCAACACAATCAAAGAACCTTTATCCGGAATAAATCTGGGTGAATACAGTAAAATTATGCGAAGAACAGGGGATCGACAGAAACGCAGATTTAACACCAAAATTTACCAAGTTTTTAATCAAAACTGAAACCAATTTAACCACTAATCATTTACCTAAGGTAAACATCAATCCAAAACCACAAAAACGCAAAAACCCACTTACTTATGATGATCGAACCAATAAAATGAAACTTGAAAACTTATGAATCACAAAGAGATGAAGAACAAGATGATAGAAAGATTAAAAGTAAACTGGTATTAATGATTTAAGATTCAACAAACAAAGTGGAAAGATTGAACTTACAAGATTGGAAGAAATCAAAGAAAAATGAAAACCACTCCTTAAGGGAGATGGTTTTCTTCCTACGAAATAGGAAAACTGTAACAGAAAAGAACTAGTGGAAATTTCTGAATGGGAGGAGTATTTATAGGCTTCTCCCTTGGTTGGTGAGTGGGCTTTCTCCCTTTCTTTTTGTCTTCTCGTGTTTTCAGAAAAGTTGACGTTTTCGATTTTGATTCGGGATTTGTCGATGAATAAATTCAACTCGTCTTTTGATTTCTTCATTTAATAGACTTGAGTTTCTTCGACATGTGTAAATCTTCCATCTTTGGTCCTTTTCTTCGATAAATCTTCAAATAGGCCCATTGACTTCAAATCTTTTGCACCTCTTGGACTATAGACTTCGTCTTTTCGTCTTTTTCCTCGATAAAACCCGTGCAATCCCATGTTTTCTTCAACATTTATCCGGTTGGCTCTGAAAACACAACAAACACACAAACCACGCATAATTCCTAAGAAATGACATTAAATACGCGTTTTGGTCTTGTTTTAGCAAGAAATAAGTGGTAAAAGGATGGGTGTTTTCACACCTATCAGTACCCTCGAAAGGGTATATCCATTTTGTGGTGCCATGTATTAATCAGGCCACAAGAATTTCAGTACCAGCACCGACATATCAATGACCATAAAGGACATCATTCGTATCCCCCATGTATACGACGGTTTTCCTTCAGCCTAATCATGAGATCCAAGCTGCTAACGCATTACCTCGGACAGATGCGAGTTGAATTTAATCCTAATTATGGACTACAAGTAGCATACCCTGCTACGGTTCCTGATTTTATACAGTAATGTTCTGGATCCTGAATACATTCATCATGGTTTTCCATTAGGAAAATCTGTACAAATTATCTATGCTTTCCAAGCACGTGCTTTGTTAGCCATGACTGCTAAAATTTTCTAGCTATCAGTTAAGACAAGACCACTGAAGTTACTTTTACGCATAACCAGCCGATTATACCAAAATCTTCCCATACATTCCAGAAGAACCTTCAAGAAGAAGGACGATAACATGAGATTATGTGTCGACTATCGTCGATTTAAAACAAATCACCATACATAAACATTATTATCCTCCATGTATTGAAAACATGTCCAATCGACTTTAGGGTGTTAATCACCTTCCAAGATCAGACTCATGATCATGCTGCCAACAGTGACGAGTGAAAGAGCAGAACATTTCCATGACTGCTATTCGTACACGACTCGGTCATGCTAGATTCATGATTTTGTATTAGTCTCATAAATGCTCCAGTAGCATTATAGACTTAATAAATTGAGTTTCCATGAACTCATAAACAAATTCATCAGTATTTTCATCGGGAACAACCTGATTTTTTCTCTAGGTCTAGAGAAGAGCAGGAAGACCATATTTGCACTATGTTGCAAATTCTACGACATGAGAAATTTCACCTTGAAATTTTCCAATAAAAATTCTGGTTGATTACAGTGACACGCTGAATCACATGGATTCGCACGGTTAATCTTACCATGACTCAGCTTATGCGTAAAGGTGAGAACCCTATACTACATTAGGTGTTCCAGAAAATCCTACGCTAAGTGAAGTCTAATTTCGGAGACTTCTAGTTCCGCAAATTTCTATGTATCAAGTTTCTACGAAGCAAGATATAGTTACGTTCATATCTAAGTACCTGACATACCAACAGGCTAAGATAGAACACCAACTGACTAGGATGTTTTCCATCATCAAAAAAAGGTGAACAGAAATGGGACAAGATCTCCATGGATTTTGGTTACCATATTAATGCAAACTCAGAAGAAGCATGGTGATATCTGGGTTATTGTCAACAGTTTGACCAAGTCTGCAGAATCCTTACATCCGCAAGGATTTCAGAACCAGCAGATTGATCGGACGTGTTCCAGCCAGGGCTCATCCGATCCCTTGGTAATCCCTCAACTATCGGATCAGACGAAGGTTCACATTTGTGCTCCTTATTTACGTTCACGTCTTTGGTCAAATTTTACGGCTTGCTTTCACACTTACGTTCATGACACTATTCACGTTCATGATTGTCTCCTGGCTTATGATGTTACGTTTATTTTCGTTCTGAGAAGTTTTGCAAGAGCTTGAGAGACCAGACCCAAGTTTAGTATAACTCTCTATTCTAAGACAGACGTTTCACGTCATATTCCACGTCTCACCTTATAGCGTTCGGTGTTACCTCCTTAGTTATACCATGTTCACGATATGTTACACGTATCATTGATCACTATATGTTTTCTCTTATTACACTCACCATATCTCCACGTATCACGTTCACAATTGCTCACGTATCACGTTCACAATTGTTCACGTACTACATTTCAGTATGTCTCGCGCATTTTTGCTAATACGGGATTAATATCAGTTAGTCTAAGTTATTTTATATCATAACGTTTCATTTACACTTGCACATTAATTCTTATCCACTCGATCAGATTCATGCTGGTCTATCTTATGTTGATGAACCAGAAACTTTCTGTATCGTCAACCAAAAGTCATGAAGACTGATATTGTTATTTCTGCCAAGACCGTTTAGAGAACCGTTCTGGGCGGGAAGCCACTTGGAACGGAGGAGTACATCCGGACTTCTTATCTGTTTTCTCTTATCGATTAGATACGTCCTTTCAGTCACGTCACGTTCCATGTCCTTTCAAGACATGTCATGTTCCACGTTCTTTCTACCATGTCACCTGCATGTCCTTTTATCTTACATACTCTCTGAGTTTGATTCGGGTATGTTTCTCTTTCAGTTTACTTTATCTATTATTCGGGGACGAATTATTCTTTTTAGGGGGGAAGAGTTGTAAAACCAACATGCTTTTACCAAGAACAGTACACTAATAATCGTACGTAAAAGATTACAACTTTCCTTATATAACATGAACATGAACACGAATCACGAATATTAATTACAAGAATTACGTACGTGTTATTACACGATAAGTATTAAGTATGTATTAATACAAGATAATTATTATCAATAATAATTATAATCACGAACATGAAATCATGAACGCAAGAATCACGAACACTTAAATATGTATTTACGTATATTATTATTACGATTACGTACAAGTATTTATAATAACACGAATAAATTATAATAACGTAACAATACAAACGTACGAACATGTAATTATTAAGCATGAAAAGGTTCGGGTTTCCCTTGTGGGCCCCACCTACCGCAAACACAAAGAAAGGAAACGGGCCTTATGACCCAACCCACTTCACAAAAGTATGTCAGGAAGGTTAATCATTACATTTTCATTTATCACATTTTCAAAACAAAGTAAAAACCCTAGCAGACCTCATGGTGGCTGCCGGTTCTGGTTATGCCACCAGCAACACCCAAAAGGAGAACGTGATGTTCTGGTTATGCCGCCATCAGTACCCAAAAGGAGAACGTGATGTTCTGGTTATGCCGCCAGCAGCACCCAAAAGTAGAACATGACGTTCTGGTTTAGCCGCCGATAGCAAGCCAATAGGAGGACGGGGTTTTGATTTTAATTATTGATTAGGAGTGTCTTCACGAGATCAAGATTTATTCATTCCACGTGTTTTGGGTAATCCGAAAACCTTTCTTTTTAATATTTTTTATGTTTTTATGAACATGTGATCATGGGAATAATTAATTAAGATTAATTAACATGTTAAAATCATGGTGGGTAACAATAAAGGTTGTTTTCTGGTTTTGGTGTTCGGCCGCCACACAACCGAGAGTCCTACGACTCTCTATGTCGCTTGGTTCGAACCACCATACGAGACAAAGGTCTCAGTGGTTTTGGGTTACGCGGTAGCAGGGAACAAGGCAGCCCGACTCACGTCGGGGGTGTCCTTATGGTTGGTTTAGGTTGCGGCAGCCACAGCCCCACCACCGGCCAAAGCCAGTGGCTATTTATGGTAAGCAGGGGGAACCGCGAGAAGGCAGGGGGAACCACCGACAACTACCGCTGGGAACTCGTTTGTGGTCAGCGGCTGTGCGAGCAGGACAAGACCACCGACAACAGCCGGTGGCAACTTGCTGAGAGCAGGGGAAACCATCTTAGGCCGGTTTGCCACTGTTTTCGAGGGTGTTGGTTCACGGGTTTTCACGGGTTCGGTTCACGGCACAGTTTAATAAATAATACACGGGATCAGGTTAATTATTTTTACGAGTTTAATTAGTTTACATGTGCATATATTTTTTTTCAAGTTAATTAAATTAATTTAACATGATACCTAATTAATTTAATTAAAACATGACTTAGGTTTATTATTATTATTATTAATACATGATTATAACCTAAGTATTTTATTATTTAAATTAGACTATAGTAATTAATTAATTATAAAAACATGACATGTAATTAATTAATTATCATGACTTATGTTATATGAATATAAATATGAATGTATTTTATACACTTAATTTAATTAAATCATGATTATATTTAATTAAATCTTATAACCTATAGTTTATTTAATTTACATGTGATAAGCAATAAACTATACTATTAATCACATGACTTAGTATATTAAATCAGTAAAACTAAGCTTATAATATTAGCTTATAAATTCAGCTTAATTCTAAATATGAAAACTTTCTATTTCAGGAAACTTATTATTTTTGAAAACTTTCTATTTTTATAAACTTATTCTATTTTTAGAAGTAATTTTATTTTTGAAAACTTCCTATTTTTGGAAACTTTCTATTTTAGGAAACCTGTTGTTTTTAGAAGGTTACTTATTATTAAACTACAAGTATAATAATACAAAAATATCAGTTAATACTTAATCAGAAGGCTTAAAACAAATGATAAAAGCAGTGTAACATTAAAATCAGTAAAACAAGACCAAAACATATAAAACGAGTCAAGATATACTATAATCAGTTACCTACGCAGTGCACAGTATACTTATACACCTATCCTTCTATGTAGCATTAGTGAGATCGAAGTAGGACTTTAACACCCCATTTTGGTAAATGGAATGTCACACGTGATTATGGCGTGTCATCAAAGCATACAAGGATAAATGTATAAAACATCACATGAGCATAAAGGAAATACCGGAAACAAACATCGGTACCCCATAAGTAGAACTCATCACACACAAACATAAGTACTGTAAATGAAAAGGACTAAACAATGTCCATAGAAATTAGTATCAAAAGTATGAAGAAATGCATAAAGTAGTGAAGGCTAGGAAGTCTCCAATCCATATGCACATACGCTTAAAGTCTACGAGCATCCTTGAGTACCTTCCGTTTTGTGAACATGAAAGGAAAACGGCTGAGCATATAAGCATAAAGCAGCGGAAATGTCTAAGTCCTGGAAAACCTGGTATAACTTAGTAAAACCGGTTTTATAGTTTGAAAAGCCTTATGTTTATCTTATAAAAACTGTTTAACATGTTTACCATTAGCCAATATAAGTCATGAAATATCAACGTGCATAAATACTTGGAGGGATGACCTCGTCATGCAATTAGAGGGGCTGCCTCTAATTAATATAAGTTTTCAGGTAGGAGGGATCAGCTCCTTGTGAAGGATGCAAGGCACACACCATATTCACCTAAATAATCTGTAAAAACATGTAACCTAGGATTCACCCATACGCCCCACATGATAATAATAATATGGCCAAAAGGTGAAAGGGACGCCACGAGCTATCACTCCGCCGTGGTGAAGTCATAACACTGGTGCCTCTAGTGTTATGGTTATGGTACCTCCATAACTAAGTGAAACTGGTCATGCATGTATATGGCTTTAGGTATCTAATTAAACATAAGCAATTCAAAACATATAAAACATATATTGAGAAAACATTTGGCTGCATACGTGGAATCCTAATAAGGAAAGGATGTCCATACTGAAAGGACGGAGAATCCGTACTTTGTGTCAAGTGAATGAAGAAGACTAACAGAAGAGAGTCCTACTTCGATATCACTAATGCTACATAAATAATATACGTGTATAAGTATTCTGATTAGTGTATACGTAACTGGTTTTATATCATGTCTTAGCTTGTTTTACATGTTCATGTCATGTTTTACTGATTTTAATGTTATGTTGTGTTTATCATGTATTCTGTATATTCTGATTAAGTATTACTTGTATTTCTTGTATTATTATACTTGTTGTGTAATAATAAATAACTTTCAAAAAATAGCAGGTTTCCTAAAATAGAAAGTTTCAAAGAATAGAAAGTGTCCAAAAATAGAAAGTTTCCAAAAATAGATTTACTGCTTAAAATAGATAAGTTTCTAAAAATAGAAAGTTTCCATAAATAGATTAGCTGCCTTAATTAAATAAGTTTCTAAAAATAGAAAGTTTACATAATTAGAAATAAGCTGGATTATTAAGCTAATAATATAAGCTTAAGTTTTACTGATTAATATTATAAGTCATGTGATTTAATAGTATAGTTTATTAATTATTACATGTAAATTAAATAAACTATAGGTTGTAAGATTTAATTAAGTATAACATGATTTAATTAAATAAAAGGAAAAATAATACTTAGGTTAAAACGTGTATTAATATTTATATTAATATAACCTAAGTCATGTAAATTAATTAATTATAAGACATTTAAAAATTAATTAATTATATAGTCTAATTAAATAATAAATAGTTAGGTTAAAATCCATGTATTATTAATAATAATAATAACCTAAGTCATGTCCAAATTAAATTAATTATGTACATGTTTAATTAATTTAATTAAACTTCTAATTATTTATCTTATAAAAATAATTAACTTGTAAAAAGATTAAGTCGTGAATCGAACCCGTGTTTAAATTTAACATGTCGTGAACCGTGTTTTAATTTACTAAGCGTGTCGTGAACCGAGTTCGTGAACCAGACCCGTGAACTGGTCAAACAAACGCACCCTTAACAGTGGCAAACAGGCTTGGCCGGTTGCCACTGTTTTCGCAAAACAGCCACCAGCACACGCTGGAGGTTCCCTTGGTTATGGCTAGCCGCCGGCTAGCAAATGTTCCCACCAACAGTTAGCCGGTGGTTCCCCCTGCTGGTGCGGCTGGTGTTCCCCCTACTTTCCTTATTTAGCCACCGGCTTAAGCCGGTGGTGCATGTTTGTTTTTAGCCGAGACCCATAAAGCCAAAACACACCCCGACGCATGTCAGGGTTCCCTTGTTCTTATGACGAGACACAACAACATCACACCGAGACCATGGGGTCTCGGTTGATGCGCAACAAAGCAAGTCGAGACCATGGGGTCTCGGTTCCTTGCTCTGGCCGAACAAACACCCCTAAAACACCATTATTAGTTACCCTCCCATGATTAATTACATGTTAGTTAACTTGTTTTTATAACTCTATGATTTCATATTTTATTATTTAATAAAAACATAAAAAGAAAAGGGTTTAATGATTTACTGAATACATGAAACAATGTAGAATGAAAACACGAACACCCTTGCAAGAATTGATCACCAAAATCAACCAATCACACCCTTTTGTTGTGTTATACCCGACGGCCAAGAGGAGAGAAAAGAGAGATTTAGGGTTTTCATATTTTCTAATATTCTGTGATTATGAAAAATATAATTCCCCTTCTTTTCTTATTTATTTAAAAGTCAATGGGCTTGGCCCTTTCTTGTGTTCTTGCCGCGGGTATGTGGGGCCCACAAAGGGAAACCCATTGTTTTCCATGTCTAAATATTATACGTGTTCTCGTGTCGTGTTTATGTGTTTTATTTAATTATCGTTCGTGTTGTAATGTATATTTATACGTAATCATAATAAATATAATGTGAATAGATATACTAGGTTCGTGATTATAAACGTTCATGATTTCATGTTCGTATATTCGTGATTATAATTATTGTTGAAATAATTAGTGTGCATTAATACGTATTAAATACTTATCGTGTAATAACACGTACGTAATACTTGGAATTAACATTCGTGAGACGTAAACATGTTATATATGGAAAGTTCTAATCATGTACGTACGATCATAAGGGTACTATTCATGGTGAAAGCATGTGGGTTTTACAACTCTTCCCCCCTAAAAAGAATAATTCGTCCCCGAATTATAGATTACGTAAACTTGAAAAGAAGAACATACCCGAATTCAAAATATGAAATGAGGGTAAGAAGCCCGGATAGACTCCTCTGTTTCCCAAGTGGCTTCCCGCTCGGTATGATCCCTCCAAATGATTTTGACGAATGGAATCGTCTTCCTTCTCATGACTCGTTCTTGTTTGTAAAGAACTCGTTCGGGCTCTTCTATGAAAGTGATATTTTCACGAATCTGTTCCAGTGGATACTGAACCATGTGAAGGGGATGATACTTGTACCCTCTGAGTAAGGGTACATGGAATACATCGTGGACATGAGAAAGCTGCGGAGGTAACGCTAAACGATAAGATACTTCACCGACTCGTTCAATGACATCAAACGGTCCGATGAATCGAGGATTGAGCTTCCCTTTGATTCTGAAACGTCTAACACCACATGCTGGCGAAACCTTAAGGAAAACATGATCTCCTACGTTAAAATGTAAGTCCCTACGATGCTTGTCGGCATAACTCTTCTGACGTGACCGTGCTTATTACAATTTCATCTTAGCTACTGCGACCTTCTCGTTGGTTAACTCAATCATTTCTGGTCCTTCAAGTGTTCGCTCGCCAACCTGATCCCAGCAGATTGGGGCACGACACTTTCTGCCATACAACATCTCAAATGGAGCACACTTGATACTTGCGTGCTAACTGTTGTTGTATGTAAACTCTACCAAACAGATGTAATCGTCCCAATCTTCCGTCCATACCAACGCACATGACCTTAACATGTATTCTAATGTCTGAATCGTTCGCTCCGATTGCCCGTCTGTTTGTGGATGAAAATCCGTGCTAAGCTTAAGTTTTGTACCCCAAGCTTTCTACAGACTTCTCCAAAATCGCGAAGTAAAACGAGGATCTCTGTCTGAGACGATGCTGGATGGAGCACCGTGAAGTCTCATGATATCCTTCTTGTAAGTATCGGCGAGTTTACTAACCGAATCTTCCTTGCGGATAGGTAAGAAATAAGCTGACTTGGTAAGTCAATCAACGATAACCCAAATCGCATCGTGCTTCACCTTTGTCTGCGGAAGACCGGTAATAAAATCTAAGGTGATTTTTTCCCACTTCCACTCTAGAATATCTAACGGTTGAAGAAGACCGCCAGATCGCTGATGCTCGATCTTAACCTGCTGGCAGGTAAGATATTTGGAGACATAAGTCACAACATCCTGTTTCATACCACTCCACCAAAAGTATTGCTTAATGTCATGGTACATCTTGGTCGAACCAGGATGTATAGAGAATGGGGAGCTATGAGCCTCAGCTAACAATGCTTCTCGGAGTTCTTGATCATCAGGAACACAAAGTCTCGTGCCCTACCATAAGATACCATCTGGGTCTACTCGAAATTCTATCTGCTTCTCCAAATTCTGAATTATCGCCCAGATTTCACCATCATCTTTCGGAGCTTCCTTGATCCTAGAGAGTAACTCGGGTTCCACTCTAAGATTAGCCCAGTAACCGTGCTGTCCACGTACCATGATCTCAATGTCTAGTCGCTCCAAGTCTCTTTTAATTTCCTCCTCAATTTTAATGCCGTTTATCATTCTGGACTTCCTGCTAAGTGCATCTGTCACTACATTCGCCTTGCCCGGGTGATACTGCATATTTATGTCATAATCCTTCAACAGCTCTAACCATCTCCTCTGTCTCATGTTCAATTCACGTTGAGTGAAGATGTACTTCAAGCTCTTGTGGTCTGTGAAAATGTCACATGATTCTCCATACAAGTAGTGCCTCCATATCTTCAATGCAAACACGAATGCTCCGAGTTCCAAGTCATGCGTAGGGTAATTTTCCTCATAAGGCTTAAGCTCCCGTGAAGCGTACACGATCACTTTCCCATGTTACATGAGAACGCAGCCAAGTCCCTTCCCCGATGCATCACTATAGATCCGAAATCCACCTGTACCAGATGGGAGAGTAAGAATCGGTGCAGATACTAACTTCTACTTTAGGTCTTCAAAGCTCTTCTCTCGTTCTCAGTCCAGACGAATTTCTCCCCTTTCCACATCAGTTTGGTCAATGGTAGTGCTAAACGGGAAAAGTTCTCCACGAACCTACGGTAGTAACCAGCTAAGCCTAGGAAACTGCGAACTTCAGTCCCTGATGTCGGTCTTGGCCACTTGGTAATAGCCTCAACCTTTGCTGGATCCATAATGATTCCTTCTGCTGATACAATGTGACCTAAGAATGCCACCTTGTCTAACCAGAACTCACACTTGGAGAATTTAGCATACAGCTGCTTCTGGCGAAGAATCTGCAATAGTGTACGAAGATGGTCTTCGTGTTCCTCCTTGGACTTAGAGAATATCAGGATGTCGTCAATGAAGACAATGAAAAACTTTTCCAGAAATTCATGGAAGATTCTGTTCATCAAATCCATGAACAATGCTGGAGCATTGGTAAGGCCAAATGGCATGACTACAAATTCGTAGTGGCCATAGCGAGTAAGAAAGTAGTCTTGGCGATGTCCTGCTCTTTAACCCGTAGCTGATGATAGCCCGACCTTAGATCAATCTTGGAGAAATGTTTGGCCCCTTGGAGTTGGTCAAACAGATCGTCGATGCGTGGTAGAGGATACCTATTCGTGATGGTGATCTTGTTGAGCTCGCGATAGTCTATGCAAAGACGCATACTACCGTCCTTCTTCTTCAAGAATAATGATGAGACTGTAATTATACATAGTCTCATTGTCCAAATCGGGCTTAAAACGCTTAAAATATCATCAAAATACCCAAATATATGCTTGTGTTTGTTCATTATGTATTTTAGGTATGGATATCGTGAAATAAACAAAAGATCAAAGGAATCAAGCAAAAACGAACACGGGAAATGAAGCTGCACAAAGAACCGGTCCCGAATGATGATTTTGCAAAAATGGTCCTTGAAGTTTGAAGATTTGTCAAGATTGGTCCCTCAAGAATTGAAGACTTGTCATTTTATACCCTTGTAAAACATAAATATTACATGTGGGTCCCTAAAATGATGAGAAATTTCATCATTAGCCCTTGGAATATGGTCAAATTACATTGAAGGTCCTTGTTAAAAAGTTTGAAAAAACCCTTGTGCCATTTTTGACAACTCAGCCAAACTTATAACAAAGGAAATAGAGGTTGTTTGCTAATTTTAGGGAAAAGACAAGATGTAAGAAGAATAGGGGGCAAAGCTGTTAAACTAAAACCCATACCTGGTCAACACCCGAAACTAGCCCAGTCAAACCCCACCACAAGCCCACCTAATCCCCTATACCCGGCCCAAGTCAACAAAGTCAAAACCATGTTAAATAATTTAAACTGAGAGGGAAACGTGTACTGTTGGGATTAAATCCCCTAATCCACTGCTCATTATCATTATAAACCCTAGATCAAAACCAGTTCCAATCACCTTATTTACTAAACCCAGCCCTAATTAAACATGGGGTTTTGGTCTTTGACAGCTCACCGAACACAATGGTCCACCCAGATAGTGACTTCACACATTCTTATTCCCTCCCCACCAACTCATCTTCACGGGTTTCACAAGAATACAAAGAGTGCCAGTGATTACTTGACCAAATCAAGGGCTATGATGTGTTTGCTTGCTCACAACTCAAATCCAACGAATGGAAGACCTCAAGTACTCTGATTCTTCACATGGGAGCCAAAAAGACCAGATTCAAATTGGGAATCAATTTGGCATATTCGCAGGATCATTCAAGGGCAATTTGGGAAATTTATTCATGCTAGGGTTTATTTTAGAACATCTCTTTCACTTGTATATAAAGAATAGAAGTAGCATCTTATCTTTTTTCGTTCCAAAATTTGTAATGAGTATTCTGACTATTTAATGGAGAATTAAGCATTACAGAATTTGAGTTCCATGTGTTTGTAAATCTTTTATCTAGACTATTTAATGGAAGATTAAAGCATTGCAAATTCGTCTCTTTTAATTCTTGCATTTTCGTTTTCAGTCTATCAAAAGAATTATTAGTTAAAATCTTGTAAAGCTTTTGAGATCCCTCAAGTTATTGGCTGATTACATGAGCTTGACTTGACAAATCAAGCTCAAGTGATGGTTATAGCTTGAATTCAGTTTAATTGATCTTCATTGTTCCGTACAAAAAGTTTCATTTTCCAAGAATCCTTTTACTGTTCTGAGACTATAAGCTATAAGCTGGAAATAAGCTTAAGCTGACAACTTAAGTTTATTTGACAAGGTTATAGCTTATATTTCATTACTATTATTTACTTTTTAGTTTGCAAAATTTGAATCCTACAATATTTTCATAAAGTTTGGAAATCAGTTTTTTTAACTGTTCAAATAAGCTAGATATAACCTATCTGACAAATAGCTTATATTCTAATTTATTTGGACTTGCACTTCTTTTCCTTGTGATTTGGCAGGTTCTCAAGCTCTATCCTATTTATTTCCCTCGAAGATATATTGGGGTGATTTGGACTGCTAAAGTCATCACCTAGCATCTCTACATTAAAATAGCATCCTACCAAGCCCATACGTCCAGCTATAAGCTGAGAGGAGATGGCATTACAGCCATAAGTGGGGCCTAGATTGTGGGTCCCACGAGGTATACACCTAGGACATGAAGCCTCTTCTTGCTTTAATTGTGTGATCTTGGCTTGTGTTGTGGAACCTGTATGTTATTATTTCAGTGTTGATTTATGTTTGCATGTTGTTAGAATATTGTTAGGGTATGTTAGAATCAAATTAGTAGCCCTTTGATTAGACTTGCTTTGAAAATTTTGAGTTCACAGAAATTAACGGTGTGTTTGGTTTGTGGATTTAGCTGATATAGGTGACATAATTTTGGTTAAAAGCATGTTAAACACACTCAACTAGTTAGAAGTAGGTTGTATTGTTAATTTGGTTCAAGTTTGGTAGGTAAATTTACATTTTGTATGCTCTAATTTTTGTAAAACTGTCATAGAAATCAGTAGCCTAAATTCAGTCTTGGTTTTGGTGTAAATGTCATTGAAATCTTGCATGTTGGTAGAGGTTTGTATAATTTAAGGTTGCATACTAGTTAAAAGTGATTTGATGTGAATTTGTGTGAGTTATGGCCTGCTAAATCTCTTCCAATAGTCATTTGCACCAGATACTGTTCATCAATCCTACATTTCCTATATCAGTGACTGAAAGGGGGGGGGGGGGGGGGGGTTTGTGTGATTTTTGTGAACTTAGTGGTGTTTTTCTTGTATTATTGACTCCCCACAACCCAACTGGTTGTGGGGTGCCTTTGGTTCCCAAAAATAGATAGCAACAAGCTCTCAATCATCAAAACAGTCACCAGACTTGGAAACTTGTGAAGTCAGTGGGAACTAAATTCCCACTGTTAGTGTTAAAAGTTCCCACTGCTTTGCTATAAGACAAAAAGTAACAAGATGTCACTTTCAGATTTCTACATTTTTTGTCTTTAGTGGTCATATTTAGGAATTAGGACTTGTTTTTAGTGTCATTATTTTTCTTATTTTATTTTTAATTTTTCTGTTAAGTTTATTTTCTGTTTACTGTTCATTTAATATTTTTTAGATTTAATTGCAATTTAAATTAGTTTTAATATTATGTTTTTTCTCTTTTAGTGTCAAAAATTAATATTTTTCAGTTTTAAAAATTTTTCTTAGATTTAGAAAAGTGTTTTAAGATTTTTAGTCCAAAATTATTTCACTGTTCATTTTTTAATTAATTTTTAGAATTAAATTTAGTTTAATTAGGGTTTTATTATAAACTGTTTTGTCTTTTAGTGAAAAATTTTACTTTTTTCAAACTTTTTCATTTTTCTACTGTTCGTTAGTATAATTTAGGATTTTTAAAATTGTCAAATTATTTTTAGCATTATTTTAATATTTTTAATCATTATTTTAGTTTAAATAGTTTTTAGTGTTTTAAAAATAGATAAATAGTTTTAAAAATTTAGGAAAAATACTTTTTAGTCTTTAAATATTATAAGTGAGTTATTAGTTTAATAAAATAATATTTTGGGCTTTTTCTTAATTATATTTAATTTTAGGGCTTTAATTAGCATTTAAAATTGAATATTTAATTAATAAAAGGTTTTAAAATATATTTGTTGGATTTTTATTCTTATTTATATTATTTAGACTTAGTTTAAACTTTTAATTAATTTTTAGGTTTAATTTTTAATTTCGTCACGTTTTACGTAATTACGGCATCGTTTTACGTAAATACGTCGTAGTGTAATCGTAGTCGTAGCTCGTCTTTAATTTTTCTCTTTTAAACCAAAAACGTCACTAATCCAAACTCTTGATTTTTATATAATTGACACACTTAATTCACACACCTCCTTCGAGAACGAACCCGCATTTATTCGGTTTTACGTTTTTCTTAAAGCGTAAGACTTAATACTTGCCACCCATTATACTTGTTTTCCTAAACGCGTATTTCTACTTCTATCATTTGGCGCCGCTGCCGAGGATGTGTTTAGTGTTTCCATTATTAGTATCGTTTTTGTGTAGGTAGTGCGTTTTTGCTTTTCAATTTTTGGAAAGCGTGAATATCGTACATACTCATTTTTGTTATTTTTCTCTATTATATTATAGTATCCAAATAAATCGTGTTTAATTTTCCTAAATTAAACACACCATCAATCATTTACTATATTGTAGATATCCATTATCATTTTCGTTTTTCTTGTGAATATATTACTATATTGTACTTACGTAGAACAATAAATATACAAGTACTCCAAAAGCATGAAAACGCAACCTTGATTCGGGATTTCATCACTCGATCATTGTATTCGAATCCAAAGCAAAGGTTTAAAGGCAAAATAGATAAATACTTTCGTGAGGCTTAATTTTGATTAACACAAACTATAAGGTGGGTATAAGGCGGTTATATTTCACGACCTAATGGAAAAAGGCTCTTAAGTGCTTAGCGCCGCCTCGTTTCCCCCGCTTGCTTGTGCGTGTTTTGAGAAAGAGAGCTAATCGAGGGTTTGCCGCCCAAGTATTATCTACGTATATTATATTTGCTTGTTTTCAAGATTAAACCCTCTGAACGTTTTGGCGTTCCACCAACGTTCTAAAGTCATCGAAGGCGTTCACTCCACGTGATCGCTTTCATTCTTTGAGGCTCCTTTAATCGACAAGATCGATTCGAGGAGAGATTTGTAGATTTTAGTCTACGTAATACAAGAAAAATCCAAAAAAAATTAAAAACAATCAAAAACCAAAAAAATAGAAAAATCGAAAAACCCCAAAAAGAATCTTCTTTGCTACCTCCCATTCTACGCTTAGTTCATGCGCACTCGATTGAAGGATTATTCTAATTCTAGCAACGCTTCGAATCGACGCAATCGTAATCGAAGGAATCGACGACGTAGACGAGATATTGAAACCGACGTTCCTAATATCGTTGTTGAAGAAACCGTAGAGGAGATGGCGGACAATCGTTCGATGATGGAATTGCTCCAAGCACCCACCGAGGGTTATGGAGACGCGATCGTAATTCCTGCTATCGAAGCAGAGAATTTTGAGATTAAGAGCGTAATGTGTTGGGAATCTAAACTTGTTAGATTCCCTGATCATAGATTTAAACATAATTAGGCTTGTAGATAGTCCCTTTCCTGTGCCTAGGAGGCAGGCAAGTTTCGCAAGACTCACAGAGATCCAAGTCTCTGTGAGCAACCTCAGAGGAGTCCATGTCAGAGACATTGTCAAGGAAGTCAAAGATTACTTGAAGACATACTCATTGGCTGTGATGGATAACAGCCAAGATGTATCAGGGACTCTGAAGGGTTGAGGGTTAACAGGGGTGGCAATACCCTGTTAACACTCAGCACACTTTGACATGCCATTTGTGTGTTCGAGACTATGAAGAAAAAGGAAACTGTTTTGATAACTGTTTCCTTAAAGCATAATGGAAGACTACCAAGAATAGAAGGACATCATGTGACTGATGTGGGAACTTATAAAAGCTTGTGTAGTCACCATCAAGTACTATTTAGGTCAATCTCGTAACACTATAAATAGGATGTGTATCCATGCATTAATGTTCAACACTTTGAGATATTCATAACATTATTGCATACAACTTAGTGAATCAAACAGCTACGACTGTATTCATAAGTTAGGGTTTATAGTTGTTCAAAGTGTGCACAACACATTGTCATCAAACTGTGTTATCCATAACACTTGTAATTCTTTATTATACAATAATAAGATTACGTTTGAAAAGTAATACCTTGTGTTGATTAAGTTAAGATTAGGGTTTCTTGCATTGATTAGGGACTTTCAATTGGTATCAGAGCGGTGTTTGATATTAAAACCTTCAAGAAACATCGTTCTCAGTTTTATAATCAAGATCCACCATGCTAGAAACTTCTAACCCACCACAATAACCTTCCACTAACCCATCTTCACCAAGACTCAACCCTCCTGCCAATGACGATGATCTACCCCAACTTCTTGACTCAAGAGGTGGATCACATGTCACAAGTGTACCAGTCTTTGATGAAGAATATTTTGCTAGTTGGAAGAGTCAATTTCTCGTATATCTTGATGGGCTTGAACCTTTTCTTCTAGAAATTTTAGAAAATGGTCCTTATATTCCTATGGCGCTTACATCCACTGAAGAAAACCCTCTTCCCAAACCTCTCAAACAATGGACTCCAGCTGATAGGAAATTGGCAAACCAAGATAAACGTCTCAAAAGCATCATAATATCCTGTCTTCCCAAACATATCATGAAGTCTGTCATTCAGTGTCCCACAGCTAAACAAATGTGGACAAACCTCATCCTTGGCCATGAAGGACCCTCTGAAATAAGAGAGACAAAGATTCAGGCACTCAGACTTCAGTTCAATGCCTTCAAGTCACTTGAAGGTGAAAAGGTTCAGCAAACCTATACTAGGCTGAAGATTCTTCTCAATGACCTACCAATGAATGATGTCACTATTAGTCAAGCTGAGATCAATGCCACTTTTGTCAACAGCCTTCCAAGAAAGTGGCTGAGCATGAATTAGACTCAGAGAGCTAACAACTCAATCAAAAATGATACCCTTGCTAAGCTCTATGGAAAGTACAATTATGAAGAAGGGCTGATTGATACTATTTACAAGTAAGAGATTGAAAGATTTGTAGTCCTAGGAGCATCTTCCAAAGCATTGATCTCTGCAACACATCCTCATGACAGCGATTCTGATGTTGAAGAAGATACCCGTAGCAGCCAAGAGTTCTTGACAAACCTTAATGCATAGTTCCATGAAAGAGCCTTGCTAGCCAACCAAAGAAGATACTTCAAAAGATCAGGAAGAGTAGGATCAGCTAGTAAACCAACTGACAGGTCAAAAGAAACTTGCTTTGCCTGTGGAAAGCTTGTACATTTTCAAAAAGACTGTCCTTCCACCAAGACATCCTCATCCTCTTATCCATCATCTTCATCCAAACCTTACAAGTTCAAACAACATAATAACTTATCTCATCAATCCAATTCATCAGACACTGAGAAGAAGGATTACAAAAATAAGTACAAGGCACTTAAAGCTGAGTTAGAACAAATGAACTTGAATATTGAAGCTCTGTCCAAGAAGAAGGGTAGCGAGAAAAAGACAGAGAAAGGGTTGGTTGCTGAAACGTATGATTGGAATGATGAACCACTGACTTCAGATGAAGAAGATACCACCAGAGTCAGGGCTTTCATGGCGATAGCTGAGGATGAACCAGCTGTTGGAAAAGGTGATGCAAGATCAGGACAATGGGTTGACATCACAATGAAAAAGGTACACAGGCTTTTATCCATGTTTGATAGTGATGAACGTAAGCATGTCCTTGATTACACCATTTTTGATTTACACTTTGTTGAGGAACAAAGAAAGAACCTACTTGATAAGTTTCACTCTGTTAAATCTGAAATGCTAAATGCTAAAGCTGAATGTGAAACTCTCAGGCGGGTTAATTTAGAGAAAATATCCCTGCAAAATGAAGTAGCTAGATTAACCTTGAAAAACATTGCTTTAAATGATCAAGTCTCTGAATTAAACAAGGTTATCAAAAAATGGTTGTGTGCTAGGTTTACTATAGATCAATTGCTTAGGGATGAAGTGCCTGCTGACTTAAAAAGGGATATATCTGATAAGAAAAATAAGCTGAGAATTCTCACCAAACCCAAAGACATTGTCTTTAAATCTACAGAGACTATTCATATGTCAGATACCACTTTGACTAATGACCCTGTCTCTGAAGATGTGACTGAGTTACCACCTTTGACCAAACTCTCTGGAGTTGAACCTAGCAGTTCCTCTCGAACTACTAAGGGTGAACTTAGTTCAGATATTGAGAAACCTCCAGCTAAAGTTTTTCATGTGCCTGCTAAACAAACTGGTAAACAAGTAGCTTTTAAGCCTGTTGTTACTAAAGCTGTGAATAAGGTTGACCCTACCACTGAAGATCGCCTGTTGTCTCTTATGAAAGAAGTAGAACTCTTGAAACAACACATTAAGCCTTCCGCTGAATGCTCTACTTCACATGAACCTAAGTCAGTCCTAGGTGAACCCAAAGGGGAAAGGTTAATCAAACCTTATTGCAATGTATGTAAAAACTCTCACCATATAACTTTAGATCATGACAGACACATGGTAGCTAAAAGAGCTCAGACACCCTCTAGGGATAGACAACAGAGTTCCAAAAGACAACAGGGAAATTACAAACCTTATCCTCCCTGTAAATTCTGTGGGTTCACAGATCATCACTCAGACGAGTGTGGTGACTTCCCTGGGTGTGATATCTGTTGAAGTAATAACCATGAAACAGTGAACTGTCCCTCCCAACGCCAAAAGTTCTTCAGGAACACAAGAGTTGCTAATAAGCAATTCAGGGAACCCACTGGAAAGTGGGTTCACCATAGGAACTAACCTGTTTCTATGTATTTGTGCAGAAATATCTCAAGGAATCGGTATGGTATCTAGATAGTGGCTGTTCTAGACACATGACAAGGATTCAACAATACCTGCACAGATACTCAAAGGAGCCAGGTCCTAAATTGGTGTTTGGAGATAACTCTTCAGGTGACACAGAATGATATGGCTTAGTGAACTACAATGGGATTACATTTACCAGGGTTGCATATGTGAATGGTCTTAAACAGAATCTTATTAGCATCAGCCAATTGTGTGATGCTGACTATAAGGTTTTGTTTACTAAGACTCAGGGAACCATATTCAACAAAAACAATGATGTTGTGCTGATTGCACCTAAAAGGAGAGATGTTTATGTCATCAACATGGCTGGGTGCTCTGAAGACAACTCAAATTGTTTTATTTCTAAAGCCTCTGAAAGTGTCAATTGGCTATGGCACAAAAGACTGTCTCATCTCAACTTCAAGAACATCAACAAGATAGCCACACAAAACCTGGTTGCTGTTCTACCTTCAGTAATGTTTTCTAAAGACAAGACTTGTTCTGCCTGTGTCAAAGGAAAGCATCACAGGTCTTCATTCAAGACTAGGCAATCATTCTTTATTGACAAGTGCTTACATCTCCTTCACATGGATTTGTTTGGGCCTGTCAAACCTCAGACCATTAATCACAACAAATACACCTTGGTCATTGTTGATGAATTTTCAAGATACACATGGGTGTTCTTCCTCAGAAGGAAAAGTGATGCAGCTGAAACCATCATGTCCTTCATCAGACAGGTTGAAAATATGAATGATGTTAGAGTCAAAGCTCTAAGAAGTGATAATGGTACTGAATTCAAGAATCATCAACTTGAATCTTTTTGTGATGAAAAAGGGATTTCACATAACTTCTCTTCAGCTGGCACCCCTGAACAAAATGGTGTGGCTGAAAGAAGAAACAGGACTTTGATTGAAGCAGCAAGAACTATGTTGAATGGTGCAGCCCTACCAAAGCAATTTTGGGGAGAAGCTGTTCACACTGCCTGCTACACACAAAACAGATCAATCATTGTCAAAAGACATAGTAAAACTTCCTATGAAGTTTTCAGAAAGAGGTCTACAGATGTCAGCTATTTTCATGTGTTTGGATGTCCTGTGTTCATTTATAACTACAGAGATAAACTTGGAAAGTTTGATGAAAAAGCTGATGATGGTTTCTTCTTGGGATACTCTCCAACAGCCAAAGCCTTCAGAGTATTCAACAACAGAAGACAAGAAGTAGAAGAAACCTTCCACGTTAGATTCAATGAAGATGATGAAGTCATACAGAGAACAAGAACAGAGGATGATGAAATTGATTTTAATGAAAATGTATCTTTCCCAAGTGATGAGTTCACAGAACCCACACCTACCAGTCATCATCACTCCAACACTCTCACTCCTTATGTCCCTGCCTTTGACCCTCTGTCTACTCAAAACATAGAAGTTCCTACCTCTCAAGAACTTGATGAAGAAGAACCTCAAACCTCTGGTAGTCCTTCTCCTTCTAATGCTATTGATGACTCACCAATTCTTCAAATCCCTGAAGACTCTCCTGCTGATAATGAAATAGCACCTCTTGATATGGCTAAAGAAAACTCTGACACTGAAGTAGTCTTTGAAGAAAGCCCTCCTAGTCAGCAGGATGAAACTCAAATTGTACCAGCTGTGCCCACAAGTGTACCTGTCCTTGAGTCCCCAGCTCCTCAAAATAAGTGGTCAAGAGATCAACACATTCTTCTTGTCAACATTATTGGGGAACCTAATGCAGGGGTCACAACTAGACAGCAAATCCAAGACTCAGAGTCAGCCTCAGCCAATGAATGTCTCTTTGCTGAATTTCTCTCACAAATTGAACCTAAAAGAGTAGCTGAAGCTCTGGTAGAAGAAGGATGGGTAGCTGCTATACAAGAAGAGATCAATCAGTTCAAAAGGAACAAAGTATGGACACTAGTGCCAGCTCCACTTGGAAAGAATATCACAGGCACTAGATGGATATATAGAAATAAGATGGATGAAATTGGGAACATCATCAGGAACAAGGCCAGACTGGTGGCACAGGGGTTCTCTCAGACTGAAGGAATTGGTTATGATGAAACATTTGCTCCAATTGCTAGACTTGAAGCCATCAGAATCTTCCTTGCTTATGCTGCCTATATGAACATCACTGTATATCAGATGGATGTAAAGAGTGCATTCCTCAATGGTGATTTGGCTGAGGAAGTGTATGTTGCACAACCTGAAGGATTTGAGAACAGCGAGTTTCCCAACCATGTGTAAAGACTTCACAAGGCAATGTATGGGCTGAAACAAGCTCCAAGAGCATGGTATGAAACTCTTTCCAATTTCTTAACTGAAAATAAATTTGTCAGGGGTTCTATTGATAAAACACTCTTTACCTTCAAGGATAAGAGTGATTTCATCATTGTGCAGATTTATGTATATGACATCATCTTTGGGTCAACAAATGTCAATCTTAGTAAACGTTTTGCTAAATTAATGACCAAGAAATATGAGATGAGTATGATGGGTAAATTAACTTACTTTTTGGGCTTTCAAATTAAACAATGTCCTAAGGGAATTTCAATTTGTCAAGAAAAGTATGTTAAGGGTTTACTTAAAAAATATGACTTAGCTGATTGTGCATCAGTGAAATGCCCCATGCTTCCACCCAACAACTTGGGCCCTGATGAGTCAGGGGTCTCTGTTAATGAGACTTTATATAGAGTCATGATTGGGTTACTCATGTATCTAACAGCTAGTCGTCCAGATATCCAATTCTCCACATGTCTCTATGCAAGGTACCAAGCTAACCCAAAAGAATCCTATCTAGTGGTTGTTAAGAGAATTTTCAGGTATCTCAAAGGAACACTATCCCTAGGCCTATGGTATCCAAAGGAATCAGGCTTTGATCTCAAGGCCTATTCAGATTCAGATTATGCTGGATGCTGTATTGACAGGAAAAGCACTTCAGGCAGCTGTCAAATCCTAGGAGGAAAATTGGTTGGATGGAGTGCTAAGAAGCAAAAATCTGTGGCTATGTCTTCAGCTGAAGCAGAATATGTCGCTGCAGCCAGCTGTTGTGCTCAGGTGCTCTGGATGAAAAGTCAATTGGCTAACTATGAAATTTTGTATGACAAAGTGCCAATCTTTTGTGACAACACCAGCGCCATTGCCATATCCAACAACCGTGTTCTTCACTCTCGTACCAAACACATTGATATCAGGTATCATTTTATCAGGGATCATATAATGAAGGGAGATATTGAGCTGCATTTAGTTCCCACAGAGCTGCAACTAGCTGATATCTTTACAAAGCCTTTGGCTGAACCTTCGTTCAACAGGCTAGTTGCTGAGCTAGGGATGCTCAATATCTCAAAGCCTGTGGCTTGATATTAAATGTGTTCATTAAATGATTGATTCTATATTAAATGTTTTTCACATGAAACTAGGTAGTTACTTTCCAAGTAAATGCAAAAAATATTCTCAAATATTTAATCATTTATTTTTTGAATAACGAGGAGACAAACAAGTTTTGAAAGGTCAAGGGGACCCACTTGAGCAGTCATTTTCGCACCTTGCATTTAATGCGGTTGAATAACTGTTCACTTAGTTTGAATATATATTGTCTCTTTTCTCTTCTCACCCACCACCATTCTCATTTCTCAAATCATTTCTCTCTCTAAGTTCTTCTCTCTCTTAACCTATCAGCCATTTTCTTTCACCCTCAACCTCGAATCCATGGCGTTTTCAGTTCCTAAAGCAACAAATGTTAACTTCGTGATCAACGAAAGCATCCTCGCCTCCAACAACGCCATTGGATGGATTAAGGCACCCAATAGCACCTATTCAGATCTGGTCAGTTTGATGCAGAATTGTGACCTAAGTGAAGCCTTCACCAAATCCCCATCCACCTTTTACCAAGAATACCTTAGGGAATTCTGGTACTCTGCTGAGGTGGTTGATGACACCATAACATTTAGCCTTTCATGCAATGAACACCCTTTCGCCTTCTCCCTTAAAGATTTTTCAAGTGTGGCCGGATTGAAGCATGGAGATGAATGCTTGAAGGTAGTTGATAAAAAGGCTGTCAAAGAAGCCCTGGCCATACTCAAACCATGCCATAACGTAAACCCTGCCCTTACACCAGCTGAGGTCCTCTCCAAATCTCCCCTGAAGATTAAGTATTTCACTCTCATGTGGCGTGTCCTCTTCACCCACATTGTTAAATCCCTGGGAGGAATGCAGGGATCACAGGATCAGATGTCTTTCAACCATCAGGCTATTGCATATGGATTAATCTGGGGAGCTGATGTTGATGTTGGAAGCATTCTCTTCTCCAACCTTGTAGAACAGCTGAAGGGAAGGAATCAAGTCAGGGAAAAGAATATCTGCTATGTGCGCTTCCTGTCTCTGATCTTCGAAAGTCTGCTGGGAGACAACTACCACAACAATGCTTTGACTGCTCTTAAGCCCTACCGCATCACAGGTACCATCTATAAAGAAATAGGAGCTGAAGATGTCCCTGTCACCGCTCATATGATGAATGTGGCCAACCAACTACCAACAGCTGAGAAGCCCTTTCTCCCTTCTTCTGAGAAGGTGAATACTTCTAGTATGTTTGGCAAGTCTAATTCTTTGACCTCTGGGCAACACACTACTAAGTCCAAGGCTTCTTCTGGCTAACAGCCTAAGAAGAAGAAAATCCCCTCTTCTTCCCACACCAAAGTTGTTTCTAAGGCCAAGGGAAAGAAGATTGACACCTCCTCTGGTCCAGATACTCATGTGGATTCAGATACATCTGCTGACAAACAACAGGAGTCTAGTGTCTCAAAGTCAGCTGAGACGACAGGAAACCAGCCTGATCCAGCTGATATCTCACAGGTAGTTAGTGTACATTTTTAGAGGTTCACAAGCAGCCACTCTCATTTGTCTGTAGGAGAGAGTGGTGAAGTTAGGGTAATCCTCGACCCATAGAAGTCTATCAATGCACTTAGAATTCTTTAAGACTTCTGTACACCCTGTCTTTGCACCAGGGAATGATTCATTTGTGTTTATAAAGCACCCCGATGACCCTGCACCCTCTAGACAGTATTCAGGCTAACAACAACCTGAATACACTTATGCCTCAACCTTGATCAGCTGTACTTCACACAGCCTCTTGGTTCCCTCTTTAAAAGAGTCCCAAATGATTTATCCTTTCAGGGGGAGCTGAATCATCACCCTCAGCTTTCCTAGGGGCAGCGTAACAGGCGACCTTTAACCACATATGTTTCACTCTTAAAAGAGTCCCAAAGGTTCTTAACGTTTTGGGGGGCTGAATAATCACACTCAGCTTTCCTAGGGGCAGCGAATGGCGATCCATAACCAACATATGTCTCACAATCAAAAGAGTCCCAAAGGTTTTAACCTTTTGGGGGGGGGCTGAATAATCACACTCAGCTTTCCTAGGGGCAGCGAATGGCGATCATTAACCATATTTTTTTCACACTTAAAAGAATCCCAAGGATTTATCCTTTGGAGTGGCTGAGTAATCACCCTCAGCCTCTCTAGGACAGCGAAATGGCGACCATTCCCCTTATCTTTTTCCCTGTTACTAAATGAAACAATTTGCAAGCTGAAATTGTACAGCCAGTCATCGAATCTCAGGTACAACAAGAAAAGGAGGCTGATACAATGACTCAAGACAAACCCAATGATGAAGAGCCTCTGTTAAATGCTGATGTAGAAATGCTATCACTGGAGGATTATGTCTCTGATATTGAGTCCATGCCTGACGATGAAATCCCTGAAGGGATGTTTGAGGAGGAGGATGAAGAAGATGAGGAAGACAAGTTATCTGTCTCTCCTCCCAAAGAAATAGCTGTGTCCACACCAGCTGGCGATAAGACTCCTCCTCCCAAGGATGCTGTTGTTACTCCAAACTCTGCTACCTCAACAACAACAGTTTTCCAACGCCCAGCCTATGATCCAACAGCGGAGTTTCTATTGTTTGATCATCCTGCCTAGACTAACTTTGATCTCTTACCAAGGGGGGATGATTATGCTCAGCAAAGCCTCAACATCAAGAATCTTCAGCTTGTTCATCATCAGTCAGACATTGAACGTTTATCAAGGAAGCTGGATGTGATCAAGTCTGAAATGCACAACTTCACTGTCACATTCCTTGGAATCATACAAAAGGCTGTGGCTGAGGCGGTTACTGAGCCAATCAAGGATGGTGCCAGGAAAGGTGTTGCCCAAGGACTAAGTCACCTTTCTACTAGGGTGAAGGATGTCATTGACACAGAGGTCCCTGCCATGTTTCATGAACATGAGCTAACCATGCACAGGCAATTTGATGCGGTTCGCAACAGGCAATACCGTCATGCTAATTTTATTGTCAGTCGTGTTCAGGCAAATACTAATGCAAATGGCAACCTCCTGCTGAATATTGCTAGGGCTTCAAGGAAAAGGCAACGTGCTATGGCTGCCTCTGTTGAACAGATTGCAAGGCATTTTCAAGCACGTTCATCCAAACGTCTGCGAAGCCAGGATGAACGTGAGGGGGAGAAAGATACAACACCCAGCCTTGCATATGCTAAACAAGGCTCATCATCAGCTAACCCCACCATTACACTTGTTCCTCTCCAAGTCATCACACCTGTTATAATACCTGATGATGAGGATAATACTCAGGGGGAGCAACAAACTCAAGATGGAGCTGACTCATCAAAGTCTCTGGTTTTGGTTAACACCAGCAAGCCTGGGGATGATGATGAACTAGCTGCCAAGAAGTTAAAGTTTACTGTTAGCTCCCTCCCTAAAGCAATTCAAACTCAGGCTCAGACAGCATTTATCAGAAGAGATGATGTTTTGAAAAACATAAGTATGGAGTCCTCTGTCTCGAAGAAAGGAAAGGAGATAGTTTTGGTTGACACAGACAACAAACTCAAGAAGATAGCTGCGATGCTAGAGACAGAAGGATCCACCACAGACCTTTCCCAATTCTCAACCTTTACACCTTCCAATGAGATTCCTTTAACCCCTGAAGAAATAGAGAAACAGGTTGAGGAGTTCAAGAGATTAAATGAACTCAAGACAACCAAAGAATTGAATGAAGCTACTCTGAGGAAGATGACACCACCTGAAAGAGAAAAGCAAAAACAAAGGTTGAGGGAAATGGAAGCAAAACGCGTTGAGGCACTAAGGAAAGTCAAAGCTGACTATGACGCCTGCGTGAACAACAGATATGCCCCTGGCAAGATAACCAAGTTCAAATACACCATTCATAAATCCACAAACACCCCAAGGATGATCTTATGGAGGGATAACCAACCAGGAAATATGAATGTGTTTGATAACTTCAGGCTAAAGACACTTGGGTTATCAGAATGGTTCGAACTTGAAGCCTTAGCTGCCAAAAGAAATGGACAGGCAAATTTCCTTCTGTTGAAGACTATTAAGGCCAAGTTTACCTGGATCAAGGAAACAACTGCTAAACTTAAGATTGATCCCCCACCACAGCTTTTTGAACAAGAACCCCCAAAGACTGGCAACAAAAGAAGAAGAATTTCTCAAATTGTTAATGAAACTTTTGTTACTAAAGATGTTCAAGTGGATGGCATGCACAGGGATTTGATCCTCCCCAATGGTATTGTTGGCCTAGTTGATGGTCAGACATACACAGAGCCTGAAAGAGGAATGGCATTCATGAACAGGGCTTGTTAGTATGCTTTTCAAAGGGAAGATGAGCTGTGCTTAGCTTCAACTATTCAGCTACTTAGTCACTAGAAGTCACTCAAGATCAACACAAAGTATTCCAAGAAGTTTTCCAAGACTTTGCAGGATGAACTAGATAACAGATTGGACTTGGCTGAATCTGAAGAAAGGATTAAAAATGATGACTATTGAAGATGTTCACAGCCCTTTTTACCTTCATCTTTTATTTTACTTATGTAATGTACTTGTAATTTTTCTTTAAGTATTAATAAAATCATGAGGTATGTTTGTTTAGATCTGTTAAGAGTAGGAAGAAGCTGTTAACTCACTTACCTTAACTTAGTTAGATCTAGAATTATTTATGTTTAAATAGGGGGAGATTGTTGGGAATTGATAGGTGTGAAAACACCCATCTTTTCTACCACTTAATTATATTAAAACGGGACCTAAACGTATATTTTATGTCGTAAATGGCGGAATTATGCGTGGTTTGTGTTTTTATTGTGTTTCAGGGTCGAGATGGTGAAAAGTGGAGAAAACACGGCTTTCACGGGCGTTTATTGAAGAAAAAGACAAAAGATGAAGTCGAAAGATCAAGAGTGGAAAAAGAACGGAAGTCCAAGACCAATTCTGAAGATTTATCGAAGAAAAAGTCAAAAGACGGAAGTTTACCAAAAGCCAAAGAACTCAAGTCTAATTTATTGAAGAATACAAGACGAGTTTGAAGAAATCCCAAGAAAAAGTCCAAGTATTAAGAGATTAACAAAAGATTAAGAAGATCAAGGACTTAAGAGTGCAATTAAGAGAAAGAAGAAAGAGGGAGGAAGCTTCCTAAGCTCCTCCCTAGTTCCCCTATATATAGATCTCCTTCATTTTTGTTTAGGTTGTTGGAGGCTTGACAAGCCTCCCTTCCCCATTTTTCATTTCTCTTGTTCTTTAAATTTATGCATCTTAATCTTTATGTATCGCACCTTTAATCTTATTTTAATACCAAGTAAGTTTACCTTTAATTGTTGTTAATCTTTATCTTATAGCCAATCTCCTTCTACCTTTCTTGTTTGGTTTGTTCTTTATTTTGATTGTTCATGTTCTTGAGTTTTTTATGATTTTGATCAAGTGGGTTTTTATTGATTTGGTTATGTTTGTTAGTTTTGATGATTTGTTTTGATTGCTTATTGTTAGTTGATGTTTAGTGGTGGTTTTGGGTTAATCTTTTGGTTAATCTTAGTTAGTTTTGATTAAATTCGTACCTTCATGTTCTTTCCCTGTTCTACGTTCCTACTTACTGTTTCCCAGAAAAAAGTTCCGAACCAATTTGTATTAAAAAGTTCCGAATCAATTTGTTCCGAATGAATGGTTTTAAAAGTTCCGAATGAATGTTTTTTAAAAAAAAGTTCCGAACCAATTTATAGAAAATCTTCCGAACCAATTTTCTAAATCTTCCGAACCAATTCTTGCCAAAAAGTTCCGAACCGGAACTTTTGAAAAGTTCCAAATAAAAGAAAAAAAAAAAAAAAAAAAAAAAAAACTTCCGAACCAGTTAAAAGAAAACTTCCGAATCAGTAATTCTCAAAAGTTCCGAATCGGAACTTTCTAAACTTCCGAATCAACTGCTTCGAATCTTCCGAATCGGAAGATTTATAACTTCCGAATAAAGGTATTTAGGTCACCTGCTAGCTTGCTAGCTTTCTTTTTTTCTTCCCGCCAAATTGAGCAGGCTGCCTGGCTGCTTCCAGCAGCTAGCCTGCTAGCTTGTTTATTTAATAGTATTGTTCCGTAATTGTTTATTTTTATCTGAAAGTTGTTCCGATTTTATTTTTGAAAGTTACCTATTTTTAGTTGAATTTTTCGTCGATTTTTACTATTAATATTTTTTCGTAAAGTTTGAGTTTTATCTTCTATTTTGTACCCGCTTTAGGTTTTTCCTCGTTTAGCTTTAAAATACCATTTTAGTTTTATTCTCTCCTTTTTCATTTAGTAAACTTTATTTTCGAGTCGATTGTTAATTTCCTCTTTTAGATTTATTTTTATTAATTGTTTCGCTTTAAATTAAGTTTTATTATTTGTTTTAATATTCGTTTTAATATCGTTTTAACTTTTAGTTTTTAATATTCACCTTGTTTTACTTTTATTATTTTTACTTGTCTTTAGTTTGTTTTTAAATACTTTTCTCATATACTTTTAAATTAGTTTTAGATAATCAACTTCTTTTTTTTTTGAAATGTGTATAATGCAAGTTCGTTTTCTCAGTTCTTAACTAATAGAAAGTCCAATCAATATCAAATTAATAATTGTTTTTGGTTGTTCAAGCTTTCTTGGTAATCTATTGCTAATTCAAACAACACTAAGTAAAATTGAAAAATATAAACCTACTTATACGTAAAACAAGTTGCAAATTCCAAATTTTATTCAAGTAAAATATTAAAATGCAAAATTCAAAAGTATAAGGACTGAAAATGTAATTTCTATGAAATGAAAATGCTTGAAATGTAAATTCTAAAAGTTATAAGGACTAAAAATGTAAAACAGTTAACTAAAAGGACTAAACTTGTAAAATCTTTAACAAACTAACCAAATTTAAACAAACTAACAAACTTACAAACTGAAATTTAACCAACTAACAAATTTAAAGGACTGAACTTTGCAAATTCCACAAAATTAGAAAGATTAGCTAGGTCTAGAAACAGTTTAAACTTCTAGGGACTTAAATGCAATAAACCAAACTTTTTAAGTAAAAACGGGCACAAAGAAAGAATAAGCTCGTTTGAGCTTATTTCTCAACCAATTAAGCTGAAACAACTTGCAAACAACTTCAAATCCAAATCAAGAAACGTGTGTTCAAGGATTTTAGCTAAAAGTCCAAAATAAGCAAAAGAGTGCTTATTAATAAGCTCAAAATAAGCTATAGCCTAATCCAAACATCCACAACTTGATTTTATTATCAAAACTGATTAAGCTCTTGATTTAAGGAAGGGGAAATCAAATTAGAACAAATTTCATCCAGTAATAAGCTAGATATCTGAAAATAAGCTCAAATGAGCTTATGTTGACCAAACGTTGACCAAATTTTGGAAAAAGCTCAAAATCTCAAAAACTCATATTCAATACTTTCTAAATGGAAATGTGAAAGAAAACTACAACTTTTATGAAGAGGATTAAGAGAACTAGCAAATCAGTAAGCCTTTCACATCAGAGAATGCAAAATGCTCAGACCTTAACTAATAAGCTGTTTTCTAGCTTATTTCTGTATACTGTAGAATTTCCTCTTAGAGACTGAAAGTTTATATTATAAGCTATAACTAGAAACTGGTTTGAGCTAATTTGATCAAGTAATGAAGGAGAAATGTTCAATTGAATTTGGCAAGTTCTGAAATAAAAGCTGATAACAACTATGACCCAAACTTTTTGTTAACCAATTGCCTTTTTGACTAATTTTATGACTTACAAATGACTGAAAACTACTTATTACCACTTAATGACTAGAAACAATCTACTTAACACCAATTTCTAACACTTGAAATCTGATTAACAACTACTCCCAAACACTCCTTAAAAGGTTATGATCAAACTTTTTCAAAGACTTTTTGAGTAATGATTAAGACTGATTAAAGAGCTATAGCAAACTAGTTTAGGTGATCAAAATTAAAACTAATGAGACTGAAATCAAGCAAGTTTACCAACTAGAACTCAATTAAGGTGATTAGCTAAAAAGTTACTGAAATTAAACCAAAGACTACAAAACTGAACTCAAGTGAACAAGTATGAAGTAACTAAACTATAACACTCAAACACAATCAAACAACAACTGATCAAGTATAATCAAGCAGCCATCAAAGTTATCTAAGAAATGAGCAGGCAAGGACTTGATTTAGAGGAACATAAAACAGAAGCCTTAGAACCTATTGTAGAGGTCCTTTGGGAAGAAGAGGAGCGCTGAGCTCTCTTGCCCTAGTGATACCACCACCTATCACTAGCTATCAACTCAAATCAACAATCAATTCAGCTACAAATCATCATTCTGCCATGAAACCTTCAAGAACAATGGAAATGCTAGATTTCTGATCAAACAGCAACAAGTCTTCAACAAAGTCAGTTATGATCAATGTATGATCATAACAAACTTCTAACAGCAACTATGGAATCACACAACAGCAGTAAAGTAGCAGGAATTGAGAAACAGGATTTGGCGGGAAAACTTGAATTTGAAATTTTATTGATGAAATCAGTTACAAAAGGTAGTTACAAGGTTCTAACTAACTAACTAACTCAAGAGTTTGTCAGACTCTTGAGTAGTTAGGTGAAAAGGAGGGAAAAAGGGAAAAGAGAAATTTAGAGAACTAGGTGTTTACAAAATTAAGCTACAATGAAAAATGAGGTGCAAGCTAAGTATTTATAGGCAAGAAAGGAAGATTCTGTTGGAGTTGTGACGTGTTCAGGCCAATCATATCTTGACACGTGGAGGAATTCTGCAAATCCACATTGAAGGTGATGAACATCTTTTGGGGGTTTTTGATTCAATGGATTTTTTGTTAATTGGTTAACACCATTGGATTCGTCTTCCAAAATTAAGCAACTTTGATGTTTTGATCTTCACTTGAAATGCCCTCTATCAAAATCCCGTTCCTGGAAAATATTTTGTTGAAAGAGAAGGACACGTGGCAGCTTCTTATTGGTTGAAAAAGTGTGTTGCGGATTGCACTGTTATGATTTGGCAATAAATGAAAGGCGGCAGTTAGTGGATATTTAATGCTTGAAGTGGCAATCCGTGTGAACCCTTTCCTTGTTTCTTATTGGTTGAGAGCTAAAGCACATGGATTAAACATGCAATACTTTCCAAACTTGGCAAATTAAGTCCCTTGACTTGGCAGATTGCTATTTAGGGCTAATATCTTCATTCCTTTGACATTTTTGACCCTTCAACTTTGATTATTCAACAAAATGGCCCTTTGACTTGAGTTGACTTTGTAGTTGACCAGATTTGACTTTAATCTTGACTTTCCATAATTTGCACTTTAAGTCCTCCAACTTTCACAACTTGTCAAGATAGGTCCTTTAACTTCAAAGTCTTGTCACTTTTGATCCTCTTTTGTCTTTTTCATCCATTTGAGCTTGGTTTTTCCTTGTTTGCTTGAAATTGTATCCTTTTACCTACATAAGATCACACAAACACAAACATACCACATAACACTGCTTTTTACAATATAAATGGGTATTTTGCTTCATGTTTTAGGGTTATTTGTTGATAAAAGGATATGAGTTTAAGCTCATATCAAATTCCCCTACACTTGAGCATTGCCATGTCCTCATGCAATATAATATTTCAAGGTTTAAAAATTTACATTTCCCTCATAATTAATCCACCTTGGCCATATGAGATGCATCTACACTACTCTAAACTAAATGATGCATGATTTTGACTTTTAATAATGCAATGAATCAAAATACAATTCTATCTTATTCTTTTTGATTTTTCTTAAAATGGTTTTGATGGAAATAACTCATAAAGAATTCAATGACTTGGATTAGGGCTTGGATACCATGAACACTTATCACCCTCAAGTTTCACTTTCCCCAAACCAAGCTAATAAATGGGATCATTGCATTCACAAGTAAAAAGTGCATCAACTTATTCATGACAATTAAATGTGGAACCGGTTATTAATTGAGCAAATTGCTTGTGGGCAAATTTGTCATTATTAAAGTGTGAAATATAAGAAATGTAAAATCCAAAAATAAGGAAGGACGGTTTTAATCCTAAGTAATCTTCTCATCCATTACTTGAAAAACCGCTCACAATTAATACAAGTCCGTATTAAGAATAATAAGTCATTCGCCTTATGTGTAAAATCCTCATGCCATGCTTTCATAAGTAACTACACACTCGCTAAGGAAAGAAAAATAAAACTCACGCAATAATTTACATCCGCATCTTTTTGAGATTTTGGATCTTCAACCCCGCAACCCGTCAAGGTAATATTGGATTGGAGCAATCTATTGAATCCCCGCAACCCGTCAAGGTAATATTGGAACTCAATAGTCACTATAATTAACACCACACTGCCCCTCTTGGGAGTCTTGCAATATATTTTTTTTTCTTTTTCTTTTTTTTTTTTTCTTCTAGCCACTCATTTTTTTTCATAAGCCGCTCTTATTTTTCTTTATTCCTCACTAAGAAATTTGCAAAGAAGAAAAGGAAAAACACCCGCTAAATATGGAGCATGACATAAGTCTAGTACACATAAAACGTGCTAACTTAGAATCTTAAGACGTACTCATATCAACCATAAATGATTAGCCAAAAATGCATAAGAGATTACAAACCAATTAAAACCGTACTTGATTATTTATTAACAATTATATACAAGCGAAGAAATAGAGGTCAAGAAGAGAAGGGTTTAGCCACAAGTAATTGCCATGAAGTCTATCTAGCCCTTTTACACTTGCTTCAACTCTATCATTTCCCATTCTCCACAAATTTAAAATTTCAAAGAATGAAATTGGTGGAAGCTTAGCCTAATAGACCAATGAAGGACTACATGGTTAAGGATACTAGCTAGAGAGTGCTAAAATAAGCAAACTCGGGTTGAGTCAAAATATCCATGGCGGGCCTAATATGTCAAAGAAATCTAAACTTATTAAAACCATGTTTTATTATATTTTTCCTTTTTATATATTTTTGATGAAAAATAAAAGAAGAAATATATACAATGCAAATGTGTTATGCAACATGAAAAATGATTGATGCAAAAATTATGAATGCATATTTTTGTGGCCAAAGTAGATCAAAAATTTGAAAAATGTTGAAAATTCAATTTTCCATGTTATCATGCAAGACAATGACAAGTTCTAGGTAAGGTCACTTCGATAGAAGACCCCCCTACACTTAAGCTAAACATTGTCCTCAATGTTTAAGAGCATGGAAGTATAAAAACTTCCCCTACACTTATGACAATGAATAGACTTTGCTTAACCCAAGTTAAGGAAAGGACTACTATTAGTGAAATCAAGTTTAAGCACAAGGTGTCAATGAAAAATCACTAAAGTAACGAAGTGAACCGGATACAAGGGCCTCCTCCATAAGCTCCAAAGCATGAAATGAGTGAGCAACCCTACAAACAAGCATGAAGACAAAAGAAGGTCTCCCCTACACTTATCTCCAAATCTATGCCTTTATTTCTAACCTACAACACTCTAACCTAGTTATACGATGCTTGAGTTAATGAGTCTCTAGCTCGACTCGTCCCTCAATGAATTAATTCATGGGGAAAATGGGGACCTCTTGGACCATTTCAACGGAAATGTCCTCCCCAAAGTAATGCTTAACACGGTGACCATTCACTTTAAAATTTGGACCATCGGGTTGGGACAACTCAAGAGTTCCATATGGAAACACTTGAGCAATAGTGAATGGACCGGACCATCTCGACTTAAGCTTGCCCGCAAAAAGCTTCAATCTTGAGTTAAAGAGGAGAACCGGCTCTCCAACTTTGAACTCACGATTCTTAATCTTAGCATCATGCAATTTCTTAGTCTTTTCCTTATATAGCAAAGAATTCTCATAGGCATTGGCTCTCAACTCATCCATCTCATTGAGTTGATCTTTCCTATGTGAACCGGCTTGGTTTAAATCAAAGTTAGCCCACTTGAGAGCCCAAGATGCCTTATGTTCTAACTCAAATGGGAGGTGGCACGCTTTTCCATAGACAAGCCTATAAGGAGTACAACCAATTGGTGTCTTAAAAGCCGTCCTAAACGCCCACAAAGCATCATCAAGCTTATCCGACCAAGAAGCTCTATGCTCTCCCACCGTTCTCTCTAAAATCCTCTTTAAACCACGATTTGTGACCTCGGTTTGACCATTTGTTTGAGGGTGATACGCGGTAGAAAGTCGATGATTCACTCCATATTTCTTCATAACTCTCGTGAATTGATCATTACAAAAATGCGTACCACGATCACTTATGATGGCCCGAGGTACACCAAATCTAGCAAACAATTGTTTCAAAAACTTTACAACCACTCTAGCATCATTAGTAGGTAAGGCTTTAGCCTCCACCCACTTGGACACATAATCCACCGCCACAAGTATATACTTGTTTCCCTTAGAGGATGGAAAAGGTCCCATGAAATCTATTCCCCATACATCAAATATCTCACACTCTTGGATAAAATTTTGTGGCATCTCATCTCGTTGTGTAATTTTTCCTTGTCGTTGACAAACATCACAAAATTTCACCATCTCTTGGGCATCCTTGTAAATGGAAGGCCAATAGTAACCCGAATCAAAGACTTTCTTGGCGGTGTAGTTAGGCCCAAAATGTCCACCCGTAGGTCCTTTATGACATGCCTCTAAGATTTTAAATGCCTCGGGCCCATCTACACACCGTCTAATGATTTGGTCCGCACATTGCCTAAAAAGATATGGATCATCCCAAAAGTAATACTTAACTTCCTTAAGAAACTTTTTCTTTTGTTGGTAAGTAAGACCTTCAATAAGCACATTGCCCACAAGATAGTTTGCAATATCCGCAAACCAAGGTGTGGCATCCTCTTGGGAAGAGATAGACATGAGCTCCTCTAATGGAAAGGATTCATTGATTTCTTGATGTGGGAAATCTCCTTGAAAAGGATGCTCAAGTCTACTCAAATGATCCGCCGCTAAATTCTCGGCCCCTTTTTTATCACGAATCTCTATCTTAAACTCTTGAAGCAACAAAACCCATCTCAAAAGCCTAGGCTTAGCATCTTGTTTTGTCATAAGATACTTGAGAGCGGAATGATCCGTATACACTATGGTCTTGGAAAGCACAAGGTATGGTCTAAACTTCTCAAAAGCATAAACTATAGCAAGCAACTCTTTTTCCGTGGTAGTGTAATGAAGTTGTGCACCGGTCATGGTTTTACTCGCATAGTGTATAGGTTGGAAATGCTTATTAACTCTTTGTCCTAAGACGGCCCCCACCGCATAATCACTAGCGTCACACATAAGCTCAAAAGGTAATTCCCAATTTGGAGAAACCAAAACGGGAGCCTTTGTCAATTTTTCCTTAAGTGTCTCAAAAGATTCTAAACAAGCTTGGTCAAAAATGAAAGGAGCCTCTTTCTCCAAGAGATGAGTCATCGGTCTAGCTATCTTAGAAAAATCTTGTATAAAGCGCCTATAAAAACCCGCATGACCTAAGAAACTCCTCACACCTTTAACCGAGGTGGGTGGGGGAAGCTTAGCAATCACATCAATTTTGGCTCGATCAACTTCTAATCCCTTATTGGATATCTTGTGTCCTAAAACAATCCCCTCTTTCACCATAAAGTGACATTTCTCCCAATTAAGCACCAAACGTGTTTCCTCACAACGCTTAAGCATTCTCTCAAGATTGGTGAGACACGAGCTAAAGGAGTTCCCAAATACGGAAAAGTCATCCATAAAAACCTCCATGGTTTGCTCTATCATATCATGGAAAATTGCCATCATGCACCTTTGAAACGTCCCCGGTGCATTACATAGGCCAAAAGGCATCCTCTTGTAAGCAAATGTACCGTATGGACAAGTGAATGTGGTCTTTTCTTGATCCTTAGGGTCAATTGGGATTTGGAAATAACCCGAAAAGCCATCAAGAAAACAATAGTACTCATTTCCCGCTAAGCGTTCAAGCATTTGATCCATAAAAGGAAGCGGGAAATGGTCTTTCCTAGTTGCCTCATTGAGTTTTCTATAATCAATGCAAACTCTCCAACCGGTTACAAGTCTCGTGGGAATAAGCTCGTTGTTCTCATTAGGCACCACGGTGATTCCACCCTTCTTTGGAACACAATGAACCGGGCTAACCCATGGAGAGTCGGAAATGGGGTAAATCATACCCGCATCTAAGAGTTTAATCACTTCTTTCTTAATAACCTCATGAATTTTTGGGTTAACTCTCCTTTGGTTTTGAATGGCGGGTTTATAATCATCCTCCATAAGGATTTTGTGAGTACAAAAATGTGGATCAATTCCCCTTATGTCGGATATTTTCCATGCTAAAGCTTTCTTATGTTTCTTAAGGACTTCAATAAGTTGCTCCTTCTCATCCTCTTTCAATTCCTTAGCAATAATCACCGGTAATTGGTCTTTTCCTTCTAAGAAAGCATATTCTAAGTGGGATGGAAGTTCCTTAAGTTCAATGGAAGGTGGACTTTCTATGGAAGGTTTTACTATGGAAGGTTCCTCAATGGTAATCTCTTGTGGACTAGGGGAAGGAATAGGGTCCTCATTGAGCAACTTTTGGATTGTAAGAATATCTTCTTCCCAATTAATGGGAGAATCATCATCACCAAGAAAGTTGGACTCAAATTCCTCCAAGAGGAAATCACTCTCTCCAAAAGGTGTTAAAGAGGGAGCAATTGAGGCCACGGTTTCAACATGTGGAATCTCATCACTAGTATTCTTACAAGCATCATGAAAGTGTTCATTACACACTTCATCTAGCACATCCACAATGTTAATCGTCTCACAAGGTCTAGACTCCTTAACCTCTTTTCTATCACAAACTTTCCCTAACTTAAACACCACTTTCTCATCCTCTACTCTCATAATTAATTCTCCTTCCGCCACATCTATCAAGGTACGACCCGTTCTCAAAAACGGTCTACCAACAATCAAAGGTACTCTAGGATCCATGTCATAATCGACCACTACAAAGTCGGCCGGAAAGGTAAACTTATCCACACCTACAAACACATCTTCCGCTATACCTACGGGGTGAGCTATGGTTCGGTTGGCTAGTTCAAGAGTCATCCTTGTGGGGGTGAGCTCGGGAAGAGAGAGTTGTTTCCAAACCGATAAAGGCATGAGATTTATGCTTGCCCCTAAATCCGCCAAAGCCATGCAATTTTCAACACCGGGAAAATTACAAGGTATCAAGAAGCGCCCCGGATCTCCAAGTTTTGTTGGTAAGGTTTTAAGTAACACCGCGGAACAATTTTCATTAAGTGATGTGTTGGGCAAATCAACCAATTTCTCTTTGTTTGAGAGCAAATCCTTGAACATCTTAGCAAACTTTGGCATATAAGCAAGAGCTTCCGCAAAGGATATGTTGATATTGAGTTGCTTGAACATCCTTAAGAAATTGGAAACTTGTATGTCATCTTTGTTCTTTAACTTGTCCTTTTTCAACCTTGAAGGGTATGGAAGAGTAGGTTTGGGTGTAGGTGGAATAGGTGTTGTAGTGGAAGATTTGTCTTTGTTAGCCTCTTCATTGGGAAGTGTGGAAGGTAAAGGAGAAGTATGAGGTGGTTGAGAAGGTGTGTTTGAGTGAATAGGAGCACTTTGAGGAGGTGGAGTAGAAGTAGAAGGCTTATCACAAGTAGGAGCACAAGTGGGTTGAACAATAGTAGGTTTAGGAGGTGAAGGATCCTTTGTTGTTGTACCACTCCTTGTTGTAATAGCATTGACATTGGCCCTAGGATTTGTTTGTGTGTTGGAAGGTAAAGCCCCTTGTGGTCTTTGAGTTACCGCCACTAAAACCCTATTAATTTGTTCCTCTATTGTACGTTTCACTTGGTCATTCATTCTCTTCTCAATGTCACGCATTTTCTTGTCAACATACTCTTGAGTCTCTTGCATCCCATATCCTTGAGTTTGATTTTGAGGGTAAGCTTGATTTGGTATTGGAGCATATGCTTGATTGGGAATAAATGGAAGTGGTTGATTAAATCCTTGTTGTGGTGGATAAAAGGTATTAGCTTGAGGTTGAAATTGATTGGGTGCTTTGTAATTATTGCCTTGGTATGGTTGTCTTTGCCCTTGATTCCTTGCTAAAATTTGAGGAGGATTTTGTGGAATTTGGGTGGGTGGTTGGGGTGGAAAGCCGGGTGGAGTAAGGTAATTTTGGGATTTGTAAGAAAGGTTATTCGGATTGATGTTAGGCTTGAAGTGTTCACGGTGTTCCTCTTGGTAAGCATAGCATTCCCCTTGATACCCTTGCACCTTGTCACATTGTTCATAAGAGTGGGGACCTCCACAAGTAACACAAGAAATGGTAATGGCATTCACATTGTTTGAGGTATTGTTCAATGTCATGCTCTTAAAAGTTTGAAGCATGTCTTGTTGTGCTTGCAAATGCCTCTCACTTTCTCTATCCATCCTTTGAAAAATAGCTTCTTGAAACTTGAGGAGTTGGTTGTCAAAAGGGATTTGAGAAGTGTTTTGGATAACATGAACTCTTTCCTCAAATGGATCATTGGTTTGAACCATTGCCTTAGTCTCAATAATGGTCAAAGCCTCTTGGTATGTCTTGAAATGAATACTCCCTCCCGCGGAAGCATTTAGTGAATCTTGATGGTGAGGTTTAAGGCCATTATAGAAGGTATTGATTTGGGTTAGATCATCCATTCCATGATTAGGGCATCGCCTCAACAACTCACTATACTCTTCCCAAGCATCACCAAAGGATTGACTAGGTTTTTGTGTAAAGCCCATAATCAAATTTCTCAAAGCCATAGTCTTTTGTGGAGGAAAGAATTTGTTCAAAAACTTAGTGGTAAAACCATCCCATGTGGTGATACTATCGGGTGGTTGGGTGTCTAACCAATGCTTAGCACTCCCATCTAGTGAAAATGACACTAACAACAATCTAATGACATCCGGTGGAACCCCATTATGCTTAATGGTATTGCAAAGTGAAAGGAATCTCTTAAGATGAGCATGGGGATCCTCATTTTGTTTTCCATAGAAAGGTGATGCAGCAACCATATTGATCATAGATGTATGTAGCTCAAATGTGTTAGCGGGATAGTCGGGAATCTTAATGGCACTAACAAATCCATGAATGTTGGTTTGCATACGTTCAAACAAAGTACGGTTATCAACAGCCATGGCTCCTCGTGGTGGTGACAAAGCACGATTCTCGTGATCGGCTTGGTGGACGGTGGTGGTCTTACTCTTTCTCTTTTTCTTCCTTTTCGGAGGAAGAGGTTGTACACCAATCGGTATTTGTGCACGCCCGCGAGTGAGCATGCAACTCAATACGAGGAATGAGAGAGAAGCTCTCGTGTGACTTTGAAAAGAATAAGATTATCCTCTTCGAGTTTCGATATTAAATATCCACAAGAAAGTAACAATATATGTAATACTACTTTGGGTGCAAGACCCTCAATGAAGCTTTCCTTCTTAGAATACTCCCAAGTGAACGGGGGGTTAGGTGGCGCGAAGCACTTAAGTACCTATTGACCCTTAGATGGCATTTTATAGCACATCGCCTTTCTATTCACTTAAATGTTCGTATTCTTCGAATTATTGCTTATTGAGAGTATTTATCTATTCTTGCTTTATTTTGTTTGATCGATACGCGTGTCAAGGACCGGAGCGCCCCTCAACACGGTGTATTGCCTCGGCAATACTTATGGAAGATATGTAGATTGATTGTTCTTATACGTATACGTATCTACTTATAATAATATATGGAAAATATTTTTGTATTTAAGAGTTTTTTTTTTTAAAGGAAAATACTATATGTACATAAAAACCGAGAGAATCCAATAATATATATTTTTGGGTGCAATCTCTTAGGAAAAAGATTGCTTTTTGGATTTTTTAATTTTTTGGTCAATTCTTTAGGAAAAGAATTGTTTTGTTAATTTTTTAGTTTTTATATATTTTTAAATTTTTGATTTTTTATTTGTTTTTTGATTTATAATACGTAAAAATAACGTTCACAAAGTGAACGGATCCCAAAAGCCAATGAAAACCGTCAATCGATAGTCTCTCGTGTAGTCAAAGAACCGGCAGCGGCGCCATTTGAAATGTGTATAATGCAAGTTCGTTTTCTCAGTTCTTAACTAATAGAAAGTCCAATCAATATCAAATTAATAATTGTTTTTGGTTGTTCAAGCTTTCTTGGTAATCTATTGCTAATTCAAACAACACTAAGTAAAATTGAAAAATATAAACCTACTTATACGTAAAACAAGTTGCAAATTCCAAATTTTATTCAAGTAAAATATTAAAATGCAAAATTCAAAAGTATAAGGACTGAAAATGTAATTTCTATGAAATGAAAATGCTTGAAATGTAAATTCTAAAAGTTATAAGGACTAAAAATGTAAAACAGTTAACTAAAAGGACTAAACTTGTAAAATATTTAACAAACTAACCAAATTTAAACAAACTAACAAACTTACAAACTGAAATTTAACCAACTAACAAATTTAAAGGACTGAACTTTGCAAATTCCACAAAATTAGAAAGATTAGCTAGGTCTAGAAACAGTTTAAACTTCTAGGGACTTAAATGCAATAAACCAAACTTTTTAAGTAAAAACGGGCACAAAGAAAGAATAAGCTCGTTTGAGCTTATTTCTCAACCAATTAAGCTGAAACAACTTGCAAACAACTTCAAATCCAAATCAAGAAACGTGTGTTCAAGGATTTTAGCTAAAAGTCCAAAATAAGCAAAAGAGTGCTTATTAATAAGCTCAAAATAAGCTATAGCCTAATCCAAACATCCACAACTTGATTTTATTATCAAAACTGATTAAGCTCTTGATTTAAGGAAGGGGAAATCAAATTAGAACAAATTTCATCCAGTAATAAGCTAGATATCTGAAAATAAGCTCAAATGAGCTTATGTTGACCAAACGTTGACCAAATTTTGGAAAAAGCTCAAAATCTCAAAAACTCATATTCAATACTTTCTAAATGGAAATGTGAAAGAAAACTACAACTTTTATGAAGAGGATTAAGAGAACTAGCAAATCAGTAAGCCTTTCACATCAGAGAATGCAAAATGCTCAGACCTTAACTAATAAGCTGTTTTCTAGCTTATTTCTGTATACTGTAGAATTTCCTCTTAGAGACTGAAAGTTTATATTATAAGCTATAACTAGAAACTGGTTTGAGCTAATTTGATCAAGTAATGAAGGAGAAATGTTCAATTGAATTTGGCAAGTTCTGAAATAAAAGCTGATAACAACTATGACCCAAACTTTTTGTTAACCAATTGCCTTTTTGACTAATTTTATGACTTACAAATGACTGAAAACTACTTATTACCACTTAATGACTAGAAACAATCTACTTAACACCAATTTCTAACACTTGAAATCTGATTAACAACTACTCCCAAACACTCCTTAAAAGGTTATGATCAAACTTTTTCAAAGACTTTTTGAGTAATGATTAAGACTGATTAAAGAGCTATAGCAAACTAGTTTAGGTGATCAAAATTAAAACTAATGAGACTGAAATCAAGCAAGTTTACCAACTAGAACTCAATTAAGGTGATTAGCTAAAAAGTTACTGAAATTAAACCAAAGACTACAAAACTGAACTCAAGTGAACAAGTATGAAGTAACTAAACTATAACACTCAAACACAATCAAACAACAACTGATCAAGTATAATCAAGCAGCCATCAAAGTTATCTAAGAAATGAGCAGGCAAGGACTTGATTTAGAGGAACATAAAACAGAAGCCTTAGAACCTATTGTAGAGGTCCTTTGGGAAGAAGAGGAGCGCTGAGCTCTCTTGCCCTAGTGATACCACCACCTATCACTAGCTATCAACTCAAATCAACAATCAATTCAGCTACAAATCATCATTCTGCCATGAAACCTTCAAGAACAATGGAAATGCTAGATTTCTGATCAAACAGCAACAAGTCTTCAACAAAGTCAGTTATGATCAATGTATGATCATAACAAACTTCTAACAGCAACTATGGAATCACACAACAGCAGTAAAGTAGCAGGAATTGAGAAACAGGATTTGGCGGGAAAACTTGAATTTGAAATTTTATTGATGAAATCAGTTACAAAAGGTAGTTACAAGGTTCTAACTAACTAACTAACTCAAGAGTTTGTCAGACTCTTGAGTAGTTAGGTGAAAAGGAGGGAAAAAGGGAAAAGAGAAATTTAGAGAACTAGGTGTTTACAAAATTAAGCTACAATGAAAAATGAGGTGCAAGCTAAGTATTTATAGGCAAGAAAGGAAGATTCTGTTGGAGTTGTGACGTGTTCAGGCCAATCATATCTTGACACGTGGAGGAATTCTGCAAATCCACTTTGAAGGTGATGAACATCTTTTGGGGGTTTTTGATTCAATGGATTTTTTGTTAATTGGTTAACACCATTGGATTCGTCTTCCAAAATTAAGCAACTTTGATGTTTTGATCTTCACTTGAAATGCCCTCTATCAAAATCCCGTTCCTGGAAAATATTTTGTTGAAAGAGAAGGACACGTGGCAGCTTCTTATTGGTTGAAAAAGTGTGTTGCGGATTGCACTGTTATGATTTGGCAATAAATGAAAGGCGGCAGTTAGTGGATATTTAATGCTTGAAGTGGCAATCCGTGTGAACCCTTTCCTTGTTTCTTATTGGTTGAGAGCTAAAGCACATGGATTAAACATGCAATACTTTCCAAACTTGGCAAATTAAGTCCCTTGACTTGGCAGATTGCTATTTAGGGCTAATATCTTCATTCCTTTGACATTTTTGACCCTTCAACTTTGATTCTTCAACAAAATGGCCCTTTGACTTGAGTTGACTTTGTAGTTGACCAGATTTGACTTTAATCTTGACTTTCCATAATTTGCACTTTAAGTCCTCCAACTTTCACAACTTGTCAAGATAGGTCCTTTAACTTCAAAGTCTTGTCACTTTTGATCCTCTTTTGTCTTTTTCATCCATTTGAGCTTGGTTTTTCCTTGTTTGCTTGAAATTGTATCCTTTTACCTACATAAGATCACACAAACACAAACATACCACATAACACTGCTTTTTACAATATAAATGGGTATTTTGCTTCATGTTTTAGGGTTATTTGTTGATAAAAGGATATGAGTTTAAGCTCATATCATTTTTCTTAACCAAAAACAACTGAGTCGCACTTTGAACCGGAAAGCAATTCGATTAGACACCGAGAAAACGAACTTTTTCAACTAGTAAAAGTCTTGTTATCAGGAATCTAAACTTGTTAGATTCCCTGATCATAGATTAAAACATAATTAGGCTGTTAGATAGTCCCTTGCCTGTGCCTAGGAGGCAGGCAAGTTTCGTAAGACTCACAGAGATCCAAGTCTTTGTGAGCAACCTCAGAGGAGTCCATGTCAGAGACATTGTCAAGTAAGTCAAATATTACTTGAAGACATACTCATTGACTGTGATGGATAACAGCCAAGATGTATCAAGGACTCTGAGGGGTTGAGGCTTAACAGGGGTGGCAATACCCTGTTAACACTCAGCACACTTTGGACATGCCATTTGTGTGTTCGAGACTATGAAGAAAAAGGAAACTGTTTTGACAACTGTTTCCTAAAAGCATAATGGAAGACTACCAAGAATAGAAGGACATCATGTGACTGATGTGGGAACTTGTAAAAGCTTGTGTAGTCACCATCAAGTACTATTTAGGTCAATCTCGTAACACTATAAATAGGATGTGTATCCATGCATTAATGTTCAACACTTTGAGATATTCATAACATTATTGCATACAACTTAGTGAATCAAACAGCTACGACTGTATTCATAAATTAGGGTTTATAGTTGTTCAAAGTGTGCACAACACATTGTCATCAAACTGTGTTATCCATAACACTTGTAATTCTTTATTATACAATAATAAGATTAGGTTTGAAAAGTAATACCTTGTGTTGATTAAGTTAAGATTAGGGTTTCTTGCATTGATTAGGGACTTTCAAAATGCTTTCGTTAATCCAAGCTACCAAGTTTCAAGGTCGTGAAGCCGATAATCCTCACGACCATATTCAGAATTTTGATCGTCTTTTAGCCACGAGCAAGTTTAAGAACGTCGGCACCGATGTCGGCAAACTTATGCTTTTTCCGTACTCGCTCGATGGTGCCGCCAAGGATTGGTACGAGAAAGAGCCACCTAATTCCATAACTACGTGGAAGGATCTCGTCTCCAAGTTCGTTAATTATTTCTTCCCACCATCTAAGACGACATTTTTCAAAAATGAAATTATGAAATTTGAGCAAAAACCGAATGAATCTTTTAGAGACGTGTGGGATCGTTTTAAGGAATTGCTTAGGCAATGTCCTCACCATGGTTTTTCCGAGTTGCACCAAATCGATACGTTTTACAACGGTCTTAATTTTCAAGAACAAGATTCGTTGAATTCCGCCGCCGGTGGCAAATTTTTGTGTAAAACTCCGAAAGATGCATTGATAATTATCGAAAACCGATCCAAGGTTTACCAACTCCGCAACGCACCGAGTGTTACCAATTTCGCCAATGTTAGTAGTTCTAATCGCGACATTGAGAGGGTTGATGCGAAAGTAGACAAGTTGACGAATGTGTTTACGTATTTTCTCGTCGAAATGCAAAAGAAAGATGCTCCCGCTATGGTGAAAGCGGTTGAGGTTTCGTGTACGTTTTGTGATGGACCTTATAATTATTACGAGTGTGCGGCTATGGATGGCCAAACGTCGAATGTGAGTGCGTTAAATGGAAACAACAATTTTCAAAATCAAAATAACGCGGGTCCATCACGACAAGGCAATTATAACCAAGGCAACAATTTTTCGAATCAAAACCGTAACAATTTTCAAGGAAACAATCAACAAGGAAATTTTTTGAATCAAAATCAAGGTTATAATCAAGGTCGGAATTCAAATTGGCAAAATCAGACAATAATCAAAACTCGAATTTTTCAAACAACAACAATCAAAGTACCAATTTTTCAAGTGGTAATCAAGGAAATTTTCAAAGAAGTAATCAAAACCAAGGGAACTTTAATTCAAATCAAAATAGTTCGTCAAACGATTTTCAAAATTACATGAAAACGAATGAGGCTAATATGAGACGATTAGAGGGAGAAATTGGTACGTTGAAAAACGACTTTACAAATACTTTGAAACTTCAAAACACGAAGATTGAGCAAGGACAAATTGACATTAAAAAGATGTTTTCGGCTATAATGAACAAGTCCTCGGGTGCTTCGTCGAGTTCGTTACCTAGTGACACCGTTGCAAATCCGAAGGAACCATGTAAAGTCGCCTCGTCTCGTGAGAAAGGTCGTGTGATTACCCCTACCCTTGATGGATTTCGAGTTGTTCCTTCTTCTCAACCCTCGACTTCTAAGACGTCTTATTGTTCTAAAGTCGATGGGGTGAATGTGGTGGCGACCAAGGAAAAGAGTGCACACCCTCGTGTACCTCAAATTCCATCCACGGTTCAAAAAGAGAGTTTTATCGACCTTACGAAAGTAACCCTTGAAGAAAATTGTGCATCGATCCTTCTTAAAAAATACAAAAGGCATATGCCGAGAAAGGAAGAGGATCCGGGCCAATTTCTATTACCTTGTGATTTTTCCGAGATTGAGGGATGTTTAGCCCTTGCCGATTTAGGTGCTAGCATCAATCTCATGTCTCATTCTCTTTGGAAATTGATGAGATTTCCTAGACTTACCCCCACGAACATGACAATCGAGCTTGCAAGTTGTACGCCTTTAATACCAATTGGAATAGCCGAGGATGTCTATGTCAAAGTTGGAAAGTTTGTTTTTCCCGCGGATTTCGTTATATCCGATTACGAGTGTGACCCTAAATGTCCCATTATTTTAGGCCGACCATTCTTATCGACGGCTCGAACCGTAATCGACGTTCACGAGGGGAGACTTACTATGAGATATGGGGAGGATAAAATGGACTTTTTCACGAGTAAATCCCAAGTGTTTAATGACAATGAAAAAATCGAGGTTTCAAAACCTAATGATTCTAAACCTAATGATTTCAAAATGTTCACTTTAACGGAAATAATGAGGCTTAATGCATGTTTTGAAAAAAATTAAGAAGAACGGTTTTAAAGATGAGGATTTTAATGATAAATAATACGTGTACCTAATTCAAAAGGGTATGTGTAAATTTATGAATGCAAATTCACTTTGGGATGAATTCGATGAAACAAGTGAAACACCAATTCCGAAGGGTGACGTTAGTGCCATCACGACAATGACCAAAATGGACTCGTCTTCACCACCTTCGAAGGACTACGTCTTTGAGGCTCCAACTTCTAACTCCATCGAAGTGCCTCCTTTGCCTAGCCCAACACCCGTTGAGGCGAAAGGTTTTATCGACATCGATCCTCTCGTCTTAGAAAATACACCAAAGCATAGTCATTCGACTTGTAAGACCATGGTTGTGAGTGCTCACATCGACTCTTTCTTTGATGATGACGATGGCGATTTTGCCGAGATCGATCACGTACTTCGAAATCCACAAGCCATTTTTGATTCTCCTAAAAAGAAACATGTGAAGTACGATGATTACGAGTTTGATCTCGAGATTGAGGAAATCATTGAACGAGAGCTAGATCTTTTGCCTCCACTTCCACCTACGAGTGAGGTCGATCTTTTCAAAATTGAGGATGAACTAAATGAGTTGGAACGTCTTATTTTCGATGAAGAACCAACTCATGTGACCACCCAAAATCCAATTCTCGAGGAGTAACCTAATCAACACTCCTCAAATGAGAATTACGTTTACCACATTCGTGAGGATTTAACTTATCAACAATCCCCAAAAATGGATGATGGTTTCGTGCTTGATCTTGATATTTTCGAGAGAGTTTCTAAGATACTCAAGGAGGGGAATGACAAAACTTGGTTTGACAAGCCTATCTTTGATGAAGAAATCGATGAGATCGACGTTCATGAGGATGACGAGTATGTTGACCCCGAGGGGGCGGTGTTCTTTGTTGATCGACGTTTTGAGAATTTATACAATCCACCACCCCCTAACCGCGACTTAAATGTGAGGATTCTTAGCGCGACTAATTTTGAATTTGACACGCCAAATATTTTCGAAATGATCAAATCGGGTTTTCATAAAGAGTTTAAAAACGATGAAAAAGGGAAAGATTTTAAAAATGTTTTAAAAGATTTTTCTACATGTTTAACTCCGTCATCACCGCGTTTTATGAGTGCTACCACCTCATCTACTCCTTTTGACGATGGTGTGTGTAGTTTTAGTGTGGGGGAAGCCCCTTATGTTCCTTCACGTTTCTCCACCGAGGACGAGATTTACGATCCCGGAATTACTTGTAAAGGGAAATCTCGATCTTCCACCAATGCAATAAATGGAAATCTTATCTATTTGCTTGGAGTGAGTCTACCTCGAGTAGCTCATTTTGTTGACTTACCCTGTTAATCCCATATCAATCCATAACACAAGATTTAGTTGATATTTAGAGAGAGAAAGAGAAGAAAGTAGAGAGAGAAAAGAGAGAGAATTGGAAGGTTTAAACTTTTACTAGAGAGAGAAACTAAAAGTGAACCAACACCCTCTTCCACACATGGAAGAGGGTATATATATACCCTTGGCATATGGGCCGTGGTTTTAGTATCCTTGGGCCGAGCTTGGCTTTGTTTTGGGCTTACGCCCCTAACTTATACAATATTAGCTTAAAGTCCAAGCCTAGTTTTCCCGACTAACCTATTACAATACAAGACCATTAACGACTAAGATGACCTATTACATTCTTGTTCGACTATATAAAATATAGGGCTAACAATCTCCCCCAATGTATCGGTCATCTTAAAAAACTTAAAAAGCATAAGATGTGTTAATGCAATAATAACTAAAAATGTTACTTTCATTTTTCGGTCTCGCTTAGTTTTGATTACGACAATATGTAAAAACAAGCATTTACGAAAACAACGAAAAACTAATTCTTGAGTTCGAGTATTTTTCATTTTACCCATTTTCACTTAAGGTATGGATAAACAAGTACTAACCTTAATCAAGTGATCAAGTGATTTAATCTTTTCTTAAAACTCACTTTTTTATTAAATGTGACAAGTTTTTATTAAACTTTATTTTTAAGAAAATGTTTTATTAAATTAATTATTTGAAATTTGAAAATGGCATATTCTTATAGCTGTTAAGAATATCCTTTCAGGATATTTTTATACCCAGATAAGACCTCCACCACTAAAGGACAAAAAGGAGCGGAGTCTAGTCCGGCGGTACCTTAGCGCCTAGGCAGTACCTTATCGATAAGGTACCGCGGGCTGTGATAAGGTACCGCGGGCAGATATAGCCGTTGGCTCCTTTGTCCTTTAAATAGTTGGCCATTCTCAGCTTTTCACCTCACCTCTTTTGCACATTTATTTCCAGATTCAAACCCCTTCTTTAATCACTCAAATCTTTGATCATTTGTTTGATTATTACTTGTTTAAGAAGTGAATCTTGTTCTTCCATCTCTTCCTCTCCAAGTGCAAAGAGAAGAACACTATCCTAGTGAAGTGTTGAGTCCACCACCAAAGATCTATTGAAGATCAATTTGTATATTCTTGTAGTTGTGTCATAGTTGTGAAGATCCAAGTAGTTGTGTCTATTTGGAAGTTGTGTATGTACTAAGTATAGTTATGTAGATTGGTCCTAGCTACGATTAGGGCTCGACTTTTAGCTTAGAGTCGGAAATTGGTTAAGCGACGTGTACGGTTTTCTCCACCATAAGGAGCTTGTTATGTAGTGAACTCTCGAGTAAGGAGTACTCGAGGAGTGGAGTAGGAACGAGGAGTGAGCTTCGTTGCCGAACCACTATAAATCCTTGGTGTTCGGTTTGATCTTTCTTTACCCTTAACTCTTTATATTCCTTATTACTTTTTGCATATACATGTGTTAATATTAGATTAGCTACACTATCATTCTTTATTCTTTGTGGATATATTTTTGTTAGTATAGTTTCGCTATACTATCATTCTTTATTCTTTGTGGATATATTTTTGTTAGTATTAGTTTAGCTACACTATCATTGTTCATATTTGTGAATAAGAAGATTTCACATATTTCCTCAAGCCTAAGTTTTTGAAAAAGGATTTTTGGAAAACATATTTTAACAAGTAAATTTTAAGAAACTATTCAACCCCCCCCCCCCCTTCTAGTTTCTACAATTGGTATCAGAGCGGGTTGCTCAAGGATTTTTAAAGTATACTGTATTTTAAAACTTGAATCGATCTATGGATTCCAACAAGTACCTAGAAGGGCAATCTATGCAAAGACCACCACTTTTTGAAACCGATAGTTTTATTTATTGGAAAAATAGATTTGAAACTTATGTGAAATCAAAAGATTTATATATTTGGCATGTTATTACCAATGGTGATTTTTTACCCTTTCAATTTAATGAAGTTTCTAAAACAAAAGAATTAGTCACTTTTGACAAAGCTAATGATGATACTAAAAAGAAACTTTCAAAAAATAATGAGGCTAAAATGGTGATTTATAATGCTTTGCCTAAGAAAGAGTATGAAATAATTTTTATGTGTGAAACCGCTAAAGATATTTGGAACACTCTTTTAGTAACCCACCAAGGTAATAGCCAAGTCAAAGAAAATAAAATCGATCTTCTTGTCCAACAATATGAACAATTTGTCATCTTAGAAGATGAAACTATTGATAGTGAATTTGCTAGGTTTAACACCATTATTACTAGTCTAAAAGCACTTGATGAAGGTTTTTCTAGCAAGAACAATGTTAGGAAGTTTCTAAGGGCCTTACATCCAAAGTGGAGAGCAAAAGTCACGGCTATTGAAGAGTCGAAAGATCTCTCAACTTTATCACTCGATGAACTCATAGGAAACTTGAAGGTTCATGAGATGATAATCTTGAAGGACTCGGAATTAGTAAAAACCAAGAGTGAAAGGAAATCTCTTGCACTTAAGGCCAAGAAGGCACAAAGTGACCATGATAGTTCCTCGGAAAGTGATGACGAGGAGTATGTATTCGCGGTGAGAGATTTCAAGAAGTTCTTCAAGAGACGAGGTCAACACGTTAGGCAACAAAACTATGACAAGAAACCATTGTCAAAGAATCGGTTTGTCAAGAACAAAAAAGGTGATAGGAGTTGCTTTAGATGTGGTGATCCAAATCACTTCATTGGTGAGTGTCCAAATCCCGCTCGTGATAAGAACCACACGGCATTTGTTAGTGGCGCTTGGAGCGATAGCAGTGAAGATGATGATGACAACCCCAAAGAGGAGAAATGTCTTATGGCTCACACTTCTAAAGAGGTACATTCCGAAATCGAATATTATAGCTATGATAGTTCCACTTTAGATGATATTGAATTTGAAGGCAAATATGATAGCTTACACAAACTTAGTCTTAAATTCATAGAAAAGAATAAAACCTTAAAATCAACCAAAACTAAGCTTGAAAATGAGATCAATGAACTTAGGGAGAAATTAACTATACTTGAGAAAAACAAAGAGGTTGATTTAGGTTGCTTAAGTTGTGAGAAACTTAGATTAGAGAATGATGATCTCAAGAGCACCTCCATTAAATTGGAAAAGCTCATGAAAGGTACTAGTGCTCTTAATGATATGTTAAACAAACAAGTTCATTCTAAGGAAAAACTTGGTCTAGGTTTTAACTCAAATGAAGCCTCAACTAGTGAACCAAAACAAGTCAGGTTTTCACAGAAAACATCTTCTGGACGCGGTTCCACATCTTATGGCACGGTTCCTTATCGCTATGGAACCGCGACCATTGATAAGGTACCGCAGCCAGAAGTTGAATTTTGTGAAAATTCTGAACTTTTTGAAAAATCTAAGTTAAATGAAAAACCAAAGCATCTTACTGTTAATAAGGTTCAATTACCCATACTTGACGACAATACTATTAGTAAGTTCTATAAGCCGTTAAGTAAACCTCTCATGGGAAATAGAAGTTTATCTAGATTATCTTCTACTCCAACTAGAGTACAGAATGAGTCTAAGCCTAGAAGTAGAACGACAACACCTACAAGAGATAATCAAAAGAACTCACGAACTAGAAGTAAAACCCCAACACCTAGAAGGAATAATAATAACTCTAAACCTAGATCAAACACACCTAGGATAAGTAATAAGCAACAAAATGGTTACATGAATTACTACCCTCCTCCATTTTGTTCTTCATGGGTAATCCCCACCTCATTCATGCATCCCAACCAAATGCAAGGGATGTTTGGAACTAACAATTTTGGACCCATGAGATATTGGGGACCAAATGTTTGATCTTGTGTATTGTTACCTAGATATGCTTGGGAATTGATTTGGAGCCCGACGAGTGGATTAAGGATAGTGGATGTTCTAAACACATGAAGGGTAATCGAAGTTTGTTCTCGCATTACAAAGCATATGATGGAGGTAACGTCACATTCGCTAGTAGTCTACGTGGTAATATCATTGGCAAAGGTACGGTTTCTCTTGACTCCATGACCATTGAAAATGTTGAGCACGTAGATAACTTAGGTTTTAACCTTTTAAGTATAGGTCAAATTTGTGATAATAAGTGTAAGGTCATCTTTTCCGAACATGACAGTGAAATCGTAAAAGATGGAAAAGTCATTGGAAAAGGTGTTAGAAAGCATGGGCTTTATGTCATGAAGGTTAATAAGAAGTCAAAAGACAACATATGCCTTGCGACTATAGATGATAGTTCTACACTTTGGCATAGGAGATTAGGTCACGCTAATATGCGTTTAATTCAATCTTTAGTCTCTATGGAGTTGGTAAGACACCTCCCCAAGATTAAGTTTGATAGTCACTTTTGTGATGCTTGCAAAGTTGGAAAGCAAGTTCACTCAAGTCACAAAGCCAAGAATTTGGTTTCGACCTCTCGGTGCTTAGAGCTCCTACATATGGATCTCTTTGGACCTTCCGCCATACGGAGTTATGGAGGTAACCTTTATACCCTAGTTATAGTTGACGACTATTCTAGATTCACTTGGACTAGATTTTTGGCATCTAAGAATGAAGCTTTCGATCATTTAGAAATCTTTAGTCGAAGAATTCAAAATCAACTAGGATGTTCAATTGTTTCTATTAGGACGGATCATGGTAGGGAATTTGATAATGAAGTGCAATTTGGTGCCTTTTGTGAAGCTCAAGGTATTACCCATAACTTCTCGGCTCCTTGCACTCCGCAATCAAATGGGGTAGTTGAAAGGAAGAATAGGACTCTCCAAGAGATGAGTAGGACGATGTTAAACGAGTAATCTTTGCCTCAAAAGTTTTGGTGCAATGCCGTAGATACATCGACTTATATTCTCAACCGAATTCTTATTCGACCTTTCCTAAGAAAGACCCCCTATGAGATTCTTAAAGGTAAGAAACCCTCCTTAGAATACTTTAGGGTGTTTGGAAGCAAGTGCTTTATCCTCAACACCAAAGACTACCTTACCAAGTTTGACCCAAAGTCTTACGAAGGTATCCTTTTAGGTTATTCCCAAACTAGTAAGGCCTACATAGTCCTAAATAGAACCTCAGGGGTTATTGAAGAATCACTCAACGTAACCTTTGATGAAACCCCTCTTTCACCCAAGACACCACCATTGGTTGATGATGACTTGGATGAATTAGAAGTAGTTAAAGCCAAAGAGGTTAGAAAAATAGGAGTTGAAGACCTTAGTGTTGAAAAGGAAGTAAACATTAAGGAGTCTAGGGATCATACTCTAAATAATGTCATTGGTGACTTAAATAAAAGGACCCTAAGATCTCAAGTCCAAAATCAAAGCAACTTCTTTTGTTTTGTCTCCTTGATTGAACCTAAGAATGTTAAAGAAGCCTTGACGGATGAGAGTTGGGTTATTGCGATGCAAGAAGAATTGAATCAATTCGTTGCCAATGATGTTTGGGAACTTGTTCCTCCACCTAGAAGTTCTACCATTATAGGAACCAAATGGGTATTTAGGAATAAGCTAGATGAGAATGGTGTTGTGTCTCGTAACAAGGCTAGACTTGTAGCTCAAGGCTATAATCAACAAGAAGGAATTGATTATGACGAGACATATGCACCGGTAGATAGATTAGAATCAATTAGAATCCTTTTAGCCTACGATTGTGCCTTAGATATTAAGCTTCAACAAATGGATGTAAAGAGTGCATTTCTTAACGGTTTGATCAATGAGGAGGTATATGTGGCTCAACCTCCCGGCTTCATTGATTTTGAGAAACCGGACCATGTTTACAAGCTTAAGAAAGCACTTTATGGACTCAAACAAGCACCCAAAGCTTGGTATGATAGACTTAAAGCGTTTCTTGTTAAACATGAGTATACCATGGGTATGGTAGACAATACACTCTTTACAAAGAAGAAAGGTTCTCACCTCATAATCGTACAAATATATGTTGATGACATTATATTTGGCTCAACTTGTCAAGAATTGTGTGATGACTTTGCCAAAATCATGCATGATGAGTTTGAAATGAGTATGATGGGAGAACTTAACTTCTTTTTAGGACTCTAAATTAAACAAATGGAAGATGGTATTTTCTTTAGTCAATCTAAGTACGCTAAAGAAATGCTAAAGAAATTTGGATTAGAAGAATCTAGACCAATGAAAACCCCTATGGCCTCGGATACTAAACTCACCGTAGATGATGATTGTGAGTCGGTAGACAACACCAAATATAGAGGTATGATTGGTAGTTTGTTGTACCTAACGGCAAGTCGACCGGATATCATGTTTAGTGTTTGCATTTGTGCTCGCTTCCAAGAGGCTCCCAAAACCTCTCACCTTGAAGCGGTTAAGCGTATCTTCCGATACATTAAAGGCACTATACATTTAGGATTATGGTATCCTAAAGGGACCGGCGTAGAAACCATCGTCTACGCGGACTCGGATCATGCTGGAGACTATGTGGACCGGAAAAGCACTAGTGGAGTTTGTACCTTCATGGGTTGTTGTTTAACTTCTTGGTTCTCCAAGAAACAAACCGCTCTTGCGATATCCACCACGGAAGCCGAGTATGTGAGTGCCGGTAAAGCATGCCAACAAGCTCTATGGATGAAGCAAACGCTTGTTGATTACGGGATTTCTCTTGATGATGTTCCCATCATGTGCGATAATAAAGGCGCTATAGACCTAAGCAAGAATCCCGTGCAACATTCGCGAACCAAACACATAGAAATTAGACACCATTTCCTTAGGGATAATGTTCAAAAGGGGAACATTGCTATTGAAAAGGTGCCCTCCGAGGACAACTTAGCCGATATCTTCACTAAGCCACTTAAGAGGGAACCTTTCAATTACTTGCGTCTAGGTCTAGGATTAATGGAACATCTTCCTTAAATTTCCTTTCTTATTGTGTGCTTTCTATTATGACTTTGAGCTCTTGAGTCTTCTAAAATTCTTTTGAAAAATTTTCTCATCTCCTTTTCAAAACTCTCAAAGTCTCTTTCGAAAATGATTGAGAAATTCGTTTGACATTGTTAATTCAATCTAAAAACGATTTTTCATAGATTCTCGCTATTAATATAGAGCTTACATAATTCATATGTATGATTCTCTCAAACATAGCAAGAACAAGATTGAATCATGGAGGATCATTGTGTCATGACTTAAGGTCTTGTCTTACACACCTCCTACATTGATTTTTTAATCCATGTATTTTGGTCAAATCTCTATTTGGTAAGTTTGCATATGTTTCCTTTGTCTATGTTTGCTTTTAAGCATATCCCTATGATAAGTTAGACTAGAAAAATAAGATTTGCTGAAAATCTTCCTCCAAACACCAAACCCTGCTTCTGCAGGCGGTTCCTTATGTGAACCGCAGTACCTTATTGATAAGGTACCGCCGCCCTAGATAAGGAACCGCCTACAGGAGGATTCCTTTTCGGGTTTTTGTTTGAAACTCCAGATTTGCTGCAACCTTTTTGAGAATCTTTGTTTCAAACCCTTTGACCACCCCAAAAATACCCTAAGCCTTCCTTATTTAAACCATAAGCATTTTGCATTACTTCACATCCAACATGTCTTATTCCCCCAATGAAAGCCTTGATTCTCCTTCATTTTCTCCAATTGCTTTCAATCCAAACCTACCCAAGAACACTCTTAATCACATTTCTCCTACCAAGAATGATGATTGTGGAACTTCTTTTCTTCCACCACCACCCTTTAGTGTTCTTCCTCCTTCTCATGATAATATCATGCACCATGGAACATATTGTCATTGTTGTCAATATCAACATCTTGCTATAGCACACATCTATGAGGAGTTGAGCTACATCAAGAGTCTCTTAATCAAGCCTCCTCTTCACTTTGATTATGAGATCTCCAACAAGCCACCACCACCACCCTCCGCTATTACCTTGTCTTTCATATAAGCATTGATTGCTTATCCTCAAGACACCAAATTCAAGCAAATCTTATAATTCTAGAATAACTATGATTAGATTTATGCTTTTGGCTTGTTTCTTTTTCCATACTTCTTTGTATGATGTTTCTTTTAGTAACCTATCTTGGATCTTTGTCTTTGTGTTTTCTTCTCTTTTTATTTTATTTTTTATGTGACCTATTGCTATATATTGTTGGTTGTTTCTTTTGTTCAACTAACCCTTGTATGTAGCTTGTCACCATATCTCGATTCCTCGGTGCCCCAAGCTAGGGGGAGTAAGCACCAAGGGGGAGTCTTTGCAAAGTCCGTTTCTTCAACACCGGCTTACGCAACCTTTTTGCTTCGACAAAGGAGGAGAAATGAATAAACTCGTCTTCGAAAATCTTGTTTTTGTGTGATTGAGCTTATGTATTGTCAGAATCAAAAAGGGGGAGATTGTTAATGCAATAATAACTAAAAACGTTACTTGCATTTTTCGGTCTCGCTTAGTTTTGATTACGACAATATGTAAAAACAAGCATTTACGAAAACAACGAAAAACGAATTCTTGATTTCAAGTATTTTTTATTTTACCCATTTTCACTTAAGGTATGGATAAACAAGTACTAACCTTAATCAAGTGATCAAGTGATTTAATCTTTTCTTAAAACTCACTTTTTATTAAATGTGACAAGTTTTTATTAAACTTTATTTTTAAGAAAATGTTTAATTAAATTAATTATTTGAAATTTGAAAATGGCATATTCTTATAGCTGTTAAGAATATCTTTTCAGGATATTTTTATACCCAGATAAGACCTCCACCACTAAAGGACAAAAAGGAGCGGAGTCTAGTCCGGCGGTACCTTAGCGCCTAGGCGGTACCTTATCGATAAGGTACCGCGGGCTGTGAAAAGGTACCGCGGGCAGATATAGCCGTTGGCTCCTTTGTCCTTTAAATAGTTGGCCATTCTCAGCTTTTCACCTCACCTCTTTTGCACATTTATTTCCAGATTCAAACCCCTTCTTTAATCACTCAAATCTTTGATCATTTGTTTGATTATTACTTGTTTAAGAAGTGAATCTTGTTCTTCCATCTCTTCCTCTCCAAGTGCAAAGAGAAGAACACTATCCTAGTGAAGTGTTGAGTCCACCACCAAAGATCTATTGAAGATCAATTTGTATATTCTTGTAGTTGTGTCATAATTGTGAAGATCCAAGTAGTTGTGTCTATTTGGAAGTTGTGTATGTACTAAGTATAGTTGTGTAGATTGGTCCTAGATACGATTAGGGCTCGACTTTTAGCTTAGAGTCGGAAATTGGTTAAGCGACGTGTACGGTTTTCTTCACCATAAGGAGCTCGTTGCCGAACCACTATAAATCCTTGGTGTTCGGTTTGCTATTTCTTTACCCTTAACTCTTTACATTCCTTATTACTTTTTGCATATACATGTGTTAATATTAGATTAGCTACAGTATAATTCTTTATTCTTTGTGGATATATTTTTGTTAGTATTAGTTTAGCTATACTATCATTCTTTATTCTTTGTGGATATATTTTTGTTAGTATTAGTTTAGCTACACTATCATTGTTCATATTTGTGAATAAGAAGATTTCACATATTTCCTCAAGCCTAAGTTTTTGAAAAAGGATTTTTGGAAAACATATTTTAACAAGTAAATTTTAAAAAACTATTCAACCCCCCTTCTAGTTTCTACAAGATGGTTGAGCGAATACATTCTTGTAGAGGAGATCTGTTGTCCCAGAATTTGTGATGATTAAGAAATGAATAAAGAAAGAAAAATAGATGAAGAAGAGATGAATTCCTAGAGAGAGAAAGTAGTGAGAGAAAGTAGAGAGGAGATGATTAACTTGGTGAGATTAGATTAAGAAAAGTAGTTACAAATGACCATCCACCCTCCTAACATGCTAGGAGGGTAGTATATATAGTCCACCCACATGCGGGCTTTAATGGACTATATATTGGGCCGGGCTTGTATTTTGGACTTTAATTAGTTTAAATCCAAGCCCGTGAATCACGACTAAATAACTACTTATTACAACGTTCTAATAAATAATACAATAGAAACCTATGACCGAACATTCTTGTTTGACTCAATATTTTGAGGCTAACAATCTCCCCCAATGTGAGGTCATTCCTCTTTGATATTTGGATTCCAATGGAGATTTATGAATTTCGTCATAAATGAGTCTTGAGCGTGTAACAGTAGTTTTGTTCCTTCATGCTGTGATCTTTGAGCCTTTGTCGTTGTCTTTCGACTTTGTCTTTAAGTCTTGAGATCTTCAAATCATTCTTGACTTGTCTTTTCCATCTTGCGATCTTGTGTCTTCATCCACATGCTCTCACTATTAATTGTTGAATATGTCTTTAGGCATGAGTATGTGGTTTCTGAATCATTGACTTCGCTGAGTACACCGTGACGCCACCTTCTCGAGACAAAACATAGACACGGACTGAATGGCTTTGACATTCGTCCTAAATCGGTAGCGTTTTACCTCCGGTCGGTGAAGACCGTTATACGATATTAAATATCGTACCTGTGATCAGGTAGATTCAATTAAGAATCTCCTTGACAGGGTTTCGCGGCTGTACTAGCCGTTCTCTTTACTCGACCGTCTCAAAGCAAGACTGCGAACATAAAGAGTGAATCAATTGGATAGATATCCGTTTGATTAAAGTCGTCAATTCAAATTCCTGGAACAAGTTTGATTCTTAACGAATCTTACCATTGTTGCTTTCCAGTTGACACAAGTTTGATTCATAAGAATCTCACAAGTCACCTACCGTAGCGCTGTTTGATGTTGACGCTAGAAGGATTTCCATTCGTCACTGTGAATATTAATGAATATCACTCTGAATGTTCTGGCAAGACCATAAAGATATTGCGTAGAAACCTGAAACGAGTTTGAATCAATTCAGAATCAAACCACTGTTGCTTTTCAGTTTTACATATGTTCAATTCATAAGGAATCTTGCATATGACCTACCGCAGTGCTGTTTGATGTTAACACTGGAAGGATTTCCACTCATCATTGTGAATACTAAGTAGTATCACTCTGAGTGTTCTAGCAATATCGCAAGGATATAGCGTAGGACTCTCTTGATCTTCATCCGTGTGTCCTAACGAGATTTGATTGATCTCTTGGCTCTAGACTCGATTTGTGCACTTTTAGTGGTCGGAGGCTGGAGCAGATGCCACCTATTCAATATCAACTATCTCGAAGTGAGAAAGTCAATAGAAGTCATGTTGTTCTCCGTGACAATAAAACAAACTTCTTTTGAGAGAAGCCTGAGTAGCTAGGAAAGGGTTGTGCTTCACATCACTGGGTCCATGATGAGTTTGTCTTCATGATGAGTTGACCCGGTATCTGCCTAAGTTGTATGGAGGGCTTCTTTCTTTACACCCTTTATCCTTACATTTCTTTTTCATTCTTCAACCCCTTCAATGCTTACCAAGACATCATTACTAGCACCTTGTTGTGATTGTTCCAGTGCTAGCATCAGTACTTAGTCGGCATTCAGCTACGTTCACATTCTACTCCATCTTTCCTAAGGACTTCTAATAATCTATTGGATTGTCCCTTGGAAGATCCCTCCGGTTCTGGTTGGATCATAGGACTTAAACCTAACCACCCTTTTGACACCAATAACGTCGTGAATTAAAGATGTTGTGGGTATTTGATCGTAACCATGAAAACCACTTTAAATTCTAACAAAGTGTTTGAAAAACATTTAACACCTTGCTAGTTTTGTCGTTTTAGAAATGCTCCCCCTTCACATGTGCATCGATAATCGAAAGTGTTTCGCACATGTAGGTAAGAGTTAAAGTGCTTGAGTCTTATATTAGATCACATTTTAATCACATTTTCTCCCCCTATCTCTAATATATAAAATCTTTTGATATTAGAGATACCAAATTTGATTAAAATATATTTTGAAAAAATAGTCTTGAAATCTCTGGGAGAAAGATGTGTTAATCTTTTGCATGAAGTTCAAATGCTCCCCCTAAAAAATTGATCCAATTGAATTGTCATTATGAGGATATGATCCACATTTCGCTTTTTGAGGATGGGAGTTGTTGAACACACAATTTTTGAAAGATTTTGAATAATCATTGAGAAATTCTTGAAAAAATTGTGTTCAACGCTTTTTGAAAAATCCTATTTCTTTTTGTCGAAGAGGTTTTTCTAAAGCATAAACTTGAGTTCATAGACTTTGAATGTCTTGACGAATCCACTCAAGTGTAAGAAGATTTCTCTTCTTTTGCTGAGGGTAAGAGCACGAAATCGTACACTCCCCCGTGAATATAGTTTCGGGTTGCAATCTGAAAGTGATTACAAGCCATTGTGTTGAGCTCAAAACGTTGAATGTTTTGTGACAAGCTCAACCCGTGATAGATTGCTCTACCCGTTGTTTGGAAATATTTGTCCAAAATAGACAATTTCCTTTATTAAAAGAAGAAATGACATGTTTTGAAAAATATTTACAACTTTCATTCGAGCTTTATGTACACACCCGTGTCGTTATTGAGCGACATTTCTAGGCACGTCCATATTATCGATACTGAAAGACATGTCGAGAGGAATATTTTTGGTATTTTGAAAGTTTTCCATTTTTTAATTTGTTTTTCTATGGATATTTACGTTTTATTATATTTTTTGTTTTCTCAAGTTTTTCGAAAATAATCCAAAATAGACTTTTGTACAGCAGAAGAAGGTGATATCGAATATACAGAATTGGAACCCTTTGAAGAAGGAGAAGTGGGTTCAGAATCCGCTGTTGTACCTGCAATCACAGAAGACGAGTTTGCACAAATACTAGAATTAGGAGTAACAAATTCCTTTTCAGCGTGTAGAACAGTAGCATTAGTGCTGGTGCAGGTGTCATCACTCTTCTCTATTGGAATCCACTTAAGACCAACTTCTGTGAAGATCCGACCCGTTGGTTTCCACTGAAGACTAGATTTAGGAGTAGCTTTCTCTTGCACAGCGGAAGACTTCTTTGGAGAGAAACTATGTCCTTTTTGAATCCACGTCTCATATTTGGTGTGGTTGCTTTTCTTTACGACGGGTTTGTATCTCCTTGTTGTCTTATGGGATTCTGTATTCGATCTCCGTTCAAAGGAACGAGATTTGACCTCATAGAGGTATTGCAAAATGCAATGGTCATGATTTCCATTGTGAATGCCCTTTTTGCAAGTTGGACATACAGGGAATTTTGGATTCACGAAAGTACTTGTATTCCTTTGTTTTCCAAATCGTTCAGGCGTAGTGTTTGTAACACGACTATTCATGGATGGTTTCCAATTCCTAGATTGCTGAAGAGGGATCCTAGGTTTTGGTTTACTACCATTAGGAGTGTGTGGAACTCTAGCGGGATTTGGTGAACTAGGTTTTTCATACACTGGTTTGTCTTTCTGAATCTTCCCTTTTTGTTTCGCATCCTCTAGGTTGTGGGTATGAACGAGGTCATTTGAACCTACAGATTCCTTTGTGGACGTGAATGTCACACGTTTTGGAGGAGTCCTAGAAGTGCTAGGTGCATTCACATGGTTGGGTTTAGCAACAGTATGCTTTCTAAATGGAGGAACATAGGGTGATATGGATGGTTTTGGAACACTTGGTTGCATATCAGTCTTAGGGGGTAACCTAGATTTCATATGAGAAGAATTGGAGAACGGAGTCGGTTTTCCTAAGATAGACGGCTTTGGATCCTTGTAGGCATTGGGTTGTCGAACAACAGGTTTCACAACTTTAGGTTCCACGATTTTCCCACCCATTTTAGCAACGAGTTTCTGCAACTCTGCTATCGCTCTGTCCCTGTCTTGTAACTGAGCTTTCAACCCTTTAATTTCCAAATTCTGTTCATTCATTTCTCGAAACGTTTGGGAAAGTTTTTCTTGCAATTTATTATCATGTGGAAAACTACCAACGTCTTTTTGCAAAGCAAGTTCAAGAGAATGACAATGTTTTTGAAGGAAATCAGTTTTGTGTTGAAGTAACTCAAAAGCCTTTTTGTCAACATTTTCTTTCCGTTTCGAAAGCTCAATTTCAAGACGTTCACATTCTTTGATCTTATCAAGATATTGGCATGCAACTTCAGAATATTCATCAATATCAGCACAAGATGTAAAATAAGCACACATAATATCTTTAGAAACGCATTCTTGCAAGAGTAAATCATATTCATCAGAAAAAGCGGACTTGTCCATTTGAAGATCATCAATTGCTTTCTCAAGAGACTCAACATATTGTAAATCATCAAACATTTCAGACCGAATTAAGCTTTCGAATTTAAGAATATTTTCTTTTAGTGTGGCCGCGTTCGGTATTAAGATTTGTTTGACAAGCACAGTTATGTCTTGAGGAATTGGTTTCTTCCACTCGTCATTTTGTCGTTGTTTCCAATCATTATCAATAATGGACTTAATATTATCTATGTAATGAGTAAGAAACCCAAATATCTGCCTACTCTTGCTTTTAGAAGCATCTAGGGGCAAGTAGTTGATGAACTTAGAAACGTTTGTTTTCTTAGTGGCAAACGCTTTCTTCCATTGAATTCTCTTTTGCCTGCATTCTAAAAATACTTCCTCACGAGATTTCTGAGTTTGTTTGTGGAACAGACCATAAAGACTATTCTCATAAGCATAATTATATGGTTTCACAAACTCCTTATTAACTGATGGTTGACTATCAGCATCCCAAAGGGCAGTCTCTTCACTATTGGCACTTAGAGGCATGCAATCAAGATCTGTCCTTTCAGTCTCATCAAGATAAAGATGCGGGTTCGCAGCTTGAGCTTTGGCAAGGTACTCAGGACTTGCAAAGCTAGCTTGACCCTTAAACATCGATGGAGGTGCTAGCATTCTTACGGATTGAATAGAATCATGCGTTTTATAAACAACGTTCTTCAAAAAGTCGACTTGTGCTTCTAGTTTTGTAACTTTTTCGGTTTCTTTATCATATCTACTTTTGAAGTCTTGTTTTAACGCATCTACCTCTTGTTTCTTATCCTCTAGAATTTTAGCAGAATCAGTAGTGGTCATAGAGAGCTTTTGTTCAAGTTCATTAACTTTGGTATTGGCAAGGTACGTTTTTTGACGTTCATCCATTAAGAAAACATTATATTGACGCTTTTCTTTAGCTAATAACTCAAGAGTGGTATTATATTTGTTTTCAAAATCATCCTTTTGACCTTTTAACGCACTTCCCTTGTACCCCTCAAGCTCTTTGGTTTTCTGAAGGAGCTCATCTCTATAGCTTTCAGTCATCTCAGTAGATTTGATAAGAGCAGCTTTGCATTCTTCAAAACTTTGAGTGAGCGTAGCGTTTGCCTTCTTTAATTGCTTTTGACTCTTTTTATTTTCAGTGACATCTTTTTGTAAAGTAGCAATTAAATTAGCAAGCGCAATACGTTCCTCTTCATCATATTCATTTGCATGTTGATCATCCTCAGACTCATTATTGCACATGTCTGATGAATCGGGTGTGGTATTACTATCAACCGTTTCCATCATACACGTGTCATTAATGGCATTGGGTAGATCACCAAACACATTATATTCATCAGTAGTGTGTACCTTATCGATTGGCTCAGTGTCAAAGATAGGACCATTGTCATCTTCAGTGACTTTGAGAACTTCTTCAACATGTGCCATGTACGAGTAATGTGCTTCTAATTCCTGGTCGGAGGCTTCATCATCAGTGTCATCAAGCATAGCTCCTTCCTCAGCTGACAGTTTGACCCCTGCTTCCATCTTTTTGCATAGCAACATCTTTTCCTTGTGATAGCTGGAGTCTCTAACCCTTTTCGGCTTCCTGCATTCCTTTGCCATATGCCCAAAACCTTGGCAATTAAAACATTGAATCCTGCTTTGCTGAACCACTTGACTTCCAACCGTTTCCCTATTCCCAGTAGCAGCAGCAATCCTCTGAGTATCATACTTTGCAGTTTGTCGATCATATCTTGTAGAACCCTCAACATGCGTTGGATTATGTCGATCATACCTAGAAGGACTTTCACCACGTCGACGTGTGTCTTACCTTGGAGGACTCGCAACATATCGGTTCTTTGTGTTAGATGATGTTCGAAGATTGTTATTGGTGGGTTTGTAGATCTTCTGGTAAGTCTTCATAATGAAAGCAATTTGTTGTTTCATCTCACGATTCTTCTGAGCTTGATCTTCATCACTATCTTCTTCAGATGATGACTCAGATGGTGGTGAAGTTGCTCTTGGTGCTTTGCCGCGTGATCTTGTGGATGATGAAGACTTGGATGATGTGGAATATCGTGGTGAGGATGATGGGCTAGAGTATGGCTTAGGAGCACGAGATCGATGATCTTGAACATTTTGAGTGGTAGTTAATAAAGCAAGTGGATTAGCCGTCTTTGCAACTCGTTCAGCTCGAATCTCATTTGCTTCATGCTGAAATTGTTTCAAGATATCAAAGAGAGTGTGATAGTTTACCTTGTCTAACTGCTTCTGTTGTTTCACCAAAGTGACAAAACGTGTCCACTCTGGTTGGAGTTGTTGTAGAAATTGCACATTGACTTGCATGGTGGATACTTCCAAGTTGTTTCTTGTCATATCATTCATCATCTTGTAAAATCTTGAATGATAGGACTCAATTGATTCTCCATCCAATGCAGTAAACTTACCAAAGTTCCAAAACAAGTTTGTTTTGACATCTTGCTTGTTGAGAGACTCTCCTTGTTGCAAGCGTTCAATGGCCGTCCACATTTCTTGTGCTGTAGGACATGCATCGACTGTGGAATAAATATCATCTCCAATTCCACTTAGGATCATATAGATCGCTTCTTTTTCTGCATCATGCCAAGCAAGTTTCTCGGGTGTAAGGTCAGATAAAGTTTCCTTTTTCTTTGTTGCAGGTACTTCTGGACATGTGTCTGTGGCTGGTGTATAAGGAACATCAATTTCAGAAAAGACATATGGGCCATGGTTAATACATTGTCTCAAGGCATCACCATTAGGTCTTGTATCAAGATAGCGAAGAAAGCGTGATTGCCATTGAGCATATCGACCAGCCACAAGCATTGGTGGTCTCTCTTTATTACCCGCGACCATGATGTTGTTGTTCGTCACACGATATTCTGCAATAGAATCCATCCCAAAATTCTCTGAAATGATGAAGTGAATATGGATCTTAAGTAGATTTGTTGTGATTGTTGTTGTGGTTTAAATTCCGAAAATTGCAATTTTTCTCCAGGCCGACAATAAATTCTCCAGTCCGACTAAAACGGTAGTCCAAAAATTTTGTAATCGCCAAAATTTGAAATCGAGCTAGAAATGTCCTAAAACTAGTATGGAAAAAATTTGAATTTACTTGACGAAAAAATTTTAACTCTTTTTTTTTTTTTGATCTTCGTGGAAACGATATTCTGAAACTAGTCTAGATGGTGGCTAAGTCTAAAAAATACTCAAACAAAATTTAGCAAAACACATCATCGGAATAACCAATCGGAATGTTATCGGAATAACCAATCGGAATGTCATCGGAATAACCAATCGGAATGTCAATCTGAATCACCAATCGGAATGTCAATCTGAATCACCAATCGGAATGACAATCTGAATCACCAATCGGAATGTCAATCTGAATCACCAATCGGAATGCCAATCTGAATCACCAATCGGAATGAGTGAATCGGAAAACACCAATCGGAATGCCAATCTGAATCACCAATCGGAATGTCAATCTGAATCACTAAACCCTTTTCAGATTACACCAATCGGAATGTATCCCCCTTTTCTCGGACAAAACTCAACCAATACGTGATTTTAAGCCAAAAAATGATCAAAAAACCCAAAAATTTTGTGTTTTTAGCCGAAGTAAATATACCAAATCACTACTACAACTATGTATAAGATGTAGATGATTAAGCAAAGAACGGAAAACACAAAAAAAAATTGAATCCGAGATGATTTATGGATTAAATCATTCGAATCAAATATAATAACACCAACCAATCACAAATCTACCCCGTGGCGATTGATACCAAATGTTGTCCCAGAATTTGTGATGATTAAGAAATGAATAAAGAAAGAAAAATAGATGAAGAAGAGATGAATTCCTAGAGAGAGAAAGTAGTGAGAGAAAATAGAGAGGAGATGATTAACTTGGTGAGATTAGATTAAGAAAAGTAGTTACAAATGACCATCCACCCTCCTAACATGCTAGGAGGGTAGTATATATAGTCCACACACATGCGGGCTTTAATGGACTATATATTGGGTCGGGCTTGTATTTTGGACTTTAATTAGTTTAAATCCAAGCCCGTGAATCACGACTAAATAACTACTTATTACAACGTTCTAATAAATAATACAATAGAAACCTATGACCGAACATTCTTGTTTGACTCAATATTTTGAGGCTAACAAGATCTTCCTGCTTTGGTCTTGTCTCTTGGTCTTGATCTTGTTTGTAACAGCTTTGTTCCTTCATGCTTTCGTGATCTTTATCTTGAGCCTTTGTCATTTGACTTTGAGTGCTTGAGATCTTCATCTGTGCTCCTTGTGACTAAGATGACCTATTACATTCTTACAATTTTAGGTATCTTGTGTATCGCCATCTTGTGCTCTTGTGACTTCTGAATCGACATCGGTTACACAGCTACGCCACCTTCTTGATATGCAGCAACAACATATATAGACACGGATAAAATGGTTTTGAACATTTCATCCTAACTCGATAGCATTTTACCTCCGGTCGGTGAAGACCGTTTAGACGGTATTAGATACCGTACCTGTGATCGGGTAGATTCGATTAAGAATCTCCTTGACAGGGTTTCCCGGCGGTAGTAGCCAGTTCTCTTTACTCGACCGTCTCAAAGCAGACTGCGAACGTAAAGAGTGAATCATAAGGATAAATTATCCGTCTGATTAGAGTTGTCAATTCAGATTTCCTGGAACAAGTTTGATTCTAGAAGAATCGCACCATTTTTGCTTTCCAGTTTGTCACAAACTTGATTCATAGAGAATCTTGCGAGTTACCTACCGCAGTGTTGTTTGATGTTGACACTAGAACGATTTCCATTCGTCATTGTGAACACTAATGAGTGTCACTCTGAATGTTCTGGCAAGATCACATGGATTTTGCGAAGAAACCTGGAGTCAAGTTTGAATCAATTAAGAATCAAACTTAGTTGAATTCCAGTTCTCACAAGTTTGATTCGTATAGAATCGCACAAGTTACCTACCATGAGCTTGTTTGATGCTGGCTCAAGCAGGATTTCCATCTTCATTGTGAATCATATCACTCAGATGTTCTGGCAATATCACAAGGATAATGCGTATGACTCAATTTTGTCCTAATGAGATGATAGATAGAACTCGTTTGGCTCTAGACTCAATAAGTGCATTTTGGTAATCAGAGGCTGGAGCAGACTACCACCTTTTCAATATTGACTGACTCGCAGTGAGAAAGTCAAAAGATACGTGTTGATCTCCGTGACAGTGAGACAAGTTTCTTTTGAGAGAAACTCGAATGGCTGGGAAGGGTTGTGCATTGCATCACTGGGTCCATGATGACTTATCTTCAATAGATGTATTGACCCGGTTTCTGCCTAGGTTGCATAGAATATTCAACTCCTTCAATGCTTACCAATACGTCATCACTAGCACCTTGTTGTGATTGTTCCAGTGCTAACTTAAGTAATTGGTCCGCATTCAACTTCATTCAACTCCATCTTTCCTAAGGACAACTATTTCTAGCTATGGAATGTCCTTGGGTAGATCCCTCCGGTTCTGGTTGGATCATAGGACTTAGTTTCCTATCCTAAACCACCTTTTGACTCCATCGTTTCGTCGTGAATAGTAGGTTGTTTTGGGTAAAGATCGTAACCATAAAACCATTAAAAACCATTCAAAGTGCTTGATAAAAATCAAAACTTTTAACACTTTGAAAGTTTTATATTTTCGAAAAGCTCCCCCTACACACATGCATCGATATACGAAATAGTTTGGCATATGAAGGAAAAAGTTGCACTTAAGTCTTTAAGATCACATGTTGCGATATATTACATTTTAATCACATTTTCTCCCCCTATCTCTAATATAAAAACATAATATTAGAGATATCAATTGATTAAAATATGACATTTTCTAAAAACCGATTGGGAGAGAAACATGTGTGCACGCATGAATTATGGAACATATTCTGTCGGGCCGCTCCCCCTCAACAATATATGTGTGTCTTGAAAATTTGACAAAATTTTAGAAAAATGACACCACAAAATATGTTGAGGTACGGAGATGAGATGCCTTGTCCGATATAATTTATTACTTATGACAGTTTTAAACCATTTTCGGAATGTGTTGGATACATAAAATATGACAATTTCTTAGATGTACCCAACAGCATTAAAGGCTTGATTTTAAAACGCTCCCCTTCAAAAATTGATCAAAATAACATATGACAATTTTGAGATATAAAAACCACATATGAGGAAGGGAGTGTTGAACACATAATTTTGAAAGATTTAGAAAAACCTTTTGAGAAATTCATGAAAAATTGTGTTCAACGGTTTAAAAATAATCAGGATAGAAGACTTCTCTTCTATTGATTAGGGAAAGCGCAATGAAACGTACACTTCCCTGTCGGGTCCGTTGTTTCATGAGCTCAAAACTTAGATTGTTTTGTGACTAGCTCATGACCGAGAAAAATAAATTTCCCGTTGTGAAGGATAAGTTATCATCCGTGATAAACTTTCCTTAAGTTGAAGTTCGAGATCTAAGCTGACATTTACTTAGAAATCGTTTTTCATGAGCTTAAAAACTTTGAATGTTTTTATGAGAAGCTCAGGACAGAGAAATATGAATTTCTCGTTGAAAAGGATAAGTTATCGTCCGAGATAAACATTCCTTATTTGAGGTCCGAGTCCTAAGTTGTGATTTGATTAGAAGTCATTGTGAGAGAATATCAAGCATCTTCATTTTCCAAAACCTCCAAGTCTTCTGGAGTCATATACTTCATACCAAGACGGCCAACGAGATGCGCAAACCTATCTTTCGAGAGAGCTTTTGTAAACAAGTCTGCCAGCTGGTACTCAGTTCTGACAAAGTATAATTCCACGATGCCGCGTTCCACTTGTTCCTTGATGAAGTGATATCTGACATCGATGTGCTTGGTGCGGGAGTGCTGAACCGGATTGCAAGATATGGCTATGGCCTACTTTGAGTCACAATACATAGGTATTTTATCAAAGTGGAAGCCATAATCCGTGAGTTAAGTTCTCATCTAGAGGACTTGAGCATAGAACGCGGATAGAGCCACATATTCTGCTTCAGCTGATGAGAGCGAAGTACAATCCTGCTTCTTTGACAACCAGCTGACAAGCTTGTGTTCCCCTAGAAATTGTATGCTACTAGAAGTGCTTTTTCGACTATCAAGACAACCTGCGTGATCAGAATCTGAAAAAGCCGTTAGATGAAAACCGGTTTCCCTCGGATACCAAAGTCCCATGGGAATGGTATTCTAAAGGTACCGAAAGATCCGTTTAACCTCTTTGACGTGCTTTTGAGTAGGTCTGGCTTGATATCGTGCACAATAGCCTGTGGCATGATGAATATCAGGCCTGCTAGCTATAAGGTATATAAGTGACCCGATCATACTGCGATATCGCGTTTGATCTACGGGATATGAGTACAAGTCAGCGTCTAGGGATGTGGTCGACAATGGTGTACCAACGCGAGCACATGAGGTCATATCATGCTTTTTAAGTATCTCTTGAGCATACTTAGCTTGATTAATGAAGATACGACGTGGGGATTGATGAATCTGGAGGCCTAAAAAGAATTTTAGTTCCCCCATCATTGACATTTCAAATCTGCTGTGCATTAATTTTTCAAAATGTTTTGAAAGTTTTGGGTTCGTAGAACCAAAAATAATGTCATCAACATAAACTTGCACCAGCATTATGTCCTCCCCATATTTAATAGTAAAGAGAGTAGGATCAATAGAACCTTTGGAGAATCCTTTGGACACCAAGAAGTTTGAGAGTTCTTCGTACCATGCCCTTGGAGCTTGTTTAAGTCCATATACAACCTTCTTGAGACGATAGACTTTGTCAGGATGATGAGGATCGATGAATCCTTCCGGCTGATTCACATACACTTCTTCCTTCAAATGACCGTTGAGAAAAGCAGTTTTAACGTCCATCTGAAAAACCGTGAAGCCCTTATGTGCATCATAAGCAAGGAATATCCTGACTGCTTCCAAACGAGCGACTGGAGCGAATGATTCATCCTAGTCTATGCCTTCTTGTTGACGGTATCCCTTAACCACAAGACGAGATTTGTTTTTGATGATGGTTTGTTCTTCATCCAGTTTGTTTTTCCAGATCCATTTGAAATCTAAAATTGACATTCCATAGGGTCGGTCAACAAGTTCCCAAACATTTAGGCGTTCAAACTAATGAATTTCGTCTTGCATTGATTCAATCCACGCATGATCAGTCATGGCTTGTTTGATGTTTGTAGGTACAGTTGAACTCACGGTGAGTGCATACATACACACATCGCCATCGGTTTTGAGTTGTCTGCGTGTTCGAACCGGTTGTGAAGGATTTCCAATTACTTGCTCCAATGGATGATCACGTGTCCAATGGTGAGTGGATGGATATGGTTGGTAGAATGTATGCATGTTGGACAGATCAACATGTTGAGTAGAAGACTCTCTGACTTCGTGTACCGGTGTACCGAACGGATTATAAATTCTTCATCATCATTTTGTGCATCGACCGCTTAATTGTTGTTTCCTCCTTCAGCATTGACGTTTGGTGATGTTGGTTGTATGACAGTTTCTTGAGTTTGTTGAGTATCTAATGGAACTGTCTGTTGAGCAACGGTTGCTGAAGTAGATGCAGTTGTGTCTTGTTGACTTTGTGCGGGTGCATCAACAGTATTGACAGCGGAAGGCTATGACACAACTTGATTGTTTCCATAGTAATATTCATCAAACATTGGATCATATAAATCAAACAACTCATTCATTTTTGTCGTATCCGTCGAGTCTGCTGTAGGAGTATTTTCTTGACATTCTTGCACGGGACGTACACTGTTGTGTGTAGGTGCCATTGCTGAACATTGAGGTACGGGACTTGAGCTGTTGTGATCAAGTACCATCTGTGGCAATTCGTCAAAGTTCACATGAATTGTTTCTATAATAATCTTTGTTTTCTTGTTGTAAACTCGATATCCTTTCGACAATGTAGCATACCCCACAAAAATACATGCAACACCTTTTTCTTTCATCTTGTCGAGATTCTCACCGTCTTTAAGAATGTAGCATAAAGATCCAAATACGTGAAAGAGTTTTACAGTAGGTTTCCTGTCATTGATGATGTGGAAAGGTGTCTTTTCATGTCTAGGGATGACGAGAGAACGATTTGAGTATAACAGGAAGTTGCAATTGCTTCAGCCCAGAAGAATAGCGGTAATTTTGAAGCAGAAAGCATTGTTCGAGCAGCCTCAACCAAAGTACGGTTCCGTCATTCGACAACGCTGTTTTGTTCTGGATTTCGAGCAATAGACGTTTGATGTTTGATGCCTTCTTCTTGAAAGTAAGATTGAAAGTTCTTGTTCAAAAATTCAGTACCCCTATCCGTTGTTACGGTTAAGACTTGAGCTTAAAGATTGCGTTGTATCATCTTGAGAAAGTTTTTGAGAACCTCTGGTGTTTCATCTTTGGACCTTAAGAAGAAAGTCCATGTGTATATAGAGTAATCATCAACAATCAAGAGAATATACTGTTTCCCGTTAATACTCTCTACACGCATGGGACCACATAAATCCATGTGTAGAAGTTCCAATCGTCCTTTTGAGCTTGGGATAGTCTTTGATTTGAAAGACTTGTGTTTTGCTTTCCCCAACTCACAAGAAGAACAAAGATGGTCTTTGACGAATTTTAACTTAGGAAGACCGGTCACAATATCATTTTTTGAAAGCAAGTTGATGGTGTCAAAGTTGAGATGTGACAATCGTTGATGCTATAACCATGCTTGAGAGGATGAAGCTTTAGCCATTAAGAAAATTGGGTTTGTTGAAGATGTGTCTTGAAGAGTTACTGTGTACAGATCAGAACCACGAGAACCTGTAAGAAGGTCATTCCCATCATAGTCTCTAACATAGCAAGTAGATTTCCAAAAAGCCACTTCCAAATCCGCATCACAAAATTGACCAACCAAAAATAAATTGTGATTCAGTCCCTCGACGTAATAAACCCGTTTGATAGTGAGATTTCCTTGAACCAAATCGCCATATCCAAGTATCGGTGCAAACTGATCATTTCCAAACCGCACCGTACCCAGATACTTCTCCACGAAGTTAATGAGAAGCTTGAGATTGTCCGTCATGTGCTTTGTGCACCCGGAGTCCATTATGAATAGGATGATTTCGACGAGCTGCAGAAGAATTAGAAGACAATGTAGCATTTGACAAATGGGATCCCTTGGTAGAAACGGGTTCCAAAATAGTAGTGGGCCTAGATGCAAAGTCTACAGGCAAGCTGATATTCCTAGACCCAATCACTAAAGTGGTTAACTTAGGTACCCATTTGTATCTGGGTGGTGTAAATCAAGAATACCCCCGTGTACATGTCCTAATCATGTTCTCATATAGCTTCTTTAATCTGTTTTGTTTACGCAGAGTAGTGGAGTCTAACGCACTTAGTTTCTTAAGTGGTTGATCAGTGGATTGGTTCAAAGTTCTTGTGGGTTCTCTAGTACTAGTGGGCACATGAATAGGCTTCCTAGTTCTAGTAATCACGCCATTATGATTAAGAGCACAAGCATCATGATTGAAAGTATGAACACATTTTCCACATTCAACACAAAAAAAAATCAACATTCGAGGTCTTAGCATTTAAACTGTCATTACATGCAGTTACAGACGTTTTATTCTTAGAAAACTTAAAATTCCTACGGTGGTCTTCTACTTCCAACTTCTTTCCTTGACTATTGTTAGGCATGACCTTATCTTGCATTCCATTGCTCTTAAGCTTTGGTCCGCTAACGCTAGTAGTGGGGATTACTCCTGTAGAAGAAGACACACGTTGATTAGTTTTCTTAATATTCTGAGCTAACCGCGATGTTCCAGTTTGAGTGGGCTTAGTGTTCATCTTATACATTCCAGGTGCTATCACATTGGTACTCTTATCATTTCCTATCTTAGGCAAAGTCTGTGGGGATTGTCCCAAAATAGATGATTTAGGGCATTTAACAACATTCGGTTGACGAACGGCGGATGGTTTACCCAAAACAGACTTTCCTTTCATTTTCTCAATGAGTTTCTGTAACTCACTTATGGCTATGTCCCTTTCTTTTAGCTGAGCTTTCAAATCATTTATTTCGAAATCTTTTTCATTTAGTTGAAGAAACGAAGAAGTTGACATTTCTTGACACTTTTTATGATTATGAGATTTTTCACCTTTTTGTAAAGCAAGTTCAAGAGAAATGGAGTGTTTCTCAAGTTGAGAAAAACTTTTCGAAAGTTTGTTATATGACTGAATTTGTTTCGAAAGCTCTACTTCAAGATTGCGACATTTCTCGTCCGATTCTGACACTAGACATGCTACATGACAATATTGATCAAGATCGGTATACACACCAAGTATAGCATTCATATGGTCAGCATAAAAGTATTCCTTAGAAATTCGATCAATTTCGTTAGAAAGTTGGTGTTCTTGTGTTTTTAATTTAGTTTGAAGAAAATCAACTTCATCTTCAAGAGATTTAACATAACTTAAATCAGTTAACATTTCCTCAGTGAGAGCATTATAAAACATTTCCACATTTTTTGAAAGATCATCAATTGTTGGAACAATGCATTGTTGAATGACGACTTCTACTTGTGGTTTAGGTTTAATATTCCAAATGGTATCCCTAGAAACATTTTCATAGTCGACGACAACTTTGTACAAATTTAAAACCCCTTGTTTTATAAACTCAAATTGCTGAACACTTTTGCTTTTCTCATCCCATTTACGTTTTCATCCGAAATTTGTTTTTCTAACAAAATTGATTGCTTTTTGAAACTCCTTTTTAAAGAAACTTTCTTTTGGGGTTCATCACTTGGTGGTGGAACACTATTGTACATCTTTTATTCTTTGGAAAGTTCTTTTTGAGGAACAAACTTAATATAATTATCAGAATCAGAAAGGTTTATTAAATCACTTAAGTTTGATCGACTTTCTTCTTATTGACGAATGATTTCGTCACAGTCAGGGGAAAGCATAAGAGCAAGGTTATCAACATAACAACCGATATCATAAAGAGCAGGTTTGGTACTTTGAACTTTCTTGAGATATTCAGGCTTGACAAAACTCGTTTTCATATTTCTATTGAGCATATTCATAGTTTGAATAGACTGAACCGTTTTGTAAAAAATGTTGTTTAACGTGTCGACTCTCTTTTGCAAAGCAAGAATTTTTTCAATATCATTTTCTTCACGAGTTTTATAAAGCTCAGTTTGTTCTTTATTAACCGACTCTAGTTCAGTAATTGGGAGTTTATGTAGCAGCAGTTGTTCTTGAAGGTCCAATATCTTTTGTTTTGACATATGAATTTCGTGTGTTACTTCAGAACAATATTGTTCATTGAGCACCTTACGTTATCGCAACCCGTCGATCACCTTCTTTTACATAATCACACTCTTTAAGCCTGTCTATCTCCTCGGCTAAGGATGTGTTTGCTTGCTTCAAACGTTTATTAGCCTCTTTGTTTTCCTCAATTTCATGTTTTAAAGAATCAATAATAGACGCAAGCAAATCACGGTCCTCATTGGAGTCAGTATCCTGAACAGCTTTTCCGTCATCATTACACATATGCTGTAAATCCGTAGAGATATTGCTATCCTCTATGTCCATTACATATGTGTCATTGATGCTTTCGGGTTGCTCAGGATGACGTCATTCATTAGCAAACACATTATAGTTATCATGTGATGGTACCTTTTCAAGTGGCTCATAATCATAGATGGGTCCAGAAGTATCATCAGTCTCTGGGATCACTTCTTGAATCTTTGCCATGTACACATAATGTGCCTCCAACTCTTGATCATCGGCTTCATCATCAGTGTCATCACGCCAGTCAACTTCATCTGCTGTGAGTGGAATTCCAGCTTCTTCTTTCTTACACAGCAGCATCTTTTCCTTGTGATATCCTGATTCCTTAACCCGTTTTGGCTTCTTGCATTCCCTAGCCATGTGCCCAAATCCCTTGCAGTTGAAGCATTGAATCCCAGTCTTCTGCACAACCAGAGTGCCTACAGTATCTCTAGCTCCAACTTGATTCGGCATCCTCTGATTATCATACCTAGCATTACGATCATACCGAGGTGCATGATCAACTTCCTTATATCTAGCATTGGATGATGATCTGAGGTTGTTGTTGGTAGGTTTGTAGATCTTCTTATAAGTTGTGGTGAGTAAAGACATGAGTTCTTCAATCTTCTTGTCCCTTGAAGTTTGTTCATCATCACTGTCTCCATCTGACTCGGTGTCATACTTTGGAGGTGGAGTGGGGACAATTGCTTTTTCTTTATGTTTAGCAGCAGCTAGAGGTTTGGTGGATGAGCTTGATGACTTCGAGGAATGAGTAGGTGGTTGTTGACGAGGAACGTGTTTTGTTGAAGTAGCAGCCACAAAAGCAATAGAATTTGCAGACCGTTCTGCCTTTTCAGCCCTTAGTTCATTTACTTCATTCTGATGTTGTTTCAAGATATCATAAAGTTTGTGATAGGAGATGGTCTTGATATCTTCCCTTTTTTTAAACAAGGTCACAAACCTTTGCCATTCCGGTTTGAGTTGAAGTAGAAACTGAACATTGGCATGATGATTGGAGATGGTGCACTGATTTCTGACAAGCTCATTCATCATTTTGTAGAATCTAGAGTAATATGAGTCAATGGATTCACCATCTTCAGATGTGAATTTTCCAAACTCCCAAAGTAGATTAGTCTCGAGATCTTGAACATTGATTGACTCCCCTTGCTTCAATCGATGAATTGTATTCTACATTTCCATAGCATTAGGACATGCATCAACAGTGGAATAGATATCGTTATCAATTCCAGTGAGTATGAAGTTTACAACATCAACTTCAACTTAGAGGAGTTTCTTTTTCTCAGCAGAACATGTGTCAAAATGCTCCATAGCTCGTATAGTTGATGAAGTACCATCCTCTGCCTGTGTTGTAATTGGTCTGAATTCAAAACCTGGAGGTGGATTCTCAAGACAGTGACGAAGAGCATTTCGGTTTTCTTTTCCGTCTAGAAATCTGAGAAAACGAGATCTCCATTGAACGTAGCAACCGGCAGTGAGCACAGGTGGATTATCGTTGCCACCTTGTTCCAAACGAATTTGACTAGCAGTTGCAATGTTGATGTTGTTGTTAGACATGGTGAATACTTGTGGAGGAATTGCAGATCTTAGTGGATTTGTTTTGATGATGTGTGGTTAAAATTGAAATTCCGAAAATTCAAAAAAAAAAAAATTCCCAGTCCGACAATAAATTCCTCAGTCTGACAAAACGGTAAGCCGGAAAATTTTGTATCGCCAAATTTTGAATTTGAGTTAGAAATAGCCAAAAACTAGTAGGGAAAAAATTTGATTTTACTTGACCTTAAAATTTTAACTCTTTTTTTTTATTTATTTTTATATTTTTTTTAATCTTCGTGTAAACTATGTTCCGAAACTAGTCTAGATAGTGGCTAAGTCTAAAAATTACTCAAACAAAATATCCATCGGAATGTCCATCGGAATACATGTCGGAATGTCCATCGAAATATCTGTCGGAATGTCCATTGGAATACCTGTCGGAATGTCTGTCGGAATGTTCTATCAGAATACCCGTCGGAATGTACTATCGGAATACATGTCGGAATGTTCTATCGGAATATGTGATCGCAATACCAATCGCAATGTTACCTGTCGGAATGCTGAGATCGCAATGTGCCCGTCAGAATGTTCAGATCGGAATATGGCTGAAACAAATTTGGCAGAGTAACGACTCAAAGATCCCTTAAACCCGTCGGAATCCCAGATCGCAATGCACGATCGGAATATCCAGACAGGAATAAGGTATCGCAATACAGTGATCGCAAAGTAGAACCAGTTGGTTATTGCGATCAAATCCCTCACACTTGTACTTTCCGATGGTGAAACTAGCTTGAATTTCGGAATGAAGAAAAACAAGAAATTTCGCAACTTTTGATCAAAAAGATTTGTGTTTTAGCCAAAACCAAGATACCCAAATCACTACTACTAGTATGTAGATGATTTGTATCAAGAAAAGACCATAAAAAACACAAAAAGAAATTTTGGGACGTGAGATATAGATCAAAATAGCCACGAAAAATCAAGAACACCACACACGAATCTTCAATCACCTATCCACTATAGGCTCTTGATACCAAATGTTAATCCCATATCAATCCATAACATAAGATTTAGCTGATATTTAGAGAGAGAAAGAGAAGAAAGTAGAGAGAGAAAAGAGAGAGAATTGGAAGGTTTAAACTTTTACGAGTGCTACCACCTCATCTACTCCTTTTGACGATGGTGTGTGTAGTTTTAGTGTGGGGGAAGCCCCTTATGTTCCTTCACGTTTCTCCACCGAGGACGAGATTTACGATCCCGGAATTACTTGTAAAGGGAAATCTCGATCTTCCACCAATGCAATAAATGGAAATCTTATCTATTTGCTTGGAGTGAGTCTACCTCGAGTAGCTCATTTTGTTGACTTACCCTGTTAATCCCATATCAATCCATAACACAAGATTTAGTTGATATTTAGAGAGAGAAAGAGAAGAAAGTAGAGAGAGAAAAGAGAGAGAATTGGAAGGTTTAAACTTTTACTAGAGAGAGAAACTAAAAGTGAACCAACACCCTCTTCCACACATGGAAGAGGGTATATATATACCCTTGGCATATGGGCCGTGGGTTTAGTATCCTTGAGCCGGGCTTGGCTTTGTTTTGGGCTTACGCCCCTAACTTATACAATATTAGCTTGAAGTCCAAGCCCGGTTTTCCCGACTAACCTATTACAATACAAGACCATTAACGACTAAGATGACCTATTACATTCTTGTTTGACTATATAAAATATAGGGCTAACATACCCATTGCCCCACCTTTCTATTTCTTATCTATTTTCTTCTACCCCTTTGAGGTTCGAGCACGTGTCGAAGTGGCGTTGTTTCATTTATCCCATGACAACGAGGACGCCATCTTCGATCCTGGTATTTTGCATCATCAAAGGACTTTGTCCTTAGTACCGGTTTCTTTTGGGCCTTGTTTATCATGTAAGCCCCACTAAAAATGACCATACCAAGATTATCCCTAAATGATCACATTTATGGGGATTCGAGTCGAGCTTTTGACTCGGTTATCAAAAACAAGGTGCCTCGTGGGGGATTCTCATGCTTATCCTTGTAAATATTATTGCTTTCTAATTAGTTAATGTGAGGGGACTTGTGCTCTTTCAACCTTTGTTCCGTGGTTGTTTGTGATTGTGATTTATTAGGTTCATCGTCATCATTGAAGCCTCTCGTGTTCGTTTTACAGATCACTCGAGCTTCGATCCTTGCCTTTGGAGATTCCGATATCCGATGAGATGATATCCTTTTATGTTCTAACGTTTATCTTATTAGCATAATTCATAAACGGCTTTTAGGTTATTCGTTTTACCCTTTCCATGCTCGAGATTAAGCATTCGACTTCGTCTCTAGTATGGGGGTGTTTTCACCCCTAGACTTGAAACATTGAGGACAATGTTTAGTTTTAGTATGGGGTGAGTAGATACTTCACCTTGCTCACGTCACCACGCTATCCAATATTCATCTTTTTGTTATCGTTTTGTTGCAAATAAGGCTAAAAATGGCCAAATTTTAAAATTTTTCTTGTTTTTCATAAGTGTTTAAGACACGAATGTAGTTTTTCCGATGGTGAGAATAAGAGTAATTTTTGACTCGACCGTGCGTGTTGGGCACTTAGCTTCGATTCCTTAACTTTTTAGGCTAAGTCTCTTATATGAGGACGAGAAATGATAGAGTTATTTATAAGTCTCGTAATCGTCACGATCTCATGTGTAGTAATTATTAGCTTATTCTCCCCACGCTTTTGCATAATAAATTGTTAATAAATATTGATTTAGCGGTTTAGTCACTATTGTTGGTTTCTAATTTGTTTTAGTAGCTTCTATGTAATTAAATTGGGAAAACATTAAGGTATCGCCAGCGTCACGGTTTTGAAGTATTGGCACTCGAATAATCGAAAGCTTCACCCAATAATAAGATTTCTAGTGCTCACCTAAATTAAGCAAAAATTTGAAGCTCACAAGGCCGAAAAATCTATGCCCAAACTGAAAGTGAATCAAGCCTTAATCTTTGAAGCTTTAAAGATCCAAAATTCGCTTTAGCGTGAGGATATTTGGCTAATAAAACCACCGATGAGGCGGATAATAAAAGGGAAGGCAAGACCGAAGTCATAATAAAAGCTCCATGGCGGAGTTGAATAAAAGATGGAGGTAAACCTATGATAATAAGGCCCATCCGTTAGGGGGCGTATAAAAGACTTGGTAATAAGTCTCATGTTCAAAACCGTTATAAAACCGTGTTTATCGATCCTTCTTGTTGACTTAATTTTTTGACATCGTTGTCTATTAGGATGAATTATTAATTTAATGATTTTGGTTACACCGTTAAGACTCTATTTTTAGACTTAATCTCTATTCACGCATAAGTCAATGATGTATCCTCGTGATCATTAAGAAAAAATAAAATATAGATACCAAGTAGGAATAAGGGAGTTTAGGTTCGTAATTAACACTCATGAGATATGATCGTGTTGCTAACTTATAATAACAATGATCTCGTTACACGCTTAGCATGGAATTGGGTGAAAATCGAGGACGACAAAATTATTTCTAATTAAGCATTCTTATGTTCTTGTTCTATGATCCTAAAAGTCACTTAATCGTGATGAAAACATTACATTATGTCTAAAACGCGTGTAGTAGTTTATTTAAGTTTATGTCCTCAATAAATGTCATCATAAAAATGAATTTTGCAAGTGCTACGATACTTATTTCTAGCATTGTGTGGGGACACGACAATGGTTTAGTATGGGGGAGTGATGAGACTGTAATTATACATAGTCTCATCGTCCAAATCGGGCTTAAAACGCTTAAAATATCATCAAAATACCCAAATATATGTTTGTGTTTGTTCATTGTGTATTTTAGGTACGGATATCGTGAAATATACAAAAGATCAAAGGAATCAAGCAAAAACGAACACGGTAAACGAAGCCGCACAAAGAACCGGTCACGAATGATGATTTTGCAAAAATGGTCCTTGAAGTTTGAAGATTTTTCAAGATTGGTCCCTCAAGAATTGAAGACTTGTCACTTTATACCCTTGTAAAACTTAAATATTACATGTGGGTCCCTAAAATGATGAGAAATTTCATCATTAGCCCTTGGAATATGGTGAAATTTCATTGAAGGTCCTTGTTAAAAAGTTTGAAAAAACCCTAGTGCCATTTTTGACAACTCAGCCAAACTTATAACAAAGGAAATAGAGGTTGTTTGCTATTTTTAGGGAAAAGACAAGATGTAAGAAGAATAGGGGGCAAAGCTGTTAAACTAAAACCCATACCTGGTCAACACCCGAAACTAGCCCAGTCAAACCCCACCATAAGCCCACCTAATCCCCTATACCTGGCCCAAGTCAACAAAGTCAAAACCATGTTAAATACTTTAAACTGAGAGGGAAACGTGCATTGTTGGGATTAAATCCCCTAACCCACTGCTCATTATCATTATAAACCCTAGACCAAAACCAGTTACAATCACCTTATTTACTAAACCCAACCCTAATTAAACATGGGGTTTTGGTCTTTGACAGTTCACTGAACATAATGGTCCACCCAGATAGTGACTTCACACATTCTTGTTCCCTCCCCACCAACTCATCTTCATGGGTTTCATAAGAATACAAAGAGTGCCAGTGATTACTTGACCAAATCAAGGGCTATGATGTGTTTGCTTTCTCACTACTCAAATCCAACGAATGCAAGACCTCAAGTACTCTGATTCTTCACATGGGAGCCAAAAAGACCAGATTCAAATTGGGAATCAATTTGGCATATTCGCAGGATCATTCAAGGGCAATTTAGGAAATTTATTCATGCTAGGGTTTATGTTAGAACATCTCTTTCACTTGTATATAAAGAATAGAAGTAGCAGCTTATCTTTTTTCGTTCCAAAATTTGTAATGAGTATTCTGACTATTTAATGGAGAATTAAGCATTACAGAATTTGAGTTCCATGTGTTTGTAAATCTTTTATCTTGACTATTTAATGGAAGATTAAAGCCTTGCAAATTCGTCTCTTTTAATTCTTGCATTTTCGTTTTCAGTCTATCAAAAGAATTGCTAGTTAAAATCTTGTAAAGCTTTTGAGATCCCTCAAGTTATTGGATGATTACATGAGCTTGACTTGAAAAATTAAGCTCAAGTGATGGTTATAGCTTGAAGTCAATTTAATTGATCTTCATTGTTCCCTGCAAAAAGTTTCAATTTCCAAGAATCCTTTTACTGTTCTGAGACTATAAGCTATAAGCTGGAAATAAGCTTAAGCTGACAACTTAGGTTTATTTTACAAGGTTATAGCTTATATTTCATTACTATTATTTACTTTTTAGTTTGCAAAATTTGGATCCTACAATATTTTCAGAAAAGTTGTTTTTGGAAATCAGTTTTTTTAACTGTTCAAATAAGCTAGATATAAGCTATCTGACAAATAGCTTATATTCTCGTTTATTTGGGCTTGCACTTCTTTTCCTTGTGATTTGGTAGGTTCTCAAGATCTATCCTATTTATTTCCCTTAAAGATATATTGGGGTGATTTGGACTACTAAAGTCATCACCTAGCATCTCTACATTAAAACAGCATCCTACTAAGCCCATAAGCCCAGCTATAAGCTGAGAGGAGATGACATTGCAGCCATAAGTGGGCCTTGGATTGTGGGTCCCACAAGGTATACACCTAGGGCTTGAACCCTCTTCTTGCTTTAATTGTGTGATCTTGGCTTGTGTTGTGGAATCTGTATGTTGTTATTTCAGTGTTGATTTATGTTTACATGTTGTTAGAATATTGTTAGGGTATGTTAGAATCAAATTAGTAGTCCTTTGATTAGACTTGCTTTGAAATTTTGAGTTCATAGAAATTAAGGGTGTGTTTGGTTTGTGGATTTAGCTGATATAGGTGACATAATTTTGGTTAAAAGCATGTTAAACACACTCAACTAGTTAGAAGTAGGTTGTATTGTTAATTTGGTTCAAGTTTGGTAGGTAAATTTACATTTTCTATGCTCTAATTTTTGTAAAACTGTCATAGAAATCAGTAGCCTAAATTCAGTCTTGTTTTGGTGTAAATGTCATTGAAATCTTGCACGTTGGTAGAGGTTTGTATAATTTAAGGTTGCATACTTGTTAAGAGTGATTTGGTGTGAATTTGTGTGAGTTATGGCCTGCTAAATCTCATCCTATAGTCATTTGCACCAGATATTGTTCATCAATCCTGCATTTGCTATATCATTGACTGAAAGGGGGGGGGGTTGTGTGATTTTTGTGAACCAAGTGGTGTTTTTCTTGTATAATTGACTCCCCACAACCCAACTGGTTGTGGGGGTGCCTTTGGTTACCAAAAATACATAGCAACAAGCTCTCAATCATCAAAACTGTCACCAGACTTGGAAACTTGTGAAGTCAGTGGGAACAAAATTCCCACTGTTAGTGTTAAAAGTTCCCACTGCTTTGCTATAAGACAAAAAGTAACAAGATGTCACTTTCATATTTCTACATTTTTTGTCTTTAGTGGTCATAATCAGGATTAGAACTTGATTTTAGTGTCATTATTTTTCTTATTTTATTTTTGATTTTTCTGTTAAGTTTATTTTCTGTAAACTGTTCATTTAATATTTTTTAGATTTAATTGTAATTTAAATTAGTTTTAATATTCTGTTTTTTTTGTCTTTTAGTGACAAAAATTAATATTTTTCAGTTTTAAAATTTTTCTTAGATTTAGAAAAGTGTTTTAAGATTTTTAGTCCGAAATTATTTCACTGTTCACTTTTTAATTAATTTTTAGAATTAAATTTAGTTTAATTAGGGTTTTATTATAAACTGTTTTGTCTTTTAGTGAAAAATTTTACTTTTTTCAAACTTTTTCATTTTTCTACAGTTCGTTAGTATAATTTAGGATTTTTAAAATTGTAAAATTATTATTAGCATTATTTTAATATTTTTAATCCTTATTTTAGTTTAAAAATAGTTTTTAGTGTTTTAAAAATAGATAAATAGTTTTAAAAATTTAGGAAAAATACTTTTTAGTCTTTAAATAATATAAGTGAGTTATTAATTCAATAAAATAATATTTTGGGCTTTTTCTTAATTATATTTAATTTTAAGGCTTTAATTAGCATTTAAAATTGAATATTCAATTAATAAAAGGTTTTAAAATATCTTTGTTGGATTTTTATTCTTATTTATATTATTTTAGACTTAGTTTAAACTTTTAATTAATTTTTAGGTTTAATTTTAATTTCGTCACGTTTTATGTAATTACGTCATCGTTTTACGTAAATATGTCGTAGTGTAATCGTAGTCGTAGCTCGTCTTTAATTTTTCTCTTTTAAACCAAAAACGTCACTAATCCAAACTCTGGATTTTTATATAATTGACACACTTAATGCACACACCTCCTTCGAGAATGAACCCGCATTTATTCGGTTTTACGTTTTTCCTAAAGCGTAAGACTTAATACTTGCCACCCATTATACGTTGTTTTCCTAAACGCGTATTTATACATCTATCAAATAAGACCGGTGCGCCCCATGGAGATGCGCTCGATCAAATGAAGCCTCGTTCTAGAAGTTATTTCAATTGATCCTTCAGCTCCTTCAACTCTCTGGGAGCCATGCGATAAGGAGCCTTGGAAATCGGCTCAGCTCCTGGGATGAGCTCGATGTTAAACTCTACTTCACGTGCAAGTGGTATGCCTGGAAGTTCTTCTGGAAATACATCTGGAAATTTTGACACTATCGGCTGATTCTGAATTGATGGAGATTCAACATCCATGTCATGAATAGTAGCTAGATAGCCCTCGCAACCATGTGAAAGTAATGCACGTGCTTGCAGGGTTGATATGATTTGTACAGACCTTCTGGGTACGAACTCGTTGTGAATGTACTCTGGTTCATTAACATCACCGAAGATGACTCGATATTAATGGCAGTCTATGGTAGTATGATGCTTGGATAGCCAATCCATGCCCAATATCATGTCAAAATCATTCATGTCCAGCGGAAGTGCGTCAACAGGACGAATCTTGTCATCAAACTCTAGGGGAAGGCTCTTGTACACATGGTTATGCGTACAGAGTCTCTTAAAGGCGTGGAAATATTCAGTATATTCTCTAGTGGCATGGGGAATATCCTAACATTCATAGCATAAGTCATAGAAATGACCGAGTGAGTAGCACCCGTGTCAAAAAAGAACACATGTAGCTTGACCATACGTATACAAGATTCCAGTGATGGTACCTGTAGACTTGTTGGCCTGATCGTGAGATGTCATGTAAACTCTTCCACTAGTAGGAGGCGGCTTGGTATCAGCATGTCCCGATGTGCCCTCCATCTCGCCCTTGCGTCAGTCCTTCATGCAATGGCCAAGAAGACCACACTTAAAGCATGCGTTGTTGTCGCGGCGACATGGCCCTGGGTTCCTACGGTTGCAGTTAGTGCAAAGAGGATGAGTATATCCCCAGCAGGTGTCCTTGCTGGCTGAGAGCCTGATAAGAACAATATACATGAGATATGATAATAGGTACAAAGGATAATGCGGATAATTCGTAAGATGGAATACCAGTGATAGCTGGACGGTTAGGCTGCGAACATCTCTGGTTCTGGTCCCTCCCGTTACCATGATTCCTGGTAGAAGATTCTCTAATGTGTCAGAATTAAGAATTATAGCATGTAATCATAAGAAAAATGAGTAAGTATAAGGACCTGTTGCTGTTGGAGTTTCCAGCGTTATTACGGTAATTATCATTACCGCCACGCCTATCCGTAGCAGAACCGTCGTGAGTCTGACCGTTTCCCTTGGGCTGAGTAGGTTGTTGCCGAGTAGCCGGCTGAGACCGGTCCCCAGTCTTCCGCCTGGAAGATACAGTTTAAAAGAGATGTAATTATTGACATATGATGAAAAGAATACGGTTTGGTCACCGATGAATACGAATGCTTACCTCTTCTCAGGTCTCTCTTCTTCCCCGAACTCTTCCCTTTCCTGCAGAATCTACAGCTTACGTGCTGCATCGGCCACTTGTGCCAAAGTGTTGAACGTAGCACATACCAAGTTGTTTGCGACTGATGTACGAAGAGCCCACCGGAAGTGGTATGCTTGCTCTTCGGGAGTACCTGCTGCTGCACCAAGAAAACCAGCCAAACGAAGAAAGCGATGCATGAACTCGTTGCTATTCTCCCCATCCCTCTGTCGGATTCCATGGTACTCTCTCTTCAGCTTGTCTTGCTCAGCCTTGGGAAAGAACTGTCCCATCACCAAATCCCTAAACTGAGCCCAAGTCAAACCAGCCACCCATATATCACCTCCCTCTGACTGCTTCAGTGCTTTCCACCATGCTAACACATCACCTTTGAACCGGTAGCAGGCCAACCTCTACTTGAAGACGGGTTCACAGCCTATGGCATCTAAGATCTTCTCAATGTGAGCCAACCAGCTTTCAGCTTCACTAGGGCTATCTGTTCTCTTGATGGCTCGAGGGCGTAACTTATTGAATCTCTCCAGCCATGTGACCAATGTTGCTGGAGGAGGAGGAGGAGGTACTGGGTGCTGCTGCTGATTGTTGGCAGCTTGCACCTCAGCCCTGATTTCGTTCCTCAGCTGAGGAAGCATAGCTTGCATTGCAGCTTGGACTGCTGCATTGAGTTGTTCCTGCTAACGTGTGACAACCATCTGACAGTATAACATAAAAATACATGATTAACTGATCAAAACATAAACTATATACATGAAAAAAAATTTATACCAATAAATAATGAGAAAAATTTTATGCAGAAAAACTTGTACATGAATGCATGATGCAGTTTTATGAAAACTTTTATATGCGCGAAAGTGAAAGCCTACGGTCAGTTCACTCAAAACAAAAGACATGGCGAGGGGACACCAATGGGTCGATCCCAAAGTTAAAAGTTTCGATAAAAGCACATGCGACTAAATAGGGCCAGTCTTGTACCAACTATTACTTAGTCATAAACCTGCGACAATGACATATATATGTATGCATGAAAATGATGAATGCATGAAAAACTGACTGTCAGTTCTAAGAAGACCATAGTGACTACCCACTAATCACAGGTCGTGTTTTGAGAGCCTACAGGTCGAAGCATTGGCTCTGATACCATAAAGGAATGTCACGCGTGATTATGGCATTTCATCAAAGCATATAAGGATAAATGTATAAAACATCATATGACCATAAAGGAAATACCGGAAACAAACATCGGTACCCCATAAGTAGAACTCATCACACACAAACATAAGTACTGTAAATGAAAAGGACTAAACAATGTCCATAGAAATGAGTATCAAAAGTATGAAGAAATGCATAAAGTAGTGAAGGCTAGGAAGCTTCCAATACATATGCACGTACGCTTAAAGTCTACGAGCGTCCTTGAGTACCTGCCGTTTTGGGAACATGAAAGGAAAAACGGCTGATCATAACGCTCAGTGCATGGATATACAAGTATAGCATGAATAATATAAGCATATAAGCATAAAGCAACGGAAATGTATATGTCCTGGAAAACCTAGTATAACTTAGTAAAACTGGTTTTATAGTTTGAAAATCCTTATGTTTATCTTATAAAAAATGTTTAACATGTTTACCATTAGCCAATATAGGTCATGAAATATCAACGTACATGAATACTTGGAGGGGTGACCTCGTCATGCAATTAGAGGGGCTGCCTCTAATTAATATACATTTTTGGGTAGGAGAGATCAGCTCCTTGTGAAGTATGCAGGACACACACCACATTCACCTGAATAATCTATAAAAACATGTAACCTAGGATGCACCCATACGTCCCACATGATAATAATAATATGGCCAAAAGCTGAAAGGAATGCCACGAGCTATCACTCCGCTGTGGTGAAGTCATAACACTGGTGCCTCCAGTGTTATGGTTATGGTACCTCCATAACTAGGTGAAACTGGTCATGCATGTATATGGCTTTAGGTATCGAATTAAACATAAGCAATTCAAAAATATATAAAACATATACTGGGAAAACAGTTGGCTACATAAGGGGAATCCTAATAAGGAAAGCATGTCCATACTGAAAGGACGGAGAATCCGTACCTTGTGTCCTGTGAACGAAGAAGACGAACGGAAGAGAGTCCTTCTTCGATATCACTAATGCTACATAAATAATATACGCGTATAAGTATTTTGATTAATGTATACGTAACTGGTTTTATATCATGTCTAAGCTTGTTTTACATGTTCATGTCATGTTTTACTGATTTTAACGTTATGCTATGTTTATCATGTATTCTGTCTATTCTGATTAAGTATTACTTGTATTTCTTGTATTATTATACTTGTTGTGTAATAATAAATAACTGTCTAAAAATAGCAGGTTTCTAAAATAGAAAGTTTCCAAAAATAGAAAGTTTCCAAAAATAGATTTACTGCTTAAAATAGTTAAATTTCTAAAAGTAGAAAGTTTCTATAAATAGATTAGTTGCCTTAATTAAATAAGTTTCTAAAAATAGAAAGTTTCCATAATTAGAAATAAGCTAGATTATTAAGCTAATAATATAAGCTTAAGTTTTATTGATTAATATTATAAGTCATGTGATTTAATAGTATAGTTTATTAATTATTACATGTAAATTAAATAAACTATAGGTTATAAGATTTAATTAAATATAACATGATTTACTTAAATAAAAGGTAAAATAATACTTAGGTTAAAACGTGTATTAATATTTATATTAATATAACCTAAGTCATATAAATTAATTAATTATAAAACATGTTTAATAATTAATTAATTATATAGTCTAATTATATAAACAATACTTAGGTTAAAATCCATGTATTATTAACAATAATAATAACCTAAGTCATGTCCAAATTAAACTAATTATGTACATGTTTAATTAATTTAATTGATCTTGTAATTATTTATCTTATAAAAATAATTAACTTGTAAAAAAATTAAGTCGTGAATCGAACCCGTGTTTAAATTTAACATGTCGTGAACCGTGTTTTAATTTACTAAGCGTGTCGTGAACCGAGTTAGTGAACCCGTGAACCAGACCCGTGAACCGGTCAAACAAACTCACCCTTGACAGTGGCAAACCGGCTTGGCCGGTTGCCACTGTTTTCGCAAAACAGCCACCGGCCCATGCCGGTGGTTCCCTTGGTCATGGCTAGCCGCCGGCTAGCAAAAGTTCCCACCGGCAGTTAGCCGGTGGTTCCCCCTGATGTCGCGGCTGGTGTTCCCCCTGCTTTCCTTATTTAGCCACCGACTTAAGCCGGTGGTGCATGTTTGTTTTTAGCCGAGACCCATAAAGCCAAAACACACCCCGACGTATGTTGGGGTTCCCTTGTTCTTGCGGCTGAGACACAACAACATCACACCGAGACCATGGGGTCTCGGTTGATGCGCAACAAAGCAAGCCGAGACCATGGAGTCTCTGTTACTTGCGTCGGCCGAACAAACAACCCTAAAACACCATGATTAATTACCCTCCCATGATTAGTTACATGTTAGTTAACTTGTTTTTATAAATCTATGATTTCATGTGTTATTATTTAATAAAAACATAAAAAGAAAAGGGGTTTAATGATTTACCGAATACGTGAAACAATGAAGAATGAAAACACGAACACCCCTTGCAAGAATTGATCACCAAAATCAACCAATCACACCCTTTTGGTGTGTTATACCCGGCGGCCAATAGGAGAGAAAATAGAGATTTATGGTTTTGATATTTTCTAATATTCTGTGATTATGAAAAATATATTTCCCTTCTTTTCTTATTTAATTAAAAGTCAATGGGCTTGGCCCTTTCTTGTGTTCTTGTCGCGGGTATGTGGGGCCCACAAGGGGAAACCCATTATTTTCCGTGTCTAAATATTATACGTGTTCTCGTGTCGTGTTTACGTGTTTTATTTAATTATCGTTCGTGTTGTAATATATATATATATATATATTTATATGTAATCATAATAAATATAATGTGAATACATATACTAGGTTCGTGATTATAAACGTTCATGATTTCATGTTCGTATGTTCGTGATTATAATTATTGTTGAAATAATTATCGTGCATTAATACGTATTAAAATACTTATCGTGTAATAACACGTACGTAATACTTGGAATTAACATTCATGAAACGTAAACATGTTATATATGGAAAGTTCTAATCATGTACGTACGATCATAAGGGTACTATTCATGGTAAAAGCATGCGGGTTTTACAAGGACTCTCTTCCGTTCGTCTTCTTCGTTCACTGGACTTAAGGTATGGATTTCCCGTCCTTCAGTAAGGACAATCTCTTCCTTCATTAGGATTTCCCGTATGCAGCCAACTGTTTTCCCTAGTAGTTATAGATTAAATGCTTATGTTTTATCAGTTACCTTAGCCATATACATGCATGACCAGTTCACCTAGTTATGTAGGTACCATAACCATAACACTAGAGGCACTAGTGTTATGATTTCACCACGGCGGAGTGATAGCTCGTGGCATCTCTTTTCAGTTATTTGGCCATTATATTATTATATTATGATGTGGGGCGTATGGTGCATCCTAGTTACATGTTTCAGTCAGGATTTCATGGTAAATGTGGTGTGTGCCTTGCATCCTTCACAAGGAGCTGATCTCTCCTACCCACTTACCAGTTAATTAGAGGCAACCCCTCTGATTGCATGATGAGGTCTCTCGTCGAAGTATTCATGCACGTTGTTTACCTCATGACCTATATTGGCTTTTCGTACATTAACTAATACATATTTCATAAGTAACATAAGCTATGTTTTCATAACTAAAACCAGTTAACATGACAGACAACTAGGTTTTCCTGGACTTATACATTTCCGCTGCTATTAGTCTTATTTATGTTTCAGCCATTCATATTATGTCATATATCCGTGCACTGAGCGTTATGCTCAGTCGGTACTTTCCTTTCCATGTCCCAAAACGGCAGGTACCCAAGGACAGACTCGAGCATTTGGAGGAAGTGCATAGGATGGATGCTGCCATAGACTTCTTCTCCTTTCCTAGTTCATTTACTTTATTTATGTTTTGGGCTTATGTTTGGGAACCGATGTTTGATTCCGGTTCTACTTATGGTCATGTATGTTTTACTACATATTACCTTGCATGCTTTGATGACACGCCATAATTACGCTTAACGATCCACTTATCAAAGTAGGGTGTTACACATACGGTTTCAGGTGCATGACTTTTCTTCTTCATAAACTGTACCAAGTGTATCTTGAGTACTCATCAACAATGACGAGTGTGTACTTTTCATGGTTAGTGGCTCTTGGTGATACTGGGCCAAATAAGTCCATATGAAGAAGATGGATACCTTCTTTGATTGAGAAAGTTTACGTTGTTTTAAAACTGAACCTATGGTGCTTACCTTTCTCACATGCTGAGCATGGTATGTCCTTTGAGTAGATAAGTGATGGAAGACCATTAACAAAATTTGGTTTTTCTAGTTGAGTGATTGTTTTATAGTTAAGGTGTGATAGCCTCTTATACCAACGCCAGCTTGTGATTTATGAAGCTCTAACAAAGAAAAGTGTCTCCTAAGCAGAGCTCATGTCCATGACATAAACATCTTTGACTCTAGGAGCTATCTTCACAACTTCATTATTAGAGTTTAAGATTATACCTCTTTTCTCATCAAACTGAACAATGTATTTGGCATCACACAGTTGACTGATGCTGATAAGGTTGTGCTTTAATCCATAAACATATGTTAACCTTGTGTAAACTATACCATCACATTTTATTGAACCATATTTAGTAGAGGCTGATGAGTTGTCACCAAATACAACTTTTGGACATGGTCCTTCCTCATGCTTGTACAAATAACTTTTAATACCAATCATATGCCTTGATGATCCATTTTCGAGATAGTCTTCCTGAGGTCACTCTGCACAAGTTAAGGAAAATGGTCAGTTTTGCTTATAAACCAACTTTTTCTAGGTGGGAGTCTTAGATCTAAAAGGAGTCCTAGATCTTGTAGGATTCTTAGATCTGGAAGAGGATGTTGATGAGGAAGGTTTAGTTTTAGAGGCTCGTTCAGCATTTACCTTTTTTCCTGAAGAGCTTCACCTCTTATGAACCACTCTATCACATTGTGATCAGATGTACTATGGACATTGCTTCCACATGTTTCACAACACTGGTGATAGATTTTCGTTTCCTTGGTTTAATTCCACTTTTGATAGAGATAATCCGATTATGTCCATGAGTGTCATGATCATAGCTTCCACAAATATTTCATATCGGGTAATAGCGACAGTTATCAGAGAGATGATTGTTCATACCACAATGAATGCAAGGTGGGAAAGGCATATTGCGCATGGAGTGGGATGTTCCAGCTCAATGTATAAGAGCATCAACACTGTTTTTTGCAACCATATATTCTGTATGTTCACAAGTGCGATGATCAGTTCTTTCACATTTCATAAAAAATTATGACTTTAACACATGTCTCAGTGAGATGGATGTTTAAGCCACAAAGTTTACAACACTTTTTGAATTATTTTTTATACATATGATGTGGAGAATTAGGTGGTTCATCCCTAAAGATGATTGGTGTTTGATGTTGTATGAGTTGTAACTTAAGATCTTGGATCTTTTGAATATGCATAGACATTTGAATGTCTTAGAGCTAACAACCTTAAGTTTATTTGTGGAAACTACATCAGTTTTGAAGTATTTCCCTTTTGTGAACCCTTAGCAAGAGCTGAAGAGTTTTTTGATGTGTCAATTTTACATGTTTGAGAGCATACTTTTGTGTGTGATGTGTGACTTGATGATAGACTGGATAGTTTTGGATCCAAAAGAGGGTTCAACACCAGCAAGTTTATCTACTGAAGGATGTGGGGTGCTTACTGATAAGACTCATATTATACATGTTTTTATACCCCAAAACGGACTTAAACGTATAAAATATCATCAAAACTTGAAAAATACCCTTGTATTGTTTGTTTGTGTATATGCATGCACGAATATCGAGAATCTACTTATAGATCACAAAATGAGGCAAAAACGAACACAGGAAACGAAGTCGCCCAAAAGCACAAAAGCCGAACATGAATTTACCAAAATACCTTAGAAGAGATGAAGATTTACAAGAATTGTCCCTCATCTTTGAAATATTGACACTTTATACCCCTAAGAATCACAACATACAAAAGGGTCCCTAAAGTTTGAGGATTGTATAAGAAATGCCTTTGAAGAATGTTTAATTTTCAAAACAAGACCTTTTATAAGTTTTATAAAGCCACAAGGACTAGTTTTGCCAAAACACAAAGTTACATAACAAAGGAGAATGGATGAGTTTGGTAAAACAAACAGAGGGACTGTAATGGACAATTTTCAAAGTTTAAATGATAATATATCATTTAATTAGGCGCTAAACATTCCATTATTCCCCAATTAAGATCTAACACTTCCATGCTAAACTCATAAACCCTAAATTAGTCTCAACCTAATTAAGCCTCAAATTAAAGGGGTTTTTAATACCAAATTCTGGAAATGTAATTTAGCACATGTTAAACAAACCCATGTGAGAAGATTCGACTAATATCATAATTTGGGACCAAGCCACTCACATGTCACCATCGTTGCCAGCTGATGAAGACCAGATCAATGGATGATGTACATTGGCGGGTTTCCCACAACTATTACATGGTCAAGATCAAATTTCCAGACTACACCATTCACATGATACCATAAATTTGTCCAAAAACAAATATTTGAATTTGGCATCAAAGCATATTCTTCAAGATTCATCAAGGGTAGATTAGGAAGTTTATATCTTGCTAGGGTTTTATGTACCTCATTCTCCTCATTGTATAAATATCAGATGTAGCCTAGTATAGAAAATGTTCCAAATATTGTAATTCCATTTTTTCTATTTAGTTTTAGTGAAAATTTTTGAACAATGCATATTTATGTTTCATTTTAATTCCTTGTCTTATTTTAATTCTACAAATTTATTTTTCAAGTCATTTATAGTTCCTATTTTTATTCAAAAAGGTTTGAGAAATCAAAATATTTTTGAAGAACCATAATTTTTAAACTGATTTTCTTAACTTAATTGACAACTACGTTTTTAAAAAGGGTTTGATTTTTGTGTTAAATATACGTTGGTTACTCTTTATTTTCCTTGAAAGTTAGTTTTCCCAATGGTTTTCAAAAACCATTTTTTTATTATAGCTTATACTTACTGTAGCAATAAGCTAACCCCTAGCTTGTCTAACAAATAAGCTAGGGTATTAGCTTATTTGATGCAAGTGGTTTGTTGCTTTGTTGTTTCAAGATGTGATAACTCGAATCAGAGGTCATTATTTAACCCTATTTTACGAATATTTTTGAAATTTTTGAAGAGTTTGAGTTCTATTAAGTTGATGGTTTGACTTGAAACCAATGATTGAAAGTCTTATGTTTGTGTTTTAACTAGTTATGAGGACAAATAGTAAGTGCGATATCGACAGATACCTAAAATTTTATGTTTTATTATCGATTGTTTCAATGTTTGATGTTTTCCACGTTTTCGTTTTAATTACATTTTAAGTCGTGTCGAATCCATATTATTATATTTTGTGTGCGTTTTAACTTTTGAGAAGTATTTTTACGAAAACCGAGGCCCGTGAAAATTTTGAAAATTGACTATAGTCATTTCCCGCTCTCTATCTAGTCTTTTGCATTTAGTCCATAAGAATGCTTATATTACAAAAATTACCCCAACCACCACTATATAAGGATTTTTCCAACCTAAATTACACATAGAAAATTATTTTTTTACAAAATCCCATCAACTTTTTTTCTCCTCTTTGTTGCCATGAGTTTCACACACACAAAACACCACAAAAATTTAATTTTGATCTTGAATTGCTAGAAACTAATCAAAGTCTCATTGTGTAAATTTAAAGGTGATCATTTTGATACAATTTTGTTCACATGCATCATGTTTTTATTTTTCATAAGAATTATGGTTGATGGATTCATTTTTAGGTCATGCATGTGATGTTTATCACCATGATCATGAGTTTTGATTGTTGCATGTATGAATTTTTTATGAAGGTTAGAAAAGAATGACATGAAAGTGTGTTAAGGATGTTAGTATTTGATTTGAGTGATTGTAGGATGATATTAGAAGTGTAAAAATAGTTGAAATGGGTCAAAAGTTTGATTTAGTATGAATTATAAAAGGGTAAATTAGGGCAGTGAGTTTAAAGGTATTTTTGGATATCTTAAGTTTGAGTTGATGTGGTATTGATAGGATATTGTGGTAGAGTTTTTCTCAAGCTTCGTTTTGATACCAGCTAGAGCTTCCAACTACAAACGAGGAGGAAATTACACTAGTTTGATTATTCGTGTACCGGGAGGCGAGTGTCGACACAATCCGAAATTGTTGTTGATATTTGGATCAAATCTTGGGGATAATAAAATGAGTTTTTAAAATATTAAAGGGCTGTTCTTGGGCTCTAAACCTAGGGTTGTGAGACTATTTTTAAACTCAAGTTTCGGTTTTGTAAATGAAATTGGTTAGAAATGTCAAAATTGTTTTATGCGTCGAAGGCGTAAAACTGTCAGGATTTTGAAAGTTAAAGATGTGTCGACCAGAAGGTCTTAGAGGTCAAATCTTTTGATGAAAGTTTTTGAGTGCTTTCTATAGGTTATGAATGAGTTCTCTAGCAAGTTTCATAAAAATTTGAGGTGTCTAGGTATGGGAAAATAGCTTTTACATTTGGTATGTGCTGGCAGAATGTTATCGGGTGTATTGTCTAGTGAAGTGAAAATGTGAAAGCATTTAGTAATTGTCACTTGCATTGTAACACCCCACTTTGATAAGTGGACCGTTACGTGTATTTATGGCGTATCATCAAAGCATGCAAGGTAATATGTACTAAAACATACATGACCAAAAGGGAAAACCAAAATCAAACATCGATTCCCAAACATAAGCCCAAAACATAAATATAGTAAATAAAATAAGAAGGACAAAACAAGTGTCCCAGTAAGCATAAGTATAAGAGGTTAAAGGAGGAGAAATCTAAGGCAGCTTTCAACCTATGCACGTCCTCCAAATGCTCAAGTCTGTCCATGGGTACTAGCCATTTTAGGACACTGAAAGGAAAGTACGGCTGAGCAATACGCTCAGCGAACAGATATATGACATAGTATGAATGACAAGCATAATAATGAATAATAGCAGCGGAAATGTACAAGTCCTAGAAAACATGGTACTTGTTTATAAAACTCGTTTTATAGTTTGAAAAGACTTATGTTTTTATATGAAAACTATATTTTAATTAGCCAAGAGCCCATATAGGTCATGAGATTCACCGTGCATGAATACATAGAGGGGTGACCTCATCATGTAATTTGAGGGGTTGACTCTAATAATAATAGTTTGGGTAGGAGGGATTAACTCCTTATGAAGGATGCAAGGCACACACCACATTCATCATGAAAATCCTGTAAAAACATGTAACTAGGATGCACCTATACGCCCCACATCATAATATATGGCCAAGACTGAAAAGGGACGCCACGAGCAATCACTCCGCCGTGGGGAAGTCATAACACTTGTGCCTCTAGTGTTATAGTAGTGGTACCTCCATAACTAGATGACATGGCATGTGTGTATATATAGCTCAGGCCTTTAAAATAAAACATAAGCATTCAAAACATATAAAATAAATAGGGAAAACGGTTGGCTATAAACGGGGAATCCTAATCATACATACGAAGGAATGTCCATACTGAAGGACAGAATATCTGTATCTTATGTCCAGTGAACGATGAAAGATGAAAGGATGAAAAGTCCTACTCCGACTTCACTAGTTCTACATAAATAAGGGACATGTATGAGTTGTCGGATCATTGAGTGTGTTACTGGTTCTTGTGTGTTCTTAACTTATTTTATATGTTTGCTGTCATGTTTTGCTGTTTTAAATGTTATCTTGTGTTTATTCATGTTTTACTAGTATTCTTATTATGTATTTCATATGTTATTGTATTACTATACTTGTAGTGAAATTATGTGTAACTTTCTAAAAAAATAGCAGGTTTTCAAAAATCGAAAGTTTCCAAAAATAGAAAGTTTCCAAAAATAGTAAGTTTCTTAAAATCATAAGTTTCTTGAAATAGAAAATTTCCATAAATAGAAATAAACTGGATTAATAAGTCTAAAAATATAAGCTAGTGCTTATTAACCATAAGTTATAAGTCATGATAGATTATTAGTAAAGTCTATTAAATTAAATAATTAGACTAAATTAATTAGTAATTAATAATGATAATGCATGGTTTATTAATTAATAATATATCATGGTCCATTTAATAAACTTTACCTTATACAATTTAATTAAATTAAGCATGGTTTTAATTTAATTAAGTTAAATAAATACTTAGGTAATAACATGATTTATTTAATTAATAAAATAACCTAAGTCATGGATTAATTAATTAATTACTAGTTCATGTAATTTAAGTAAAATATTTAATAATTAAACCAAATGTCTAAATAAAAATACTTAGGTTAAAATATGTATTATTAATTTTAATAATAAAATATAATATAATTCATGGTTTTAATTAAATTAATTAATTAGTCATGTAAATTAATTTAATTAACTTAATAAATTAGTTTAATAAAAGTATCCCAAGCCCGAAACTAGAGAAAACAAAACCGAAACCGACTCACCAACAACATCCGCGGCTGTGGTGGTGGCAAGTGGCTGCCGCTGTTGTGGTCACAGTTCCCACCGGCCGCAGCCGGTGGTTTCCCCTGACTTTCCGTGTACCCACCGCCACACCAAGGTACCTGTTGTGCTGCCTTGGTTGCCGTTGCTCAAGCCGAAAACCACATCGAGCCCCAAGGGGGGGGGGGTCTCGGCTATTGGTGCAAAACAGCCACCGAGAGCTTTTAGCTCTCGGTTTGCGTGCCAAACCCAAACCAAAACCAAACGAAACCCTTTCTTGTTTTATTTATTAACCATAACATGTTTTGATTTATTTAATAGGATTCATTAACACAAAATTAAAATAAGGAATGAAAAGATTAAAGTTATGATTATATCGAATACGTGGATGAATATAGAATCGAGACACGAACACGACTACGTAATAAACCAAGATCAAAACACAATGAATCGTCCTTGATGGTGATGGCTGCCGCGGCTCAAGACAAGAAGGGGATAGGGTTTTTGATTTCCTTTCTAAACAGTATTATGTTTAATTCACTAAAGAAAATGTTTAACTAGATGGGTTTTACCAAAAATGGGTCAGGCCCTCGCTTGTCTCTCTTGTTTCCGCATGCACACCAAGCCCAAGACACAAAACCATACGTTTTTCATGTTTACAAATTATTCGTGTGTAATCGTGTTCAATGTTCATGAATTAATTATTTTATGTAATAATTGTCGTGCATTAATAATATACGTATTTCTCGGTATTTAATGTTCGTGAGACGTGTCGTATATTATAAATGGAAAGTTTTTATTTATTCGTGTTTTTACGTAGTGTACTGTTCATGTTATTTATATGCGGGTTTTACAACTCTTCCCCTCTAAAAAGAATAATTCGTCATCGAATTAGAGATACGATAGTCTGGAAGGACATGAACCAACATAACTGTAAAGGACTTGGAACGTGACGTGACTGAATGGAACATATCAGACTTATGGACGGAAAAGAGGATAGAAGGTCCGGATGGACTCCTTTGTTCTAAGCGGCGTCCCGCCCGGAACGGTTCCTCTAAAAGATCTTAACGAAAAAAAATCCTGCTCTTCATGACCCTGACTTGACGATACGCAAAAAAATTTTCTATTTCATCAACGTAAGATGAGTTCTCATAAATATGGTCGAATGGATAAGAAATAACGTGTAAGGACAATGAAATGTTATGATGCGAAATAACCTGAAGTAAATAACATTAGTACGTCTGAGCAACGATGCCCGAGACATACTGAAATGTAGTACATGAACAATTGTGAACGTAATACGTGAACAATTGTGAAAGTGATACGTGGAGATATGGTGAATGTAAAATGAGAGTACATAGAGCACGAGGATACGTGTAACATATCGTGAGCGTGATATGAGAGACGTAGGGTGGACATGATATGAGAAACATATCGTGAACGTGAGATAACTGAGGAGGTAACGCCAAACGATATGAGGTGAGACGTAGAATGTGACGTGAAGCGTCTGTCTGAGGATGGAAAGTCTATTAAACTTGAGTTCGATCTCCCAAGCTTCCTGCAAAACTTTCCAGAACGAAGAGTGGAACATAAATCTTAAGCTAGAATACGATCATGAACGTGAATGGTGCCATGAATGTGAGTGCGAAAAGCAAAAAGGTGAAATTGGACAAGAACGTGAGTGTAAACACTGAACGTGAACGGGAACCTTTATCTGATCTGGTAGCTGAAGGAATACCAAGTGATCGTACGATCTTAGGCTGGAAGATGTCTGATAGTCTGCAAATTATGAAATTTCTGTAGATGGAATGGATATGCAGACTTCATCAAACTGTTGACAACACCCAATCAGCAAAATGCTCCTTCTGATTCTGCCATAGCTAGGTAAAAAAATCCATGGAGATTTTTTCCCCTCTCCGTTCACAATTTCTAATGGTAGAATAGCTCCTAGTCTGTTGGTGTTCTATCTTAGCCTGCTGGTATGTCGGGTACTTAGATATGAACGAAACTGTATCTTGCTTCATAGAAACTGGATACATAGGAATTTGGAAAACTATGACTCTCTGTATCTATACTTCTCTTAGCGTAGGACTCTCTCAAAAACCTAATATAGTGTAAGGTTCTCTCCTTTACGCGTAAGTTGAGTCATGGTAAGATTAACCGTGAGAAACAATGTGATTCAGCGTGTCACTGTAATCAACCAGAATTTATACTGAAAATATTTTAGGGTGAATTTGTTCTATCGTAGAATTTGCAACATAGTGCAAATAGGGTCTTCGTGTTCTTCCCTAGACTAAGATAAGATCAGGTCGACTTCGATGAGAACAATAACGAATTTGTTTATGAGTTCATGGGGAAAATTCATCCATCAAGTCCATAAATGTTGTTGGAGCATTCGTAAGACTAAAACAAAATCATGAATTTAGCATGACCAAATCGTGTACGAGTAGTAGTCATGGAAATGTCCTACTCTTTCACTCGCCACTGTTGGCAACATGATCATAAGTCGATCTTGGAAACGTGCTTAACACCTTGTAGTCAATCAGATACATTGTAAATACGTGGAGGGGAATAACGATCATGAATTGGTGATTTGTTTAAATCTACGGTAGTCGACACATAATCTCATGTTACCATCCTTCTCTTAATAAACAGAACCGATGTACACCATGGTGATACACCTGGCGAATGAGCTTCTTCAAACATCTTGAGCAGCTGATCCTTCAACATATTCAACGTTAAGTTCCATCTTGTGGATTAATGTTTAGATTTTTGCTAGTTGAAAAAGTTCGTTTTCTCGGTATCTTAACGAATTGATTTCCAGTTAAATGTGCGACTCAGTTGTTTTTGGTAAAAATTAATATTTTTGGTTGAAGTAAAATAAATGTGCAAGACTTTAAAATAAAGGATGGGTAATTAAAACTAAAACTAGTTAAAACGTAAATGGTGCAATATTTAAAACTTTAAAAGTAAATGACGAGAAATTAAATGACGTAAAACTAAAACTTGAAGAAAAGTAAATTAACTATCAAATAAAAATGCAAAACGTAATTAAAATAGACAAAAATCAAAACGAGAAAAACTGTCACTTTTTCTCTAAAAATAAATACTAGAAAAACAAAACTCAATCCCATCGGAAAGTCCAATCGGAATCCATGTCGGAATCCCCATCGGAAAGATGCTAATCGGAATATGCAAAAGGGAAGTGATCGGAATATAGTTATGAATCCCAATCAGAATGTTGGCAAATGCTAATCGGAATGTCTAACAATCTCTTCAATCGGAATATTAAAAATGCTACAATCCGAATATCCAAAAATCGAATCCAAATCGGAATGTTTTAAAACCACCACAATCGGAATAAGCAAAACCATTTTCCGATCTAGTGATCGGAATAAGGGGTGCTGATCGGAAAGCAAATCGGAAAAGGGTTTAAACCTTTTCCGATTACCTTATGAATCGAAATTAAGCTAAATTATAAGCTAGGGTGATAAGCTAACACTTAAACTTGAACGAATCCAATATGTAAAAGACTAAATAAGCACAAATAACAACTTTTCCAACTTAAAATAATCAAACTTTTAAATCAAACCATAAAAAATGAAACTTTTTAAGAAAACTTTTAAAAAGTAAATAAGCTAAACACAAATTAAGCCAATAAGCATGTCAAGCTCAAAGCTTAATCCATATAAAAACTCATGGATGAATAAAAAGATGAACTTTTTAAGCACGAAAACATCAACATCAACACGGATCAAATATATTTCGCACCAAAAGTAAACTAAAATCAAGAAAGGAAGATGAGAGATTAAACAAGAAAAGTAAAGATTCAAGAACAATAATAGAAAACTTACTTGGAAATTAAAAGGAATTAAAAGGTGCGATACAAGGAAAATTAAAGTGCAAGAAATTAAATTGTGCAAAGTATGAAAATGGTGGAAGAGGTGGGTTGTCAATCCACCAACAACTATGAAATGGGGACTATCTAATCTATTTATAGGGAGATTAGGGAGGAGCTTAGGAAGCTTCCTCCCTCTTTCCTCTTTTCCTTAATTGCACACTTAAGTCCTTTTCTTCTTAATCTTTTGTTAATCTTGGACTTAATGACTTTGTCTCGGGATTTCTTTGAACTCGTCTCGACATTTCTTCATAAATAAGACTTGAGTTCTTCGGCTTTTAGTAAACTTCCGTCTTTTGACTTTTTCCTCGATAAATCTTCAGAATTGGTCTTGGACTTCCGTTCTTTTTGCACTCTTGACTTCTTGACTTCGTCTTTCGTCTTTTTCTTCGATAAAAGCCTGTGAAATTCCGTGTTTTCTCAACTTTTCACCTTTTCGTCCTAAATCACAACAAAAACACAAACCACGCATAATTCCGACATAAATGACATAAAATACACGTTTTGGCTCGGTTATTATTGTAATTAAGTGGTAAAAAGGATGGGTGTTTTCACACCTATCAAATTCCCTACACTTGACCATTGCAATGTCCTCATGCAATGCATTAGTTACAAAGCATGTTTACATTTTTCATCAAAATCAATCCACCTTGGCCTTTATTAAAGAGATAGAAAACTATAAACATTCAAAGTAAAGAAATCAAAAACATACCTTGGGTTTTGGAAATGTCATGAATGATCATCATCCTCAAGTTTTCACTTTCTCCAAACCAAGCTTAAAAACGAGATCATTGTTATTATAAGTTAGCAAACTAACACGAACTCACGTGGGCTAATTATTCACTTAGACTCCCTTATTCCTAGGTGTATCTCTTATATTTTATTATTGTCTTGAATGATCACGAGGATGCATTGTTGACTTATTTCGATAGTTTATTAGGCCGAAAATAAAGTGAACAATTTAATCAATAGTTAGCTAAAGGACAAAATCTTTTAAAACTGCTTCTCGGGACCTCATAAAGTTCATATCTTGGCATAACTTGCTTCGCGATTTGAGACCTTTCTCGGACCGATATTTGGCAGCGACTTCATACTTCAAACCTTGAGAGACGTTCATGAAATAATGGCCTTCTCTTCATAATAGGAATTTCTTCACTTGAAGTTTTGAGAGATTCTTCATATTTGGACCACGACTTCTTCATTATTCTCCAATCTTTATTTTGTACTTTGATATACAACGATCCGCCTCCTTTTAGGACTTGGATCTATTTATCCTTATACCTTGCTAGGGCCTTTTTGGATAGACTTCTCCATGATCTTTTGGGGAGTTTTTGCTTTTCGTCGTGTGTCTCGATCCTTCATATTGATTTTCGATAAATGATTCTTCACATCACTTTTGGATCTTTAGCAACAAAATGTAGCCCTCATGCCTTGTTAGAGCCTTTTCGGACTCGCCAATCTTCGCATCCCGCTTCAATAAGTTATGCTTTGGCTATGAGCTCTAATCCGTACCGAGCAACTTTTAAACGATCTTGGGCTAGAAGCTAAGTACCTTTTAAATCGTACAACCTTATTTATTGCAGATAAATTATTAGCAAGCGATGGGAGAATAGGCTTATAATTAACTCACATAAATTCACGAAAAAATACCAAACTTATAATTGACTCTATCATCTCTCGTTCTCCACAGTTTAAAATCTCAAGGAATGAGAATCGTGGATGCTTAGCCTATTAAATCAAAATTTTGGGTTTTCGAGTCATCTATAGGATCTTGCAAGCTCTTAGACTTTTTTCAAGTTTAGAAATCGCATTTTAAAGTTCCCTTGATAAACGACTCTCTAGGATCAATTATAGGAACTTGCGAAAAGTTCTTGTTCTTAACCCGTGAGAGTTAAAACTTTCGCGTTTTATAGCCCCCTATATAAAAGCCTAGCAAAACTTGACTTAAACACGTTAAGGATACTAGCTAGAGTAAACTTAGATAATTAAACTCGGGTTGAGTCAAAAGATTCACAACGTTTGAAAATTAAAACCACTTTATTAAAAATTTATTCTAGAAAAGAAAGAAAATAACTATACAAAGGTAAAAACTAATAGGCCAAAATAGATCAAAAATTTTGAAAAATGTCGAAAAATTGATTTTCTGGTTAAAATGACGACAAATACAAGGAAAAAACCACTAAACTTCGATAGAAGTCCCCCTACACTTAATATAAACATTGTCCTCAATGTTTAAGCATGTGGGAGTAAACTCCCCTACACTTAGGACATTGTGCACGTTGTTTAAATCTCGCTAAGGAAGAGACAACTAAATAGATTCCTATTTTAATATTGAGAAATATAAAATAGTGAAGCGAAAAGAGTTTAGGATAGAACCGGGAAGAAGGGAACACGGAATCATGGTTCGTCAAAAGTCATCAAGAGTGTGTCTTTGCAGCTCTAATCCCTGCACATGATAAGAAAGAAAGCAAGAAACACCAACGGGGCTCCCCCTACACTTATGGTGAAAACAGATAGATAATTGGGTTGCCTCCCAAAAAGCGCTTGTTTTTGTTAACCGAGTCACGAGCCTGACTCATCCCCGAATTAAATGGTCCATGAGGAAGCCTCGAATGTGATACCGGGATCAAAGACCTTGTCCTCGTTCCCGGTTGACATCAACAAAAGAGAGGCGGGGGGATAAGTCTTGAATGGGAGAAAGGTCCTTTCAACATACGAAAAGTATGTGAAATCAAGATCCACGGGAGGTGGGTGGGTAAAGTAAGCACATTGTCATCCCCCAAAGACAATGGAGGCTGAGCATTCGGCAAAGCCGTAATGTTATCAATGATAATAAAATCAATGTCACCTCCCGGGTCAAAGCACTCATCCTCCGTAATAGTGGCTGAAGGGGAGGATGAAAGGTGCTCGGGAGGGGGACTTGGGTCAATACCTTCCTGCAGCAAATTATCAAGAATAATATCCCCCTCCGTATCATAATCATCAATACCTGGAGGCATGGAGTGAATGTCGATTTCTTCCAGCAATGGGTCATTATCTTCAACGAGAGGAATAGATGGAGGTAAAGGCTCGGAAAGAGGAGGACAAATCAACTCTTCGATTTGAGCAATAAGAATGTGCACTTTCCGTAATCTATCGCGAAGAAGCACGTCTTCCACCTCATCTACGAGATCATGTTCATCGGTGAACTTCTCGTAAGCCGGAGAGAATAAATCGTCATCGTCCACATCTCCCGGTGGAGATTGAGAAATTTCAAAAGTGAAATTCTCATAGCAGAGAGAAGAATCGTCATCACTAGGATCGACCTCTTCCGTAAGAGCAACGTCGTCCTCAAGTTCCATAGCAGGTAAGTCACAAACCTCATCATCCAATAATTTGTCGAGACCAACATCACTAAGCTCATTCAACGAATCTAGATCTTTAGATGCAGTAGGAACATCGAGAGTAGGAGCAGCAACTTCAGAAGATGTGTTGAAAGTGCATACAGCATCGTCGTCATCATCATCATATTAGTATTGATGCACAAGAGGAGGGGTATAATCACTGAGATTAGATACTTGATCTTGTTGTAGTCGCTTTTCCTCCGCCCATGCTTCTTTTGTAAGAACAACGGCTTCTTGAAGTTGTAGAATGATGGAGTGTAGTTCGTCATTCAAAGTAGTGCGTTGTGGGTCAAGATTAATTTGCTGAGAGGATTGATGATTGAGGGTGTGATGTGGGGGCTCAAAGTGTTGAAAACCTGAATTATAGCATGGTTGTGGCTCATAGTATTTCATCGGTTGGGAAGAATTAGAACACGGGTTTGGTTCATAATAATCCATCGGTGAAGAAAATTGAGGACACGGATTTTGCTCATAATAATTCATTGGTTGACTAAGAGGTATCGTGAGGACCCCCACAGTTGTTGCAAAATGGGTAAGGAGAAAGACTGGGTGCGTCTTGTGGATAGCTATTATCATTGTCATAATTGTACCCCGGTTCTTGCCCGTGACCATACGGGTATTGAACCGGGCACGAAACATGCCAATGAGAATCGCTTCCACAATAGATGCACGGGGGAACAGGAGGTGGGTTCAAAAAGGATGAATTAGTCGAGTTGCACAAAGGACAAAAATCCGAATTATGTGTTGTCGATATCGTTTCCGCACCGTTCACATGTACACCCATGACAAGAGTCGTTCCCGTACAATCATCTCCCACACCCGACGCAATGGACATAAGAATCCATAAAGAAAGATAGATAAGCAAGAAGAATATATTTGGTGCAAAACTTTGAAAAAGAAATGCTTTTTATGATTTTTCAAATGTTTTTGGATTTTTGAAAATTTTGGACAAGAAAAATAACGTTCACGAGTGAACGGATCCCAAAAGCCAACGCGTCTCTCACAAAAAACCGTTAATCTTCACGAAAAGAGCCGGCAGCGGCGCCATTTTAATAACTGAGATTTTGCTAGTTGAAAGTTCGTTTTTCTCGGTGTCTAATCGAATTGATTTCCGGTTAAATGTGTGACTCAGTTGTTTTAGGTAAAAATTAATATTTTTGGTTGAAGTAAAATAAATGTGCAAGACTTTAAAATAAAGGATGGGTAATTAAAAGTAAAACTAGTTAAAACGTAAATGGTGCAATATTTAAAACTTTAAAAGTAAATGACGAGAAATTAAATGACGTAAAACTAATACTTGAAGAAAAGTAAATTAACAATCAAATAAAAATGCAAAACATAATTAAAATAGACTAAAATCAAAACGAGAAAACTGTCACTTTTTCTCTAAAAATAAATACTAGAAAAACAAAACTCAATCCCATCGGAAAGTCCAATCGGAATCCATGTCGGAATCCCCATCGGAAAGATGCTAATCGGAATATGCAAAAGGGAAGTGATCGGAATATAGTTATGAATCCCAATCGGAATGTTGGCAAATGCAAATCGGAATGTCTAACAATCTCTTCAATCGGAATATTAAAAATGCTACAATCCGAATATCCAAAAATCGAATCCAAATCGGAATGTTTTAAAACCTCCACAATCGGAATAAGCAAAACCCTTTTCCGATCTAGTGATCGGAATAAGGGGTGCTGATCGGAAAGAAAATCGGAAAAGGGTTTAAACCTTTTCCGATTACCTTATGAATCGAAATTAAGCAAATTTATAAGCTAGGGTGATAAGCTAACACTTAAACTTGAACGAATCCAATATGAAAAAGACTAAATAAGCACAAATAACAACTTTTCCAACTTAAAATAATCAAACTTTTAAATCAAACCATAAAAAATGAAACTTTTTAAGAAAACTTTTAAAAAGTAAATAAGCTAAACACAAATTAAGCCAATAAGCATGTCAAGCTCAAAGCTTAATCCATATAAAAACTCATGGATGAATAAAAAGATGAACTTTTTAAGCACGAAAACATCAACATCAACACGGATCAAATATATTTCGCACCAAAAGTAAACTAAAATCAAGAAAGGAAGATGAGAGATTAAACAAGAAAAGTAAAGATTCAAGAACAATAATAGAAAACTTACATGGAAATTAAAAGGAATTAAAAGGTGCGATACAAGGAAAATTAAAGTGCAAGAAATTAAATTGTGCAAAGTATGAAAATGGTGGAAGAGGTGGGTTGTCAATCCACCCAACAACTATGAAATGGAGACTATCTAATCTATTTATAGGGAGATTAGGGAGGAGCTTAGGAAGCTTCCTCCCTCTTTCCTCTTTTCCTTAATTGCACACTTAAGTCCTTTTCTTCTTAATCTTTTGTTAATCTTGGACTTAATGACTTTTTCTCGGGATTTCTTTGAACTCGTCTCGGCATTTCTTCATAAATAAGACTTGAGTTCTTCGGCTTTTAGTAAACTTCCGTCTTTTGACTTTTTCCTCGATAAATCTTCAGAATTGGTCTTGGACTTCCGTTCTTTTTGCACTCTTGACTTCTTGACTTCGTCTTTCATCTTTTTCTTCGATAAAAGCCCGTGAAATTCCGTGTTATCTCCACTTTTCACCTTTTCGTCCTAAATCACAACAAAAACACAAACCACGCATAATTCCGACATAAATGACATAAAATACACGTTTTGGCTCGGTTATTATTGTATTTAAGTGGTAAAAAGGATGGGTGTTTTCACACCTATCATGGATAGACAGAATCCTCGGAGATCTTCCTGGAATATATCAGGGAAAACTGAAATGATCGGTTGATTATGAATGTAAAGAACTTCAGAAGTTGTGTCATAACTGATAGCTAAAAAGTCATCGCAGCCATGGGATAACAAACATGTTCTTGTAAAGTATAGCTAACTTGTACAAATTTTCCTGAAGGAAAACCATGTTGCATGTATTCAGGAGCCTAAACATCGCTGTACAAAATCTGATATGAATAGCGACCAATCGTAGCATGGTGTGTTGTTCATAATCCATAACCAGCTTTATATTTAACTCGCATATGTCCGAGGTAAGTGCATTAGCAGATTGGAACTTATCATTAGACTAAAGGAAAATCTTCGTATACATGGGTGATACGAATAGCGTCCTTTATGGTCATGGATATATGAAATATGGAATAAAGAAATGAAAGAGTCATGAAGCAAACGTGATAGATCTCACTAAGTGTGTTTTTCTTGTCTCACGCAGAACGAACCCTGCGTGTCTAAACGTAAATAATACGTCAGTGATGGTACTGAAATTATTGTAGTCGGATTAATACATGGCACACAAAATGGATATACCCCTTGGAAGGTAACCTGAATTTCTTAGGGCTTTTTTAGAAAATGGACGTGAGTCATGTGTCTTGACTCGTGCCTAGAAAAATATGCATATGACATGTGTCTGATTGATGTCCTTACATGTGTCTCCAGAAAATACACGCGAGACATGTGTCTAGACTGATGTCTTGACATGTTTCTCGAGGTGTAAAACGAATCAAATTTATAATCTTAGGTTATCATGCCAGAATTGGCGGATCGGTTGGACTGCTGACCCTTTGTATTTCTGATCATGTCTGTGACCGGTGTTCTATTGTGATTGCTAGATTAATTGTTTTCACAGTAGTGGTTACTATCGTCTTGTCTGTCGGTTCCATGACGGTCATTCTCATGATTGTGATTCATGTAACTATTCAGCTGAGTGGCCGGATGGTACCGGTTCCCACTCATATGACTTAAAATACAACTGACTGACGTGTGGAATATAACTAAGAAGTTAAGGACATGGATTGTGATGGAAATCGTCTGGTGGTTAAGTATCTTCTCGTCTGATCGCTTCGATCTAATGCCTTTATCTTTTCTTGTAAGATCTCCAGGTTGTGAGCAGTATCAGCATCTTGTAGCATATTCAACTTATGAGCGGCATCAGCATTTGTAGAATATTGACTAGTGGAATACGCCCGAGATGATTGAGAATCGACTAGTGAATACTCGTAGGCTATCGTAAGTAAAATACACATGGATTACGGTACGTGTAATACACATATGATACGATGCATAGAGTACACGTGGGATACGGCACATAGAGTACACATGGAATGTACATGAAATGATCGGTATAGGGTTGATCACCTGACATGACTTTAAAGGAAATAATTGGTTAAGCAGTTAGGAAACCGAACTGACATGAGCATCATGATAGCCTAGCAATTCCAGCATAGACATCATTCTGCTTGCATAGAGAAACACTAAAACTATGGTTAAACGAAATTCAACAATGATTGGCATAAAAGTAAGATTAAATGGAATCGACTGATGGCCAACATGAAAACATGATTAATGAAAACCAACCATGCCTATCATGAAAGCATGACTAAATACAATCCATCAATGTCTAGCATGATAGCAAGATCAACGCGAGTAAACATGAAACAAATTAATATAAAGGGAGCATAAAACATAATCAGCATGAAACCAAAGTTAACCATGATAGTATGAAAACATAATTGACATAAGGAACATAAAAATTAATGAGGGGACATGAAAGAAATATGAATGTAATGAAATGAAATCTGAAAAATGGATGGTGTGGATGACAATGGGTCGGTTCACAAAACAAAATTGACATGAGTAAGGATGGACGCCTATGGGTCGGTTCACCAAAACAAAATTGACATGAGCAAGGGTGAACGCTTATGGGTCAGTTCACCAAAACAAAATTGACATGGCAAAGGTGAACGCTAATAAGTGTGTAAACACTTATCCTTTTGCCACTAAAGTCAAGGAAAAACAAGACCCAATCATGTGTTTTATATCATAAAAGTCAGAATTACGCGTGTTTTTGTGTTGTTGTGTTAAATAGGTACAAATGATCAAAAGAAGAGAAAATATGGGATTTCACAGTCAATTGTTGAAGAAAAGTCCAAAAAGAGACGAAGACAAAGTCAAAAGACCAAAAGTGAGCCCAAATTCACGAAAACCGGCCAAAACCGACACGGTTTTGAAGAAATGATCAAGGAAGCTGAAATCGAGCTCGACTTTAGCGGATTTAATCCTTTTGAAGATATTCGAGCCAAGTGGGTCCCACATTTGGTTAATGGGCCCAAAAGCCCATTTGTGGATTAACTTTTACTTATTTTTGAATAAAAGCCCAAACAATGGCCCAATCCATTTTCAAAAAGGAATATTTATAAATAGGTTAAAGGTCAGATTGGGCCAAAAGCCCACATTGCTAAGTAACAAAAGAACGGATGGAGCATGTTGTGGGCCAAGCCCATTTCGCAAGAAAAAGAGAACGGTGAAGTAAATGTTCCCAGTCAAGCAAGATAAATTTTCAGTCAACACCAAACTCACCCTACGTGTAACTCCATTAACCCTCACCCACACAATTATTTTACTTATCCCCAAACCCCAATACCCAACTCCCATTCACACATTTTTATTTTAACGTGTTATTTACTCTCCCCTTAACATTCGATACAAACGATGTGAAAAAAAAACTTTCACCCACCACTTCTTCTTCCCCAAAAAATTACACAGTTCATCTTCAAACCCTAGTTTTTACCTTCACAAAAATTACCCATAGAAAAAAGGGGGTTTTACCCTTATTTGTTGATTCACACAAAGGGGAAATAAATCCCCCCCTTTAATTCGGAGCAATCACTAACTGTGGTCCTCTTTCATCCGACGTGGCAGAAATCTTTTATTTTGATTGGTTGTGACACCTATCCAATACCAATCCCACCAATCAAATCTCTCCACCTCAGCATAAAGAAGCACAAATCACGCCAGGTCAGTGATCCGTGTGATAGTGGAGCAATCTCATCCGTTTGATCAAAAGAAAAAGAGAGAGAAGATGGAAGAACGGCCATGATTCGAAGCCGTGGGCACCAAGAAGATTCAAGAAGTTTTAGGGTTTCTCTATAAAAACCCCATCAAAAGATGTAAACCAGAGCACTTTTTCTTTATTTTAATTTCTGCAAAAATTAGTTTAGGTTTAATGTATTTTTAATTTTCAGTAATGTACTCTTTTTTTAATTAATGAAAAGTAATTTTATTTTAATTTTGTCTCAATTTTACATTCCTGTCAGAATTTAAATTCATCATTAAACTGCTTCTTTTGAATCTTACTGTTGGTTTATCTCGATTAATATAAAAAAAAAGAAAATAAAAAAAAGAAAGAAAAAGAAAGTGGAAAGATAATTTCCCCCACTGGGAAATTATTTTATTAAAGTTACTGTTCTGGTTAAATACTGTTTGTTCGAAGAAGTTACTGTTGCTGGTTCGTGAGAGGATTTATGTTGATGATTCGTTTGGGTTCGTTTGGTTCGAAGTAGCTTTTAGTTTAGAGACGATGATGTTCGAAGGTTGATTTAAGGTGGTGTTCGGTTTGTCATTAAGACGGCTTAGCGCCGATCTTCGACCCAACGGATTCGTCAAAAGGTTCTCACATTCCTTTTCATTCCTTTTTAAGTTTTAGTTTTAGATTATTTGTGTTTTGTTTTATCTGCTTTTATTTGCTTTGAATCTGCTTTTATTGTTTAAAGAATTGTTTAAGTTACTGTTTGGATACTGCTTGTTTGCTTTAAATCTGCTTTTTGTTTGTTTAGCTAGTTAAGGATTGGATCTGATTTGTTTTATTTGTTTATAGACGAAACTGCTTTTGAGTTTGAGTTAGTTTGTTTTAGGGATTATTTCAATTTAAGTTGGTTTGAATCTGCTAGAGTTTCAGTTTGTACTGTTTGCTCATAGAGTAGTATTGAGATTTATTTGCTATTTAGGTATTTAGCTTATTTAGTCATTATAGCTTATTTGATTATTGTTGTTTGGTTTTTCAGCTTAATAAGATTTAGCTTATTTGTTTTCTGATTTGTAGTTATAGAGTTTGTGTATTTGCTGAATTTGCTGCTGCTACAAACAGATTCAACTAATCTGTATGTATAATTTGATTGTCCAAAAAAAAAATAAAAAAAATAAATAGCATAAATTTTCGTCCTTCCAGGGTTTCGAACCCTGGACCTCTCACTTAACAACCATTCGACCTTACCACTTTGCTAGGACCCTTTCTTATGTTTTGTTACGCCTAGTTTAATTAATATATGGTTACTTTATATTGGTAGTTTTATTAAATAGATTTATTAAGTTTTTAAGTTTATTTCTTTTAATTAAAAAAATTTATAAAATTTTCTCTTTGTTCAGTTTTGTTTAAAAAAATATAAAAAAAGATAAAAAAATATTTTATTTAAATTGCTTTTATAATTTTAATCTAGTTTAACTTTATTTTTATTTAAATAGTTTTGTTTTAAAAGTTTAAATAGCTTTCATTTCAAGTTTTTATAAAGTTAAATTTTTATCAAAAATAGTTTTATTATTAAAATTAGTTTAAATTAGAATTTTAAATTAGATTTAATAATTTCTAGTTTTATTTAAATTTGAAATAGTTTAAAATAGTTTTATTTAAATAGATTTTAATTAAGTAGTCTTTATAATTTTTAGTTTAAAATTTCCAAAAGTTTTAGTCACCAAAAACAAATTAAGTCGAAACGTTAATTGGAAATCAAATTCGAGTCGAGTCGAGGAAACGAACTTAATTGAACAAAAACTCAATATTAAAATGGCGCCGCTGCCGCTTCGCTCGTACGATTGACGATTTTTCGTGAAGACATTTGGATTTTGGGATCCGTTCGCTTTGAACGTTAATTTTCTTGCACAAAAAATCAAAAATACAAAAAAACAAAAACTTAAAAATACAAAAAAAAATTAAAAAATCACAAAAGCAAATACTTTCCTAAGATTTGTACCAAAAAAATTAAAAAAATCCAAAAGTAATACTTTTTCCTAAAAGTATTACACCAAAAATATTACGTATTAGTGTTATTTTTTTTAATTCGATTTCTTTCGATTTTTCTTGTGAATATATATTTTTCTAAAAAAATACAAAAAGATTTTTCATTTATTATAGTATATTACGTAGCACAATAAATTTACCTACTTTTCAAATAAGCCTTAGTTGGGATTTCATCACCTAACTATTGTAGTCGCATCCATAACGAAATAAAAAGTCAAAATAGATAAATACTAGTAAGACGTTTGAACTCGACATATACAAACTATAAGGTGGGTATAAGGCGACGCGCTATAAAAAGCCGTCTAAGGAAAAAGGTTTTTAAGTGCTTTGTGCCACCTCGTTTCCCCGCTTGCTTGTGCGTATATTGAGAGGGACGACCGATTATTGGTTTGCCAACTCAAGTAGTAATTAAGTATATATTTTTGTAGCTTTTTCAAATTGCACCTTGAGAGGGAAAATCCTTTTCCTCTCAAAGTCGACCGAGGTCACCTACCTCATTCCAAGTTTTAATTGTATGCGCACTCGCTCGCGTACATACATACCAAGTGGTGTACCAAAAATTTCTAATTCTTCCAAAAAGAAGAAGAAGAAAAACAAAAAGAACGTCATTCAAGCCGATCCCGAGAATCGTGCTTTCGACAATACAATGGAAACGGATAACCGACCTATGCTCGAGATTTTGCAATCACACTGTGAGCGAAACGACGACGCTATCGTTGTCCCCGCAATTGGAGCAAATAATTTTGAACTCAAATTGGATTTAATTAAAATGGTTTCCGGTATCCCATTTTTGGGTCGTTCCCAAGATGACCCCCATGATCATATCAAGAGATTTATCCATTTGTCTAATACCGTCAAATACAATAGGGTGCCACAAGAGGCTATTCGTTTGCAACTATTTCCTTTTTCCCTCGAGGGACAAGCCCGAATTTGGCTTGATAAGGAACCACCCCAAAGTATTACCACATGGATCGACTTAGAGACCAAGTTCATAAACTTTTTTTTCCCACCATCACGGACCACTTCTCTAAGGAATGAAATAATCACCTTTGGGCAACAATATAGGGAAACTTTTAGTGAGTCTTGGGATCGATTTAAAGAGCTTTTAAGAAAATGTCCACAACACGGTTTCACCAAAGTGCATCAAATAAATACGTTTTACAATGGTTTAACTCTAAATGACCAAGACTCACTTAATAGTGTCGCGGGGGGGGGGGGGGGGGGTAATATTCTTGTAAAGTCCATGAACGAGGCTTTGGTCATAATTAAAAACAAGGCTAATGTACAAACCAAGAGTGTTAGGGCCACTATGGCAAGTGCTAGTTCTAGTGAGAATGATAAGAGAATTGATAAGCTTACGTCGCTTGTTGAATCACTTGCTCTAAAAACCTATGCCCTCAAGGGTCAAGTTAATGCCATGTGTGAAACGTGTGAGACTTGTGGTGGACCACATTCATATTTCAATTGTGACAAGGTTTACAATAATCAACAACAAGTTTGTGCTTTTAATGCTAATGAAAGGGTTCCATTTAAACCGAATGTTGATGTTAACCATTTGTCTTACAAGAGTACTAATTATTTGGCTCCCCCGGGTTTTTTAGCACCACAAAGACCACCCCCACCCACCCAAAATACCCAATACCAAAATAGGAACCAAGGTCCTCAAATGGGTAATTTTCAAGGGAATGCTAATCAAGGGAATTTTAATGGTCAAAATCAAGGGTTTCAAAATAATAACCAAGGTTTTCATAATAACAACGGTTTTCAACCTCAATATCAAAACCAAGGTTTTCCTAATCAAGGTTTTCCTAATCAATGGTTTAATTAAATGAACATGCATAATCCTCAAATGGACTTGGTTCTACAAAAATTGACCGACCATGAGCGAATTATGAGAGAAATGCAAGAATCTACTAGACAAATGCAAGAGTCCAACGATAAGATATTTTTGACAATGATTCAAGCCCTTAGACCTCAAGGTGCCTTACCATCCAATACCGAGATTAACCCTCGTGCTAATATGAGTGCTATCAATACTCGAAGTGGAGCCACTTTAGTGGGACCTTCCATCTCTTCGCCCACAAAGGAGAGACAAGGCCCGAAGGTCATAATGAGTAATCCTACTCCCCCTTCGGTAATTCCTCCCACTACCACTCCTAGTACTAGTCCTCCATTGCCGAAAGATCCTATCCCTACGGTTGTTCAAGAAGCGAGTCCTTCTCCTTCTCAACCTTCAAAGTCTAAGCCTAATATCCCTTATCCATCTAGGTTAGACAAGGCTAAAGTGCTCACCAAAGATGACGTTCATGTCTCCAACTTTTTGAAAATGATTTCCAACGTCAATGTTAACATAAGCCTTATTGAAGCACTTGCTCAAATGCCAAAATTTGTGAAAATATTTAAATATTTGCTTAATAAGAAAGAAAAAATGGTTGAGCTCGTTAACACCCGTTTAAATGAGAATTGTTCCGTGATTCTTCTCAAAGAGCTTCCCAAAAATCTAGGAGATCCCTGATGATTTGTGTTACCTTGCTCGTTTCCTCAAATCGATGATTGTATGGCTTTAGCGGATCTCGGCGCTAGCATCAATCTTATGCCACTTTCGGTTTAGAAACAATTGTCATTACCCGACCTTATACCGACTCGTATGACTTTAGAGTTAGCTAATCGAACTCTCGCATACCCCGTTGGTATTGCCGAAGATGTTTTTTTCGAGTTGGTACATTCACTTTTCCCGTGGAATTTGTCGTCGTCGACTATGAGATGGATCCTCGTATTCCGTTAATACTTGTTAGACCATTCTTACGATCCGGAAGAGCCTTAATTGATGTAGCCGAAGGGGAGTTAATTGTTAGGGTTCGGGATGAACAACAATTTTTTAAAATGGGAAAAATCACAACAAAATCAAATGGAAAAGAGTCGGTCAATATGATTGATGCTCTTAATTATGATAATGACGAGATTTTTATTAATCCTTTTGGAATTAAAACGTCTAATCAAAATGATTTTGTGAAAAATTCATCCCTTCCCTTAGAGCCTCAAATTTTTTAAACTCCCATTTATGACACCTATAGTGATGACACTTCTTCAAGTGATCACACTATCTTCGGTTTAGACGACTCGTCTTTTGACCCACCCATTTATGATACCCCAATCTTTGATACTTATGATGATGACACTTCCTTAAGTGATCATTAATTTTGATGACCCACCCCATGATCTTAATGCACCTCATATCCCTATGAGTGATTCTTCTATGGAGACTCCTTTTGACTTTTATACTCCAATTTTAGAAGTCATGACTTTTAAGGAGGATCCTCCACTCTTAGAGATCATACCTAATTTAGAGGTTATTCCATTTGAGGAGGATTTAGATATCTTTTTAAATACCTATTTTCCTCACGAGGATGAGTTTTCCTATGACTCCGATGATACTTATGTTTTCACATCGAGTTTGGAAGAGGACGACCTTCCCACTTTGGATTTTGATGATATTTTGAGCTTAAATGTCACTACCTCTTGCTATTTTCCCGTTAAGGAATCAGTGTTTAATCCCGGAATAGAGACTTTTGTGCTTTCATTGCCATATCACCATAGCACCCTTCCTTGTAAGAGACTTTTTCCTAAGGATACCCCACTTTTCTTTGACTTGCGTACCACCTCGGGGTATATTTTCTTTTGTGATGGAAATTATGTGTTTGACCCGGGTGGATTTTTCATGGGGTATGCCTTATTTGACTTTACTTCACCCTTTATCATGGAGAGATTTTCCTCCCTTGGAAATCTCGGTTTTTCCATGATGTTCCCATTTGAATGATGACATTCGGGAAATCGAGTCGAGCTAGAGATTCGTGTTAAAAATCAAGCATCGTTTAACTAGGTTAGATTTTTACCTTTTCCACCCTTTTTCACCTTCACCCATTTCCACCAATAAGTGTAGGGGGAGCCAAGTAGGTTGTTTGTGTTGTGATGTTGTGTGCAGGGACATGTGTTTAATGATCCACTTTTGGTACTTTTGACGTGACCCGTGTTCCCGTGTTTCCCGTGTACCCGGTTCCTTCGATAAGTTTTTTCTATTATGATTCAATGTTGTATATATAAATAAAACAAATAAATGTAATCACTTTAGTTGTCCTTTCCTTAGCTCGATTTTAAACAACGTACTCAATGTCCAAGTGTAGGGGAGTTTATTCTCCCACATGCTTAAACATTGAGGACAATGTTTATATTAAGTGTAGGGGGGATTTCTATCGAAATTTTAGTGGGCTTTTCCATGAATATGACCTCATTTAACCGGAAAATTTAAAAAAAAAATTCAACATTTTTCAAATTTTTGATCTATTTTGGCCTAGTATTATTTTCTTTTATTTTCTTTCCTTTTGTCATTGCATCATATTAATAATTCCATTTTAAGAATAAAGTCAAAATAAATAAATAAATAAAATGGTTTTAACAAGTTTAGATGTCTATGATATTTTGGGCCCGTCGTGAATATTTTGACTCAACCCGAGTTTACTTATCCAAGTTTACTCTAGCTAGTATCCTTAACCATATGGACCATAATTGGTTTATTAGGCTAAGCATCCACGAGTCTCATTCTTTGAGATTTTAAATTGTGGAGAACGAGAGATGATAGAGTTGATAATAAGTTTAAGGGTTAATTTTTGCTTATATGGTTTTTGTGGCTCTTTCTTCCCGTTTGTATATTTAATTGCTTAATAAATGAGGATTTTTGCGGTGTCGATTCGATATCTTAACTCTTATCCAAATCTTTATTCTCCTTGTAATTAAAGCATGAACACATTGAGGGTGCCAGCGTTGTGGACTTCCGACTAATGTGGCTCATAACCACTAAGAAGGAGGTATTCAGACCATGGGACCACGGAATTTGGCCTACTATATATATCATAAATAAAGAAAGAATAAGATTAAAACATGACCTCAAGGAGCCTTAGGGTGTGGACAATAGACGGGAAGCATTTTTACATCTTAAAGAGCCTAAGGGTATATGATGTGAACTTGCTAAACTCCACATAAAGTCTAAATGACTTTGGAGGAATAATTAATAAGTAGTACTATTTGGCCAAATTTTGGGTCCGGGAATTTATTCCCCAAATCGTGTTAAATCATCCTTGATGTGGGCTTACTTTAGTGACAACGTTTTTGAGGACGAGGTTAGGTTTTGAGTGTCGGGTTTGCACCGTTTGGCCTTCATTTTTGGAATAATAATTATCAAATAAGTCAAATGAGCCTACGGGTGAATGACAATCAATAAAATCTAGAGATACAAAGTAGGAATTGGAGAAAGAGTATACAAAGTAGGAATTGGAGAAAGAGTACTACATAGTTGTCTTATATAAGTGGTTTTAACCTAAGGACTTATGGTAAACAATGATCTCGTTTTTAAGCTTAGTATGGGGAACGTGAAACTTGAGGGTGATTTATATTCATGACACCAAAGCCCTAATCTAAGTCTTAGATTTCTTTTCGAGTTTCTTCCATCAAATAATTTCCAAGTTAATAAATTGTTATAACTTTTGTTTCCTTTAAAGTTTTTATCTTTCCATCGTAGTAGTAATAGTATATCTTAATAAAGGCCAAGATGGGTTGATAATGAGAAAAATGTAACTTTATGCTTTAAAATAATGCATTGCATGGGGACATTGCAATGGTCAAGTGTAGGGGATTTAATAAGTGTGTAAACACTTATCCTTTTGCCACTAAAGTCAAGGAAAAACAAGACCTAATCATGTGTTTTATATCATAAAAGTCGGAATTACGCGTGGTTTTGTGTTTTTGTGTTAAATAGGTACAAATGATCAAAAGAAGAGAAAATACGGGATTTCACGGTCAATTGTTGAAGATAAGTCCAAAAAGAGACGAAGACAAAGTCAAAACACCAAAAGTGTGCCCAAGTTCACGAAAACCGGCCAAAACCGACACGGTTTTGAAGAAATGATCAAGGAAGCTGAAATCGAGCTCGACTTTAGCGGATTTAATCCTTTTGAAGATATTCGAGCCAAGTGGGTCCCACATTTGGTTAATGGGCCCAAAAGCCCATTTGTGGATTAACTTTTACTTATATTTGAATAAAAGCCCAAACAATGGCCCAATCCATTTTCAAAAAAGGAATATTTATAAATAGGTTAAAGGTTAGATTGGGCCAAAAGCCCACATGTCTAAGTAACAAAAGAACGGATGGAGCATGTTGTGGGCCAAGCCCATTTCGCAAGAAAAAGAGAACGGTGAAATAAATGTTCCCAGTCAACCAAGATAAATTTTCAGTCAACACCAAACTCACCCCACGTGTAACTCCATTAACCCTCACCCACACAATTATTTTACTTATACCCACACCCCAATACCCAAATCCCATTCACACATTTTTATTTGAACGTGTTATTTACTCTCCCATTAACATTCGATACAAACGATGTGAAAAAAAAAACTTTCACCCACCACTTCTTCTTCCCCAAAAAATTACGCAGTTCATCTTCAAACCCTAGTTTTTACCTTCACAAAAATTACCCATAGAAAAAAGGGGTTTTTACCCTTATTTGTTGATTCACACAAAGGGGAAATAAATCCCCCCTTTAATTCGGAGCAATCACTAACTGTGGTCCTCTTTCATCCGACGTGGCAGAAATCTTTTATTTTGATTGGTTGTGACACCTATCCAATACCAATCCCACCAATCAAATCTCTCCACCTCAGCATAAAGAAGCACAAATCATGCCAGGTCAGTGATCCGTGTGATAGTGGAGCAATCTCATTCGTTTGATCAAAAGAAAAAGAGGAGAGAAGTTGGAAGAACGGCCATAATTCGAAGCCTTGGGCACCAAGAAGATTCAAGAAGTTTTAGGGTTTCTCTATAAAAACCCCATCAAAAGATGTAAACCAGAGCACTTTTTCTTTATTTTAATTTTTGAAAAAATTAGTTTAGGTTTAATGTATTTTTAATTTTCAGTAATGTACTCTTTTTTTTAATTAATGAAAAGTAATTTTATTTTAATTTTGTCTCAATTTTACATTCCTGTCAGAATTTAAATTCATCATTAAACTGCTTCTTTTGAATCTTACTGTTGGTTTATCTCGATTAATATAAAAAAGAAAATAAAAGAAAAAAGAAAGAAAAAGAAAGTGGAAAGATAATTTCCCCCACTGGGAAATTATTTTATTAAAGTTACTGTTTTGGTTAAATACTGTTTGTTCGAAGAAGTTACTGTTGCTGGTTCGTGAGAGGATTTATGTTGATGATTCGTTTGGGTTCGTTTGGTTCGAAGTAGCTTTTAGTTTAGAGATGATGATGTTCGAAGGTTGATATAAGGTGGTGTTCGGTTTGTCATTAAGACGGCTCAGCGCCGATCTTCGACCCAACGGATTCGTCAAAAGGTTCTCACATTCCTTTTCATTCCTTTTTAAGTTTTAGTTTTAGAGTATTTGTGTTTTGTTTTATCTTCTTTTATTTTCTTTGAATCTGCTTTTATTGTTTAAAGAATTGTTTAAGTTACTGTTTGGATAATGCTTGTGTTTTGTGTTATTTGTATCTGCTTTTGTTTGTTTAGCTAGTTAAGGATTAGATCTGATTTGTTTTATCTGGTTATAGACGAAACTGCTTATGAGTTTGAGTTTGTTTGTTTTAGTGATTATTTCAATTTAAGTTGGTTTGAATCTGCTAGAGTTTCAGTTTGTACTGTTTGCTCATAGAGTAGTATTAAGATTTATTTGCTATTTAGGTATTTAGCTTATTTAGTCATTATAGCTTATTTGATTATTGCTGTTTGGTTTTTCAGCTTAATAAGATTAAGCTTATTTGTTTTCTTATTTGTAGTTATAGATTTTGTGTATTTGCTGAATTTGCTGCTGCTACATACAGATTCAACTGATCTGTATGTATAATTTGATTATCCAAAAAAATAAATAAAAAATAAATAGCATAAATTTTCGTCCTTCCAGGGTTTTGAACCCTGGACCTCTCACTTAACAACCATTCGACCTTACCACTTAGCTAGGACCCTTTCTTATGTTTTGCTACGCCTAGTTTAATTAATATAGGGTTACTTTATATTGGCAGTTTTATTAAATAGATTTATTAAGTTTTTAAGTTTATTTATTTTAATTAAATTTTTTTTTTAAGATTTTCTCTTTATTCAGTTTTGTTTAAAAAAATATTAAAAAAAGATAAAAAAATATTTTATTTAAATTCTTTTTATAATTTTAATCTAGTTTAACTTTATTTTTATTTAAATAGTTTTGTTTTAAAAGTTTAAATAGGTTTCATTTCAAGTTTTTATAAAGTTAAATTTTTATCAAAAATAGTTTTATTATTAAAATTAGTTTAAATTAGAATTTTAAATTAGATTTAATAATTTTTAGTTTTATTTAAATTTGAAATAGTTTAAAATAGTTTTATTTAAATAGATTTTAATTAAGTAGTCTTTATAATTTTTAGTTTAAAATTTCCAAAATTTTTAGTCACCAAAAACAAATTAAGTCGAAACGTTAATTGGAAATCAAATTCGAGTCGAGTCGAGGAAACGAACTTAATTGAACAAAAACTCAATATTAAACGCCTATGGGTTCGTTCACCAAATCAAAATTGACATGAGCAAGGGTGAACGTATATGGGTCGGTTCACTAAAACAAAATTCGAATGAAAGCACATGAGACTAAATATGACCAATCCTGTACCAACCATTACTTAGTCAAAATACTAAAACAATAATACGTGAAAATAAATAAGTGAAAATCACTGTCAAAACATAACAGAAAACGCGTGACCAAGTATGAACTAAATGTGGGTCAGTCCATATTAGCCAAAGTTCACAAGGAACATCAGGCATAAAACAATAACATGCAACTAATTATGGATGACGGTTGTTCAATCCATATTATAAAAAAAATCTGGGGAAAACATCATGGTTAAAACAACCAGGTGCTACAAATATCAATACGTGGAATAACAAGCGTCAGCTTAGGAAGCGACTGGTGACTACCCACTAGTCACAGGTCAAGTTTTAGAGCCTATAAGGTAATATTTACTAAAACATACATGACCAAAAGGTAAGTGGAACGTTACGTGTATTTATGGTGTGTCATCAAAGCATGCAAAGTAATATTTACTAAAACATACATGACCAAAAGAAAAAACTAAAATCAAACAACGATTCCCAAAGACAAACCCAAAACATAAATAAAGTAAATGAAATGAGAAGGACAAAACAAGTGTCCCAGCAAGCATAAGTATAAGAGGCAAAATGAGAAGAAGTCTAAGGCAACTTCCATCCTATGCACGTCCTCTAAATGCTCAAGTCTGTCCATGGGTACCTACCATTTTGGGACATAGAAAGGAAAGTAATGGCTGAGCAATACACTCAGCAAACGGATATATGACATAGTATAAATGTCATAAGCATAATAAAGACTAATAGCAACGAAAATGTATAAGTCCTGGAAAACCTGGTACTTGTTTATAAAACTGGTTTTATTGTTTGAAAAGACTTATATTTTTATATGAAAATTGTATTTTAGTTAGCCAAGAACCCATATAGGTCATGAGGTTCACCGTCTATGAATACACAGAGGGGTGACCTCATCATGCAATTAGAGTGGTTGCCTCTAATTATAATAGTCTGGGTTGGAGGGATCAACTCCTTATGAAGGATGCAAGGCACACACCACATTCATCATGAAAATCCTATAAAAACATGTAAGTAGGATGCACCCATACGCTCCACATGTTAATATAAATATATGGCCAAAACTAAAAAGGGACGCCACGAGCAATCACTCCGCCGTGGGGAAGTCATAACACTGGTGCCTCCAGTGTTATAGTTATGGTACCTCCCTAACTAGATGACGTGGCATGCATGTATATATATCTCGGCCATTTAAAATAAAACATAAGCATTCAAAACATATAAAATAACTAGGAAAAACAGTTGGCTACAAACGGGGAATCCTAATCATACATACGAAGGAATGTCCATACTAAAGAACATAATATCTGTACCTTATGTCCAGTGAACGATTAAAGATGAAAGGATGTATAGTCCTACTCCGACTTTACTAGTGCTACATAAATAAGGGAGATGTATGAGTTGCTTGATTACTGAGTGTGTTACTGGTTCGTGTGTGTTCTTAACTTATTTTATATGTTACTGTCATGTTTTGCTTTTTAAATATTATCTTATATTTATTCATGTTTTACTAGTATTTTGATTATGTATTTGATGTGTTATTGTATTACTATACTTGTAGTGAAATAATAAGTAACTTTCTAAAAACAGCAGGTTTCCAAACACAGAAAGTTTCAAAAAATAGAAAGTTTCCAAAAATAGTAAGTTTTTAAAAAGAGTAAGTTTCCTGAAATAGAAAGTTTCCATAAATAGAAATAAGCTAGATTAATAAGTCTAAAAATATAAGCCAGTGCTTATTAAGCATAAGTTATAAGTCATGATAGATTATCAGTAAAGTCTATTAAATTAAATACTTAGGCTAAATTAATTATTAGTTAATAATAATAAAGCATGGTTTATTAATTAATAAAATTTCATGGTCCATTTAATAAACTTTACCTTATACGATTTAATTAAATTAAGCATGTTTTTAATTTAATTAAGTTAAATAAATACCTAGGTTATAACATGATTTATTTAATTAATAAAATAACCTAAGTCATGGATTAATTAATTAATTACTAGTTCATGTGATTTAAGTAAAATAATTAAATAATTAAACAAATTTCTAAATAAAAATACCTAGGTTAAAACATGTATTATTAATTTTAATAATATAACCTAAGTCATGGTTTTAACTAAATTAATTAATTAATCATGTAAATTAAGTTCATTAACTTAATAAACTAGTTTAATAAAAGTATCCCGAGCCCGAAACCCGAGAAAATACAACCGACACCGAATCACCAGCAACAGCCGTGGCTGTAGTGGTGGCCAGTGGCTGCGCAGCCGACGGCTACCGCTGTTGTGGTCACAGTTCCCACCGGCCGTAGCCGGTGGTTTCCCCCTGCCTTGTCTGTATACCCACTGCCACACCAAGGTACGTGTTGTGGTTCCTTGGTTTCTGCTGCTCAAGCCGAAAACCACACCGAGCCCCAAAGGGGGGTCTCGGTTGTTGGTGCAAAACAGCCACCGAGAGCTTTTAGCTCTCGGTTTGCATGCCAAACCCAAACCAAAACCAAACGAAACCCTTTCTTGTTTTATTTATTAATCATAACATGTTTTGATTTATTTAATAAGATTCATGAACACAAAATTAAAATAAGGAATCAAAAGATTAGAGTTATGCTTATACCGAATACGTGGATGGATGTAGAATCCAGAAACGAACATGACTACGTAATAAACCAAGATCAAAACACAATGAATCGTCCTTGATGGTGATGGCTGCCGTGGCTAAAGACAAGGAGGGGGCTAGGGTTTTTGATTTCTTTTTTAAGAAGTATTATGTTTAATTCCCTGGAGAAATTTTTTAACTTGATGGGGTTTACCAAAAATGGGCCAGGCCCTCCCTTGTCTTTCTTGTTGCCGCATGTACACCAAGCCTAGGACACAAAACCATACATTTTTCACGTTTACAAATTATTCGTGTGTAATCGTGTTCAGTGTTTGTGAATTAGTTATTATATGTAATAATTGTCGTGCATTAATAATATATCTATTTCTTGGTATTTAATGTTCGTGACACGTGTCGTACATTATAGATTGAAAGTTTTATTTAATCGTTTTTTTACGTAGTGTACTGTTCATGGTATTTATATGCGGGTTTTACATGCATGGATTATTTTTGGGGTTTATTTTGGTTTTGAAGTGTCGAGTTGATTTTACTAAGTATGAATTATACTTGAGTATATTGTTATTAAAGTGCGCGCCTTATTTGATAGGTTGCGCTTTCGTGTTCATAGGGTATCATCTATCATCGACGATCGTCTTGCTACTAGTTGTTAAATATTTTTAACCAGTGAGGGGGATACATGCTATTTGAAACGAAATGAACACAAGTCATGAATAATTGTTTAGACCGAATGTTGCCTTTTGTTGCCTTGAATTGTATATGTACCTTGTTGTTGAAGTCCCAAAATTCATGAACTGTTAACTATTGTCTTACCCTTGTGTGGGATAGAAATAGCCGCTTGTTCAAATGATAGGACTACTGGGTTGACGACCCTATCCGAGACTAGGGCTTTACATTGAGTACCCTCTGGGAAGGATAATTTTAGAGAATAAGAGACAGTGGTATACAATTAGCAACTGATACCCCAGAGGAGCAATGATTTCATCTTGTCATGCTGGCATTTAGCGTGGGTGTGTTAGCCTCAAAATATTGAGTCAAACAAGAATGATCGGTCATAGGTTTATAATGTATTGTTTATTAGAACGTTGTAATAGTTAGTAGAATAGTCGTGTAATACGGGCTTGATGACTAGCTTAAAAGGCCTCTTTCAAAGTACTAAGCATTTTCATTCAAGCCCGTCCCATCGAAAAATATAGTTCATTAAGGCTACATGTGAGCCCGACTATATATGTCCTTCCTAGCATGTTAGGAAGTGTTGGTGATTTCATTTTTCTTAATATAATCCTCCACAAGTTTTAAACATTTCTCTCTTTTCTCTCTCTACTTTCTCTCTAGAATTCATCTATTTTCTTACTTTATTTATTTAATTCTTGTTTAATCATCGTATAATATGGGACAACAATTGGTATCAATCCCCACGAGGTAGATTAGTGATTGGTGTTTGGTTTTGATTTGGTTCGTGTGATTTGATCTCCAAAATCATCACGTCCAATTTTTTTTTGTGATTTTCGGGCTCTAAATCTTCATATAAATCTCCTACATAGTTGTGGTAGGGATTTTCGTTAGTTATTGTGGTTAAAATCGAGAGATTTTGAGGCGTTTGACTCGATTTTGGTTACGATCTTCGAAAATCATATTACATCGGCTAAGGAGAATATTATTTTTAGAATTCTTTGCAAATTCCGAAAACCATGAGAGGGTTTTCAAATTCCAAAAATCCTTAGAATATTTTTCCCAAAATATGTGGGTTTTCAAAACTATTTCCTAAATGTTGTGAGTATTCCGAAAATTAGTTAGTCAAATAAAGATTCCGAAAATCTTTAGCAGCTTTTTATTCCGACAATTTATGGGTTAATTTTTCCCAAAAATCTTGCTTTGACAATTTTTCCGAAAATCACAAAACACTTATTCCAAAAATAATACACAAAATAGTTCTAATAACCCAAAATCTATTATTCCAAAAATCCTTGCTAAAATCCATTATTCCAAAAATCCTTGCTGAAATCCATTATTCCGAAAATCCTTGCTTAAATCCATTTCCGAAAACCCAACGAACATCTTTTTCCGAAAATCGAACGGATTCTGAAAATCAAAAGGATTCCGAATATCACAAGGAGTCCGAAAATCACATGGATTTCGAAAATCCAAAGTATCTCACATTCAGAGAAAATCAAGCAATTCACATTCCAAAAATATTTGATAGATTTAATTCCGAAAATCATTGAGACGATTATTCCGAAATTAATTTGTAAATTTTCAAAAATCATCGTGTGTTATTTAGCCTTGGAATTTTTGGTTTATTGAGAATCACAATTTGTGGATTTTAAAAATTTTATTCAACAACAACAATCACAACATCATATCTACTTATGTTTCGTATTCACTTCAACATTTCAGAGATTGTCGAGATGGATTCTACTGCCGAGTATCGTGTTACAAACAACAACATCATGGTGGCGGGTAACAAAGAGAGACCACCAATGCTTGTGTGTGGTCGATATGCACAATGGCAATCACGTTTTATTCGATATCTTGATACTAAACCAAATGGCGATGTTCTACACCGTTGTATCAAAGAAGGACCCTATACTCTCATTACAATAACCACTCCAGCAACTCCAGCAACCACCACGACGCCAGGTGCCGATGAGCAGACTATTAAGGAAACATACGAGAATACTACGAAGGAGAACCGTGCTTGGATTGATGTAGAGAAGGAAGCAATCTATTTGATTCTAAGTGGGATTGGGGATGATATTTACTCAACGGTCGATGCCTGCTCTACTGCAAAAGAAATGTGGTTTGCCATTGAACGCTTGCAATAATGAGAATCACTTAACAAGCAAGATGTCAAAGCAAACTTGTTCTGGAACTTTGGAAAGTCTACTTCATTGGATGGAGAATCGATTGATTCACACTACTTTAGATTCTACAAGATGATGAATGACATGACATGAAACAACTTGGAAGTCTCCACCATGCAAGTCAATGTGCAATTATTACAGCAACTTCTACCATAGTAGACACGATTTGTAACGTTGGTGATACAACAAAATAAGTTAGATGAGGTCAACTATCACACGCTCTTTGACATTTTGAAACAATTTCAGAATGAGGCAAATGAAATTCAAGCTGAACGGGTAGCAAAGACTATTAATCCACTTGCTTTGGTGTCTACCACTAAACATTATCAAAATCATCGGTCTCGTGCTCCAAAGTCATACTCTACTCAATCATCATTTCCAAGATACTCCACAGCACCAAAGACATCTGCTCCAACAAGATTGATATGAATGATTTTAATCATATCATTTATATTAAATAACGAACAATAAATGCATAAAATGAATGAAAATGGCATAGTATATGTGTTTTTTGTTGTTTAATGTGTGTAGGTACCGAAGTTCACAAAAACCAACAAAAATGACACGAGATTTGAAGGATTACCAAGAAAGCCAAAAATCAAGTCGATTTATTCGCGGATTTAACTTAATCAAAGTATATTAGGCCTAAGTGGGTCCCACTTGAGTTTAATGGGCCTTAAAGCCCATTTATGAAATATGTTGGAAAAAGTTAACCAAAAGCCCAATTCCAAGGCCCTAATAATACGGATGGAAGTAAATATCACTTTTGGGTCCTAAAGCCCAAACCAAGAAATAAGATGAATGGAAGTTCTTGGATCAAAGGCCCACAAAAAAGGGAATTAACGAATGAAAAGTTTTTATAACTTTCTAAGTCAACAATTTCAGCCAAAAGCCCATTAGGGATTGCATCAAAATGGATGGTCAAGTAAATAGTTAAATACATATCTTTTCACATTTGGTCAAACCGATATCTACACATACATCTTATCGATACAAACAATGATAACTCATCTATGTCACTAAACATTAACCAGATACATTTTTTTCACCCAAACCCTAGAAAACCCAAATGAGGGTTTCTAATCTAGAGCGTGTGATGATACACGCGCTAGATATTAATCCCCAAGTTTATAGGAACTAGATGATGGAGTATACAAGGCCACGTGGCATCCTTGACACCTCATTCTTCTCTGTGATTGGTTGATTCCTTTTCCACCAGCAAGAAGAGCCAATGATTGGCTTCCACATCAGCTTACAAGAAGCACAAGAACACAAAAAATCGCCACGCTGGCAATCCAAGGGAATGAAAGTGGTTTTCAGCCGATGGATCAAAACTTACAAGAGAGAGAACAAATCGAAGGCCAAGATCAAGTTTCAGCATCAACACCACACCTCGGGTTCCCTATATAAACCCTCATCTTCTTTGTAATTTTTATCCCATTTTTAGTTTTACTGTTATGATGTTTAATATAGTGTTGGATTTATTTTTCTTAATCTTGTAATATTTGGTGTTTTTAATCAATAAAGTTTAATTTCTATTTTTCTATATATCTTGTTTTATTGCTTTTCAGTTATTCTCGAAAATTATAATTTATTGTCCTAATAAACTATTGATCATTGTGATATGTGAATAATCTTATAAGTTTTTCTATAGCTTATTAAGATTATTTTTAAGCTAAGATTGGGACTCGTTTTATCCACTGATAAATCGATTTAAAAAAAATAATTTTCGGATCCGAATGTGTTTGATGTAAATGGTGGTGAGACGTGATGTGATGCTTGGTTCGATAGTGGTTTGTTTTGACGTTTAATGGTGGTTATGGTGACGGTATCGTTTAGTCCAAGTCCGCTCAGCGCGCGACTTCTACATCAACGGGATCGTCAAAATAGTAAGAATGTTTTTATTTTTTAGTTTTTAGTTAAAACTAATTTTTGGTTTAATATGTGATGAAACTGTTTGAATATTCTTATTGCTGCATTTTTATGATTTGCCTGCATTCCTATTTGCTTTATGCCTTATTCCTATTTGCTGCGTTTTTATGAAACTGTTTGTTTACTACTGATTTTGGTTTGTTAAAATTCTGATGAAATTGATTTTGTATCAACTATTGATATATTTGTTAATCTGATATAGAAGTTTGTAATATGCTATTTGATTTTTGAATCTGTAAAACGTTTTTTGAATCTGCTTAAAGTTATTAAATTGAGTCATGCGATTCTACGGTTTAAAGAGTATGATGTTTGAAGTATGAATTCGTAGTATGTGAACTCAAGTTAGCTGTCGTTTCTTTTAGTTGTTGATGTTCGAATTTGATAAGGGTGTTTGGTTCTGAATGTTTTGATTTATTTAAAGCTATGTTATTATAATAGAGGTGGCCTTTATAATGTTTGCTGATTAGTGATGTTGCTATCGGTAAACATTGAATCGGATTGTTTTTCATGTTGTTATATCGCTGATATGTCAGTATAAGTTTATAATTAGTTTGTGCCTGAACTCTTAGTGTTGAGAGTTTATTCGAGTTGGGGTTCGACTAGGGAATCTTATAGGGCTGTTGTATTATTTTTGATTTATTGATTCGATTGTTTAATTAGTTTAAGAAGCTTTAAGCTGTTGCTTCTATTAATGTACTGAATCATTTGTATTCGACCTGATGATATAAATCTGGTGAAAGGAGATTTGTATTGTTGAATCCGTTTGATTTGCGTAAATTTTGATTGTTGTATCTGCCTTTACTTGTTGGAGCTAGTTTTTTGATGTTGCTTAAACTGAATAATTGGTGGATTTAGTCATACATGTGACTACTTTGTAGTTGTTTTAACTGATCTATTACATTTTTGCTACCCAAATGTATTATTTGGGTACTGTGACTTTTAATATGTCATAGTCTTTCTATTCCAAAATTATTCTATCAAGAATCTGTCCAAAAATATTAACCAAAAAAAAAAAATAGTCCACCACGGGACTTGAACCCATTACCTCCTGGTCATGGGCCAAACGCATTAACCATCTCATCTAGCACCTTGGTTGTGTTTAAATACTGATTTGATAATTAATATAGCTTAATTAAAGTCGACTATCAGCTTTTAATTTAGTATTAATGCAAGTTTTCATTAATTACTTTTTTAAATCATTATTTAAAATTTACTTATTTACTTTATAAAGTTTTAAAGAAAAAAGAATAATTATAAATAAATAAAAACAAAATAAAATATATTTTATTAATTTTAGAAATTTAAATTGTTATTAATATTAGTTTTTTTAGATAAATTAGATTTTAATTATTTTAGTTTTAAATAAAATAGTTTTAAAATAGATTTTGTTTATAAATAGTAAAAGTTAATTTTAAAATTGTTTAAATAGATTTTTAATAGTGTGAAAGTATTTTTAATTAAATAGATTAAATTTTAAATAGATTTTAAACAGATTTATTTTAAATAGTTGAAAAGTTTTAAATTTTAGTTAATTGTCTATTAGATTAAATATTGGGATACGATTCATGCACTTTAGGATTTAAAGAAATGTAGGATAAATTTTAGATTAAAAACCGAAAATTAATTCGAATCAATCGTCCAAATTAATACAAAACGTCTCAAATTCACAAGATCCTCGTGTACAACAAACTTGGATCGCTCACGTGTTTAATTAAATTCATCTTTGGCTTATTTATGGATTATTACCTTTTCCTAAGGGTAATTTTCTAAATTTGCCCTATAACGTATCTAATTAAAATACATCGACGTTTCCTCAACACATCAAATATTTTGGTGCCACTGCTGGGGATCTAGTGTACTATTCGTCTCGTGCAGATTTGTTGATCATTGATTTGAAGACCCTTTCCATCCTCGGAAAGTTTTGTTATTTTTCTATTATATGTAGTATGTATCGTTTTTCGTGTTTTTTGTGATTATTATATTATATTACGTAGAACAATAAAATTACATACTTCCAAATAAGACCTTAGTTGGGATTTCATCACCTAGCTATTGTATTCAAATCCAAAAAAAAGGAAAAATAGATAAATACTTATAAAAAGTTTGAACTCGATTTATACAAACTATAAGGTAGTTATAAGGCAACGAGCTATAAAAGGCCGTCTAAGGAAAAAGGTTTTTAAATGCTTTGTGCCACCTCGTTTCCCCGCTTGCTTGTGCGTATATTGAGAGGGACGACCGATTATTGGTTTGCCGACTCAAGTAGTATTATATCTTATTTTTGTAGTTTACTTATTGAACCTCGAGACGTTTAGGTTTTCACCTACGTTTCAAAGTCGACCGAGGGTAGATTACTTCCATAGTAATTATCCTTACTCCTTGTTTTTCTCAATCTTTGATTGCTTTATGAAAAATACCAAAAATAATCTTCTTAATCCTCTATCATGTTTAATTCTTTTTCTCCTCACCCTCCAATTTTTAATTCTTCTATGAATTCCTTCGTCAATTGTGTAGGGTGTGGAGAACCGTTATATGGTCTTTTACCATGTCGGTGGTGTACGTGTGAGCTTTGTGGAAATGATTTACGTCACGATTTACGAGTTGGATTCTGTCCTTCTTGTAATGAAATTACTTCATGTGGAAATCCGAATTTTTCGAATAATTCTCTCGATTTATATCCACCTCCACACCCCACATATGAGACACCCTCGTGTGAGTTTTGTGGGAACGATTCTCATTTTGTAATTAATTTTTCGCATAGGATCTCGTTTAATTACGAGCAAAAACCGAGCTACAATCAAAACTTTAATGATAATTGTTATCCACAAGATTTACCGAGTTTATCACAACAATACCTTTGTTGTGAGTATAGTGGAGGTCCTCACGAGAGCTTTAATTGTCAACCGAGGGATAAAAAATTATATGAGCCCTTTTCTCTCGAGAGTGAAAATTTTGAACGACTTGAAACATTGTTTCAATAAATAATGAATCAAAGAAATGTTGAAATTATTGAAAAGGGCATTGAAGATATGTTGCTAGAAAAGAGACAAATCAATCAAGAGATTAACGATATAACTAATAAATTTGGAGGTCGAAGATATCATGGAGAGATAATTGATGAGGGATTTAAAAGAGGATGTGAAATTAAGATTAGACAACTTTCGCAAGATTATAATGGATTAAGCATTGAGATTCGAAAGAAAGAACAAGCTCAAGAGGAAGCAAAATATCTTGCTACTCGTGAACTTGAGCGTTCTCTTCTTATTGATGATGACGATGATGAGGATATTTATGATCTCACTCCTTCTCATGACATCACTACTCCTATTCTTGAATCTTCCAACGTGGAACCCGACAATTCTCTAAGCAAGGGGGACGAGCATATTAGCACTATTCCGGACACGGAATCAGACGAAGTAATAAAGTCTAGTGTTGAGATCCTTGTCCAAAACCCAAGAGAGTTTGATGTATTTCCAATGAAACGTGTGATTTTCCATAATATGATGACTCTACTTCTTCCATTCAGTTTGAGATTTTCTCTAATTCTAATGATGAAAATTGTGATGGAAATGAAGATTTTGAGAATGATTCGACTTCTATTGAATTTTCTAATGAGGAGTTCTCCGATGAACTTTATTATAAAGATGATATTCACGACTCGGATTTTGAGGGGTTTCCCGATGAACCTACTCTTCTTCACCCATTTCCACCAGGAATGAGGATGATAGCGATCCAGTATTTTAGAGGTTCACCTTTGAACTTGCTCCTTTAGACCCATATCCACCAGGAAATGAGGTTGATTTGACTATTCCGATCCTTGAGAAGTTCTCCGAGGAACTTAGTCATTTAGATGTGGAAGACATGGTTCTTCGTGAAAAATTATCGAACGTCCATCTTCTCATTTCTAAGATCGAAGCATTGAATTCTAAGTCTAATGCCAAGTCTTTTCTCTCCATCTCCTATTAACGTTGAGGATAGTGATCCGCTTATGGAGGAGATTGACATGTTTCTTGCTTCTAATGATTCGATACCACTAGGTGTTGATGAAATTGACCCGGAGGGGGACGCTCTCTTTCTAGAGAATTTACTTGATGATGACTTCGTCCCAAGTACACCTCCCACCCACTTTGAGCTTAATGTGCGGGTTTTTCATGTGACTCATATTGAGTACCATGACCCGATTGATCACATTTCTAAGGGTGAAATGGTCGTTAAAGTTAAGAATGTTGATTCCACTATGGATAAAACTTTTACCACACCATTACCATGTGCTTTATATGATTTTGGATTAGCATGGGGGGACGACACTGTATTGTCTATTCCTTTTTTCCCGATGACGAGGTATTCGATCCCAGAATCATTGATTTAGGGAAATCTCGCCCTTTCACCGATGTAATATTTGAAAGACTTTTCAATCATCTTGGTGCGAGTTTATCTCGGGGAGCATGCTATATTCATTCCATAATTTGTGACTACTATCTCTTTTTGGAGATTTATGTTGGAGTTTTATCCTTTCGTTTGTCATCTAACAACGAGGATGAGATCTTTGACCCCGGGCATCATGCTTTATGTTGGATTTTATTCCAATATGCCAGTTTTCACCATTTTCCCTAAGGACCAATGAAGGCGGGGACTCGGTTAACAAAAACGAGGTTCCTTGTGGGGAAGTCCCATACATTCTATCTTCTATCTATTTTCTAACACTAATAAGGCTTGATCTCTCAAGCTCGTGCTCGTGTTTTGTTGTGTTGTGAATCTTAGGTATGACCCTAATCATTGAAGACTCTCGTGTTCGGTTTTTGCCGGTCCACTTGATTTCTTTGATTGTCAAAAGGGGCACACTCTCTATCCTTTGATTTTTATCGACTAATGTTTTATCTTGAGGCATAATTAATAAACGGCTTATAGATTTGCGTGCTCTTTCTGTCACACCCCACCATGGCAGAATATGGGGCGCGACGTATGGATATCATCACAACAATAACGTGTCTATAGAGATAACTAAATGAAATGGAAATATCATAAATTGTGACACAATGTCATGAAGATATCTCAAACAATGCAGGCGTCTAGGTAAGTAGGTAACAGGTCTACCTCTTACCAAAGACATACAATTAACAAATAACAAACATATAGGTGTCTACAAAGTATCACTTAATCAAACATAAATAAAGACTAAAAGGGAAGGGGGTTCCTCCAAATGCAATCCTAAGCCTTCCAGCTAGCCACTCATATTCTCACGTTTAACCACATTCTCACCTGAAAGAGACACTAAAACAAGTCAACATAAAGTTGGTGAGAGTCATAGGTTTAGACTCCAACGCCAAATCAGTTATAAGCTGTGAATAACAACCATTAACAAAAGAACATATGGACAATGTGCTACAATTATGTATTAACAACTAGCACTCAAGATTAACCAATCACCACAAATCCAAGGCTCCAAGCCTTACCAATAACCACAATTCCAAGGCTCCAAGCCTTACCAATAACCATGGTCCCATAGGCGCCCATACCCCTATGAACCAATCCCAAGGCCCCGCCTTGTCAACATCCCTTTGGTACCAAGTCAAACCACAATAACTGAGACGGTACGTGTCCCCCGATCCAAATCATAAACACAATCAAGAATCACATAGCAGTTAATCACATAAGTGTACACACAAGTCCATCACAAACCATAAAACATTCACAACATTCTTTACAAAACCATACAGTATCTCTTCCATCCCATCTGGAAATCAAATCATAAAAAGACATGGGACTATGAAACTCACCTGAACAAGCTTCTCCAAGTACCCGCACTCTAGCACAAATCTAAACACACAAACGTATACAATCAAGACATAAAATACATACCAAAATGTCTCATCAATCTATGATGGATATCTAACCTTCTCCTACAAATTAACCCCATTTATATGCCATAATCATCTCATTACACCCCTCTATAAAGCCCTTAACTTAGTTTAGTTCATAACTCGTCCCGTTAACATTTAACCCAAAACAGTCCCGTTTTCATACTCCGTATTATGATCCAAACGCCCACCAAACCTAAACCACATTCCTTGTAATGAAGACCCCATAAAATTATATGTGTTAGCTAAAATATCAGCCCTTTCCCCAACATCAAAGCTAATCTTATGTCCCAGATATACAACTTTTACTTTCGCCTATTCAGATTCTACCGATTTTGAACATATGAAATGTTCGTTATGATCAAAGGGTCTTACCCTATCCCATTTGCTTAGCCCTTCTCCAGATCTTTTATTTAATATATTATCTAAGTCTCATGTTCATTTTAAGCTCCAATTATAAACCTAAGTACCCCAAACAATTCAAAACATAAAATGAAAACAAGCTGATCCAAAAACTGTTTTGACACCCGAATGATGTAACCTGTTTTTGACCCACTTCCCTACCTCCCATTTAGTTCTCATTACTTGAATTTGAAAGCTAATTAAATTACCTTTCCAGGGACATAAGATTCGAAAATCAAAATTTTGTAGAACTCTAGATATGATCAAAACAATGGACCAAAAATTCTGCCTAGTTTTTAAAAACGAATTTAAACATGATTAAACCCTAATTACCATCACTAATCTTCATAATAACCAAATTAATCAATTCATATGAACCCTAAACTCACTAATCTCAAAAAACTCACAAACCCTGAAATTGTGTATAATGCAGTTCGTTTTTCTCAGTTCTTGCTAATTGAAAGTCCAACCAATATCGGGTTTTTAACTGTTTTTGGTTGTTAATCTTTTTTGGATATTCTATTTGCTAATTCAACAAAGCCTTGCAAAACTGAAAAATATTACCTACTTATATGTAAAACATAGTGCACTTACCAAATTTTTATTCAAGTAATATTCAAAATGTAAAATTTAAAACTAAAAGGACTAAAAATGTAAATTCTAGGAAATTTAAATGCTTGAAATGAAAATTCTAACAAGTCTAGGGACTGAAAATGCAAATCAGCAAACTAAAAGGATCAAAAATGTAAAACTAGTAACAAACTAACCAATTTGTAACAATTTACCAAACTTTCTAACTGATTTTAAACAAACTTTAAACTGCAAGGACTAAGATGTGAAAACCCTAAAAAGATGGAAGTTTAGAGCTGTTTAGAAACTGTTTGAAACAACAAGGACCTCAATGCAATTTTTAGAACTTTATAAGCCAAAAACGGGTTTGGAAAACAAATAAGTTCGTTTGAGCTTATTACTGAACCAAATTCAATGAAACCAATTGCAAAACACTCTAAATTCAAAATAAGCAAGACCTCTAACAGGATTCTGGCTGAAAGTGCAAAATAAGCAAATAAGCCCAAAATAAGCTCTAGAACAAACTGAATAAGCACAACTTGATTTTCTTGCCAAAACTGATTAAAGAACTCAAATGATGAACGGGAAATCAAGTTAGAACAAATTTCATCAAGTATTAAGCTGGGAATTCGAATTAAGCTAAATTTGGCTTATCGTTGACCAAGCGTTGACCAATTATTTTGACAAAAAGCTGAAACACTCAAAAATCATGTAATACCATATTCTAAGTGGATTTGTGAAATAAAATGGCTTGGTTAATGAATGAAATCAAGAGATCTAAAAATCCAGTTTCAAGTTACAGAAACTTGGCTTATCTCAGCCTTTCTGATTTTTGCTTATTTCTCAATGCTTATTGAAAACTGTATAAAATGCTTTTGGATTCTGAAACTTTATGATATGAACTACAATTGAGAACTGGTTTGGTTCATTTTCATCAAGAATCCAACAAATGCAAGGCAAATGAATTTAAGAACTTTTTAAAGCAAAAACTGAATGGAAATGACCCAAACCTTTTAATGGCCAATTGCCTTTTTGAACAGTTGTTTGACTTGAAACTTACTCAAAACACTTTGTTATGACCTATTGACTAGAAATGAACATTAACTTGCCAATACTCAATACTTGAAAACTTTTCTAATGCTAATACCAAACACTCCTTTATCTGATCTTAATGAGAATTTCCAAAGACTTTTTAAGAGCTGGTTAAAGCTGAATGAAATCCTTTAGCTACCAAACTAAGTGTTCAAAATGGAATGAATAAAAGCTGTTTGCAAGTATTTATCACTACTAAGACTCAAGTAAGGCAAGGATGCTAAAAATGACTGAAATAAGGCTATCACTAGATCAACTATCAAATCAATGAGAAAAAAAGCAAAGCTAGGCTACAAACAAGTACACAATCAATCAACAACTGAGCTAAGCAACTTTGATCAGGCAATCAACAAGATTTACTCTAAGAAATATAGCATGCAATTGACATATTAAGTGGAACCAAAATCAGAACTTTGGAAACCTTTTGTAGTAACCATTGGGAAGAAGAGGAGTGCTGAACTCTCTTATCCTAGTGATAACCACCACCTTATCACTTGATCTACCAATCAACTATCAACAACAGCTACTAATCACTAGGAATGATCATCATGGCATGGAATCTTCAAAAAGCTAAGGCTTGAACTGAAATCACTATAACAGCTACAAAACTTCTTCAAAGTCAGTTATGATCATTCAATGATCATAACAAACTCAATTCAGCAACACAATGATCAAGTAGTAGCAGGGAATGAACAGTAGAGTGAATATAAAATTTGGCGGGAAAAGGAGAATTCAAATTTCATTCATGGAAATTGGTTACAAAGTTGTTAGAATGAAACTAACTAACTAACTAACTCAAGATTTTGTCAGACTCTTGAGTAGTTAGGCTAAAAAGGAAGAAAGATGAAAGGAAATTGAAAAGTGTGTGTTTTTACAATTTTAACTACTTGTTACAAATGAGGACTAGCAGGCTATTTATAGGCTTGAAGAAGGAGTTTGTTGGGGATGATGACGTGTTGAGACCAATCCTAGGTCTCCACGTGGCACAATTCTGCAAACTTGATCTTCAAAGCATGAACATGAATTGGGGGTTTCTTCTAGAGTTGATTTCATGTTAATTGGTGATGACCAATGAATTCGTCTCTCAAAAATAAGCAACTTTGGTGTTTACAACTTTTCATGAAATTCAGTCTAGCTCAAAAACGATCCTGGAAAAATTTTGGTTGCTTGAAGAAGACACGTGGCATGCTCTGAGTGGTTGAAATGAGGTCACACGGATTGCACTGTTAGGATTTGGTTATTTAATGTGGCGGCTGAGTGGATATTAAATGCATATAGCTGGCAATCCGTGTGCACTTTATACTAGCTTCTCATTGGCCCAAACTTTGTCACATGGATTAAACTTGAACTATTTTCCAATATTGGCAGATTTAGCCCTTGGACTTTGGCAGATTGCATTTAAAGGCTTGTAACTTCATTTCTTTGGCACTTTTAGTCCTTCCAACTTCATCTTTGAACAGAATTGGTCCTTTGACTTTGTTGACTTGATAGTTGACCAATTTTGACTTTGATCTTGACTTTGTTCAATATTTGCACTTTAGTCCTTCAACTTTGGCATTTTGTCAAGATAGGTCCTTGTACTTCAAATTCTTGTCACTTTTGATCCTTCTTTGTCTTTTTTCATCCATTTGAGCTTGATAATTCCTTGTTTGCTTGAAAATGTATCCTTTTACCTACACAAGTGAACACAAACATAAACATACCACATAACACTGTTTTGGCAAGATAAATTGGTATTTTGCTTCATGTTTTAGGGTTATTTGTTGATAAAAGGATATGAGTTTAAGCTCATATCAAGTCCCCTACACTTGAACATTGTCATGTCCTCATGCAATATTATATATTAAAGCTCAAATTTACATTCTCCTCATAATTAACCCACCTTGGCCATATGGAATGCAATTACACTACTTCTAAACTACATGATGCATGATTTTGATTTTTAATAATGCAATGAACAAAATACAATTCTATCTACATCTTTTTGATTTTTCTTGAAATGGTTTTGATGGAAATAACTCATAAAGAATTCAATGGCTTAAATTAGGGCTTGGGTACCATAGACATTTATCACCCTCAAGTTTTACTTTCCCCATACCAAGCTTAAAAATGAGATCATTGCATTCACAAGTAAAAAGTGCATCAAATTATTCATGGCAATTAAATGTGGAACCGGTTATTATTTGAGCAAATTGCTTGTGAGCAAATTTGTCATTTATTCAAGTGTGAAGTATAAGAAATGTAAAATCCAAAAATAAGGAAGCACGGTTTTAATCCTAAGTAATCCTCTCATCCATTACTTGAAAAACCGCTCACATCTAATACAAGTCCATTTCAAGAGCAATAAGTCATTCGCCTTATGTGTAAAATCCTAATGTCATGCTTTCATAAGTAGCTACACACTCGCTAAGGAAAGAAAAATAAAACTCACGCAATAATTTACATCCGCCATCTTTTTGAGACTTTGGATCTTCAACCCCGCAACCCGTCAAGGTAATATTGGATTGGAGCAATCTATTGAATCCCCGCAACCCGTCAAGGTAATATTGGAACTCAATAGTCACTATAATTAACACCACACTGCCCCTCTTGGGAGTCTTGTATCATCATTTTTTCTTCTTTCTTTTTCTTTTTATTTTTTTTTTCTAGCCACTCATTTTTTTTTTCATAAGCCGCTCTTATTTTTCTTTATTCCTCACAAAGAAAGTTCAAAAGAATAAAAGGAAAAACACCCGCTAAATATTGAGCATGACATAAGTCTAGTACACATAAAACGTTCTAACTTAGAATCTTAAAACGTACTCATATCAACCATGAATGATTAGACAAAAATGCATAAGAGATTACAAACCAATTAAAACCGTTCTTGATTATTTATTAACAATTATATACATGCGAAGAAAATAGAGGTAGAGAAGAGAAGGGTTTAACCACAAGTAATTATCATGAAGTTTATCTAGCCCTTTTACACTTGCTTCAACTCTATCATTTCCCATTCTCCACAAATTTAAAATCTCAAATAATGAAATTGGTGGATGCTTAGCCTAATAGACCAATGAAGGACTACATGGTTAAGGATACTAGCTAGAGAATGCTAAGATAAGCAAACTCGATTTGAGTCAAAATATCCATGGCGGGCCTAATATGTCAAAGAAGTCTAAATTTGTTAAAACCATGTTTTATTTTATTTTTCTCTTTTTATATATATTTGATGAAAAATGAAAGAAGAATATATACAATGCAAATGTGATATGCAAATAAAAAATGATTGATGCAAAAATTATGTATACATATTTTTGTTGGCCAAAGTAGATCAAAAATTTGAAAAATGTTGAAAAATCAATTTTCCATGTTATCATGCAAGACAATGACAAGTTCTAGGTAAGGTCACTTCGATAGAAGACCCCCCTACACTTAAGCTAAACATTGTCCTCAATGTTTAAGAGCATGGAAGTATAAAAACTTCCCCTACACTTATGACAATGAATAGACTTTGCTTAACCTAAGTTAAGGAAAGGACAACTATTAGTGAAATCATGTTTAAGCACAAGGTGGCAATGAAAAATCACTATAGTAACGAAGTGAACCGGATACAAGGGCCTCCTCCATAATCTCCAAAGCATGAAATGAGTGAGCAACCCTACAAACAATCATGAAGACAAAAGAAGGTCTCCCGTACACTTATCTCCAAGTCTATGCCTTTATTTCTAACCTACAACACTCTAAACCTAGTTATACGATGCTTGAGTTAATGAGTCTCTAGCTCGACTCGTCCCACAATTAAAAGTGTCTAAAACCTATCATGGAGAAGAAAAGTCTTTGCCCTTTTTAAGAAAAGTCTCCATGATGAGGTAAAACAAGTGTTCATTTATCAAAACTCCATAAATATCCCCCAGGATCAAATACATAATTACCATCCCACTTATAACACAAGTCAACAACTAACTTCCCAAGCAATGGTGAAAAGAATGAGGTGTAATTCTCCAAAAGGGTTTCCCATATGTTCTTCCCAAGGTAATAGTGTAAAGCTCTCAAATCTTTCATAAGGTTTCCTTTTGTTGCATCAGGTGGATACTGAGATGGTTTAGCAAGCTCTATGCCAGGATCAAAAATCCGTTCCTTGATGGGAAAACAACAAGTGTTGGTTGCCTTAGAAGATTCTCCTTTGTAAAGTTGAGGTTGGCAAGGAAAAAGGTAAAGGATCTTCATTCAATAGAGATTCTAAATAGAGTATGTCCCCCTCCTCATCAAGATAACCAAGAATGTAATCAAAAGGTATATCCTCCTCTAAAAACTCATCAATCTCATCAAAGATAGAATCCTCCTCATCACCATAAACATCATAGATTGGACTATCAAAAATTGGTGATCCCTCAAAACCAAAGGAAGTATGATCATCAACAAACGGAGAGTCACAAGTAGAAAGCTCATCATCACTATAGTCATCATATGTTGGTGAATCACAAAGATAAGATTCTCCATCACTAAAGTTCTCATAAACATGGTTATCATTGTGGAAAAGTGGATTGTCATATGGGATTTCACTAAGGTTTAGCTCTTGAGGTTCATGAAAATCCAATGAGGAAGTAATGGAAGCAATGGTCTCAATATGCGGTAAATCATAATCTCCACTTGAGCAAGCTTCATAAAAGTACTCATCACAAACTTCATCAAGAAGATCATTTTGTGTTTCCTCCTCATGCACAACATCAATATGTTTTACCGCTTCGGGCTCATTAGACTTTTTAGACAACTTCCCCATGTTAAACATAACTCTCTCATCTCCTACCCGCATTGTAAGTTCTCCTTCCACCACATCGATTAAAGTACGACCCGTCCTCAAAAATGGCCTACCAACAATCAAAGGCACTCTAGGATCCATATCATAATCAACCACCACAAAATCCGCGGGAAATGTAAATCTATCAACCCCAACAAAAACATCCTCCGCAATTCCCACCGGATAAGCTATAGTACGGTTGGCCAACTCAAGAGTCATCTTAGTAGGAGTGAGCTCGGGAAGTGAAAGTCTCTTCCAAACCGATAATGGCATAAGATTTATGCTTGCTCCTAAATCCGCTAAAGCCATACAATTTTCCACCCCCGGGAAATTGCAAGGAATCAAAAACCTCCCCGGATCTCCAAGCTTAGTAGGCAACTTCTTAAGCAAAACCGCGGAGCAATTTTCATTCAAAGAAGCATTAGGCAAATCCACCAATCTTTCCTTGTTAGAAAGCAAGTCCTTAATCATCTTAGCAAACTTAGGCATATTGGCTAAGGCTTCCGCAAAGGAGATATTGATGTTAAGTTGCTTAAACATCCTCAAAAAGTTAGAAACTTGGATATCATCCTTGTTCTTAAGCTTTTCTTTTCTCAATCTTGAGGGATAAGGAAGACTTGGTTTTGGTTGTGGTTGAGTGGTTGATGAAGGATTTTCCTTATTGAGTGCTTCATGAGTAGGCTTTGAAATTGGAGAAATGGGAGCATTTTGAGGTGGTGAAGTAGAGGTAGAGGGCTTGTCACAAGTAGGAGCACAAGTGGGTTGAACAATTGTAGGTTTAGGAGGTGAAGGATCCTTTGTTGTTGTTCCACTCCTTGTTGTAATAGCATTGACATTGGCCCTTGGGTTTGTTTGTGTGTTGGAAGGTAAAGCCCCTTGTGGTCTTTGATTTAATGCCATTAAAACCCTATTGGTTTGTTCCACCATATTACGTTTCATTTGATCATTCATTATCTTCTCAATTTCACGCATTTTCTTGTCAACATACTCTTGAGTCTCTTGCATCCCATATCCTTGATTTTGAAGTTGAGGGTAAGCTTGATTTGGTATTGGAGCATATGCTTGATTGGGGAAAAGTGGAAGTGGTTGATTAAATCCTTGTTGTGGTAGATAAAAGGTATTTCCTTGATGTTGAACATTGTTGGGTGCCTTGTAGTTATTTCCTTGGTAAGGTGGTCTTTGCCCTTGATTCCTTGGTAAAATTTGAGGTGGATTTTGTTGAATTTGGGTGGGTGTGTGGGGTGGGAATCCGGGTGGAGTAAGGTAGTTTTGGGATTTGTAAGAAAGGTTATTTGGATTGATATTTGGCTTGAAGTGTTCACGATGTTCCTCTTGGTAAGCATAGCATTCCCCTTGATACACTTGCACCTTATCACATTGTTCATAAGAATGGGGACCTCCACAAGTAACACAAGAAAGGGCAATGGCATTCACATTATTTGAAGAATTGTTCAAGGACATGTTCTTAAAAGCTTGAAGTAGTTCTTGTTGTACTTTCAAATTCCTCTCACTATCTCTATCCATCCTTTGAAACATCTCTTGTTGAAACTTGAGGAGTTGGTTGTCACAAGGAGTTTGAGAATTATTTTGGATAACATGAACCCTTTCTTCAAATTGATTGTTTGTTTGAACCATTTCTTTAGTCTCAATGATGTCCAAAGCCTCTTGGTAGGATTTAAGAAGAATATTCCCTCCCGCGGAAGCATTGAGTGAATCTTGGTGGTGAGATTTAAGGCCGTTATAGAAGATATTGATTTGGTGAACATCATCCAATCCATGATTAGGGCATCTCCTCAATAACTCACTATACTCTTCCCAAGCATCACTAAAGGATTGACTAGGTTTTTGTTGAAAGCCTATAATTAAAGTCCTCAAGGCCATGGTCTTATGTGGAGGAAAGAACTTGTTCAAAAACTTAGTGGTGAATGTGACAATCCGTCAAATTATGGTTGATATTTTATTCTCAATATTACTTAAAAACAATTTACAATATGAACTCACATATTTTGGGAAGAAATTTGGATTTACGTCTTGGAGTAGCATCGACTACGTCTAAACCGGAGGATTCAACGTTACGTGCTTACGTTTACATACACCGTCTTTGGTGACAGTCCGACATTTCAGAAAATAAATTTATCTGAAAATATTATTTTGGAGTTTTAAATTTGTGTTGGTTCATAAACTCACAAATTTACGAGAAGAGATTAGGACTTACGATTTTATTTTAACGTCCTTTACGACTAAACCGGAAACCTTAGGATTACGTATTTACGTTTTCGAACTCCGTTTTTGATGAAACAATTTTTATTGGATTCGTTTTATGACGTTGATTCATAATTTATAAAAACGTTTTTCGTAAAACGACCCGAGGGCACGCAAATCGAGGAAACTAGAATCGAGGAGTACCCGTAAATAAATGGGATGAGACAAGTGGGACACTTGTCCCACCCCATCAAAACCGGCTAACACTACAACTTAACACACTTGGTGTCAAATTTTAAGCTAGCTAGTTACAAGTGTAACTTAGCTTACACCTTAAGCCTTTCCACTCACACCTCAAAACTAGCTAACTAAAAACCATACACACATTTCACTCAACATGCAAAACCACTTCTCTCTCCCTCCTTCTCCATGGATGCCGTCCCAAAAAGCTCCACAAAACACCCATTTCATACAAGTTTTAACCATAAATATATGTATAATTAACATATGTTAATCTCCATTCAAAAGATGAAGATTGGTGCAACTTATAACATCCATGGAGGTGTTTTCATGGTGTCATAGGGCTGATTTTCCACAAGGAGTTGATGAAGATTGGAGGTCTTGATGATGGTCTTGGCTATGCACAAGTTTCTCCATCAAAAATCCATGTTTTGATCAACCTACATCATCATGGTGGTATAAAGATTGTCCTCCTCAACTTCTTATTATTTTGATTAGGTAAACTTGTATTTTATTTCCTATTGTATATATTTATGATGATTATATGATGATGAAAATGTTATGTGGGGATTTGTTGTTGATAAACATGATTAAAAAGGTGAAAACCCATATGAAACAAGGTTAAAATCTTGATTAATTTGCATGGCTGTATAAAACAGTAAAGAACCAAGTGGTAAACTGATAATATGATGAAGTAGAACCCATTTACAGTAAGCTATGGGTCTTGTACACATGTGAGAGTTGGCCATGCAATGGAATCAAAATAATGAGTGAGATATGATCAAAACAAGTTTAGGGTATAAATCTGAAGTTACTGTTTTGGACGATTTTTAGAAAATACTTAAAGATGATTCAACAGTAGCTATAGGAGAGTTAAATGTAGCAAATATCATGTAGTTTATGTGATAAAAATTTGAGCTTCTATCTCCATGTAGAACTCAAGATATGACATTTTTGGTGAAGATGAAGTTAAAAATCAGATTTTTGGAAATTAAAGAATAATACTATTATATAAGCACTCACATTTTAATATATAAAATGTAAATAAAAACCCACTAACTTATAAAACTTATTTATATAAATATATAAAAGGTGTAATAAGTGTATAAATGATGAAAATGGAAACTTGTTAAGTTTTATAAGTTATAAAACTATAAACATGATTTTTACTACTTTTTCGGCTATTGCCGTAAAATTAACATTTTTGTTAAATAAAACGTAGATGGTTGGACCCGTCTAATGAAAACTTTATAAAACTTATATACTGATATATAGACATGTATAAAAAGTAAAACCAATAAAAACCCGAACTATAGGACAAACGGACATTAACGAGCTAAGTAAATACATTGGGCTAATAATTGGACTAAATAAGATAAACACCCATAAAAAGAACTTATTGGGCTTAACCCATTTGGGCCCAACTTGAAAGAGTATGTACTGATAATATAAGTACAAAATGGATTAAAACAAGTTAAAGAACTTGTAATAATTTATTGGACTTAAAAACACGTAAATAGGTAAAACTAGTAAACTGGTATAAACGTTATCGACACATAACACTAAAATGAGTAAACGAGAGTATGTAAACCCACTTGATCATCATATATAAATAATCATCATATGTATACATAATTGATATTTTTATAAAGTCATTGGACAAACGTCTAAGACCGAGTATTATTTGTCTAGGTTTCCGTGATTGAAGCACGTACCGTACGTCCGAATTGCCGATAACCCGCCTTCCCACATCAACGTGAGTTCATAGCCTCGCACTCTTTTAAATGTTTTATAAATGCTTTATAAACCCGCGAGGGAGATAACATGTTAGTTTTTATAAAAGTTTGGACACCATTTGTCCCGATTGTTTGTTTATTGATTTGGACCCGAATGATTGAATGACCCGATTGTATGACCCGATAAATGATTAAAGGACCCGATAGATGAAATTAAAATGGATTATTAAAGTTAGGTTATGTCACTAAAAGTCCCATTAGCATGAATTGTGAACTACCGGGAGTTGGTAGACGCTTATGCATTTAATAGTACTATTTAGGGACGATCACCCCAGTTCGCGCCTTGACGGTTGATCCCCGTCGTGCCACATTGATTGGTAAGCGAATTTATGTATGAGAAGATTTCCAATAGCGTGAACTTTGTGACGACACGCTACTTTAGATGGGCAAAATTGGTATCGGGTTAGCTACCCGTTGTTGGTTTAGTAAGGTAACAATGTCATGCGGCTTATAATAATCCAATCACCAAAATATTACTGGACGCTCCGAATTACGATGTATTGCCTGACTAGCAATACTGGGTCATACTATTGATATTATGATTGTATTTTGGTTTTCATAACCATATTCATATAACGGTTTTTATTTGATTTTATACAACGTCGTAAGACGTATTGTATGATGTTTTTACGACATTGGCTCGTATATTGATTTTAAGGCAAATGCCTATATTATGATTTTCGATAAGAATTTGTATAAAATGATTTTGGCTATTTTATGGCCTATTATAAAGATTTGTATAAAATGATTTTGGCTATTTTATGGCCTATTATAAAGATTTGTATAAAATGATTTTGGCTATTTTACGGCCTATTACAATGATTTGTACGAATTGATTTTCGGTACTAATTTTATACCAAAGTTATATTGATGGAATTTACTAAACTCTATGAATTCACTCGGCATTATCGCTGACCTTTTCTTTTAACATGTTTTATCTCAGGTACTTGAAGGTAATTCTCAGGAAGACAACAAGAATTCATGGCCCGCACTTAAACAATATTTTTCCATTCAAACACTTGTAAAACTTTTGTATGAAATGAAATGACTTGGGACCTATGTAACTTTGATATTTATGAATGGAAATGATTTATTAATAAACGACGCGATTTTTATGCGTTGTCTATGATGTGAGTAATGTGCTATCCCGTAACACCAACTAGTCTTCCGCTGAACTGAGTTGTATAAATTTGGGGGTGTTACAGTTTGGTACCAGAGCTCTCGTTATAGAGAACGAAAGATTTTTAAAACTAAGGTTTTGAATAAAACTTTTCAAAATCTTTTAACTATAAACATTTTTCTAAAAATGTCTAAAAATCTTTTGACTATAACGGTGCCGAAGAATTCCCGAGTTACCGACAAGGCCAAGACTGAGAAGCGTTATTTTAATATATATATAACTTGGATTATATATATATATGATGTAATTTTATTACATGATTGATTGATGATTACTTTGATTTTTATACGAGGTATTTATACGACGTCGATTGTCACAAGTAACCCTAAAATCCCCTAGTAAATTAATCGAAGCTATTCTCGTAGGAATTCTAGCTATCCTAGATCTAAACCAAGTTGCGGATATTAATGATCCCAGCAAATGGTTGATATTCGCAGAAATGTAGATATTAGTTGATTGTGATATTGAAAAAGAATTGGCGAGATTAAATCTGATATCGATGTCATGACGATCTTTCCTTATAGAGTGGAGTTTGACAAAACGTTATCACCTGGAAAGATGTCATCTGATTCGTTGTCATCCAATTCTTAAATTTGAAATCGAAAGGGTGAATGTTGCACTTGAGGCTGTTATTGGAACCATTACCCAAAAGCCTCATGCCACTAATGCCTTTCCGAGAAGTCTAGTAGAATGATCAAGTCATTTCATGCTAGTGACTCATTTGATAATTGTTGTTGTAAGAGATACAGGATTGGAAATTAAGTGTTGATTCATATTGAGATTGTATTGCCTTTACAAGGCCGAAGAATAAGGTTGTAAGTATTGGAATATGAGATAGGATATTGCCTTGAGTATGAGTTGATTAAAACTTGAATAAAGTAAAACTTAACCTATGTGGAATAAGAGATTGTTAAGAGGAAGTCGTTAATTCCTGTGATAGAATTATGAGATTTTAATTGATTATAGGTTTGTGTTAAGGGCTGTTCCTAGGCCATTGTCCACTAATGAGGATGCCCAGTGTCCAAGAAATAAATTGAAGAAATCTTCTTCTAAATTGAGACCGATGGATCTTCTGGGACATGTGGAACACCTAATGACTCTTGTAGATTAGTATTCATTATGGTATATTTCAAAAATAATCCCTAACTTAACTGAGATATCAGTTGGTAGGATGAGTTCTGAGAATTGTATGATATAGTGACACGCAATGTGTTACGCTACAATTTTGACTTGTTTGTGATTAATGAAAAGACTACCTTCGATTGCTAAATCCTACATGTATAGATGTTATCTATCTTTTATTGCTTCATCCTAATGTTCGCATTAGTAAGGCAACCAATGAACAAGTACTCATCTTGATTTGAGTTACGTTGTGAATTATTCTTCGTGAGTGCCATCAAGGTCATGAACCTCATGATTATTTGGCCAAAGCTCATTTCCTAGCATATCGTAGTTAGTTCTTGGTGAACCACTCTTCATCACTCCTTTGCAGATCACACATTGTTTTTATAAAGTTAAAACGGTATCCTTTGAGAAAATTTAATTTTCATCACAATAAGGATTATTCAAAGTGAGGTTTATAAGTGATTGATATCAAAATGAAGTTGTTTATGAGACGCTTTGGAAACTTAATTATTTTCATAACAAAGAAAATCTTTGTAAATTTATTCTTGATTCTTATTTAAGAATTAAGCATGAAAAGTTTTTATTATAAACATGGACGATAAAATTTTGACGAACTGAGTATTGCATCGTTAGTCTTGAAATTGTATATAGTTGCGCGCCTACATACAATTTGGAATGGACTATGCAAGACTGATTAGTAGTCACCATAAAACTAATGAATAAACACTACATTTTCCTTGAAGATTGCGAAAGATTTAAATTTTATGAGATCTGCAAGAAGTGAAAAATAGGGACATATTGTTAGGAACACCTACATATGTGCCTGTAGCATCTATTCTTCTGAGTTGAATTTACTCATCTGTGGAAATTTGTCTTATTCGACAAATTGATATTCTGTTCTTGTCCAATTATCCCGTAGTGAGATTCTTAGGAAAAGTATTTGATTATTGAGTGTTGATACCCGACTGGATGTATCGACGTTCTTATCATTTCTTTTGATTTGATTTCATTTGAATGACCTGGGTAACGATCCGAGGAGCTTTCGAATGCGTACTCAAATTATGAAAACATGGGATATATTCATATTCATTAAATGTTTTCGTCTGTATCTGATTTGAAACTCTATCGCGTAGATTATGCGTTGACCTTACTCTTTTAAGATAGTTATGTTTCCTGATATCCTTGAACTTATGAAGGATTATGAGTTATTATTAGTCTTTTGAGAAGTTCACATCTTATCGACGGCAACAAAACTGGAAAGTTGATAGTGCCAGTAGAATGGATTGATTGATTCTGACATGATGACATTGTCTTAATTGATGGGAACTCGGATAGAATTCCCCTAAATGATAAGATGTTGATTATCAAAAGTGATCTAAATAATTCTTGACGGATGCCCGTATCCTGTATTAAGACTTGAAATTATACCATGAATGGTTGTGAACTGGTCATAGATATTATAATCTAGAAAGAACCTAATATGAATATACTAAAAGATGTTTATGTTACGTAAAACTTTAGTAAGTATTTGTTGATGGCGAATTACCTAGACCTTCGCCACTAAGGCAAGTAGAAATTGGTATTGGTTATATTTCCGGTGTTGCACTTGTGGCTTGTGCACTGTACGTCAGCACCATCTAAATTAAAGGAATTACCGTACAACTGAGAAAGTTGTCGGAGAAAGATTTTATTATACCAAGCCTGTCATCCTGAAGAGCTATGGTGTTATCTTTCCTTATATTTATAAGATTACTGTGACTGAGTAAATTGACAATCGAAAACGATATCCATAACTCGAAATGGAAGAATTGTTCGATCATTTACAAGGTTCTAGCAAATTTGATCCATAGCATGGTTATCATCAACTTCGCATCTGCGAAAGAGATTATCTATTCCAATCACTACATTTGGTACTTGTAATGAACATTACGAGTTTCATGTTATGTCGTTTGGATTGACTAATGCACAAGTAGTATTCATAAATTTGGTGAATAACGTGTGTAAGCTGTGAATTGATAAATTCATGCTTGAGATCATTAAGGACCAATTGTTTGTATATAAAAATAAGAATGAGTTAATAATTATTTATAGACTGCCCTGAATTGGCCGAACAGTGTAAACCTGAACCTTGAATAATTAACACGTGATTAAAGACTTGAACCTTTACATGATTTGACCATGTGATTAATAGATAATGGAAAATATTGACTCTTTAAAAATTAAGAGCCCTTTTAAGACTTTGGATTTTACCAAAAAGAAATGGAAATATATTTTGACAAATATTTTAACAAAGGATTTTTAAGGGATTATTCCCTTATACACAAACCATTTAACTAAACTTCTGTTTAGGGGTAAATGTTTGTGTATACCTCCAGATAACTTAAAAAGGATTGAGGAAAACCATTTAAACCATAACTTGAAAACTTAAAACGACAATTTTTGCTTTTCAACTAAGAAAACTTTGACCAAAGTATAAATAAAGGTTTTTCGAACATTTACGAATCTTATTAATTATTTTCGATAAATCAACGAAAATCTTATTAATTAAACACAAATTTATTTTGAACATTTTATATAATTGGTCGAACTAAGAAATTTAAAACTTTTACATTCATGCTTCATAAAAATTAACTAATAATTATTTAATTTACATATAATAATTATCGACGCTTTAGACGCCGAATTGAGAAAAAAAAAAAAAAAAAAACTGATAAAAAAAATGATAGTAAAGACGAAACTAAAACATAGAAGATATGAAGAAAGAATTTTGAATAAATACGGTTGTGATATTTATTCCATCAGGAAGATGAACGTAATTACTGACGCCTAATATAGAAAGAATATCTGAGTGAATTGTGGACATGATAATTATATCATCATGAGAAGTGAATATAGATACCAACGCATTATGTAGAAAAGATAAAGAATCAATTAAGATGTATTTCTTGATAATGAAGGTGCAAAATAAATTTCAAAACGATATAAAAATAAATGATGTTTGTAAGAATGATAATATAGATACTAAAAGAGGTTCGCGGCTAAAGTGAACCATTAGAATTAAGAAGCCGATGGCATTAAATGATTAAAAGTCCATTTGTGACTATCTAAATGTGGAAGATTGTGAGATATAGTTATGTTGGAATTTGTAAGTATAAGTATTCTATGTATGTCATCTTTGACTAAAAGTAGCTTTGTCTGAAGAAGTTGTACTAATGGCAATTATGAAGGCAGACATCGCCTCATACATTAGTAAACGTCTAGCTATTGCAAAGGTCATCATCTGAATTTGATTCGATTTGGGTCATCGTCGACAGACTAACCAAATCTGCTAATATCATTCTCGTTAATGATAAATGCAAAAGAGTTATGTAAACATAGCGTGCATGTATCGATCATCTATATCAAGATCCTCGCTTCGCATCGAATTTCTAGAGATTTGCTCAGAAATCATTGAGAACGAACCTTGATGAGAGTACTATGTACCACCCCAAATCGAAGGGACGAGGTAAAGTAACGATACAGAGTAATATAAGTGTTTGTATGTTTGAATGAATGACCTTTGGTAATAGACCGTATAATCGTTTTCCTTTGGAGAGATTACCATTGATAATCATCGTATTAGGATTGAGATCGAATCTTGTTAGGATCTAAATCTTAGAGCATCTATAAGCAGGAGTTGTGATGAAGACATCCGACATACCCCCACTGTGAGTTGGACATGTCTCTTAGGTTTAAGGTTCCCTATGATGGCGAACCTATCCTTGCAAAATACCCGACCCGCGAGATCTGAAATGATTGTTGAAATTAGGATTTGATTATTAACTGCCGATAGTGGGCATGAGGTTATTTGAAAGTGAAATGTAGATCTTGAAGTGCCAAATGGGTAGCGAAGTTATGCCACAATTTTTAAACTTGGGAAAATGAATTCATGATCTGACAAATCATGGGATATAAGTCCCCGTTGTTTGGGACCATTGAGATGATGTAAAAGTTGGGATTGAAAGGCATATAAGCTGGATCTATCAAGTGAAAATCTGGTTATTCTTAGTAGAGCTTAGATCGGCGAAAAGTTGCATTCATCAAAAACCCGTGAACATCATGGATAGAGAAAGTAAGTCAACATTAAGCCTGATCTTATCCCCGTAGTTATGTTTGATGAAACTCGCGTATTGTAATTGCACTTGTGAGAAAAGACCGGATGTGGAAGAAATACCCACATGGCTTTAACTCTATAAGAAGCGAGTAGTAAGGTAAGATGATCTTTGAGGACAAAGATCCTGTTTAGGGGTAAATGCTGTGACAATCCGTCAAATTATGGTTGATATTTTATTCTCAATATTACTTAAAAACAATTTACAATATGAACTCACATATTTTGGGAAGAAATTTGGATTTACGTCTTGGAGTAGCATCGACTACGTCTAAACCGGAGGATTCAACGTTACGTGCTTACGTTTACATACACCGTCTTTGGTGACAGTCCGACATTTCAGAAAATAAATTTATCTGAAAATATTATTTTGGAGTTTTAAATTTGTGTTGGTTCATAAACTCACAAATTTACGAGAAGAGATTAGGACTTACGATTTTATTTTAACGTCCTTTACGACTAAACCGGAAACCTTAGGATTACGTATTTACGTTTTCGAACTCCGTTTTTGATGAAACAATTTTTATTGGATTCGTTTTATGACGTTGATTCATAATTTATAAAAACGTTTTTCGTAAAACGACCCGAGGGCACGCAAATCGAGGAAACTAGAATCGAGGAGTACCCGTAAATAAATGGGATGAGACAAGTGGGACACTTGTCCCACCCCATCAAAACCGGCCAACACTACAACTTAACACACTTGGTGTCAAATTTTAAGCTAGCTAGTTACAAGTGTAACTTAGCTTACACCTTAAGCCTTTCCACTCACACCTCAAAACTAGCTAACTAAAAACCATACACACATTTCACTCAACATGCAAAACCACTTCTCTCTCCCTCCTTCTCCATGGATGCCGTCCCAAAAAGCTCCACAAAACACCCATTTCATACAAGTTTTAACCATAAATATATGTTATAATTAACATATGTTAATCTTCATTCAAAAAGATGAAGATTGGTGCAACTTATAACATCCATGGAGGTGTTTTCATGGTTTCATAGGGCTGATTTTCCACAAGGAGTTGATTAAGATTGGAGGTCTTGATGATGGTCTTGGCTATGCACAAGTTTCTCCATCAAAAATCCATGTTTTGATCAACCTACATCATCATGGTGGTATAAAGATTGTCCTCCTCAACTTCTTATTATTTTGATTATGTAAACTTGTATTTTATTTCCTATTGTATATATTTATGATGATTATATGATGATGAAAATGTTATGTGGGGATTTGTTGTTGATAAACATGATTAAAAAGGTGAAAAACCATATGAAACAAGGTTAAAATCTTGATTAATTTGCATGACTGTATAAAACAGTAAAGAACCAAGTGGTAAACTGATAATATGATGAAGTAGAACCCATTTACAGTAAGCTATGGGTCTTGTACACATGTGAGAGTTGGCCATGCAATGGAATCAAAATAATGAGTGAGATATGATCAAAACAAGTTTAGGGTATAAATCTGAAGTTACTGTTTTGGACGATTTTTAGAAAATACTTAAAGGATGATTCAACAGTAGCTATAGGAGAGTTAAATGTATCAAATATCATTTAGTTTATGTGATAAAAATTTGAGCTTCTATCTCCATGTAGAACTCAAGATATGACATTTTTGGTGAAGATGAAGTTAAAAATCAGATTTTTGGAAATTAAAGAATAATACTATTATATAAGCACTCACATTTTAATATATAAAATGTAAATAAAAACCCACTAACTTATAAAACTTATTTATATAAATATATAAAATGTGTAATAAGTGTATAAATGATGAAAATGGAAACTTGTTAAGTTTTATAAGTTATAAAACTATAAACATGATTTTTACTACTTTTTCGGCTATTGCCGTAAAATTAACGTTTTTGTTAAATAAAAATTAGATGGTTGGACCCGTCTAATGAAAACTTTATAAAACTTATATACTGATATATAGACATGTATAACAAGTAAAAACCAATAAAAACCCGAACTATAGGACAAACGGACATTAACGAGCTAAGTAAATACATTGGGCTAATAATTGGACTAAATAAGATAAACACCCATAAAAAGAACTTATTGGGCTTAACCCATTTGGGCCCAACTTGAAAGAGTATGTACTGATAATATAAGTACAAAATGGATTAAAACAAGTTAAAGAACTTGTAATAAGTTTATTGGACTTAAAAACACGTAAATAGGTAAAACTAGTAAACTGGTATAAACGTTATCGACACATAACACTAAAATGAGTAAACGAGAGTATGTAAACCCACTTGATCATCATATATAAATAATCATCATATGTATACATAATTGATATTTTTATAAAGTCATTGGACAAACGTCTAAGACCGAGTATTATTTGTCTAGGTTTCCGTGATTGAAGCACGTACCGTACGTCCGAATTGCCGATAACCCGCCTTCCCACATCAACGTGAGTTCATAGCCTCGCACTCTTTTAAATGTTTTATAAATGCTTTATAAACCCGCGAGGGAGATAACATGTTAGTTTTTATAAAAGTTTGGACACCATTTGTCCCGATTGTTTGTTTATTGATTTGGACCCGAATGATTGAATGACCCGATTGTATGACCCGATAAATGATTAAAGGACCCGATAGATGAAATTAAAATGGATTATTAAAGTTAGGTTATGTAACTAAAAGTCCCATTAGCATGAATTGTGAACTACCGGGAGTTGGTAGACGCTTATGCATTTAATAGTACTATTTGGGGACGATCACCCCAGTTCGCGCCTTGACGGTTGATCCCCGTCGTGCCACATTGATTGGTAAGCGAATTTATGTATGAGAAGATTTCCAATAGCGTGACCTTTGTGACGACACGCTACTTTATATGGGCAAAATTGGTATCGGGTTAGCTACCCGTTGTTGGTTTAGTAAGGTAACAATGTCATGCGGCTTATAATAATCCAATCACCAAAATATTACTGGACGCTCCGAATTACGATGTATTGCCTGACTAGCAATACTGGGTCATACTATTGATATTATGATTGTATTTTGGTTTTCATAACCATATTCATATAACGGTTTTTATTTGATTTTATACAACGTCGTAAGACGTATTGTATGATGTTTTTACGACATTGGCTCGTATATTGATTTTAAGGCAAATGCCTATATTATGATTTTCGATAAGAATTTGTATAAAATGATTTTGGCTATTTTATGGCCTATTATAAAGATTTGTATAAAATGATTTTGGCTATTTTATGGCCTATTATAAAGATTTGTATAAAATGATTTTGGCTATTTTACGGCCTATTACAATGATTTGTACGAATTGATTTTCGGTACTAATTTTATACCAAAGTTATATTGATGGAATTTACTAAACTCTATGAATTCACTCGGCGTTATCGCTGACCTTTTCTTTTAACATGTTTTATCTCAGGTACTTGAAGGTAATTCTCAGGAAGACAACAAGAATTCATGGCCCGCACTTAAACAATATTTTTCCATTCAAACACTTGTAAAACTTTTGTATGAAATGAAATGACTTGGGACCTATGTAACTTTGATATTTATGAATGGAAATGATTTATTAATAAACGACGCGATTTTTATGCGTTGTCTATGATGTGAGTAATGTGCTATCCCGTAACACCAACTAGTCTTCCGCTGAACTGAGTTGTATAAATTTGGGGGTGTTACAGTGAAACCATCCCATGTGGTGATACTATCGGGTGGTTGGGTGTCTAACCAATGCTTAGCGGGTCCCTCTAGTGAAAATGACACTAACATCAACCTAATAACCTCATGGGGAACTCCATTATGCTTAATGGTATTGCAAAGAGAAAGGAATCTCTTAAGGTAATCATGAGGATCCTCATTCTTGTTACCATAGAAAGGTGATTGTGAAACCATAGTAATCATAGATGTGTGTAGCTCAAATGTGTTAGCGGGAAAGTCGGGAATCTTAATAGCACTAGCATATCCATGAATATTGGTTTGCATACGTTCCAACAAAGAGCGATTATCAATAGCCATAGCTTCTTGTGGTGGAGGAGTCAAAGCACGATTCTCGTGATCGGCTTGATGGACGGTGGTAGTCTTACTCTTTCTCTTTTTCTTCCTTTTCGGAGGAAGAGGTTGTACACCAATCGGTATTTGTGCACGCCCGCGAGTGAGCATGCAACTCAATACGAGGAATGAGAGAGAAGCTCTCGTGTGACTTTGAAGAGAAATGGATTATCCTCTTCGAGTTTCAATATTAAATATCCACAAGGAAATAACAATATACGTATGTACTACTTGGGTGCAAGACCCCCAATGAAGCCTTCCTTCTTAGAATACTTACAAGTGAAAGGGGGGTTAGGTGGCGCGAAGCACTTAAGTACCTATTGACCCTTAGATGGCATTTTATAGCACATCGCCTTTCTATTCACTTAAATGTTCGTATTCTTCGAATTGTTGCTTATTGTGAGTATTTATCTATTCTTGCTTTATTTTGTTTGATCGATACACGTGTCAAGGACCAGAACGCCCCTCAACACGGTGTATTGCCTTGGCAATACTTATGGAGAATATGTAGATTGGTTGTTCTTATACGTATACGTATTTACTTATAATAATATATGGAAAATATTTTTGTATTTATGAGTTTTTTAAGAGAAAATACTATATGTACATAAAAACCGAGAGAATCCAATAATATATATTTTTGGGTGCACTCTTTTAGGAAAAAGATTGCTTTTTGGATTTTTTTATTTTTTTTTGTCAATTATTTAGGAAAAGAATTGTTTTGTTAATTTTTTAGTTTTTATATATTTTTATATTTTGATTTTTTTATTTGTTTTTGATTTATGATACGTAAAAATAACGTTCACAAAGTGAACGGATCCCAAAAGCCAATGAAAACCGTTAATCGATAGTCTCTCGTAAAGTCAAAGAACCGGCAGCGGCGCCATTTGAAATTGTGTATAATGCAGTTCGTTTTTCTCAGTTCTTGCTAATTGAAAGTCCAACCAATATCGGGTTTTTAACTGTTTTTGGTTGTTAATCTTTTATGGATATTCTATTTTCTAATTCAACAAAGCCTTGCAAAACTGAAAAATATTACCTACTTATATGTAAAACATAGTGCACTTACCAAATTTTTATTCAAGTAATATTCAAAATGTAAAATTTAAAACTAAAAGGACTGAAAATGTAAATTCTAGGAAATTTAAATGCTTGAAATGAAAATTCTAACAAGTCTAGGGACTGAAAATGCAAATCAGCAAACCAAAAGGATCAAAAATGTAAAACTAGTAACAAACTAACCAATTTGTAACAATTTACCAAACTTTCTAACTGATTTTAAACAAACTTTAAACTACAAGGACTAAGATGTGAAAACCCTAAAAAGATGGAAGTTTAGAGCTGTTTAGAAACTGTTTGAAACAACAAGGACCTCAATGCAATTTTTAGAACTTTATAAGCCAAAAACGGGTTTGGAAAACAAATAAGCTCGTTTGAGCTTATTACTGAACCAAATTCAATGAAACCAATTGCAAAACACTCTAAATTCAAAATAAGCAAGACCTCTAACAGGATTCTGGCTGAAAGTGCACAATAAGCAAATAAGCACTCTTCAATAAGCCCAAAATAAGCTCTAGAACAAACTGAATAAGCACAACTTGATTTTCTTGCCAAAACTGATTAAAGAACTCAAATGATGAACGTGAAATCAAGTTAGAACAAATTTCATCAAGTATTAAGATGGGAATTCGAATTAAGCTAAATTTGGCTTATCGTTGACCAAGCGTTGACCAATTATTTTGACAAAAAGCTGAAACACTCAAAAATCATGTAATACCATATTCTAAGTGGATTTGTGAAATAAAATGGCTTGGTTAATGAATGAAATCAAGAAATCTAAAAATCCAGTTTCAAGTTACAGAAACTTGGCTTATCTCAGCCTTTCTGATTTTTGCTTATTTCTCAATGCTTATTGAAAACTGTATAAAATGCTTTTGGATTCTGAAACTTTATGATATGAACTACAATTGTGAACTCGTTTGGTTCATTTTCATCAAGAATCCAACAAATGCAAGGCAAATGAATTTAGGAACTTTTTAAAGCAAAAACTGAATGGAAATGACCCAAACCTTTTAATGGCCAATTGCCTTTTTGAACAGTTGTTTGACTTGAAACTTACTCAAAACACTTTGTTATGACCTATTGACTAGAAATGAACATTAACTTGCCAATACTCAATACTTGAAAACTTTTCAAATGCTAATACCAAACACTCCTTTATCTGATCTTAATGAGAATTTCCAAATACTTTTTAAGAGCTGGTTAAAGCTGAATGAAATCCTTTAGCTACCAAACTAAGTGTTCAAAATGGAATGAATAAAAGCTGTTTGCAAGTATTTATCACTACTAAGACTCAAGTAAGGCAAGGATGCTAAAAATGACTGAAATAAGGCTATCACTATATCAACTATCAAATCAATGAGCAAAAAAGCAAAGCTAGGCTACAAACAAGTACACAATCAATCAACAACTGAGCTAAGCAACTTTGATCAGGCAATCAACAAGATTTACTCTAGGAAATATAGCATGCAATTGACATATTAAGTGGAACCAAAATCAGAACTTTTGAAACCTTTTGTAGTAACTATTGGGAAGAAGAGGAGTGCTGGACTCTCTTATCCTAGTGATAACCACCACCTTATCACTAGATCTACCAATCAACTATCAACAACAGCTATTAATCACTAGGAATGATCATCATGGCATGGAATCTTCAAAAAGCTAAGGCTTGAACTGAAATCACTATAATAGCTACAAAACTTCTTCAAAGTCAGTTATGATCATTCAATGATCATAACAAACTCAATTCAGCAACACAATGATCAAGTAGTAGCAGGGAATGAACAGTAGAGTGAATATAAAATTTGGCGGGAAAAGGAGAATTCAAATTTCATTCATGGAAATTGGTTACAAAGTTGTTAGAATGAAACTAACTAACTAACTTACTCAAGAGTTTGTCAGACTCTTGAGTAGTTAGGGTAAAAAGGAAGAAAGATGAAAGGAAATTGAAAAGTGTGTGTTTTTACAATTTTAACTACTTGTTACAAATGAGGACTAGCAGGCTATTTATAGGCTTGAAGAAGGAGTTTGTTGGGGATGATGACGTGTTGAGACCAATCCCAGGTCTCCACGTGGCACAATTCTGCAAACTTGATCTTCAAAGCATGAACATGAATTGGGGGTTTCTTCTAGAGTTGATTTCATGTTAATTGGTGATGACCAATGAATTCGTCTCTAAAAAATAAGCAACTTTGGTGTTTACAACTTTTCATGAAATTCAGTCTAGCTCAAAAATGATCCTGGAAAAATTTTGGTTGCTTGAAGAAGACACGTGGCATGCTCTGAGTGGTTGAAATGAGGTCACACGGATTGAACTGTTAGGATTTGGTTATTTAATGTGGCGGCTGAGCGGATATTAAATGCATATACTGGCAATCCGTGTGCACTTTATACTAGCTTCTCATTGGCCCAAACTTTGTCACATGGATTAAACTTGAACTATTTTCCAATATTGGCAGATTTAGCCCTTGGACTTTGGCAGATTGCATTTAAAGGCTTGTAACTTCATTTCTTTGGTACTTTTAGTCCTTCCAACTTCATCTTTGAACAGAATTGGTCCTTTGACTTTGTTGACTTGATAGTTGACCAATTTTGACTTTGATCTTGACTTTGTTCAATATTTGCACTTTAGTCCTTCAACTTTGGCATTTTGTCAAGATAGGTCCTTGTACTTCAAAGTCTTGTCACTTTTGATCCTTCTTTGTCTTTTTTCATCCATTTGAGCTTGACAATTCCTTGTTTGCTTGAAAATGTATCCTTTTACCTACACAAGTGAACACAAACACAAACATACCACATAACACTGTTTTTGCAAGATAAATTGGTATTTTGCTTCATGTTTTAGGGTTATTTGTTGATAAAAGGATATGAGTTTAAGCTCATATCAAACCCTAATCCATCATAAGAGAAATTACATGATTAGATTGATTAAAATCATTAATAGAACAAGTGTTTTGAAGGTTTTACCTTAGAAATCAATGGAAGATCTTATTTTTGAAACCCTAATTGGCCACCATTGTTGAATTTCGGATAGAAGCTGTTATGGAGCTTAAAAATATGATTATTTTGGTTATGGATTGGGTTTGGTTAAGTCCTAAATGCCCCCTAATCCCATTACAAGTCCATTGGGGCCTATTTTCGGGCTTTTCCTTCTTTCTTTCTTTTAGCCGCCCAAGCCAAAGCCTAAAACCCCTATTTGGCCGACTTTTATACTCCACCTACTGTAAATTAACTATTAATTATTATTACCTTAAATTCCCTTAATTTATTTCAGCTCCTAAAGGCCCCGAAACCTCAAAACCGCAAAACTAGTCAAATTTACGCGTATACCGTAAAAGACGTAAAAATATACAATTTTATAAAAACTATTAGAATATAAAATAAAATATATAACTTAGTCCTAAATGACTTATAACCATGCCGTATATTCTTCCCGTGACTAAATACCTCTTCCGAGACCCCTAAATGCAAAACCTTAAACCGTAAAAATATGATTTTCTATAATACATATACGTATACGTAAAATCACTAAACAACACAATCTCATTTCATAGTCACTACAATGTGAGCTCATGAACATGAAACCATCACACATCGTTTCACTCACAAGGTACCCCGTACCCGAAACGATATCCAAACCACAATCTATACACACCAATTAGCACATAAACACGTAAAGACACGTAACTTGCACAAAATAAAATTAAGTGACGAACCTCAGAACCGCGGTTGTCACATCACTCCCTCCTAATAGAAATCTCGTCCCGAGATTTACTCCTTAGGATCAAACACACAATCAACAAATCATATGTGGATACTTGTTCTAAATGAACTCCTCTCATTTCCATGTGTACATTAGTTTATGTCTCAAATTACCACATATACTAACCAACAATATTTAAATTCATTCCCAAACTCTTGACCTCACAGCCAATAAATCTCACAAATGACTCTTTGATAAAATAAAGACTCTTATTAACACAAATCCCGAATAACCGTACATGAAAATATGCATTCTCAAACAACATTTACCAATCTTAATACATGAAATATATCATGTATACAACTCAATTCCTCCAGGTAATTCTATTCTCAAAAACTACTGGTCCAATCTTTCAAAAGATCATAAAGTGGACCTACAAAACTTGACATCAACTTTCCCTTTTAACAAAACATGCCACCCATTACTATAGGTGAAACTTCCTACATAACTTTGTCACTAAACTCTGGTGATTTCCTCTTTTTCAACATATCATCTCTTGTTACTCTCATCCTTTCCACAAACACCATTTCCCCATTAGTAGTCTCTTTCACGAATTTTAGTCCACCATAAGGACAACTCACCTTATCCTTCCATATTGTGCCTCAAATGGCATTCATTAACTTCTAGTATGATAAATATCATTATATGAAAACTCAGACATCGCTAACGAGTTTCCTACATCCCTCTAAATCAGTCACCCAAGCTCTCAACACGACTCCTATACTTGTATCAATCTCTCACTTGCTCATCCTTTTCCAATTAGCTGGATATACTCATATCCAATCTTGTTCAAAAACTCCCTTTAGTCCGTACCCCAAACTACTTAAAAATTCAAATTTCCTTTAAAAACTGACCTACGACGGTCTTTCACATATCCATTAGTTCATCACAACAAGGCTCTTCCAATCCAAATCAACTTATGATCTATACATATCACCAAAAGGACGGTTCTCTTAGTTAGTCTATCAACTGCCATCCAAACCCATGCTACAACTACTTCCATTAAATTTGGATGGCTCATTAGTAGCACCTATACACTTCTTTTTTCACTTTTCTTAATGAAGGATTTTTTTTCCTTGATACTCAACACTTCCTTTATACCTACACAATATCTTACCTTCAAGGTCATAGCCCTCCTCATCTTGTCTTAGTTAGACCAAGCCCTTCGTCTCTTATGACACATCACATCTATAACTCCTCAACCATTTGAGGATCGATACTAAGCCTTCCAATCAAACATTATAGGTCAGTACCATTTCCTTTCCACACAACAACAATATTAGCATGCTTAGTGCCTTAGTCTACTCATTAGGCTATACCAAAGTTTTACCTTCGGTTCCTATCTCGACCTATTTCATTCATGATTTGAATCTATCCACACTTCCTTTTTCTTCCTCAGCTCATGACATACATCACGATGTCATGCTTCCCGTCTTTTAAATCATCTATACCTCAAAAAAATTTCCATGTAGCTTCACTTGTTTTTCCTCATGATCAGTTCTCCTACTCCCTCCTAATAGGGACATACTAGAGTTTTATGTGATCCCATGCAGATCACACTCTCATACTATACCCATATAGCTTCCATTTGTCTAAACTAAGACATATTTTAAATTCTTATTCGAATCTCATACTTCTATTTTGATCTTGCACCCAACATGAGGTACTTTCAATCATCATCTTCTAGGTACTTGGTTCTATCCTTCCATGGTTCTCCCTAATTCCTACTCTATCCCGTCCAACAGAAATTCCATACTTCATTCATCAAATCTATGGAAATCGCTAGTGCATTGGATAATGCATAACTGTCTCTTCCAAAGATCTTTCATAACACCTTTACAAAATCGACTCTATAATCACTTCTCCATGAACTTATTCAGCTCGGCTTCACTACTCATCCCTCGATATTGATTGCCACAAAAATTCTATCCGCGTAGTCACTAGACTCCCCTTGTTACCTCCACGAGTTCTTAATCTCCCATGTTATGTATTCAATTCATCACGATCCACTAGTTCATCTCTTTGTAACTCCACTACAGTACTCGATCTGTCCTTCTTCGTCACGAACCATACATAGGTTCCCATCATAGTGCTTGTCAACATTCCAGTCCTTGCAACTTCTGTGACTCCTTCAAAATCTCTTGCTTCCTTCTAGCAGCCTGCACGTAGTCCTTTCAGATCCTTGATTCACGATGTAGCTCTTCATGCACTCCTTCTTGTCTCTATGATGTTACCTAGGAACTTCACACTACCCAGTAGCCTCTAACTTCAACTCATCTACCATAATATTTCTAAAGGTACTTCAACCCCTCAATGGCTCACTCTTCCTTACTTATTGTAATCACCATTAATCAGCCTCCTACCAATCATTCTTTCACATCCATGTTTCCTTCACGTGTCTACTACTACATCGCCTCCATAACTATACCAATTCCTTTGCGTGTTATTTTCGCAATCTTTCCATTAGTAGAAAATTTCTACTCTACCCTCACATCCGCTAGAACTTTCATCAATCTCCTAATGGTACTTCAACCAACTTCTCATAGCATGACATCTCGTTCCCACGACTAGTCAACTAACTTTACTTACTCCCTTATTCTCGTAACCAATCTAAGTTTCAAAACTCCACAAATCTTAATCATTCCTTCAACACAACCTTTAAACCAAAACACATCTCTGCATTCTAATATCTAACCATAACTAATACTACCCAACTCTATCCTTTCATCCTAACGTTTCCACAACCGCATAACTAAATCAACAATTGACGTGTACCAAAAGAATTCCAAACGATCGCGTCCCATAATAAATATAGGGTAAACCGGAAGATCAACCATAATGAACCCTAGCCAAAACAACTGAAAATGAAACAAGGTAATCCAAAAGATTCAATGGAGTGTGCCAACAACAAAAAATTAGACTCGTCACGGTTAATATTACCAAATTTCGATACCTCAGAAAATTTTAAACTTTCGCCCCATTTAGTTACTCCTCATAAGAACCAAACTTCAATATTATTAAAATCAGTCATACTCGTTTTGAACAATAAACTCATCTTTTATCTTCATTATTTTATCAAGGATATCAACTAGTTAGTATACTACAATCTTATTCTAACCATTATCTTGTTTACCCATATTAAACTTATTTCACTTGTTATAATGAAACCAATACATGTTTATAAAATACAGTGTTTTTTTTTCATTTTATTCTATATTATTATTATTATTATCTTATAAAATCTATTTAGGCTGGTTATAACTAAACTACTACACGTTTACAAGGTGTGGTGTTATTATTATCATTACTATAATAAAATCTCCCTTTTTACTCTTTTCGTCTAGTTAAATACTTCTAAAATTTTAACTCCACTTAAAAGAAATTTTGTAAAATTTCTTTACCCCTTTAAAATGTATTATCACATGTTACATAGAAAACTAATCCAATTATTTTCAATACAAATTTTTTTATAACTTACTACAACAAACATAAAAAAAGATATGTAAGTCACGATATCATACCATACACTTACAAATTATTTTCAAAGTCGTTTTCCTATAATTAGCCAGACTTATTTGCAAGAAAATTTAGTAGTTCTCATTAATTAAAATACATACCCGAATGTAGACACACATCAAAAGACTCAAAACGTCGTTGGAACTCCATCAAACTCCAGCACCATAAAACACGAGCAAACACAAGGTACGTTCAAGTTATAATAACTACTGAACGACCATATATCATAACATAACACGTACTAGTATATATACATCCGTATATATATACCTATTAAATCACCCAAAACATACTCGTTACCATACATGTTAGATCAATCAATCGCGTCATACACTCGTTTTTTCCATACGAGTAATCGCCATCTTACAACAAGGCATAAAGCCTATCACTAAAACCAGTCCATACCGTGTGACCCCATAATCACACAACATGACTATAACCCAAAACATATAACACACTAAAAAATATGCATACGTTCGCAACCGTTACATAAACCCACATATTATACATATTCACAAAATCCACATCTCATCATATACAAGCATGTACTAACCCTCTTTCATACAATCATACTTAGGAACCCATTGAAGTTGTGGTACTTGTATAACTATGTTGGCCACCATACTTATACAATTACCCTTTCCTCAATGCACTCCCTCCTATGATGACACTTATAAGAATCAATACAACATATAACACATAAATCCATCTACTCACATAAGCTCATAACCACATAAACAATAAGGTCCAAAACTCCATCTATTAAAATAATATAGTCAAACTCTTGGAATACATAAATCCATAGTCTAGCTAAAACAACATAGATAAACTCCAACACAACATCATAATCAGTTATAAGCCATGTTGCCCATAAGAGTGGAAACAACTTAAAATCCTTCCTATCCACCTAATCCTAGTGACTCAAATCACCACATGATTCTTAGGGAACATGACTTAAACATCAAAAGAAAACACTATACATTACGTACACCAAATAACTTACTATGGCGAAAGTAATTTATATATCAAAAGTAAAACAGAAATTAACAGGTGACTAAGTATGGGCAACTACAGTTCAACTCATACTAGTCAAAATTCACAAAAAAATAAAATTTAGGAAAATATAATCAAGACCACACGTAATCCTATGACGCCTATATGCATGGATCCTTAAGCTATAGACTAGGCTAGGCAACCTACTTCTCTATAACCATTGTCTCTGATACCATTATGTCACACCCCACCATGGCAGAATATGGGGCGCGACGTATGGATATCATCACAACAATAGCGGTCTATAGAGATAACTAAATGAAATGGAAATATCATAAATGGTGACACAATGTCATGAAGATTTCTCAAACAATGCATGCGTCTAGGTAAGTAGGTAACAGGTCTACCTCTTACCAAAGACATACAATTAACAAATAACAAACATATAGGTGTCTACAAAGTATCACTTATTCAAACATAAATAAAGACTAAAAGGAAAGGGGGTTCCTCTAAATGCAATCCTAAGCCTTCCAGCTAGCCACTCATATACTCACGTTTAACCACATTCTCACCTGAAAGAGACACTAAAACACGTCAACATAAAGTTGGTGAGAGTCATAGGTTTAGACTCCAACGCCAAATCAGTTATAAGTTGTGAATAACAACCATTAACAAAAGAACATATGGACAATGTGCTACAATTATGTATTAACAACTAGCACTCAAGATTAACCAATCACCACAAATCCAAGGCTCCAAGCCTTACCAATAACCACAATTCCAAGGCTCCAAGCCTTACCAATAACCATGGTCCCATAGGCGCCCATACACCTATGAACCAATCCCAAGGCCTCGCCTTGTCAACATCCCCTTGGTACCAAGTCAAACCACAACAACTGAGACGGTACGTGTCCCCCGATCCAAATCATAAACACAATCAAGAATCACATAGCAGTTAATCACATAAGTGTACACACAAGTCCATCACAAACCATAAAAACATTCACAGCATTCTTTACAAAATCATACAGTATCTCTTCCATCCCATCTGGAAATCAAATCATAAAAAGACATAGGACTATGAAACTCACCTGAACAAGCTTCTCCAAGTACCCGCACTCTAGCACAAATCTAAACACACAAACGTATACAATCAAGACATAAAACACATACCAAAATAGCTCATCAATCTATGTTGGATATCTAACCTTCTCCTACAAATTAACCCCATTTATATGCCATAATCATCTCATTACACCCCTCTATAAAGCCCTTAACTTTGTTTAGTTCATAACTCGTCCTGTTAACATTTAACCCAAAACAGTCCCGTTTTTCACACTCTGTATTATGATCCAAACGCCCACCAAACCTAAACGACATTCCTTGTAATGAAGACCCCATAAACTTATATGTGTTAGATAAAATATCAGCCCTTGCCCCAACATCAAAGCTAATCTTAAGTCCCCGATATACAACTTATACTTTCGCCAATTCAAATTCTACCGATTTTGAACATATGAAATGTTTGTTATGATCAGAGGGTCTTACCCTATCCCATTTGCTTAGACCTTCTCCAAATCTTTTATTTAATATATGATCTAAGTCTCATGTTCATTTTACGCTCCAATTATAACCCTAAGTACCCCAAACAATTCAAAACATAAAATGAAAACAAGCTGATCCAAAAACTGTTTTGACACCCGACTGATGTAACCTGTTTTTGACCCACTTCTCGTCCTCCAATTTAGTTCTCATTACTCTCATTTGAAAGCTAATTCAATTACCTTTACAGGGACATAAGATTCGAAAATTAAAAGTTTGTAGAACTCTAGATATGATCAAAACAATGGACCAAAAATTATGCCCAGTTTTTAAAAACGAGTTTAAACATGATTTAACCCTAATTACCATCACTAATCATCATAATAACCAAAGTAATCAATTCATTTGAACCCTAAACTCACTAATCTCAGAAAACTTACAAACCCTAATCCATCATAAGATCAATTACATGATTAGATTGATTAAAATCATTAATAGAACAAGTGTTTTTAAGGTTTTACCTTAGAAATCAATGGAAGATCTTTATTTTTGAAACCCTAATAGGCCACCATTGTTGAATTTCGGATAGGAGCTGTTATGGAGCTTAAAAATATGATTATTTTGGTTATGGATTGGGGTTGGTTAAGTCCTAAAGGCCCCCTAATCCCATTACAAGTCCATTGGGCCTGTTTTTTGGCTTTTCCTTCTTTCTTTCTTTTAGCCGCCCAACCCAGAGCCCAAAATCCCTATCTGGTCGACTTTATACTCCACCTACTATAAATTAACTATTAATTATTAATACCTTAAATTCCCTTAATTTATTTCAGCTCCTAAAGGCCCCGAAACCTCAAAACCGCAAAACTAGTCAAATTTACGCGTATACCGTAAAAGACGTAAAAATATACAGTTTTATAAAAACTCTTAGAATATAAAATAAAATATATAACTAAGACCTAAATGACTTAAAACCATCCCGTAAATTTTTCCCATGACTAAATACCTCTTCCGAGACCCCTAAATGCAAAACCTTAAACCGTAAAAATACGATTTTCTATAATACATATACGTATACGTAAAACAACTAAACAACATCATCTCATTTCATAGCCACTACATTGTGAGCTCATGAACATGAAATAATTACACATCGTTTCACTCACAAGGTACCCCGTACCCGAAACGGTATCCAAACCACAATCTATACACACCAATTAGCACATAAACACGTAAAGACACGTAACTTGCACAAAATAAAACTAAGTGACGAACCTCAGAACCGCGGTTGTCACACTTTCCATGTTAGGACTTTTGCATTCGACTCTTCGTGTTTTAGCAAGGGGGTGTTACTCTTGAGCTAGGAAACATTGAGGACAATGTTTGGTTTTAGCATGGGGGAGTCAATCGATATAATCGCTTTTTGTCGTGTCCAAACGTAATTGTTTTTTTCTCGTTTTTCATAAAAGTTTTAAAATTTTCAGTGTTATTTTAAATTGTAATAAAGAAAATAAGTTCTTTTGACACAAATGTAGGCTTTCCGTTGGAGAAAATTAAAATAGTTTTTTACTCAACTCGGTTTTTACCTTAGTTTTTCCTTAACGTGTTTAAATCAAGTTTTGCTAGGCTTTTATTTAGGGAACTTTAAAACGCGAAAGTCTTAACTCATACGGGTTTAAGAACAAGAACTTTTCGCAAGTTCCTATAATTGATCCTAGAAAGTCGTTTATCAAGGGAACTTTAAAACGCAAATTCCAAAACATGAAAATTTCTAAGAAAATGCAAGATCCTATAGATGACTTAAAAACACAAAACTTTGATTTAATAGGCTAAGTATCCATTGATTTCATATTTTTGAAATTTTACAATATGGAGAACAAGAAATGATGAATTTTAATCATAAGTTTTTTAAGTTAATTATTCCTTGTATAAGCATTTTTGTGTTTGCTTTAATCTCCTCGTATTTATTTTTCACGCTTGAATAAATAAATTGCTTAATAAATGAAGTTTTTAACGGTTTAGGCTTAATATCTTAACTCGTAACTCCTTCATTTTCTTCCCTTGTAATTAAATTGAGAACACATTAAGGGTGTCAGCGTCATGGACTTTTGATCATGGGATTGCGGAAATTTGGCTTACTATACATATCATAATAATAAGAAGAATAAATAAAAACATGTTCTCTATGAGCCTTCGGGTGGGAGTCATGTAGCACTAACCTTGTCATTTGAGCCTTAGGGTGTATGGCATGGGGACGTGTTTAATAAAAATGGCTTCATCATCATGAGCAATAAGGTGGGATGGTGAATGTTAATTCCCTTATTTTTTGTCCAAGGAGCCTTCGGGTGTGGATTATAAATAAGGAGCACTTTTACATCTTAAAGAGCCACAAGGTGATATGATGTAATTGTTTCTAACTCCATTAATAAGGTCAAAATTGACTTTGGATATTTATTGTTGCCTTAAGTAGTCATATTAGCCAAATTTCGGATCCGGGGATTTATCCCTCAAATCGTGTTAAGTTATCCTTGATGTGGTCTATCTTTAGTGACAACGGTTTTTGAAGTCGAGGTTAGGTTTTGAGTGTTGAGTTTACACCGTTTTTTCTTTCATTTTTGGACTAATAAATATCAAATAAGACAAATGAGCCTTTGTGTGAATGACATTTAAAATCTAGAGATACAATTAGGAATAAAAGGAGATTGAGTTTAACACAAATTACTTGTATGAGTTGGTCTAAACTTTGGGACTTATGATTGACAATGATCTAGTTTTTAAACTTGGCATGGAAGAGTGAAAAGTCGAGGACGATGAATCTATTTGATTTTTATGATCCTAAAGTTATTTTTCAAATAATGAAAGCATTACAATATGTCTTTGCAAAATAAAGTCTCAAAAGTCAAATAAAAGTGTAGTTAGTAGTTTTATTTTTGCATGAGGACACTGCAATTGCTTAGCAAGGGGGAGTTTGATATGAGTGATCTTACTCATATCATTTATATTAAAGAACGAACAATAAATGCATAAAATGAATGAAAATGGCATTGTGTATGTGTTTTTGTTGTTTAATGTGTGTAGGTATCGAAGTTTCACGAAAACTGGCAAAAACGACACAAGATTTGAAGGATTATCAAGAAAGCCAAAAATCAAGTCGATTTATTTGGGGATTTAACTTTATCAAAGTATATTAGGCCTAAGTGGGTCCCACTTCAGTTTAATGAGCTTTAAGCCTATTTATGAAATATGTTGCAAAAAGTTAACCAAAATCCCAATTCCAAGGCCCTAATAACACGGATGGAAGTAAATATCACTTTTGGGTCCTAAAGCCCAAAGCAAGAAATAAGATGAATGGAAGTTCTTGGATCAAAGGACCAAAAAAAGGGAATTAACGAATGAAAAGTGTTTATAACTTTCCAAGTCAACAATTTCAGCCAAAAGCCCATTAGGGATTGCATCAAAATGGACGGTCAAGTAAATAGTTAAATACATCTCTTTTCACATTTGGTCAAACCGATATCTACACATACATCTTATCGATACAAACAATGATAACCCATCTCTCTCACCAAACATTATCCAGATAGATTTTTTTTCACCCAAACCCTACAAAACCCAAATTGGGGGTTTCTAATCTAGAGCGTGTGATGATACACGCGCTGGACATTAATCCTCATGTTTATAGGAACTAGATGATGGAGTATACAAGGCCACGTGACATCCTTGACACCTCATTCTTCTCTGTGATTGGTTGATTCGTTTTCCACCAGCAAGAAGAGCCAATGATTGGCTTCCACATCAGCATACAAGAAGCACAAAAAAACACAAAAATCGCCACGCTGGCGATCTAAGGGAATGAAAGTGTTTTTCAGTTGATGGATCAAAACTAACAAGAGAGAGAACAAATCGAAGGCCAAGATCAAGTTTCAGCATCAACACCACACCTCGGGTTCCCTATATAAACCCTCATCTTCTTTGCAATTTTTATACCATTTTTAGTTTAACTGTTATGATGTTTAAAATAGTGTAGGATTTATTTTTCTTAATGTTGTAATATTTGGATTTTTTAATCAATAAAGTTTAATTTCTGTTTTTCTATATATCTCGTTTTATTGCTTTTCAATTATTCTCGAAAATTATAATTAATTGTCCTAATAAACTATTAATCATTGTGATATGTGAATAATCTTATAAGTTTTTCTATAGCTTATTAAGATTATTTTTAAGCTAAGATTGGGACTCGTTTTATCCACTGATAAATCGATTTAAAAAAAATAACTGTCGGAAATATTCATGGTCCGAATGTGTTTGATGTAAATGGTGGTGAGACGTGATGTGATGCTTGGTTCGATAGTGGTTTGTCTTGACGTGTAATGGTGGGTATGGTGACGGTATCGTTTAGTCCATGTCCGCTCAGCGCGCGACTTCTACATCAACTGGATCGTCAAAATAGTAAGATTTTTTTTATTTTTAGTTTTTAGTTAAAACTTATTTTTGGTTTAATCTGTGATGAAACTGTTTTATTGCTGCATTTTTATGATTTTCCTGCATTCCTATTTGCTTTATGCATTATTCCTATTTGCTGCATTTTTATGAAACTGTTTGAGAACTGCTGATTTTGGTTTGTTAGAAGTCTAATAAAGTTGATTTTGTATCAACTATTGATATATCTTTTAATCTGATATAGAAGTTTGTAATCAGCTATTTGATTTTCAAATCTGTTAAACGTTTTTTGAATCTGCTTAAACTTATTAAATTGAGTCATGCGATTCAACGACTTAAAGAGTATGATGTTTGGAGTCTGAATTCGTAGTATGTGATCTCAAGTTAGCTGTCGTTTGTTTTAGTTGTTGATGTTCGAATTTGATAAGGGTGTTTGGTTCTGAATGTTTTAATTTATTTAAAGTTGTGTTATTATAATAGAGGTGGCCTTTATAATGTTTGCTGATTAGTGATGTTGCTATCGGTAAACGTTGAATCTGATTGGTTTTCATGTTGTTATATAGTTGATATGTCAGTATAAGTTTATAATTAGTTTGTGCCTGAACTCTTAGTGTTGAGAGTTTATTCGAGTTGGGGTTCGACTAGGGAATCATATAGGGCTGCTGTATTATTTTTGATTTATTGATTCAATTGTTTAATTAGTTTAAGAAGCTTTAAGTTGTTGATTCTATTAATAAACTGAATCATTTATATTCGACCTAATGATATAAATCTGTTGAAAGGAGATTTGTATTGCTGAATCAGTTTGATTTGCGTAGATTTTGATTGTTGGATCTGCCTTTACTTGTTGGAGCTAGTTTTTTGATGTTGCTTAAACTGAATAATTGGTGGATTTAGTCATACCTGGACTACTTTGTAGTTGTTTTAACTAATCTATTACATTTTAGCTACCCAAATGTATTATTTGGGTACTGTGACTTTTAATCTGTCATAGTGTTTCTATTCCAAAATTATTCTATCAAGAATCTGTCCAAAAATATTAACCAAAATAAAAAAAAAGACTCGAACCCATGACCTCCTGGTCAGGGGCCAAACGCATTAACCATCTCATCTAGCACATTGGTTGTGTTTAAATACTGATTTGATAATTAATATAGCTTAATTAAAGTCGACTGTCAGCTTTTATTTTAGTATTAATGCAAGTTTTCATTAATTACTTTTTTAAATCATTATTTAATATTTACTTATTTACTTTATACAGTTTTAAAGAAAAAAGAATAATTATAAATAAATAAAAACAAAATAAATATATTTTATTAATTTTAGAAATTGAAATTATTATTAAAATTAGTTTTTTTTAAATAAATTAGATTTTAATTAATTTAGTTTTAAATAAAATAGTTTTAAAATAGATTTTGTTTATAAATAGTAAAAGTTAATTTTAAAATTGTTTAAATAGATTTTTAATAGTGTAAAAGTATATTTAATTAAATAGATTAAATTTGAAATAGATTTTAAATAGATTTATTTTAAATAGTTTGGAAGTTTTAAATTTTAGTTAATTGTCTATTAGATTAAATATTGGGATACGATTCAGGCACTTTAGGATTTAAAAAATTGTAGGATTAATTTAAGATTAAAAACCGAAAATCAATTCGAATCAATCGTCCAAATTAATACAAAACGTCTCAAATTCACAAGATCCTTGTGTACAACGCACTTGGATCGCTCACGTATTTAATTGAATTCGTCTTTGGCTTATTTATGGATTATTACCTTTTCCAAAGGGTAATTTCCGAAATTTGCCCTATAACGTATCTAATTAAAATACACCGACGTTTCCTCAACACATCAAAGATCAAGAGGTAAAGAGCCTAGAGCACCATCACCACAATCTGAGCACTCATCTGAAGAAGATAGTGATGAAGAACAAGCTCAGAAGGATAAGGAAATGGAGCAACAAATTGATTCCATCATGAAGTCTTACAAGAAGATTTACAAACCCACCAACAAAAACCTCCGAACTTCATCTAACACACGAAATCGATATGTTGAGAGCCTTCCAAGTTATGATACACGTAGGCGTGGGGAGAGTCCTTCAAGGTATGATCGACGTAATCCAACACATGTTGAGGGTTCTGCACGTTATGATCGACAACCTGCTACATATGATAATCAGAGGGTTGTTACTGTTATTGGGAATAGGGAAACGGTTGGTACTCAAGTGGTTCAGCAAAATGGGATTCAGTGCTATAACTAGAACATATTTGGGCATATGGTAAAGGAATGCAGAAAGCCGAAACGAGTTAAGGATTATGCATATCATAATGAGAAAATGCTGCTATGCAAGAAGATGGATGCAGGGGTCAAATTGTGAGCAGATGAAGGAACAATGCTTGATGACACTGATGATGAAGTCTCTGACCAAGACTCGAAGCACATTACTCATACATGTCAAAGGTTGAAGAAGTTTTCAAAGTCACTGAAGATGACAATGTTCCTATCTTTGATATTGAGCCAATCGATAAGGTACAAACTGATGGCGAATATAATGTGTTTGGTGATACTCATGAGCATAGTGAGCTACCCACAACCATTACTGACACATGTATGATGGAAAAGGTTGATAGCAATACCACACCCGATTCATCTGACATGTGCAATAATGAGTCTGAGGATGATCAACATGCAAATGAGTATGATGATGATGAGGAGCGTATTGCGCTTGCTAATTTAATTACTACTTTATGAAAAGATGTCAAAAAAACTAGAAAGAGTCAAAAGAAATTAAAGAAGGCAAACGCTACGCTCACTCAAAATTTTGAAGAAAGCAAAGATGTAGTTATAAAACCTAGTGAGCTTCTTACAAGCTGTAGAGCTGAGCTCATTCAAAAAGACAAAGAGCTTGCACGATACAAAGGGAGTGTCATTACTACTGTAAACGATGTTTTTGAAACTAAATACAACAAAACTCTTAAGCTTTTAGAACAAGAGAAACGTAATTATAACACCTCTTTAAGTACTGAACGACACAAAACATATCTTGCTACCACTAATGTGATTGAGCTAACTCAAAACATTGGTTTCCTTCAAGAGGATAAAACTAAACTAGTCACTGCGAAAACGGAAGAGGTTTCAAACGTGCAAAAAGATTTCAAATCTAAATAAGCTAAAGACATTGACAAAGTCATGGAACTTGAATTTCAAATTGATTTTTATAAGAAAATTGTTTATAAAACAAATCAATCTATTCAAACCATGAGAATGATGGCACCTTGTTCGTTTTTCAAGGGTAACGCTAGTTTTGCTAGTCCTAAGTACCTCGAGCAAGCTCAATCTAAGAACCCGCGCCTGTATCTTGAGGAGTCCCAATGGAACGACCTTGATTGTCTTATTGTTGGGCCCGATAGTGATGAATCACTAACTTTTGAAGAGGAGAGTAGATCACCAGTATATAAAGACTTTGTGAAACCATATAATTATTCTTATAAAAATAGTCTTTACGAAATTTTCAACCGACAAAAACAGAAGTCTCGTGAGCAAATATTTTTCAAATGTGCACACATAAGAATTAAATGGAGACAGGTTTTTTCCACTAAGAAAACTAATGTTTCAAAATATATTGGGTACTTGCCGCATCAAGATTCTATCAACAAGAGTAAGCAAGCACTTAGTATTCTTAAAAGAAACATTCAAAATTTCAAAAAGGTTGTTGACGATGATTGGAAAAAATGTGAACTTTTACAAGGCGATAAAGAAATTCCTCATGATATAACTGTGCTTATGAAAACTATTTTGATTTCACTTGCGGAAAGAACAAAGAAACATGCTTTGGAATTTGAAACGTTAATAGAGCAAGAACTGTTTGACGATTTGAAATATGTGGAATCTCTTGAAAAATAAATTGACGACCATCAACCTGAAAGAGACGAGTTTTCTATAGCATATGATCTACTCTTGAAAGAATGCCTGTCCAAATATATTACGTGTGTTTATGTTACATCTTGTGCTGATATTGATGAATATTCTGATGTTGCATGCAAATATCTTGATAAAGTCAAAGAGTGTGAACATCTTAAAACTGAGCTTTCAGAAAATGCTAACAACAAGGAGTTTATATTAATTAAAAACCGATGTGATTTCCTTCAAAAACATTGTCACTCACTTGAACTTGCCTTGGAAAACAAAGTTGGAAGTTTTTCACATGATACACCTTTGGAAGTAAAATTATCCGAGTCATGTCGATTACTAAATGAAAAAAAGTCTTGACATTACGGATTTAAAAGCTCGGTTACAAGAAAAAGACACAGGAATTGAAGCGTTGAAGAAACTCATTGCTAAGATGGGTGGGAAAATTATGGAACCTAGAGTTGTGAAACCCATTGCTAGACAACCCAATGCGTACAAGGCAACTAGACCCTCTGTCTTAGGAAACCCCTCAGCTTTCTTAAAATTTTCATTTGCAACATCTGGGTTTGCCCCCAAGACATATGGGAAGGATAGATTACCACATATTCGTCTCAAAACGGTTATTCAAGCACAAAGCACAAATGTGATCAAACTAGGGATGTATAAATTGGTCACTAAACCCATACAAAACAAAGATAGTCAATCACCTCAGACTTCTAGGAACACTAATATACGTGTGTCTTTTATGACAAGAGTAGTCTTCACAGCTAGTGTTAGCCGGCCTCAGCTTAAGATCACTCAACTGAATGATAAGGTCTGTTAATACAAGAATCAAGGGAAGATGAAGAAAGTGTAAGACCACCCTAGGAATTTAAATGTTTCTAAGAATAAAACGTCTGTAATCGCATGTAATGAGGATTTGTATGATTTGACTGCTTTGAATGCTTTGAATGTTAAGTTTGTTTGTGTGAAATGTGGAAAATGTGTTGTTAATGCTAATCATTCTACGTGTGATATGAATAATGTCAAAGGCGTAGGTACTAGACCTAAGAAGAAAATTGTGATGCCTATTAGTGCTAGTAAACCCAAACGCAGAGTGAACCATTCTGGTGCAACCCCGCCTAAGAAAAGTATTGCATTAGACTCCAGTACTAAGAACACTAAAAGCCGAATTAAGGAATTATATAAGTCTTCTAGCAAGTCATGGAAATGGCGGTTGGCTAATCAATGTCCACCAGGATATAAATGGGTGCCTAAGGTTAGAAAATAAAATATGATAACGAGCGTTAGTGTGCCTTTTCAAGTTGAATCTACGGAAACTAATTGTTCGGAAATCACAACTAACATGGAATCAGATTTAGGAAATGCTCCATCGTGTTCTAATTCTTCTACAGATGATCAAACTAATTATCTTCATACTGGACTCCGGGTGCACCAAGCACATGACCGGGAATCTCAAGCTTCTAATTAACTTCATGGAGAAGTTCCTAGGTACGGTCCGATTCGGAAATGAACACTTTGCACCGATCCTAGGATGTGGAGATTTGGTTAAGGGGAATATCACGATCATAAGGGTATACTACGTCGAAGGGCTCAATCACAATCTTTTCTCGGTTGGTCAATTCTATGATGTTGATTTGGAGGTTGCTTTCAGAATGAAGACATGTTTTGTTTGTTGATCCCAAACCTAGATCGATTTAGCTTTATGTATACGAGATTAGATCAAGTAATACACTTAGAGAAACCTTTGTATATGCTTATGAATTTAAGTGTTATATGGAATTTAACACTTAAACAAGAACACACAATGATATAAACAAACTTTCACTTTGATTATCAATATCAAACTTGCTTACAATGAAAGTAGTTTACGAATGAAAACATATATGAAACAATAACCTAAAGGTCTTCTTTTATAGACATAAGAAGCCTTGTACAATAATCTACGTATCAGCTATTCTAGGTAAAGATAAATACAGAAAATACAATGTTGTTCCTATCTTTACTAGAAGTAATCTAGAATACAATAAACGCATAGAGTATATCTTCCCATCAGTGCTTGTCTTCAATGTGTCAACGCTTGACTTTATCTTGTCAACGCTTGAGCTGTCAGCGCTTGTTTTGTTCTTGTCAACGCTTGTATTACTCTTGTCAGCGCTCAAGTGATCTGGCCTTAATTTATTCCCAACAATCCTCCCCTAAACTTGATATCCACTCTTATGATCAAGTTTCTGAATAAGCATTAAGGACAAGGAGGAATCTTACAAACCTTCTCATATTGATAATGAATAAATCTAATCAAATCTTTTGCCACGTCACTTGAATAATCTATTTCCAGCTGAGTGTCCTTCATCTTCTCCAAAATAGCTTTGGATATGAAATACTGACCATCCACAAGTAGATACTCAGCAAACTTTGTAGAACTCAAATGGTAAACACCAGCAGCTGAATATAACCTCCATTGAAGACCACTGAGGTCATCTTCAAGATCCTTCCAAACAGTAGGATCCTCATCTTTTGGTCCACACATTCTTTTGAATGTGGACCAAAGTTTTATTCCATTAGCTGAAGTTGGTGCTTTAGCCTCATACTTGGTCTCCAGCAACCTCCAAAGGTCCACCAAGTCTTCTCTATCACAACTTGCAAACAAAGATATAAGACTGGTAAAAGTGTGTACCTCTTTGCCATATCTGCCAATCTTCCAAAACCCACATTCATCTTCTTCATAGCTCACAATTGGGTTCCTGGAATCTAATGGTAACACTTGCACCATATCTGAAGCTTCTAAAGGTGAGAGCTTAAGGCTCTTTCTGATGACAGCTTCACTTGGATATAGTGGATCCATATCTTTGGGAAACTTAAATGAAATTCCCTTCTTCACTGGCCTGGGAACAAACATAGCTTTCTTGAGTTCCATTTCTTCTGCAAGTTCCTCCTTTCTTTCATCTGAAAGAAGTCTGAGAGTGTTTGCTTCCTCCACTCTCACCCAAATAGGATAAGCTCTGCTTTCCAACTCATTAAATGTCAAATCCCTCAACTTCTGATATGTCCATCCAACTCCATGACATCTGAGCAACATAAAGTATAGCTCCCTTCTATCCCTTTTTCAACTTGAGAGAATATTACTTGCCTTGTGTTTCAAAATTACCTGGCAATCCTTCTGAACTCTAAGAAGAATCTCCAAACCCCATATTTGATCTGAAATGGTCAAGTCTGGATTCTCCATACATCTTTCTTCCCAAGCATTGTACATTTGAACCACCTCTGGCATGTCAAAGTCAACCTGCAATTTCAATTCTCTCAGCTTCTCCTTAGCCAACTCATCCCCATACTCAAGCCTTTCTGGTTCTATAATCATCACACTTGAGTCTGAGCTAGCTCCATCACTTCCTTCTTCTGAAGTCACAACAAATGGTGACTCTTTCACCTCCTTTCTATCCTGTTCCATAATTTGTGCAGCTAATCTTCTATCAAACTCAACTTGAGCTGCATCCTTTGGAACAATCTCTTCTACCAGTATACCCTTACCCTTATCTGTTGATGCAATGGTTGGTAAGGTAGATGGTGATACCTGTGTAGAAACCTCCTTGATGATAGATGATGACTGGGATACATTACCTTCATGTGCAGGTCTGTCAACGCCCAAATTTGTCCTATCAGCGCCCAAAATATTTCTGTCAGCGTCCAACTCTTCCTTGTCAACGCCCAAATATCTTCCCTCAGCGCCTTGTGTAACCTCTCTCAACATAGCTGTAAATGATAAATTTAAGTTGGTAGGAGAGACTAAGGACGTATCAAAACCTGTTTGTTTCTTCAAAGTTGTAAGGGCCTCAGCAACATCCATTGATTAACCATCATGACTGCCCTTATCACTCAGATTTATTGGATCTTCCTCCCCTTTGGAAGATTCCTCCATACCCCTCCTTGCACTAGCACTCTCCAAAACAACAATCCTCTCCCTCAATTGCTTGAGTTCAAGACCTTGTGAGCTGACAACTTGTACTAAGTCTGCATTTTGCTTTTGCAAGCTAATGCTGACTGCCGTCAATTCCAAAAGAGTCATTGGTTCCAGTCTGCCCTCTTCTGAAATGGGAATTTGACCTCCCAAGTCAGATTCATTGGGAAAGGATGAGGACTTAATGATGGTGGGACTGCCTTGGTCAGCTTCTAAGCCAGAACCAATAGTCCCAGCCTCATCCAGGTCACCAGCCACACTTGTGGTGGTGGTTCTCTCTGCTACATGGCTAGGACCACCAGCGGAGAACACTCCAGTAGTCATTTGGCGTTTCATCAACCTATATTCAGGGGGTGTGGAAGATGGTGTGGAATAATGGGTGGATGTGGGTTGTGGAAACCTTGGTTTCCGGATCTTTTAAGCTACTAGGAATGCATCATGTTCATATGATTATACAATCAAAGCGGAATTAGAACATGACACATAAACAAGGTGTTTAGGCACAATAACATGGATTAAAACAATTGGGATGTTCATTATATTAATAACAAACATCCACTAGACGTGTATACATTGAATCCCACGTCTAGTGCACACACACGTTTAGGTTTACATTGTGAATGAATTGAATGAATAAAAACCTAAGACTCTTGTTCCTTTTATAGTGGAAGGAACAGAATCTACAAGAGATAAAATCAAATAAACATCTAAATCTTTTATTTAGATAAACTATATATTGTGTATATCATATATAATATACTCAATATATTCCCCAAATAGAATTCTCCATCAAATCCATCAGCGTTGACTTTTGTTGACTGCGTTTGACTTTTTTGACTTCTGTCAACGCCTACATTGCTCTTGTCAACGTCTATATTACTCTTGTCAACGCTTGAGTAAATGTCCTTCGATTTTGAGTTTCTGCCACATCAACTTTTTGACCCAACAATCTTCCCCTAGTTGATAGTGGCAAAACTCTATGTGTATCTCTTGTAAGTTGTACATGATCTTCAAATTGCTTCCCCTCAAGTGTAGCATGTATTCCTTCCCCCTTTTGTCACATCAACAAGGAAGTAAACAATGTTGCAATCTTTGAAGATTCTCTATATGTAGGCTCTATGTAATGATCTTGAAGAACAATTAATATAATATTTTTGATGTAGAAGTAGAATAACCCAACCTTGTGTTCCATATCTTGTATTATCCACGTGAAGAAGAACTTATAGAGGAAATATAAGTAGACCTCGATCCCTTGTCAATATTATCATCCTTTGTGAGACACTGAGCACGATAATGTAACTCCTTCAAGTGTTATGACAAGTCTTCATCACCAACCATGTAAAGCACGAATAAGTTACCTTTAAAGTCAATGACTGGGAGTCCACGACTTTAAGATATGATAGAACACAAACTCGCGAAAATCTTCTTCAATCATCAAACTTACCATAAGAATTCTTCCCCTTAAGCTAACACCTCTTCATGACGAATCTTTATGAAATAATATATCATATGTAAAAGTTGATTTTAGGATAACTCTTTTACAAGGCTAACCCGATTACATACTTTAAATATCCATCAAATTCGCACGAATAGTTGCCAACTCGCATTAAGATCATTAATTCCTTTCAAAATATCCGAGCCATAAATATCACCATGATATTCTGAATTAAAATGGAGATTCCATGTAACTTTTTGTGTATAATCCTCCTTTTTGTGTGCTAAAAACGTACCAATTTTCTCAAACAGCAGCAAACCTTGTGTTGTCCAATATCCTCTTCTGTCCAATATCTTTGGCAGATGTATTGTCCGATATCAGACAATACCTATCAGCGTTGAAGTTCATATATCGGACGACACTGTCAACTCTATCAGCGTTGACTTATTCTGTCAGCGTCAAAATTCTTCCTGTCAGCGTTAAATTAAACCTTGTCAGCGTCCACATCTCCTTTTTCTGCTGACGTCATCAAGGCTTACGAACTTCCACAGCAATGTTTATATCTTATTCCCATAAATGAATACGGAAACAAAATATATTCTCATAAATGCAATTTTTCTGTTTGATTGGCTAACTCGTGTGAACACTCCATCACAAATACCTTTAGGTCGTGTGAACACACATTCAATAGCCAATCACAACTGATGAACCGTGTAAACACATTGTTGTCCACCAATAGGATCAATTCCTAAACCTTAGAAGATATCGTGTGAACACAAAGTTTGGAAGTAACGTCACTTGCTATTTAATATTTGATCATGTGAATCGCAAGTCTACCGTAACAATCCAAGATATCCTCTAATCGTGTGAACATAAACCTTCTCCACCAATAACAAACGAAGGGCTTGTAACTAGATGTAGCCCCACGTGAGTAACCATGGACGAGCATGTAGAGAATTTGTGTCAACAATATCAGTAACACAATAACGTATACATATTGTTCTTCTTTGGTCGTGTGAACGCAGGTTGCTTAACCAATCAGAAACATTGAATCGTGTGAACACAACATTAAGAACCAATGAACACAAATACTAGCTACGTATTGTTACAATTCTGTAACCATGCGTATGTGCTGCTGCAATAGCTGCGTATGTGACCACAAAATCAGTTATCCCACGTCTTGTCTTCAAACAAACACCTGCTTCTTTTCTTGTAGCACACGTCCATGTGAAGCAATAGTTAAAACGTCCTTTGACAAAACATGTGATCAAGCAACTACTGTGCTTCTGTTGCTCTATTAAGACCAGATCTAGGGTTCTTTAAAAACCCTAATTTTGAAAATCGACCTTGGTTCATGTGTTTTAACAGCCCTCAAAACTCTTAACTTTCTGCTTTAAAGCCGATCTAGGGTTTGTAAAAAAACCCTAGTTCATGATTTCATGTGAAAAAGCAAAACGTTAATACCTTAACCAGCGAACTTTGACCTTGAATAACTTCTTCATTAGGGCTCAGATCAAAGATCGCTCCAGTGAGATTCAAGACACAAGTGCCAAGAATATACAGTTCAAAAATCACGAAGATCCAACGGTTAACGAAGGAGAAATCGTGTTTTGAACATGGCTATCTACAGAAAACTGCATATACCCTGCTGCTGACTTTGACGCTTAATAACTTTTTCCTGGGGATAAAACTCGACAATCCCTCTGGTGGATATTTAGATCTATGTATGTAGAACACACATATAAAATTTCGTGACGATCCAACGGTTCAATCAAAAGTTATGACCTTCTGAATACTGCTGCGCACACAAAAACGTCCAGAAAAACCCTAGTCGGATTTTTCTTTTCTTCTCGAAACACGAACACCTTGTTGGTCCTAGCATCACGAGCCACGAGGCTCTGATACCAATTGCGGAAACCTTTCCAGATCTTTGAAGCTACTAGGAATGATCATTGTTCATATGATTAACATAATCAAAGCGGAATTAGAACAACAACCATTAACAAGGTGTTTAGGCACAATAACATGAATTAAAACAATTGGGATGTTCATTATATTAATAACAAACATCCACTAGACGTGTATACATTGAATCCCACGTCTAGTGCACACACACGTTTAGGTTTACATTGTGAATGAATTGAATGAATAAAAACCTAAGACTCTTGTTCCTTTTATAGTGGAAGGAACATAATCTACAAGAGATAAAATCAAATAAACATCTAAATCTTCTATTTAGATAAACTATATATTGTGTATATCATATATAATATACTCAATATATTCCCCAAATAGAATTCTTCATCAAATCCATCAGCGTTGAGTTTTGTTGACTGCGTTTGACTTTTGTTGACTTCTGTCAACGCCTACATTGCTCTTGTCAACGTCTATATTACTCTTGTCAACGCTTGAGTAAATGTCCTTCGATTTTGAGTTTCTGCCACATCAACTTTTTGACCCAACACGTAGTAAATGTCCTTCGATTTTGAGTTTCTGCCACATCAACTTGTCAATGTTTGGTTAAGGGGTGTTTGGGTTTGTGAAGGTTGTGCGTCAGCGTTAGAAATAGGCACATCAACGCCAACATTTAATGTATCAGTGTTGAAGGATTCTGAGTCCATTTGCATGTGTTCAAGTGAAGGTAAAGGTTCAGGGATTGGTTCAAGTTGTGGTTGGGGGTTAATTTGTGGTTGGGGGTCTGGTTAGGGTTGTGCTGCTGCAATAAGAGCAAGCATAGCTGGGGTTAAAGGTAGGTCACGGTGGGGTGGTGAGTTCATCTTCATAAAAATAGCTTTCTTTTGCTCAGGGATCTTATAAAATTCATTATGATCCCTTGTGCAGTAACCTTGGACATCAAAAACCATTTGTAGAAAACGGGGATAAGCTAAAGTCATTTTGTTGCCCTTGTTTTTACACATCCCCTCAAAAATCATTTTAGAATAATTAAATTTTTGCCCTGTTGTAATGCACACAATAGCACTTGCAATGGATCTATTGATCTCATTGTGTGCAGTGCATTTGGGACTCAAACACTGAAGGAGAACATGTATGAGGTACTTCCAGGCTGGGGGAAATTCCTGCTTATGATACTTGTTTAAGGTACCTTCATCAGGAAAAGGATATCCCAAAGCCCTAAGCCCTTGTTCTATCTCATTAATGGGAAGGGTGGCTATACCATCAGCATCATCAAGATGCAAGGCTTGGCGTACCAAAGCCTCAGTAACCACCCAAGGTCTCCCATGAACAATAGAAGTCAATGTAGTCACTCTATTAACTGTTGAGGAACTAACAGTGTTCCAAAACTGTTTAATGTGTGTGACTAGAATGAGTGGTGCATGAGAAAGAGCATACCTTAATGGGGATGCGTTCAAATACGCCACCATTTGTGTGTATTGGGGAAACAGAGCATCATCAGCTTCAAGATACGCAATCATGTTGTGTTGAGACCTGAACCCCAATTCCAATTCTGATGGTTTAAACTTGGGTGCCATTGATGAAAGCTGTTAAATTTAAGTGAAGAAGATGAAGTTGATGAGAGAAAATTGTGTTAGACAAGAATTATAGATACCCTATTTAAAATAGGAGCCAAATTTATAGGAGAAGAAAATGCATGTGATAGACCCAAAAATAGGCAAGTATTTTTAAAAATCAATCATGAAAATATTGAAAAAGTATAAGTTTATCTCATGCATTAAATGTAAAGTAACAACTCCCAAAATTACGGCCTAAAGATATGTCAAAAATAACAACTGGGTAGGTCCCATTAAGTGTCAACGGTAAAAAATAACCCATCAACGCCCAACGGCTATAATCTTGTCAACGTTTGCCTATAACCATGTCAGCGTCCAAATTGGTCACAACAACGCTTGGAAAATTCTTGTCAGCGTCCAAAAAAAATGTTTTAAAAATGAAAAATGACCTAAACAAGTAATTTATCCTAGAGAAGATAACCAAAAGCTGATAATTATTATAGGGCGGCAAGCACTGTCTAGTTATGCACACTTGCTTAAGCAAGATAGACATAACAGTCCTCTAGTGTCCCTTGCTAACCAAAACTCTTAACAACCAAGTTACCTTACAAAATTCCTTGTTACTCCCAGGTAATTCCCATAACAAAATTATTCCCAAGTCACCCAACAGACCACAACCAATTCTAGGACAAAAACGTCTTGGCAGCATGCATAGTATATCAACTTTGCATGCTACAGTGCCTCATGATTTAGTAAAACTAACTCATACTCACCTGTGGACACAATCTAGAATTGTGATAAGAGTATCATATGGATACCCAAACATCCTAAAGGTTCCTAAAAACCTCCCCTTAAACTATGATACAAAAGTTTGCTAAAATCATGTATGAACATAAAAATTTATGTCAAGATAGGAATGAAACATTCCAACCATCATCCATAAATAAAAACTTGTCCAAATGCTTCTCCATTGATCCATAAGCAACTCTGTATCCAATGGTATACTGCTAACAGCATCTGCACATTTAGATTGAAAACCACAAAACTAACATTGTTGCTGACAACGCCCCGATAACACATGACAGTGTTGAGGGAAGCTTTGTCAGCGTTAGACAATTATATTGCTAACAACGTTGCAAAAACACTTATCAGCGTTCAAGCAACCTTTGTTAGTGTTAGAAAAATATAGTGGAAAATCTAAATCATCAATAAGACCAATAACAATGCATCATCCTGTACATACTTTTACAAAAAGATTCTAAAACACATATTATGTAAGATTGACCATTCCAATACTTGTTACCAAGTATTGAAATCTCCCAGCATCAAAAGGTTTAGTTAATAAATCTGACACATTTTCCTCAGTGTCAACCCTATCTGGTTGTATTAAACCTTTTTCAAAGCAATCTCTTATAAAATGGTGTCTAATATCTATGTGCTTAGTTTTATAATGATGTACAGGATTCTTAATGATGCATAAAGTACTGTTATTGTCAACAAATATCTTGGTATGCATGAAATTATACCCATAGTCCAACAGCTAGTTCTGAATCCACAAAACTTGGCCACAACAAGCAGCTGCAGCCACATACTCAGCTTCAGTTGTAGAATTAGCCACCACTGTTTGTTTCTTGCATTGCCAAGATATCAACCTGCTCCCAAGAAACTGACATCCACCAGTTGTGGATTTTCTATCAAATTTATCACCTCCATAGTCACTATCTGAATATGCAATCAGCTCCAATGGTGAATCCTTTGGGTACCACAAACCAAGACCAGGATAGCGTCTTAGGTACCTAAAGATCCTCTTCACAGCATAAAGGTGACATTCTTTGGGAGTCACTTAATGGCGTGCACAAGCACACACAGCAAACATGATGTCAGGTCTGGAGGCAGTAAGATACATCAAGGATCCAATCATGGATCTATAGTGCCTGACATCAACATCTTTCCCATCTCCAATCTTTCCCCAAGGGTGTTCTCTATCCATAGGAGTAGTAGCCCTCTTTTCATGTGGAGAAAAGCCAAACTTCTTCAAGATCTCAGCAACATATTTATCCTGGGAGATGAAGATACCATCTTCTTTCTGCTGAACATGTAGACCAAGAAAGAAGTTCATCTCCCCCATAGCACTCATCTTGAATTTGTCTGTCATAAGCTTGGAGAAATCCTCACTCATCTTTGGATCAGTAGACCCAAAAATGATATCATCAACATAGACCTGCACAAGCAACACATCCTTGCCTTTCTTCTTTGTAAACAGTGTCTGATCTATGGTGCCCCTCTTGAATCCATTGTCCACCAAATAGGTAGACAAAGTACCATACCATGCTCTTGGGGCTTGATGAAGGCCATACATAGCCTTTTTGACTCTATACACTTTATCTGGATGCCTTGGATCCTCAAAACCAGGAGGCTGCATTACATATACTTCCTCAACAATAGTTCCATAGAGGAAAGCACTCTTGACATCCATTTGATAGACTGTGAAACCCATGTAGGATGCATAGGCTAGAAAAATCCTAATAGCTTCAATCCTTGCTACTGGTGCAAATACCTCCTCATAGTCTAACACCTCCTCTTGTGTATATCCTTGAGCCACTAACCTTGCCTTGTTTCTGACCACAATGCCTCTTTCATCTCTTTTGTTCCTGAGAACCCATCTTGTCCCTATAGGTCTGACATATCTAGGACAATCAACCAGCTCCCAAACATCCTGAATTGCAAATTGGTGAAGCTCATCTTGCATTTCTTCCACCCAACTTGGTTCTTTGAGAGCATCAAATATTTTCTTGGGTTCCTCTTGTGACAGAAAACAGGCAAACAAACATGCTTGCACAAGAGGGGTATCAACCTTCTTGTGTATATTGGCAATAAACCCACCAAGACCTTGATGAGATCTTCTAGTCTGAACTAGAGTCATAACATCACAAATGATCTGGGAAGTGGGTGATTCTTCATTGTGGAAGTGAGAACTCCTCCTTCAAAAAGTCTGGTGTCCTCAACCTCACGCTCCATGTTGCCAATATCTTCTTCATCAGACTCTCTTATATCAACATAAGGATGGCCTTCTTCATATGAATTGGAAGGTTCACCTTGTTCAAAAGTGGAAGAGAAAAGATGTGCAAAAATGTTGTCAACGTCTGAACCTTGTTTGTCAGCGCTTGGGCTAACAACGCTTGAACTGTTGTTGTCAACGTCTGAGCCATCAACGTCTGAATTGGTCTTGTCAGCGCTAGATTTGCCTTTGTCAGCGCCTGAAGGACCATGCATGTTTGTATCCGGTACTGCTTGAAAACCACCATTGTCTTATCCAGCAGCAGCAGCAGTAGCAAAAGCATCTGTCCAAATGGGAATGGTAACATATTCTTGGATAGGAGATGTCTTTTCTGCTTGTGATCCAACCTTTTTATGAACCTGAGTACCTGAAACATCAACAACTTGTTCCTCCATAACATTTGAAGTTACCTTCACAATGTCTGGATTAGTGACAGGCATATAATTTAAAGTTCTAGATAAAGGTTCCAAGTCAAACAACCAATTAGGACCACTTTCAGGATCACTAGGCTTATTTTCTAAAAACCTAACATGTACCCTTTCAAGTATACGTTTTTCTTCTTTAAGATAAACCCTATATCCCTTGCTCTGCACTGAATACCCCATGAAGTAACCCTCATCACCTTTTGCACTAAATTTTCCTAAGGCATCACTAGTATCCAACACTACTACATGACAACCAAAAGGTCTGAGAAAACCAATATTAGGTTTTCTACCCCAAAGTAACTCATAAGGTGTTTTGTTCTGAATTTTGTTAACCAATGCTCTATTTTAAACATAGCAAGCTGTATTAACAGCCTCAGCCCAAAAGGCTATAGGAAAATGAGCATCAGCCAACATTGTTCTGGCTGCTTCAATCAGAGTTCTATTTTTCCTCTCAGCAACCCCATTTTGTTGTGGGGTTCTAGCAATACTAAATTGCCTTGTAATTCCTTTCCTGGCACAGAAATCATCTAGCTTCTTATTCCTAAATTCTCCACCATTATCACTCCTAAGCATTTTAACCTCATTGCCAGACCTCTTCTCAATCTGAGTGATAAAATCAATTAGAATATCAGCTGTGTCACTCTTCATAGCTAGAAAGAATGTCCAAGTAAACCTAGAAAAATCATCTGTGATGACAAAGCAATATGACTTACCATTCAAACTTTCTATATTGGTTGGACCAAAGAGGTCTATGTGTAGCATATGAAGAGGTCTAGAACTAGTGTACACCTGTTTGGACTTGAATGAGACCTTATGCTGCTTGCCTTTAAGACATGCAACACAAGAGTGGTCATTGTGGAAGGCCTTCTCAGGCAAACCATCAACTAAACCAAGCCTCACAAGTCTATTTATATTTTTAAAATTTATGTGCCCTAGTCTCCTGTGCCAAAAATTACTCTCATCTACTGAGGCCTTAGCATAAAAACAAGACATATTATTATTCATTTTAATCCCATTCAAATTAACATTATATATGTCCTTATGCCTAGGTGTTCTATACTTAATATATTTCTCATCAGGGATCTTAAAATCCTTGCTTAGCACCAAACACTCAGTATCAGTAAACAGAACTTTATTTTGGTTATCACAAACTTGTGATACACTAAACAGGTTGTAATCAAGTTCTTTTACCAGGAAGACGTTCTCAAAACGCAGATTCTTGGTGAGAAGGGTTCCTTTTCCTGTGATAGTACCATATCCGCCTCCAAAGTATACCTTATCACCATCCTTAATGGGAGTGAAGTTAGTAAGATAATCTTCCTTCCCTGTCATGTGCCTTGAGCATCCACTATCCCAATATCCATAATCATTAACCTGTCTTTGAATGCCCTGCACATAAAGAAAATAGATTAGTTTTCTTTGGGAACCCAAGTCTTAAAAGACTTGGATTCATCTGGTTGTTCAATAAGAACAGACTTAGTTCTCACAACAACCCCATTCTCATCCTTCTTAGGATGAAATACCCAGTTAACCCCAATAGGTTTTGTAATGACCTTTTAAATGTAATTAAATCTGTTGCAGGTCATTGAAATCCCATTATCATTAGGGTTTTGATCTTTCTTGGGTCTCCATGTTAAGCTTGAATAAGCTTTAGACCCCTTACCTTGTGGTTGCAAATATTTAGGTCTGGTCACGTTTCTGTCAGCGTTAGAATTTGTCCTGTCAACGCTGAAATTACCCTTGTCAGCGTTGAACCTAGGGTTTGCTACAGAAACCCATTGCCTATTTGACCAGGTGTTTGTCTTTTGAAATGGTCTTTGTCCATGAGTGTTAGACCCTCTAGTAAAGAATGGGGCAGGTCTAATCACTTGTGGATTTTGCTGCACACAAGGTTTGGGTCTAACAACGTTTGACTTTCTAACAACGTTGACTTTGTTCCTGTCAGCGCTGAAATTGTTCCTATCAGCGCTGGATTTGGAAGCGTTGACACACTTGTATGCCAAGTGTGAAAAGCTACCACAAGAGTAACAAGCTTTTCTAGATACAACCTTAGGTATAGAAGAGAAGAAGCCTGTTCCATGATTGCTAACTTGGCTCTTGGGTGACCTAGTATTCCTATACATCTCTGCATATTTAATGCTAGGTTTTTTATCAGTGTTTGAGCCTAGGTTAACAACTTTACCAGTGAGTGGGTTAGTAACCTTAATGGGTGTTGACTCATTTGGACTTTCACATAGTAAGCCACCCTTAACAAATAAGGTAGGGTTAGATTTCTTCCATTCATTCAGGTCAGTCAACTTTTGTTGATACTCTTCAACTGGACTGACAACTCTTGGTGGAGGAATGAATTCCTCCTCTTGGAGCTCTGGCAAACCAGTACAAGATAGGTCCTTTTGTTGGACACCATAGAAGTCACCAGCTGGTGGTGGAACCAAAGAGTAATCATTCATCCTAATCCCAGTCATGTCCTTAGGATCCCTTTGTTTACCCACACATTCTCCTAGGGTTTGGGTGGCTCTATCAAATCTTTGAATTTTAAGGCCAACATTATCTTTATTCTTAATAGCCTCATCTAACTTAGCCTATATCTCACCATTAACCCTTTCCATGATGTTTCTAATATCCATACTAGCATCTAACTCATGTTTTAAGATATTGATTTTATCTTTTAAGTCAAATTCCATTTTCTTATATTCAGAAACGGTTTTCTCAGTTTCAGTAAGAGCTAGTTGGTAATTAGACAATTTACATCTTTCAGTACTCACATCCTCTAATAATCTTAACACTTCTTTGTTAAGTCTTTCAGTATTTAACCTACAACCTTTGCTACAAAAAGCGTCATCATATACCTCATTATCAGTTGAAGAGGAGTGTGCCATGAGAGCATATTCAACATGCTCTTCTTCTTCAATATCAGCAACCAAAGCTTTGTCCTCTTCAACATTCTTAGCCAGATAGCTCCAATCCCATCCCATACCATCAATTCCTTGAACTGCGACCATGGCTTTGGAATCCTGAGCTTTAACAACCTGACTTGAGGGTTTACCAGCATCAGATCTTCTAGGAGATCTGCATTCCCTCCTGAAGTGCCCCATACGATGACAGTTGTAGCATTCAACTTTGGATTTATCAAATCCAGCTGTGTCTTTAGCATTGAAGGTCATTTTCTTCTTAAACCTTCTGTTCCACCTATTTGCTCTTATACTAGCAAGAGCCATATTCCACTTGATGTCCATCTCTTCCAAGTGCTCATCACTTATCTGCTCAAGGTCCTCATATGTAATCACTGAACCATTGGGCAAAGAAGCAATGTAAGCACAAACAGTATCCAAATCCAAACCATCAGGTTTAACTCTTGGGGAGTCACTCTTGAATGTATCAGCGTCTGAATATGAGACGTTGATAGGACTTGTTCCAGCGCTGACATATGATGATCCAGTAACTGGATGCATGTAAGAGTCTTTCTGATTGAATTGACCTTCACTATGAGAGAAGAAGGCCATGTTGCTGTTGGTGGATTTGCTTCCATGTTCTAAAAGTGTTTCATCTTCCAACAGCCTTAGTTTGTTGTAGATGTCATCAAACGAGGAGCTCTTGTAGGTATTGTTGGCAAGAATGGATCTTGCCTCAATCTTCCATGTCTCACCAAGACTTTTAAGAAAGGTAGCATTAATGTCAACATCACCAACTTGTGTCCCCATGAAGGACAATTTGCTTGTAATGTCAAGCATTCTTCTTCTCACACTACTCAGTTTCTCATTGGGTTGAGCTTTGAAGACAACATAATCATGCATGAGTTGCTTTTTCTTTTCTTCCTTAGTGTCTGCATTGCATAGCCTCTATATTTATGCTGGTTTTCTTGTCCCAAAGAGACTTTCAGAATATTTAGGGCTTTCATGTCAACCCTTTTCTTTGCTATGTCATCAGCAGCCACAGCTCTACCATCTCCAGGTTTTTCTCTCTTATCCTCTTCAGAACATCCAGCAACAGCTGCTCTTTGAGCAATAACATTAGCAATCTTTTGAGCCTTATTGAATGTGTTTCCATATTCAATAATCTCCCAGAGTGTATAGTCATAGATCCCCAGATATTGTTCAAAGTTGAACTTCCATAAGTCAAAGTTGGTTGCATCAAGCATGGGAATCTTGATGTTTGGTAAAGCTGAGGAGGAGGAGGTTATTGCTTCAGACATGATGTTGTTAGGGTTTCTGAGAAAATTAGGGTTTTGGTGATTTTTAGGGTTCTGGTGTTCTTTAAGATCAAAAGTTTCTCAACAAGCTATGATACCACTTGTTGATCCCAAACCTAGATCGATTTAGCTTTATGTATACGAGATTAGATCAAGTAATACACTTAGAGAAACCTTTGTATATGCTTATGAATTTAAGTGTTATGCGGAATTTAACACTTAAACAAGAACACACAATGATATAAACAAACTTTCACTTTGATTATCAATATCAAACTTGCTTACAATGAAAGTAGTTTACGAATGAATACTTATATGAAACAATAACCTAAAGGTCTTCTTTTATAGACATAAGAAGCCTTGTACAATAATCTACGTATCAGCTATTCTAGGTAAAGATAAATACAGAAAATACAATGTTGTTCCTATCTTTACTAGAAGTAATCTAGAATACAATAAACGCGTAGAGTATATCTTCCCATCAGTGCTTGTCTTCAATGTGTCAACGCTTGACTTTATCTTGTCAACGCTTGAGCTGCCAGCGCTTGTTTTGTTCTTGTCAACGCTTGTATTACTCTTGTCAGCGCTCAAGTGATCTGGCCTTAATTTATTCCCAACATTGTTCATGATTATGATGGGAACGGTTTACTCACTGGTTCATGGGTTACGGATCTTTACACAATCTCCCTTCAAGACACAACTTCTACAACTCAATTTGCTTCATGGCTAAAGCTTCAAGGACTCAGTCGTGGTTATGGCATCAACGTCTATCTCATCTTAGTTTTGATACAATCAACTTGCTTTCCAAGAAAGATATTGTGACAGGCCTTCCAAGCTTGAAATTCATCAAAGATCATCTTTGTTCTTCTTGTGAGCTTTGTAAAGCTAAACGAAGTTGTTTCAAGACAAAGACTACACCAATCTATAAAGGACGGTTAGATCTTCTTCATATGGATTTATGTGGTCTCATGCGTGTTCAAAGTATCAATGGGAAGAAATTCATTTTGTTAATTTTCGATGACTACTTAAGGTACATGTGGACTCACTTCTTGAGGTCCAAGGATGAAACACCCGAATTTCTCATCAACTTCCTTAAGAAGATACAACGTGGTCTTCAAGCTCAAGTAAGAGTAGTTCGCACCGACAGAGGAACATAATTCTTGAATTCAAATATGAAGAAATACTTTGTAGAAGAAGGGATTGAACATGAAAAATCTATTGCTCAAACACCCGAACAAAACGGCGTTGTTGAAAGACGAAACCATACTTTAGTTGAGGCTGCTCGAACATTATTATCCGCTTCAAAACTACCACCATTCTTTTGGGCTGAAGCCGTGTCAACCGCATGCTACAGACAAAACCATTCCTTAATTATTCCAAGACACGAAAAGACACCATATCACATAATTCATGATCGAAAACCTTCACTCAAACACCTTCACGTTTTTTATGTACTTGTTACATAATATGAGATGGTGAAAATTTGGCTAAGATAAAAGAGAAAGGTGATGCATGTATTCTAGTAGAATATGCAACTCAGTCTGAGGGATATAGAGTTTACAAGAAGAGAACAAAATTGATATTCGAGGGAATTCATATCAGATTTGATGAATTACAAGAAATGACACTTGAACAAAACAGTTTAAGTCCCGATCCACAACGACAAAAGACTTTTGTGCACAACCGCACGGAACTCGGAACTCATGACCACATCAATGAACCGTCAAGTTCAAAGTTGGTTCAAGGAAATGTCCCAAGAGCAGATAGGACAGTCGACAAGACACTTGAAGAGTTGGAAATGTTATATGGACCAATGTTTTATGAATATTTCACGGGGGAGAATGTCACACCCCACCATGGCGGAATATGGGGCGCGACGTATGGATATCATCACAACATGGCGTGTCTATAGAGATAACTATATGAATTAAGAAATATCATAAAATGGTGACACAAAAGTCATGACAATATCTCAACAAATGCAGGAGTCTATGTAAGTAGGTAACAGTCCTACCTCTCACCCAAGACAATCAAATATCACAAACAAAACAAACAAAAGAAACTAAGAAGGAACGGGGATCTCCTTCTATATGCAATCCTAAGGCATCCAAGTCTAGCCACTTCTATCCTCAAGCTTAACACATTCACACCTGAAAGAGACACTAAAACACGTCAACATAAAGTTGGTGAGAGTCATAGGTTTAGACTCCAACGCTAAATCAGTTATAGGCTGTGAATAACAACCATCAACACAATAACATATGGACAATGTGTTTCAATTATGTATTAACAACTAACATTCAAGATCAATCATTCCAAACCAAAATCCAAGGCCCACAGCCTTACCAAACACCATGGTACCATAGATGCTCACACTATGTACCTATCCCAAGGCCACTACCTGGTCATTATCCATTGGTCCTATAGACGATCACGCTATGTACCTATCCCAAGGCCCCTACCTTGTCAAACCACAATAAATGAGACGTCACGTATCCCCCGATCCAAATCATACACAAACAAGAATCACATAGCAGTTAATCACATAATGTACACACAAGTCCATCACAAACCATAAAAACATTCACAGCATCAATTTATAAATAAATCAACAAAGTGTCTCTTCCATCCCATCTGGAAGTCAAAATCAACAGTAAACATGGGACTATGAAACTCACCTTATTGCTTCTTCACAAGTCCTCGCACTAGCAACAAGCTAACAAACAAAAAACACGAAATCAATACATGAACCAATCACTAAGATGGCTCATCAACCTATGATGGACATCTAGCCTCCTCTCATATAGATACCTCATATATGATCTCTAAACACCCCATTACCCTTCCCTAACAAGTCCTTAACTTGGTTAAGTTTAAAAACTATCCCGTTCATATTTTACACAAAACAGTCCCAGTTTTTAGGTCTTAAAACTTTAAGTCAAACGTCCACTTAAACATACCCATGGTTTCTGTAAAAGGAATATTCATGCCTTTACATATGTTAGCTAACACCTCCCACTTGCCCTAAACTTAAAGCTACTGTTAAGGCCCCGATATATATATATATATATATATATATATATATATATATATATATATATATATATATATATATATATATATATATATATATATATATATATATATATATATATATATATATATATATATATATATATATATATATATATATATATATATATATATATATATATATATATATATATATATATATATATATATATATATATATATATATATATATATATATATATATATATATATATATATATATATATATATATATATATATATATATATATATATATATATACTTTTATCATTCCAGATTTCCTGATTTTAAACATACAAAATATTTGTTATGATCAAGGGGTCTTACCCTAAACCAAAACCTTAGCCCAAGTGCAGATACTTACTAAAATATATAAATCATCTCTCATGTTCGTGAGAAGATCCCAATGCAACCCTAAGTACCCCAAACAACCCAAAACTTAAAAAGAAAACAGGCTGAATTCAAAACTGTTTTGACCTCCGACTGTTGAAACCTGTTTTTGACCCACTTCCCTACCTCCAATTTAGATCTCGTTTCTTGAATTGGAAAGCCACTTCAATTACCTTTTCAAGGATACTTGGATCGTAAAATAAGAGTTTATAGAACTCCCAATATGATCAAAACAATTGACTCAAAATTCTGCCCAGTTTTTAAAAACGGGTTTAATCAAATTAAACTAATTAATTAACCCTAACCCCACTAATTACAAACCCTAACTTATCTAATCACTATAACCTCATTATTATAACATTAATTTACTGTTTTTAAATTAAACCCTAACTTAATTCCATCATAAGATGATTAAACAAAACATAAAAACAATTAAATTAAAAATGGTTAAGAAGATTTACCTTTGATTTATGAAAACCCCAAAATCTTATGAAGAACCCTAATTTTTATATAACTCATGAATTTTCTTAACCTCCAGGAGAAAAATAATGAATTAGGATTGTGATTAAAACAATATATTGGGTGTACATAAAATCCTAGTCCAAGAATAAGCCCACTTTCCTTTTTTCCCTCTTTTTCCCTTTTTTCCTTCTTTTCTGCGTCCAAAACCGACCTAAACCCCTTCAATTTCGTTTTTTTTTTATTTTTATATTTAATATTATTAATATTACCTTAAATTACCTTAATTTATTTCAGCTCCTAAAGCCCCCAAAACCTCAAAACCGTAAAACTAGTAAAATTTACGCGTTTTACAGTAAAAGTCGTAAAATATACACTTTATAAAAAATCTCAAATTTTGAAATAAACTCTATAACTGATGACGTATAGTCCCCAGCCGGGTCATGAACCCGGCCCATGGGTACTACCCGTATCCGGCCCATCACAGATGGGTGGAATAATGTCATTCAGGCTTATGGGCTTGGATGAACAGTGACCGCACACATGTGTGCGGCCCACGGCCCGGTATGGCCGACATAGGGTTAGACAGAATAATATTCTGTCTAGAAATATCTTTATCCCAATGGAGGAGGATATTCACTACCAGAATTAGAAGATAACAATCATTCTAATTCTGGTAGTTATCTCTTCCTTGGGGCCGAAGCATCAGTGAAAGCCCATTAGGGTTTCACTACCTATAAAAGGAACCATCAAGAGTTCCACAAAGGTATTACGACTCATACTCTAAACTCACATAAACCCTAAATCGATTACTTACTCTCACGCCGGAGTCTAATCGTGGGAAACATTCCCACGGTAAGCCTAACGCGTGCTGTTTAGTGTGCAAGATCCCAACCAAACGATTCACTTGGTGCAGGAGCCGGAGCCCAGCCAACCCGAATTAAGCCTAATCCGGGTCTAGCAAGGATCAACCAACTTTTGCATCAACAAGTTGGCGCCATCCGTGGGACCCATTACACTAAGCTAGAACAAAACCTCATTCTAAATTTCCAATGACGAAGGGGCATCCGCAAGCTAACCCTAGGAACGCGAATCCCGGGAACCGGAAGTCCCAAGGAGAAGGGATTCTCATCCCCAATCAATCACCAAGCCGCCTTGCAGGCGGGCCTGGTAACCGTGGCGGTTTTCAGTCCTTGGGGGTGACAAGCACAATCTCCATGACACCCCCACCTACTTCCACCCTGGACAACCCTGACCCAGGGAGTGCGCCAAACCCTCCTAACAAGGAACCGCGCAGACCCTCGACGGAGGAATAAGTGGAAGTCCTACCACTCAGCGAGGAGGATCTTACTCGAGTTCTCACGCAGAACTTCGATAGGATCGTCCCGGGGATCGCATCAAGGTTGAATCTGGGGAGGAACCTCCAATCCAGACCCAAATTTGGTGACACCGGACCAATCACCTCCTCCTAAAATCAGAGGAAAAGGAGAGCTCGACCTCAGGAACAGGGCACCTTTGAGGAAACCCCTCAACCCCGGAATGTGTTTGAGCGCATAGGAGATCGCCTCATGCAGGAACTAATGCAGTCTCGAGAGGGAGAAAAGTCGGATGGCTCACCCGAGCGACCAGATCGAGAGCTGGCCAGAACCGCACGTCGCCCGAGTGTGTGGGACAGGATGAACACTGGGAAAAAGGCTCCTGGTTCGTCCCAAAAAAGTGGTCCCTACCCAAAGGATGGGGCACCACCGCCGTCGCCGGACCCGTCCGGAGAGGACTCAAATGACCATCCGCCTAAGCGTCGCCGGCCTAGGCGCACCCCTCCACCACCACCAAACAATGATGAGTATTATGGTGGCCCTTACTATCGAGATGCGGAAGCGGAGGATCTTTCGCGTCCATGGTGTGAACCATGGGATGACCCTAGGCTTACACGGCCATGGGCGGATCCCAGGGAAGACCCATTCACCCTCCGCATACGGAACTATTCTGAGGACACCAAACGTCGAATGCCGACGTGTATCAAGACTTATGATGGGTCCGGTGATCCGGTGGATCACCTTAAAATATTTGATACGCAGGCTAAAATTGAGCGATGGCCCATGCCTATATGGTGCCAAATGTTCAATTCAACCTTGATCGGAAATGCCCATGACTGGTTTGAGGCACTCCCTCCACGGAGCATTGATAGTTTCACGGAACTACGCACTGCGTTTGAGAACAATTATACTCAGAGGAAGAAGTATAATAGGGATCCGGTCTCATTGGCAACTGTCAAGCAACGGCCGGGAGAGTCCACAGAAGCCTTCACTGAACGCTTCAATGATGAGTGCACGCGCACAAGAACAATGCCGGAGCTCCTGAAAATCTCTGACTACATGCACGCCATAATAGACAGAGAGTTGATCAGGCGCCTCAATGACAAGCGTCCAGAGAGATATGATGACCTCATGGAAAGGGTCAGAAATTTCATAGAAGGAGAAACAGTTGTTGCCGCGGCCTACCCATCCCAAGGAAATGGGTATCGGTCAAATGATCAGTCCCGGAGACAGTCGGGCGGTCAAGGCAATCAGAACAATAACAAGGGCTCGGACTATAAGAGCCAAAGCAAAGGGGGACGGCCGGACGATAAGTTCACCCCCCCTAAAGATGTCCTACCGGGAGATCTTGCTGACGGAAGGGGCGAACTTTCCGAGGCCTCCCCCAATGACGACTCCGCCGGAACGTCGACAAGGAAATCGCTTCTGCGAGTTCCATAATGACAAAGGCCACTGTACGGAGGAGTGTATCCAGCTCAAGAAGCATATTGAGTCACTGATCAAATCAGGTAAACTCAAGCACTTAGTTAAGGATTGGAAGGATGGAAAAGACAACAACAAGAAGTATGATAAGAAGGATCCCCAAAAGGACAAACCTTCGACCATATACATGATCCAATCCAGACAGCGCCGCACGAGGCAGAAAGTTGGCCAAAAAATTTCATGCGGCAGGGAAATCTCATTCCCTCCCATCATGATTGATGCGCCTCTCACTATTGAGATATGAATTGGAACGCACAACGTTCGTCGCATGTATGTGGATGGAGGATCTTCAGCAGAGGTACTATATGAACACTGTTTTGTGCAGTTATGCCCAGAAATAAGAAGCCAATTAGTACCGGCCACGTCGCCGCTTACTGGCTTTAGTGGAGACACTATCTGGCCGATAGGGCAATTACGTTTGCTTGTGACCATTGGAAATGAGGAACATTCCACTACGGCGTGGATGAACTTCATGGTGATACGTTCACACTCTCCGTACAATGGGATCATAGGCAGACCAGGCATTTTGGCTATTCGGGCGGTACCCTCTACGGCGCACGGAATGATAAAATTCCCTGTTGAGGGGGGAATTGTTACCATTTACAACACAATCGTACCGGCATCCGAGTGTCACACCGTGACAACACCGGCTCCACCTGTTCCACCCAAGGATGGATCACCACCTCCCAATTGGAAGGTGGCCATTCACCCTGACTATCCGGAACAGGAGGTATCCATAGGATGGGCACTCTCGGATAGCGGCAAAAGGGCCATGTGCGATCTTTTAAGTGCAAACCTAGATATATTCGCATGGGAGCCAAAGCATAAGACAGGCGTGCCACGTGCGATAACAGAGCATAAGCTCCAGATCCGCCAAGGGTACCAACCCATCAAGCAAAAGAAGCGCGGCTAGGCGCCTGAGCGCAGCCAAGTGATATTGGAGGAAGTACGGAAACTAGTGGATGCAGACATCATGCGCGAGGTATACTACCACGAGTGGTTGTCCAATCCGGTCATGGTCAAGAAACATGAAGGAAGCTGGCGCATGTGTGTGGATTTTACGGATCTAAACAAAGCCTGCCCACAGGACTGTTACCCGTTACCGGAATTTGACTGGAAGGTGGAGTCCCTATGTGGGTATCCTTTTAAATGCTTCTTGGACGCATATAAAGGGTATCACCAAATCCAGATGGCAGAGGAGGATGCAGAAAAAACGGCGTTCCATACGAGCCAAGGCGTATATTGCTATACGAAAATGCCGTTTGGACTGAAGAACGCCGGTGCTACATATCAGCGGTTGGTGGACAAAGCTTTTGAATCGCAGATAGGCCGCAACTTGGAAGTCTATGTTGATTACTTGGTGATAAAAAGTCACACGGAGGAGGCACTTCTCCGGGATGTCCAAGAGACATTCGACACGCTGAGAAGGATTAACATGAAGTTAAATCGAAAGAAATGTACGTTTGGGGCAACGGAGGGAATTGATGTGGTCATGTGGATCATCAATGGTACGTCCCAAGAATGGTTGAGCAGAGACCATCTGGATAAAGCCTGATTTGAGTTCAAAGTTGTTGGCTGCAAACGTGGGTATAACAATTGGATCAGTGTTGCCATCTACATGGGCTTGCAGCAGTTCAATCATCGGGCGATTATCCGGTAGAGGCTCATTGTTGTTGTTATTATTCATATTGTTGAACGGTGGATTGTTATTGTTATTATTGTTTTGAGGTGGGTTATTATTGTTGTTTTGTACACCGGCCATGTCTAAGTTATCGAGAGGCTCGGGCTCTTGATAAGACGTTGATCGAGTGCGCATACACCTGCAAAAGAACTAACAAGGCAAAAACAAAGCAAAAATATTTTTGGTTTTTATGTTTTTTAATTTTTAGGATTTTTGAAAATTTTATATTTTTTTAGGGTTTTTGAAATTTTTTATGAAAAAGTAACGTTCACTGTGAACGGATCCCAAAATTCAAGTTCTCACGAAAAACTGTTGATCTTAATGAGAAGAGCCGGCAGCGGCGCCATTTGATACTTGATTTTGCAATGGGTTCTAGGTTCTCTCGATATCCTCTCGAATTGATCTCGGCTCTAAGTGGACTGATTTGTTCTTGGTTAACAAGAAGGTGATGGTTTGTTTATCTATTTTAAACTAATGACAAATAATTAAGTGTCGAAGAGTAGAATTAAAGCTTTAAATGATTAAACTAAAAAGACAAGTTTAAAAATAAATGCTTGAAAACTTAAAGATTATATTAGAAAAATAAATGGACACTCAATAAAAACTAACTCTAGGGAAAACTTTGTAAAAATATGAACTTAGTTGAAAACTACTAAAAGAAAGTAAGAACGGAGAATAGCAAAACAACTCAATCGGAATAATCAAAAAAAGGTGTAATCGGAATGTATTCCGATCTGATGATCGGAATATGGGAGAAATCAACTGATCGGAATATGGGGAAAGGTGGAGCAATCGGAATGTTCCAAGACTTGTACAATCGGAATACACTAAAAACAATTCAAATCGGAATATTCAAAATTGAGTGCAATCGGAATAAGAGGAAACTTACCAATCGGAATATCTTAAAATGGACAAATCGGAATGTGAACGAAATGGTGAAATCGGAATAAGGAAAGGAGGGGCAAATCGGAATAAGTCAAAACTAGCTACAATCGGAAAACTTAAACCCTTTTCCGATCTATGGATCGGAATAGGGGGTGCTGTTTGGTCGGAATACCCGATCAGAAAAGGGCTTTGCCCTTTCCGAAAACTATGCTAATCCGAAACTTAAGCCAAGGAAATAAGCTAATTGATTAAGCTAACTCCAAAAACTATAACGAATCTAACATTAAGCGGATCAAATAAGCACAAATACAACTTATCCAAATATAAAATAAGCAAACTTTTAAATCAAATAGTAAAAAGATAAACTTTTTAATAAACTTGTAAAAAGTAAATAAGCAAAATCAACAAAATAAGCCAATAAGCATAAGGATCTCAAAGCTTATTTGTATATAAACTTAAGGAAACATAAATAGAAATCAACTTTTTAAGCACAAATCATTGATGAACAACACGGATCATACGAGATTTGTACCAAAATTAATCAAAATCAAAGAAAGGAAGGATGAGATTAAAGATTAAAAGCTAAAAAACTTGAACTTGATTAATGAAAAATAATACAAAGTTTTGATCTTGAAATAGAGAAAGATGAAATCTAGTGAGAGAAAGTTTAGAACTTTCTCTCTCTAAAACTAGAGAGAATGAATGAACTAAAAACTACCTAAAAAACTAAGTGTCCATTTTTTGTGAAGTAAGGTCCTATAAATAGGCAAGTCTTGTGGGCTTTGTGAATGGGCTTGGTTTTGGGCTTCTTTTCTTCTTCCTTCTTTAGTCTTCTCGTCTCTTTAAATAAACGTTTCCGACTTTGGATTTTGAGAAGGGTCGGTGAATAATTCCAACTCGTCTTATAATCTTTTATTTAATAGACTCGAGTTCTTCGACATATATGAATCTTCCATCTTTGGCTCTATTCTTCGATAAATCTTCAAATAGGCACAATGACTTCAAATCTTTTGCATCTCTTGGATAATAGACTTCGTCTTGAGTCTTTTTCCTCGATAAAACCCGTGCAATCCCATGTTTTCTTCAATATTCATCCGGCTGACTATGAAAACACAATAAACACAAAAACCACGCATAATTCCAAACAAATGATATTAAATACGTGTTTTGGTCTTGTTTTAGCCAGAAATAAGTGGTAGAAGGATGTGTGTTTTCACACCTATCAAACTCTCAGGGGAATAAAAATTTAGAAGAATTATTCAAACGTAAGAAGAGAAGTTGTTGATCTACTTGGTGTACCCCTTACTTTCAATCCCTCTTAGCAACGTTATCATGTTATATGATTGGATTTGCCTGTTAGATTCCGTTGTGCGCTTAATTATTCTAAGCTTTATTGAAAGCTTTGAAGTTGCTTACGAGGATTGTCGATTTAGGGTGAAGCTAGTTAAAAAGCTTCTACATCAAGTTTATGTGGCATGAATTAGGGGGAAGCTAATTCAGAAGCTTCTCCTTAACCAGAAGTGTATGGGTTACTTAGCTCGTGTCGTTACAGTATTTCTACTACAAGTTAAAGATGAGTCGTTTTGAAGTCAAAGGCCTCAGAAGACTTCATCAGCATTGGATGCTTCATGAAAGCTCTTGTTATTAATTATTTTGTACTTGTTAGGAAGAATATTGTAAGGAATTCTACACGTCGTCCCATGGGGGAAGATTGTTGGAAACTCACTTTATGTGACGACATTTAAGAATTCCCATTAGTTATCATAGTCACACACGCTTAGACTAGACTAGGTTCGATGTATAGTTTAAGGTGCGTGTGTGACTATATATACCCCTCCTTAGCTTCCAAGGAGGGGTGTTGCTTGTCATTTTATTTTGAATACATTTTCACTTTCACATTAAACCTCTCTTCTCTCTCTCTAAACCAACAATGGCTTCCAATACCATATTCCACCATATTAGACCACCGGATCCTAAATAGCAAATCTACAATATACATATATATACATATATATATATATATATATATATATATATATGATTATGTATATATATATGATTATGTATAGTCTCGAGCCTAAGACGCGTCTCGTCATTATAGGTCTCGTTCGGTCATATGACGATCGATGGGCATCTTGTTCTCGAGCAATGAGCGACTGATATCTCGTGAAGTCTTGTATCGACTATTGGATGTTTGTTCCTCGATAAATTTTTTATAACTATATCAAGTGAGTGTATAGCCTCGCTTTTATATTATCTTGTAAATGATTTTTAACCCATAGGGGGGGGGGGAATACATGATGGTTTATAAAATGAATACAAGTTTTTTCGGTATGCTGGACCCGAATGATGATAAATGCCTAAGTACCATTGTCTTATGAAGTCCCTGAATTTCATGAACTGTTAATTACCTTGCGAGGTAAACGCTTTTACATATGCTAGATCTATTTGGTTTGAAAGCCTTATCCTAGGGTATGTATCCTTTGTGATCACCTGAAAGGAATATTATGTATAAGAGGTCGTTGGTATATGACAATATTACCTGTTGTAGGGGCGCCGTAAATGACTTGGTTTGACGTGTTGGTTAACGTTCAGTTGCATGAGCTTAAGGCATTTATCGATATCTATATATATGACTTGTCTTTGTGACAAGCTTGAGATGACTAAAATTCTTGTGTTCAAATGATGATTTGAAAAACCTATAGACTTGCTCAACCGTTGTGTTGATGATTTTAAGCATGTATTTCAGGTAATCAAGATGGATACCAGTAGAGCATGCGAAGAGGAAGTTGGTGCTTACTTGTCTAAAGTTTATATTGTTTTCCATCCTTTGAAATGAATAAATGAATTTTAAGTGTTTGATGAATGTGAAGTATTGGGAAGGATTTTTGGGACTAAACGCTACTCTGATTTTATATATTGGGTTGGGAAAATTTTTATACAAGGTTGTATATTATTTTCTCTTTTGAGGTCGTTGTCTATGATTGTGTGTGATGTTCTATGAGTAGCGCCCCAAAGTGGTATTCCATTGCTTGGTAATTTGGGGGTGTTACAACACTAGTGATTTATAAATCAAATATACATAAGTTTCAATCAAGTGGTCACTCATGAGCCTTATGCCTAAACCAACAACAACAAGAATCCTTTCAACCCATATACTTGGTGTTATCAATTTGATAAGTTCCATTTACTTGAAAGATGATTAGAACAATATATTCAAAAGACTCCTTTCGACCTATAATCTAGATTAAACCATTACTTGTTATGTTCATTAAGTCTTTGGCACAATCGTCACAAAGCGCAAGACCAAATCCTTAGTCGTTTAACGAATTGAAATCAACCATGTTGAGAATAATTCCGACATATAGACTCAACAATGATTAATCCAAATGAAAAATAAGAACAAGTTCCAATTCAACCAAATATAATGTTATCACCATAATCCAATGACAAGCACTAATAGAATCCAAACATCCAAATATCACAAGTTTTCATATGAACATTACAAGTATCATAACATTCGCAATATCACAAAACAAAAGAATCACCATGAACATGAACATAAACTAGATTTAATAATAATGAAGAAGTTACCAAACATTAGAGTTCATAGTACCAAAATATAATGCACTCTACCCATAACCATCTTGGTTTTTGTATGGAGTATGGCTTTCTTCTCTACTCTCCTATGGCTTATTACATGCACATGGCTACCAAATCCACCCCTCACCACTTGGGTGAGGGGTGATATCAAAATCACAGAAATATGATGGAGATGAAGATGGATTATGAGATAGGATTCTTATAAACACTACACCATGGGTCTTATTTATAAGTGAATTCTCCTTGGCCACCAAGCATATTTCTTTGGCTCCAAGGGTTGTAAATGAGGGTTTAATAAAGCTTGGAGGAGACGGAATGGAGTTATGTCGGATTGGGGAGCAAGGAAAAGTAATTAGGTTGTTTAATGTTACTTTTCATAACCAGACTATCAAAATGCTGGCGGCAGAATGAATCTTGCCGGTGGCAACTTGATGTAGTTTTGTCGGCCGCAGAATGATCTTGTCGGTGGCAACTGGGCCAACTTTCCCTTATTTCTTCTTTGGTCCTTTTTCTTTGTTTCTTCCACTTTATTTCTTCCAAACTTTCCAAGACTCTTATTCTTTGTATTATTTATCATACGAGAGCTACACTTTCATGTCTCGTTCATCCTTTCACCTCCAATACTCGCCTTTTCTTCATTTCTCGTGATGTAACCATTGATAAACCGACAATAACAAATAAACTTCATTAAGTATCATAAATTCATTATAATCACATAAAGATATGCATAAACACTGATGAGACTGTAATTATACATAGTCTCATCGTCCAAATCGGGCTTAAAATGCTTAAAATATCGTCAAAATACCCCAATATACGCTTGTGTTTGTTCATTGTGTATTTTAGGTACGGATATCATAAAATCAACAAATGATCACAAGAATGAAGCAAAAACGAACACGGGAAACGAAGCCGCACAAGAACCGGACCCGAGAAATGGAATTTCCAAAAATACCCTTGAAGAATTGAATAATGTCAACATTGGTCACTCATTTTTGAAGATTTGGCAATAAAAGACCTTGAAGAAGTCATCATTGGCAAGAAAAGTCCTCCATGATTGAAGATTATACATGTTTAGTCCTTGAAGAATGCAAAATATGCATAAAATACCCCTGGAATAGTTTTGCTAATATCTTGGTGGCCAAAATAGAAGTTTTTAAACTTCTATTACAAAGGAAATGGAAATTAGTTGCCTAAATTCTTGTTGTGACATGATTTTGAGAGTGTAGGGGGTCCTTTTGCCAAAAACATAACCCAAACCCGGCTTCTACCCACTATAAGCCCACTTCAACCCCAAAACCCATTCATTATACCCTTTTACCCGACCCAACCAGCCCACACCCTACAATACACGTCACCCAGTCAAAACTCAGTCAAACCTCACTTTATATTTTTTAATTCGTTTTTAAAACAAATTATTAATAATACCTTTCCCGGTTTATAGCAACTATTCCTAATCCCTCACCCCTAAACAAGCTATGAACCCTAATTCCCATCTAAACTAAATCAAATGGGTTTTCTAAATTGACTTGACAGTTAAGTAATTCAAACCAAGGGAAACACATCCCACATGGGTGTGTTTGCCCAGTCATCACTACAAGCCAAGGTCTCCCTGCTATCATTCACATGGTGCCACAAAGATTTGACTAAACCAACGTTTGAGATCAAACCCTTGGTCCCTACTCCTATCCAACGACCAAGAAGGACTCACATGATCACATGTCGACATATTCCAGCTGTAAGTTTAAAATCAAGAAAGCATATTCTGAAGATCACAAGGGTAGTTTAGGACTTTCAGTATTAGGGTTTGATCCCTCATTATAGATAGTTCTGTTAATGTGTATAAAAGGCCACCCGACTTGTGGGTGTACCTTTGTTCCAACACTTTGTAATTTTCTTAAAACTTATGACTAGTTAAATTTTAGTTTTATAAATCTTGCAAGTGTTGTGTTCCATTGTTTATTTACTTTTCTTAGCGTAATGACTTTTTTTTCTACAATCATAGTTTAAATTCATTAAAGTGTTTTATTGTTTCAAAGAAATTTGTTCAATAGCCTTTAAGACCCTTGAGTTTATAGGAGAGCCTAACAAGTGACTTGACAAATCACTTGTTAAGCTTGATATAAGCCCAAGTTATCTTCATTGTTTGGGAGTTTCAAGTTTTTAAAGGATTTCTTTTACAAAGTTCTTGTTTTTTTTTAAAAAGGTTTATGTTTTCTTTTTATGGATTGACCCACTGTAGCAAAGGCAAAAGCTTGAGCCATTTGTTCTTGGTAATGTGTTTCTTGTATTGTCTCTTGTTGTTTATGTGTGCAGGTTCAAGATCATAACCATTCGGTTTTATTTGTTAAAGATATTGGGTGGACAGCAGTTGTCCACCTCATTTCTCTACACCGCATCCCAAAGTACTTCTGTAAGCTCAGCTAGCACTTATTACTGAGCCGGTGGCATCAGGTGGCTTACTAGCTTGAACAAAGCTAGAAGAGGTACCTTGAACTCCCTTGGTTTAGGTGATTTTAAGCTATGCCTATGATATTTAGTTTTTTGCTTGCTTCCATGTTAGGATAGGAATCATTTGTTGCATTTAGGTGTTCTATGCAAGATTAGTTTGATCCTAAGTAGTTTGGTGTTAATTTTGGCATAAGTCCTTTGAAAAATTTAATAACAGGTAAGTTAAATGAGTGTTTGGATTTGGTGTTAAATACATGTGGGTGACACACAAGGAATTAAAACCAGTTCATACATGTTCTATTAGGTTAGTAGGTAGGTTTCACTTAGCTTAATTTAGTTTGTAAAAGGTGTTTGCAAAATCCCACTTTTCTGTGTAAGATTTTAAAACAAGCTGTTGGTGTAATTTTTTGTTTTGAAACTCAAGATTGATGTATGAATCTTAAGATTTTGTTTAAAGAAGTGCTAGTTTAGGGTTATCTTCACTTTGTTTACGTTGTAGTTGATTCTTCTCCAAGATCTTTGTAGCTAAAAAATAGTCCTAGTGCAATTTGCACCAGTAACTATGTTTCTGTCTGCTTAGTATACCGTAGGTCTTGTTTTATCTTAACTTTGTGTTTCAAGACTTGGAGTTGTGCTAATAGAAAGTTCATAGGGTATTCTAATCACTCTTTAGCTGTTATTTTAGGTTTATTAGTTTTTGATTGCTCAAATTGCTCTATAACCTACTGTATTGCACCATAGGACCTCAAACATAACGTTCTGCCAGCCAAACGCACCAGCAGATTTGTTGGCTTTGTTTATGCAACTTGAGATTTGAAAATTGGAGTATAGGTAGTTCTAGGGTAATTTTAGAAGTTTATTATCTGGTCTTGTAGGTTTTACAGATTTTGGTGGTTGAAATTCGTTTCATAGCTCACTGTTATAGTCTTTAGAACCCGCAGCCCAAATTTTGCCCATAGTTTATTTAATCTGTGGATTTTGTGTTTAAACTTGTATTTATATCTGTTTGTTTGACTCCCCAATAGCCTACTGCTGGGTGCCGTTTGTGCCCAAAAACAGCAAGAAACAAGCTCGAAACAACCCAAAACGAGCCGAAAAAACAATACAGCAAGTTTTTTCTTTGTTGTCCGAGAACGCTGCAAATTTTTTATTTTTTTTAGTGTTGTCCGATATCGGACAACACAGATGTTGGACAAGCCTGTTGTCTGGTAGGATCTTGGACAACACTGAAGTACTCCACCATGGAGTACTTTGGGGGTACTTTCGTTTTTAGCCATTTTTTTAAGTTTTTTTTTAACTTTTTCATTTTTACCTTGTTAATTTTGTTAAAAATGATTTTTATAAAAATAAAATTTATTTTTATCATTATTTTATTAATTTTTAGCATTATTTTAATTCAAAAAGTGTTTTAGCGATTTAAAAATAGAAAAATAGTTTTAAAAGTTTAGGAAAAATACTTTTTAGTCTTTAAATAATGTAAGTGATTTATTAGTTCAATAAAATAATATTTTGGGCATTTTGTTAATTATATTTAATTTTAGGGCTTTAATTAGCATTAAAAATTGAATATTTAATTAATAAAATGTTTTAAAATTTATTTATTGGACTTTTATTTTTATTTATATTATTTTAGACTTTGTTTTAATTTTTAATTAATTTTTAGGTTTAATCTTTAATTTTTTCACGTTTTACGTATTTACGTTCGCGTTTTACGTTAATTCGTCGTAGTATAATCGTAGTCGTAGCTCGTCTTTACTTTTTCTCTCTCTAAATAAAAAACGACACTAATCCAAACTTTGATTTTATATAATTGGCACACTTAATCCACATACCTCCTTCGAGAACGAACCCGCATTTATTCGACTTGTCGGTTTTCCTAAATCGTCGAGTTTAATACTTGCCCATTATACGCTCTTTTTCCTAAAAGACGTGTTTTTACCACAATCATTTTGGCGCCGTTGCCGGAGAGGTGTTTAGTGTTGCCATTATTAGTATCGTGTTTGTGTGAGTAGTGTGTTTTTGCTTTTCAATTTTTGGAAAGCGTAAATATCGTACATACTCATTTTTGTTATTTTTCCTTATTATATTATAGTATCCAAATAAATCGTGTTTAATTTTCCTAAATTAAAAACAAACCAATCTTTACTATATTGTAGATATCCATTATCGTTTTCGTTTTTCTTGTGAATATATTACTATATTGTATCTACGTAGAACAATAAATATACAAGTACTCTAAAAGCGTGAAAATGCAACCTTGATTCGGGATTTCATCACTCGATCATTGTATTCGAATCCAAAGCAAAAGTTTAAAGGCAAAATAGATAAATACTTTCGTGAGGCTTAATTTCAATTAACACAAACTATAAGGTGAGTATAAGGCGGTTGTATTTCACGACCTAAGGGAAAACGGCTCTTAAGTGCTTAGCGCCGCCTCGTTTCCCCCGCTTGCTTGTGCGTGTTAGAGAAAGAGGGCTAATCGAGGGTTTGCTGCCCAAGTATTATCTACATATCATATATATTTGCTTGTTTTCAAGATTAAACCCTCTTGAACGTTTTGGTGTTCCACCAACGTTCTAAAGTCATCGAAGGCGTTCACTCCACGTGATCGTTTTCATTCCTTGAGGCTCCTTTAATCGAAAAAATTGATTCGAGGAGAGATTTGTAGATTTTTGTCTACGTAATACACAAAAAATCCAAAAAAATTTAAAAACAATCAAAAATGAAAATATTCTTCTTACCCCTTATCAATTAATTCTTTTTCTAACCCTCTAGTGTTTAGTTCTCGTAACACCATTCTCGTTTCGTCATGTCCAACGATGGATATTACTCTTGTCCATATTGTGGAGGTCCGTCCGACGGTGGTAATTGCTTCAATTGCGAGATTTATAGAGGAAGGGAGGGGTATATATACAACTCTCCTCAAAACGACCATGGTTACAGATTTCAATCCTATGACCAAACTCCACAACCGCCTTCGTCTTATTCGTGTAATTTTTGCGGTTTGGAGCACGACTTCGGATTTAGTTGTACGAATTATAATGACCCCAAACCGAATCCTAATTCTTTAACCAATCATCGCAATATCCATCGTCGTATTCATGTGAGTCTTGTGGAAACGCACCTCATTATGGGTATGATTGTCAACCGATGAACCTTGATACGTCTTTCGACAACCAATTCTCCGGTTTTGACCAATCACCTCCACAAAAAAATTTCGATGATGATCTCGGTGCAAGTCGCGTCGACAAGGGATTTGAAGAAATTAAATTGCTTTTTCAACAAATTATGGAGAAAAAGGAACTTTCAATCGTCGAAGTTATCGAAGAAAGCATCAAAGATATGGAAGAGGAGAAACGACGAATCAATCAAGAAATAAACGATATAACTAATGAACTAGACATTAGGAGATATCGTAAAGAAGAAATAAGTGAAGAGTTTAAAAGAGAGTGTGCGATTAGAACTAAACAACTTTTACAAGATTACAATGGTTTAAGCATCGATATTCGTCATAAAAAACAAGAACTAGAAAGAGAGGAGCATCTAGATAGATGTGATCTCACGCCTCCTATTTATGATGACGACGACGATTGCGACATTTTTAATCTCAACTCGTCTTGTGAAACCATTACTCTCATGCTCCCTACGGAACCCGATGCCTCTCTAAGTATGGGGGAGAAGAATCTTAGCACTAATCCTAGTGTTGAGATCCCTATTCCAATCCAAAGTGAGCCTACGGTTGTCTCCGATGAGGAGTTAAGTGATTTTGCTCTCGATGAATTTTTCCACGAAAATTCTAGCCAGGCAAATTATGATAGTGAGTGTGATACGATTTCATGTGATGATGTCTCTCCCAATGACACTTCGGGTAGAGAATCATTGACTTTTTCGAACCCGTTTTTCGATGATGATTTTTCCACTAGTGATGACGAGTCAATACTCGATGAGGAAGTTCGTGTCGATGAATTTAAAATCCACTCGAATTCCCTTTTTGAATTTGATGACGAGTTCGTTTTTGGTGACGTAAATCCTCTCTTTGATGGGACGTTCGAGGACATCGAGAGTGAGGATTCTAAGGATCCTAAACTCGATGAGCCGGATTTGCTAGTCACCCTCCCTAAGTCTCATTTGGATGAGCCTTCTCTTTTGACTTGTGATGCCTCCATTCTCGAGGGGTTCACCGATGGACCGCCTCTCGATGAGAATGAGGATTTTAATGAGGCCTTTGCCTTTGCACCGGGAGGAGACTTTGAGGCCCCCATTTTTATTGATTCTCTTTCAAATTAGCCTTCGTGTCAAAGTAATCCTACCCTGATGAGATGGCATTTATACATGATCTCATCGTTCTTTTCGGGCTTTAAATGCATTAAAATGTCATAATATACCATATATATGCTTGTGTTTGTTTACTTGTGTATTTTAGGTATGGATATCGTGAAAAAGACAAAAGATCACAAGTTACAAGGAAAAAAGGACACGAGAAACGAAGCCGTACAAAGAACCGGGCCCTAATCATGGAATACTCAACAAATACCCTTGAAGACTTGAAGACAAACAAGATGGATCCTCACTTATTGAAGAAATGACACTCAAAACCCTTGTATATTAATAATTACAAGTTTGGTCCCTTAAGTTTGTCAAAATTACACAAAAGGTCCCTCAACTTTGAAGAAATGGCAAGATTAGTCCCTCAACAATTTCAAATTGTCAATTATGGTCCCTCATCAAGCCAAAGATACATTGAAGACCTTTGAAGATCAACATTGTCCAAAATCAGCCCTTCAAATATGCAAAAGTTCCAAAAATAACCCTTGATACACCTTTTGGAAAGTTTTGTGCAAAAAATGTCAAGTTGTGAAAGTTGATACAAAGGAATTGGGCGCTGATAGACTTTTATTCACAAGTGACAAAAGAAAGGAAGAAAAAGGACCAAAACTGCCAAGTTTGGAAGTTTAAATCCCTAAACACGCGCCAAACAACTTTCTCCCTAAGAAAACGGATCAAAACTTGTTACTGTAGCAAGTAAGAACCCAGAATTAACTTTTTACCAACAAAGGGTAAAATGAAATTGGTTGTTCCCACGTTTGATTCACACGCTCTAAATCCCATCCCAACCTTAAACTCACACTCCCACTCACCCAAAGGACCCCACCATTCAAACCGTTTCACCCATCACATGAGTACTTGCCCTCCAAGTCATGCCACGTGTCCAAATCAACAGCCAAGGTTCCTTGCTTCACCCCAAAGCTATTATAAACGGTTTGGATCACTTTGGACAGCTCATCAACAACAAACGCACTCAAGGACTCAAGGGCATTTTAGAGAAATTACATCTAGGGTTTGTGAATAGTGTAGCCAGGCATTTGCCTATAAAAGGAGACCTCAACATGTGAGAGTCCCTTTGTTCCAGATTTTAGCTTTTAAATCTTTGTAATTCCTTTTTATGAAATAAAGTTTGAATTTCTTAAAATTTTGAGTTCTAATCTATTATTTATAAAAGTTTGGTGTTTGATAAGCTAAAATCTGAGTTCCATTATCTTGTTTGAAGGTTTTTGAGGCAATGTTTTAAGTGATAAAGCTTGTGCATCAAAAATCAGAAAGTTGGCATTATTTTGATCTCACCTTGTGGTTTGTTCTTCTTAGCAGCTTGGAAGCTTGTACTTGTTCTGCTAGTACCTAAGCTCAAACAATCCAGGGCCTGGATGTAGGTCTTGGAGGTTTGCATCCTTCTCCCTTTTCATTTTCTCTTTTATTTTTCTGAATTTGGTGATTATTGCATGTTTATGCTTGAATCTGTGATATTGTGGTTGATTATTGTTGATTTGTGTTGGTTTGATGTTATTGAGGTGTTATTGATCTGATTTGTGGGTAAAATCTGCATAAGCATTTGAAAAATTGTGAAAACAAGTTTTAAAAGGGTGTTTGGGTTTACTGCATAAGTTAGGATTGTGGTTTGTTAAGTGCTTGTTTTGTGTAAGCAAGTGTTGGTATCTGTCACTTAGGTGTATTTGTTCATCTGTCTGCAGGTTTTTTGGGTTTGATCACATAGATTCATTATTTGGCTATAAAATCTTTAAAACTTGGTAAAATTGGCTAGGATTTTGAGGACACCTAGATCTAAGCTTAGGCTAGGGCTAACAAGTGCTAAATCTGAGTTAATCACACCAGGAAAGAAGGATTTGAGGCTTGAAATTGGATCAAGTGTCAAGTAGTTCATCAAAACTTGTCTGCTTATTGTTCATTGTTCATCAGAAACATTTTGTGCTTTGATCTTGTTGATTACTTTGATTAAGTGTTTGATTCTTGTTGCTTTGTGTTTGTTCTTAGTTTATATAGCTTGTATATGCATCTTGTTAAGTTTGGTTGGCTTATTCAGTCTAAATCTGCTTATTAAGTGCTTAACTGCTTATTTCCATATCTGGTGCATATCTGGTGACTGTTTGGCTTATTGTGGCTTATTGTGTGAACCAATTTGTGATTTTATTGTTGCTATTGACTCCTTGTGATTCACTGATCACAAGGGTGCCTTTGTTTCCAATTGAATCAAACCAGAACTCTCATATAAGCATGGTCAAATAGTCAAAGCAGTGGGAACTCCTTTCCACTGCTGGTTGCCACTGATAGTGTAAAATTGGGTTCAGCTTATCAATAAGCTATAATAGCTTATTCCAACCAGCAACAACTTTGTTTTTGTAATAGGTGCTCATATTTTGACCCATTTGTTCATACTGGAGCATTTGGGTGGTTGACTTTAGGGTTTGACTAGAAAACCAACTCCATTGACTTTTACATAAGTTCATTTGTGCTTATTCTGGCTTATTGGTTGTGCTTATTGGATTTTTGTTGATTGATTTTGCTTATTGAGTCCATTTGAAAGCTTTTGCAAGTTGAATCAAGTCCTGAGGTGCCCTAAATCTCTAAAACGACTATTTTGTCTTTTAGTGAATTTTTACTTTGCTTATTTCTTGCTTATTGAGTGAGCTTTTTAAAAATTTCTTTTTACAGATCTCATAAGCATCCCAAAAGAAGGTTGTGTGTCAAATTAGAGCTTATGGCATTAGCTTATGGCTTAATGGGCTGAAAAGCCCAATAAGAATAAGCTGAGTGTTAAATAAGCTGTGATAAGCTCATATTCAGCTTTTGGGCTTTTAGAGTTTTGTTCTTAGAATTGAATTTTGAGTCAGATAGGGCTTTTCCAAGTCAATTGGGCCAAGTTTGACTTTTTGGGCCCAAAAGCCCAATTTGGTTGACTGTTTTTTGTTTTGGCCCATTTGAGGGCCCAAAAGGGGTATTTTGGTAATTTCACTTTGATTTTCTGATTATTTAGGTTAAAATAAACTAGTTTGCAAGTTTTTAGAATTTTTTATAATTTTTGGATTTTTAATATTATTTTATTATTATTTTATTATTATTTTATTATTATTTTTAAAATTTCACATTTTCTAACTTTTTACATTTTTCTTAGGTTTAATACATTAAAATAGGAATTTAGCAACTTTTAGAATAATTTTATCTCTTTTAGATTAATTTTTATAATTATTTTAAGTTTTAATAGTTTTTAAATCATTTTAAATAGTTTTTATTGGTTTAAAAATTACTAAAAATAGTTTTTAAACTTTTTAGGTCATTTTTGAGGTTTACCAATTAAAAAATCTTTATTTGGGCTTTTTGATAATTTATTTGATTTTTAGGGCTTTAATTAGCATTTAAAAATTGAATATTTAATTATTTAAAAGGTTTGAAAAAGTTTTGATCATTGGTAAACTCTTAGTTTATTTATTTTTATTTTTGGTAAATTTTTGGTAATTTTTAGAATTAATTTTTATTTTTGTGGTTTTTAAGGTTCTACGTTTGAAGTTTCTAGTAGTGTTTATTTTTATTTTTACGCCTTCGTCATCTTCTTTTCTCATCCCATTGTAAACCAATCATTAATCACAAACATTTAACAAATTTATCACACACATATACCTCCTTGGGAAACGAACTTTCATTTCATTAAGGGTCATTAGTGTTGATTTTCCTAAATCATCACTCGATACTGACCGCTCTTTTACGCTCTTTTGTTTTCCTAAACAAGAGGTGTAATTTACCACAATCATTTTGGCGCCGCTGCCGGGGAGGTGTGTCATGATTAATTTGTATTGTTGTTTTTAATATTAACCAAAATAGTATTTGTATTAGTAGAACTCTACTAATACGTATTATCGATTTTCTTGGTTTTTCTTGTACAAATATTATTACTATATTGTATTAAGTATCACAATAAATTCACAATATCTCCAAAAGTGTGAAAACACAACCTTAATTGGGATTTCATCACTCAATTATTGTATTCGAATCTCAAACAAAAAGAAAAAGGCAAAAATAGATAAATACTTTCGTGAAGCTCGATTTTGAAAGATACGAACTATAAGGTGGGTATAAGGCGGGTATTATTAAATATACCCTAAGGAAAAAGGCTCTTAAGTGCTTCGCGCCGCCTCGTTTCCCCGCTTGCTTGTGAGTATTTTGAGATTGAAGGCTAATCGAGGGTTTTGCCGCCCAAAGTATTATTACGTATAATATAATTGCTTGGTTTCTTTGTGATTAAACCCTCTTGAACAATTTGGTTTTCACCAAAGTTCTAAAGTCATTCGAAGGCGTTCACTCCACGTGATCGTTTTCATTCCTTTGAGGCTTCTTTAATCAAGAGTTTGATTCGAGGAGAGATTTTGTAGATTGTTGTTTACGAAGATACACCAAAATCCAAAAAAATTAAATATCATCAAAAACACAAAAAAATTAAAAATTCATAAAACACCCAAAAAGAATCTTCTTTGCTCACCTCCCATTCTTCGTGAAGTTTATGATCACTCGTAATCAAGCAAAACGAGCTCGTAAACGTCTTCAAAAGCAAGCCAATCAAGAGACGTTGATTGTTGAAGAACCTCCAATTGTTGAACCTATTGTAGAACAAGAAGTCGTCATGGCTAATCGTACTATGATGGAGTTGCTACAAGCACCCACCGAGGGTTTTGGAGAGGCTATTGTGATTCCCGCCATCCTTGCGGAGAATTTCGAGATTAAGACGGGTTTAATGTCGATGTTGCAAGCAAATTAGTTTAGAGGTCACGAGAAAGACAACCCGCACTACCACATTAGGAATTTTAACCGTCTCACCGCCACTAGCAAGTTTAAGGATGTTCCACATGACGCCATTAAGATGATGTTGTTTCCATACTCGTTAGATGGACCCGCAAAATTTTGGCTCGAGAAAGAACCGCCAAATTCGATTTTGACATGGGCCGATCTCGTTTCCAAGTTTGTGAACAAGTTTTTTCCACCATCTAAAACAACACATTTGAAAAATGAGATTTCATGATTTGTGCAAAGAAATAATGAAAGTTTTTCAATGGCATGGGAACGCTTTAAAGAAATGTTACATGAATGTCCACACCATGATTTTACGGAATTGCATCAAGTTGATACTTTTTATAATGGGCTTAATGATCATGAACGAGATTATTTGAATGCCGCCGCGGGTGGTAATTTTTTGTGCAAGACGACAAATGAGGCTTTACAAATCATCGAGAATAGATCTAAGGTTTATAGCCCTCGTAACACACCGAGTGTTGCCAATTTGGGTTCGTCATCATCGTCACAATCGTCTCGTAGCATTAATGCCTTACATGATGAAGCTAATGAGGAAAATCGGTTTTTTGATAGATTTGCTAATCTAATGTCCCATTGGAAGGCTCAAGAAGCTTCCAATTCCGCTTCGGTTAAAGCGGTTGCTAAGAGTTGTTTGTAGTGTGGGGGAGCTCATGAACTTTCCGAGTGCATTACCGCGGATGGTAACACTTCGAGTGCTTATGTAGCAACGGGAACTTACAACCAAAACGGTCAAGGTTCCCGCCAAAATCAAGCTCCACCAAATCAAAATGTTAACAATTATCGAAACAACAACCAAGGTAATTACCAAGGCAATTCACGCAATTACAACAAAGGGAATTATCAAAATGGGAATGGACAAATTTCTAATCAAAACCAAAATCGTGATTTTCAAAACACTACACAAGGTTTTCAAAATGCTCACACTAAAAATTTGCAAGGAGAATTTTTGGATTATGCTAAAGCAAATGATGCTAAATTTGATAACATGCAACGTGAGATGATTAGCTTAAGATCCGAGTTGAAAAACGAGCTTAAAAATGAACTTGCTAATGAACTTAAAACTCATGCAAACAAAATGGAAGGAAATGTCCAACGTCTACAACAAAATCAACAAAAGATGGAATTAGGACAACATGAGATTAAGCAAGAGTTATTAAAAGCGGATGCTAGGCAATCAAAATTTGAGGACCGAATGGCTAAGATGTTTGAAGAAATCATGTGTAAACCGTCTTCCTCGGGTGGTCTTCCTAGTGATACCATTGCAAACCCGAAGGGAGAATTGAAGGTTATTACTACACGAAGTGGTAAAACTTTCAAGGAACCAATCTCTCGTCCAAGTACTTCTACGGAGAAGGAAATCGAGAAAGAACCCGAGGTGATGGTCGAAAAGGAGCACATTACAATCCCACGAAGTACCGCTCATACCACACCTACGGTTGAACCAATACCAATTGTGGAACCCGAGTTTCCAAGGCCGTTGCCTAATGACCAACCCACACCACCTTTACCCTACCCTTCGAGACGAAACAAAGAGAAATTGCAAGAACGTAACAAACAACAAATCGAGCTTTTTATAAAAATGTTTCAACAAGTGCATTTTGATGTGAGTTTAGCCGACGCGTTGTTATATATGCCTCGTTTCGCTTCCACATTTAAAAGTATGATGAGCGATAAGAAAAAGCTTTCAAAGCTTGCTAATTGTTCTTCGGTTTATCTTAACCGCATACCGGAAAAAGTTGGTGCTCCCGGAAAGTTTCTCATTCCTTGTGACATACAAGATATGAAAGAATGCCTCGCCTTGGCCGATCTTGGTGCGAGCATTAATTTGATGCCATTGTCCATTTGGAAATCGCTTTCGCTTCCGGCTCTCATTCCTTCGAACATGTCTATCGAGATGGCCGATCATTCTACGATTATGGCATGTGGAGTTGCCGAAGATGTTTTCATGAAAGTGGGGAAGTTCTACTATCCCGTTGATTTTATAGTAGTTGACATCCCCGCGGATCCTCAAGTTCCTCTAATTTTAGGTCGTTCATTTTTAGACACTTCGAGATCGCTTATCGATGTTCATGCAAGAACTATCACGTTGAGATTCAACGAAGATGAACTTGTTATAAACGCTACTCAAAACTCGAAACCTTCTCATGTTTATGCAATCACTACCATCAATCACATTGACATCGTTGATGTGGTTTGCGATGAGTTTTCACAAGAAGTGTTAGGTTTTTCCGATAGCTCGTCAAGTGGCAATCCCACTATTTTGGATCCGATTCTTGCTAATTCCACACCAAATCTCACTCCATTCCAAGGAGGCGATCTCACTTCAAATGAAATCGACAATGAATAAGAGGTGTTGATTAGTGATGATACTTTTATTCCACCATTTCTTTCGCCGATGGAAGTTATCAGTGTTGAACCAAAATCTTCAATCGAGGAACCACCTATCCTTGAATTGAAAGATCTTCCTTCTCACCTTGAATACGCATTCTTGGAAGGTGATGACAAGTTGCCGGTTATTATTGCAAAAGGTCTTGCTAATGATGAAAAAGCCGAGCTCTTGAAAGTTCTTAAGGCTCATAAAGGGGCAATTGCGTGGAAAATATCCGACATTAAGGGTATTGACCCAAAATTTTGTACTCACAAGATTTTAATGGAGGAGGACTACAAACCCGCAATTCAAAGTCAAAGAAGGGTGAATCCCAAAATTCACGATGTCATTAAAAAGGAGGTCCTTAAACTCCTTGACGCGGGAATGATTTATCCTATATCCGATAGCCCATGGGTGAGCCCAATCCATTGTGTCCCTAAAAAGGGAGGAATGACCGTTGTGCCTAATGAAAACAACGAGTTAATTCCCACTCGTGTTGTGACCGGTTGGAGGGTGTGTATTGACTACCGAAAGTTAAATGACGCCACTCGTAAAGACCACTTTCCTTTGCCCTTCATGGATCAAATGTTGGAGCGACTTGCGGGAAATGAATTCTATTGCTTTTTAGATGGTTTTTCCGGTTACTTTCGAATCCCTATCGACCCTCGTGATCAAGAGAAGACTACTTTTACGTGTCCTTATGGAACGTTCGCTTATCGTAGGATGCCTTTCGGACTTTGTAATGCACCCGGTACGTTTCAATGGTGTATGATGGCGATTTTTCACGATATGATTGAGAAGTCGATGGAAGTGTTTATGGATGACTTCTCGGTGTTTTGCAATTCGTTCCCGTCATGTTTAACTAATCTCGAGCAAATGTTAAAACGTTGTGAAGAAACCAATCTTGTGCTTAATTGGGAAAAATGTCATTTTATGTGTAAACAAGGAATCGTCTTAGGACATAAAGTGTCGAAGGCAGGGATTGAGGTCGATAAAGCTAAGGTAGACGTCATCGCCAAGTTACCTCATCCCAAAACCGTTAAGGAGTTAGGAGTTTCCTAGGCCACGCCGGCTTTTATCGTCGGTTCATCAAGGACTTTTCGAAAATCTCTCGACCTATGACACACCTTCTCGAGAAGGATGCTCCTTTTAACTTCAATGAGGATTGTGTTAAGGCTTTCGAAACTCTCAAAAGGAAACTTACCGAAGCTCCTATTCTTGTTGCTCCTAATTGGGAATTACCCTTTGAAATCATGTGCGATGCAAGTGATTATGCTATAGGGGCCGTCTTAGGGCAACGTTATGACAAGTATTTCCGTCCTATCCATTATGCTAGTAAGACGATGACCGAGGCTCAATTAAAGTACACCACAACGGAAAAGGAATTCCTTGCCGTGGTCTATGCTTTTGAGAAATTCCGACCTTATCTCGTCTTGACTAAAAGCATCGTGTATACCGACTATTCGGCTATCAAGTATCTCTTAGCTAAGCAAGATGCTAAGCCGGGATTTCTTCGTTGGATGCTCCTCCTCCAAGAATTTGATGTCACCGTGCTTGACAAAAAAGGAGTCGAGAATCTAGCGGCCGATCATCTCTCTCGTCTAGAAGATCCTCACAAAGATGTTTTCGAGAACAAGGAAATCACCGAAACATTTCCTCTTGAGACTCTCGGTGTAGTGAATTCTAAAGACACCACCCCATGGTTTGCCGACATTGCAAATTACCATGCGGGCAACTTCATAATCAAGGGTATGACGACACAACAAAAACGAAAATTCTTTTGTGACGTCAAGTTCTATTTTTGGGACGATCCTTATCTCTTTCGAGTTTGTGCGGATCAACTCGTTCGACGTTGTGTGTTTGGTGCCGAAGCTTCTAATATCCTTAGAGCTTGTCACGAGGGACCCACGGGTGGTCACCACGGTGCTAATCTCACGGCTAAGAAAGTGTTCGATGCCGGTTTCTTTTGGCCTTCTATCTATCGTGATGCACACGCACTTGTAAAGTCGTGTGATTCGTGCCAACTTCAAGAAAAATCATCTCAACGTGATGAAATGCCACAAAACATAATTCAAGTGTGTGAGATTTTCGACATATGGGGAATAGACTTTATGGGGCTGTTCCCATCGTCTCATGGCAACAAATATATCCTCGTCGCGGTGGACTACCTTTCTAAGTGGGTGGAAGCTAAGGCTTTACCTACTAATGATGCTCGTGTGGTAGTGAAGTTTTTGAAGCAACTATTCTCTCGATTCGGAACCCCTCGTGCTATTATAAGCGATCGTGGAACCCATTTTTGTAATGACCAATTCGAAAAGGTTCTAAAGAAATATGGAGTTACTCATCGTCTTTCTACGGCTTATCACCCGCAAACGAGTGGGCAAGTCGAGGTTTCGAACCGAGCTTTGAAGAGGATTTTAGAGAGGTCAACTGGAGAGAACCGTGCTTCATGGTCCGACAAACTTGATGACGCTTTATGGGCCTTTAGGACCGCTTATAAGACACCTATCGGTTGTACTCCTTATAAGTTAGTCTACGGGAAGAATTGTCATTTGCCCATTGAGTTGGAGCACAAGGCATATTGGGCCCTTAAGCATGCAAACTTTGACTTGAAGACCGCGGGAGATCACCGGAAAATACAATTGAATGAATTGGATTAATTAAGAGATAATGCTTATGAAAATTCATTAATTTTTAAAGAAAAGACTAAAAAGTTTCATGCTTCAAAGATTAAAAACCGGGTTTTTAACGTTGGTGATCAAGTGTTGCTTTTTAACTCTCGTCTTAAGATATATTCCGGGAAATTGAAATCTCGTTGGTCGGGTCCGTTCACCATTACACAAGTGTTTCCTTATGGGACCATTGAGCTAGCTCAAGATGATGGTCCTAATTTCAAGGTGAATGGACATAGGCTTAAGCACTACTTTGGTGGGGAAATTCCTTCGATGGTTGCCCTCGACCAAGTCACCTTCCCCAATGATAATTAGCATTGAGGGGATCGAGTCGAGCTCATGACTCGGTAATCAAAAACGAGGTGCCTCGTGGGGGAGATCCCATGCTTATCTTTTATGCTCACTATTCACTAATAAGGGGACTTGTACCCTTTCAACTCGTTGTCTCATGGTTTTTTGTGATTGTGTTATCTAGATCATCATCATCATCTACGATTGAAGACTCTCGTGTTCGTTTACGTGAGCCTCCATCGTTCGTTTGAAGAAGTTTTTCACGAATCCATGACATATCCTTTATTGTTCTAACAATTATCTTTTAGCATACTTAATAAACGGCTTTATATATATTGTTGATCACCCTTTCCATGCTAGATCCTAAGCATTCGACTCTTCGTCTCTAGTATGGGGGTGCTCCACCTTTAGACTCAAAACATTGAGGACAATTTTTGCTTTTAGTATGGGGGGTGAATAGGTACTTGCTTTGCTACGCCCTCACGATTTCCAATTTTCAATGTTTTGTTTTGCTAATAAGGCTAAAAATGGCCAAATTTTTAAAATTTTCTTAGTTTTCATAAGTGTTTTTAAGACACGAATGTATTTTTCCGTAGGGTAGAATAAGAGTTAATTTTTTACTTGATGGGCATTTGGAGCCATTTACATTCCTTAACCCGCTCAATTCAAGTTTTGCTAGACTTTTATATTGGGAGCTTTAAAACGCGAAAGTCTTAATTCATACGAGTTAAGAACGAGAACTTTTCGCAAGTTCCTATAATTGATCCTAGAAAGTCACCTATCAAGGGAACTTTAAAACGCATTCTCTAAACTTGAAAAAGTCCAAGAAAGTGCAAGATCCTATAGGTGGCTTGAAAACCCAAAACTTTGATTTGATATAGTCTTAATGAAAGCTAATCCAAATTTGGCTTAATTTTGACTTGCATGGCTAAGTATTCACGAGTCTCTTTAATTAGAGGTCTTTATATAGTGAAGAACGAGAAATGATAGAGTTAGACAAGTGATCATGCTAAACGTAGAACATGAAAATGTTCTTTCAAAAACTCATATGTTTTTAATTGTGGCTTTTTCTTCCCATAAGATCAATGCATTAGGAATAAATCATAATTGCAATAAGTAAGGTCGTACGATTTGAAAGGTTACTTAGCCTCTAGCGCAAGATCGTTTAAAAGTTGCTCGGGGTTGAATAGAGTTCATAGCCAAGGCATAACTTATTGAAGCGGGACACGAAGATTGGCGATTATCTAAAAAGGCCCTAACAAGGCATGAGGAGCTCTATTTTTGCGAAAGATCCAAAGATGATGTGAAGTATCATTATTCCTAAATCAATATGAAGGATCGAGACACACGACGAAAAGCAATTACTCCCCTAAAGATCATGGAGAAAGTCTATCCAAAAAGACCCTAACAAGGTATGAGGATAAATATATCCAAGTCCGAAAAGGAGGCGGATCGTTGTATATCAAAATCCAAAGTAAAGATTGAAGAAAAATGATGAAGTCGTGGTCCAATATGAAGAATCTCTAAAAAACGTCAAAGTGAAGAAATTCCAATTATATGAAGAGAAGACCATAATTTCGAGAACGTCTTCCCAAGATTTGAAGTATGAAGTACATGCCAAATATCGGTCTGAGAAAGGTCTCAAATCGTGAAACGAGTTATGCCAAGATATGAACTTAAGGAGATACACGAGAAGCCGTTTTAAAAGATTTTGTCCTTCGGCTAACTATTGATCAAATAGTGCTACTTTGCTTTCGGACTAATAACTACTCAAATAAGTCAATATGAATCACTTGTGATCCATGACAAATAGATAAAAAATGCTAGTAACCCATTTCCTTTATAATAACTAGGATTGCGGGGAGAAAAAGTATTACACAATTTGGACGTAAGAGTAGTGTTAGCATTGTGACTTGTACCAAAAATGATCTCGTTTTTGCACTTAACATGGAATGTATGACAATCAAGGATGACGAAGTTTACTCCAAGGGACATTTACTTGTTTCTATTCTTTGACCCTAAAAGTCACTTTTTGTGATGAAAATCATACATTATGTCTTTACACATCTTCGTAGTATGTTGCAAGTCCTTTTACTCTTCAATAAAGGTTTATAAAATTAAACTTTGGTGATGCTTAGATACTTTATTCTAGCATTACGTGAGGCCACGGCAATGGCTTAGTATGGGGGAGTGATGAGATGGCATTTATACATGATCTCATCATTCTTTTCGGGCTTTAAATGCATAAAAATGTCATAATATACCATATATATGCTTGTGTTTGTTTACTTGTGTATTTTAGGTATGGATATCGTGAAAAAGACAAAAGATCACAAGTTACAAGGAAAAACGGACACGAGAAACGAAGCCGTACAAAGAACCGGGCCCTAATCATGGAATACTCAACAAATACCCTTGAAGACTTGAAGACAAACAAGATTGATCCTTATTTATTGAAGAAATGACACTTAAAACCCTTGTATATTAATAATTACAAGTTTGGTCCCTTAAGTTTGTCAAAATTACACAAAAGGTCCCTCAACTTTGAAGAAATGGCAAGATTAGTCCCTCAAAAATTTCAAATTGTCAATTATGGTCCCTCATCAAGCCAAATATACATTGAAGACCTTTGAAGATCAACATTGTCCAAAATCAGCCCTTCAAATATGCAAAAGTTCCAAAAATAACCCTTGATACACCTTTTGGAAAGTTTTGTGCAAAAAATGTCAAGTTGTGAAAGTTGATACAAAGGAATTGGGCGTTGATAGACTTTTATTCACAAGTGACAAAATAAAGGAAGAAAAAGGACCAAAACTGCCAAGTTTGGAAGTTTAAATCCCTAAACACGCGCCAAACAACTTTCTCCCTAAGAAAACGGATCAAAACTTGTTACTGTAGCAAGTAAGAACCCAGAATTAACTTTTTACCAACAAAGGGTAAAATGAAATTGGTTGTTCCCACGTTTGATTCACACGCTCTAAATCCCATCCCAACCTTAAACTCACACTCCCACTCACCCAAAGGACCCCACCATTCAAACCGTTTCACCCATCACATGAGTACTTGCCCTCCAAGTCATGCCACGTGTCCAAATCAACAGCCAAGGTTCCTTGCTTCACCCCAAAGCTATTATAAACGGTTTGGATCACTTTGGACAGCCCATCAACAACAAACGCACTCAAGGACTCAAGGGCATTTTAGAGAAATCACATCTAGGGTTTGTGAATAGTGTAGCCAGGCATTTGCCTATAAAAGGAGACCTCAACATGTGAGAGTCCCTTTGTTCCAGATTTTAGCTTTTAAATCTTTGTAATTCCTTTTTATGAAATAAAGTTTGAATTTCTTAAAATTTTGAGTTTTAATCTATTATTTATAAAAGTTTGGTGTTTGATAAGCTAAAATCTGAGTTCCATTATCTTGTTTGAAGGTTTTTGAGGCAAGGTTTTAAGTGATAAAGCTTGTGCATCAAAAATCAGAAAGTTGGCATTATTTTGATCTCACCTTGTGGTTTGTTCTTCTTAGCAGCTTGGAAGCTGGTACTTGTTCTGCTAGTACCTAAGCTCAAACAATCCAGTGCCTGGATGTAGGTCTTGGAGGTTTGCATCCTTCTCCCTTTTCATTTTCTCTTTTATTTTTCTGAATTTGGTGATTATTGCATGTTTATGCTTGAATCTGTGATATTGTGGTTGATTATTATTGATTTGTGTTGGTTTGATGTTATTGAGGTGTTATTGATCTGATTTGTGGGTAAAATCTGCATAAGCCTTTAAAAAATTGTGAAAAGAAGTTTTAAAAGGGTGTTTGGGTTTACTGTATAAGTTAGTATTGTGGTTTGTTAAGTGCTTGTTTTGTGTAAGCAAGTGTTGGTATCTGTCACTTAGGTGTATTTGTTCATCTGTTTGCAGGTTTTGTGGGTTTGATCACATAGATTCATTATTTGCCTATAAAATCTTTAAAACTTGGTAAAATTGGCTAGGATTTTGAGGACACCTAGATCTAAGCTTAGGTTAGGGCTAACAAGTGCTAAATCTGAGTTAATCACACCAGGGAAGAAGGATTTGAGGCTTGAAATTGGATCAAGTGTCAAGTAGTTCAGCAAAACTTGTCTGCTTATTGTTCATTGTTCATCAGGAACATTTTGTGCTTTATCTTGTTGATTACTTTGATTCAGTGTTTGATTCTTGTTGCTTTGTGTTTGTTCTTAGTTTATATAGCTTGTGTATGCATCTTGTTAAGTTTGGTTGGCTTATTCAGTCTAAATCTGCTTATTAAGTGCTTAACTGCTTATTTCCATATCTGGTGCATATCTGGTGACTGTTTGGCTTATTGTGGCTTATTGTGTGAACCAATTTGTGATTTTATTGTTGCTATTGACTCCTTGTGATTCACTGATCACAAGGGTGCCTTTGTTTCCAATTGAATCAAACCAGAACTCTCATATAAGCTTGGTCAAATAGTTAAAGCAGTGGGAACTCCTTTCCCCTGCTGGTTGCCACTGATAGTGTAAAATTGGGTTCAGCTTATTAATAAGCTATAATAGCTTATTCCAACCAGCAACAACTTTGTTTTTGTAATAGGTGCTCATATTTTGACCCATTTGTTCATACTGGAGCATTTGGGTGGTTGACATTAGGGTTTGACTAGAAAACCAACTCCATTGACTTTTACATAAGTTCATTTGTGCTTATTCTGGCTTATTGGTTGTGCTTATTGGATTTTTGTTTATTGATTTTGCTTATTGAGTCCATTTGAAAGCTTTTGCAAGTTGAATCAAGTCCTGAGGTGCCCTAAATCTCTAAAACGACTATTTTGTCTTTTAGTGAATTTTTACTTTGCTTATTTCTGGCTTATTGAGTGATATTTTTCAAAATTTCTTTTTACAGATCTCATAAGCATCCCAAAAGAAGGTTGTGTGTCAAATTAGAGCTTATGGCATTAGCTTATGGCTTAATGGGCTGAAAAACCCAATAAGAATAAGCTGAGTGTTAAATAAGCTGTGATAAACTCATATTCAGCTTTTGGGCCTTTAGAGTTTTGTTCTTAGAATTGAATTTTGAGTCAGATAAGGCTTTTCCAAGTCAATTGGGCCAAGTTTGACTTTTTGGGCCCAAAAGCCCAATTTGGTTGAGTGTTTTTTGTTTTGGCCCATTTGAGGGCCCAAAAGGGGTATTTTGGTAATTTCACTTTGATTTTCTGATTATTTAGGTTAAAATAAACTAGCTTGCAAGTTTTTAGAATTTTTTTATAATTTTTATATTTTTTAATATTATTTTATTATTATTTTTAAAATTTCACATTTTCTAACTTTTTACATTTTTCTTAGGTTTAATACATTAAAATAGGAATTTAGCAACTTTTAGAATAATTTAATCTCTTTTAGATTAATTTTTATAATTATTTTAAGTTTTAATAGTTTTTAAATCATTTTAAATAGTTTTGATTAGTTTAAAAATTTCTAAAAATAGTTTTTAATCTTTTTAGGTCATTTTAGAGGTTTACCAATTAAAAATCTTTATTTGGGCTTTTTGATAATTTATTTGATTTTTAGGGCTTTAATTAGCATTTAAAAATTGAATATTTAATTATTTAAAAGGTTTGAAAAAGTTGTGATCATTGGTAAACTCTTAGTTTATTTATATTGATTTTTGGTAAATTTTTGGTAATTTTTAGAATTAATTTTTATTTTTGTGGTTTTTAAGGTTATACGTTTTAACTTTCTAGTAGTGTTTATTTTTATTTTTACACCTCTTGTTTAGGAAAACAAAAGAGCGTAAAAGAGCGGTCAGTATCGAGTGATGATTTAGTAAAATCAACACTAATGACCCTTAATGAAATGAAAGTTCGTTTCCCAAGGAGGTATATGTGTGTGAGAAATTTGTTAAATGTTTGTGATTAATAATTGTGGTAAAATACGACCTTTTAGGGAAAAGGCGTAAAAGCGGTCAGTATCGAGTGATGATTTAGGAAAATCAACATTAATGACCCTTAAGGTATGAAAGTTCGTTTCCCAAGGAGGCATATGTGTGTGAGAAATTTGTTAAATGTTTGTGATTAATGATTGGTTTAGAAGGGGATGAGAAAAGAAGATGACGAAGGCGTAAAATAAAAATAAACACTACTAGAAAGTTAAAACGTAGAACCTTAAAAACCACAAAAATAAAAATTAATTCTAAAAATTACCAAAAATTACCAAAAATCAAAATAAATAAACTAAGAGTTTACCAATGATCAAAACTTTTTCAAACCTTTTAAATAATTAAATATTCAATTTTTAAATGCTAATTAAAGCCCTAAAAATCAAATAAATTATCAAAAAGCCCAAATAAAGATTTTTTAATTGGTAAACCTCTAAAATGACCTAAAAAGATTAAAAACTATTTTTAGAAATTTTTAAACTAATCAAAACTATTTAAAATGATTTAAAAACTATTAAAATTTAAAATAATTATAAAAATTAATCTAAAAGAGATAAAATTATTCTAAAAGTTGCTAAATTCCTATTTTAATGTATTAACCCTAAGAAAAATGTAAAAAGTTAGAAAATTTGAAATTTTAAAAATAATAATAAAATAATATTAAAAAATCCAAAAATTATAAAAAATTCTAAAAACTTGCAAACTAGTTTATTTTAGCCTAATAATCAGAAAATCAAAGTGAAATTACCAAAATACCCCTTTTGGGCCCTCAAATGAGCCAAAACCAAAAACAGTCAACCAAATTGGGCTTTTGGGCCCAAAAATTCAAACTTGGCCCAATTGACTTGGAAAAGCCCTATCTGACTCAAAATTCAATTCTAAGAACAAAACTCTAAAGGCCCAAAAGCTGAATATGAGCTTATCACAGCTTATTTAACACTCAGCTTATTCTTATTGGGCTTTTCAGCCCATTAAGCCATAAGCTAATGCCATAAGCTCTAATTTGACACACAACCTTCTTTTGGGATGCTTATGAGATATGTAAAAAGAAATTTTGAAAAAGCTCACTCAATAAGCCAGAAATAAGCAAAGTAAAAATTCACTAAAAGACAAAATAGTCGTTTTAGAGATTTAGGGCACCTCAGGACTTGATTCAACTTGCAAAAGCTTTCAAATGGACTCAATAAGCAAAATCCATCAACAAAAATCCAATAAGCACAACCAATAAGCCAGAATAAGCACAAATGAACTTATGTAAAAGTCAATGGAGTTGGTTTTCTAGTCAAACCCTAAAGTCAACCACCCAAATGCTCCAGTATGAACAAATGGGTCAAAATATGAGCACCTATTACAAAAACAAAGTTGTTACTGGTTGGAATAAGCTATTATAGCTTATTGATAAGCTGAACCCAATTTTACACTATCAGTGGCAACCAGCAGGGGAAAGGAGTTCCCACTGCTTTGACTATTTGACCAAGCTTATATGAGAGTTCTGGTTTGATTCAATTGGAAACAGGCACCCTTGTGATCAGTGAATCACAAGGAGTCAATAGCAACAATAAAATCAAAAATTGGTTCACACAATAAGCCACAATAAGCCAAACAGTCACCAGATATGCACCAGATATGGAAATAAGCAGTTAAGCACTTAATAAGCTGATTTAGACTAAATAAGCCAACCAAACTTAACAAGATGCATACACAAGCTATATAAACTAAGAACAAACACAAAGCAACAAGAATCAAACACTGAATCAAAGTAATCAACAAGATCAAAGCATAAAATGTTTCTGATGAACAATGAACAATAAGCAGACAAGTTTTGCTGATCTATTTGGCACTTGATCCAATTTCGAACCTCAAATCCTTCTTCCCTGGTGTGATTAACTCAGATTTAGCACTTGTTAGCCCTAGCCTAAGCTTAGATCTAGGTGTCCTCAAAATCCTAGCCAATTTTACCAAGTTTTTAAGATTATATAGCCAAATTATGAATCTATGTGTTCAAACTCACAAAACCTGCAAACAGATGAACAAATGCACCTAACAAACAGATACCAACACTTGCTTGCACAGAACAATCACTAAGCAAACGACAAATCCAAAGTATGCAGTAGACCCAAACACTCCTTAATCTACCACTTAATAAAGAAACTTGTGATTTTTACTACTAACCTACTGATTTTAATGATCAAAAACACTTCCTAGACAGCAACTAACACAATCAAACTCAAAAATCACCAGCATAAACACAATTACTCAAAATCAAAGCACCAAATTCAAAACAGTCATAAACATGAAATTTTTAGGGGAATCTTAACCAAGAGATTATACCTGCCTTCCACAACATCCTAGGAAGGCCAGCTATGCTCCTTGGACCTTGTTCAACAACTAGAACAAGACCAAGGTACTTCAACAAAGATGATCAAAGCCTGCTGATGTTCAAAGCAGAACAAGGCTATGATTATGATATGTCTTCAACACAAGCAACAAACAAACTCAACCAAAGGCTTAGAACCCTTCTCAGGCTTGGTGTCAACAAGCTTGAGAGAGCTCAAGGCTTATGGCTAAGGGTTAGTACACAAATAATAGCCAAATTCAGAAACAATGACTTCAAGGCTTTTGAACCTTGAAAACCTTTCAAACCAAGACGTGCCTTAACCACAAGGTTAAGGAAGGTCTAATCAATCAAATGGAACTCAGAATTAGGCTACTCAAACACCAAACTTTTAATTAAATCAAAAAGAGATTTCAAAATTTCAGAAATTCAAATTTTATTTAAACATAAAAAGGAATTACAAAGATAATAGCCTAAAACTGGAACAAAGGGACTCTCACATGTTGAGGTCTCCTTTTATAGGCAAATGCCTGGCTAAACACTATTCACAAACCCTAGAAGTGATTTCTCTAAAATACCCTTGAGTCCTTGAGTGCGTTTGTTGTTGATGAGCTGTCCAAAGTGATCCCAAACGTTCATTTTAGCTTTGGAATGAAGCATTGATCCTTAGCTGTTGATCTTGACACGTGGCATGACTTGGAGGGCAAGTAGTCATGTGATGGGTGAAACGGTTTGAATGGTGGGGTCCTTTGGGTGAGTGGGAGTGTGAGTTTAAGGTTGGGATGAGATTTAGAGCGTGTGAATCAAACGTGGGAACAACCAATTTCATTTTACCCTTTGTTGGTAAAAAGTTAATTCTGGGTTCTTACTTGCTACAGTAACAAGTTTTGATCCGTTTTCTTAGGGAGAAAGTTGTTTGGCGCGTGTTTAGAGATTTAAACTTCCAAACTTGGCAGTTTTGGTCCTTTTTCTTCCTTTCTTTTGTCACTTGTGAATAAAAGTCTATCAGCGCCCAATTCCTTTGATCAACTTTCACAACTTGACATTTTTTGCACAAAACTTTCCAAAAGGTGTATCAAGGGTTATTTTTGGAACTTTTGCATATTTGAAGGGCTGATTTTGGACAATGTTGATCTTCAAAGGTCTTCAATGTATCTTTGGCTTGATGAGGGACCATAATTGACAATTTGAAATTGTTGAGGGACTAATCTTGCCATTTCTTCAAAGTTGAGGGACCTTTTTTGTAATTTTGACAAACTTAAGGGACCAAACTTGTAATTATTAATTGTTAGCCTTAAAATGTGTTCGACTAACGGAATTATATTAGTTTCATAGCCGGGACTTGCAGGGACTAATATTGTCAAATGTAAAGTCCAAGTCCCGAGCTATATAAACCCCTCCATACTTCCATGGAGGGGTGAGGCTTTTCATTTCTTGTCTTACCTTTCTCTCTCTAGAATAAAACACACACTTTTATTCTTACTTGTTTCTCTCTCTAAAATGGCTAAACATCTCTTTAATCCTCCCCGACCTCCGGATCATTTACCCGTCTTGTTAGTGAATCCATGGTTAACATTAATATACAAGGGTTTTAAGTGTCATTTCTTCAATAAATGAGGATCAATCTTGTTTGTCTTTAAGTCTTCAAGGGTATTTGTTGAGTATTCCATGATTAGGGCCCGGTTCTTTGTACGGCTTCGTTTCTCGTGTCCGTTTTTCCTTGTAACTTGTGATCTTTTGTCTTTTTCACGATATTCATACCTAAAATACACAAGTAAACAAACACAAGCATATATATGGTATATTATGACATTTTTATGCATTTAAAGCCCGAAAAGAACGATGAGATCATGTATAAATGCCATCTCATCACTCCCCCATACTAAGCCATTGTCGTGCCCTCACGCAATGCTAGAATAAAGTATCTAAGCATCACCAAAGTTCAATTTTATTAACCTTTATTGAAGAGTAAAAAGACTTGCAACATACTACGAAGATGTGTAAAGACATAATGTATGATTTTCATCACAAAAAGTGACTTTTAGGGTCAAAGAATAGAAACAAGTAAATGTCCCTTAGAGTAAACTTCGTCATCCTTGATTGTCATACATTCCATGCTAAGTGCAGAAACGAGATCATTGTTGGTACAAGTCACAATGCTAACACTACTCATACGTCCAAATTGTGTAATACTTTTTCTCCCCGCAATCCTAGTTATTTATAAAAGGAAATGGGTTACTAGCATTTTTTATCTATTTGTCATGGATCACAAGTGATTCATATTGACTTATTTGAGTAGTTATTAGTCCGAAAGCAAAGTAGCACGATTTGATCAATAGTTGGCCGAAGGACAAAATCTTTTAAAACGGCTTCTCGTGTATCTCCTTAAGTTCATATCTTGGCATAACTCGTTTCACGATTTGAGACCTTTCTCGGACCGATATTTGGCATGTACTTCATACTTCAAATCTTGGGAAGACGTTCTCGAAATTATGGTCTTTTCTTCATATAATTGGAATTTCTTCACTTTGACGTTTTTGAGAGATTCTTCATATTGGACCACGACTTCATCATTTTTCTTCAATCTTTACTTTGGATTTTGATATACAACGATCCGCCTCCTTTTCGGACTTGGATATATTTATCCTCATACCTTGTTAGGGTCTTTTTGGATAGACTTTCTCCATGATCTTTAGGGGAGTAATTGCTTTTCGTCGTATGTCTCGATCCTTCATATTGATTTAGGAATAATGATACTTCACATCATCGTTGGATCTTTAGCAAAAATAGAGCTCCTCATGCCTTGTTAGGGCCTTTTTGGATAATCGCCAATCTTCGCGTCCGCTTCAATAAGTTATGCCTTGGCTATGAACTCTATTCAACCCCGAGCAACTTTTAAACGATCTTGCGCTAGAGGCTAAGTAACCTTTCAAATCGTACGACCTTACTTATTGCAATTATGATTTATTCCTAATGCATTGATCTTATGGGAAGAAAAAGCCACAATTAAAAACATATGAGTTTTTGAAAGAACATTTTCATGTTCTACGTTTAGCATGATCACTTGTCTAACTCTAACATTTCTCGTTCTTCACTATATAAAGACCTCTAATTAAAGAGACTCGTGAATACTTAGCCATGCAAGTCAAAATTAAGCCAAATTTGGATTAGCTTTCATTAAGACTATATATGAAATCAAAGTTTTGGGTTTTCAAGCCACCTATAGGATCTTGCACTTTCTTTGACTTTTTCAAGTTTAGAGAATGCGTTTTATAGTTCCCTTGATAAGTGACTTTCTAGGATCAATTATAGGAACTTGCGAAAAGTTCTTGTTCTTAACCCGAAAGAGTTAAGACTTTCGCGTTTTAAAGCTCCCTATATAAAAGTCTAGCAAAACTTGAATTGAGCGGGTTAAGGAATGTAAATGGCTCCAAATGCCCATCAAGTCAAAAATTAACTCTTATTCTACCCATCGGAAAATATACATTCGTGTCTTAAAAACACTTATGAAAACTAAGAAAAATTTTAAAATTTGGCCATTTTTAGCCTTATTAGCAAAACAAAACATTGAAAGTTGGAAAGCGTGAGGGCGTAGCAAAGCAAGTACCTATTCACCCCCCCCCCCCCCCCATACTAAAAGCAAACATTGTCCTCAATGTTTCGAGTCTAAAGGTGGAGCACCCCATACTAGAGACGAAGAGTCGAATGCTTAGGATCTAGCATGGAAAGGGTGATCAACAATATATCTAAAGCCGTTTATTAAGTATGCTAAAAGATAATTGTTAGAACAATAAAGGATATGTCATGGATTCGTGAAAAACTTCTTCAAACAAACGATGGAGGCTCACGTAAACGAACACGAGAGTCTTCAATCGTAGATGATGATGATGATCTAGATTACAAAATCACAAACAACCACGAGACAACGAGTTGAAAGGGTACAAGTCCCCTTATTAGTGAATAGTGAGCATAAAAGATAAGCATGGGATCTCCCCCACAAGGCACCTCGTTTTTTATTACCGAGTCATGAGCTCGACTCGATCCCCTCAATGCTAATTATCATTGGGGAAGGTGACTTGGTCTAGGGCAACCATCGAAGGAATTTACCCACCAAAGTAGTGCTTAAGCCTATGTCCATTCTCCTTGAAATTAGGACCATCATCTTGAGCTAGCTCAATGGTCCCATAAGGAAACACTTGTGTAATGGTGAACGGACCCGACCAACGAGATTTCAATTTCCCGGAAAATATCTTAAGACGAGAGTTAAAAAGCAACACTTGATCACCAACGTTAAAAACCCGGTTTTTAATCTTTGAATCATGAAACTTTTTAGTCTTTTCTTTAAAAATTAATGAATTTTCATAAGCATTATTTCTTAATTCGTCCAATTCATTCAATTGTATTTTCTGGTGATCTCCCGCGGTCTTCAAGTCAAAGTTTGCATGCTTAAGGGCCCAATATGCCTTGTGCTCCAACTCAATGGGCAAATGACAATTCTTCCCGTAGACTAACTTATAAGGAGTGCAACCGATAGGTGTCTTATAAGCGGTCCTAAAGGCCCATAAAGCGTCATCAAGTTTGTCGGACCATGAAGCACGGTTTCCTCCAATTGACCTCTCTAAAATCCTCTTCAAAGCTCGGTTCGAAACCTCGACTTGCCCACTCGTTTGCGGGTGATAAGCCGTAGAAAGACGATGAGTAACTCCATATTTCTTTAGAACCTTTTCGAATTGGTCATTACAAAAATGGGTTCCACGATCGCTTATAATAGCACGAGGGGTTCCGAACCGAGAGAATAGTTGCTTCAAAAACTTCACTACCACACGAGCATCATTAGTAGGCAAAGCCTTAACTTCCACCCACTTAGAAAGGTAGTCCACCGCGACGAGGATATATTTGTTGCCATGAGACGATGGGAACGGCCCCATAAAGTCTATTCCCCATATGTCGAAAATCTTACACACTTGAATTATGTTTTGCGGCATTTCATCACGTTGAGACGATTTTCCTTGACGTTGGCACGAATCACACGACTTCACAAGTGCGTGTGCACCACGATAGATAGAAGGCCAAAAGAAACCGGCATCGAACACTTTCTTAGCCGTGAGATTAGCACCGTGGTGACCACCAGTGGGTCCCTCGTGACAAGATCTAAGGATATTAGAAGCTTCGGCACCAAAAACACAACGTCGAACGAGTTGATCCGCACAAACTCGAAAGAGATAAGGGTCGTCCCAAAAATAGAACTTGACGTCACGAAAGAATTTTCGTTTTTGTTGTGTCGTCATACCCTTGATTATGAAGTTGCCCGTATGGTAATTTGCAATGTCGGCAAACCATGGGGTGGTGTCTTTAGAATTCACTACACCGAGAGTCTCAAGAGGAAATGTTTCGGTGATTTCCTTGTTCTCGTAAACATCTTTGTGAGGATCTTCTAGACGAGAGAGATGATCGGCCGCTAGATTCTTGGCTCCTTTTTTGTCAAGCACGGTGACATCAAATTCTTGGAGGAGGAGCATCCAACGAAGCAATCTCGGCTTAGCATCTTGCTTAGCTAAGAGATACTTGATAGCCGAATGGTCGGTATACACGATGCTTTTAGTCAAGACGAGATAAGGTCGGAATTTCTCAAAATCATAGACCACGGCAAGGAATTCCTTTTCCATTGTGGTGTACTTTAATTGAGCCTCGGTCATCATCTTACTAGCATAGTGGATATGACGAAATGTTTGTCATGACGTTTCCCTAAGACGGCCCCTATAGCATAATCACTTGCATCACACATGATTTCAAAGGGTAATTCCCAATTAGGAGCAACAAGAATGGGAGCTTCGGTAAGTTTCCTTTTGAGAGTTTCGAAAGCTTTAACACAATCCTCATTGAAGTTAAAAGGAGCATCCTTCTCGAGAAGGTGTGTCATAGGTCGAGAGATTTTCGAAAAGTCCTTGATGAAACGACGATAAAAACCGGCGTGGCCTAGGAAACTCCTAACTCCCTTAACGGTTTTGCGATGAGGTAACTTGGCGATGACGTCTACCTTAGCTTTATCGACCTCAATCCCCGCCTTCGACACCTTATGTCCTAAGACGATTCCTTGTTTACACATAAAATGACATTTTTCCCAATTAAGCACAAGATTGGTTTCTTCACAACGTTTTAACATTTGCTCGAGATTAGATAAACATGACGTGAACGAATTACCAAACACCGAGAAGTCATCCATAAACACTTCCATCAACTTCTCGATCATATCGTGAAAAATCGCCATCATACACCGTTGAAACGTACCGGGTGCATTACAAAGTCCGAAAGGCATCCTACGATAAGCGAACTTTCCATAAGGACACGTAAAAGTAGTCTTCTCTTGATCACGAGGGTCGATAGGGATTTGAAATTAACCGAAAAAACCATCTAAAAAGCAATAGAATTCATTTCCCGCAAGTCGCTCCAACATTTGATCCATGAAGGGCAAAGGAAAGTGGTCTTTACGAGTGGCGTCATTTAACTTTCGGTAGTCAATACACACCCTCCAGCCGGTCACAACACGAGTGGGAATTAACTCGTTGTTTTCATTATGCACAACGGTCATTCCTCCCTTTTTAGGGACACAATGGATTGGGCTCACCCATGGGCTATCGGATATAGGATAAATCATTCCCGCGTCAAGGAGTTTAAGGACCTCCTTTTTAATGACATCGTGAATTTTGGGATTCACCCTTATTTGACTTTGAATTGCGGGTTTGTAGTCCTCCTCCATTAAAATCTTGTGAGTACAAAATTTTGGGTCAATACCCTTAATGTCGGATATTTTCCACGCAATTGCCCCTTTATGAGCCTTAAGAACTTTCAAGAGCTCGGTTTTTCATCATTAGCAAGACCTTTTGCAATAATAACCGGAAACTTGTCATCACCTTCCAAGAATGCGTATTCAAGGTGAGAAGGAAGATCTTTCAATTCAAGGATAGGTGGTTCCTCGATTGAAGATTTTGGTTCAACACTCATAACTTCCATCGGCGAAAGAAATGGTGGAATAGAAGTATCATCACTAATCAACACCTCATCTTCATTGTCTATTTCATTTGAAGTAAGATCGCCTCCTTGGAATGGAGTGAGATTTGGTGTGGAATTAGCAAGAATCGGATCCAAAATAGTGGGATTGCCACTTGACGAGCTATCGGAAAAACCTAACACTTCTTGTGAAAACTCATCGCAAACCACATCAACGATGTCAATGTGATTGATGGTAGCGATTGCATAAACATGAGAAGGTTTCGAGTTTTAAGTAGCGTTTATAACAAGTTCCTCTTCGTTGAATCTCAAAGTGATAGTTCTTGCATGAACATCGATAAGCGATCTCGAAGTGTCTAAAAATGAACGACCTAAAACTAGAGGAACTTGAGGATCCGCGGGGATGTCAACTACTATAAAATCAACGGGATAGTAGAACTTCCCCACTTTCACGAAAACATCTTCGGCTACTCCACATGCCATAATCGTAGAATGATCGGCCATCTCAATAGACATGTTCGAAGGAATGAGAGCCGGAAGCGAAAGCGATTTCCAAATGGAAAATGGCATCAAATTAATGCTCGCACCAAGATCGGCCAAGGCGAGGCATTCTTTCATATCTTGTATGTCACAAGGAATGAGAAACTTTCCGGGATCACCAACTTTTTCCGGTATGCGGTTAAGATAAACCGAAGAACAATTAGCAAGCTTTGAAAGCTTTTCCTTATCGCTCATCATACTTTTAAAAGTGGATGCGAAACGAGGCATATACAAAAACGCGTCGGCTAAACTCACATCAAAATGCACTTGTTGAAACATTTTTATAAAAAGCTCGATTTGTTGTTTGTTACGTTCTTGCAATTTCTCTTTGTTTCGTCTCGAAGGGTAGGGTAAAGGTGGTGTGGGTTGGTCATTAGGCAACGGCCTTGGAAACTCGGGTTCCACAATTGGTATTGGTTCAACCGTAGGTGTGGTATGAGCGGTACTTCGTGGGATTGTAATGTGCTCCTTTTCGACCATCACCTCGGGTTCTTTCTCGATTTCCTTCTTCGTAGAAGTACTTGGACGAGAGATTGGTTCCTTGAAAGTTTTACCACTTCGTGTAGTAATAACCTTCATTTCTCCCTTCGGGTTTGCAATGGTATCACTAGGAAGACCACCCGAGGAAGAGGGTTTACACATGATTGCTTCAAACATCTTAGCCATTCGGTCCTCAAATTTTGATTGCCTAGCATCCGCTTTTAATAACTCTTGCTTAATCTCATGTTGTCCTAATTCCATCTTTTGTTGATTTTCTTGTAGACGTTGGACATTTCCTTCAATTTTGTTTGCATGAGTTTTAAGTTCATTAGCAAGTTCATTTTTAAGCTCGTTTTTCAACTCGGATCTTAAGCTAATCATCTCACGTTGCATGTTATCAAATTTAGCATCATTTGCTTTAGCATAATCCAAAAATTCTCCTTGCAAATGTTTAGTGTGAGCATTTTGAAAACCTTGTGTAGTGTTTTGAAAATCACGGTTTTGGTTTTGATTAGAAATTTGTCCATTCCCATTTTGATAATTTCCTTTGTTGTAATTGCGTGAATTGCCTTGGTAATTACCTTGGTTGTTGTTTCGATAATTGATAACATTTTGATTTGGTGGAGCTTGATTTTGGCGGGAACCTTGACCGTTTTGGTTGTAAGTTCCCGTTGCTACATAAGCACTCGAAGTGTTATCATCCGCGGTAATGCACTCGGAAAGATCATGAGCTCCCCCACAAGAGAAACAACTCTTAGCAAACGCTTTAACCGAAGCGGAATTGGAAGCTTCTTGAACCTTCCAATGGGACATAAGATTAGCAAATCTATCAAAAAACCGATTTTCCTCATTAGCTTCATCATGTAAGGCATTAATGCTACGAGACGATTGTGACGATGATGACGAACCCAAATTGGCAACACTCGGTGTGTTACGAGGGTCATAAACCTTAGATCTATTCTCGATGATTTGTAAAGCCTCATTTGTCGTCTTGCACAAAAAATTACCACCCGCGGCGGCATTCAAATAATCTCGTTCATGATCATTAAGCCCATTATAAAAAGTATCAACTTGATGCAATTCCGTAAAATCATGGTGTGGACATTCATGTAACATTTCTTTAAAGCGTTCCCATGCCATTGAAAAACTTTCATTATTTCTTTGCACAAATCGTGAAATCTCATTTTTCAAGTGTGTTGTTTTAGATGGTGGAAAAAACTTGTTCACAAACTTAGAAACGAGATCGGCCTATGTCAAAATCGAATTTGGCGGTTCTTTCTCGAGTCTAATTTTTGCGGGTCCATCTAACGAGTATGGAAACAACATCATCTTAATGGCGTCATGTGGAACATCCTTAAACTTGCTAGTGGCGGTGAGACGGTTAAAATTCCTAATATGATAATGCGGGTTGTCTTTCTCGTGACCTCTAAACTTATTTGCTTGCAACATCGACATTAAACCCGTCTTAATCTCGAAATTCTCCGCAAGGATGGCGGGAATTACAATAGCCTCTTCAAAACCCTCGGTAGGTGCTTGTAGCAACTCCATCATAATACGATTAGCCATGACGACTTCTTGTTCTACAATAGGTTCAACAATTGGAGGTTCTTCAACAATCAACGTCTGTTGATTGGCTTGCTTTTAAAGACGTTTACGAGTTCGTTTTGCTTGATTACGAGTGATCATAAACTTCACAAAGAATGGGAGGTGAGCAAAGAAGATCCTTTTTGGGTGTTTTGTGAATTTTTATTTTTTTTGTGTTTTTGATGATATTTAATTTTTTTGGAATTTGGTGTATCTTCGTAGACAACAATCTATAAAATCTCTCCTCGAATCAAACTCTTGATTATAGAAGCCTCAAAGGAATGAAAACGATCACGTGGAGTGAACGCCTTCGAATGACTTTAGAACTTCGGTGAAAACCAAATTGTTCAAGAGGGTTTAATCACAAAGAAACCAAGCAAATATATTATACGTAATAATACTTTGGGCGGCAAAACCCTCGATTAGCCTTCAATCTCAAAATACTCACAAGCAAGCGGGGAAACGAGGCGGCGCGAAGCACTTAAGAGCCTTTTTCCTTAGGGTATATTTTATAATACCCACCTTATACCCACCTTATAGTTTGTATTTTTCAAAATCGAGCTTCACGAAAGTATTTATCTATTTTTGCCTTTTTCTTTTGTTTGAGATTCGAATACAATAATTGAGTGATGAAATCCCAATTAAGGTTGTGTTTTCACACTTTTGGAGATATTGTGGATTTATTGTGATACTTAATACAATATAGTAATAATATTTGTACAAGAAAAACCAAGAAAACCGATAATACGTATTAGTAGAGTTCTACTAATACAAATACTATTTTGGTTAATATTAAAAACAACAATGCAAATAAATCACGACACACCTCCCCGGCAGCGGCGCCAAAATGATTGTGGTAAAATACGACCTTTTAGGGAAAAGGCGTAAAAGCGGTCAGTATCGAGTGATGATTTAGGAAAATCAACACTAATGACCCTTAAGGTATGAAAGTTCGTTTCCCAAGGAGGTATATGTGTGTGAGAAATTTGTTAAATGTTTGTGATTAATGATTGGTTTAGAAGGGGATGAGAAAAGAAGATGACGAAGGCGTAAAAATAAAAATAAACACTACTAGAAAGTTAAAACGTAGAACCTTAAAAACCACAAAAATAAAAATTAATTCTAAAAATTACCAAAACTTTACCAAAAATCAAAATAAATAAACTAACAGTTTACCAATGATCAAAACTTTTTCAAACCTTTTAAATAATTAAATATTCAATTTTTAAATGCTAATTAAAGCCCTAAAAATCAAATAAATTATCAAAAAGCCCAAATAAAGATCTTTTAATTGGTAAACCTCTAAACTGACCTAAAACGATTAAAAACTATTTTTAGAAATTTTTAAACTAATCAAAACTATTTAAAATGATTTAAAAACTATTAAAACTTAAAATAATTATAAAAATTAATCTAAAAGAGATAAAATTATTCTAAAAGTTGCTAAATTCCTATTTTAATGTATTAAACCTAAGAAAAATGTTAAAAGTTAGAAAATGTGAAATTTTAAAAATAATAATAAAATAGTAATAAAATAATATTAAAAAATCCAAAAATTATAAAAATTCTAAAAACTTGCAAACTAGTTTATTTTAACCTAAATAATCAGAAAATCAAAGTGAAATTACCAAAATACCCCTTTTGGGCCCTCAAATGGGCCAAAACCAAAAACAGTCAACCAAATTAGGCTTTTGGGCCCAAAAAGTCAAACTTGGCCCAATTGACTTGGAAAAGCCCTATCTGACTCAAAATTCAATTCTAAGAACAAAACTCTAAAGGCCCAAAAGCTGAATATGAGCTTATCACAGCTTATTTAACACTCAGCTTATTCTTATTGGGCTTTTCAGCCCATTAAGCCATAAGCTAATGCCATAAGCTCTAATTTGACACACAACCTTCTTTTGGGATGCTTATGAGATCTGTAAAAATAAATTTTGAAAAAGCTCACTCAATAAGCCAGAAATAAGCAAAGTAAAAATTCACTAAAACACAAAATAGTCGTTTTAGAGATTTAGGGCACCTCATGACTTGATTCAACTTGCAAAAGCTTTCAAATGGACTCAATAAGCAAAATCAATCAAAAAAAATCCAATAAGCACAACCAATAAGCCAGAATAAGCACAAATGAACTTATGTAAAAGTCAATGGAGTTGGTTTTCTAGTCAAACCCTAAAGTCAACCACCCAAATGCTCCAGTATGAACAAATGGGTCAAAATATGAGCACCTATTACAAAAACAAAGTTGTTGCTGGTTGGAATAAGCTATTATAGCTTATTGATAAGCTGAACCCAATTTTACACTATCAGTGGCAACCAGAAGGGGAAAGGAGTTCCCACTGCTTTGACTATTTGACCAAGCTTATATGAGAGTTCTGGTTTGATTCAATTGGAAACAGGCACCCTTGTGATCAATGAATAACAAGGAGTCAATAGCAACAATAAAATCACAAATTGGTTCACACAATAAGCCACAATAAGCCAAACAGTCACCAGATATGCACCAGATATGGAAATAAGCAGTTAAGCACTTAATAAGCAGATTTAGACTGAATAAGCCAACCAAACTTAACAAGATGCATACACAAGCTATATAAACTAAGAACAAACACAAAGCAACAAGAATCAAACACTGAATCAAAGTAATCAACAAGATCAAAGCACAAAATGTTTCTGATGAACAATGAACAATAAGCAGACAAGTTTTGCTGATCTATTTGGCACTTGATCCAATTTCAAACCTCAAATCCTTCTTCCCTGGTGTGATTAACTCAGATTTAGCACTTGTTAGCCCTAGCCTAAGCTTAGATCTAGGTTTCCTCAAAATCCTAGCCAATTTTACCAAGTTTTTAAGATTATATAGCCAAATTATGAATCTATGTGTTCAAACTCACAAAACCTGCAAACAGATGAACAAATGCACCTAACAAACAGATACCAACACTTTCTTGCACAGAACAATCACTTAGCAAACCACAAATCCAAAGTATGCAGTAGACCCAAACACTCCTTAATCTACCACTTAACAAAGAAACTTGTGATTTTAACTACTAACCTACTGATTTTAATGATCAAAAACACTTCCTAGACAGCAACTAACACAATCAAACTCAAAAATCACCAGCATAAACACAAATACTCAAAATCAAAGCACCAAATTCAAAACAGACATAAACATGAAATTTTTAGGGGAATCTTAACCAAGAGATTATACCTGCCTTCCACAACATCCTAGGAAGGCCAGCTATGCTCCTTGGACCTTGTTCAACAACTAGAACAAGACCAAGGTACTTCAACAAAGATGATCAAAGCCTGCTGATGTTCAAAGCAGAACAAGGCTTTGATTATGATATGTCTTCAACACAAGAAACAAACAAACTCAACCAAAGGCTTAGAACCCTTCTCAGGCTTGGTGTCAACAAGCTTGAGAGAGCTCAAGGCTTATGGCTAAGGGTTAGTACATAAATAATAGCCAAATTCAGAAACAAGGACTTCAAGGCTTTTGAACCTTGAAAACCTTTCAAACCAAGACGTGCCTTAACCACAAGGTTAAGGAAGGTCTAATCAATCAAATGGAACTCAGAATTAGGCTACTCAAACACCAAACTTTTAATTAAATCAAAAAGAGATTTCAAAATTTCTGAAATTCAAATTTTATTTAAACTTAAAAAGGAATTACAAAGATAATAGCCTAAAACTGGAACAAAGGGACTCTCACATGTTGAGGTCTCCTTTTATAGGCAAATGCCTGGCTAAACACTATTCACAAACCCTAGAAGTAATTTCTCTAAAATGCCTTTGAGTCCTTGAGTGCGTTTGTTGTTGATGAGCTGTCCAAAGTGATCCCAAACGTTCATTTTAACTTTGGAATGAAGCATTGATCCTTAGCTGTTGATCTTGACATGTGGCATGACTTGGAGGGCAAGTAGTCATGTGATGGGTGAAACGGTTTGAATGGTGGGGTCCTTTGGGTGAGAGGGAGTGTGAGTTTAAGGTTGGGATGGGATTTAGAGCGTGTGAATCAAACGTAGGAACAACCAATTCATTTTACCCTTTGTGGGTAAAAAGTTAATTATGGGTTCTTACTTGCTACAGTAACAAGTTTTGATCTGTTTTCTTAGGGATAAAGTTGTTTGGCGCGTGTTTAGGGATTTAAACTTCCAAACTTGGCAGTTCTGGTCCTTTTTCTTCCTTTCTCATCGTCCAAATCAGGCTTAAAACGCTTAAAATATCATCAAAATACCCAAAAATATGCTCGTGTTTGTTGCTTGTGTATTTTAGGTACGGATATCGAGAAAAAGACAAAAGATCACAAAGAAACAAAGCAAAAACAAACACGGGAAAAGAAGCCGCACAGTGAACCGGACCCCAATGTTGATTTTGCAAAAATACCCTTGATGTTTGAAGATTGTACAAGTTTGGTCCTTCATCTTTGAATATTTGTCAATTTTAGTTCTTGAAGTATCATGATATTGCAAGAAAATTCCCTTAATATTGAAGACATGTCAAGAAATACCCCTGAAGTTTGGTCAAAATTACACTTAAGAGCCCTTATGAAAAGTTTTGAAATATGTTGTGCCAAATATGACAAGTCCTTCATTCTTGATACAAAGGGAAAAAGGGAAGAAAAGTGGCCAGAATTGTTATGCAAGTTTTATGAAAGATGAGGGGTTAGAACTGCCAAATACTAAACCTTCTTCCACCAGTACCTACTTGACACCTCACCATATTTGACCCACTTACCCAAACCCTACTAAAACCCACCCATATCCGGCCCTATAACCCGACCCACAGCCCAAACTTTACACCATAAAACAACCCACACCCTTATACCCGGTTTTATTTATAAAACTGGTCAACCCTAGTCAAATCCCCTAATTGCGCGCTAAACAAGCACTATTACCCCATCACCCCCAATTTAACCAGACGAACCCTAATTCCCATCTAAACTAATTCAAAGGGGTTTTCTAAATTAACTTGGCAGTTAAATAATTCAAACCAAGGGAAACACATCCCACATGGGTGTGTTTGCCCAGTCATCACTACAAGCCAAGGCCTGGCAGCTGTATGCTCACATGTGAAGAACAAGAAAAGAATCTTGACCAATCCAACGTTCGAGGTTCATTCCTTGGTCCCTACTCAAATCAAACGGCCAAGGATTGATTCTCTAAGCACAATGTCAACATCTTTTCACAAGAATTCAAAAATCAGAAGTTACTAGAAGAGATTCAAAGGGTATTGATGGAATTTCAGAGAACAAAGTGAAGACATTAGGGTTTCTTTCTCCTCATTCTGTTGTATATAAATAGCTTAGCAGTTGTAGCTAGGTTTTTGTTCCAATTTTTATGAGAATTTTGTAATATACGAATTTTTATATCAATTGAGTTCCCATTTACTTTTCGTGCACCTTTAAAATTTCCAGTCCTTTAAATATTGTCATTTATTTTCCTTGCATAATTTTCATTCCAAGTTCTACTTATTCCAAACCCACATTTTTGGTGTGGAGAAGTTACTGTAGCAGCATCTGGTTGGATAGCTTATCGTTCAAATAAGCTAGCTAACCGGGTTCCTAGTTGGTTCATATCATCTGGTTTTAAGGTTTACAAGAAAGGAGTTGCTGTCTTTTGTTCAAGGTGTTCAAGAAAAGCAGTCGGTTTGTGTTGGTTTAGTTTCCGAGGTAGATGAATTTTGGTGGTTAAGATGATCAATAAGCTAGATAAGGGCTTTTAGGTTTGGTTTTGGTTGAAAGATGGTAGAAAGGATCTTGTGAGGATGTAGGTTAAAGCTACACGGCTTGGACCCCTTTGTAAGTGCGATTTCCCATGTTGAGCTTAAACCCTATCTAGTTCTTATATGCTTATTGGTTGTGTTTTTTGCTTAATATGTTTAACTTAATGCTTATTTAATATGTCCATGTTTTATTTTCACCTCATTTTACTTTAAATTCAAACTTTATGTGTTAAAATTTGCCAAATTCAACTTAAGGGGTGTTTGGGAATAGGGTTTAAAGCAAGTATTTGACAACCATTGGTTTTGAATTCATCTATTCACACCTTGTATGCTAGCATTTAGTTAATCTTAGTCTTGGTTTTTAGTTTGGATAGTTTTAGTGAATATTACATGTTCATTTTTTTGGTCACAAATAGCTAAAATACAGTAAGCCATTTTCTGCCAGATTTTATGCAATTTACACTTTGAAATCTTGTAGATTGTTGGGAGATAGGCCCATCTAGGTTTATAGATAGCTTTAAAGTCATTAGGGTAGCTTGTGTGCAAGCTTTTGTGGTTTGAAATTCGTTTTTGTGCCTTGTAGACCAGTTTACTGTTCACAGATACATCATAGATCATTACAGTAACTGTTTTGGCCCTTTTGTTGTGATTTTTGTGTGATTACTTGGTGTTTTTACAATTTATCTGACTCCTCACAACCCAACTGGTTGTGGGGGTGCCAATTGTGTCCATTAAAACCAATCCAAGCTCAAGTTATAGCCAAAAATGTGCCCAGATCTAATTTTCTGCATTAGCAGTGGGAACTAGTTTCCCCTGCTAGTGCATTAATTTCCACTGCTTGTGCTAAAGGACAAAAGTCCACAAGGTGTCAACATCAGTAACTTGAAAATTTGTCTTTAGTGAACAAAAATAGGAATTAGGACCTGAAATCTTTTTCATTATTTTTCTTATTTTATTTTTGATTTTTTAGTATAATTTATTTTCCAGTTACTGTTCATTTTATATTTTTTAGATTAAATTTCTATTTTTATTTACTTTTTCAATTCTGTTTTTTGTCTTTTAGTGTGAAAAGTCCATATTTTTCAGTTTAAAATTTTTCATAGATTAAGAAAAAAGTTTTAAGATTTTTGGTATAAAAAGTTTTCACTGTTCATCTTTTATTTATTTTTTATAATTAATTTAGTTTAATTAGGGTTTTATTTAAAACTGTTTTTGTCTTTTAGTGAAAAATTTATTATTTTTCAAACTTTCTCATTATTCTTCTGTTTATTAGAGTAAAATAGGATTTTTAAAATTGGTAAATTATTTTTATCATTATTTAATTATTTTTTATAATTATTTTAGTTTTAAAATAGTTTTTAGTGTTTTAAAAATAGGAAAATAGTAATTAAAATTTAGGAAAAATAGTTTTTAGTTTATAAATAATATAAGTGAGTTATTTGTCCAATAAAATAATATTTTGGGCTTTTTCTTAATTATATTTAATTTTAGGGCTTTAATTAGCATTAAAAATTTAATATTTAATTAATAAAAGGTTTTAAAATACTTTTATTGGATTTTTATCCTTATTTATATTATTTTGAACTACTTTTTCATTTTTAATTTGTTTTTAGCTTAAAATTTTTAAATTTTCACGTTTTACGTACTTACGTTCGCGTTTTACGTCATTCGTCGTAGTTAATTTTAATCGTAGTTCGTCTTAGTTTTCCTTTCTTTTCTCATCTAAAAACGACACTACCCCAAAATTTTGATTATACTTATTTTCACATTAATCCACACACCTCCTCGAGAACGAACCCGCATTTGTTCGGTTTCGCGTTTTTCCTAAAACGTGCAACTTAATACTTGCCCATTATACGCTCTTTTTCTTAAAAGACGTATTTCTACGACTATCAAAATGGCGCCGCTGCCGGGGAGGTGTTTTTAGTGTGCCATTATTAGTATCGTGTTTTTATGAATGGTGCGTTTTTGCTTTTCACATTTTGAAAAGCGTGAATATCGTACATACTCATTTTTGTTATTTTTCCTTATTATATTATAGTATCCAAATAAATTGTGTTTAGTTTTCCTAAATTAAACACACATCATCATTTTACTATATTGTAGATATATTGGTTTTCGTTTTTATTGTGAATATTATTAATATATTGTATTTACGTAGAACAATAAAAATACAAGTACTCCAAATACGTGAGAAATCACAACCTTGATTCGGGATTTCATCACTCGATCATTGTATTCGAATCCAAAGCAAAAGTAAAAGGCAAAATAGATAAATACTTTCGTGAGGCTTAATTTCAATTAACACAAACTATAAGGTGGGTATAACGCGGTTGTATTTCACGACCTAAGGGAAAAAGGCTCTTAAGTGCTTAGCGCCGCCTCGTTTCCTCCGCTTGCTTGTGCGTGTTTTGAGAAAAAAGGCTAATCGAGGGTTTGCCAACCAAAGTATTATCTAAGTATATATATTTGCTTGTTTTCAAGATTAAACCCTCTTGAACGTTTTGGTGTTCCACCAACGTTCTAAAGTCATCGAAGGCGTTCACTCCACGTGATCGTTTTCATTCCTTGAGGCTCTTTTAATCGAGAAAATCGATTCGAGGAGAGATTTGTAGATTTTTGTCTACGTAATACATTCAAAATACCAAAAAAATTAAAAAACAACCAAAAACACAAAAATAATCTTCTCATTTTCCCTCTATTTTCATAATTCTCTTCTTGAACCCTCTAATTTGTTTAATTCTCGATTACGATTTTCGTGTTACATCATGTCGAATGATGGTTACTATTCGTGTCCATATTGTGGAGGACCGCCCGATGGTGGTAATTGTTATAATTGCGAGATTTTAGGAGGAAGGGAGGGTTATATTTACAACTCTCCTCAAAACAATCATGGTGACGGATTTCAATCCTACGACCAAGGTCACCAATCGTCTTTGTTTTATTCGTCGAATGATTCGTCTTATTATTGTGATAATAATCAAGATGATGAAACGAATCAAAACGCCTATGGTTACGAATTCCAATCATATGACCATACTCTACAACCGCCCTCGTCTTATTCATGTAATTTTTGTGGTTTGGAGCACGATTTCGGATTTAGTTGTACGAATGATTTTAATAACCACGAGCGAAATCCTAATTTCTTTGACCAATCTTCGCAATACCCACCGTCATATTCATGTGAGAATTGTGGAAACGAACCTCATTATGGATATGATTGTCAACCGATGAATCAAAATACGTCTTTCGACAATCAATACAACGGATTTGACGAATCACCTCCACGTGATATGAATTACAATTGTGACAATGGGAATTTTTATCCACACAACGAACCGGATTTTTCTCAAAATCCGTGTTGCGACAATTGTGGGGGGCCTCACGATACTTATTCTTGCCAACCAATGCATTATAATGAACCCAATTCATACTATAATTCCGGTTTTGATAATTTTGAGGCCCCACCATACGATCTCGAACACCAAAATTCTCATGAGTCAAGTAACGAGAGACAAAATTCCTTTGGCGCTTTCTTACAAGACCATGAAGAAGAATTATTGCAAGGTGTGATGGACATTTTTAGAAGTATAAGGGGAGATATTGAAATGGAAAAGCAACGAGTGCAAGCGTCAAATATTGATACTTATGCCTCTACGTCTCTTGAGATTCCATATGATTACCAATACGACGATGATGATAGCGATGTTTTCAATCTCGACCCTTATCATGGGAAAACTACTCCTATACCCACTTCGGAAACCGATGTCTCTATAAGTATGGGGGAGACGAGTCTTATCACTAATCCTAGTGTCGAGATCCCTATTCCAATCCAAAGTGAGCCTACGGTTTTCTCCGAAGATGAGGTAAGTGATTTTGCTCTCGATAAATTTTTCCACGAAGATTCTAACGAGGCAAATCACGATAGTGAGTGTGAATCGATTTCTTGTGATGATGTCTCTCCCATTGACACTTCGGGGAGAGAATCAACGACTTTTTCGAACCCGCTTTTCAATGACGATGATTTTTCCGTTAGTGATGACGAGTCACTAATCGAAGAGGATGTTCAAAATACCGATTTTAAAATCTTTTCGAACCCTTTATTCGAATTTGATGACGCGTTCATTTTTGGTGACGTAAATCCTCTCTTTGATGAGACGTTCGAGGACATCGAGAGTGAGGATTCAAAGGATTCTAAACTCGATGAGCCGGATTTGCTAGTCACCCTCCCGATGTCTCATACGGTTGAGATTTCTCTTTCTACTTGTGACGTTTCCATTCTCGAGGGGTTCGCCGATGGACCGCCTCTCGATGAGAGTGATGATTTTAATGAGGCTTTTTCCTTCGATCCGGGGGGAAATTTTGAAACTCCTATTATTGACAATTCTTTTTCTATTTCACCTTTGTTTCAAAGTGAACCAACCCACCCCCTCGGATATGATGAGTTTACCTACGTCGTAAGGAGTTTTCTTCCTTACAAGACGTATCCTCCGGCTTTGCGTGTTTTATTTTCAACAAAATGTGAGGATACGATCTTCGATCCCGGTATAAAGGCTTTGCCTTTATTTACGGTTGCTTTTGGGCCTTGATTACATGTAAGTCCCACCAAAAATGACCGAACCAAGATAGTCCCTAAATGATAACATTTATGGGGATTCGAGTCGAGCTTTTGACTCGGTTATCAAAAACAAGGTGCCTCGTGGGGGAGACCCATGCTTATCCATGTACATATTATTGCTTTCTAATTTAGTTTAATGTGAGGGGATTTGTGCCCTTCCAACCTTTGTTCTGTGGTTGTTCGTGATTGTGATTCATTAGGTACATCGACATCATTAAAGCCTCTCGTGTTCGTTTTACGTAGCACTCGAGCTTCGATCGTTGCCTTTGGAGATTCCGATATCCGATGATATATCCTTTTGATGTTCTAACCTTAGGTTTTTAGCACACTTCATAAACGGCTATTAATTTATTAGTTACACACTTTCCATGCTAGATTAGGCATTCGACTACGTCTCTAGTATGGGGGTGTTTGCACCCCTAGACTCGAAACATTGAGGACAATGTTTAGTTTTAGTATGGGGGGTGAGTAGATACTTCACCTTGCTTACGTCAACACGCAATCCAATATTTATCTTTTTGTTTATCGTTTTGTTGCAAAATAAGGCTAAAAATGGCCAAATTTTAAATTTTTTCTCATATTTTATAAGTGTTTGAAGAGACGAATGTAGGTTTTCCGATGGCGAGAATAAGAGTAATTTTTGACTCGACCGTGCGTGTTGAGCACTTATCTTTGATTCCTTAACTACACATTAGGCTAAGTCTCTTAAATAAGGACGAGAAATGATAGAGTTAATTATAAGTTACTATGCTAAACGTAGAGTACTCGTATTCTTTCAAAAACTCATGTGTTCTCGTTGTTTGCTTATTCTCCCTTCGCATGTAAATATTTTTTGCTTAATAAATATTGACTTAGTGGTTTAGTTAGGATTGTTGGGTTTCTAGTCTTTTCTAGTAGCTTCCGTGTAATTAAATTGGGAAGACATTAAGGTATCGCCAGCGTCACGGTTTTGAAGTATTGGCACCCTAATAATCAAAAGCTTCACCCAATAATAAGATTTCAAGTGCTCACCTAAATCTAGCAACGAATTTGAAGCCCCACAAGGCCTAAAATCTATGCAAAAATTGAAAGTGAATCAAGCCTTAATCTTCGAAGCTTTAAAGATCCAAAATTCGCCTTTGCGTGAGGATATACGTCTTTGGCTAATAAAACCACCGATGAGGCGGATAATAAAAGGCAAGGCAAGACCGAAGTCATAATAAAAGCTTCATGGCGAAGTTGAATAAAAGATGGAGGTATACCAAAGATAATAAGGCCCTTCCGTTAGGGGGCGTATAAAAGTCTTGGTAATAAGTCTCATGTTCAAAACCGTTATAAAACCGTGTTTATCGATTCTTCTTGTCAACTTAATTTTTTAACATCGTTGTCTATTAGGAGGGGTTATTGATTTGATGGTCTTAGTTACACCGTTAGGACTCTATTTTTAGACCTAAATCTCTATTATCGCATAAGTCAAACAATGTATCCTCGTGAAACATTCAAGACAAAATAAAATATAAGAGATACAACTTAGGAATAATGGGAGGATAAGTACTTGATTAGGGCATATGAGTAGTGTTAGCATTACTAACTTATAATGACAATGATCTCGTTTCACGCTTAGCATGTAATTGGAGTGAAAATCGAGGACGACAAAATTATTTCTAACGAAGCATTCACGTGTTCTTATTCTATGAACCTAAACGTCCCATTTTGCGATGAAAATCATACATTATGTCTAAAACGCAAGTAGTAGCAATAGTAGTAGTGTAACTAGTTTATCGTTCAATAAAGTGAATAAAAATGAATTTTGGCGCCGCTGCCGGGGAGGTGTGTCGTGATTAATTTGCATTGTTGTTTTTAATATTAACCAAAATAGTATTTGTATTAGTAGAACTCTACTAATACGTATTTTCGGTTTTCTTGGTTTTTCTTGTACAAATATTATTACTATATTGTATTAAATATCACAATAAATCCACAATATCTCCAAAAGTGTGAAAACACAACCTTAATTGGGATTTCATCACTCAATTATTGTATTCGAATCTCAAACAAAAGAAAAAGGCAAAAATAGATAAATACTTTCGTGAAGCTCGATTTTGAAAAATACAAACTATAAGGTGGGTATAAGGCGGGTATTATAAAATATACCCTAAGGTAAAAGGCTCTTAAGTGCTTCGCGCCGCCTCGTTTCCCCGCTTGCTTGTGAGTATTTTGAGATTGAAGGCTAATCGAGGGTTTTGCCACCCAAAGTATTATTACGTATAATATATTTGCTTGGTTTCTTTGTGATTAAACCCTCTTGAACAATTTGGTTTTCACCAAAGTTCTAAAGTCATTCGAAGGCGTTCCTCCACGTGATCATTTTCATTCCTTTGAGGCTTCTTTAATCAAGAGTTTGATTCGAGGAGAGATTTTGTAGATTGTTGTCTACGAAGATACACCAAAATCCAAAAAAATTAAATATTATCAAAAACACAAAAAAATTAAAAATTCACAAAACACCCAAAAAGAATCTTCTTTGCTCACCTCCCATTCTTCGTGAAGTTTATGATCACTCGTAATCAAGCAAAACGAGCTCGTAAACGTCTTCAAAAGCAAGCCAATCAAGAGACGTTGATTGTTGAAGAACCTCCAATTGTTGAACCTATTGTAGAACAAGAAGTCGTCATGGCTAATCGTACTATGATGGAGTTGCTACAAGCACCCACCGAGGGTTTTGGAGAGGCTATTGTAATTCCCGCCATCCTTGCGGAGAATTTCGAGATTAAGACGGGTTTAATGTCGATGTTGCAAGCAAATAAGTTTAGAGGTCACGAGAAAGACAACCCGCATTATCATATTAGGAATTTTAACCGTCTCACCGCCACTAGCAAGTTTAAGGATGTTCCACATGACGCCATTAAGATGATGTTGTTTCCATACTCGTTAGATGGACCCGCAAAAATTTGGCTCGAGAAAGAACCGCCAAATTCGATTTTGACATGGGCCGATCTCGTTTCTAAGTTTGTGAACAAGTTTTTTCCACCATCTAAAACAACACACTTGAAAAATGAGATTTCACGATTTGTGCAAAGAAATAATGAAAGTTTTTCAATGACATGGGAACGCTTTAAAGAAATGTTACATGAATGTCCACACCATGATTTTACGGAATTGCATCAAGTTGATACTTTTTATAATGGGCTTAATGAATATGAACGAGATTATTTGAATGCCGCCGCGGGTGGTAATTTTTTGTGCAAGACGACGAATGAGGCGTTACAAATCATCGAGAATAGATCTAAGGTTTATAACCCTCGTAACACACCGAGTGTTGCCAATTTGGGTTCGTCATCATCGTCGCAATCGTCTCGTAGCATTAATGCCTTACATGATGAAGCTAATGAGGAAAATCGGTTTTTTGATAGATTTGCTAATCTAATGTCCCATTGGAAGGCTCAAGAAGCTTCCAATTCCGCTTCGGTTAAAGCGGTTGCTAAGAGTTGTTTGTCTTGTGGGGGAGCTCATGATCTTTCCGAGTGCATTACCGCGGATGGTAACACTTCGAGTGCTTATGTAGCAACGGGAACTTACAACCAAAACGGTCAAGGTTCCCGCCAAAATCAAGCTCCACCAAATCAAAATGTTAACAATTATCGAAACAACAACCAAGGTAATTACCAAGGCAATTCACGCAATTATAACAAAGTGAATTATCAAAATGGGAATGGACAAATTTCTAATCAAAACCAAAACCGTGATTTTCAAAACACTACACAAGGTTTTCAAAATGCTCACACTAAAAATTTTCAAGGAGAATTTTTGGATTATGCTAAAGCAAATGATGCTAAATTTGATAACATGCAACGTGAGATGATTAGCTTAAGATCCGAGTTGAAAAACGAGCTTAAAAATGAACTTGCTAATGAACTTAAAACTCATGCAAACAAAATGGAAGGAAATGTCCAACGTCTACACCAAATCAACAAAAGATGGAATTAGGACAACATGAGATTAAGCAAGAGTTATTAAAAGCGGATGCTAGGCAATCAAAATTTGAGGACCGAATGGCTAAGATGTTTGAAGCAATCATGTGTAAACCCTCTTCCTCGGGTGGTCTTCCTAGTGATACCATTGCAAACCCGAAGGGAGAAATGAAGGTTATTACTACACGAAGTGGTAAAACTTTCAAGGAACCAATCTCTCGTCCAAGTACTTCTACGGAGAAGGAAATCGAGAAAGAACCCGAGGTGATGGTCGAAAAGGAGCACATTACAATCCCACGAAGTACCGCTCATACCACACCTACGGTTGAACCAATACCAATTGTGGAACCCGAGTTTCCAAGGCCGTTGCCTAATGACCAACCCACACCACCTTTACCCTACCCTTCGAGACGAAACAAAGAGAAATTGCAAGAACGTAACAAACAACAAATCGAGCTTTTTATAAAAATGTTTCAACAAGTGCATTTTGATGTGAGTTTAGCCGACGCGTTGTTGTATATGCCTCGTTTCGCTTCCACTTTTAAAAGTATGATGAGCGATAAGGAAAAGCTTTCAAAGCCTCGCATACCGGAAAAAGTTGGTGATCCCGGAAAGTTTCTCATTCCTTGTGACATACAAGATATGAAAGAATGCCTCGCCTTGGCCGATCTTGGTGCGAGCATTAATTTGATGCCTTTTTCCATTTGGAAATCGCTTTCGCTTCCGGCTCTCATTCCTTCGAACATGTCTATCGAGATGGCCGATCATTCTACGATTATGGCATGTGGAGTAGCCGAAGATGTTTTCGTGAAAGTGGGGAAGTTCTACTATCCCGTTGATTTTATAGTAGTTGACATCCCCGCGGATCCTCAAGTTCCTCTAATTTTAGGTCGTTCATTTTTAGACACTTCGAGATCGCTTATCGATGTTCATGCAAGAACTATCACTTTGAGATTCAACGAAGAGGAACTTGTTATAAACGCTACTCAAAACTCGAAACCTTCTCATGTTTATGCAATCGTTACCATCAATCACATTGACATCGTTGATGTGGTTTGCGATGAGTTTTCACAAGAAATGTTAGGTTTTTCCGATAGCTCGTCAAGTGGCAATCCCACTATTTTGGATCCGATTCTTGCTAATTCCACACCAAATCTCACTCCATTCCAAGGAGGCGATCTCACTTCAAATGAAATCGACAATGAAGATGAGGTGTTGATTAGTGATGATACTTCTATTTCACCATTTCTTTCGCCGATGGAAGTTATGAGTGTTGAACCAAAATCTTCAATCGAGGAACCACCTATCCTTGAATTGAAAGATCTTCCTTCTCACCTTGAATACGCATTCTTGGAAGGTGATGACAAGTTGCCGGTTATTATTGCAAAAGGTCTTGCTAATGATGAAAAAACCGAGCTCTTGAAAGTTCTTAAGGCTCATAAAGGGGCAATTGCGTGGAAAATATCCGACATTAAGGGTATTGACCCAAAATTTTGTACTCACAAGATTTTAATGGAGGAGGACTACAAACCCACAATTCAAAGTCAAAGAAGGGTGAATCCCAAAATTCACGATGTCATTAAAAAGGAGGTCCTTAAACTCCTTGACGCGGGAATGATTTATCCTATATCAGATAGCCCATGGGTGAGCCCAATCCATTGTGTCCCTAAAAAGGGAGGAATGACCGTTGTGCCTAATGAAAACAACGAGTTAATTCCCACTCGTGTTGTGACCGGTTGGAGGGTGTGTATTGACTACCGAAAGTTAAATGACGCCACTCGTAAAGACCACTTTCCTTTGCCCTTCATGGATCAAATGTTGGAGCGACTTGCGGGAAATGAATTCTGTTGCTTTTTAGATGGTTTTTCCGGTTACTTTCAAATCCCTATCGACCCTCGTGATCAAGAGAAGATTACTTTTACGTGTCCTTATGGAACGTTCGCTTATCGTAGGATGCCTTTCGGACTTTGTAATGCACCCGGTACGTTTCAACGGTGTATGATGGCGATTTTTCACGATATGATCGAGAAGTCGATGGAAGTGTTTATGGATGACTTCTCGGTGTTTGGTAATTCGTTCACGTCATGTTTATCTAATCTCGAGCAAATGTTAAAACGTTGTGAAGAAACCAATCTTGTGCTTAATTGGAAAAATGTCATTTTATGTGTAAACGAGGAATCGTCTTAGGACATAAGGTGTCGAAGGCGGGGATTGAGGTCGATAAAGCTAAGGTAGACGTCATCGCCAAGTTACCTCGTCCCAAAACTGTTAAGGGAGTTAGGAGTTTCCTAGGCCACGCGGGTTTTTATCGTCGTTTCATCAAGGACTTTTCGAAAATCTCTCGACCTATGACACACCTTCTCGAGAAGGATGCCCCTTTTAACTTCAATGAGGATTGTGTTAAGGCTTTCGAAACTCTCAAAAGGAAACTTATCGAAGCTCCCATTCTCGTTGCTCCTAACTGGGAATTACCCTTTGAAATCATGTGCGATGCAAGTGATTATGCTATAGGGGCCGTCTTAGGGCAACGTCATCACAAACATTTTCGTCCTATCCACTATGCTAGTAAGACGATGACCGAGGCTCAATTAAAGTACACCACAACGGAAAAGGAATTCCTTGCCGTGGTCTATGCTTTTGAGAAATTCCGACCTTATCTCGTCTTGACTAAAAGCATCGTGTATACCGACCATTCGGCTATCAAGTATATCTTAGCTAAGCAAGATGCTAAGCCGAGATTGCTTCGTTGGATGCTCCTCCTCCAAGAATTTGATGTCACCGTGCTTGACAAAAAAGGAGCCGAGAATCTAGCGGCCGATCATCTCTCTCGTCTAGAAGATCCTCACAAAGATGTTTTCGAGAACAAGGAAATCACCGAAACATTTCCTCTTGAGACTCTCGGTGTAGTGAATTCTAAAGACACCACCCCATGGTTTGCCGACATTGCAAATTACCATGCGGGAAACTTCATAATCAAGGGTATGACGACACAACAAAAACGAAAATTCTTTCGTGACGTCAAGTTCTATTTTTGGGACGACCCTTATCTCTTTCGAGTTTGTGCGGATCAACTCGTTCGACGTTGTATTTTTGGTGCCGAAGCTTCTAATATCCTTAGAGCTTGTCACGAGGGACCCACGGGTGGTCACCACGGTGCTAATCTCACGGCTAAGAAAGTGTTCGATGCCGGTTTCTTTTGGCCTTCTATCTATCGTGATGCACACGCACTTGACAACAACCCCATTTCTCTTCACAACAACTTTAGACCACTTGTCAAAAATGGCACAACAACTTTATAAACTTTTATCAAGGGCATTAAATGCACAATTTGCATTCTTCAAGGGCCATTCTTGTAATGTCTTCAAACTTTAGGGACCCTATTCATAATTATGAACATTTGAGGGGTATAAAGTGTTAATCTTCAAAATTTGAGGGACCAAACTTGCCAATCTTCAATTCTTCAAGGGTATCTTTGGAATTTCAAAACTTGGGCCCGGTTTATTGTGTGGCTTCGTTTCCCGTGTTCGTTTTTGAATGATTCTTGTGATCTTTTGTCTTTTCCTCAATATCCGTTCCTAAAATACACAAGTAACAAACACGAGCATATATTTGGCAGCTTTAATGATATTTTATGCATTTTAAGCCCGATTTGGACGATGAGACTATGTATAAAAGCAGTCTCATCACTCCCCCATACTAATCCATTGCCGTGCCCTCACGCAATGCTAGAATAAAGTATCATAGCACCTCCAAAATTCATTTATATTCACTTTATTGAAATGATAAACTAGCTACACTACTACTATTACTACTACTTGTGTTATAGACATAATGTATGATTTTCATCGCAAAATGGGACGTTTAGGTTCATAGAATAAGAACACGTGAATGCTTCGTTAGAAATAATTTCATCGCCCTCGATTTTCACCCTAATTCCATGCCAAGCGTGCAACGAGATCATTGTCATTACAAGTTAGTAATGCTAACACTACTCATATGCCCTAATCACGTACTTATTCTCCCATTATTCCTAAGTTGTATCTCTTATATTTTATTTTGTCTTAATGATCACGAGGATATATCATTGACTTATGCGATAATAGAGATTTAGGTCTAAAAATAGAGTCCTAACGGTGTAACCAAGACCATCAAATCAATAATCCCTCCTAATAGACAATGATGTCAAAAAATTAAGTTGACAAGAAGAATCGATAAACACGGTTTTATAACGGTTTTGAACATGAGACTTATTACCAAGACTTTTATACGCCCCCTAACGGAAGGGCCTTATTATCTTTGGTTTACCTCCATCTTTTATTCAACTTCACCATGAAGCTTTTATTATGACTTCGGTCTTGCCTTGCCTTTTATTATCCGCCTCATCGGTGGTTTTATTAGCCAAAGACGTATATCCTCACGCTAAAGCGAATTTTGGATCTTTAAAGCTTCGAAGATTAAGGCTTGATTCACTTTCAATTTTTGCATAGATTTTAGGCCTTGTGGGGCTTCAAATTGTTTGCTAGATTTAGGTGAGCACTTGAAATCTTATTATTAGGTGAAGCTTTCGATTATTCGGGTGCCAATACTTCAAAACCGTGACGCTGGCGATACCTTAATGTCTTCCCAATTTAATTACACGGAAGCTACTAGAAAAGACTAGAAACCCAACAATCCTAACTAAACCGCTAAGTCAATATTTATTAAGCAAAAAATATTTACATGCGAAGGGAGAATAAGAAAACAACGAGAACACATGAGTTTTTGAAAGAATACGAGTACTCTACGTTTAGCATAGTAACTTATAATTAACTCTATCATTTCTCGTCCTCATTTAAGAGACTTAGCCTAATATAAGTTAAGGAATCAAAGCTAAGTGCTCAACACGCACGGTCGAGTCAAAAATTACTCTTATTCTCGCCATCGGAAAACCTACATTCGTGTCTTCAAACACTTATAAAACATGAGAAAATTTTTAAAATTTGGCCATTTTTAGCCTTATTTTGCAACAAAACGATACACAAAAAGATAAACTTTGGAAAGCGTGAAGGTTTGGCAAGGCAAGTATCTATTCACCCCCCCCATACTAAAGTTAAACATTGTCCTCAATGTTTCGAGTCTAGGGGTGCAAACACCCCCATACTAGAGACATAGTGGAATGCCTAATCTAGCATGGAAAGGGTGTAACCAATAAATTAATAGCCGTTTATGAAGTGTGCTATAAACCTATGGTTAGAACATCAAAGGATATATCATTTGGATATTGGGAAAGTCTTCAAAGCAAACGATCGAGTGCTCCCATAAAACGAACACGAGAGGCTCCAATCGTGAAGATCATGATATAAAAACCACAATGCACAAACAACCACGGAACAAAGGTTGGAAGGGCACAAATCCCCTCACATTAACTAATTAGAAAGCAACAATATATACATGGATAAGCATGGGTCTCCCCCACGAGGCACCTTGTTTTTGATAACCGTGTTAAAAGCTCGACTCGAATCCCCATAAATGTGATCATTTAGGGATAATCATAGTGTGGTCAATTTTTGGTGGGGCTTACATGATAAATAAGGCCCAAAAACAACCGGTATAAAGGACTAAGTCCTTTGAGGGTCTCGTTTTCATTGGAAAAACAAATCAACGCCACTTCATCGTGTGTCAACACAAACCCAAAGGGTTTCAAGAAAATAGGAGAGAAGAAATAGAAGGGTGGGACAATGGGTAAGTCATGAAAACATTGAGCTACTCGAGGTAGACTCGCACCAATCAAATGAAAAGATTTTCCATTTATTGCATCGGTGGAAGACCGAGATTTCCCTATATAAGCAATTCCAGGATCAAATATCTCGTCCTCGGTGGAGAAAGGGAAGGGAACATAAGGGGATTCCCCCACACTAAGTCCACACAAAGCATCGTCAAAAGGAGAAGACGAGCTTGTAGTACTCAAAACACGTGGTGATGACGGAGTTAGAGTTGAAGAAAAATCTTTTAAATTCAATTCAAAATCTTTTCCTTTTTCATCTTTTACACTCTCTTTGTGAAAACCCGATTTGATTATGTCAAAAATATTTGGCGTATCTAAAGCAATGTTAGTCACACTAAAAATTCTCACATTTTGAAACCGTTTTGGTAAAGGTGGTGGCAAGTTTTCAAAACGTTTGTCGACAAAGAAAACTCCCCCATCGGGATCAACGTATTCATCATCCGAAGAATCACTCGAGATTGGAATCGTAGGCTTAACACTCTTAACCTCCACCGGCGGAGGGGACGGAACTTCATTTTTCTCAACAACTCCTAAAACTCTATTTGAAATTCTTTTGCAAATGGGATTGACATTGTACAAAGACGTGATAGAATACACATGAGAAAGTGTGGAGTTTTGAGTTGCATTAATGACGAGTTCTTCCTCATTGAAACGAAGAGTGATTTTCCTTGCATGCACATCGATAAGTGCTCTCGAGGTATCCAAAAAAGATCGACCTAAAATTAACGGGACTTTAGGATCGATAGGAATATCAACAACAATAAAGTCTACGGGATAGTAGAACTTTCCAACTTTCACAAAGACTGTTGGGCCAATGAAAGTTTTAACTATGGCCCTGTCTAGATTTGTTTAAATTAGACTAAGTGTTTAAAGGTCGCTGAGAAGACCAGCGACAGAGACTAGACCAGTGGAAGGCAAAGCCTCAGCTGGCACACCAGGATCATTCAAGTCAAAGACAATGTCAGAGAAGTCGAAGACAATCTGAAGTCAGACTCACCAGTGATTATGGATAGCTGGGATGTCAAAAGAATGCACTGGTGTTCAGGGATCTCTGAGTTGACAACACTCAGAGATCACTTAAGAACCCTAGAGACTTGGATTAAGCAAAGCTTATCCAACCCTTTATAGTTTAGGCGGGAGAATCTTGCAAGTGTTTTGAGCGGGACAAAACAAGAGATTCAAGTCAATGCCTAGTACGACCTAGTGGGACAAAGGTGAATAGTTGGCAGAACTGTTCACCTAAAGTAGTTAAAGGCATGTCTCGATTTGGACATGCATTTAATACGTTGTACTCTTCCACTCAGAAGATGACACGTATCAACTACTCCCACTAAGGATACAACCTCGTACCACTATAAATAGGGATGAGAAAGAAGTTAAGATTCAACCCTTGTGCTTGGAATCTTAATCTAAGTTCTTTCTCCCACTGGAACCACTGAGCCCTCAGCTGTCCATCAGCGACTCATTGGTTCTCTTGTAAACTTGAGTCTCGAATCAAGTTTACTTGTTCTAGGGTTCATTTCTTGTTGTTATTCAACAGGTGTATTCATAACACTTTGTAATACTTTGTTGATAATATTTAATAAATCATTACTCGTTTGAAAAGTATTTCTATTATGTGTTATTGTTTTTCGTGACTTAGTTTCAACAATAGTTGTAATTTGGGACTTTCAATTGGTATCAGAGTGGTTTGATTTATAAAACTTTTCTAAAAACTGTTCTAGTTTTTAAAATCAAGATCCAAATATGACTGAAACTATGCCACCCATCCCACCACCGTTTGGTCAATCTAACCAAGCAAATACTTCAACAAACGCACCAGCCACCACATCTACTACCATGCCTACACCTGTTGTAAGCACTGGTGTAAATGAGGATGATCTTCCACAACTTCTTGATAATCGTGGAGGGTCACATGTGTCTAATGTTCCAGCGTTTGATGAAGAAGATTTCGCAAGTTGGAAAAGTGAATTTCTTATATACTTAGATGGCCTAGAACCCTTCTTGTTTGAAATCTTAGAAAATGGTCCTTATGTACCACTGGCCATTTCCTCTACACCAGAGAGACCCATTAAGAAACCTGTTAAGCAATGGTCTCCCGCTGATAGACGTCTGGCTAACCAAGACAAGAGACTTAAAAGTATAATAGTCTCTTGCCTACCCAAGAACATTATGAAGTCCATCATCAAATGCAACACCGCACAAGAAATGTGGACTGAGTTGGTTCTAGGGTATGAAGGACCAGAAGAGACTAAAGAGACCAAAATCCAAGCATTAAGACTTAAGTTTAACGCTTTCAAAGCCTTGGAAACTGAAACTGTTTCTCAAACTTACACTAGACTCAAGATCTTGCTGAATGATTTAGGTAACAATGGTGTTGTACTACCCAAGGCTGAGGTTAATGCCACGTTTGTAAATAGTTTGCCTAGGAAATGGCTTAGTCTTAACCAAACCCTGAGAGCAAATAATGCCATAAAAAATGATACTCTTGCTCAACTGTTTGGTAGATACAATTATGAAGAAGGACTGATTGACTCTATTTACAAATCAGAGACTGATAGGTTTACCTCTCCTATATCTGGGTCAAAAGCTCTTGTTGCTAACCACTGTTTTCAAGATAGTGACTCTGATGTGGAAGAAGACACAAGAAGCAGTCAAGAATTCCTTGATGAATTACATGTTGAATTCCATGACAGAGCCCTTTTAGCTGACCAGAAGAGATACTACAAAAGATCTGGTAGAGTTGGTGCTGCCAAGATTGGCAAATCCAAAGTGTCATGTTACACTTATGGAAAGACTGGTCATTTCCAAAAGGACTGCTGGTCAAACAAGACATCTTCTCCCAGCTTTCCATCATCCAGCAAAACCCACAGCAAAAAGAAGTTTTCTTCCTCACCTTTCAAAAAATCCTCTCTCAGTGACTCTGAGGGTAAAAAGGACTACAAGGTAAAATACAAGGCCTTGAAAGCTGAGCTGATTAAACTCAATCAGAAAGCTGATGATGCAGCCAAGAAGAAGGACAACAAAAAGACTAAAAAAGGTCTAATAGCTGCTTCTTTTGACTGGGATGATGAACCCCTCACCTCTGAGGATGAAGGAACCACTACCGTCAGAGCCTTCATGGCTGTTGCTGATGAAGAACCAGCAGTTGGTAAAAGTGAAGCAAGATCAGGTCAATGGGTTGACATCACTATGAAAAAGGTACAAAGATTACTCTCTATGCCTGAGGGTCCTGACAGAGACCATGTCAGTGACTACACTTTAGTTGACCTCCATTTTGTAGAAGAACAAAGAAAAAATCTGTTAAATAAGTTTCAAAATCTCAAAAACGAGTTGAGTCTTTGTCAATCTGAATTAGCTAACCTCAAACCTTTTGTGAACATCGCTAATCAACTTCAAAATGAGGTCAGCAAGTTGTCCATTGAAAATGAATCTTTAGCTGATGAAAACTCTAATTTGAGAAAAACCATTGAAAAATGGAACCTTGGCCAGTCCACTGTGGAAGAAATAGTTGCTGAATCCATTCCAGGGAATGTGGTTCAGGCAATAGGGGGTAAGGGTAGGTTCAAAAATCACATTCCTATATCCAGTGTTAAATTTGTCCTTTCAGATGTCTCTTCTCCAACTTCCACCTCTGTGGTTGAGAAGGACTCTGACAAAGAATCTGATGCATCAGCTACCCCCAAACTTGCTGGTGATAACCCATCAGATTCCTTGCTTGGCCCAAAACCAGTTCTCAAAACCTCTGGGAACCTCACTTCCAAAGTTGCTGATAAAGCACACAAGAAGGTTTATATGGCCAAGAACACTGACATACCCACTTCTTCCCCCGAAGAGTTATCACCCACCAAGAAACTTCTCCTCACCCTGACGGAAGAGGTAAAAGGGTTGAAAGAAAAAATCAACCCCAAGGATAACAGTCCTTCTGTTAACTCTCTTTGTGAAAGCTCCAGCAGCTCAAAAAGGAGAACGCTGTTCAGACCTTGCAAGCACTGTAGTTTCAAGAATCACTCCTCTGAGGATTGTACCAAGAAACCTAAGTGTATCACATGTGAGTCCACTGAACACACTTCTAGAGAGCATGAGGAGATCATCGCTGTTCAAAGAACTCGAACACAACTAAGATCCAAAACTCCTCACAGGCCCTCTAGAAGACCTGAGCAATCAAAATCCAGAGAAAATTCTCAGGGTTACAGGCCTAATCCTCCCTGCAAATATTGTGGCTTTTATGACCACCTGATGAGATGGCATTTATACATGATCTCATCGTTCTTTTCGGGCTTTAAATGCATAAAAATGTCATAATATACCATATATATGCTTGTGTTTGTTTACTTGTGTATTTTAGGTATGGATATCGTGAAAAAGATAAAAGATCACAAGATACATGGAAAAACGGACACGAGAAACGAAGCCGTACAAAGAACCGGGCCCTAATCATGGAATACTCAACAAATACCCTTGAAGACTTGAAGACAAGCAAGATTGATCCTCATTTATTGAAGAAATGACATTTAAAACCCTTGTATATTGATAATTACAAGTTTGGTCCCTTAAGTTTGTCAAAATTACACAAAAGGTCCTTCAACTTTGAAGAAATGGCAAGATTAGTCCCTCAACAATTTCAAATTGTCAATTATGGTCCCTCATCAAGCCAAAGATACATTGAAGACCTTTGAAGATCAAGAATGTCCAAGATCAGCCCCTGAAATATCTCAAAATGGCAAAAATAACCCTTGTAAACCTTTTTCCAAAAGTTTGTGCCAAAACTGCCAAGTGGTGAAAGTTAATAACAAAGGAAAACACGTTTTAGGGCTGAAATGCTTGATTTACCAAAAATCCCAAAACACAAGGGTTAAACATGGGCAAAAGAAACATTTGAAACGAAATTGCGCCAAACACATTACTTTCCCCCAATTTCGGATCAAAGTTACTACTATTCACCCTTCTTCACCCCCAGATTTTACACCACTTAAACTTAGGGTAAAAACCAATTCCCTTTGCACACACTTGATTCATATGTGCAGAAACCTATCCCACACCAAAAACCCTCACTCCCACTCACAATGGACCCCACCCCCAATTCCCTTTCCACCAATCAGAATGCTACTTGCCCTCCAAGTTATGTGACGTGTCCAAATCAACAGCTAAGGATCAATGCTTCATTCCAAAGCTAAAATGAACATCCAGGATCACTTTGGACAGCTCACACCAAGAAAACGTCTAGAAGGACTTAGGGCATTTAGGGAATTTCACTTCTAGGGTTTGTGAATAGTTTTTAGCCAGTCATTTGCCTATAAAAGGAGACCTCAACATGTGAGAGTCCCTTTGTTCCAGTTTTAGGCTATTATCTTTGTAATTCCTTTTTAAGTTTAAATAAACTTTGAATTTCTGAAATTGTGAAATCTCTTTTTGATTTAATTAAAAGTTTGGTGTTTGAGTAGCCTAATTCTGAGTTCCATTTGATTGTTAAGGCCTACCTTAATCTTGTGGTTAAGGCACGTCTTGTTTCATAAGGTTTTTAAGGTTTGAATACCTTGAAATCCTAGGTTCTGTTTTGGCTTACTTTGTGTACTAACCTTTGACCATTTGCTATAAGCTCTTACAAGCTTGTTGACACCAAGCTTGTGAAGGGATTAGAGCCCTTGGTTGAGTTGTTTTCTGCTTTTGTTGAAGATATAAAGTCCTTGAGGTTCTACTTTGAACCATCAACCAAGGTAGTTTGCATCATCTTCATTGAAGTACCTTGGTCTTGTTCTAGTTGTTGAACAAGGTCCAAGGAGCATTGATGGCCTTCCTAGGATGTTGTGGAAGGCAGGTATAATCCCTTGATTAAGATTCCTCTCAAAATTTCATGTTTATGACTGTTTTTGATTTGGTGCTTAATTTTGAGTATTGGTGTTTATGCTGGTGATTTTTGTGTTTGATTGTGTTAGTTGCTATCTAGTAAGTGTTTCTGATCATTAAAATCAGTAGGTTATTAGTTAAAATCACAAGTTTCTTTATTAAGTGGTAGATTTAGGAGTGTTTGGGTCTACTGCTTGAATTGGGATTGAGGTTTGCTAAGTGCTTGTGTTGTGGTTGCAAGTGTTTGTATCTGTTTGTTAGGTGCATATGTTCATCTGTTTGCAGGTTTTGTGGGTTTGATCACCTAGATTCATAATTTAGCTATAAAATCTTTAATACTTGGTAAAATTGGCTAGGATTTTGAGGACACCTAGATCTAAGCTTAGGCTAGGGCTAACAAGTGCTAAATCATAGTTAATCACATCAGGGAAGAAGGATTTGAGGCTTGAAATTGGATCAAGTGTCAAGTATATCAGCAAACTTGTTTCTGCATATGTTCATTGTTCATCAGTAACTTTTCATGCTTTGATCTTGTTATTTACTTTGATTCAGTGTTTGATTCTTGTTGCTTTGTATCTGTTCTTAGTTTATATAGCTTGTGTATGCATCCTGTTAAGTTTGGTTGGCTTATTGTGGCTAAATCTGCTTATTAAGTGCTTAACTGCTTATTTCCATATCTGGTGTATATCTGGTGACTGTTTGGCTTATTGTGTGAACCAATTTGTGATTTTATTGTTGCTATTGACTCCTTGTGATTCACTGATCACAAGGGTGCCTTTGTTTCCAATTGAATCAAATCAGAACTCTCAAATAAGCTTGGTCAAATAGTCAAAGCAGTGGGAACTCCTTTCCCCTGCTAGTTACCACTGATAGTGTAAAACTGGTGTCAGCTTATCAATAAGCTATAATAGCTTATTCCAACCTGCAACATAGGTACTTGCTTTTCTACGCCCTCACGCTTTCCAACTTTCAATGTTTTGTTTTGCTAATAAGGCTAAAAATGGCCAAATTTTAAAAATTTTCTTAGTTTTCATAAGTGTTTTTAAGGCACGAATGTATATTTTCCGTTGGGTAGAATAAGAGTTAATTTTTGACTTGATGGGCATTTGGAGCCATTTACATTCCTTAACCCGCTCAATTCAAGTTTTGCTAGACTTTTATATAGGGAGCTTTAAAATGCGAAAGTCTTAACTCTTTCGGGTTAAGAACAAGAACTTTCCGCAAGTTCCTATAATTGATTCTAGAAAGTCACTTATCAAGGGAACTTTAAAACGCATTCTCTAGACTTGAAAAAGTCCAAGAAAGTGCAAGATCCTATAGGTGGCTTGAAAACCCAAAACTTTGATTTGATATAGTCTTAATGAAAGCTAATCCAAATTTGGCTTAATTTTGACTTGCATGGCTAAGTATTGACGAGTCTCTTTAATTAGAGGTCTTTATATAGTGAAGAACGAGAAATGATAGAGTTAGACAAGTGATCATGCTAAACGTAGAACACGAAAGTGTTCTTTCAAAAACTCATATGTTTTTAATTGTGGTTTTTTCTTCCCATAAGATCAATGCATTAGGAATAAATCATAATTGCAATAAGTAAGGTCGTACGATTTGAAAGGTTACTTAGCCTCTAGCGCAAGATCGTATAAAAGTTGCTCGGGGTTGAATAGAGTTCATAGCCAAGGCATAACTTATTGAAGCGGGACGCGAAGATTGGCGATCATCCAAAAAGGCCCTAACAAGGCATGGGGAGCTCTATTTTTGCTAAAGATCCAAAGATGATGTGAAGTATCATTATTCCTAAATCAATATGAAGGATCGAGACACACGACGAAAAGCAATTACTCCCCTAAAGATCATGGAGAAAGTCTATCTAAAAAGACCCTCACAAGGTATGAGGATAAATATATCCAAGTCCGAAAAGGAGGCGGATCGTTGTATATCAAAATCCAAAGTAAGGATTGAAGAAAAATGATGAAGTCGTGGTCCAATATGAAGAATCTCTCAAAAACGTCAAGTGAAGAAATTCAAAATGTATGAAGAGAAGACCATAATTTCGAGAACGTCTTCCCAAGATTTGAAGTATGAAGTACATGCCAAATATCGGTCCGAGAAAGGTCTCAAATCGTGAAACGAGTTATGCCAAGATATGAACATAAGGAGATACACGAGAAGCTGTTTTAAAAGATTTTGTCCTTCGGCTAACTATTGATCAAATCGTGCTACTTTGCTTTCGGACTAATAACTACTCAAATAAGTCAATATGAATCACTTGTGATCCATGACAAATAGATAAAAAATGCTAGTAACCCATTTTCTTTTATAATAACTAGGATTGCGGGGAGAAAAAGTATTACACAATTTGGACGTATGAGAAGTGTTAGCATTGTGACTTGTACCAACAATGATCTCGTTTTTGCACTTAGCATGGAATGTATGACAATCAAGGATGACGAAGTTTACTCTAAGGAACATTTACTTGTCTCTATTCTTTGACCCTAAAAGTCACTTTTTGTGATGAAAATCATATATTATGTCTTTACACATCATCGTAGTATGTTGCAAGTCTTTTACTCTTCAATAAAGGTTAATAAAATTGAACTTTGGTGATGCTTAGATACTTTATTCTAGCAATGCGTGAGGGCACGGCAATGGCTTAGTATGGGGGAGTGATGAGATGGCATTTATACATGATCTCATCGTTCTTTTCGGGCTTTAAATGCATAAAAATGTCATAATATACCATATATATGCTTGTGTTTATTTACTTGTGTATTTTAGGTATGGATATCGTGAAAAAGACAAAAGATCACAAGATACAAGGAAAAACGGACACGAGAAACGAAGTCGTACAAAGAACCGGGCCCTAATCATGGAATACTTAACAAATACCCTTGAAGACTTGAAGACAAACAAGATTGATCCTCATTTATTGAAGAAATGACACTTAAAACCCTTGTATATTGATAATTACAAGTTTGGTCCCTTAAGTTTGTCAAAATTACACAAAAGGTCCTTCAACTTTGAAGAAATGGCAAGATTAGTCCCTCAACAATTTCAAATTGTCAATTATGGTCCCTCATCAAGCCAAAGATACATTAAAGACCTTTGAAGATCAAGAATATCCAAGATCAGCCCCTGAAATATCTCAAAATGGCAAAAATAACCCTTGTAAACCTTTTTCCAAAAGTTTGTGCCAAAACTGCCAAGTGGTGAAAGTTAATAACAAAGGAAAACACGTTTTAGGGCTGAAATGCTTGATTTACCAAAAATCCCAAAACACAAGGGTTAAACATGGGCAAAAGAAACATTTGAAACGAAATTGCGCCAAACACATTACTTTCCCCCAATTTCGGATCAAAGTTACTACTATTCACCCTTCTTCACCCCCAGATTTTACACCACTTAAACTTAGGGTAAAAACCAATTCCCTTTGCACACACTTGATTCACATGTGCAGAAACCTATCCCACACCAAAAACCCTCACTCCCACTCACAATAGACCCCACCCCCAATTCCCTTTCCACCAATCAGAATGCTACTTGCCCTCCAAGTTCTGTGACGTGTCCAAATCAACAGCTAAGGATCAATGCTTCATTCCAAAGCTAAAATGAACATCCAGGATCACTTTGGATAGCTCACACCAAGAAAACGTCTAGAAGGACTTAGGGCATTTAGGGAATTTCACTTCTAGGGTTTGTGAATAGTGTTTAGCCAGGCATTTGCCTATAAAAGGAGACCTCAACATGTGGGAGTCCCTTTGTTCCAGTTTTAGGCTATTATCTTTGTAATTCCTTTTTAAGTTTAAATAAAATTTGAATTTCTGAAATTGTGAAATCTCTTTTTGATTTAATTAAAAGTTTGGTGTTTGAGTAGCCTAATTCTGAGTTCCATTTGATTGTTAAGGCCTACCTTAATCTTGTGGTTAAGGCACGTCTTGTTTCATAAGGTTTTTAAGGTTTGAATACCTTTAAATCCTAGGTTCTGTTTTGGCTTATTTTGTGTACTAACCCTTGACCATTTGCTATAAGCTCTTACAAGCTTGTTGACACCAAGCTTGTGAAGGGATTAGAGCCCTTGGTTGAGTTGTTTGCTGCTTGTGTTGAAGATATAAAGTCCTTGAGGTTCTACTTTGAACCATCAACCAAGGCAGTTTGCATCATCTTCATTGAAGTACATTGGTCTTGTTCTAGTTGTTGAACAAGGTCCAAGGAGCATTATTGGCCTTCCTAGGATGTTGTGGAAGGCAGGTATAATCCCTTGATTAAGATTCCTCTCAAAAGTTCATGTTTATGACTGTTTTTGATTTGGTGCTTGATTTTGAGTATTGGTGTTTGTGCTAGTGATTTTTGTGTTTGATTGTGTTAGTTGCTATCTAGTAAGTGTTTTTGATCATTAAAATCAGTAGGTTATTAGTTAAAATCACAAGTTTCTTTATTAAGTGGTAGATTAAGGAGTGTTTGGGTCTACTGCTTGAATTGGGATTGTGGTTTGCTAAGTGCTTGTGTTGTGGTTGCAAGTGTTTGTATCTGTTTGTTAGGTGCATATGTTCATCTGTTTGCAGGTTTTGTGGGTTTGATCACCTAGATTCATAATTTAGCTATAAAATCTTTAAAACTTGGTAAAATTGGCTAGGATTTTGAGGACACCTAGATCTAAGCTTAGGCTAGGGCTAACAAGTGCTAAATCATAGTTAATCACATCAGGGAAGAAGGATTTGAGGCTTGAAATTGGATCAAGTGTCAAGTATATCAGCAAACTTGTTTCTGCATATGTTCATTGTTCATCAGTAACTTTTCATGCTTTGATCTTGTTATTTACTTTGATTCAGTGTTTGATTCTTGTTGCTTTGTATCTGTTCTTAGTTTATATAGCTTGTGTATGCATCCGGTTAAGTTTGGTTGGCTTATTGTGGCTAAATCTGTTTATTAAGTGCTTAACTGCTTATTTCCATATCTGGTGCATATCTGGTGACTGTTTGGCTTATTGTGGCTTATTGTGTGAACCAATTTGTGATTTTATTGTTGCTATTGACTCCTTGTGATTCACTGATCACAAGGGTGCCTTTGTTTCCAATTGAATCAAACCAGAACTCTCAAATAAGCTTGGTCAAATAGTCAAAGCAGTGGGAACTCCTTTCCCCTGCTAGTTACCACTGATAGTGTAAAACTGGTGTCAGCTTATCAATAAGCTATAAAAGCTTATTCCAACCTGCAACAACTTTGTTTTTGTAATAGGTGCTCATATTTTGACACTTTTTTTTCATACTGGAGCATTTGGGTGTTTGACTTTAGGGTTTGACTAGAAAACCAACTCCATTGACTTTTTCATAAGTTCATTTGTGCTTATTCTGGCTTATTGGTTGTGCTTATTGGATTTTTGTTGATTGATTTTGCTTATTGAGTCCATTTGAAAGTTTTTGCAAGTTGAATCAAGTCCTGAGGTGCCCTAAATCTCTAAAACGACTATTTTGTCTTTTAGTGAAATTTTTCTTTGCTTATTTCTGGCTTATTGAGTGAGCTTTTTCAAAAATTCTTTTTACAGATCTCATAAGCATCCGAAAAGAAGGTTGTATGTCAAAATAGAGCTTATGGCATTAGCTTATGGCTTAATGGGCTGAAAAGCCCAATAAGAATAAGTTGAGTGTTAAATAAGCTGTGATAAGCTCATATTCAGCTTTTGGGCCTTTAGAGTTTTGTTCTTAGAATTGAAATTTAAGTCAGATAGGGCTTTTCCAAGTCAATTGGGCCAAGTTTGACTTTTTGGGCCCAAAAGCCCAATTTGGTTGACTGTTTTTGGTTTTGGCCCATTTGAGGGCCCAATAGGGGTATTTTGATGTAATTTCACTTTGATTTTCTGATTATTTAGGTTAAAATAAACTAGTTTGCAAGTTTTTAGAATTTTTTTATAATTTTTGAATTTTGAATATTATTTTAATATTATTTTATTATTATTTTTAAAATTTCACTTTTTCCAACTTTTTACATTTTTAATAGGTTTAATAAATTAAAATAGGAATTTAGCAACTTTTAGAATAATTTTATCTCTTTTAGATTAATTTTTATAATAATTTTAAGTTTTAGTAGTTTTTAAATCATTTTAAATAGTTTTTATTAGTTTAAAAAATTGTAAAAATAGTTTTTAATCTTTTTAGGTCATTTTAGAGGTTTATCAATTGAAAAATCTTTATTTGGGCTTTTTGATAATTTATTTGATTTTTAGGGCTTTAATTAGCATTTAAAAATTGAATATTTAATTATTTAAAAGGTTTGAAAAAGTTTGATCATTGGTAAACTATTAGTTTATTATTTTTGATTTTTGGTGAATTTTTGGTAATTTTTAGAATTTATTTTTATTTTTGTGGTTTTTAAGGTTCTACGTCTTAACTTTCTAGTAGTGTTTATTTTTATTTTTACGTCTTCGTCATCTTCTTTTCTCATCCCCTTCTAAACCAATCATTAATCACAAACATTTAACAAATTTCTCACACACATATACCTCCTTGGGAAACGAACTTTCATTTCATTAAGGGTCATTAACACTTGATTTTTCCTAAAGTCATTTGTTCAATACTTACCACTTTTACGCCTTTTTCCTAAGAGGTGTAATTTACCACAATCATTTTGGCGCCGCTGCCGGGGAGGTGTGTCGTGATTAATTTGCATTGTTGTTTTTAATATTAACCAAAATAGTATTTGTATTAGTAGAACTCTACTAATACGTATTATCGGTTTTCTTGGTTTTTCTTGTACAAATATTATTACTATATTGTATTAAGTATCACAATAAATTCACAATATCTCCAAAAGTGTCAAAACACAACCTTAATTGGGATTTCATCACTCAGTTATTGTATTCGAATCTCAAACAAAAAGAAAAAGGCAAAAATAGATAAATACTTTCGTGAAGCTCGATTTTGAAAGATACGAACTATAAGGTGGGTATAAGGTGGGTATTATAAAATATACCCTAAGGAAAAAGGCTCTTAAGTGCTTCGCGCCGCCTCGTTTCCCCGCTTGCTTGTGAGTATTTTGATATTGAAGGCTAATCGAGGGTTTTGCCGCCCAAAGTATTATTACGTATAATATATTTGCTTGGTTTCTTTGTGATTAAACCCTCTTGAACAATTTGGTTTTCACCAAAGTTCTAAAGTCATTCGAAGGCGTTCACTCCACGTGATCGTTTTCATTCCTTTGAGGCTTCTTTAATCAAGAGTTTGATTCGAGGAGAGATTTTGTAGATTGTTGTCTACGAAGATACACCAAAATCCAAAAAAAAAAAAAATTAAATATCATCAAAAACACAAAAAAATTTTGAAAATTCACAAAACACCCAAAAAGAATCTTCTTTGCTCACCTCCCATTCTTCGTGAAGTTTATGATCACTCGTAATCAAGCAAAACGAGCTCGTAAACGACTTCAGAAGCAAGCCAATCAAGAGACGTTGATTGTAGAAGAACCTCCAATTGTTGAACCTATTGTAGAATAAGAAGTCGTCATGGCTAATCGTACTATGATGGAGTTGCTACAAGCACCCACCGAGGGTTTTGGAGAGGCTATTGTGATTCACGCCATCCTTGCGGAGAATTTTGAGATTAAGACGGGTTTAATGTCGATGTTGCAAGCAAATAAGTTTAGAGGTCACGAGAAAGACAACCCGCATTACCATATTAGGAATTTTAACCGTCTCACCGCCATTAGCAAGTTTAAGGATGTTCCACATGACGCCATTAAGATGATGTTGTTTCCATACTCGTTGGATGGACCCGCAAAAATTTGGCTCGAGAAAGAACCGCCAAATTCGATTTTGACATGGGCCGATCTTGTTTCTAAGTTTGTGAACAAATTTTTTCCATCATCTAAAACAACACACTTGAAAAATGAGATTTCACGATTTGTGCAAAGAAATAATGAAAGTTTTTCAATGGCATGGGAACGCTTTAAAGAAATGTTACATGAATGTCCACACCATGATTTTACGGAATTGCATCAAATTGATACTTTTTATAATGGGCTTAATGATCATGAACGAGATTATTTGAATGCCGCCGCGGGTGGTAATTTTTTGTGCAAGACGACAAATGAGGCTTTACAAATCATCGAGAATAGATCTAAGGTTTATAGCCCTCGTAACACACCGAGTGTTGCCAATTTGGGTTCGTCATCATCGTCACAATCATCTCGTAGCATTAATGCCTTACATGATGAAGCTAATGAGGAAAATCATTTTTTTGATAGATTTGCTAATCTTATGTCCCATTGGAAGGCTCAAGAAGCTTCCAATTCCGCTTCGGTTAAAGCGGTTGCTAAGAGTTGTTTGTCGTGGCGGGGAGCTCATGATCTTTCCGAGTGCATTACCGCGGATGGTAACACTTCGAGTGCTTATGTAGCAACGGGAACTTACAACCAAAACGGTCAAGGTTCCCACCCAAATCAAGCTCCACCAAGTCAAAATGTTAACAATTATCGAAACAACAACCAAGGTAATTACCAAGGCAATTCAAGCAACTACAACAAAGGGAATTATCAAAATGGGAATGGAAAAATTTCTAATCAAAACCAAAACCGTGATTTTCAAAACACTACACAAGGTTTTCAAAATGCTCACACTAAAAATTTGCAAGGAGAATTTTTGGATTATGCTAAAGCAAATGATGCTAAATTTGATAACATGCAACGTGAGATGATTAGCTTAAGATCCGAGTTAAAAAACGAGCTAAAAAATGAACTTGCTAATGAACTAAAAACTCATGCAAACAAAATGGAAGGAAATGTCCAACGTCTTCAACAAAACCAACAAAAGATGGAATTAGGACAACATGAGATTAAGCAAGAGTTATTAAAAGCGGATGCTAGGCAATCAAAATTTAAGGACCGAATGGCTAAGATGTTTGAAGCAATCATGTGTAAACCCTCTTCCTCGGGTGGTCTTCCTAGTGATACCATTGCAAACCCGAAGGGAGAAATGAAGGTTATTACTACACGAAGTGGTAAAACTTTCAAGGAACCAATCTCTCGTCCAAGTACTTTTACGGAGAAGGAAATCGAGAAAGAACCCGAGGTGATGGTCGAAAAGGAGCACATTACAATCCCACGAAGTACCGCTCATACCACACCTACGGTTGAACCAATACCAATTGTGGAACCCGAGTTTCCAAGGCCGTTGCCTAATGTCCAACCCACACCACCTTTACCTTACCCTTCGAGACGAAACAAAGAGAAGTTGCAAGAACGTAATAAACAACAAATCGAGCTTTTTATAAAAATGTTTCAACAAGTGCATTTTGATGTGAGTTTAGCGACGCGTTGTTGTATATGCCTCGTTTCGCTTCCACTTTTAAAAGTATGATGAGCGATAAGGAAAAGCTTTCAAAGCTTGCTAATTGTTCTTCGGTTTATCTTAACCGAATACCGAAAAAAGTTGGTGATCCCGGAAAGTTTCTCATTCCTTGTGACATACAAGATATGAAAGAATGCTTCCCCTTGGCCGATCTTGGTGCGAGCATTAATTTGATGCCATTTTCCATTTGGGAATCGCTTTCGCTTCCGGCTCTCATTCCTTCGAACATGTCCATCGAAATGGCCGATCATTCTACGATTATGGCATGTGGAGTAGCCGAAGATGTTTTCGCGAAAGTGGGGAAGTTCTACTATCCCGTTGATTTTATAGTAGTTGACATCCCCGCGGATCCTCAAGTTCCTCTAGTTTTAGGTCGTTCATTTTTAGATACTTCGAGATCGCTTATCGATGTTCATGCGAGAACAATCACTTTGAGATTCAACGAAGAGGAACTTGTTATAAACGCTACTCAAAACTCGAAACCTTCTCATGTTTATGCAATCGCTACCATCAATCACATCGACATCGTTGATGTGGTTTGCGATGAGTTTTCACAAGAAGTGTTAGGTTTTTCCGATAGCTCGTCAAGTGGCAATCCCACTATTTTGGATCCGATTCTTGCTAATTCCACACCAAATCTCACTCCATTCCAAGGAGACGATCTCACTTCAAATGAAATCAACAATGAAGATGAGGTGTTGATTAGTGATGATACTTCTATTCCACCATTTCTTTCGCCGATGGAAGTTATGAGTGTTGAACCAAAATCTTCAATCGAGGAACCACCTATCCTTGAATTGAAAGATCTTCCTTCTCACCTTGAATACGCATTCTTGGAAGGTGATGACAAGTTGCCGGTTATTATTGCAAAAGGTCTTGCTAATGATGAAAAAACCGAGCTCTTGAAAGTTCTTAAGGCTCATAAAAGGGCAATTGCGTGGAAAATATCCGACATTAAGGGTATTAACCCAAAACTTTGTACTCACAAGATTTTAATGGAGGAGGACTACTAACCCGCAATTCAAAGTCAAAGAAGGGTGAATCCCAAAATTCACGATGTCATTAAAAAGGAGGTCCTTAAACTCCTTGACGCGGGAATGATTTATCCTATATCCGATAGCCCATGGGTGAGCCCAATCCATTGTGTCCCTAAAAAGGGAGGAATGACCGTTATGCCTAATGAGAACAACGAGTTAATTCCCACTCGTGTTGTGACCGGTTGGAGGGTGTGTATTGACTACCGAAAGTTAAATGACGCCACTCGTAAAGACCATTTTCCTTTGCCCTTCATGGATCAAATGTTGGAGCGACTTGCGGGAAATGAATTATATTGATTTTTAGATGGTTTTTCCGGTTACTTTCAAATCCATATCGACCCTCGTGATCAAGAGAAGACTACGTTTATGTGTCCTTATGGAACGTTCGCTTATCGTAGGATGCCTTTCGGACTTTGTAATGCACCCGGTACGTTTCAACGGTGTATGATGGCGATTTTTCACGACATGATCGAGAAGTCGATGGAAGTGTTTATGGATGACTTCTCGGTGTTTGGCAATTCGTTCACGTCATGTTTATCTAATCTCGAGCAAATGTTGAAACGTTGTGAAGAAACCAATCTTGTGCTTCATTGGGAAAAATGTCATTTTATGTGTAAACAAGGAATCGTCTTAGGACATAAGGTGTCGAAGGCGGGGATTGAGGTCGAGAAAGCTAAGGTAGACGTCATCGCCAAGTTACCTCATCCCAAAACCGTTAAGGGAGTTAGGAGTTTCCTAGGCCACGCGGGTTTTTATCGTCGTTTCATCAAGGATTTTTCGAAAATCTCTCGACCTATGACACACCTTCTCGAGAAGGATGCTACTTTTAACTTCAATGAGGATTGTGCTAAGGCTTTCGAAACTCTCAAAAGGAAACTTACCGAAGCTCCCATTCTTGTTGCTCCTAATTGGGAATTACCCTTTGAAATCATGTGCGATGCAAGTGATTATGCTATAGGGGCCGTCTTAGGGCAACGTTATGACAAGCATTTTCGTCCTATCCATTATGCTAGTAAGACGATGACCGAGGCTCAAATAAAGTACACCACAACGGAAAAGGAATTCCTTGCCGTGGTCTATGCTTTTGAGAAATTCCGACCTTATCTCGTCTTAAATAAAAGCATCGTGTATACCGACCATTCGGCTATCAAGTATCTCTTAGCTAAGCAAGATGCTAAGCCTAGATTGCTTCGTTGGATGCTCCTCCTCCAAGAATTTGATGTCACCGTGCTTGACAAAAAAGGAGCCGAGAATCTAGCGGCCGATCATCTCTCTCTCGTCTAGAAGATCCTCACAAAGATGTTTTCGAGAACAAGGAAATCACCGAAACATTTCCTCTTGAGACTCTCGGTGTAGTGAATTCTAAAGACACAACCCCATGGTTTGCCGACATTGCAAATTACCATGCGGGCAATTTCATAATCAAGGGTATGACGACACAACAAAAATGAAAATTCTTTCGTGACGTCAAGTTCTATTTTTGGGACGACCCTTATCTCTTTCGGATTTGTGCGGATAAACTCGTTCGACGTTGTGTGTTTGGTGCCGAAGCTTCTAATATCCTTAGAGCTTGTCACGAGGGACCCACGGGTGGTCACCACGGTGCTAATCTCACGGCTAAGAAAGTGTTCGATGCCGGTTTCTTTTGGCCTTCTATCTATCGTGATGCACACGCACTTGTAATGTCGTGTGATTCGTGCCAACGTCAAGGAAAATCGTCTCAACGTGATGAAATGCCGCAAAACATAATTCAAGTGTGTTAGATTTTCGACATATGGGGAATAGACTTTATGGGGCCGTTCCCATCGTCTCATGGCAACAAATATATCCTCGTCGCGGTGGACTACCTTTCTAAGTGGGTGGAAGCTAAGGCTTTGCCTACTAATGATGCTCGTGTGGTAGTGAAATTTTTGAAGCAACTATTCTCTCGGTTCGGAACCCCTCGTGCTATTATAAGCGATCGTGGAACCCATTTTTGTAATGACCAATTCGAAAAGGTTCTAAAGAAATATGGAGTTACTCATCGTCTTTCTACGGCTTATCACCCGCAAACGAGTGGGCAAGTCGAGGTTTTGAACCGAGCTTTGAAGAGGATTTTAGAGAGGTCAATTGGAGAAAACCGTGCTTCATGGTCCGACAAACTTGATGACGCTTTATGGGCCTTTAGGACCGCTTATAAGACACCTATTGGTTGCACTCCTTATAAGTTAGTCTATGGGAAGAATTGTCATTTCCCCATTGAGTTGGAGCACAAGGCATATTGGGCCCTTAAGCATGCAAATTTTAACTTGAAGACCGCGGGAGATCACCGGAAAATACAATTGAATGAATTGGATGAATTAAGAGATAATCCTTATGAAAATTCATTAATTTTTAAAGAAAAGACTAAAAAGTTTCATGATTCAAAGATTAAAAACCGGGTTTTTAACGTTGGTGATCAAGTGTTGCTTTTTTACTCTCATCTTAAGATATTTTCTGGGAAATTGAAATCTCGTTGGTCGGGTCCGTTCACCATTACACAAGTATTTCCTTATGGGACCATTGAGCTAGCTCAAGATGATGGTCCTAATTTCAAGGTGAATGGACATAGGCTTAAGCACTACTTTGGTGGGGAAATTCCTTCAATGGTTGCCCTCGACCAAGTCACCTTCCCCAATGATAATTAGCATTGAGGGGATCGAGTCGAGCTCATGACTCAGTAATCAAAAACGAGATGTCTCGTGGGGGAGATCCCATGCTTATCTTTTATGCTAACTATTCACTAATAAGGGGACTTGTACCCTTTCAACTCGTTGTCTCGTGGTTGTTTGTGATTTTGTTATCTACATCATCATCATCTACGATTGAAGACTCTCGTGTTCGTTTACGTGAGCCTCCATTGTTCGTTTGAAGAAGTTTTTCACGATTCCATGACATATCCTTTATTGTTCTAACAATTATCTTTTAGCATACTTAATAAACGACTTTAGATATATTGTTGATCACCCTTTCCATGCTAGATCCTAAGCATTCGACTCTTCGTCTCTAGTATGGGGGTGCTCCACCTTTAGACTCGAAACATTGAGGACAATGTTTACTTTTAGTATGGGGGGTGAATAGGTACTTGCTTTGCTACGCCCTCACGCTTTCCAACATTCAATGTTTTGTTTTGCTAATAAGGCTAAAAATGGCCAAATTTTAAAATTTTTCTTAGTTTTCATAAGTGTTTTTAAGGCACGAATGTATATTTTCCGTTGGGTAGAATAAGAGTTCATTTTTGACTTGACGGGCATTTGGAGCCATTTACATTCCTTAACCCGCTCAATTCAAGTTTTGCTAGACTTTTATATAGGGAGCTTTAAAATGCGAAAGTCTTAACTCTTTCGGGTTAAGAACAAGAACTTTTCGCAAGTTCCTATAATTGATTCTAGAAAGTCACTTATCAAGGGAACTTTAAAACGCATTCTCTAGACTTGAAAAAGTCCAAGAAAGTGCAAGATCCTATAGGTGGCTTGAAAACCCAAAACTTTGATTTGATATAGTCTTAATGAAAACTAATCCAAATTTGGCTTAATTTTGACTTGCATGGCTAAGTATTCACGAGTCTCTTTAATTAGAGGTCTTTATATAGTGAAGAACGAGAAATGATAGAGTTAGACAAGTGATCATGCTAAACGTAGAACACGAAAGTGTTCTTTCAAAAACTCATATGTTTTTAATTGTGGCTTTTTCATCCCATAAGATCAATGCATTAGGAATAAATCATAATTGCAATAAGTAAGGTCGTACGATTTGAAAGGTTACTTAGCCTCTAGCGCAAGATCGTTTAAAAGTTGCTCGGGGTTGAATAGAGTTCATAGCCAAGGCATAACTTATTGAAGCGGGACGCGAAGATTGGCGATCATCCAAAAAGGCCCTAACAAGGCATGAGGAGCTCTATTTTTGCTAAAGATCCAAAGATGATGTGAAGTATCATTATTCCTAAATCAATAGGAAGGATCGAGACACACGACGAAAAGCAATTACTCCCCTAAAGATCATGGAGAAAGTCTATCCAAAAAGACCCTAACAAGGTATGAGGATAAATATATCCAAGTCCGAAAAGGAGGCGGATCGTTGTATATCAAAATCCAAAGTAAAGATTAAAGAAAAATGATGAAGTCGTGGTCCAATATGAAGAATCTCTCAAAAACGTCAAGTGAAGAAATTCCAAATGTATGAAGAGAAGACCATAATTTCGAGAACGTCTTCCCAAGATTTGAAGTATGAAGTACATGCCAAATATCGGTCCGAGAAAGGTCTCAAATCGTGAAACGAGTTATGCCAAGATATGAACTTAAGGAGATACACGAGAAGCCGTTTTAAAAGATTTTATCCTTCGGCTAACTATTGATCAAATCGTGCTACTTTGCTTTCGGACTAATAACTACTCAAATAAGTCAATATGAATCACTTGTGATCCATGACAAATAGATAAAAAATGCTAGTAACCCATTTCCTTTTATAACAACTAGGATTGCGGGGAGAAAAAGTATTACACAATTTGGACGTATGAGAAGTGTTAGCATTGTGACTTGTATGATCTCGTTTTTGCACTTAGCATGGAATGTATGACAATCAAGGATGACGAAGTTTACTCTAAGGAACATTTACTTGTCTCTATTCTTTGACCCTAAAAGTCACTTTTTATGATGAAAATCATATATTATGTCTTTACACATCTTCGTAGTATGTTGCAAGTCTTTTACTCTTCAATAAAGGTTAATAAAATTGAACTTTGGTGATGCTTAGATACTTTATTCTAGCATTGCGTGAGGGCACGGCAATGGCTTAGTATGGGGGAGTGATGAGATGGCATTTATACATGATCTCATCGTTCTTTTCGGGCTTTAAATGCATAAAAATGTCATAATATACCATATATATGCTTGTGTTTGTTTACTTGTGTATTTTAGGTATGGATATCGTGAAAAAGACAAAAGATCACAAGATACAAGGAAAAACGGACACGAGAAACGAAGCCGTACAAAGAACCGGGCCCTAATCATGGAATACTCAACAAATACCCTTGAAGACTTGAAGACAAACAAGATTGATCCTCATTTATTGAAGAAATGACACTTAAAACCCTTGTATATTGATAATTACAAGTTTGGTCCCTTAAGTTTGTCAAAATTACACAAAAGGTCCTTCAACTTTGAAGAAATGGCAAGATTAGTCCCTCAACAATTTCAAATTGTCAATTATGGTCCCTCATCAAGCCAAAGATACATTGAAGACCTTTGAAGATCAAGAATGTCCAAGATCAGCCCCTGAAATATCTCAAAATGGCAAAAATAACCCTTGTAAACCTTTTTCCAAAAGTTTGTGCCAAAACTGCCAAGTGGTGAAAGTTAATAACAAAGGAAAACACGTTTTAGGGCTGAAATGCTTGATTTACCAAAAATCCCAAAACACAAGGGTTAAACATGGGCAAAATAAACATTTGAAACGAAATTGCGCCAAACACATTACTTTCCCCCAATTTCGGATCAAAGTTACTACTATTCACCCTTCTTCACCCCCAGATTTTACACCACTTAAACATAGGGTAAAAACCAATTCCCTTTGCACACACTTGATTCACATGTGCAGAAACCTATCCCACACCAAAAACCCTCACTCCCACTCACAATGGACCCCACCCCTAATTCCCTTTCGACCAATCAGAATGCTACTTGCCCTCCAAGTTATGTGACGTGTCCAAATCAACAGCTAAGGATCAATGCTTCATTCCAAAGCTAAAATGAACATCCAGGATCACTTTGGACAGCTCACACCAAGAAAACGTCTAGAAGGACTTAGGGCATTTAGGGAATTTCACTTCTAGGGTTTGTGAATAGTGTTTAGCCAGGCATTTGCCTATAAAAGGAGACCTCAACATGTGAGAGTCCCTTTGTTCCAGTTTTAGGCTATTATCTTTGTAATTCCTTTTTAAGTTTAAATAAAATTTAAATTTCTGAAATTGTGAAATCTCTTTATGATTTAATTAAAAGTTTGGTGTTTGAGTAGCCTAATTCTGAGTTCCATTTGATTGTTAAGGCCTACCTTAATCTTGTGGTTAAGGCACGTCTTGTTTCATAAGGTTTTTAAGGTTTGAATACCTTGAAATCCTAGGTTCTGTTTTGGCTTATTTTGTGTACTAACCCTTGACCATTTGCTATAAGCTCTTACAAGCTTGTTGACACCAAGCTTGTGAAGGGATTAGAGCCCTTGGTTGAGTTGTTTGCTGCTTGTGTTGAAGATATAAAGTCCTTGAGGTTCTACTTTGAACCATCAACCAAGGCAGTTTGCATCATCTTCATTGAAGTACATTGGTCTTGTTCTAGTTGTTGAACAAGGTCCAAGGAGCATTGCTGGCCTTCCTAGGATGTTGTGGAAGGCAGGTATAATCCCTTGATTAAGATTCCTCTCAAAATTTCATGTTTATGACTGTTTTTGATTTGGTGCTTGATTTTGAGTATTGGTGTTTGTGCTGGTGATTTTTGTGTTTGATTGTGTTAGTTGCTATCTAGTAAGTGTTTTTGATCATTAAAATCAGTAGGTTATTAGTTAAAATCACAAGTTTCTTTATTAAGTGGTAGATTAAGGAGTGTTTGGGTCTACTGCTTGAATTGGGATTGTGGTTTGCTAAGTGCTTGTGTTGTGGTTGCAAGTGTTTGTACCTGTTTGTTAGGTGCATATGTTCATCTGTTTGCAGGTTTTGTGGGTTTGATCACCTAGATTCATAATTTAGCTATAAAATCTTTAAAACTTGGTAAAATTGGCTAGGATTTTGAGGACACCTAGATCTAAGCTTAGGCTAGGGCTAACAAGTGCTAAATCATAGTTAATCACATCAGGGAAGAAGGATTTGAGGCTTGAAATTGGATCAAGTGTCAAGTATATCAACAAACTTGTTTTTGCATATGTTCATTGTTCATCAGTAACTTTTCATGCTTTGATCTTGTTATTTACTTTGATTCAGTGTTTGATTCTTGTTGCTTTGTATCTGTTCTTAGTTTATATAGCTTGTGTATGCATCATGTTAAGTTTGGTTGGCTTATTGTGGCTAAATCTGCTTATTAAGTGCTTAACTGCTTATTTCCATATCTGGTGCATATCTGGTGACTGTTTGGATTATTGTGGCTTATTGTGTGAACCAATTTGTGATTTTATTGTTGCTATTGACTCTTTGTGATTCACTGATCACAAGGGTGCCTTTGTTTCCAATTGAATCAAACCAGAACTCTCAAATAAGCTTGGTCAAATAGTCAAAGCAGTGGGAACTCCTTTCCCCTTCTAGTTACCACTGATAGTGTAAAACTGGTGTCAGCTTATCAATAAGCTATAATAGCTTATTCCAACCTTCAACAACTTTGTTTTTGTAATAGGTGCTCATATTTTGACCCTTTTGTTCATACTGGAGCATTTGGGTGTTTGACTTTAGGGTTTGACTAGAAAACCAACTCCATTGACTTTTTCATAACTTCATTTGTGCTTATTCTGGCTTATTGGTTGTGCTTATTGGATTTTTGTTGATTGATTTTGCTTATTGAGTCCATTTGAAAGTTTTTGCAAGTTGAATCAAGTCCTGAGGTGCCCTAAATCTCTAAAACGACTATTTTGTCTTTTAGTGAAATTTTTCTTTGCTTATTTCTTGCTTATTGAGTGAGTTTTTTCAAAAATTCTTTTTACAGATCTCATAAGCATCCCAAAAGAAGGTTGTGTGTCAAATTAGAGCTTATGGCATTAGCTTATGGCTTAATGGGCTGAAAAGCCCAATAAGAATAAGCTGAGTGTTAAATAAGCTGTGATAAGCTCATATTCAGCTTTTGGGCCTTTAGAGTTTTGTTCTTAGAATTGAATTTTAAGTCATATAGGGCTTTTCCAAGTCAATTGGGCCAAGTTTGACTTTTTGGGTCCAAAAGCCTAATTTGGTTGATTGTTTTTGGTTTTGGCCCTTTTGAGGGCCCAATAGGGGTATTTTGGTAATTTCACTTTGATTTTATGATTATTTAGGTTAAAATAAACTAGTTTGCAAGTTTTTAGAATTTTTTAGAATTTTTGAATTTTTAATATTATTTTAATATTATTTTATTATTATTTTTAAAATTTCACTTTTTCCAACTTTTTACATTTTTATTAGGTTTCATAAATTAAAATAGGAATTTAGCAACTTTTAGAATAATTTTATCTCTTTTAGATTAATTTTTATAATTATTTTAAGTTTTAGTAGTTTTTAAATCATTTTAAATAGTTTTTATTAGTTTAAAAATTCTAAAAATAGTTTTTAATCTTTTTAGGTCATTTTAGAGGTTTATCAATTGAAAAATCTTTATTTGGGCTTTTTGATAATTTATTTGATTTTTAGGGCTTTAATTAGCATTTAAAAATTGAATATTTAATTATTTAAAAGGTTTGAAAAAGTTTTGATCATTGGTAAACTCTTAGTTTATTATTTTTGATTTTTGGTGAATTTTTGGTAATTTTTAGAATTTATTTTTATTTTTGTGGTTTTTAAGGTTCTACGTCTTAACTTTCTAGTAGTGTTTATTTTTATTTTACGCCTTCGTCATCTTCTTTTCTCATCCCCTTCTAAACCAATCATTAATCACAAACATTTAACAAATTTCTCACACACATATACCTCCTTGGGAAACGAACTTTCATTTCATTAAGGGTCATTAACACTTGATTTTTCCTAAAGTCATTTGTTCAATACTTACCACTTTTACGCCTTTTTCCTAAGAGGTGTAATTTACCACAATCACCACCACTCTGATGAGTGTGAACATTACCCTGGTTGTGACATCTGTGGCAGCATGCGTCATGAAACCAGAGATTGCAACCAAAGAGGGGGAGAAAGGCCCAGAAGACCCAATGTCGCCAGTCAGCGACAACATGGACCCACTGGAAAGTGGGTTCATCATAAAAACTAATCTGGTTTGTTATATCTATGCAGGCATACCTAAAGAAATCTGTTTGGTACTTGGATAGCGGGTGCTCCAGACACATGACAGGAATTAAACAATATATGTGGTATTATTAACTACTTGGCACAAAACGAGAATTAAAACTAATAGAATATTATAATTATACAACTACGTACTGTACTAATAAGCAAATGAGCCTAATAGAATTCCTACACTAAATGGCTACTAGGGGTGTTCAAAAAAACCGAGAAACCGATGAACCGAGCCGAACCGCTCAACCCGAAACCGAAAAAATCCGAAACCGAAAAAACCGAAACCGAAAAAAACCGAAACCGAAAAAACCCGCTTATAACGGTTCGGTTACGGTTTTCATTTTTATATATCCGTGGTTAACCGAACCGAACCGCACATATTATACATGAAATTTTATAACTAAATATTTAAATTATAGTACATGTATTAATTGTATTGGTACCCTACTTTTATTATACATGAATTTTTTTAACTAAATATTCAAATTATAGTACATGTATTAAACATGTATGTGTAAATTTAATTAATGTGTTCGTAGTTTATAAATATCGAATAAATATTTGTTAGTTAATATGTTATTTATGAATATTTTTTTTTTGAGCAAGGTTATTTATGAATATTCTAATGCACTTTTTTTGTAAAGAAATAATTTTTATATGATTTTTATCTATTTAATGTCGTTGAATTATACGAAAACGACATTTTATGTTCTAAATCATGTTATTGTTTATAAACTAAAACTTTATGAAACTTATATAATGGTTAACCGTGACCCGAACCGTGGGTAACCGCTCATTTCGGGTAACCGTATGTCCGGTTAACCGCCTTGTACGGTTCGGTTACGGATAGTAAATTTAACTAACCGAACCGCGATGGATAGTCAAAATCATCTAACTACCCGAACCGAACCGACCCGTGAACACCCCTAATGGCTACTAACTATTCTAAAATTCTAATGAAAGTATACTAGTAATATGTAGTTGACGACAAAAATTCAAATTGATATTATTTCTACTAACATCATATGCAAAAATATAGAAATGACAACTAGTTCCAAAAGGTTAAGACATGACTAAGTCCAAAATGTTAAGAATACAAAATAAGCTAGCTAGGAAGAAGCTTAATAAGAAAAATGTACCAAAACGCTAATTTGACTATTTAACATGTGAACAAAAGTTTGTGTTGATAAAACTACTCAGCCATTCTAATTAACACTATGACGAAATGTTAACAGGCTAGTAATATTGATTTCTACACTTATATGAATTAACGAGTATAAATGGAAATTTATTCTAAGTTATAACTGAATGGGACAACTGGCATATTGGTAGTGATGTTTGCTATTAAGGGTAGGTCCACTGTTCGACTCTAGATAACCATCTTTTTTATTTTTTTATAGAAATTTCTATATCACAGTTTGTTTTAAAACTACTCCTGAACATCCTTACTGACGTCACTTTCTACAATTATGACTAACTCACTAACAAAAAACTTGATTAAGAACCACTGAGTTACTATGAAAAACCACATGAACAACTCTACAGTGAAAAAGCTATTTATGATTATTTTGGGCAGAAGTTAAAGCTGTCGTATTAAGCTAATCTGCGAAAGTAATTGAAACCGAAAAACTCACTATCTCAAGATTAAAGAAAAACTATTCTACTCAATTTATATTCAACTGTGTTTAGAGAAATTGGCCTACAAAGTTAGCTCATCAGCAACCTAAAATGCCCCATACCATTTTCATGTCAATTTAACCTATCTTTAATACTATGACTTTACACAGAATCTAAGTTGAAAAATATTCTACTAGTGTAAAATGAGATTCAACTAAAGTCTGCAACTAAAGCTCCACTTATTCTATAATGCCAAACTATACTAAATGGCTGCGATTCGAAACTTATAACTACTAAATCAAAAGAATCGATGCACTGAGTAAAAACAAATAACAAACTTCTGATATCAGATCAAATATAACAGTTTGCAAACAGAACTCTACACTACAACTAACAAACTAACTGATTATACTAGCTATTTGCAGAAAATAACATGAGCTTGACCAAGATATATCAAGGCCTCCGTTGACGGTGAAGCAGAGCGCTGAGCTCGCTTAAAACCAAACACAACCACTCTCCGTCTGCTGATCTACCTTGGTCAATGGCTTTCAAGTTCGAAGCTCAAAACTAAAAGCTTGAGTATAACTACTGATCTGAAGTGCAGCTGACTCCAAAGACCTGCGCAAATGTCATGAAAAGAAAGCCGAACTTTTGGACTCAAACTACGAGCTGAACTCTAATGGCAACTAAACAAGCAAATCCAAATATCCTATTACTGAACTGAAATTGATTTCAAGCTAAACTCGTCCTAATTCATTTATGGTGAGCACTTGTTTAGCTACTGATTAATTCTGACGAATTAAACTCCATGGAAGACCAAACTAGAGTCGAAAGCTCACTAAAGCTAAAATCCAAAATCTGTAAACAACATACTCTAAACAGGAACAAATCAAAAGCTCGAATTCTATCAGTAAACTTATATCTAAAGCTGAATAACAAATCAAATATTTGATCTAGTCGAATTTTATCAAGATTCTAACTTGAAAAGGAACTTCTCATAGGCTCTTATGAGCTTAACTTTCTGAAAAGCTACAAACCTGCGTGAACAGTAACGATAACTGACTTAAATGGTTTCTCTTCTAATATGAACAGTAATTCAAACACGTGAACAATATTCTCATCAAATCAAACATTGCAAGAACAGAACATATTCATTTAACAGTAACTGACTCATTCAGTAGCTTATTACTCGAACACTTAAACAAGTAAAGATAAGAAAAAGAGAAATGAAGCTTTTAAAAGAATTCATTAATGAAAGAAAACGTACAATCTGTTATAACAGAAAACTAATCAGTTACAAAAGTTTAACAAGAAAGATTAAAGAAAATTAAAACTACTAACTAACTCTAACCTATCTATGTGTAATCTACTCCTATTGCTAACCCCTTGAAACTGATGTCTTCATCTTCTTTATATAGCCGCTGAAAGGAGGTGGAGTGACGTGGTTTGTCCAATGAGAAGTGGACACGTGGAAAATACGAGGATAACTCGTTCTTCATCTTCAATCCAAAATTGGGGGTTTCTTTATCTTTGACTTTTGATCTAATTGATTCATATCATCGTGTAGAGGAGAGCAAGAGGAGTCTTTTTTTTGTTTTACTCTTCTTCTGAATCTTCATGGATCGTTCTCGAAATTGGATTGTAGGTATTGGTGGTGAAAAGAAAGAACTCGTCTGTTTCTTTCTCTCTCTTTACATTGAAGATGAAGACGCGTTGTGTGTTTATGTGTTTTGACCGGTTTGGTCAAATTGACCTAAGTAAATACTAACTTTTCATAATTTTGCATTTTGGTCCTTTCTCTTTCATTCTTTCATCAAATGATATATAAACTTTTAAGTAATCTCTTTTTCATCCTTCATCTTCTGAAAGTTACAAGTCTAGTCCTCATCTTGTAAAATTTGCAACTTGAGCCCTTGAAATTTGTGAATAATGGCAAGTATGGTCCTTGAAAGCTCTTTTGTCCCTTTCTTCGTCTTTTCTTCAAATAAATCCCTTGAAAACGTGTATTAGCTCCAAAATTGTATCTTGTTACCTGAAAACACATGAAACACAAATACACGCATAATTCTGATATTTTAAAGTTAGAATAATGTATTTGACTGTGTTTTGAGTGGTTTATGGATCATTATTGATGAGTGTTTTCACACTTATCAATCTGCATAGATATAAGAAGGAGTCTGGTCCAAAAGTAGTCTTTGGGGATGACTCCTCAGGGGCCACTGAAGGATATGGCTTAGTGGATTGCAATGGAATAACCTTCACAAGGGTCGCTTATGTATATGGTTTGAAGCACAACCTGATTAGCATCAGTCAACTCTGCGATGCTGGGTTCAAGGTTCTGTTCACTAAGACCCAAGGAACCATCTTCAATCAGAACGATGATGTCGTTCTAATTGCACCCAGAAGAAGGAATGTTTATGTCATTGACATGACGTCATCCCCTGAAGGAGAGAACACCTGTCTCTTTGCCAAAGCATCTGATAGCGAAAATTGGCTCTGGCATAAGAGACTCTCCCATCTCAACTTCAAAAACATCAACAAACTGGCAAAGAATGATTTGGTAGCTGGACTTCCCTCTCTGACCTTCAACAAGGACAGACCCTGCTCAGCCTGCGAGAAAGGGAAGCATCACAGGGCTTCGTTCAAAACAAAACAATCATTCTCCATTAACAAGTGCCTTCATCTTCTTCACATGGACTTGTTTGGACCAGTTAAACCTCAATCCCTCAATCACAACAAATATACCTTGGTCATTGTAGATGAATTCTACAGATTCACATAGGTATTCTTTCTTAAGAGAAAGAGTGATGCTGCTGAAAGAATCATGTCCTTCATCAGAGAAATAGAAAACTTCAATGATTGCAGGGTAAAGGCTATCAGAAGTGACAATGGCACAGAATTCAAAAACCATGCCATGGAAGCCTTTTGTGATGAAAAGGGTATATCACAGAACTTCTCAAACCCAGGAACCCCTGAACAAAACGGTGTCACTGAAAGAAGAAACAGAACTCTCATTGAAGCTGCCAGAACGATGTTCAGCGAATCAAGACTTCCTAAACATTTCTGGGGTGAAGCTGTGTACACAGCATGCTACACACAAAACAGATCCATTATTGTGAAGAGACATGGTAAGACCGCTTATGAAGTGTATAGGAAGAGAGCCCCTGATGTAAGCTACTTCCATGTCTTTGGTTGCCCTGTTTTCATTCACAATTACAAAGATCACCTGGGTAAATTTGATGAAAAATCAGATGATGGATTCTTCCTTGGATACTCTCCTACCTCAAGATCTTTTAGAGTATTCAATATTCACAGGCAAGAATTAGAAGAGTCCATTCATGTCACCTTTAATGAAGCTGACGCTGTCATTACACACACCAACTCAGACGAATGTGACATTGACTTCAATGAAGTTAAATCTTATCCCAAAGATGATTTCTCAAATCCCAAGGAATCACCTCAAAGTCGTCACAAGGATCTTCCATATGTTCAAGCTTTCAATCCTCACTCCATCTCTGACATCATTCCAGAGACTGTTGGTGTTGAATCTCTTACTCAAATCTCTGAAGAAAATGTTGATCCAGTCACTTTAAATATTCAATCAGATGAAGAGATCATGGACGAAGATAGTACATGTGATGAACCTCCATCACTCCCTGAACTTGAAGTGACTCCTGATCCTACAGAGACTCCTGCTCCACAATCCAAATGGAGTAGGAACCAAGATATTCTTCTAGTTAATATTCTTGGAGAACCCTCTGAGGGAGTCACCACCAGAGGAAAATTAAAAACTCTGGAAACCGCCTCTGCAAATGAATGCCTTTTTGCAAATTTTCTCTCTGAGGATGAACCTAAGAACGTGGCTGCTGCTCTGCTTGATGAAGGCTGGGTTGTTGCCATGCAAGATGAACTCAATCAGATCAAGAGAAACAAGGTGTGGACTCTGGTTAAAGCTCCAGCTAATAAGCAAGTGGTTGGAACAAAATGGGTCTACAGAAATAAAAGGGATGAAGCTGGTATGATTGTAAAAAACAAGGCTAGGCTCGTGGTGTTGGGCTATAATCAATCTGAAGGAATTGATTATGATGAAACCTTCGCACCAGTGGCCAGATTGGAAGCCATCAAAATCTTCCTAGCCTTTGCAGCTTATATGGGTTTCATGGTTTATCAGATGGATGTGAAGAGTGCCTTTCTTAACGGGAAACTTGCAGAGGAAGTATATGTCAGTCAACCCCCAGGGTTTGAAAACAGTGACTACCCCAATCATGTCTGCAGACTTTACAAAGCACTCTATGGGCTGAAACAATCGCCCAGAGCCTGGTATGAAACTCTCTCAAAATTCCTTCTTGAAAATAAATTTGTCAGAGGTACCATTGACCAAACCTTGTTCACCTATAGGTCCAAGGGTGACGTCATTTTAGTACAGATTTATGTGGATGACATAATTTTTGGTTCAACCAATGTTATCTTGAGCAAACAATTTGCCAAACTAATGACCAAAAAGAATGAAATGAGCATGATGGGGGAACTAACCTTTTTCTTAGGTTTTCAAATCAAACAAAATTATAAAGGAATTTCTATTTGTCAAGAAAAATATGTTAGAGATTTGCTCAAGAAATATGATCTGTCTGATTGTGCATCAGTGAAATGCCCCATGCTTCCTCCCAAAAACTTGGGAGCTGATGACTCAGGGGTCTCTGTTAATGAGACCTTATATAGAGGCATGATTGGGTCACTGATGTACCTCACAACAAGCAGACCAGACATACAATTCTCCACTTGTCTCTGTGCTAGGTACCAAGCTAACCCCAAGGAATCCCACCTTGTAGCTGTCAAAAGAATTTTCAGGTACTTAAAAGGATCTCCCTCATTGGGTCTCTGGTACCTAAATGGTTCAGGCTTCGACCTTAAAGCCTACTCCGACTCAGATTACGCAGGGTGCTGCCTTGACAGAAAGAGCACCTCTGGTAGATGTCAAATCCTTGGAGGAAAGTTGGTATGCTGGAGTGCTAAGAAGCAAAACTCTATGGCCATGTCATCAGCTGAGGCTGAATATGTTGCGGCCGCTGGTTGCTGTGCACAAGTTCCCTGGATGAAAAGTCAGCTGGCTGACTATGGAATTAACTATGAGCAGGTTCCCATATTCTGTGACAACACCAGTGCCATAGCCATCTCCAATAATCCGGTACTTCATTCCAGAACAAAGCATATTGACATCAGGTATCACTTTATCAGAGACCATATTCTAAAAGGTGATATTGAGCTATATTTCATACCCACTGAGTACCAGCTCGCTGACATTTTCACCAAGCCGCTGGCTGAGCCAAGTTTTACTAGGCTGGTCGCTGAGCTGGGAATGCTCAATATTGGCAAATAAATCTGATGTTGACCACTGTCTCTGGGCATTTAAGGGAATTGAATGTAACGAGGTAGTTACATTTCAATGGGAATGTGTATATTCTGATATTAAATTCAAATGATTGTCCCTTAATGCTAACAAATTTCCCGCTTTCCAAGGGGACAAGTATCCCATGAAAAGTCAAGGGGACCCACGTTTTTCTTAAAAGTATAACCTTTGCATTTAATGCTCAAATTGAAAAAACGGCTCAACCTTTCAAAAACCCTTGACCCAAAATCTTTTTCTCATTTTAAAATTTCCTAACTCACACATTCCTTTTCATCTTCTTCAATCCTCTCACCACCTTCAATCTCTCAACAATGGCGTCTACTTCACCAAACCAAACCTTCGTTGTACAAGCCGCCTCAAACGTTGACTTCGAGATCTCAGATGGAAAGATTGCACTCAATAACTGTGTAGCCCTTCTTGAACACAACAATCCTCTTTACCATCCACTGTTCAACTTCCTCAAGAACTCCATCATTAGCGAAGCTATCACCAAGTAACCCTCCACTTGCTACTACCAATACCTTCGTGAGTTCTGGTACAGCGCTGAAGTTGATCCAACCTCTTCACACATCACCTTCAACCTTTCCACCCATCCTCAACCTCTCACCTTTGATTTCACAACCTTTGCTAAAGCCATTGGACTCCCTTACAACAGTAACATGTCAGCTTTGCCCACCAGTGCCACTGTGAGAAAAGCTCTGGCCACCCTTCAACCTCATGATGATCATGAACAACCTTTCACCGCTGCAGGCTTCCAAAGCAAATCACTCATTAAGGTGAATTACTTCTCTCCCACTTGGAGAACGCTGATGCTGTACATTGTAAAATGTCTGGGAGGGAATACTGGATCTCATGACCAACTAAATGGCTCCCAACTGGCCATTGCTTACAGCTTAATCTGGGGTTTGGATATAGGGATCGCTCACATTCTTTACACCGATCTCATTGCTAAGTTGGAAAACAAAGGAAAGAAAAACCATGGTGCCACCATCTGCTACACCAAATATCTCTCTCTTGTCTTAGAAGATATTCTTGGTGAATCCTACACTGATGATACTCTACACTCCTTTCCCTCTCATCACATCACTGCTGCATCTCTGAAAGCTCCATTAGAAGATGAAGTGCCTCTAACCAGGCATATGATGAGAGTCGTTGGGTTACATGCTGAGGATGATGAGCCCTTGATCCCTCAACTTGAGGTGAATGCTGAAAGTACGGTTGATAAGTCTCTGTCCAAGACCTCTGTGCAATCTACTTCTCAGCCCAAGGTGCTTAAGGAAAGGAAGAAGAAGAGGAAAGACATCCCCCTTTCCTCTGAAACCCCTTCTGTTAATCCTTCAAAGAAGATAAGGACAAAGAAGAACTCATCCCCTTCTCTGGTGGATGTGGTAGAAGAGCCCATTGCTGACAAACAACCAGTGTCTAGTGTCTAGGGTTTAGTGTTTAGGGTTTAGGGTTTAGGCGACTAAGAACCCTCTCCACGCTGATATCACTCAGGTATTAGTATGTCCTTTATTTTTCCTTCTCAGAGGTCCACATACATTCACTCTCATTGTCTTTAGGAGAGAGTGATGTAATTTAGAGTTTTCCTCAACTCTTAGCGTGTCCGTGTCAGCACCTAGATCTTTTAGGACTCTCTGTACACTCTGTCTTCACTAGGAAATGATTCACTTGTGCTCTTAACGCACCCCGATGATCCTTCACCCTCTGGACTGTGCTCTTGGAAAATAACAACCTGAGCACATATAAGTCTCGACCCAGAGTCTCTGCACTTCTCACTGACTCTGGGTCCCCCTCATTATTAAAAGAGTCCCAAAGAATTTATTCTTTTGGGAAGACTGAATCATCACCCTCAGTCTTTCTAGGGGTAGCGATAAAAGGCGACCATCACCCTCATATTAATTCACAATCAAAAGAGTCCCAGGGAGTAACCCCTCAGGGGGAGCTGGATAATCACACCCAGCTATCCCAGGGGCAGAGAAAGGCGACCATTCCCATATCATGTTTCACAATAAAAGAGTCCCAAGGAGAAATTCTTCAGGGGGAGCTGGATAATCACACCCAGCTATCCTAGGGGCAGCGAACGGCGACCATTCACCTCATAACTTTCACATATAAAAAGAGTCCCAAGGAGTAATCCTTACGGGGGAGCTGGATAATCACGCCCAGCTATCCTAGGGGCAGCGAATGGCGATCCTTCAACATATCTATTTCACATTAAAAGAGTCCCAAGGAGAAATCCTTAGGGGGGGCTGGATAATCACACCCAGCTTTCCTAGGGGCAACGACTAGCGATCTATAACTGCATTATTATTTCACAACTGGTCTCTAACAACTCTTATAACAGGCTCACAATCTTCATCAGGAACAACTTAACAATGATGATTACTCGATTGCTGATGATGAACCCGCTGAAGTTACCACCATTGATCTTGATGCCCTCTCAGACATTGAATCATTGCCTGATGACGAAGTTTTTATTGTAGAGGAAGGCAACTTCACCTCTGACTTTGAGGAGATGAGCACTGATGATTACAATCTGTCTTCCATAGAGCTGAAACCTGCCCCTGTCCCATCACTTCCAAATGTTCAGGAATTGGCTGCCAGAAAGCTATGGGAACAGCGACCTTGCTTACCTGCACCTATTCCATTCCCCACCTTGCCAAATGTTTTGGAACTAGGGGCTAAGCAACACTTGGAGTATTTACTATCCCGCAAGTCAGCACAAGTTTCCAGAATGAAAAATGTACAGGAATTGGCTGCTGAGGCCTTATGGCAACAGAGAGGGGATATCAGCACCACAAAGCCCAAAGTCACAAATGATGATCTCCTCTCTGAAATTAAAACCCTCACTCATGCTGCTGAGGAACTCACCACCAATCTAGAGACTTCACTAACTTCATCAATGGAATCTTCTATGACAGCTCTGCTTCCGCAACTACTGAACAATGCTCTGAAGGCACAACTACCTACTCTACTCAACCACAGTCTTCAGCAGTATATACCCTCTGTTCTCACCTCAGCGGTGAAGGCAAATGTTGCAGCTATAGCTCAGGCTGCTGAACCCTCAAGGCTTCTTCTTCAGGAACTTCTCTAAGGTGAACTTAAAGAAATTTGCATATTTGTTCATGACGAGTTCCTTCGATTCAATAAGGAAGGTTCAGGCACAGCAGCTGCTGGGGCTATGCCTGGGGGGGAGAATTCTGCCTCCTCCTCTGAAGAAGAGGCTGATGCTGCACCTAAGGGGGAGCAGCACAAAAAACAGCCCACACCTAAAATTCCAACACCCACTCCACTGAGATCTTTCAAGTCCGCTACTGAATCTGTGAAAGATAAGGGAAAAGGAATTGCTGTTGAGCAACCTGAGATAACCTTACACTCCCTTCAAACTGAAGGTGGATCCACAGCTAAACCCTCCAAAAACTCTGAACTCAACAAATTCAAGAGCGCTGATGAACCACCACTCACCCTAGAGCAAGCAAAAGCCCAAATCATTGAACATCAAAGATTGGCAAACATCAGGGCTGCTGAACTGAGAAGCAAAGAAGCTCTGGAAAAGCTCTCTCCCACTGCTAAGAAAGCTCAGCTTGTCAAGCTCAAGGAACTGGAGGACAAGAGGAACAACCTCTTAAAGGAATATCAAAGACTTGTCAACCAGAGAGCTGAACCCGGTCGTATCACCAAGTATACATGTTTCACTGACAAAGATAAAAGGGTGGTAATGACTATTTATAGGGAAAATGATATACAGAACTACAAAGTCTCCAGTGACTTTAAACTCAGAGATCTGAGCCTCTCTGAGTGGTTGGAAATGCTGGCTCTTGCCCCAAAGAAGACTGGGCCTGGTGCTGCCCAAATGATGAAAAACATTCCAGCAAAACTTAATTGGGTAAGAGACACAGCAAAGAAGCTGAAGGTACCCATGCCTCCACAGCTTTCTTTTCAACCACCTCCTCAAGTGCAAAGGAAAAGGAAAACCCCAATGGGGCCTCTGATAGAAAGGCTGGTCACTAAAGACGTAGTGGTCGATGGGATGCAAAGGAACTTGGTCCTTCCCAAAGAAGTCACCAAACCCATAGGAGGCCAAGTATACATAGAACCAGAGGTAGGTATGGTCTTTATGAATGGCAACTGTGATTATGCTTTTCAATGGTTGAATGAGCAACCTCTGGCATCAACCATTCAGCTAATCAGACTCAAGCAGGGCATCCTAAGGAATTGCAAAGAAGCTGATGAGTTCGATTTTGAAATTGAACTTGTCATCAACTCTAGGAGTGACAAAGTCGAAGCCCAGAGATTCTGTGATCAAGGCCTCGATCGCTGAAGAACCTATTTACTTTTGTTTATGTTTACACCCCAGGGTGTTCTTGTAATAGACTAGGTTCATTCTGTTTAATAAAACTTTGAGGTATGTTTGTTAAATTATGTGTAAGAAGAAGTTGTGTACTCACTTACAATAATTTTAGACTTAGTATAATTTATAAACAAATAGGGGGAGATTGTTGGGCCAATGAAAGTTTTAACTATGGCCCTGTCTAGATTTATTTAAATTAGACTAAGTGTTTAAAGGTCGCTGAGAAGACCAGCGATAGAGACTAGACCAGTGGAAGGCAAAGCCTCAGCTGACACACCAAGATCATTCAAGTCAAAGACAACGTCAGAGAAGTCGAAGACAATCTGAAGTCAGACTCACCAGCGATTATGGATAGCTGGGATGTCAAAGGAATGCACTGGTGTTCAGGGATCTCTGAGTTGACAACACTCAGAGATCACTTAAGAACCCTAGAGACTTGGATTAAGCAAAGCTTATCCAACCCTTTATAGTTTAGGCGGGAGAATCTTGCAAGTGTTTTGAGCGGGACAAAACAAGAGATTCAAGTCAATGCCTAGTACGACCTAGTGGGACAAAGGTGAACAGTTGGCAGAACTGTTCACCTAAAGTAGTTAAAGGCATGTCTCAATTTGGACATGCATTTAATACGTTGTACTCTTCCACTCAGAAGATGACACGTATCAACTACTCCCACTAAGGATACAACCTCGTACCACTATAAATAGGGATGAGAAAGAAGTTAAGATTCAACCCTTGTGCTTGGAATCTTAATCTAAGTTATTTCTCCCACTGGAACCACTGAGCCCTCAGCTGTCCATCAGCGACTCATTGGTTCTCTTGTAAACTTGAGTCTCGAATCAAGTTTACTTGTTCTAGGGTTTATTTCTTGTTGTTATTCAACAGGAATATTCATAACACTTTGTAATACTTTGTTGATAATAGTTAATAAAGCATTACTCGTTTAAAAAGTATTTCTATTGTGTGTTATTGTTTTTCGTGACTTAGTTTCAACAATAGTTGTAATTTGGGACTTTCAAAGACGTCCTCGGCTACTCCACAAGCTAGAATCGTAGAATGATCGGCCATCTAGATTGACATTCTTAAAGGAGTGAGATTGGGAAGATTGAGCGATTTAAAAATCTCAAGAGGCATCAAATTAATACTAGCACCAAGATCGGCCAAGGCGTAGCATTCTTACATGTCTTGTATAGCACAAGGGATTAAAAACTTGCCGGGATCATCGACTTTTTGAGGTATGCGGCTTAGAAAAACCGATGAACAACTAGACGATTTTTGCAATTTCTCTTTGTTATTCAACATACTTTTGAAGTTCGCGGCAAATCGAGGCATCATGACTAAGGCGTCGGCAAAACATATATTGAAATGCAAGTCACGAAACATTTTCATAAAGAGTTCAAATTGATAATTATTTCGTTCTTGTGCCTTTTCCTTGTCTCGTCTTGAAGGGTATGGTAAAGGTGGTGTGGGTTGGGGCATAGGCATAGGCATCAGCCTTGGAATCTCGGGTTCCATGATTGGTATTGGTTCAACCGTAGGTGTGGTTTGAGCGGTACTTCGTGGGCTTGGAATGTGCTCCTTTTCTACCACCACCTCGGGTTCTTTCTCTTTTTCCTTCTCCATAGAAGTACTTGGACGAGAAATGGGTTCTTTGAAAGTTTTACCACTACGAGTAGTAATAACCTTCATTTCTCCTTTCGGGTTCAGGATGGTATCACTAGGAAGACCACCCGAAGAAGAGGGCTTACACATGATAGCTTCAAACATTTTATCCATTCGGTCTTCAAACTTAGATTGCCTAGCATCCGCTTTTAACAACTCTTGCTTAATCTCATGTTGACCTTGCTCCATTTTTTGTTGATTTTGTTGGAGACGTGTGACATTTCCTTCCATTTTATTAGCATGAGTTTTAAGTTCATTAGCAAGTTCGTTTTTAAGCTCGTTTTTCAACTCGGATCTTAAGCTAACCATTTCAGGTTGCATATTGTCAAACTTAGCATCATTAGCCTTAGCATAATTCAAAAATTCTCCTTGAAGATTTTTGGTGTGATCATTTTGAAAACCTTATGTTGAAGTTTGAAAATCACGATTTTGGTTTGAAATTTGCCCATTTCCACTTTGATAATTGCCCTTGTTGTAATTCCTTTGATTGCCTTGATAATTACCACCTTGGTTGTTGTTTTGATAGTTATTAGCATTTTGATTTGGTGGAGCTTGATTTTGGCGGGAACCTTGACCGATTTGGTTATAAGTTCCCGTGGCTACATAAGCACCCGAAGTGTTACCATCCGCGGTAATGCACTCGGAAAGATCATGAGCTCCACCACACGACAAACAACTCTTAGAAACCGCTTTAACCGAAGCGGAGTTCGAAGCTTCTTGAGCTTTCCAATGGGACATAAGGCTAGCAAATCTATCAAAAAATCGATTTTCTTCATTTGCTTCATCATGTAATGCATTAATGCTACGAGACGATGACGAGCCCAATTTGGCAACACTCGGTGTGTTACGAGGGCTATAAACCTTAGACCTATTCTCAGTTATGACCAAAGCTTCCTCGACCGTTTTACACAAAAAATTACCACCCGCGGCGGCATTTAAATAATCTCTTTCATGATCATTAAGTCCATTGTAAAACGTGTCAATTTGGTGCAAGTCGGAAAAACCGTGATGAGGACATTCATGTAACATCTCCTTAAACCTATTCCAAGCCGTTGAAAAACTTTCATTTGATTCTTGTGAAAATTTAGAAATCTCATTTTTCAAATGCGTAGTCTTAGAGGGCGGAAAAAATTGGTTCACAAATTTCGAAACGAGATCCTTCCACGTCAATATAGAATTGGGTGGCTCTTTCTCTAACCAAATTTTAGCGGGCCCCGCTAAGGAATACGGAAAAAGCATCATCTTAATCGAGTCATTCGAGACATCCTTAAATTTGCACGTGGCGGTAAGACGATTAAATTGGCGGATATGGTTGTGGGGATTGTCCTTCTCATCACCACGGAATTTGTTGTTTTGGATCATCGACAACAAACCCGTTTTCACCTCAAAATTCTCCGTAAGGATAGCGGGAATCACAATAGCTTCTCCATAACCCTCGGTGGGTGCTTGAAGTAACTCCATCATAGTTCGATTCGCCATGGTTGGTGCTTCTCGTACAATGTGTTCGTCAATAGGAGACTCCTCACTAGAATGAGTTGGAGTGGAAGTTTTGTTCTTTCGTCTACGTGCACATTTTGCTTGATTACGAGTTAGCATAAACGTCACCTACAACGTGGAGACGAGCAAAGAAGATTCTTTTTGGTGTTTTGTATTTTTTCAATTTTTTTTGTGATTTTTGATGGTATTAACTTTTTTTTGGAAATTGGTGAATGTATTAAGTAGACACAAATCTACAAATCTCCTCCTTAATAAAATCTCTTGATTAAAGAAGCCTCAAGGAATGAAAACGATCACGTGAAGTGAACGCCTTCGATGACTTTAGAACGATGGTGGAACACCAAATCGTTCAAGAGGGTTTAATCAATAGAAACCAAGAAAATATATATGATATGTAGTAATACTTTGGGCGGCAAAACCCTCGATTCACTCTCAAAATCAAATACTCACAAGCAAGCGGAGGAAACGAGGCGGCGCGAAGCACTTAAGAGCCTTTTTCCTTTAGGTCGTGAAATACAACCGCCTTATACCCACCTTATAGTTTGTATTTTCAAAATCGAGCTTCACGAAAGTATTTATCTATTTTTGCCATTTTTTCTTTGGTTTGAGATTCGAATACAATGATTGGGTAATGACCTCCCAAGTCAAGGTTGTGATTTCTCACGTATTTGGAGTACTTGTGAATTTATTGTTCTACGTATACAATATAGTAATAGTATTCACACAAAAACCGAAAAACGATAATACGTATTAGTAGAGTGCTACTAATACAAATACTAATTATGGTTAGTATATAAAAACAACAATTGCAAATCAAAACACAACACGCCTCCCCGGCAGCGGCGCCAAAATGATATCATGGTGTTACTACCCTTTAGGAAAAGAGCAATAAATAGGGTAAGTATTAAGTGTCGGTTTAGGAAAACCGAGCACTAATGACCAAATAAGTCCAAGTTCTCGGTAATCAAAAACGAGGTGCCTCGTGGGGGAGATCCCATGCTTATCTTTTATGCTCACTATTCACTAATAAGGGGACTTGTACCCTTTCAACTCGTTGTCTCGTGGTTGTTTGTGATTGTGTTATCTAGATCATCATCATCATCTACGATTGAAGACTCTCGTGTTCGTTTACGTGAGCCTCCATCGTTTGTTTGAAGAAGTTTTTCACGAATCCATGACATATCCTTTATTTTTCTAACAATTATCTTTTAGCATACTTAATAAACGGCTTTAGATATATTGTTGATCACCCTTTCCATGCTAGATCCTAAGCATTCGAATCTTCGTCTCTAGTATGGGGGCTCCACCTTTAGACTCGAAACATTGAGGACAATGTTTGCTTTTAGTATGGGGGGTGAATAGGTACTTGCTTTGCTACGCCCTCACGCTTTCCAACTTTCAATGTTTTGTTTTGCTAATAAGGCTAAAAATGGCCAAATTTTAAAAATTTTCTTAGTTTTCATAAGTGTTTTTAAGACACGAATGTATATTTTCCGATGGGTAGAATAAGAGTTAAAATGCGAAAGTCTTAACTCTTTCGGGTTAAGAACAAGAACTTTTCGCAAGTTCCTATAATTGATCCTAGAAAGTCACTTATCAAGGGAACTATAAAACGCATTCTCTAAACTTGAAAAAGTCCAAGAAAGTGCAAGATCCTATAGGTGGCTTGAAAACCCAAAACTTTGATTTGATATAGTCTTAATGAAAGCTAATCCAAATTTGGCTTAATTTTGACTTGCATGGCTAAGTATTCACGAGTTTCTTTAATTAGAGGTCTTTATATAGTGAAGAACGAGAAATGATAGAGTTAGACAAGTGATCATGCTAAACGTAGAACATGAAAATGTTCTTTCAAAAACTCATATGTTTTTAATTGTGGCTTTTTCTTCCCATAAGATTAATGCATTAGGAATAAATCATAATTGCAATAAGTAAGGTCGTACGATTTGAAAGGTTACTTAGCCTCTAGCGCAAGATCGTTTAAAAGTTGCTCGGGGTTGAATAGAGTTCATAGCCAAGGCATAACTTATTGAAGCGGGACGCGAAGATTGGCGATTATCCAAAAAGGCCCTAACAAGGCATGAGGAGCTCTATTTTTGCTAAAGATCCAAAGATGATGTGAAGTATCATTATTCCTAAATCAATATGAAGGATCGAGACACACGACGAAAAGCAATTACTCCCCTAAAGATCATGGAGAAAGTCTATCCAAAAAGACCCTAACAAGGTATGAGGATAAATATATCCAAGTCCGAAAAGGAGGCGGATCATTGTATATCAAAATCCAAAGTAAAGATTGAAGAAAACTGATGAAGTCGTGGTCCAATATGAAGAATCTCTCAAAAACGTCAAAGTGAAGAAATTCCAATTATATGAAGAGAAGACCATAATTTCGAGAACGTCTTCCCAAGATTTGAAGTATGAAGTACATGCCAAATATCGGTCCGAGAAAGGTCTCAAATCGTGAAACGAGTTATGCCAAGATATGAACTTAAGGATATACACGAGAAGCCGTTTTAAAAGATTTTGTCCTTCGGCTAACTATTGATCAAATCGTGCTACTTTGCTTTCGGACTAATAACTACTAAAATAAGTCAATATGAATCACTTGTGATCCATGACAAATAGATAAAAAATGCTAGTAACCCATTTCCTTTTATAATAATTAGGATTGCGGGGAGAAAAAGTATTACACAATTTGGACGTATGAGTAGTGTTAGCATTGTGACTTGTACCGACAATGATCTTGTTTTTGCACTTCGCATGGAATGTATGACAATCAAGGATGACGAAGTTTACTCTAAGGGACATTTACTTGTTTCTATTCTTTGACCCTAAAAGTCACTTTTTGTGATGAAAATGATACATTATGTCTTTACACATCTTCGTAGTATGTTGCAAGTCCTTTTACTCTTCAATAAAGGTTAATAAAATTGAACTTTGGTGATGCTTAGATACTTTATTCTAGCATTGCGTGAGGGCACGGCAATGGCTTAGTATGGGAGAGTGATGAGATGGCATTTATACATGATCTCATCGTTCTTATCGGGCTTTTAATGCATAAAAATGTCATAATATACCATATATATGCTTGTGTTTGTTTACTTGTGTATTTTAGGTATGGATATCGTGAAAAAGACAAAAGATCACAAGTTACAAGGAAAAACGGACACGAGAAACGAAGCCGTACAAAGAACCGGGCCTTAATCATGGAATACTCAACAAATACCCTTGAAGACTTGAAGACAAACAAGATTGATCCTCATTTATTGAAGAAATGACACTTAAAACCCTTGTATATTAATAATTACAAGTTTGGTCCCTTAAGTTTGTCAAAATTACACAAAAGGTCCCTCAACTTTGAAGAAATGACAAGATTAGTCCCTCAACAATTTCAAATTGTCAATTATGGTCCCCATCAAGCCAAAGATACATTGAAGACCTTTGAAGATCAACATTGTCCAAAATCAGCCCTTCAAATATGCAAAAGTTCCAAAAATAACCCTTGATACACCTTTTGGAAAGTTTTGTGCAAAGAATGTCAAGTTGTGAAAGTTGATACAGAGGAATTGGGCGCTGATAGACTTTTATTCACAAGTGACAAAAGAAAGGAAGAAAAAGGACCAAAACTGCCAAGTTTGGAAGTTTAAATCCCTAAACACGCGCCAAACAACTTTCTCCTTAAGAAAACGGATCAAAACTTGTTACTGTAGCAAGTAAGAACCCATAATTAACTTTTTACCAACAAAGGGTAAAATGAAATTGGTTGTTCCAACGTTTGATTCACACGCTCTAAATCCCATCCCAACCTTAAACTCACACTCCCACTCACCCAAAGGACCCCACCATTAAAACCGTTTCACCCATCACATGAGTACTTGCCCTCCAAGTCATGCCACGTGTCCAAATCAACAGCCAAGGTTCCTTGCTTCACCCCAAAGGTATTATAAACGGTTTGGATCACTTTGGACAGCTCATCAACAACAAACGCACTCAAGGACTCAAGGGCATTTTAGAGAAATCACATCTAGGGTTTGTGAATAGTGTAGCCAGACATTTGCCTATAAAAGGAGACCTCAACATGTGAGAGTCCCTTTGTTCCAGATTTTAGCTTTTAAATCTTTGTAATTCCTTTTTATGAAATAAAGTTTGAATTTCTTAAAATTTTGAGTTCTAGTCTGTTATTTATAAAAGTTTGGTGTTTGATAAGATAAAATCTGAGTTCCATTATCTTGTTTGAAGGTTTTTGAGGCAAGGTTTTAAGTGATAAAGCTTGTGCATCAAAAATCAGAAAGTTGGCATTATTTTGATCTCACCTTGTGGTTTGTTCTTCTTAGCAGCTGGGAAGCTGGTACTTGTTCTGCTAGTACCTAAGCTCAAACAATCCAGGGCCTGGATGTAGGTCTTGGAGGTTTGCATCCTTCTCCCTTTTCATTTTCTCTTTTATTTTTCTGAATTTGGTGATTATTGCATGTTTATGCTTGAATCTGTGATATTGTGGTTGATTATTGTTGATTTGTATTGGTTTGATGTTATTGAGGTGTTATTGATCTGATTTGTGGGTAAAATTTGCATAAGCCTTTGAAAATTTGTGAAAACAAGTTTTAAAAGGGTGTTTGGGTTTACTGCAAAAGTTAGGATTGTGGTTTGTTAAGTGCTTGTTTTGTGTAAGCAAGTGTTGGTATCTGTCACTTAGGTGTATTTGTTCATCTCTTTGCAGGTTTTATGGGTTTGATCACATAGATTCATTATTTGGCTATAAAATCTTTAAAACTTGGTAAAATTGGCTAGGATTTTGAGGACACCTAGATCTAAGCTTAGGCTAGGGCTAACAAGTGCTAAATCTGAGTTAATCACACCAGGGAAGAAGGATTTGAGGCTTGAAATTGGATCAAGTGTCAAGTAGTTCAGCAAAACTTGTCTACATTTTGTTCATTATTCATCAGAAACATTTTGTGCTTGATCTTGTTGATTACATTGATTCAGTGTTTGATTCTTGTTGCTTTGTGTTTATTCATAGTTTACATAGCTTGTGTATTCATCCTGTTAAGTTTGGTTGGCTTATTCAGTCTAAATCTGCTTATTAAGTGCTTAACTGCTTATTTCCATATCTGGTGCATATCTGGTGACTGTTTGGCTTATTGTGGCTTATTGTGTGAACCAATTTGTGATTTTATTGTTGCTATTGACTCCTTGTGATTCACTGATCACAAGGGTGCCTTTGTTTCCAATTGAATCAAACCAGAACTCTCATATAAGCTTGGTCAAATAGTCAAAGCAGTGGGAACTCCTTTCCCCTGCTAGTTGCCACTAATAGCGTAAAATTGGATTCAGCTTATCAATAAGCTATAAAAGCTTATTTTAACCAGCAACAACTTTGTTTTTGTAATAGGTGCTCATATTTTGACCCATTTGTTCGTACTGGAGCATTTGGGTGATTGACTTTAGGGTTTGACTAGAAAACCAATTCCATTGACTTTTTCATAAGTTCATTTGTGCTTATTCTGGCTTATTGGTTGTGCTTATTGGATTTTTGTTGATTGATTTTGCTTATTGAGTCCATTTGAAATCTTTTGCAAGTTGAATCAAGTCCTGAGGTGCCCTAAATCTCTAAAACGACTATTTTGTCTTTTAGTGAATTTTACTTTGCTTATTTCTGGCTTATTGAGTGAGCTTTTTCAAAAATTCTTTTTACAGATCTCATAAGCATCCCAAAAGAAGGTTGTGTGTCAAATTAGAGCTTATGGCATTAGCTTATGGCTTAATGGGCTGAAAAGCCCAATAAGAATAAGCTGAGTGTTAAATAAGCTGTGATAAGCTCATATTCAGCTTTTGGGCCTTTAGAGTTTTGTTCTTAGAATTGAATTTTGAGTCAGATAGGACTTTTCCAAGTCAATTGGGCCAAGTTTGACTTTTTGGGCCCAAAAGCCCAATTTGGTTGACTGTTTTTGGTTTTGGCCCATTTGAGGGCCCAAAAGAGGTATTTTGGTAATTTCACTTTGATTTTCTGATTATTTAGGTTAAAATAAACTAGTTTGCAAGTTTTTAGAATTTTTTATAATTTTTGGGTTTTTTAATATTATATTATTATTATTTTATTATTATTTTTAAAATTTCACATTTTCTAACTTTTTACATTTTTCTTAGGTTTAATACCATAAAATAGAAATTTAGCAACTTTTAGAATAATTTTATCTCTTTTAGATTAATTTTTATAATTATTTTAAGTTTTAATAGTTTTTAAATCATTTTAAATAGTTTTCATTAGTTTAAAAATTTCTAAAAATAGTTTTTAATCTTTTTAGGTCATTTTAGAGGTTTACCAATTAAAAAATCTTTATTTGGGCTTTTTGATAATTTATTTGATTTTTAGGGCTTTAATTACCATTTAAAAATTGAATATTTAATTATTTAAAAGGTTTGAAAAAGTTTTGATCATTGGTAAACTCTCAGTTTATTTATTTTGATTTTGGTAAATTTTTGGTAATTTTTAGAATTAATTTTTATTTTTGTGGTTTTTAAGGTTCTACGTTTTAACTTTCTAGTAGTGTTTATTTTTATTTTTACGCCTTCGTCATCTTCTTTTCTCATCCCCTTCTAAACCAATCATTAATCACAAACATTTAAAAAATTTCTCACACACATATACCTCCTTGGGAAACGAACTTTCATACCTTAAGGGTCATTAGTGTTGATTTTCCTAAATCATCACTCGATACTGACCGCTTTTACGCCTTTTCCCTAAAAGGTCGTATCTTGGTTCTCATGACTACACGTACTTCGAGTACGTTGTAAGGAGTTTTCTTCCTTACAAAACATATCCTCCGGCTTTACCTTTCTCATTTTCCACCAAATGTGAGGATACGATCTTCGACCCCGGTATAAAGGCTTTGCCTTTATTCACGGTTGCTTTTTGGGCCTTGATTACATGTAAGTCCCACCAAAATTTAGCAAACCAAGATTATCCCTAAATGATCACCTTTATGGGGATTCGATTCAAGCTTTTGACTCGGTTATCAAAAACAAGGTGCCTCGTGGGGGATTCTCATGCTTATCCTTGTACATATTATCGCTTTTTAGTTAACGTGACGAGGGGACTTGTGCTCTTCCAACCTTTGTTCTGTGGTTGTTTGTGATTGTGATTTATTAGGTTCATCGTCATCATTGAAGCCTCCCGTGTTCGTTTTACGTAGCACTCGAGCTTCGATCATTGCCTTTTGAGATTCCGATATCCGATGATATCCTTTTATGTTCTAACAATTATCTTATTAGCATAACTCATAAACGGCTTTTAGGTTATTCGTTTTACCCTTTCCATGCTCGAGATTAAGCATTCGACTTTGTCTCTAGTATGGGGGTGTTTTCACCCCTAGACTCGAAACATTGAGGACAATGTTTAGTTTTAGTATGGGGGGTGAGTAGATACTTCACCTTGCTTACGTCACCACGCAATCCAATATTCATCTTTTTGTTATCGTTTTATGCAAAATAAGGCTAAAAATGGCCAAATTTTTAAATTTTTCTTGTTTTTCATAAGTGTTTAAGACACGAATGTAGGTTTTCCGATGGTGAGAATAAGATTAATTTTTGAGCCGACTGTGCGTGTTGAGCACTTAGCTTCGATTCCTTAACTTTTTAGGCTAAGTCTCTTAAATGAGGACCAGAAATGATAGAGTTATTTATAAGTCTCGTAATCGTCACGATCTCATGTGTAGTAATTATTAGCTTATTCTCCGCACGCTTTTGCATAATAAATTGTTAATAAATATTGATTTAGCGGTTTAGTCACTATTGTTGGTTTCTAATTTGTTTTAGTAGCTTCCATGTAATTAAATTGGGAAAACATTAAGGTATCGCCAGCGTCACGGTTTTGAAGTATTGGCACCCGAATAATCGAAAGCTTCACCTAATAATAAGATTTCAAGTGCTCACCTAAATTAAGCAAAAACTTGAAGCTCACAAGGCCGAAAAATCTATGCCCAAATTGAAAGTGAATCAAGCCTTAATCTTTGAAGCTTTAAAGATCCAAAATTCGCTTTAGCGTGAGGATATACGTCTTTGGCTAATAAAACCACCGATGAGGCGGATAATAAAAGGCAAGGCAAGACCGAAGTCATAATAAAAGCTTCATGGCGAAGTTGAATAAAAGATGGAGGTAAACCAAAGATAATAAGGCCCTTCCGTTAGGGGGCGTATAAAAGTCTTGGTAATAAGTCTCATGTTCAAAACCGTTATAAAACCGTGTTTATCGATCCTTCTTGTTGACTTAATTTTTTGACATCGTTGTCTATTAGGATGAATTATTAATTTAATGATTTTGGTTACACCGTTAAAACTCTATTTTTAGACATAATCTCTATTCACGCATAAGTCAATGATGTATCCTCGTGATCATTAAGACAAAATAAAATATAAGAGATACCAAGTAGGAATAAGGGAGTTTAGGTTCGTAATTAACACTCATGAGATGTGTTCGTGTTGCTAACTTATAATAACAATGATCTCGTTACACGCTTAGCATGGAATTGGGTGAAAATCGAGGACGACGAAATTATTTCTAACGAAACATTCAGGTGTTCTTGTTCTATGATCCCAAAAGTCACTTAATCGTGATGAAAACAATACATTATGTCTAAAACACGTGTAGTAGTTTATTTAAGTTTATGTCTTCAATAAATGTCATCATAAAATGATTTTTGGAAGTGCTATGATACTTAATTCTAGCATTGCGTGGGGACACGACAATGGTTTAGTATGGGGGAGTGATGAGACTGTAATTATACATAGTCTCATCGACGAAATCGGGCTTAAAACGCTTAAAATATCGTCAAAATACCCCAATATACGCTTGTGTTTGTTCATTGTTTATTTTAGGTACGAATATCGTGAAATCAACAAATGATCACAAGAATGAAGCAAAAACGAACACGGGAAACGAAGCCACACAAGAACCGGACCCGAGAAATGGAATTTCCAAAAATACCCTTGAAGAATTGAATAATGTCAACATTGGTCCCTCATTTTTGAAGATTTGGCAATAAAAGACCTTGAAGAAGTCATCATTGGCAAGAAAAGTCCTCCATGATTGAAGATAATACATGTTTAGTCCTTGAAGAATACAAAATATGCATAAAATAACCCTGGAGTAGTTTTGCTAATATCTTGGTGACCAAAATAGAAGTTTTTAAACTTCTATTACAAAGGAAATGGAAATTAGTTGCCTAAATTCTTGTTGTGACATGATTTTGAGAGTGCAAGGGGTCCTTTTGCCAAAAACATAACCCAAACCCAGTTTCTACCCACTATAAGCCCACTTAACCCCAAAACCCATTCACTATACCCTTTTACCCGACCCAACCAGCCCACACCCTAAAATACACGTCACCTAGTCAAAACTCAGTCAAACCTCACTTTATATTTTTTTAATCGTTTTTAAAACGAATTATTAATAATACCTTTCCTGGTTTACAGCTACTATTCCTAATCCCTCACCCCTAAACAAGCTATGAACCCTAATTCCCATCTAAACTAAATCAAAGGGGTTTTCTAAATTGACTTGGCAGTTAAGTAATTCAAACCAAGGGAAACACATCCCACATGGGTGTGTTTTCCCAGTCATCACTACAAGCCAAGGTCTCCCTGCTGTCATTCACATGATGCCACAAATATTTGACTAAACCAACGTTTGAGATCAAACCCTTGGTCCCTACTCATATCCAATGACCAAGAAGGACTCACATGATCACATGTCGACATATTCCAGCTGTAAGTTTAAAATCAAGAAAGCATATTCTAAAGATCACAAGGGTAGTTGAGGATTTTCAGTATTAGGGTTTGATCCCTCATTCTAGATAGTTCTGTTAATGTGTATAAAAGGCCACCCGACTTGTGGGTGTACCTTTGTTCCAACACTTTGTAATTTTCTTACAACTTATGACTAGTTAAAGTTTAGTTTTATAAATCTTGCAAGTGTTGTGTTCCATTGTTTATTTACTTTTCTTAGCGTAATGACTTTTTTCTACAATCATAGTTTAAATTCATTAAATTGTTTTATTGTTTCAAAGAAATTTGTTCAATAGCCTTTAAGACCCTTGAGTTTATAGGACAGCCTAACAAGTGACTTGACAAATCACTTGTTAAGCTTGATATAAGCCCAAGTTATCTTCATTGTTTGGGAGTTTCAAGTTTTTAAAGGATTTCTTTTACAAAGATCTTGTTTTAAAAAAAAAGGTTTATGTTTTCTTTTTGTGGATTGACCCACTGTAGCAAAGGCAAAAGCTTGAGCCATTTGTTCTTGGTATTGTGTTTCTTGTATTGTCTCTTGTTGTTTATGTGTGCAGGTTCAAGATCATAACCATTCTCTTTTCTTTGTTAAAGATATTGGGTGGACAGCAGTTGTCCACCTCATTTCTCTACACCACATCCCAAAGTACTTCTGTAAGCTCAGCTAGCACTTATTACTGAGCTGGTGGCATCAGGTGGCTTACTAGCTTGAACAAAGCTAGAAGAGGTACCTTGAACTCCCTTGGTTTAGGTGATTTTAAGCTATGCCTATGATATTTATTGTTTTGCTTGCTGCCATGTTAGGATAGGAATCATTTGTTTCATTTAGGTGGTCTATGCAAGATTAGTTTGATCCTAAGTAGTTTGGTGTTAATTTTGGCATAAGTCCTTTGAAAAATTTAATAACAGGTAAGTTAAATGAGTGTTTGGATTTGGTGTTAAATATATGTGGGTGACACACAAGGAATTAAAACCAGTTCATACATGTTCTATTAGGTTAGTAGGTAGGTTTCACTTAGCTTAATTTAGTTTGTAAAAGGTGTTTGCAAAATCCCACTTTTCTGTGTAAGATTTAAAAACAAGCTGTTGGTGTAATTTTTGGTTTTGAAACTCAAGATTGCTGTATGAATCTTAAGATTTTGTTTAAAGAAGTGCTAGTTTAGGGTAATCTTCACTTTGTTTACGTTGTAGTTGATTCTTCTCCAAGATCTTTGTAGCTAAAAAATAGTCCTAGTGCAATTTGCACCAGCAACTATGTTTCTGTCTGCTTAGTATACCGTAGGTCTTGTTTTATCTTAACTTTGTGTTTCAAGACTTGGAGTTGTGCTAATAGAAAGTTCATAGGGTATTCTAATCACTCTTTAGCTGGTATTTTAGGTTTATTAATTTTTGATAGCTCAAATTGCTCTATAACCTACTGTATTGCACCATAGGACCTCAAACATAACGTTCTGCCAGCCAAACGCACCAGCAGATTTGTTGGCTTTATTTATGCAACTTGAGATTTGAAAAGTGGTGTATAGGTAGTTCTAGGGTAGTTTTAGAAGTTTATTATCTGGTCTTGTAGGTTTTACAGATTTTGGTGGTTGAAATTCGTTTCATAGCTCACTGTTATAGTATTTAGAACCCTCAACACAAATTTTGCCCATAGTTTATTTAATCTGTGGATTTTGTGTTTAAACTTGTGTTTATATCTGTTTGTTTGACTCCCCAATAGCCTACTGCTATTGGGGGTGCCGTTTGTGCCCAAAAACAGCAAGAAACAAGCTCGAAACAACCCAAAATGAGCCGAAAAACAATACAGCAAGTTTTTTCTTTGTTGTCCGAGAACGCTGTAAATTTTTTTATTTTTTTTAGTGTTGTCTGATATCGGACAACACAGATGTTGGACAAGCCTGTTGTCTGGTAGGATCTTGAACAACACTGAAGTACTCCACCATGGAGTACTTTGGGGTATTTTCGTTTTTAGGCATTTTTTAAAGTTTTTTTTAACTTTTTCATTTTTACCTTGTTAATTTAGTTAAAAAAGAATTTTAGAAAAATAAAATTTATTTTTATCATTATTTTATTAATTTTTAGCATTATTTTAATACAAAAAGTGTTTTTTAGCGATTTAAAAATAGAAAAATAGTTTTAAAAGTTTAGGAAAAATACTTTTTAGTCTTTAAATAATATAAGTGATTTATTAGTTCAATAAAATAATATTTTGGGCATTTTGTTAATTATATTTAATTTTAAGGCTTTAATTAGCATTTAAAATTGAATATTTAATTAATAAAATGTTTTAAAATTTATTTATTGGACTTTTATTCTTATTTATATTATTTTAGACTTTGTTTTAATTTTTAATTAATTTTTAGGTTTAATCTTTAATTTTGTCACGGTTTACGTATTTACGTTCGCGTTTTACGTTAATTCGTCGTAGTATAATCGTAGTCGTAGCTCGTCTTTACTTTTTCTCTCTCTAAACCAAAAACGACACTAATCCAAACTTTGATTTTATATAATTGGCACACTTAATCCACACACCTCCTTCGAGAACGAACCCGCATTTATTCGACTTTTCGGTTTTCCTAAATCGTCGATAATGTATCGATTTTGCTAGGTTGAAAATTCGTCCTCGGTATCTTCTCGAATTGATTTCCGGTTAAGTGCAAGAGATTAGTTGTTCTTGGAGAATCGAAAGAAAGGGTGTGGTTGTTGTCTAAAACTAATGAAAGATAAAGACTTGAAACAAATAAAAATAAAATAAAGACGGTAAAAGGAAATACTGAAAGATAAGAACTTGACGAAAAGTAAATGACGAGAAATTAAAAGCAATAAAGGTAAATAATGCAAACTAAAACTTAAACTAAAAGGGAAGGCAAGTAAAAGTGCAAATAAAGAAAAAGGCGGGAAAAGTAAAGCTTAAAACTAAAATCTGGAAAACACTCATTCGGAATAAAATAGTTCATCCGGAATATGTCACCTATCCGGAATAAACTAGTTGATTCGGAATAAGGCTTTGATCCGGAATAAAAAAGGGAAAAGAGGTTGATCCGGAATAAAAAGAAAATAGGGTTGATTCGGAATAAAGAGCTTGATCCGGAATATTATTCCGGATGGAAAGATTGATCCGGAATATATCAAATATTCCGCATAGAAAAGTTGATCCGGAATATATGAATATTCCGAATAGAAAATTTGATCCGGAATATATGAATATTCCGAATAGAAAAGTTTGATCCGGAATGTTTAGCTTGATCCGGAATAATGGATATTCCGGATGAACAACATTGATTCGGAATGATAAATATTCCGAATGGAAGACTTTAGCTACAATTGATCCGGAATAAAAATGAAATGAGGTTTGATTCGGAATGATGTAACTGATCCGAAATATGGGTAGCATGAACAGAACGAAGAACATGGAATGAAGAACAAGATCGAATTTAACCAAAACTAATCAAGATTAACCAAAAGATTAAACCAAAACAACCACAAATGATCTACTAACAATAACCAATCAATCCAAATCAATAACACCAACAATCATAACCAAAATAATCAAAACCCACTTGATTGAAAACCATAAAAACTCAAGAACATGAACACAAAGATTAAACACAAACAAGAAAGGTAGATGAGAGATTAAACAAGAAAAGATAAAGATTCAATAACATTAAAAGTAAACTTACTTGAATTAAAGAGTGCAATACAAGAAATAAAAGTGCAAGAATTAAGGTGCAAGTAAATGAAAATGGTGGAAGAGGTGGTTTGTCAAGCCACCCAACAACAACAAATGAAATGGAGTGAAACTATTTATAGTGGATTAGGGAGGTGCTTAGTGGAAGCTTCCTCCCTCTTTCTTCTTTCTTTAATTGCATCATTAAGTCCTTAATCTTCTTAATCTTTTGACTTTAATGACTTTGTCTTGGGATTTCTTCAAACTCGTCTTGTAATTCCTCAATAAATTAGACTTGAGTTCTTCGGGTTTTAGTAAACTTCCGTCTTTTGACTTTTTCTTCGATAAATCTTCAGAATTGGTCTTGTACTTCCGTTCTTTTTGCACTCTTGATTTCTTGACTTCATCTTTTGTCTTTTTCTTCTATAAAAGCCCGTGAATACCCGTGTTTTCTCCACTTTTCACCTTTTCGTCCTAAATCACAACAAAAACACATACCACGCATAATTCCGACACAAATGACATAAAATACACGTTTTGGCTCGGTTATTATTGTAACTAAGTGGTAAAAAGGATGGGTGTTTAGACACCTATCAGTCGAGTTTAATACTTGCCCATTATACGCTCTTTTTCCTAAAAGACGTGTTTTTACCACAATCAAACACCACGAATACGCTCCTAGAAATATGTTAGATTTGAGCGTTATCAATGAACTAAAGTTTAGAAAACTTTTATATCTTATGCGAGTAGCCCAGTTCGCGACATACACATATGATCCCTTATCTTTTCTTGAAACAAAGTACATGGCTCAAGCACATATTTCCTTACTCAATGACTTTTGTTTTACTTGATACCTCATTTTTCTTCGTGACATAATTCTCGTTACCAATTGTCAAATTTCTTACCATTGATAATAGACTTGAAAGTTTCAACGTTGTTATGCTTCTACATCGATCGACATTCTCTATCTATGTTGGTAGACCTTTGAAACGTCTCCAGACACGAATAGTGATTTATGACTGGACGTGAACAATGATTTCGTGTATTTGTCACGATGTGTGATAGGCTCTATTGTCTTGAAATTCATTCGTGTGAACCACGTATTTATTTCGCCTCTCATTTCTAATGATGTTCATTTTGCTGGAATTACTCTCAAGTGACTTCTTAATACACGGTTTTACACCACGTATCAAAATTCGTAACCCCAAGTCTTTTCGAATTGATTACCGGGTAAGAGTGCGACTCAATTGTCTTTTTGTGAAAAAGAGGATGGTTTGGTTGATTATCTATTTTAAACTAATAGCAAATAAATGTAAGTGTCGTTGAGTTAAGTAGAAGTTTAAAGATTAAACTAAAAATAACGAATTGAAAATAAATCCTCGAAAAACTTAAAGACAAGATTAGAAAAATACTTGAACACTTAATAAAACTAACACTTGAAAACTTTGCAAAAACAAGAATTTAAACCATTGGAAAACAAACAATTACTGCCAAATCGGAATATATGGAATGCATTAATCGGAATGTGTAATCCGGAAAAAAACTGATCGGAATGTGCAATAAATGAGGTTGATCGGAATATTGGAAACAAATCAAATCGGAATATCACTAATCCCTTCGTCGGAATGTAGACGAAGACAACCAATCGGAATGTGTTAAAGTTTCCCCAATCGGAATACCACAAAATTACCACAATCGGAATATCACTAATTTACCCGTCGGAATAATAAACAAAGGATCCAGATCGGAATGTTCTTTAAGACTCCAATCGGAATGGGTAAAACCCTAATCCGATCAATACGATCGGAATGAAGAGGTTGCCAAATCGGAATATACTAAACCCTTTTCCGATTTAGTGATCGGAAAGAGGGTGCTGGTCAGAAAGCTGTGATCGGAAAGGGGTTTAGACCCTTTCCGATTTATGTGGGATTCGAGATTAGGCTAGTAATAAGCTATAATAATAAGCTCACACCAAGACTAGAACGAATCAATAATAAAAAGAACTAAATGAGCACAAATAACAACTTATCCTAACTTAAAATAATCAATCTTTTGAATCAAGCTATAAAAAGATGGACTTTTTAAGAAAACTTTTAAAAAGTAAATAAGCTAAACATATAAATAAGCCAATAAGCACAAGAATCTTAAAGCTTAATCGTATGAAAGCTTATTTAGGAACAAAAAGATTAACTTTTTAAGCACAAAAACATTAAGATCAACACGGATTTAATGTAATTCGCACCAAAATCAATCTAAAAATCAAAGAAAGGTAGAAAGAGATGAAAGATTAAAAGCTTAACTAGAACTTGATTAATGAAATTAACAATACAAAAGGTTTAATCTTGAAAGATTAAAAGAAAGAAAAGATGAAAACTTAGTGAGAGAAAGTTTAGAACTTTCTCTCTCTAAAACTAGAAAGAAAAGTGAAAAATGAAAACTTAAACTAAAAACTAACCGCCCTCCTAATGTGTATTAGGAGGGTATTTATAGGAAAAATGGAAGGAGTGCATGTGTTGCCTCTTCTTCCTTTCTTTCTTCACGTCTTCTCGACTCGATTTAATTCTTTGTCTTTTCTCGACGTCGTCTCGGGATTTGAACTTGTCTTGATAATTTTCTTCTTTAATTTAGACTTGAGTTCTTCGACTTCATTAAACTTCCGTCTTTAGACTTTTTCTTCGATAAATCTTCAGAATAGGCCTTGGACTTCCGTTCTTTATGCATTCTTGATCTTTTGACTTCGTCTTTTACCGTTTTCTTTGATAAAAGCCCGTGAAAGCCCGTGTTTTCTTCCTTTTTCATCTTTTGGTCCTAAAACACAATAAGAACACAAACCACGCATAATTCCGACTTTTACGACATATACACGTTTTGGTCTTGTTATTATTGGAAATAAGTGGTAAAAGGATAAGTGTTTTCACACTTATTAAATCCCCTACACTTGACCATTGCAATGCCCTCATGCAATGCATTAATTTTAAAGCACGGTTTACATTCTCCATCATAAATAACCCACCTTGGCCTTTATTAAATGCTAATCATAAAAAGATAGAAACAAGTAAAGAAATCAAACACTTACATTGGGTTTTGGCTGTCATGAACGTTTATCATCCTCAAGTTTCACGTTCCCCTTACCAATCTTAAAAACGAAATCATTGTTATTATAAGTTAGCAAACCAACACGAATTCATGTGGGCCAATAATTCACTTAGACTCCCTTATTCCTAGGTGTATCTCTTATATTTTATTTTTGTCTGGAATGATCACGAGGATGCATTGTATGACTTATTTCGATAGTTATTTAGGCCGAAAATAAAGTGCACGATTTAATCAATAGTTAGCTAAAGGACAAAATCTTTTAAAACTGCTTCTCGGGACCTCATAAAGTTCATATCTTGGCATAACTCGCTTCACGATTTGAGACCTTTCTCGGACCGATATTTGGCAGCGACTTCATACTTCGAATCTTTGTGAGACGTTCTTGAAATTATGGTCTTCTCTTCATAATAGGAATTTCTTCACTTGAAGTTTTGAGAGATTCTTCAAATTTGGACCACGACTTCTTCACTTTTCTCCTATATTTATTTTGGACTTTGATATACAACGATCCGCCTCCTTTTAGGACTTGGATCTATTTATCCTCATACCTTGTTAGGGCCTTTTTGGATTGACTTCTCCATGATCTTTAGGGGAGTATTTGCTTTTCGTCGTGTGTCTCGATCCTTCATATTGATTTTCGATAAATGATTCTTCACATCACTTTTAGATCTTTAGCAACAAAATGTAGCCCTCATGCCTTGTTAGGGCCTTTTCGGACTCGCCAATCTTCGCATCCCTCTTCAATAAGTTATGCCTTGGCTATGAACTCTAATCCGTACCGAGCAACTTTTAAACGATCTTGGGCTAGAAGTTAAGTAACCTTTTAAATCGTACAACCTTATTTATTGCAGATAAGTTTATTAACAAGTGAAGGGAGAATAGGCTTATAATTAACTCACATAAATTCACGAAAGAATACCAAACTTATAATTGACTCTATCATCTCTCGTCCTCCACAGTTTAAAATCTCAAGGAATGAGACTCGTCGATGCTTAGCCTATTAAATCAAAGTTTTGGGTTTTCGAGTCATCTATAGGATCTTGCAAATTCTTAGACTTTTTCAAGTTTAGAAATCGCATTTTAAAGTTCCCTTGATAAACAACTCTCTAGGATCAATTATAGGAACTTGCGAAAAGTTCTTGTTCTTAACCCGTGAGAGTTAAGACTTTCGCCTTTTATAGCTCCCTATATAAAAGCCTAGCAAAACTTTACTTAAACACGTTAAGGATACTAGCTAGAGTAAACTTAGATAAGTAAACTCGGGTTGAGTCAAAATATTCATGACTAAGAAAAATTTAAAACCACTTTATTTAAGCAAGGAAAGAAGATAACCATAATAAAGAAAAATACCACTATACAACTAGGCCAAAATAGATTAAAAATTTTGAATGTGAACATATAAAATATGAAACATTGTGCACTTTGTTTAAATCTTGCTAAGGAGAGGACAACTAAAGTGAATTCAATGTGAACATATAAAATATGAAATATTGAATCACAAGAGTTTGGGATAGAACCGGGAAGATGGGAACACGGTATCACGGTTCGTCAAAAGTCATGAAGGTACTCTTTGAAGCTTGAATCCCTGCACAAGATAAGAAACAAGACAATAAACACATACGGGGCTCCCCCCTACACTTATTATGAAAGCAGTAAATGATAGATCACGGGTTGCCTCCCGAGAATCGCTTGTTTTTGTTCACCGAGTCACGAGCCTGACTCGACCCAATTTAGTTCATGGGGAAAGTGGTGAGGGATGGAATCATATCTTGAGAGATGTCCTCACCAAAGTACAGCTTCAAACGCTGGCCATTCACCTTGAAATTGGGCCCATTTGGCTGAGAAAGCTCAATGGTCCCATATGGAAAGACTTTGGCGACGGTGAATGGACCAGACCAGCGGCTCTTCAACTTGCCAGAGAAGATCTTCAACCGAGAGTTAAAGAGTAGAACTTGATCACCAACGTGGAACTCTTGGTTCTTAATCCTTGCGTCATGAATGATCTTGGTCTTCTCCTTGTAGATCAGTGAGTTCTCGTAAGCTTCATTCCTCAGTTCGTTGAGCTCGTTGAGTTGAATCTTGCGATGATCACCGGCTTTGTTGATGTCGAAGTTAGCCCACTTCAAGGCCCAGTGCGCCTTATGTTCCAACTCGATGGGGAGGTGGCATGCTTTCCCGTACACAAGACGATAAGGTGTGCAACCGATCGGGGTCTTATAAGCTGTACGGAAAGCCCACAGAGCATCATCTAACTTATCGGCCCACGCGGTACGATGCTCTCCCACAGTACGCTCCAAAATTCGCTTCAATCTACGGTTGGAAATCTCGGCTTTCCCATTGGTTTGGGTATGATAGGCGGTGGAAAGACGATGATTAACACCATACCTAGCCATGACTCTCGCAAATTGATCATTGCAAAAATGAGTCCCGCGGTCACTAATTATAGCACGAGGAACGCCGAATCGAGCGAAAAGCTGCTTCAAAAAGTTCACAACCACCCTCGCATCGTTCGGAGGGAGAGCTTTAGCTTCAACCCATTTAGAAACGTAGTCAACGGCTACGAGGATGTACTTGTTCCCTTTGGATGATGGAAATGGCCCATAAAGTCGATGCCCCATACATCAAAGATTTCACCTTCTTGTATGAAATTTTGAGGCATCTCATCTTTATGTGTGATCCTGCCTTGGCGTTGGCAAGCATCACAATGCTTAACCATTTCGTGAGCGTCACGATAAATGGTGGGCCAATAGAATCCAGAGTCAAACACTTTCTTAGCGGTGTAGTTGGGACCAAAGTGACCACCGGTGGGTCCTTTATGGCAAGCAGCAAGGATTTGTAAAGCTGCCGGTCCATCAACACAGCGACGAATGATCAGATCAGCACAATGTTGGAACAGAAAAGGGTCATCCCAAAAGTAAGTCTTAACATCATTCATGAACTTCTTCTTTTGTTGGGATGTTAACCCTTTGATGAGAACACCACCCGCTAAGTAGTTTGCAATGTCGGCAAACCACGGGGTGTCATCAAGATTGAGATTTATAGACATTAAGGTCTCAAGGGGGAAAGAGTCATTGATCTCTTTGTTCGGATGATCCCCTTGATATGGATCCTCAAGTCTACTCAGATGATCCGCGGCTGGGTTTCCGGCACCCTTCTTGTCACGAATTTCAATGTTGAATTCTTGAAGGAGTAAAACCCAGCGGAGAAGTCTTGGCTTAGAGTCGTGTTTATTCATCAAGTACTTCAACGCAGAATGGTCCGTGTATACGATGGTGGTGGATAAAACAAGATAGGGGCGAAATTTTTCAAAAGCATAGACAACAGCTAAAAGCTCTTTTTCGGTTGTCGTATAATGCTATTGAGCCCTCGTCATTGTTTTGCTAGCATAGTGGATTGGTTGGAAGTGTTTATTCACTCTTTGACCCAAAACCGCACCAATAGCAAAGTCGCTAGCATCGCACATCAATTCAAAGGGTAGCTCCCAATTAGGTGTAACCAAGACCGGTGCCTTAGTTAGCTTATCCTTAAGAAGCTTGAAGGCTTCGATACACTCTTTAGAAAAGATAAAAGGAGTATCTTTTTCCAAGAGGTGGGTCATCGGGCGAGAGACTTTAGAGAAATCCTGAATGAATCGACGATAGAAGTCCGCATGACCCAGAAAACTTCTCACACCCTTTACGGTTGAAGGTGGAGGTAATTTGGCTATGGCATCAACTTTAGCACGGTCGACTTCAAGACCGGCTTTAGAGATTTTGTGTCCTAGCACAATGCCTTCTTTTACCATAAAATGGCATTTTTCCCAATTCAGAACAAGGCAAGTGTCTTCGCACCGCTTAAGCATACATTCCAAATTGGCAAGGCAAGAAGAGAAGGAATCCCCAAAGACCAAGAAATCATCCATGAAGATTCCATGGTTTGCTCAACCATGTCATGGAAGATAGCTAACATGCACCTTTGGAAAGTCCCGGGGGCATTGCATAAGCCAAAAGGCATTCTTTTGTAAGCAAATGTGCCATAGGCACAAGTGAATGTTGTCTTCTCTTGATCTTGGGGATCGATGGGTATTTGGAAATAACCCGAGAAACCATCAAGAAAACAGTAATATTCATTACCCGCTAAACGTTCAAGCATTTGGTCCATAAAAGGAAGAGGGAAATGATCCTTTCTCGTGGCATCATTGAGTTTGCGGTAGTCTATACAAACTCTCCACCCAGTAACGAGACGGGTAGGAATCAACTCGTTGTTTTGATTAGGCACAACGGTGATTCCGCCTTTCTTAGGCACACAATGGACTAGACTAACCCATGGTGAATCCGAAATAGGGTAAATCATACCCGCATCAAGAAGTTTAATAACCTCTTTTTTGATGACTTCATGGATTTTAGGATTCACCCTTCGTTGGCTTTGAATTGTGGGCTTAAAGTCGTCCTCCATGAGAATTTTATGTGTGCAAAAGTGAGGATCAATTCCACGAATGTCGGAGATTTTCCAAGCGATAGCTCTTTTATGTTTCTTCAACACGGCGATAAGTCGGGATTTTTCTTCTTCTTTCAGGTCCTTTGCGATGATGACCGGTAACTTCTGGTTGTCTTCAAGGAAAACGTACTCAAGATGAGGAGGTAGGTCCTTAAACTTAAGAGTAGGAGGATCCCCAATAGATGGTGAAACTAATGATGGATCATCATTAGTCACCTCTTTAGGAGAAGGAAGAGAAAACGGGTCTTCATTGAGAAGTCTCTCAATAGTATGAATGTCTTCATCCCAATCAGTGGAAGAATCATCATACTTAATATCGAGAGGACCCAAGCTAGCTTCAAAATCATCCAAGTCACTTTATCCAAAAGGAGTCAATGACGGAGCAATTGAGGCAACGGTCTCAACAGTGGGTAGAGAAGAGGGAGTACTTTTGCAAGCATCATGAAAATTTTCTTCACAAGCCTCATCGAGAACATCAATAGCATTAACACTCTCATATGAATAAGGTTGCTTAGAAATCTTACCCATGTTGAAGATAATTTTATCGTCACCAACTCTCATGATTATTTCGCCCGCGGCTACATCAATGAGAGTGCGACCGGTCCTCAAGAAGGGACGTCCAACGATTAATGGAACACGAGGATCCATCTCGTAGTCGACGACAACAAAATCCGCCGGGAAGGTGAATTTGTCAACGCCAACGAAAACGTCTTCGGCTATCCCCACTGGATAAGCAACCGTACGGTTAGCTAATTCCAAGGTCATTTTGGTGGGGACTAGCTCGGGGAGAGATAATTGCTTCCGAACACTTAAAGGCATTAAGTTTATATTGGCACCTAGATCGGCTAGGGCCATGCAATTCTCTTGTAACACCCCCAAATTTATACAACTCAGTTCAGCGGAAGACTAGTTGGTGTTACGGGATAACACATTACTCACATCATAGACAACGCATAAAAATCGCGTCGTTTAATAATAAATCATTTCCATTCATAAATATCAAAATTACATCGGTCCCAAGTCATTACATTTCATACAAAGTTTTACAAAGTGTTTGAATGGAAAAATATTGTTTAGGTGCGGGCCATGAATTCTTGTCGTCTTCCCGAGAATTACCTTCAAGTACCTGAGATAAAACATGTTAAAAGAAAAGGTCAGCGATAACGCCGAGTGAATTCATAGAGTTTAATAAATTCCATCAATATAACTTTGGTATAAAATTAGTACCAAAAATCAATTCGTACAAATCATTATAATAGGCCGTAAAATAGCCAAAATCATTTTATACAAATCTTTGTAATAGGCCATAAAATAGCCAAAGTCATTTTATATAAATCCTTATCGAAAATCATAATATAGGCATTTGCCTTAAAAATTATTATACGAGCCAATGTCGTAAAAACATCATACAATACGTCTTATGACGTTGTATATAATCAAATAAAAACCGTTATATGAATATGGTTATGAAAACCAAAAATACAATCATAATATCAATAGTATGACCCTGTATTGCTAGTCAGGCAATACATCGTAATTCGGAGCGTCTATTATTATTTTGTTAATTCGGATTATTATAAGCCGCATGACATTGTTACCTTACTAAACCAAAACGGGTAGCTAACCCGATACCAATTTTGCCCATCTAAAGTAGCGTGTCGTCACAAAGGTCACGCTATGGAAATCTTCTCATACATAAATTCGCTTACCAATCAATGTGGCACGACGGGGATCAACCGTCAAGGCGCGAACTGGGGTGATCGTCCCCAAATAGTACTATTAAATGCATAAGCGTCTACCAACTCCCGGTAGTTCACAATTCATGCTAATGGGACTTTTAGTGACATAACCTAACTTTAATAATCCATTTAATTTCATCTATCGGGTCCATTAATCATTTATCGGGTCATACAATCGGGTCATTCAATCATTCGGGTCCAAAATCAATAAACAAACAATCGGGACAAATGGTGTCCAAACTTTTATAAAAACTAACATGTTATCTCCCTCGCGGGTTTTATAAAGCATTTATAAAACATTTAAAAGAGTGCGAGGCTATGAACTCACGTTGATGTGGGAAGGCGTGTTATCGGCAATTCGGACGTACGGTACGTGCTTCAATCACGGAAACCTAGAAAAATAATACTCGGTCTTAGACGTTTGTCCAATGACTTTATAAAAATATCAATTATGTATACATATGATGATTATATATATATGATGATCAAGTGGGTTTACATATTCTCGTTTACTCATTTTAGTGTTATATGTCGATAACGTTTATACTAGTTTTACCCGTTTACGTGTCTTAAGTCCAATAAGCTTATTATAAGTTATTTAACTTATTTTAATCCATTTTGTACTTATATTATCAGTACTTAAACTTTACAAGTTGGGCCTAAATGGGTTAAGCCCAATAGATTCTTTTTACAAGTTTTTATCCTATTTAGTCCATTTATTAGTCCAATATGTTTATTTAGCTTGTTAATGTCCGTATGCCCTATAGTTCGGGTTTTATCGGTTTTTACTTGTTATACATGTCTATATATCAGTATATAAGTTTTATAAAGTTTTCATTAGACGGGTCCAACCATCTAAGTTTTATTTAACAAAAACGTTAATTTTACGGCAATAGTCGAAAAAGTAGTAAAAATCATGTTTATAGTTTTGTAACTTATAAAACTTAACAAGTTTCCATTTTTATCATTTATACACTTATTACACCTTTTATACATTTATATAAATAAGTTTTATAAGTTAGTGGGTTTTTATTTACATTTTATATATTAAAATGTGAGTGCTTATATAATAGTATTATTCTTTAATTTCCAAAAATCTGATTTTTAACTTCATCTTCACCAAAAATGTCATATCTTGAGTTCTACATGGAGATAGAAGCTCAAATTTTTATCACATAAACTACATGATATTTTCTACATTTAACTCTTCTATAGCTACTGTTGAATCATCCTTTAAGTATTTTCTAAAAATCGTCCAAAACAGTAACTTCAGATTTATACCCTAAACTTGTTTTGATCATATCTCACTCATTATTTTGATTCCATTGCATGGCCAACTCTCACATGTGTACAAGACCCATAGCTTACTGTAAATCCATTTTACTTCATCATTTTATCAGTTCACCACTTGGTCCTTTACTGTTTTATACAGCCATGCAAATTAATCAAGATTTTAACCTTGTTTCTTATAGTTTTTCACCTTTTTATCCATGATTATCAACAACAAATCCCCACATAACATTTTTATCATCATATAATCATCATAAATATATACAATAGGAAATAAAATACATGTTTACATAATCAAAATAATAAGAAGATGAAGAGGACAATCTTTATACCACCATCTTGATGTAGGTTATGAGGTTGACATGGTTTTTGATGGAGAAACTTGTAGACAACCATGACCATCTTCAAGACCACCATGCTCCATGAAAACCTTGTGGAAAATCAGCCCTCCTACTCCATGAAAACTCCTCCTTGGATGTTAAAAGCACCACCAATCTTCATCTTTTTGAATGGAGATTAACATATGTTAATCATAACATATGTTTTGTGGTTAAATTTGGATCAATTGGGGTGTTTTGTTAAGAAAATGGGACGGCACAATTTAGAGAGAGAGAGGAGAGTTTCAAGTTGTTTTGCATGAGTGGGAAGTGAATGTGTGTGTAGCTAGTAGTTTTGATAAGTTAGTGGTATAAGGTTAGCTTCAAATGGAAGCTAAATTGACAAGTGTGAGGCTTGTTAGCTACACTTGACACATAAGTGTCTTGTGTAGCTTGTTAAGGCCGGTTTTGATGTGGGGTGGGACAAGTGTCCCACTTGTCTCATCCCATTTATTTACGGGTACTCCTCGATTCTAGTTTCCTCGATTTGCGTGCCCTCGGGTCGTTTTACGAAAAACGTTTTTATAAATTATGAATCACCGTCACAAAACGAATCTAATAAAAATTGTTTCATCCAAAACGGAGTTCGAAAACGTAAATACGTAATCCTAAGGTTTCCGGTTTAGTCGTAAAGGTCGTTAAAATAAAATCGTAAGTCCTAATCTCTTCTCGTAAATTTGTGAGTTTATGAACCAACACAAATTTAAAACTTCAAGATAATATTTTCAGATAAATTTATTTTCTGAAATGTCGGACTGTCACCAAAGACGGTGTATGTAAGCGTAAGCACGTAACGTTGAATCCTCCGGTTTAGACGTAGTCGATGCTACTCCAAGACGTAAATCCAAATTTCTTCCCAAAAATATGTGAGTTCATATTGTAAATTGTTTTTAAATAATATTGAGAATAAAATATCAATCGTAAATTGACGGATTGTCACAGCATTTACCCCTAAACAGGATCTTTGTCCTCAAAGATCATCTTACCTTACTACTCGCTTCTTATAGAGTTAAAGCCATGTGGGTATTTCCTCCACATTCGGTCTTTTCTCACAAGTGTAATCCATTATAATACGCGAGTTTCATCAAACATAACTACGGGAATAAGATCAGGCTAAATGTTGACTTACTTTCTCTATCCATGATGTTCACGGGTTTCTGATGAATGCAACTTTTCGCCGATCTAAGCTCTACTAAGAATAATCAGATTTTCACTTGATAGATATTCCATCAAGTTCGATTTACGAAACATAATTCACGCAGTCTTTGAAGTCCTAGGGTAGATCCAGCTTATATGCCTTTCAATCCCAACTTTTACATCATCTCAATGGTCCCATACAATTGGGGACTTATATCCCATGATTTGTCAGATCATGAATTCATCTTTCCAAGGTTAAAAATTGTGGCATAACTTCGCTACCCATTTGGCACTTCAAGGTCTACATTTCACATTCATATAACCTCTTGCCCACTATCGGCAGTTAATAATCAAATCCTAATTTCAACAATCATTTCAGATCTCGCGGGTCGGGTATTTTGCAAGGATAGGTTCGCCATCATAGGAAACCTTAAACCTAAGAGACATGTCCAACTCACAATGGGTGTATGTCGGATGTCTCCATCTCAACTCTTGCTTACGGATGCTCTAAGATTCAGATCCTAACAAGATTCGATCTCGATCCTAATACGATAATTATCAATGATAATCCTTCCAAAGGAAAACGATTATACGGTTTATTACCAAAGGTCAATCATTCAAACATAGAACAACGCTTATATTACTTTGTATCGTTACTTTACCTCGTCCCTTCGATTTGGGGTGGTACATAGTACTCTCATTCAAGGTTCGTTCTCAATGATTTCTGAGCAAATCTCTAGAAATTCGATGCGAAGCGAGGATCTTGATAAAGATGTTTGATACAGGCACACTATGTTTACATAACTCTTTTGCATTTATCATTAACGAGAATGATATTAGCAGATTTGGTCAGTCTGTCGACGATGACCCAAATCGAATCAAATTCAGATGATGACCTTTGCAATAGCTAGACGTTTACTAATGTATGAGGCGATGTCTGCCTTCATAATTTCCATCAGTACATCTTCTTCAGACAAAGATACTTTTAGTCATAAAATGACATACATATAATACTTATACTTACAAATTCCAACATAACTATATCTCACAATCCTCCATATTTAGACAATCACATGTGGTCGTTAAAATATTTAACGCCAATGGCTTCTCAAATCTGTTGGTTCACATTAGCCGCGAACTCCTTTTATTATCTATATTATCCTTTTTATAAGTATCGCCTATATTTTAAATTGTTCGGCAAATTATTTTGTACCTTCATTATCAAGAAATACATCTTAACTGATTCTTTATCCTTTTTATATAATATATCAGTATCTATATTCACTTCTCATGATGTTATAATTATCATGTCCACAATTCACTCAGATATTCTTTCTATATTATGCGTCAGTATTTACGTTCAACTTTCTTCATATTTTCTAAGTTTTAGTTTCTTCTCAACTATCATTTTTATCCGTTTTACTCAATCCGATGTCTAAAGCGTCGATAATTATTATAATTAATTAAATAATTATTAGTTAATTTTTATGAAGCGTAAACGTAAAAGTTTTAAATTTCTTAGTTCGACCAATTATATAAAATGTTCAAAATAAATTTGAGTTTAATTATCAAGATTTTTGTTGATTTATCGAAAATAATTAAAATATTTAATAAGATCCGAAAATGTTCGAGAAATCTTTGTTTATATTTTGGTCAAAATTTTCTTAGTTGAAAAGCAAAAATTGTCGTTCAAAATTTCAAGTTATGGTTTTAATGGGTTTCCTCAATCTCCTTAAGTTGTCTAAAAGTATACACAAACATTTACCCCTAAACAGAAGTTTAGTTAAATGGTTTGTGTATAAGGGAATAATCCCTTTAAAATCCTTTGTTAAAACATTTGTCAAAACATATTTCCATTTCTTTTTGGTAGAATCCAAAGTCTTAAAAGGGCTCTTAATTTTTGAAGAGTCAATTTATATTCCATTATCTTATTGATCACATGGTCAAATAACGTTAAGGTTAAGTCTTTAATCTCATGTTAATTATTCAAGGTACAGGTTTACACAGTTCGGCCAATTCAGGGCAGTCTATAATTAATTATTAACTTCATTCTTATTCTTATAAACAAATAAATGGTCCTTAATGATCACAAGCATGAATTTATCAAATTACAGCCTACACACGCGATTCACCAAATTTATGAATGCTACATGTGTATTAGTCAATCCAAACGTCATCTCATGAAACTTATAATGTTCATTACAAGTTCTAGATGTAGTGATTGGAATACATAATCTTCTTCGCAGATGCGAAGTTGATGATAACCATGCCGTGGATCAAATCTTTAAAACATACAGTAGAACCTTGTAAATGATCGAACAAATCTTCCATTTCGAGTTATGGATATCGTTTTCGATTGTCAATTTACTCAGTCACAGTAATCCATACATGTAAGGAAAGATAACACCATAGCTCTTCAGGATGACAGGCTTGGTATAATAAAATCTTTCTCCGACAACTTTCTCAGTTGTACGGTAATTCCTTAAATTCAGATGGTGCTGACATACAGTGCACAAGCCACAAGTGCAGCACCGGAAATAAAAATCAATACCAAATTCAATCTTGCCTTAATGGCGAAAGTTTAGGTAATTCATTAACAAATACCTCCTAAAGTTTCAAATAAGATAAACATCTTTTATTAAATTCATATTAGGTTCTTCTAGATTATAATATCTATAACTAGTTCATAACCATTCATGGTAATATTTCAAGTCTTAATACAAGATATGGTCATCCATCAAGAATTATTTAGATCACTTTTGATAATCAGCATCTTATCATTTAGGGAATTCTACTCGAGTTCCCATCAATTAAGACAATGTCGTCATGTCATAATCAATCAATCCATTCTACTGGCACGTATCAACCTTTCAGTTTTATTGCCGTCGATAAGATGTGAACTTCTCAAAAGACTAATAATAACTCTTAATCCTTCACAAATTCAAGGATATATGGAGACACAACTACCATCTAAAGAGTAAGGTCAACGCATAATCTACGCGAGAGAATTTCAAATCAGATACAGACGAAAACATTTAATGAATATGAATATATCCCATGTTTTCATAATTTGAGTACGCATTTGAAAGCTCCTCGGATCGTTACCCAGGTCATTCAAATGAAATCAACTCAAAAGAAATGATAAGAACGTCAATACATCCAATCGGGTATCAACACTCGGTAATCAGATACTTTTTCTAAGATTCTCACTACGGGATAATTGGACAAGAAAGAATTGTCAATTGTCAAACAAGACAATTTCCACAGATGAGTAAATTCGACTCAGAAGAATAGATTCTACAGACACATATGTAGATGTCTCTAACATCGTGTCCTTATTTTTCACTTTTTGCAGATCTCATAAAATTTAATATTTCACAATCTTCAAAGAAACTGTAGTGTTTATTCATTAGTTTTATGGTGACTACTAGTCAGCCTTGCATGGTCCATTCCAAATTGTATGTAGGCGCGCAACTATATACAATTTCAAGATTAACGATGCAATACTCAGTTCGTCAAAATTTTATCATCATGTTTATAATAAAATCATTTTCATGCTTAATTCTTAAATAAGAATCAAGAGTAAATTTACAAATATTTTCTTTATTATGGAAACAATTAAGTTTTCCAAAGTGTTTTATAAACAACTTCATTTCGATAACGATTATTTATAAGTCTAACTTTGAGTAATCCTTATAGTAATGAAAATTAAATTTTCTCAAAGGATACCGTTTTAACTTTATAAAAACAATGAGTGATCTGCAAAAGAGTGATGAAAGCTTGTTCACCAAGAATAAACTACAGTAAGATAGGAAATGAGCTTAGCCAAGTAATCATGAGGTTAATGACCTCGATGGCACTCAGGAAGAATAATCCAAAACGTAACTCAAATCGAGATGAGTACTTGTCCAATGGTTGCATCACTAATGTGAGCATTAGGATGAAGCAATAAAAGATAGATATCATCGATACATGTAGAATTTAGTAATCAAAGGTAGTCTTTTCATTAATCACAAACAAGTCAAAATTATACCGTAACACATTACGTGTCACTATGTCATACAATTCCCAGAACTCATCCTACCAACTGATATCTCAGTTAAGTTAGGGATTATTTTTAAAAGATACCACAATGAATACTAATCTACAAGAGTCATTAGGTGTTCCACATGTCCCAGAAGATCCATCGGTCTCAATTCAGAAGAAGATTTCTTCAATTTATTTCTTGGACACTAGGCATCCTCGTCAGTGGACAATGTCCTAGGAACAACCCTTAACACGAAGCAACAATCAATTAAAACCTTATAATTCAATCACAAAACTTAACGACTTCCTCTTAACAATCTCATATTCCATATAGGTTAAGTTTTACTTTTATTTATTCAAGTTTCAACCAATTTTATACTCAATTCGATATCCTACCTTATTCTTCGGCCTTGTAAAGGCAATACAATCTCAATATGAATCAATACTTAATTTCCAATCCTATTAGCTCTTACAACAACAATTATCAAATGAGTCATTAATATGAAATGACTTGATCATTCAACTAGACTTCTCGGAAAGGTATTAGTGGCATGAGGCTTTTGGGTAATGGTTCCAATGACATCCTCAAGTGCAACATTCACCCTTTCGATTTCAAATTTAAGAATTGGATGACAACGAATCAGATGACATCTTTCTAGGTGGTAACGTTTTGTCAAACTCCACTCTATAAGAAAAGATCGTCATGACATCGATATCAGATTTAATCTCGCCAATTCTTCTTAATATCATAATCAACTAATATCTACATTTCTACGAATATCAACCATTTGTCGGGATCATAAATATCCACAACTTGGTTTAGATCTAGGATAGCTAGAATTCCTACGAGAATAGCTTCGATTAATTTACTAGGGGATTTAGGGTTACTTGTGACAATCGACGTCGTATAAATACCTCGTATAAAAATCAAAATAATCATCAAACAATCATGTAATATAATTACATCATATATATATATATATATAATCCAAGTTATATATATATTAAAATAACACTTCTCAGTCTTGGCCTTGTCGGTAACTCGGGAATTCTTCGGCACCGTTATAGTCAAAAGATTTTTAGACATTTTTAGAAAAATGTTTATGGTTAAAAGATTTTGAAAAGTTTTATTCAAAACCTTAGTTTTAAAAATCTTTCGTTCTCTATAACGAGAGCTCTGGTACCAAACTGTAACACCCCCAAATTTATACAACTCAGTTCAGCGGAAGACTAGTTGGTGTTACGGGATAGCACATTACTCACATCATAGACAACGCATAAAAATCGCGTCGTTTAATAATAAATCATTTCCATTCATAAATATCAAAATTACATTGGTCCCAAGTCATTACATTTCATACAAAGTTTTACAAAGTGTTTGAATGGAAAAATATTGTTTAGGTGCGGGCCATGAATTCTTGTCGTCTTCCCGAGAATTACCTTCAAGTACCTGAGATAAAACATGTTAAAAGAAAAGGTCAGCGATAACGCCGAGTGAATTCATAGAGTTTAATAAATTCCATCAATATAACTTTGGTATAAAATTAGTACCAAAAATCAATTCGTACAAATCATTATAATAGGCCGTAAAATAGCCAAAATCATTTTATACAAATCTTTGTAATAGGCCATAAAATAGCCAAAGTCATTTTATATAAATCCTTATCGAAAATCATAATATAGGCATTTGCCTTAAAAATTATTATACGAGCCAATGTCGTAAAAACATCATACAATACGTCTTATGACGTTGTATATAATCAAATAAAAACCGTTATATGAATATGGTTATGAAAACCAAAAATACAATCATAATATCAATAGTATGACCCTGTATTGCTAGTCAGGCAATACATCGTAATTCGGAGCGTCTATTATTATTTTGTTAATTCGGATTATTATAAGCCGCATGACATTGTTACCTTACTAAACCAAAACGGGTAGCTAACCCGATACCAATTTTGCCCATCTAAAGTAGCGTGTCGTCACAAAGGTCACGCTATGGAAATCTTCTCATACATAAATTCGCTTACCAATCAATGTGGCACGACGGGGATCAACCGTCAAGGCGCGAACTGGGGTGATCGTCCCCAAATAGTACTATTAAATGCATAAGCGTCTACCAACTCCCGGTAGTTCACAATTCATGCTAATGGGACTTTTAGTGACATAACCTAACTTTAATAATCCATTTAATTTCATCTATCGGGTCCATTAATCATTTATCGGGTCATACAATCGGGTCATTCAATCATTCGGGTCCAAAATCAATAAACAAACAATCGGGACAAATGGTGTCCAAACTTTTATAAAAACTAACATGTTATCTCCCTCGCGGGTTTTATAAAGCATTTATAAAACATTTAAAAGAGTGCGAGGCTATGAACTCACGTTGATGTGGGAAGGCGGGTTATCGGCAATTCGGACGTACGGTACGTGCTTCAATCACGGAAACCTAGACAAATAATACTCGGTCTTAGACGTTTGTCCAATGACTTTATAAAAATATCAATTATATATACATATGATGATTATATATATATGATGATCAAGTGGGTTTACATATTCTCGTTTACTCATTTTAGTGTTATATGTCGATAACGTTTATACTAGTTTTACCCGTTTACGTGTCTTAAGTCCAATAAGCTTATTATAAGTTATTTAACTTATTTTAATCCATTTTGTACTTATATTATCAGTACTTAAACTTTACAAGTTGGGCCTAAATGGGTTAAGCCCAATAGATTCTTTTTACAAGTTTTTATCCTATTTAGTCCATTTATTAGTCCAATATGTTTATTTAGCTTGTTAATGTCCGTATGCCCTATAGTTCGGGTTTTATCGGTTTTTACTTGTTATACATGTCTATATATCAGTATATAAGTTTTATAAAGTTTTCATTAGACGGGTCCAACCATCTAAGTTTTATTTAACAAAAACGTTAATTTTACGGCAATAGCCGAAAAAGTAGTAAAAATCATGTTTATAGTTTTGTAACTTATAAAACTTAACAAGTTTCCATTTTTATCATTTATACACTTATTACACCTTTTATACATTTATATAAATAAGTTTTATAAGTTAGTGGGTTTTTATTTACATTTTATATATTAAAATGTGAGTGCTTATATAATAGTATTATTCTTTAATTTCCAAAAATCTGATTTTTAACTTCATCTTCACCAAAAATGTCATATCTTGAGTTCTACATGGAGATAGAAGCTCAAATTTTTATCACATAAACTACATGATATTTTCTACATTTAACTCTTCTATAGCTACTGTTGAATCATCCTTTAAGTATTTTCTAAAAATCGTCCAAAACAGTAACTTCAGATTTATACCCTAAACTTGTTTTGATCATATCTCACTCATTATTTTGATTCCATTGCATGGCCAACTCTCACATGTGTACAAGACCCATAGCTTACTGTAAATCCATTTTACTTCATCATTTTATCAGTTCACCACTTGGTCCTTTACTGTTTTATACAGCCATGCAAATTAATCAAGATTTTAACCTTGTTTCTTATAGTTTTTCACCTTTTTATCCATGATTATCAACAACAAATCCCCACATAACATTTTTATCATCATATAATCATCATAAATATATACAATAGGAAATAAAATACATGTTTACATAATAAAAATAATAAGAAGATGAAGAGGACAATCTTTATACCACCATCTTGATGTAGGTTATGAGGTTGACATGGTTTTTGATGGAGAAACTTGTAGACAACCATGACCATCTTCAAGACCACCATGCTCCATGAAAACCTTGTGGAAAATCAGCCCTCCTACTCCATGAAAACTCCTCCTTGGATGTTAAAAGCACCACCAATCTTCATCTTTTTGAATGGAGATTAACATATGTTAATCATAACATATGTTTTGTGGTTAAATTTGGATCAATTGGGGTGTTTTGTTAAGAAAATGGGACGGCACAATTTAGAGAGAGAGAGGAGAGTTTCAAGTGGTTTTGCATGAGTGGGAAGTGAATGTGTGTGTAGCTAGTAGTTTTGATAAGTTAGTGGTATAAGGTTAGCTTCAAATGGAAGCTAAATTGACAAGTGTGAGGCTTGTTAGCTACACTTGACACATAAGTGTCTTGTGTAGCTTGTTAAGGCCGGTTTTGATGTGGGGTGGGACAAGTGTCCCACTTGTCTCATCCCATTTATTTACGGGTACTCCTCGATTCTAGTTTCCTCGATTTGCGTGCCCTCGGGTCGTTTTACGAAAAACGTTTTTATAAATTATGAATCACCGTCACAAAACGAATCTAATAAAAATTGTTTCATCAAAAACGGAGTTCGAAAACGTAAATACGTAATCCTAAGGTTTCCGGTTTAGTCGTAAAGGTCGTTAAAATAAAATCGTAAGTCCTAATCTCTTCTCGTAAATTTGTGAGTTTATGAACCAACACAAATTTAAAACTTCAAGATAATATTTTCAGATAAATTTATTTTCTGAAATGTCGGACTGTCACCAAAGACGGTGTATGTAAGCGTAAGCACGTAACGTTGAATCCTCCGGTTTAGACGTAGTCGATGCTACTCCAAGACGTAAATCCAAATTTCTTCCCAAAAATATGTGAGTTCATATTGTAAATTGTTTTTAAATAATATTGAGAATAAAATATCAATCGTAACTTGACGGATTGTCACATCTCTACTCCCAGGAAGTTGCAAGGAATCAAGAAGCGACCCGGATCACCAAGTTTGGTGGGCAATTTCCTTAAGAGAATGGCGGAGCAATTCTCATTAAGTTGGGTCTGAGCAATGTCAAGAAGCTTCTCCTTGTCACTAAGAAGATCTTTAAACATCTTCCCGTACTTAGGCATGTGAGCGAGAGCCTCGGCAAAGGAGATGTTAAAATTCAATTGTTTAAACATTTTTAGAAAGTTTGAAACTTGAATATCATCCTTGCTCTTTTGCTTCTCTTTCCTCAACCTTGAAGGATAAGGTATATTGGATGAAGAAGAAGGCTTTAGGGGAGTAGGATCACTCACAACCGCGGGTGGTGGGGAAATGGGGGTAGAAGGCAAAGGAGGTGGGGAAAGTTGCTCTTTTTCCTTGTTCACAATCACGGGTGGAGGTGTAGGAAGCTCGGGTTCCGTATAACCTTTTCCACTACGAGTGGTGATTGCTTTCATCTCCCCTCTTGGATTCGCAATGGTGTTACTCGGAAGAGTACCCGAAGAAGAGGGTTGATTACCTTGGAAGAGCGAACCGATCATATCACGTATGTTAAGCGCTTGAGTGCTGAAAGAATCTCTCATGTCTACACGGATCTCATTGCTTTGTTTTGCCATGTCATTCCTTAGCTCGGCTCGAATATCGTTCCCTTGTTTCTCCATTTCGCCCTTCAAGTTGACGAATTGACTCTGAAGATTCGTCACCATCTCTCGATTAGTCTTCATGAACGTCTCGACGTCTGGATTCAATGCCATCGGTTGATTGAGAGGTGGAGCTTGGTAAGCTTGAGAATTTCCTTGAGTTGGGTATGAGTTTCTTTGGGATTGATATTGATTGGTAACACGAGTTTGGGATTGGTTGTTTCGGTTATAGCTTTGTTGTTGGTTTTGGTTTGGAGGAGGGAAACCGGCTGGAGCAAGATAGTTGTTTGAACGATAACTTAGCAAGCTACGATCTCCTTGAGGACGAGCTTGATAGCCTCCCGTGGGATAAGTACCGTATGCCGCGTTAACGTTTTCAGAAAAATTGACTTGGGTAGAAGGACAATCATTGTAAGAATGAGGACCACCACATGTGTCACAAGAAATTGAAACGGCTTTAGCTTGTTGAAAGTGGTTTGTGGCCATGGTCATGAAATCCTTGTGCATACCCGCGATTTGTCGGGTAAGTTCGGTTATCTCGGGATTGGAGGTAGTAGAAGAAACATTGACTCTGGTGTTAGATCTTGAGGATGCGGATGAATCCCAATTCTTGTGGTGAGTAGTCATGTTTTCAATCAACTCTCGACACTCCTCCGGTCTCCTTTTCATAAAAGTACCACCGGCGGCAGCATTGATCTTGTCACGATCACGAAAAGTGAGACCATTGTAGAAAGTGTCAATGAGAGTGACGGGGAGCATGTTATGGTATGGACAACGGTCGATCAAGTCATTGTATCGTTCCCAAGCATCAAAGAGCGATTCGTCATTGTCTTGCATGAATCCACTAATTTGGTTACGAAGGCTGGTGACCATGGATGGTGGGAAGTAGCGCGACAAAAAGCGTTGAGTCATGTCATTCCATGTATGAATAGAATTCTTTAGGAGACGGTCAAACCATTTTTCGGCATGGTGATAAAGCGAGTGGGGAAAGAGTTGAAGGCGAAGGTCATCCATAGAAACACCGGGTGACTTCATGCTGTGGGTGATGGTATTAAATTTGTCGAGGTGTTCGTTGGCATCATCATCCGGAATTCCGCGAAATGGGTTAGTTTGCACTTGTTGGATCATGTGATGCTTCGACGAAAACTCCTGAGCCGCGTCTGTTCATGGTGGGTTGACACAATTCCTCCATTGTTCGTAAATCAGGTAGGGGGACATTGTTGTTGTTGTTGTTATTGTTATTCAAATTGGGTAGAGGTGGGTTATTATTGTTGTTATTAACACCAGCCATATCTAAATCTTCACGAGTCTCGGGCTCAGAATAGTTTGAAGATCTAGTACGCATACACCTGCAGAAGAAAAATACACAGAGAGAATATCTATATATTCTTTTTGGTGCAAATCTTTGGAAAAGAATTGCTTTTTCTGATTTTTTATTTTTTTTGTATTTTTGAAAAATTTTATATTTTTTAGGGTTTTTGAAAATTTTTGAAGCAAGGAAAATAGCGTTCAAAGAACGGATCCCAAAATTCAATGCGTCTCTCACTAGAAACCGTTAATCTTAACGAAAAGAGCCGGCAGCGGCGCCATTTAATACACGGTTTTACACCACGTATCAAAATTCGTAATGGGAAGATGGGAACACGGTATCACGGTTCGTCAAAAGTCATGAAGGTGCTCTTTGAAGCTTGAATCCATGCACAAGATAAGAAACAAGACAACAAACACATACGGGGCTCCCCCTACACTTATTATGAAAGCGGTAAAGGATAGATCACGGGTTGCCTCCCGAGAAGCGATTGTTTTTGTTCACCGAGTCACGAGCCTGACTCGACCCAATTTAGTTCATGGGGAACATGGTGAGGGATGGAATCATCTCTTGAGAGATGTCCTCACCAAAGTACAGCTTCAAACGCTGGCCATTCACCTTGAAATTGGGCCCATTTGGCTGAGAAAGCTCAATGGTCCCATATGGAAAGACTTTGGCGACGGTGATGGACCAGACCAGCGGCTCTTCAACTTGCCAGAGAAGATCTTCAACCGAGAGTTAAAGAGTAGAACTTGATCACGTACGTGGAACTCTCGGTTCTTAATCCTTGCGTCATGAATGATCTTGGTCTTCTCCTTGTAGATCAGTGAGTTCTCGTAAGCTTCATTCCTCAGTTCGTTGAGCTCGTTGAGTTGAATCTTGCGATGATCATCGGCTTTGTTGATGTCGAAGTTAGCCCACTTCAAGGCCCAGTGGGCCTTATGTTCCAGCTCGATGGGGAGGTGGCATGATTTCTCGTACACAAGACGATAAGGTGTGCAACTGATCGGGGTCTTATAAGCTGTACGGAAAGCCCACAAAGCATCATCTAACTTATCGGCCCACGCGGCATGATGCTCTCCCACAGTACGCTCCAAAATTCGCTTCAATCCACGGTTGGAAATCTCGGCTTGCCCATTGGTTTGGGGATGATAGGCGGTGGAAAGACGATGAGTAACACCGTACTTAGCCATGACTCTCGCAAATTGATCATTGCAAAAATGAGTCCCGCGGTCACTGATTATAGCACAAGGAACGCCGAATCGAGCGAAAAGCTGCTTCAAAAAGTTCACAACCACCCTCGCATCGTTCGTAGGGAGAGCTTTAGCTTCAACCCATTTAGAAACGTAGTCAACGACTACGAGGATGTACTTGTTCCCTTTGGATGATGGAAATGGCCCAATAGAGTCGATGCCCCATACGTCAAAGATTTCACATTCTTGTATGAAATTTTGAGGCATCTCATCTTTATGTGTGATCTTTCCTTGGCGTTGGTAAGCATCACAATGCTTAACCATTTCGTGAGCGTCACGATAAATGGTGGGCCAATAGAATCCAGAGTCAAACACTTTCTTAGCGGTGTAGTTGGGACCAAAGTGACCACCGGTGGGTCCTTTATGGCAAGCATCAAGGATTTGCAAAGCTGCCGGTCCATCAACAAAGCGACGAATGATCAGATCAGCACATTGTTTGAATATAAAAGGGTCATCCCAAAAGTAAGTCTTAACATCATTCAAGAACTTCTTCTTTTGTTGGGATGTTAACCCTTTGATGAGAACACCACCCGCTAAGTAGTTTGCAATGTCGGCAAACCACGGGGTGTCATCAAGATTGAGATTTATAGACATTAAGATCTCAAGGGGGAAAGAGTCATTGATCTCTTTGTTTGGATGATCCCCTTGATATGGATCCTCAAGTCTACTCAGATGATCTGCGGCTAGGTTTTCGGCACCCTTCTTGTCACGAATTTCAATGTTGAATTCTTGAAGGAGTAAAACCCAGCGTAGAAGTCTTGGCTTAGAGTCGTGTTCATTCATCAAGTACTTCAATGCGGAATGGTCCGTGTATACGATGGTGGTGGATAAAACAAGATAGGGGCGAAATTTTTCAAAAGCATACACAACAGCTAAAAGCTCTTTTTCGGTTGTCGTATAACGCAATTGATCCACCGTCGTTGTTTTGCTAGCATAGTGGATTGGTTGGAAGTGTTTATTCACTCTTTGACCCAAAACCGCACCAATAGCAAAGTCTCTAGCATCGCACATCAATTCAAAGGGTAGCTCCCAATTAGGGGTAACCAAGACCGGTGCCTTAGTTAGCTTATCCTTAAGAAGATTGAAGGCTTCGATACACTCTTTAGAAAAGATAAAAGGAGTATCTTTTTCCAAGAGGTGGGTCATCGGGCGAGCGACTTTAGAGAAATCCTGAATGAATCGACGATAGAAGCCCGCATGACCCAGAAAACTTCTCACACCCTTCACGGTTGAAGGTGGAGGTAATTTGGCTATGACATCAACTTTAGCACGGTCGACTTCAAGACCGGCTTTAGAGTCTTTGTGTCCTAGCACAATGCCTACTTTTACCATAAAATGGCATTTTTCCCAATTCAGAACAAGGCGAGTGTCTTCGCACCGCTTAAGCATACGTTCCAAATTGGCAAGGCAAGAAGAGAAGGAATCCCCAAAGACCGAGAAATCATCCATGAAGACTTCCATGGTTTGCTCAACCATGTCATGGAAGATAGCTAACATGCACCTTTGGAAAGTCTCGGGGGCATTGCATAAGCCAAAAGGCATTCTTTTGTAAGCAAATGTGCCATAGGGACAAGTGAATGTTGTCTTCTCTTGATCTTGGGGATCGATGGGTATTTGGAAATAACCCGAGAAACCATCAAGAAAGCAGTAATATTCATTACCCACTAAACGTTCAAGCATTTGGTCCATAAAAGGAAGAGGGAAATGATCTTTTCTCGTGGCATCATTGAGTTTGCGGTAGTCTATACAAACTCTCCACCCAGTAACGAGACGGGTAGGAATCAACTCGTTGTTTTGATTAGGCACAACGGTGATTCCGCCTTTGTTAGGCACACAATGGACTGGACTAACCCATGGTGAATCCGAAATAGGGTAAATCATACCCGCATCAAGAAGTTTAATAACCTTCGTTGGCTTTGAATTGTGGGTTTAAAGTCGTCCTCCATGAGAATTTTATGTGTGCAAAAGTGAGGATCAATTCCACGAATGTCGGAGATTTTCCAAGCGATAGCTCTTTTATGTTTCTTCAACACGGCGATAAGTCGGGATTTTTCTTCTTCTTTCAGGTCCTTTGCGATGATGACCGGTAACTTCTGGTTGTCTTAGAGGAAAACGTACTCAAGATGAGGAGGTAGGTCCTTAAACTCAAGAGTAGGAGGATCCTCAATAGATGGTGAAACTAACGATGGATCATCATTAGTCACCTCTTTAGGAGAAGGAGGAGAAAACGGGTCTTCATTGAGAAGTCTCTCAATAGTACGAATGTCTTCATCCCAATCAGTGGAAGAATCATCATACTTAATATCGAGAGGACCCAAGCTAGCTTCGAAATCATCCAAGTCACTTTCTCCAAAAGGAGTCAATGACGGAGCAATTGAGGCAACGGTATCAACATTTGGTAGAGAAGAGGGAGTACTTTTGCAAGCATCATGAAAATGTTCTTCACAAGCCTCATCGAGAACATCAATAGAATTAACACTCTCATATGAATAAGGTTGCTTAGAAATCTTACCCATGTTAAAGACAATTTTATCGTCACCAACTCTCATGATTATTTCGCCCGCAGATATATCAATGATAGTGCGACCGGTCCTCAAGAAGGGACGTCCAACGATTAATGGAACACGAGGATCCATCTCGTAGTCAACGACAACAAAATCCGTCGGGAAGGTGAATTTGTCAACGCCAACGAAAACGTCTTCGGCTATCCCCACTGGATAAGCAACCGTACGGTTAGCTAATTCCAAGGTCATTTTGGTGGGGACTAGCTCGGGAGAGATAATTTCTTCCAAACACTTAAAGGCATTAAGTTTATACTAGCACCTAGATCGGCTAGGGTCATGCAATTCTCTACTCCCGGGAAGTTGCAAGGAATCAAGAAGCGACCCGGATCACCATGTTTGGTGGGCAATTTTCTTAAGAGAACGGCGGAGCAATTCTCATTAAGTTGGGTCTGAGCAATGTCAAGAAGCTTCTCCTTGTCACTAAGAAGATCTTTAAACATCTTCGCGTACTTAGGCATGTGAGCGAGAGCCTCGGCAAAGGAGATGTTAAAATTCAATTGTTTAAACATTTTTAGAAAGTTTGAAACTTGAATATCATCCTTGCTCTTTTGCTTCTCTTTCCTCAACCTTGAAGGATAAGGTATATTGGATGAAGAAGAAGGCTTTAGGGGAGTAGAATCACTCACAACCGCGGGTGGTGGGGAAATGCGGGTAGAAGGCAAAGGAGGTGGGGAAAGTTGCTCTTTTTCCTTGTTCACAATCACGGGTGGAGGTGTAGGAAGCTCGGGTTCCGTATAACCTTTTCCACTACGAGTGGTGATTGCTTTCATTTCCCCTCATGGATTCGTAACGGTGTTACTCGGAAGAGTACCCGAAGAAAAGGGTTGATTACCTTGGAAGAGAGAACCGATCATATCATGTATGTTAAGCGCTTGAGTGCTGAAAGAATCTCTCATGTCTGCACGGATCTCATTGCTTTGTTTTGTCATGTCATTCCTTACCTCGGCTCGAATATCGTTCCCTTGTTTCGCCATTTCGCCCTTCAAGTTGACGAATTGACTCTGAAGATTCGTCACCATCTCTCGATTAGTCTTCATGAACGTCTCGATGTCTGGATTCAATGCCATCGGTTGATTGAGAGGTGGAGCTTGGAAAGCTTGAGAATTTCCTTGAGTTGGGTATGGGTTTCTTTGGGATTGATATTGATTGGTAGCACGAGTTTAGGATTGGTTGTTTCGGTTATAGCTTTGTTTTTTGTTTTGGTTTGGAGAAGGGAAACCGGGTGGAGCAAGATAGTTGTTTGAATGATAACTTAGCTAGCTACGGTCTCCTTGAGGACGAGCTTGATAGCCTCCCGTGGGATAAGTACCGTATGTCGCGTTAACGTTTTCAGAAAAATTGCCTTGGGTAGAAGGACAATCATTTTAAGAATGAGGACCACCACATGTGTCACAAGAAATAGAAACGGCTTTAGCTTGTTGAAAGTGGTTTGTGGCCATGGTCATGAAATCCTTGTGCATACCCGCGATTTGTCGGGTAAGTTCGGTTATCTCGGGATTGGAGGTAGTAGAAGAAACATTGACTCTGGTGTTACATCTTGAGGATGCGGATGAATCCTAATTCTTGTGGTGAGTAGTCATGTTTTCAATCAACTCTCGACACTCCTCTGGTCCGCTTTTCATAAAAGTACCACCGGCGGCAGCATTGATCGTGTCACGATCACGAAAAGTGAGACCGTTGTAGAAAGTGTCAATGAGAGTGACGGGGAGCATGTTATGGTTTGGAAAACGGTCGATCAAGTCATTGTATCGTTCCCAAGCATCAAAGAGCGATTCGTCATTGTCTTGCATGAATCGACTAATTTGGTTACGAAGGCTGGTGACCATGGATGGTGGGAAGTAGCGCGACAAAAAGTGTTGAGTCATGTCATTCCAAGTATGAATAGAATTCTTTAGGAGACGGTCAAACCATTTTTCGGCATGGTGAGAAAGCGAGTGGGGAAAGAGTTGAAGGCGAAGGTCATCCATAGAAACACCGGGTGACTTCATGCTTTGGGTGATGGTAATAAATTTGTCGAGGTGTTTGTTGGCATCATCATCTGGAATCCGCGAAATGGGTTAGTTTTCACTTGTTGGATCATGTGATGCTTCAACGAAAACTCCTGAGCCGTGATGTGCATCGGCGCAATCGGGCCTCCGCGTCCGTTCATGGTGGGTTGACACAATTCCTCCATTGTTCGTAAATCAGGTAGGGGGACATTGTTGTTGTTGTTGTTATTGTTATTCAAATTGGGTAGAGGTGGGTTATTATTGTTGTTATTAACACCAGCCATATCTAAATATTCACGAGTCTCGGGCTCAGAATAGTTTGAAGATCTAGTACGCATACACCTGCAAAAGAAAAATACACAGATAGAATATCTATATAATCTTTTTGGTGCAAATCTTTGGAAAATAATTGCTTTTTCTGATTTTTTAATGTTTTTGTATTTTTGAAGAATTTTATATTTTTTAGGGTTTTTGAAAATTTTTGATGCAAGGAAAATAACGTTCAAAGAACGGATCCCAAAATTCAATGCGTCTCTCACTAGAAACCGTTAATCTTAACGAAAAGAGCCAGCAGTGACGCCATTTAATACACGGTTTTACACCACGTATCAAAATTCGTAATCCCAAGTCATTTCGAATTGATTACCGGGTAAAAGTGCGACTCAATTGTCTTTTGGTGAACAAGAGGATGGTTTGGTTGATTATCTAATTTAAACTAATAGCAAATAAATGTAAGTGTCGTTGAGTTAAGTAGAAGTTTAAAGATTAAACTAAAAATAACGAATTGAAAATAAATCCTCGAAAAACTTAAAGACAAGATTAGAAAAATACTTGAACACTTAATAAAACTAACACTTGAAAACTTTGCAAAAACAAGAATTTAAACCATTGGAAAACAAACAATTACTGCCAAATCGGAATATATGGAATGCATTAATCAGAATGTGTAATCGGAAAAACACTGATCGGAATGTGCAATAAATGAGGCTGATCGAAATATTGGAAACAAATCAAATCGGAATATCACTAATCCCTTCGTCGGAATGTAGACGAAGACAACCAATCGGAATGTGTTAAAGTTTCCCCAATCGGAATACCACAAAATTACCACAATCGGAATATCACTAATTCACCCGTCGGAATAATAAACAAAGGATCCAGATCGGAATGTTCTTTAAGACTCCAATCGGAATGGGTAAAACCCTAATCCGATCAATACGATCGGAATGCAGAGGTTGCCAAATCGGAATATACTAAACCCTTTTCTGATTTAGTGATCGGAAAGAGGGTGCTGGTCAGAAAGCTACGATCGGAAAGGGGTTTAGACCCTTTCCGATTTATGTGGGATTCGAGATTAGGCTAGTAATAAGCTATAATAATAAGCTCACACCAAGACTAGAACGAATCAATAATAAAAAGAACTAAATGAGAACAAATAACAACTTATCCTAACTTAAAATAATCAACCTTTTGAATCAAGCTATAAAAAGATGAACTTTTTAAGAAAACTTTTAAAAAGTAAATAAGCTAAACATATAAATAAGCCAATAAGCACAAGAATCTTAAAGCTTATTTAGGAACAAAAAGATTAACTTTTTAAGCACAAAAACATTAAGATCAACACGGATTTAATGTAATTTGCACCAAAATCAATCTAAAAATCAAAGAAAGGTAGAAAGAGATGAAAGATTAAAAGCTTAACTAGAACTTGATTAATGAAATTAACAATACAAAAGGTTTAATCTTGAAATATTAAAAGAAAGAAAAGATGAAAACTTAGTAAGAGAAAGTTTAGAACTTTCTCTCTCTAAAACTAGAAAGAAAAGTGAAAAATGAAAACTTAAACTAAAAACTAACCACCCTCCTAATGTGTATTAGGAGGGTATTTATAGGAAAATGGAAGGAGTGCATGTGTTGCCACTTCTTACTTTCTTTCTTCACGTCTTCTCGACTCGATTTAATTCTTTGTCTTTTCTCGACGTCGTCTCGGGATTTGAACTTCTCTTGATAATATTCTTCTTTAATTTAGACTTGAGTTCTTCGACTTCATTAAACTTCCGTCTTTAGACTTTTTCTTCGATAAATCTTCAGAATAGGCCTTGGACTTCCGTTCTTTATGCATTCTTGATCTTTTGACTTCGTCTTTTCCCGTTTTCTTTGATAAAAGCCCATGAAAGCCCGTGTTTTCTTCCTTTTTCATCTTTTGGTCCTAAAACACAATAAAAACACAAACCACGCATAATTCCGACTTTTACGACATAAAATACACGTTTTGGTCTTGTTATTATTAGAAATAAGAGGTAAAAGGATACGTGTTTTCACACTTATTAAATCCCCTACAATTGACCATTGCAATGCCCTCATGCAATGCATTAATTTTAAAGCACGGTTTACATTCTCCATCATAAATAACCCACCTTGGCCTTTATTAAATGCTAATCATAAAAATATAGAAACAAGTAAAGAAATCAAACACTTACATTGGGTTTTGGCTGTCATGAACGTTTATCATCCTCAAGTTTCACGTTCCCCATACCAATCTTAAAAACGAAATCACTGTTATTATAAGTTAGCAAACCAACACGAATTCATGTGGACCAATTATTCACTTAGACTCCCTTATTCCTAGGTGTATATCTTATATTATATTTTTGTCTTGAATGATCATGAGGATGCATTGTTTGACTTATTTCGATTGTTATTTAGGCCGAAAATAAAGTGCACGATTTAATCAATAGTAAGCTAAAGGACAAAATCTTTTAAAACTGCTTCTCGGGACCTCATAAAGTTCATATCTTGGCATAACTCGCTTCACGATTTGAGACCTTTCTCGGACCGATATTTGGCAGCGACTTCATACTTCGAATCTTTGAGAGACGTTCTTGAAATTATGGTCTTCTCTTCATAATATGAATTTCTTCACTTGAAGTTTTGAGAGATTCTTCAAATTTGGACCACGACTTCTTCACTTTTCTCCAATCTTTATTTTGGACTTTGATATACAACGATCCGCCTCCTTTTAGGACTTGGATCTATTTATCCTCATACCTTGTTAGGGCCTTTTTGGATAGACTTCTCCATGATCTTTAGGGGAGTATTTTCTTTTCGTCGTGTGTCTTGATCCTTCATATTGATTTTCGATAAATGATTCTTCACATCACTTTTGGATCTTTAGCAACAAAATGTAGCCCTCATGCCTTGTTAGGGCCTTTTCGGACTCGCCAATCTTCGCATCCCGCTTCAATAAGTTATTCCTTGGCTATGAACTCTAATCCGTACCGAGAAACTTTTAAACGATCTTGGGCTAGAAGCTAAGTAACCTTTTAAATCGTACAACCTTATTTATTGCAGATAAGTTTATTAACAAGTGAAGGGAGAATAGGCTTATTATTAACTCACATAAATTCACGAAAGAATACCAAACTTATAATTGACTCTATCATCTCTCGTCCTCCACAGTTTAAAATCTCAAGGAATGAGACTCGTGGATGCTTAGCATATTAAATCAAAGTTTTGGGTTTTCGAGTCATCTATAGGATCTTGCAAATTCTTAGACTTTTCCAAGTTTAGAAATCGCATTTTAAAGTTACCTTGATAAACAACTCTCTAGGATCAATTATAGGAACTTGCGAAAAGTTCTTGTTCTTAACCCGTGAGAGTTAAGACTTTCGCGTTTTATAGCTCCCTATATAAAAGCCTAGCAAAACTTGACTTAAACACGTTAAGGATACTAGCTAGAGTAAACTTAGATAAGTAAACTCGGGTTGAGTCAAAATATTCATGACTAAGAAAAATTTAAAACCACTTTATTTAAGCAAGGAAAGAAAATAACCATAATAAAGAAAAATACCACTATACAACTAGGCCAAAATAGATTAAAAATTTTGAAAAATGTCGAAAAATCAAATTTTCTGGTTAAAATGAGGGTAAATTCATGGAAAAGACCACTTACTTCGATAGAAGTCCCCCCTACACTTGAGATAAACATTATCCTCAATGTTTAAGCATGTGGGAGTAAACTCCCCTACACTTAGGACATTGTGCACTTTGTTTAAATCTTGCTAAGGAGAGGACAACTAAAGTGAATTCAATGTGAACATATAAAATATGAAATATTGAATCACAAGAGTTTGGGATAGAACCGGGAAGATGGGAACACGGTATCATGGATCGTCAAAAGTCATGAAGGTGCTCTTTGAAGCTTGAATCCCTGCACAAGATAAGAAACAAGACAACAAACACATACGGGGCTCCACCCTACACTTATTATGAAAGCAGTAAAGGATAGATCACGGGTTGCCTCCCGAGAAGCGCTTGTTTTTGTTCACCGAGTCACGAGCCTGACTCGACCCAATTTAGTTCAAGGGGAACGTGGTGAGGGATGGAATCATATCTTAAGAGATGTCCTCACCAAAGTACAGCTTCAAACGCTGGCCATTCACCTTGAAATTGGGCCCATTTGGCTGAGAAAGCTCAATGGTCCCATATGGAAAGACTTTGGCGACGGTGAATGGACCAGACCAGCGGCTCTTCAACTTGCCAGAGAAGATCTTTAACCGAGAGTTAAAGAGTAGAACTTGATCACCAACATGGAACTCTCGGCTCTTAATCCTTGCGTCATGAATGATCTTGGTCTTCTCCTTGTAGATCAGTGAGTTCTCTTAAGCTTCATTCCTCAGTTCGTTGAGCTCGTTGAGTTGAATCTTGTGATGATCACCGGCTTTGTTGATGTCAAAGTTTAGCCCACTTCAAGGCCCAGTGCGCCTTATGTTCCAGCTCGATGGGGAGGTGGCATGCTTTCCCGTACACAAGACGATAAGGTGTGCAACCGATCGGGGTCTTATAAGCTGTACGGAAAGCCCACAGAGCATAATCTAACTTATCGGCCCACGCGGCACGATGCTCTCCCATAGTACGCTCCAAAATTTGCTTCAATCCACGGTTGGAAATCTCGGCTTGCCCATTGGTTTGGGGATGATAGGCGGTGGAAAGACGATGATTAACACCGTACTTAGCCATGACTCTCGCAAATTGATCATTGCAAAAATGAGTCCCGCGGTCACTAATTATAGCACGAGGAACGCCGAATCGAGCGAAAAGCTGCTTCAAAAAGTTCAGAACCACCCTCGCATCGTTCGTAGGGAGAGCTTTAGCTTCAACCCATTTAGAAACGTAGTCAACGGCTACGAGGATGTACTTGTTCCCTTTGGATGATGGAAATGGACCTATAAACTCGATGCCCCATACATCAAAGATTTCACATTCTTGTATGGAATTTTGAGGCATCTCATCTTTATGTGTGATCTTGCCTTGGTGTTGGCAAGCATCACAATGCTTAACCATTTCATGAGCGTCACGATAAATGGTGGGCCTATAGAATCCAGAGTCAAACACTTTCTTAGCGGTGTAGTTGGGACCAAAGTGACCACCGGTGGGTCCTTTATGGCAAGCAGCAAGGATTTGCAAAGCTGTCGGTCCATCCACACAGCGACGAATGATCAAATCAGCACATTGTTTGAATAGAAAAGGGTCATCCCAAAAGTAAGTCTTAACATCATTCAAGAACTTCTTCTTTTGTTGGGATGTTAACCCTTTGATGAGAACACCACCCGCTAAGTAGTTTGCAATGTTGGCAAACCACGGGGTGTCATCAAGATTGAGATTTATAGACATTAAGGTCTCAAGGGGGAAAGAGTCATTGATCTCTTTGTTCGGATGATCCCTTGATATGGATCCTCAAGTCTACTCAGATGATCCGCGGCTAGGTTTTCGGCACCTTTCTTGCCACGAATTTCAATGTTGAATTCTTGAAGGAGTAAAACCCAGCGGAGAAGTCTTGGATTAGAGTCGTGTTTATTCATCAAGTACTTCAACGGAGAAGTCTCATTGTTTTTGATCCACTTTGATTCATTGAAATCTAACAAAAGACCCATCTTGGAAATTTCATAATCTTCATATTGGTATAAATTTCTTCCACATGCATCCACTAAAATTTTGTTTTCAATTTTTGGTGAAGAACTTGATGTTTGATCCATTTTTATGTTTATATATGGTGTTAATAATATAATATTCATAGTGGGTTTTTGTTGCATATAAGATTTTTGATTGTTTAATTTTTGTGAGATCATATTTGAGGGTGTTATGAGTTAGTTAGATGTGTTAGTATGATATTAGGATCATATTTGGACTATAGGAATTGTTGGAATGGGTCGAAAAATTGTTTTGGTATGATTTTTAGATAGTCTATTTTAGGCAGTAACTTTAAGGCCATTTTTGAAATTTTTACTGTAGTAAACTTAGTAAACTAATAAGATAGGGTCGTATAGAATTTCGTTAGCTTCGATTTGAGCTAAATTAGAGCTTCTAACTCATTACGAGCGAAAAGTTATGCTACTTTTAGTATTTGTGTACCGGGAGACGGGTATCGGCACAATCCGAAAATTGTTGTCGATATTTGGAACGAATCTCGGGGACTATAAAATGAGTTTTAAAAATGTTCAAGGGCTGTTGTAAGTTGATAAACCTCAGGTCATGAGTCTATTTTCAAACCCGAGTGTCGGTTTTACAAACGGAAATGTTTAGATAAGTCAAAATGGTTTTACAAGTCAAAGGCGTAAAACTGTCCGGTTTTTGCAACACGAAGGTGTGTCGGGCAGAAGGTCTTAGAAGTAATATTTTTGAATGAAATTTAAACTGAGTCTTATTCATATTATGTGTGAGTTTGTCACCAAGTTTCGTCGAAATCGGACATGTCTAGATAGGTTAGATTGGTGTGTACATTTGGAGTGTATATGCTGAGTGGTATTTTGGACACGTAGTTCAATACTTGTATGGCGTGAGTTGAGTATTCACTATTGGACATGGTGACTTACTCGAGTGTTAAGTCATTATATAAATGACTTAGTTACTGGTCCGAGGGAATTAAAATGATGGTTTGACTTGTGTTGACTTGGCGTCTTAGGACGGGTCAATGTCGAGGGCGCAAGTGTTTAAAATGAATAAGTGTTGAGTAAAAGGGTATAGAAGTACACTTATTTTTTTGTTATTTTTCGGGATTTTCATGGTCATATGAAATGGAGTTTCATTTTATTTAAGTATTAAATATACTTGAGTCGTTTATTAACGAACGCACCTTAATTGGTAGGTTGCGGTCTTCGTGTTTAACGGGCATCACAAATCGTCGGCGATCGTCACGTCGCTACTATCGTACCAAGGTGAGTCTATAGCCTCGCTTTAACATGTTTACTTGTTTTGTAAAACCCACGAGGGGGATAACATGCTTGTTTTATAAAGATAAAAGGGGTACGACGAGAAGTTGTGGAAACCCTTATTATTAGAAAAGCATTTAATTATAAATGAAGGGTACAACGAGAAGTTGTGGTAAACCCTCCTTCTTTTAAAATTGAACACAAAGGACCCGATTGTATGCTTAGATGAAAGTTGTTATATAAGTTGTTTAGCCTTAAAAGACCCATGAATCGTGAATTGTTAATCGAAAGGAACGCTAATACTATGGATAGATCTATCGGGGTGACACCCAGTCCGGTCGTGACTAGCTATCGCGTGGTGTTGTGATGCACCAGTAATGAAACATCGGATGCAATTGTATAAGAGAAATATACGCACTTGGCTAGGTGTGTTGGGCTGAAATAATATATGTTAACGTTCAATTTCACGAGACTTATGAAATAACAACGATAATTATGTCTGATCCACATGATTGTCAACCACGGAAGGTTTATTCAGAATACTTGTGTTCATTTATTTAATTTAAACTCTATAGATTCACTCAACATTTTTGTTGACTTTATAGCATGTTTTATCTCAGGTCCATGAAGAAGGCACTCAGGGAAGGCGGTTTCATGCAGCTTGCTAAATTAAAATGTTTTGGCCCGCTTTACTAAACTATGTCCATTCTAAGAAACTTTTATTGTTTGGTTGGTCGTGTAAACTTAAAACTATTTGGGACCGTGTGTGAACTGTTTTATTTTTAAACAAATGAATGGATGTATATTTTGTTAAAACGACTCATTTTGAGGCGTTTTCTATGATATTGAGGTTGAACCATGATAGTAACACCAAATGACCCTTCCGCTGCTATGACCCGAAATTGGGGGTGTTACAGATTGGCATCAGAGCTCAAGTTATAGAGAACGAAAAGATTTTCCAAAAATATAATTTTGAAATCTTTTGACTATAACATCTACAAGCGAAACCTCCGAGTTGCCAATGGACGAGAATAAGAAAAGTATATATATATGTTATACATATTTAATTATTAATTATGCTTAAAGCATAATGAAATTACATTTACTTATAAATGTTAATTATTTGATTATTATAATACTAATACGTGATTTACAAACGACGATGATTGTCACAATAGAAATCCCTGTCTTTTGACTCATCCCTCGTGAATCTTCGTTCTTTGTCTAAATTCTATTCTTCATTCTATCATCCATTCTTGTTTCTTTTCATCTATCTATTCTTATTTTATGTTATTCATGTTTTGTTATCACAAGCGTTGAATGAATACTCATTTTGATGTGAATTGTGTAACAGGATCATGCCGCCAAAATAGTTGACTGAGACTCAGTTACGTGCTATAGTAGCTGATCAATTTCAGATATCTATGAATGCATTTATGGCAAACTTGAATAATGGAGCCGGTGGATCCGGTGGAGCTGGTGGATCTGGTGGAGCTGGCGATACTGGAGCTGGCGCTACTGGAACTGGTGCTACTGGAGCTGGCGCTACTGGAACTGGCGCTACTGGAGCTGGCGCTACTAGAGCTGGCGCTACTGGAGCTGGCGCTACTGGAGCTGGTAATACGGGAGCTGGCAATGCTGGTGCTGGAACTGGTGATGCTGATAGGCCAGTGATTCCTGAAAACAAGAAGTGCAATTATACCTCGTTCATGAAATGAAAACCTCCAACTTTTAAGGGTACTGAAGGCGCTGTTGGGTTAATGCAATGGTTTGAGAAATTAGAATCCGTGTTTCGATTTAGTGGAAGTGAGGAAGGAGATAAAGTGATGTTTGACTCTGCTACTCCTCAAGGGCGAGCATTAACTTGGTGGAATGGAAGAATGGCATCATTGGGTATGGATGCTGCTTATGCTACACCTTGGGTTGAGGTAAGAAGGTGGATGACTGAGGAATTCTGTCCAAGGAGTGTTATTCAGAGGTTAGAACAGGAACTATATCAGCTGAGACTGAAGGGTACTGACATCGATGGATACACCAACAGATTCCATGAGCTTGCTCTACTTTATCCAAACAAAGTTAACCCAGAATACTTGAAGGTAGAGCAGTATATTCGAGGCTTACCTACCAACATCCGTGGGGATGTGACCTCATCTAAACCTGCCAATATTGATGAAGCTATTCGTATGGCCTACCAACTAATGGGTCAAATCATCCAAGACAAGGCTGATGGTGTTTCTGAAGGCAACAAAAGAAGAGCTGAAAATGACAGTGATGATCGTGGTGATAACCGTCAATCTCACAACAGAAATCAAAACCGAAGGAGAGGCAACGCTAATGCGATGACTGAAGCTGCAACTGCTAATAAGGGAACCAGATGTCAACGCTGCAAGAAGTCTCATACTGGTGAATGTGCTAAGTGCGGAAAGTGCAACAAGTTAGGTCACAAGACTGAAGACTGTTGGGGACCAGGAAAGAAGGGAGTGATGTGTTATAACTGCCAAGGTAAAGGTCACATGAGGAACCAATGCCCTCAACCTCCAAAGAATGCACGTGGTGGAGATAACCAAGGAAAAGCTTATCAGTTGGGAGAAGCCGAAGCGAAGCAAAACCCAAAAGTTGTCACTGGTACGTTTTTACTGAACAACCGTTATGCTACAGCTTTATTTGATTCTGGTGCGGACAAAAGCTTTGTGTCTACAAGTTTTAGTACCTTAATTGATATCAAACCGGTCGAATTAGACGCAAGTTATGAGGTAGAACTAGCTGATGGTAAATTAGTGAGTACCAATCGTGCGCTCCTAGGATGTTCTCTTAATCTTCTGAACCGTATTTTTAAAATAGACTTGATGATTGTCGAATTGGGAAGTTTTGATGTTATTATCGGAATGGATTGGTTATCCAAGTATAACGCGTCTATCTTGTGTGGAGAAAAGAAAGTTAGGATTCCCTTAGATGACAAGACCATGGTTATCGAAGGTGATCAAAGTAATTCACGACTGAAAATCGTTTCGTGCATTAAGGCTCGTAAGTATATCGAAAGAGGGTGTGAGTTATTCCTAGCTAAAGTAGTGGAGAAAGAATCGAAGGAGAAACGTGCTGAAGATGTACCTGTTATCCGTGACTTTCCTGAAGTATTTCCGGAAGATTTGCCTGGACTTCCTCCCCCAAGGCAAGTGGAATTCTAAATTGATCTAATTCCTGGTGCCGCACCCGTGGCTCGTGCGCCATATCGTTTAGCCCCATCCGAGCTAAAGGAGTTATCTGTGCAATTGCAAGAGCTATCTGATAAGGGTTTTATACGACCGAGTTCGTCACCTTGGGGAGCTCCTGTCTTATTCGTTAAGAAGAAAGATGGTTCGTTTCGTATGTGTATTGATTACCAAGAGCTGAATAAGCTAACGATCAAGAATCGTTATCCGCTTCCAAGAATTGATGATTTATTCGATCAACTTCAAGGTTCTCGTGTTTTCTCCAAGATTGATCTTCGTTCTGGTTACCATCAACTTCGCATACGTGAGGAAGATATTCCTATTACGGCATTTAGAACTCGTTATGGTCATTATGAGTTTCTGGTTATGCCTTTTGGTTTGACTAATGCACCTGCTGTATTCATGGATTTAATGAATCGCATTTGTAAGCCGTATCTTGATAAATTCGTGATCGTTTTCATAGATGATATTCTAATCTACTCCAAGAGCAATGAAGAGCATGCCGAACACTTAAGGATTATCTTGAACTAGTTGAAGAACGAAAAGTTATACGCTAAGTTCTCAAAGTGTGATTTTTGGCTTAATTCTGTACAGTTTCTCGGACACGTGATCGATAAAAGTGGAGTACATGTTGATCCTGCAAAGATCGAAGCCATCAAGAATTGGAGTGCTCCGACTACTCCAACTGAAGTGCGACAATTTCTAGGTTTGGCTGGTTATTACCGAAGGTTTATTGAAGGATTCTCTTTGATATCGAAACCATTAATGAAGCTGACTCAGAAGAATAAACCATATGTGTGGGGCGATGATGAAGAAGAAGCTTTCCAAACCCTGAAGATGAAACTTTGTAGTGCGCCGATTTTATCGTTACCTGAAGGAAGTGAAGATTTTGTTGTTTATTGCGATGCATCTCTCAGAGGATATGGTGCTGTTCTCATGCAACGCGAAAAGGTGATCGCATATGCCTCTAGACAATTAAGGAAGAATGAGGAGAACTACACTACCCATGACTTGGAATTGGGCGCTGTGGTTTTTACTCTGCGACTTTGGAGACATTACCTGTATGGTACGAAGTGTACAATATTCACTGATCATAAAAGCCTACAATACATATTGGATCAAAAGGAGCTGAATATGAGGCAACGTCGATGGGTTGAACTCTTGAGTGATTACGACTGCGAAATTCATTTTCATCTGGGAAAGGCGAACGTGGTAGCTGACGCGTTAAGTCGAAAAGAAAGGGAGAAACCGATTCGAGTGCGTGCTTTGGTGGTGACAGTTCATAATAACTTACCTGAGCAGATTCGAAACGCACAAGTCGAAGCATGCAAGAAGGAAAATATTGTTGCCAAAAGATTTAGAGGAGACGGTGAAACATTTGAGACGCGAGTCGATGGTATCAAATGTTTGAGAGGTCGAATCTGGTTACCATTATATGGTGGACTGAGAGACTTAATTATGTTAGAATCTCATAAGTCCAAGTATTCTATTCATCCTGGATCGGATAAAATGTACCAAGACTTGAAAAAGTTATACTGGTGGCCGAATATGAAAGCTGATATTGCAACATACGTCGCGAAATGCTTAACATGTGCAAAAGTGAAAGCTGAATATCAGAAGCCGTCAGGATTACTTGTCCAACCTGAAATTCCAGTCTGGAAATGGGAGCGAATTACGATGGACTTCATCACAAAACTCCCAAGGACACCGTCTGGGTTCGATGCAATTTGGGTTATTGTCGATCGTTTAACTAAATCCGCTCATTTTATTCCAATCAACGAGAGGTTTGGTTTGGAGAAACTCGCCGATATTTATCTGAAGGAAATCGTGTGCAAGCATGGTGTTCCTATTTCAATCATTTCCGACAGAGATATTCGTTTTGCTTCTGGATTTTGGAGATCACTTCAAAAGTCATTAGGAACCAATTTGGATATGAGCACAGCCTATCATCCGCAAACTGATGGGCAAAGCGAAAGAAAAATTCAAACTTTGGAGGATATGCTACGTGCTTGCGTGATAGACTTTGGAAGTAGCTGGGATAAGCACTTACATTTGGACGAATTCTCGTACAATAACAGTTATCACGCGAGTATTAAAGCTGCACCTTTTGAAGCACTTTATGGGAGAAGATGGAGATCACCCGTTAGCTGGAGTGAGGTTGGTGATTCCCAACTCACTGGACCAGATTTGATTAGAGAGACGACGGATATGATTGTGCAAATCAAGAATAGGTTGTTGTCTGCTCGAAGCCGACAGAAGAGTTATGCGGATGTGAGAAGAAAACCATTGGAGTTTAACGTGGGAGATAAGGTTATGCTAAAGGTATCACCATGGAAAGGTGTTGTACGATTTGGAAAACGTGGGAAGTTAAGTCCTCGTTATATCAGACCATTCAAGATTACATCTAGAGTGGGACCCGTGGCATACCAACTGGAACTACCACAAGAACTGTATGGGATTCATAACACTTTTCACGTGTCGAATCTGTAGAAGTGTTTATCCGATGAAGAACTCATTATACCGTTAGACGAGGTTAAGGTTGATAAGAAGTTTCACTTTATTGAAGAACCGGTCAAGATCATGGATCGCGAGGTCAAGCAACTGAAGCAAAGCCGAATACCTATCGTCAAAGTTCGATGGAACTCTCGGAGAGGACCGGAGTTTACTTGGGAACAAGAAGACCAAATGTGGAAGAATTACCCTCATCTCTTTGATTTTAACAAGCGATCGGACAAGAACGCAAGTTGATCTTCGAGGGCGAAGATCCTATTTTGGTGGGGATGATGTGACAACCCGTCAATTTCAGGTCGTTATTTTAATCTCGACTATTACGTATTACGTGTTTACTTTAATGAGAATTTTAAATTATCGACTAACCGAGAAGGTTACGACTTGAAACTAGCGTAAGAATGTCGATTAGATGAAAACCGACAAGGAATATGTTAGGTATCGATATTATATTCTCAAATAATCATGAAAATGATTTTTATTATATTTAATCTTTATTTCTCGTATTTTACGTTTTAACGAATGACGATAACTATTAGTGATCGCGATACCGACGGATGCCCAAAAATTTACGTTTTATTATCGATTGTCTCGATATTGTATATTTTCGACGTTTTCGATTTAATTGCGTTTTAAGTCGTGTCGAAGCTTTGTTATTATATTTTGAAGCGTTTTAACTTTCGAAAAGTATTTTTACGAAACCCGAGCCCCGTAAATATTTTTAAAATTTACAATTTACATTTTCTACCTTGTAAACTATTTACTTGCATTGTTGGACCAAAACTATACCTATCTGGCAAAATTAGACCCTCCACTACCTAGTATAAAAGGATTTCTTTATTTAATTTAATCACACTAACTCATTTTAAAAACTAAAACACAAATCTCACTCTCTCTCTTGCTCTTGTGCCGTCCACCATCACAACAAAAACCCTCTCATTGTTTTTGATCCACTTTGATTCATTGAAATCTAACAAAAGACCCATCTTGGAAATTTCATAATCTTCATGTTGGTATAAATTTCTTCCACATGCATCCACTAAAATTTTATTTTCAATTTTTGGTGAAGAACTTGATGTTTGATCCATTTTTATGTTTATATATGGTGTTAATAATATAATATTCATAGTGAGTTTTTGTTGCATGTAAGATTTTTGATTGTTTAATTTTCTGAGATCAAATTTGAGGGTGTTATGAGTTAGTTAGATGTGTTAGTATGATATTAAGATCATATTAGGACTATAGGAATTGTTGGAATGGGTCAAAAAATTGTTTTGGTATGATTTTTAGATAGTCTATTTTAGGCAGTAACTTTAAGGCCATTTTTGAAATTGTTACTGTAGTAAACTTAGTAAACTAATAAGATAGGGTCGTAGATAATTTCGTTAGCTTCGATTTGAGCTAAAGTAGAGCTTCTAACTCATTACGAGCGAAACGTTATGCTACTTTTAGTATTTGTGTACCAGGAGACGGGTATCGGCACAATCCGAAAATTATTATCGATATTTGGAACGAATCTCGGGGACTATAAAATGAGTTTTAAAAATGTTCAAGGGCTGTTGTATGTTGATAAACCTCAGGTCATGAGTCTATTTTCAAACCCGAGTGTCGGTTTTGCAAACGGAAATGTTTAGATAAGTCAAAATGGTTTTACAAGTCAAAGGCGTAAAACTGTCCGGTTTTTGCAACACGAAGGTGTGTCGGGCAGAAGGTCTTAGAAGTAATATTTTTGAATTAAATTTAAACTGAGTCTTATTCATATTATGTGTGAGTTTGTCACCAAGTTTCGTCGAAATCGGACATGTCTAGATAGGTTAGATTGGTGTGTACATTTGGAGTGTATATGCTGAGTGGTATTTTGGACACGTAGTTCAATACTTGTATGGCGTGAGTTGAGTATTCACTATTGGACATGGTGACTTACTCGAGTGTTAAGTCATTATATAAATGACTTAGTTACTGGTCCGAGGGAAGTAAAATTATGGTTTGACTTGTGTTGACTTGGCGTCTTAGGACGGGTCAATGTCGAGGGCGCAAGTGTTTAAAATGAATAAGTGTTGAGTAAAAGGGAATAGAAGTACACTTATATTTTTGTTATTTTTCGGGATTTTCATGGTCATATGAAATTGAGTTTCATTTTATTTAAGTATTAAATATACTTGAGTCGTTTATTAACGAACGCGCCTTAATTGGTAGGTTGCGGTCTTCGTGTTTAACGGGCATCACAAATCGTCGGCGATCGTCACGTCGCTACTATCGTACCAAGGTGAGTCTATAGCCTCGCTTTAACATGTTTACTTGTTTTGTAAAACCCGCGAGGGGGATAACATGCTTGTTTTATAAAGATAAAAGGGGTACGACGAGAAGTTGTGGAAACCCTTATTATTAGAAAAGCATTTAATTATAAATGAAGGGTATAACGAGAAGTTGTGGTAAACCCTCCTTCTTTTAAAACTGAACACAAAGGACCCGATTGTATGCTTAGATGAAAGTTGTTATATAAGTTGTTTAGCCTTAAAAGACCCATGAATCGTGAATTGTTAATCGAAAGGAACGCTAATACTATGGATAGATCTATCGGGGTGACACCCAGTCCGGTCGCGACTAGCTATCGCGTGGTGTTGTGATGCACCAGTAATGAAACATCGGATGCAATTGTATAAGAGAAATATATGCACTTGGCTAGGTGTGTTGGGCTGAAATAATATATGTTAACGTTCAATTTCACGAGACTTATGAAATAACAACGATAATTATGTCTGATCCACATGATTGTCAACCACGGAAGGTTTATTCAGAATACTTGTGTTCATTTATTTAATTTAAACTCTATAGATTCACTCAACATTTTTGTTGACTTTATAGCATGTTTTATCTCAGGTCCATGAAGAAGGCACTCAGGGAAGGCGGTTTCATGCAGCTTGCTAAATTAAAATGTTTTGGCCCGCTTTACTAAACTATGTCCATTCTAAGAAACTTTTATTGTTTGGTTGGTCGTGTAAACTTAAAACTATTTGGGACCGTGTGTGAACTGTTTTATTTTTAAACAAATGAATGGATGTATATTTTGTTAAAACGACTCATTTTGAGGCGTTTTCTATGATATTGAGGTTGAACCATGATAGTAACACCCAATGACCCTTCCGCTGCTATGACCCGAAATTGGGGGTGTTACAGAATCTCTTAAGGTAATCATGAGGATCCTCATTCTTGTTACCATAGAAAGGTGATTGTGAAACCATAGTGATCATAGATGTGTGTAGCTCAAATGTGTTTGCGGGAAAGTCTGGAATCTTAATAGCACTAGCATATCCATGAATATTGGTTTGCATAGGTTCCAACAAAGAGCGATTATCAATAGCCATGGCTTCTTGTGGTGGAGGAGTCAAAGCACGATTCTCGTGATCGGCTTGATGGACGGTGGTAGTCTTACTCTTTCTCTTTTTCTTCCTTTTCGGAGGAAGAGGTTGTACACCAATCGGTATATGTGCACGCCCGCGAGTGAGCATGCAACTCAATACGAGGAATGAGAGAGAAGCTCTCGTGTGACTTTGAAGAGAAATGGATTATCCTCTTCGAGTTGCAATATTAAATATCCACAAGAAAATAACAATATACGTATGTACTACTTGGGTGCAAGACCCTCAATGAAGCCTTCCTTCTTAGAATACTTACAAGTGAACGGGGGGTTAGGTGGCGCGAAGCACTTAAGTACCTATTGACCCTTAGATGGCATTTTATAGCACATCGCCTTTCTATTCACTTAAATGTTCGTATTCTTCGAATTGTTACTTATTGAGAGTATTTATCTATTCTTTCTTTATTTTGTTTGATCGATACACGTGTCAAGGACAGGAACGCCCCTCAACACGGTGTATTGCCTCGGCAATACTTATGGAAGATATGTAGATTGGTTGTTCTTATACGTATACGTATTTACTTATAATAATATATGGAAAATATTTTTGTATTTATGAGTTTTTTTAAAGGAAATACTATATGTACATAAAAACCGAGAGAATCCAATAATATATATTTTTGGGTGCAATCTCTTAGGAAAAAGATTGCTTTTTGGATTTTTTAATTTTTTTGGTCAATTCTTTAGGAAAAGAATTATTTTGTTAATTTTTTAGTTTTTATAGATTTTTATATTTTTGATTTTTTATTTGTTTTTGATTTATGATACGTAAAAATAACGTTCACAAGGTGAACGGATCCCAAAAGCCAATGAAAACCGTCAATCGATAGTCTCTCGTAAAGTCAAAGAACCGGCAGCGGCGCCATTTGAAATTGTATATAATTCAGTTCGTTTTTCTCAGTTCTTGCTAATTGAAAGTCCAACCAATATCGGGTTTTTAACTGTTTTTGGTTGTAAATCTTTTTTGGATATTCTATTTGCTAATTCAACAAAGCTTTGCAAAAATGAAAAATATTACCTACTTATATGTAAAACATAGTGCATTTACCAAATTTTTATTCAAGTAATATTCAAAATGTAAAATTTGAAACTAAAAGGACTGAAAATGTAAATTCTAGGAAATATAAATTCTTGAAATGAAAATTCTATCAAGTTTACGGACTGAAAATGCAAATCAGTAAACTAAAAGGATCAAAAATGTAAAACTAGTAACAAACTAACCAAAATGTAACAAAGTAACAAACTTGCTAACTGGTTTTAAACAAACTTTAAACTACAAGGACTAACTTTTGAAAACCCTAAAAAGATGGAAGTTTAGCCATTTTTAGAAACTGTTTAATTCAACAAGGACCAAATTGCAATTTTAGAAACTTTTTAAGCAAAAACGGGTATTGAAGACAAATAAGCTCGTGTGAGCTTATTACTGAACCAAATTCAATGAAACCAATTGCAAAACACTCTAAATTCAAAATAAGAAAGACCTCTAACAGGATTCTGGCTGAAAGTGCAAAATAAGCTAATAAGCACTCTTCAATAAGCCCAAAATAAGCTCTAGAACAATCTAAACAAGAACAACTTGATTTTCTTGCCAAAACTGATTAAAGAACTCAAATGATGAACGGGAAATCAAGTTAGAACAAATTTCATCAAGTAATAAGCTGAGAATTTGATTTAAGCTAAATTTGGCTTATCGTTGACCAGGCGTTGACCAAGAATTTTGACAAAAAGCTGAAACTCTCAAATTTCAAGTAACACTATATTCTAAGTGGATTTGTGAAATAAAATGGCTTGGTTAATGAATAGAATCAAGAGATCTCAAAAATCAGTTTCAAGTTACAAAAACTTAGCTTAACTCAACTTTTCATGATTTTGCTTATTTCTCTTTACTGAATGAAAACTGTATAGAATGCTTTTGGAATCTGAAACTTTATGATATGAACTATAAATGAGAACAAGTTTGGCAAGATTTCATCAACAAACAAGTAAATGCCAAGCAAAAGAAAATGACAACTTTTACAAAGCAAAAATGAATAAAAATGACCCAAACCTTTTTATTGCCATTTGCTTGTTTGACTAGTTATTTGACTTGAAAATGACTTAAAACACTTATTAATGATCTAATGACTGAAATTGAACATCAATTTTCCAAAAACCAGTTCTTGAAATCTTAACAAATGCTAATACCAAACACTCCTTTATCTGAGATTAATGAGAACTTTCAAAGACTTTTTAAGAATTGATTTAGCTGAATGAAGAGCTTTTGACTACCAAACTTGAGAGTCAAAATGAGATAGTTCAAGACTACAAGCAAGCTATGAGAACAACTATTACTCAATTAAGGTGCAAAGACTGAAACTAACTGAAATAAGCTATGAACAGAACTTAATCCAAAATCTATAAGCAGTAAAACAAGATTAAACTACAAACAAGTACACAATCCAACAACCAGCCAAACTAAACAAATTTGATCAGGCAAACAACAAGATTACACTAGGAAATGTAGCATGCCATTGACTTATTAAATGGAACCAAAATCAGAACTTTTGAAACCTTTTGTAGGAACCATTGGGAAGAAGAGGAGTGCTGAACTCTCTTATCCTAGTGATAACCACCACCTTATCACTAGCTCAATCAATAAACTATCAACAACAGCTACTAATCACTAGAAATCATCATCAAGGCATGGAATCTTCATAAATGCTAAGCTTGAATTGAAATCACTCAAACAGCTAGAAATCTTCTTCAAAGTCAGTTATGATCCATGTATGATCATAACAAACTCAAAGCAGCAACACAATGATCAAATAGGAGCAAGGTATGAACAGTAGAATGAATATGAGATTTGGCGGGAAAAGGAGAATTCAAATTTTATTCATGGAAAGTTGTTACAAAGTTGTTGTAAAGCTGCTAACTAACTAACTAACTCAAGAGTTTGTCAGACTCTTGAGTAGTTAGACTAAAAAGGAAGAAAGATGAAAGGAAATTGAAAAGTGTGTGTTTTTACAATTTTTAACTACTTCTTACAAATGAGGACCTAACAGCTATTTATAGGCTTGAAGAAAGAGTTTGTTGGGGATGATGACGTGTTGAGACCAATCCCAGGTCTCCACGTGGCACAATTCTGCAAACTTGATCTTCAAAGTATGAACATGAATTGGGGGTTTCTTCTTGAATTGATTTTATGTTAATTGGTGATTACCATTGTGTTCGTCTCTCCAAAATAAGCACTTTTGATGTTTACAAATTTTCATGATATTCAGTCTATCTCAAAAACGATCCTGGGAAAATTTAAGTTGCTTGAAAGATACACGTGGCATGCTCTGAGTGGTCAAAACGAAGTCACACGGATTGAACTGTTAGGATTTTGTTATTTAATGTGTGGCGGCTGAGTAGGATTTAAATGCATGTGAGTTGGCAATCCGTGTGCACTTCATACTTGCTTCTTATTGGCCCACAACTCATTCACATGGATTAAGCTAATATAACTTTCCAACATTGGCAGATTTAGCCCTTGGACTTTGGCAGATTGCATTTAAAGCTTGTAACTTCATTTCTTTGGCACTTTTAGTCCTTCCAACTTCATCTTTGAGCAGAATTGGGCCTTTGACTTTGTTGACTTGATAGTTGACCAATTTTTACTTTGATCTTGACTTTGTTCAATATTTTCACTTTAGTCCTTCAACTTTGGCAATTTGTCAAGATAGGTCCTTGTACTTCAAAGTCTTGTCACTTTTGATCCTTCTTTGTCTTTTTCATCAATTTAAGCTTGATAATTCCGTGTTTGCATGAAAATGTATCCTTTTACCTACACAAGTGTACACAAACACAAACATACCACATAATACTGTTTTTGCAAGATAAATTAGTATTTTGCTTCATGTTTTAGGGTCATTTGTTGATAAAAGGATATGAGTTTAAGCTCATATCACACACACATACTAACCATTTAATAAAAATCAAACAACAACAATCTCTCCTCACCCCCTCCCTTTGCCGTCAACCTCCACCCCAAAGCCATCTTAGATCATCTATTTTTACTTTGATTCAACAAAATCTAATCAAACACCACTTCATAAAATTGAATGGTGATTCCAAAAATGTAAAAATTTTACACATGCAACTACTTTTCATATTTTTATGATTTTATGGTTGGGATGATTCTTGATCATCAAATATGTCATGATCTTGGCTAGATTATCATGTTCTGATGCTAAAAAATAAAGTTTTTGATTTTTGTTTTTTGTTTTTGATGCATGCAAGTGTTTTAGGAGTGTTTGATTGATGGTTTTGATACTAGAGTAATATTAGAGGTATGGAACATGGTGGATTTGAGTCAAAATAAGGTTTTCTATGATTTTCTAAGATGTATATTACATCAGCAAGTTTAGGACAGATTTTTGTGGGTTTAAGATTGGATATAGGCTGAGATTATTTGATTTTCTTGTAGAGTTTTCCGAGACACTCGTTTTGGTATAAGATAGAGCTTCAACTCATTACGGATCAAAAGTTATGCTATTTTAGTATTCGTGTACTGGGAGACGCAAGTCGGCACAATCCGAAATTATGGCTGATTTTAGGTCGACTCTCGGGTACTTTAGGCATAGTTAGATAAATTATACTACTGATTTTCGAAGTTCATACACCACATATGATGAGTCTAGTATTGAGTTCAAAAGGTGGAATTTCAAAATAGTACTCTTAAAGTGGTCTAATTGGTTTTATGAAACAAGTATACAATTTTGTCCCAAATTTGGAGTTGAGTAAGGTGTCGAGTTGATGGGTTTTAAAGTATGAACTTTGACTCAAATTTTGGAAGGGTCTTATATAGGTTATAAGTGACCTTCACACCAGATTTCATCTAAATCGGACAAGTCTAGATAGGGTAGATCGGTGTGTACATTTGGAGTGTACATGCTGATTGGTATTTTGGACACATAGTTGAATGCTCGTGTGGCGTGGGTTTGAGTATTCACTATTGGACATGGTGACTTACTCAAGTGTTTAGTCATTATATAAATGACTTAACTACTGGTCCGAATAAGGTTAAGAGATAGTTTGACTAGCGTTGACTTGGCGTCTTATGACGGGTCAATTTCATGAGTGTAAGTGTTTAAACGGGTAGTGTTGGATAAATGGGTTAGTATGAATTCATTGGTTCGTGTCAATGGTTTTGAAATATGAATACTTTGAAAATATTTGAGTCATATTATATTTGATATATATATAGATATTTGAGTTCGAGTCTTAACACGCGCCTTATTGTGATAGGTTGCGGTTTTCGTGTTTCTCGGGCATCCATATCATCGGTGATCTTCTTACTACTACTGTTTATACTCAGTTTCTGAGTACCGTGATTCACTTACCTTGTTGCTAAGGTGAGTTCATATCCCCTTTTTTTTTACTTATACATGGTTTCTAAACACGGGGTGAGATTTTACATGGTGGAACACAACCATTTAAAAACTGTATGCTTTCCAGAAATTGTATGCTATCTAGAACTTGTATGTTATCCAGAACGTGTATGCTTTCCATACTTTCGATATTATTATTGCTTTTTAGTCTAGCCTTAAGTTTCCTCTCCTGATTATGAACCGTTAATTAATCATGGTACCAAGCGCGAATGTTGTGGGTGGATCCATCGGGATTGACAATCCCCGTCCCGATTACCTTGACGCACTAATATTTGTTTATACTTGAGTATTTAGGCTGAATACTCCCTAGAGGAACTTAGGTAAGTTAAGCTTCGGTTCATGAACTGAACAGCAACAATAATCATAGTTTCAGACTATGGTTGACGTATATAACTATTCTCCGTACTACGTGTTTACAAATGAATGCTTGTGTTCCACACCTTTACTGCTAAACCTATGAATATCACTCAACTTTATGTTGTCAATTTTACATGTTTAATCTCAGGTATTATTACTTAGCTTTTCTTGGATGGGAGCCCGCAGGATATTATCGCAGCTTGGAGATTTCTGTGTAGATTTCAAGTTTGGTTTTATCTAAAAACCGTCAGAAGACTTTCTGTATTTTTGGTAATTAAGTGTTATAAATTATGATGAAATAATAAATCTTTCCGCATATAAAACTCCGGGACCTATGTTTAAAACTTTGATCTTTTATGATGTAATGTACATGTTTTTATTATGTCAGCTTTGTGTCAACTATAATTCATTGTTTCTTGTACCATGACGTGTTATCCCCCCTCGTTGCCTAGTTGTTCCATGTCAGATTCTGGGGGTCTCACAGAACTGCGGGAAAACGAGAAATTATACCGGTGCCTAGTATGTTTGGACTCTAATTTTGTTGTAATCAAAACTTAAATACTTGCCATGAATTCCATACCAACGCTAGGAACTGCCTATCACCTAGTTGCTGAAGATGAAAGACAAAGGATGATATCGGGAGAGAAGAAAACACCAGCCGAAAGCGCTGCGTTCAAAGCTTTCAAACTGACCCGACGTGAGAACAATGTGAGTCAAAACAAGACTATCTCGAAGTATCAGAAACGTAGAGACATGGAGGAAAAGTGCACCGAATGTGGAAGAAGTGGACACACTCGAGATGAGTGTTTCAAAATAATTTGTTATCTTGATTGGTGGCCTGGTAAAGTGAAGCCAAAAGCTGCTCATGTTGAGACTGAAGCTAGCCCTATACCAGGTCATACAAAGGAGAAATATCATTCATTCTTGAAACATTTTGATGAATACGATAAAGACGGTAGTGCTCGGATGGCTAATATGACAGGTAAAAAGGATTGGGATATCGATTGGGTTGTGGATTTAGGGTCCACGGAACATATAACTCATGATGAAACCATCTTTAATAATAAATTGTTTGCTTAAATGAGGGGCCCGTTGTTATCCCTAATGGTGAAACCATACCTGTAAAGGGAAAAGGGGAATGTACCCTAGAAGGTGGGGCTAAATTAAAGGTATTTCTTTATATCCTAGAATTTAATTGCAACCTATTGTTAGTTAGTCGACTAACCAACAATCTTCAATGCCCCATAACCTTTTTTCTGGAATTTTATGTTATGTAGAAGCTTCACACGAGGAGCTTGATTGGTGCGGGTAAATGCAGAAAATGTCTATACCGAAGGGTTATCAATGGTTAAAGAAGAGCAATGATGACTACCGGGAATACTTGGTATAAAAGGTTGGGACATGCATCTGAAGATAAGCTTGTTGCAATTGATTTTCTTAAAAATGTTACTTTAGACAAAATATGTGACTCTTGTTCTAAGGCCAAACATACTAGGCTAACCTTTTCAAATAGTTTCATAAAGACGAATGCTTGTTTCGATTTAATACATTGCGACATTTGAGGAAAGTATCGTACCCCATCTGTTTCGGGGGCAAGCTATTTTTTACTATTGTAGACGATTATAGTAGAGCCACATGGTTATTTCTCTTAAAACATTAACATGAAGCTAGGAACCGGTTAAAGTTATTTTGCAATATGGTAAAAACTCAATTCGAAAGGTGGGATGTGATAATGGGGGCGGGGAGTTCACGTCTAACGACATGACCGATTATTATAATGAAAGGGGAATCTTACTTGAAACCCTTGTCCACATACACCCCAACAAAACGGAGTCGTTGAACGGAAACACCGACATATACTCGAAGTTGCTCGATCTCTTAGATTCGAAGCAAATTTACCAAAGAGGTTTTGGGGTGAATGCATCTTGACTTCCACTCACATCATTAGTCGATTGCCTACCAAGGTTATCAATGATAATACCCCTTTCGATTTGGTGTTCGACCAAAAACCCGATCATCATAGTATGCGCGTTTTTAGTTGCTTGGCATACCATAGAAACACTGACACAATAGGCGATAAATTTGAAGAAAGGGGGAGGCCCGGAGTATTCATAGGCTACCCACAAGGAACAAAAGTATATAAAGTTCTTGACATCAAAACGACAAAATCATAATTTGTAGAGATGTCAAATTTTTTGAAGAAAAATTCCCTTTCAAAGGTGATGATTTAATTTATGAAGAAGTAGATGCCCTTGATCTTTTGAACAAGCCCATTTGTGATGATATTCAAAACCATGTGAAACCCACTATTGAAGAAAGGCACATTGATAGAAGGACCCTCAAGTGAGGAAACAAACAGAAACATTTTGGTTAATGCGCTGAGTGAATCTGATGAAGCGGATGAGCTAAATAATCCAAATATGAATAAGAATGAAACCAAAGATATTTTGAGCAATATCTTAGGCCCACCACAAGATACCACCGAAGGTAATGAAGCACAACCGCATATTCTAGAGCCAACCATAGCCAAAAGAAATAGGTCCCAACCGGCCCGTCTAAGTGACTTTCACATAAAGCTTCCCCCATCGGTCAACCATGCAAAACCTGCACCATGTGAAGCATCCTCAACGGTACACCCCTTGTCTAATTTTGTGTCATATGAAAAGTTTTCTCGATCTCACAAAGTGTTTTTAGCAGCCATTACTTCTAGTAACGAGCCAAATTATTTCAGTCAGACCATCAAGGACGAAAGGTGGAAAGAAGCGATGAATAAAGAGATACGGGCTCTTGAAGAAAACGACATGTGGACGCTATTCGATCTTCCAAATGGAAAATGTGTCGTTGATTCAAAGTGGGTTTATAAAATAAAATATAAACCAAATCGAGATGTGGAACGGTTCAAAGCTTGTCTCATTGCAAAGGGATTTACACAAATTGAAGGGTTGATTACCACGACACATTCGCCCCGGTTGCAAAGTTGGTTACTGTTAGAACATTTATGTCGTAGCTGTCAATAAAGAATGGGTTATTAACCAGCTAAATGTCAATAACGCCTTTCTTCACGAGGATCTAAAGGAAGAAGTTTACATGAAGATGCCACAAGGTTTTGCTAAAGAAAATGACAAGAGAGTTTGTAGGTTAAACAAATCTCTCTATAGCCTGAAACAAGCATCCCGAAATTGGTACCAAAAATTTACATCATCACTTCTTGCGCTTGGGCTTAAGCAATGCAAAGCAGATTACTCCTTTTTCATCTTCAAGAAGGATTCGAGTTTTGTGGCAGCGCTCATCTATGTGGACGATGTCATTATGGTGGGAAATGACATAAAGAAAATACATCTCACTAAAGAAGAACTCAACAAACGTTTTAGCATTAAAGATTTGGGCGCTCTAAAAAATTTTCTTGGCATAGAAGTTGCTCGTACTGTAACACCCCCAAATATTCATACTTTAGTTCAGCGGAAGAGTCGTTGTTGTTACGGGATATCACATTACTCAAATCATAGAAAACGCTTAAAATCACGTCGTTTAATAATAAAGCATTTTCAATTCATGAATATCAAATTTACATAGGTCCCAAGTCATAGTATTTCATACAATTTTACAAAGCATTTGAATGGAAATTGTTATTTAAGTGCGGGCCATGAATTCTTGTCGTCTTCCCGAGAATTACCTTCAAGTACCTGAGATAAAACATGTTAAAAGAAAAGGTCAGCGAAAACGCCGAGTGAATTCATAGAGTTTAATGAAATCCATTAATATATCATCGGTATAAAATTATTTCCGAAAATCATTTTGTACAAATCTTTATCGTAGGCAATAAAATAAGCCAAAAACATTTTATACAAATCTTTGTTGTAAATCATACTATAGGCTTTTGCCTTCAAAATCATTATAAGAACCAATGTCGTAAAAACATCATACAATATGTTTTATAACGTTGTATAGAGTTAAATAAAAACCGTTATATGAATATGGTTATGTAAAACCAAAACACGAACACAATATCAATAATAAGACCCTGTATTGCTAGTCAAGCAATATATAGTAGTTCAATGCGTATAGTAGTATTTTCGTTATAGGATTATTATAAGTCGCATGACATTTCTACCTTACTATAACAAACAACGGGTAGCTAACCCGAAACTTATTTTCCCATCTAAAACAGCCTGTCGTCACAATAATCACGCATATATATATCTTCTCATACATAAATTCTCTTACCAATCAATGTGGCACGACGGGGATCAACCGTCAAGGCGCGAACTGGGGTGATCTTCCCCAAATAGTACTATTATATGCATAAGCGTCTACCAAATCCCGGTAGTTTACAATTCATGCTAATGGGACTTTTAGTGACATAACTAACTAATAATAATCCATTTTGTTTCATTTATTGGGTCATATAATCATTCATCGGGTCATACAATCATTCGGGTCCAAATCAATAAGCAAACAATCGGGACAACTGGTGTCCTATTTTATTAAAACTAACATGTTATCTCCCTCGCGGGTTTATAAAACATTTCATAAAAACAGTTAAAAGAGTGCGAGGCTATGAACTCACGTTGATGGGAAAGGCGGTTATCGGCGATTTGGATGTACGGTACGTGCTTCAATCACGGGAACCTATACAAATAATACTCGTCTTAGACTCTTGTCCAATGACTTTGTAAAAACAATGGCTATGTATATATATGATGATATTATAAGTATGATGATGAACAAGTGGGATTTTATCTCTTCATACACATTATAGTGTTATGTGTTAGTCAAATTTTTGACTAGTTACACTAGTTTTAATTCAATTTCATATTAAGGCCCAATAAGCCCATTAAAATCCCATTAAGAGTTCAACTCTTTATATTAGTCCATTTATATACTATCAATATCAGGCATTTACTCATATGTTGGGCCCAAGTGGGTTAAGCCCAATGAGTAAGTCCATTAGTGTTTAGCCAAACTTGTTGGGTTAATAGTCCATTAAGGCTATTTTGGCCCGTTAATGTCCATAAGTTATAAACCTCGGTTTTTATCGGTTTTTACTTGTCAAGTGTACTTAAACATCAGTATGTGAGTGATAAAAATTTTACATTAGACGGGTCCGACCGTCTAGGTTTTAATTGACGAAAACGTTAATTTTACGGTTTTAGCCGAAAACACGTAAAACTTATGTTTATAGTTTTATAACTTATAAAACTTATCAAATTGCCATTTTTATAAAATGTATCATTTATTTATTAATGTACATACTTATATATATGTAATATATAAGTTATTGGGTTCTAAGTATACATTTTATATTATATTTACTTGAGTGCTAATATTATACTATATACTTTATTTATTTTTTTATAAATCTGATTATTATTTTTACTTTCACCATTTTTACCATATCTTGAGTTCTACAAGGAGATAGAAGCTCATTTTTAGAAACCATAAACTACATATTATCTGCTACAATTAACGTAGATTTAGCTATTGCTCAATCCAAACCTAAATGTCGCTAACAGTCCGTCCAAAGCAGACTACTCAGATTTGCACTTCAATTTTGTTTTGATCATATCTCACTCATTATAAAGATTCCATTGTATGGCCAACTCTCACATGTGTACAAGTCTTATAACTTACTGTATATTAATTCATCTATGCCATTTTATCAGTTTAACATAAGGTTCTTTACTGTTTTTATACAACCTACTTATTTAAGCAAGATTTTACCACTTTTACATGTAGTTTTCAATCTTTTTATCCAAGTTTATCAACACATGATCCCCACATCATATTTGTATCATCATATATCATCATATACATATACATCAAGAAATAAAATACAATTTACATTTATAAAAATAACAAGGAAATGGGAAGGATGATCTTGTTACCACCAAGATTATGAAAGTTAAGATCAATCTTGACTTTTGTTGGCAAAACTTGTGGTACACCAATATCAACTTCAAGATCACCTATCTTCATAAACTATTTGTGGAAAATCAGCCCTATGACACCAAGAAATCTCCTCTTTGGATGTTAATATCACCTCCAATCTTCAAGTCTTCTATAGGTTTCTATCTTATGCAAGAAGTACATAAGATTTCATGGGTAAAATTGATCAAGTGGTGGTTTATGGTGGTGATATGGGACGGCTCATAGGGGAGCTAGAGAGAAAAATGTGTGGTTTTGCATGTTGCAAATGAGTTAGTGGTTTGTGTGTAGGTTGTTTTAAGATAACAAATGGTTTTGGTGGAAGGCTAAGGACAAGTGTCCTTAGCTTTAATATTAAGTTGACACCTTTGTGGTGTTGTGGCTAGTTGTGGCCGTCCCATGTGTGGGGGTGGGGCAAGTTTATCTTGTCTCATTCCTATTTAATTACGGATACTCCTCGATTCTAGTTTCGTCGATTTGCGTGCCCTCAGGTCGTTTTACGAAAAATGTTTTTATAAATTATGAATCAACGGCACAAAACGAAAATAAAAATTGTCTCATCAAAAACGTAAATACGTAATCCTAGGGTTTTCGGTTTAGTCGTAAAGGACGTTAAATTATACTCGTAAGTCCTAATCTTTTCTCGTAAATTTGTGAGTTTATGAACCAACACAAATTTAAAATCCCAAAATAATATTCACGGATAAATTTATTTCCTGAAATGTCGGACTGTCACCAAAAATGGTGTATGTAAACGTAAGCACGTAACGTAGAATCCTCTGGTTTAGACGTAGTCGATGCTACTTCAAGACGTAAACCCAAATTTCTTCTCAAAAATGAGTGAGTTCATAATATAACATTAAAATAATGTTTTTAAATAATACTTGAGAATAAAATATCGACCATAAATTGACGGATTGTCACATCATTTATCCCTAAACAAGATCTTTGTCCTCAAAGATCGATTTATCTTACTACTCGCTTCTTATAGAGTTAAAGCCATGTGGGTATTTCCTCCACATCCGACCTTTTCTGACTAGTGTAATTCATTACAATACGTTAGTTTCATCAAACATAACTACGGGAATACGATCAGACTTAATGTTGACTTACTTTCTCTATCCATGATGTTCACGGGTTTTTGATCAATGCAACTTTTCGCCGATCTAAACTTTATCAAGAAGTAATCAGATTTTCACTTGATAGACATTTTTTCAAGTTCGATATACGAAACATAATTCACGCAGCCCTTTAAGTCCTAGGGTAGATCCAGCTTATAAGCCTTTCAAACCAACTTTTACATGATCTCAATGGTCCCATACAACGGGGACTTATTTCCCATGATCTCTCAGATCATCAATTCATTTTTCCAAGGTGAAAATTTTTGGCATAACTTCGCTACCCATCCTGCACTTCAAGATCAGCATTTCGTATTCACATAACCTCATGCCCACTACCGGCAGTCAATAATTAGATCCTAATTTCACCAATCATTTCAGGTTTCACGGGTCGGGTATCTTGTAAGGTTAGGTTTGTCATCATAGGCAACCTTAAACCTAAAAGACATATCCAACTCACAATGGGTGTATGTCGGGTGTCTTCATCCCAACTCCTGCTTACAAATGCTCTCATATATATATCCTCACAAGATCCGATCTCGATCCTAACACGATAATTATCAATGATAATTTCTCCAAAGGAAAACGATTATACGGTTTATTACCAAAGGTCAATTATTCAAGCATAAAACAATACTTCTAGTGTTTTGTATCATTACTTTACCTCGTCCCTTCGATTGGGGTGGTAAACAGTACTCTTGTCAAGGTTCGTTCCCAATGACTTCTGAGCGAATCTCTAGAAAATTCGATGCAAAGCGAGGATCTTGATAGAGATGATCTGTACAGGCACACAATGTTTACACAACTCCTTAAATACAAAAGAGTCAATTTCTTCATCGAGAATCTATCATTAACGAGAATGATATTAGTAGATTTGGTCAGTCTGTCGATGATGACCCAAATCGAATCAAATTCAGATGATGACCTTTGCAATAGTTATACGTTTACTAATGTATGAGGCGATGTCTGCCTTCATAATTTGCCATCAGTACAACTTCTTCAGATAAAGATACATTTAGTCAGAAATGACATGAATAGAATACTTAATCTTATGAGATTCGAACATGACTAAATCTCGAAATCCTCCATATGTAGGCAACCACAAGCGTCCTTTTATACATTTAACGCCATCGGATTCTCAATTCTAATGGTTCACATTAGCCGCAAACCCCTTTTATTATCTATATTATTCTTTTTACAAGCATCGGCTATTTTTAAATTGCTCGGGCAAATTATTTTACATCGTTATTACTAAGGCACACATCCTAATTGATTCTTTATCTTTTCTACATAATGTGCCAGTATCTACATTCACCTTTCCTGATGAAGTAATTATCATGACCACAATTCACTCAGAAATTCTTTCTTCATATTTTCTAAGTTTTAGTTTCTTCTCAACTATTATTTTTATCAGTTTTGCTCAATCCGACGTTTAAAGCATCGATAAATATTACAAGTAATTAAATAATAAATATTCAATTTTTATGAAACATAAACGTAAAAAAATTAAATTTCTTAGTTCGACCAATTATATAAAAATGTTCAAAATAAATTTGAATTTAATTAACACGATGTTTTTGTTGATTTATCGAAAATAATTAATAAAATTTGTAAATGTTCGAAGAAAGAAAAAAAAATCTTTGGTTATACTTTGGTCAAAATTTTCTTAGTTGAAAAGCAAAAATTGTCGTTTCAAATTCCAAGTCATGGTTTAAATGGTTTCCTCAATCCCTCTTAGGTTGTCTTGAGGTATACACAAACATTTACCCCTAAAGGAGTTTAGTTAAATGATTTGGGTATAATGGGAATAATTTCTTAAAAATCCTTTGATAAATTATTTGTCAAAATATATTTCCACTTTCTTTTTTGTAAAACCCAAAGCCTTAATGGCCCTAATCTTTGAAGAGTCAATTTAGATTTCACTACCATTAATCACACGGTCAAATAATGTAAAGGATTAAATCTCTAAATCATATGTTAAATACTCAAGGTACAGGTTTTCACTACTCGACCAACATAGGGCAGTCTATAAACTATTATTAACTCCTTCCTATTCTTAGAAACAAACAGATGGTCCTTAATGATCACAAGCATGAATTTATCAAATTACAGCCTATACACGTGATTCACCAAATTTATGGATGCTACATGCGCATTGGTCAATCCAAACGACATCACGTGAAACTCATAATGTTCATCACAAGTTCTGAATGTAGTGATTGGAATAGATCATCTTTTTCGCGGACGCAAAGTTGATAATAACCATGCCGTGGATAAAATTTTCGAATATACGCTAGAACCTTCTAAATGATCAAACAAATCTTCCATCTTGAGTAATGGATATAGATTTTTTATCTTCAATTTATTCAGTTCACGGTAATCAATTAATATAAGGAATGATAACACCATAGCTCTTCACGATGACGAGCTCGGTAGAATAAAAGCTTTCTCCGACAACTCTCTCAGTTGTACGGTAACTCTTTCGATTCCGATGGTGCTGGCGTACAGTGCACATGGCACAGGTGAAGCACCAGGAATATAATCAATACCAAATTCAACTTGCCTTAATGGTGAAAGTCTAGGTAATTAACCAACAAATACCTCCTAAAGTTTCAGATAACAGAAGCATCTTTTAATGAATCCACCATAGGTTCCTTCTAGATTACAAGATCTATGACTAGTTCATAACCATTCATGGTAAAATTTCAAGTCTAAAAGCAGGATATGGTCATCCGTCAGGAATTATTTAGATCACTTTTGATAATCAACTTCTTATCTTTTTAGGGGAATTCTACTCGAGTTCCCATCAATTAAGGCAATGTCGTCATGTGATAATCAATCACTCCATTCTACTGGCACTACCAACTTTCCAGTTAAATTACCGTTGATAAGATGTGAACTTCTCTAAAGACTAATAATAACTCATAACTGTTGGGAATAAATACAAGTATATTAGTTACCCCTGCTAGTTGGTCGTTTGTCCCCCTGCTAGAGTAAGTTCCCCTACTAAATAACAAAGGCAGGGGGATTGGTTCCCCTGCTGAAGTCAAAGGCCCTGCCGCTAGAGATAAACTTGGAATAGATTATTACGCGTTTCTGTTACTACCTCGAGATACTTTCCAAGTTTGTTAGGAGTAATTTTGTACGTGAGTCCTTATGACTATAAAAGGACTCAGTAGGTTATCATGCAAAGTGTACTTTTCTCTATTGTCTTTCATTTCATACTTTAAGGTTTTTGTAACCCTAATACCATTATTGGGTATTCGTATATCATTGATATATTAAAGTTTAACGTTTGCCTTAATCATTTGTTCTTGTGTTAAACACTATATTCCGCATCTTGTTTAGTTTCTTTGTATTGCAAAGTTTCTCTAGTGTTAGATTGAATTTATTCTTTCTATCACAACCCTTAAACAAGCTATAAAGGTTTAAGATCTGAGTTTGGGATCAACAAGTGGTATCAGAGCTTGTTGAGAAACTTTGACTAAACCAAGAACAAAACCCTTATTACAACCATGTCTTCAGGCTCTTCCTCAAACAGCAACAACCACAACAACCTCAAACTACCCATGCTGGATCCTGAAAACTTTGAATTATGGGAATTCAGAATCCAACAATACCTCAAAATGGAACACTATGTTCTCTATGAGATCATAGAGTTTGGTGATCAATTCACCAAAACAATGGCGGTTGAAGATGGCAAGGGAGAAGAGAAAGGTGAAAGTTCCAAAGGTTCTAAGGACAAGAAGAAATCTGCTGCACTTTGTGATAAGGAAATACTGCCCAGAAGGCATGATGTCAGAGCTCACAGTTCATTAATGTTGGCTCTACCTGATAGACATCAACTAAGTTTCAGAAAGTATAAAACAACTAAGGAACTCTGGGAAGCCATAGGCACAACTTTTGGAGGAAATGAAGCCACAAAGAAGAAGAAGAAGAATCAAATGCTTGATGAATTTGCTTCTTTCAAAGCAATTGGTGATGAATCAATTGGTGTTATTATAATAGGCTTCAAGATATGGTGGCTCAGTTGGAGTTCTTTGAAATTGAAGTTACAATAGAACAGGTGAATACCAGGTTTCTTAACAGCCTTTAGAAAGAATGGTTTGTCTACAAAGCTATTTGGCAGAATAAGGATGACTTAGATAACAAGAACATTAATGACATATACAACAACTTGAAAGTTTTTTAACCTATTGTCAATGAGATGAAGTCAAAAGGAAAAATTCCCACCAACTCAAGTAGAACTACTAATTCCCCTGCTAACATGGCGTTCATATCACAAAGCAGTGGAATCTCTAAAGGTAGTGGAATCGAAGTTGGCCCTGCTACTTATTTCCCTGCTACCAGGTCTGGGTCATCTTATAATGAAGAAAAGCCTGAAACATTCAGTCTTGACACTGCTTGTGCTTTTATAGCAGCCCAAGGGCCACAAGGATCTACTATGTTACATGAAGATCTGAGTCAAATCAGTAAGCAAGGACTGGAGGAGATGGATATCAAGTGGAACATGGCTCTGCTTAGTATGAGAGCTAACAAATTTTACAAGAAGTATGGGAAGAAGATCTCCATCAATCCCTCTGACGTGGCTGGGTTTGACAAAACAAAGGTTGAATGCTACAACTGTGGCAAGAAAGGTCATTTTGCTAGGAAATGTAGAGGACCTAAGACTGGGAATAGCTATAGGAAGGAAACCAGAGATGATGATTCTGGTGCTAAGGCTATGGTAGCCATGCAGAGGATAGATGGAGCAGGTGGATGGGATTGGAATGCCATGACAGAAAGTGTGGAAAGAAATCAAGCATTGGTTGTTGAGGAAAAAGAGGAAGATTTTGCTCTTATGGCCATGTCAAGCTCCAGCTCAGACAATGAGGTATATGATGATTCATATTGTACTAAAGCTTGTAGGAAAAATATTGAGTCATTGAATGATCAAATAAGAAAGATAAAGGTTGATTATATCAATTGTGAAAACGACCTTGATAATTACAAACGTTCTTTAGAACAGCTAGAGTCCACTATAAGAGAGTATAAGCAAAGAGAAAGTGATTATAGAGATCATATTGTGATTCTAGAGAGAGATGCTAAGGAAAATAATGATTCCATTAAGGAGTTGACTGTTGAACTTGATGTTTTTAAATCTAATAAAAAGATAGATGATGAAACTGTTGAAAATTTTGGAAAAGCTTCTAAAGATTTAACTAAAGCAGTTGAAATTGGTCAATCTCCTAGGGACAAAACAGGTTTTGGGATTAAAATGAGCATGCTACCATACTACCACCTCCTGCTAATATTCATGCACCTTTTCCTAGAAAAGACTTGTCTTGGACTGGTCTCTCTTGTTTCCAAAAACATGAAGATATTGAATTTGACTTGAGTGCTTACATACCTAATAGTCTTGAAACAGAAGAGCCACTAGTGAAAACTAGTATTGTTAGGGACTTTGAAAAGGAAAAGATTGCTTTAAAACAATGGAAAATTGATAACCCTATTCTCTTTTCAAGAGAAGGACTTTTTGGTAGTGATACTAGTCCTAAGAGTAGTTCACCCAAATCTAAAATAGGATCAAAATCCTCTAAGTCCACTGTTAAATATGCTGGTATGTATAGGTCTGTCAGGGGTAATCAAAGAAATTGGAATGACCAAAAATCCCACCAATTAGGAGAAGACTTTGTGATAAATACCAAACCCTGTTTCACATGTGGCAGTTTTTATCACACTTATCAAGAATGTCAGGCACCAATGGAATTTGTGGCTGCAAATCCTTTAAAGGATATGCAACCTAAAGCCATTCTTCTAAATGCAGGGGAAAAATCCTTTTCCCCTGCCAAGTATGTTGCCCTTGCTTTGAGAAACAGGGTTACTGACAAATATGTTGTTCTTGCTCTAAGAAAGGTGGATGATATTCAACCCAAGACCAGCTCCTCTATGACCAACCCAGCACCTCATAATGCATATAGATCTGTCCCTAGTCCTTACCAACACATAAATAGAAGCCAAAACAATAGATGGGTTCCCTCTGCCAAGCATATGGATTCCTCTACTAAATCTGGGGTATCCCCTGCTAGCAAAGTTTTGCCCTGTAGGAATATGGGCAGATGGGGGAAAGCTGTGAAAGCCTCAGCTCGTTGGGTTTGGGTACCCAAAAGGGGTGCTCAGTCTAATGGTGTATCTCTAGTTTTTGATAAGCTATCCTACATTGATACACAAGGTAGATTCAAGTCTGTAATGGCTTGGGTCCCCAAGAAAAACTAATTTGTTTTTCTTTTTGCAGGTGACAAAGAAGACCATGGATGATAGAGCATATTGGGATAGTGGATGCTCAAGAAGCATGACTAGACAAAAAACTTATTTGTCTAACTTTGTGCCCCTGCATAACAATGATGGTGTTTCTTTTGGAGATGGGCATGGAACAATCACAGCAAAATGAACTATTGTCACCAATGGGATGACCTTTGATAATGTCTACTTGGTGAAAGAGCTCAAGTACAATCTATTCAGTGTGTCATAGATGACTGATAACAAGAATTTTGTCTTGTTTACTGACACTGAATGTCTGGTGTTAGGAAAGGAGATTGTCTTACCACCAAACACTCCTATTGTACTTAGAACACCAAGACAAAAGAACATGTACACAATTGATCTCAAAGACATCTCTCTTCAAGACAATGAAACTTGTTTCATTGCCAAAGCCTCAGTTGATGAGTGTAAGAAATGGCATAGAAGACTTCGTCATCTTAATTTTAAGAGCATGAACAAACTGGTAAAATCTAATGTGGTTCATGGTCTTCCTTCCAAGTCCTTTGTCAATGATCATACTTGTGCTGCTTGTCTGAAAGGGAAGCAACATAGAGCATCTTGCAAATCAAAAACAAGTATGTCCACTACCAAGCCATTGGAACTACTGCATATGGATCTTTTTGGTCCTACTTCTGTGGCAAGCATAAAGAAGAAATGGTATTGCCTAGTGATTACTAATGATTTTTCAAGGTTCACATGGACATTCTTTCTATTTGAAAAGAGTGACACATGTGATGTACTAATTAGGTTCATCAATCAGATTGAACTATCAAAAAGCATGAAGGTAGTAACCATGAGATCAGACAATGGTGGTGAATTGAGAAATCAGAAACTGGACACTTTCTACATAAAAAAAGGAATCAAGAGGGAATTTAGCATTGCGAGAACACCTCAACAGAATGGAGTTGCAGAAAGAAGGAATAGGACACTCATTGAAGCAGCAAGAACTATGCTGTCTGATTCCAAACTTCCAGTTATCTTTTGGGCTGAGGTTGTATCCACTGCTTGTTATGTCCAAAACAGGGCCTTGGTGGTTAAGGCATACAACAAGACCCCTTATCAGCTATTCAATGGAAGACCTCCTTTAATTGACTTCTTTAGACCATTTGGATGTCATGTGATCATTTTGAGCACAATTGACAATATAGGCAAGTTCAGTGAAAAGGGGGATGATGGATTGTTTGTTGGTTATTCATTAAATAGCAAGGGATATAGGGTCTTCAACAAGAAGACAAGCAAAATAACAGAAAATCTTCATGTGGATTTCTAGAAGACAAGCCTGAAGATATTCAAACAGGTCCTGATTGGTTCTTTGATATTGAGGTTCTTTCAAAATCTATGAATTATGTACATATTGCATTGCAGAATACTAACATTTTAGGTACTCAAGAACCAACTAGTGTGGAGAAGCCACCATTGAGGTACATGAATGTACCCTCACTATTTCCCATTGAAGTTGCTTCAAAAACAGGTGAAGAAGATGATACCTCTCAAAGGAAAGAACATACAATCTCTTCCCCTGCTAAGTCACTTTCTGAAAGCAGTGGAATGGCTGAAAGTAGTGGAATCCAGGATTCCCCTGCCAGATCAATTGCTTCCCCTGCTACAAAGGATCCAGTTGTCAATGATGAAGAAAGAGAATCCCCACTCATTTCCTCATCTACACCCATATCTGATGGTCCTCTCATATCCAGCAGTGGAAGCAGAATAATTAAGAGTGGAGGTCCAAGTTATTCAGAGCTGCATTCAGCTCATCAACACCCATCTCTAGGTAATGCTGTATCTTTTGGAAGCTCTTTTGAGGAGTTCTTTCCCAATCAAGATAGCCCCATCAATTCTGATTTGGAAGAGGATGAAACAGAAGTAATCATGCAGCCTACCTACAGAATCAATAAGGATCACCCTCTCTTACAAATCATTGGTGATCCTGAAGCCCCTAGACATACAAGGTATACAACAAAGGAGCACAACTTCATTGCTAACATCACCATGAAGTTTAAACATGACAACATGCAGTGTTGTTTGTTTACTGCATTTTTGTCACAAGAAGAGTCAAAGAAGATTTTTCAGGCTTTAAATGATCCAAGTTGGGTTGCAGCTATGCAAGAGGAGCTCTTACAGTTTGACATTCAAGAGGTTTGGATTCTGGTAGATTGTCCAAAATGGGCAAGGCCTATTGGGACAAAGTGGATGCTTAGGAACAAAAAGGATGAGAGGGGTATAGTAGTCAGAAACAAAGCAAGACTGGTGGCACAAGGATATACACAGGAAGAAGGGATTGATTATGAGGAAGTCTTTGCTCTAGTTGCCAAGATTGAAGCCATTAGATTATTCCTTTCTTATGCTTCATTTATGGACTTTACTGTGTTCCAAATAGATGTAAAGAGTGCCTTTTTATATGGCACCATTGATGAAGAAGTCTATGTTATGCAACCTCCAGGGTTTGAAGACCCAGAACATCCAGACAAGGTATACAAGGTGAAAAAGGCTATGTATAGACTTCACCAAGCTCCCAAGGCCTGGTATGGAACTCTTTCTAAATATCTATTGGATAATGGCTTCAACAGGAGGAAGATTGATCAAACCCTGTTTATCAAGAAACAAAAAGGTGATCTTCTGTTGGTACAAGTCTATGTTGATTATATCATCTTTGGGTCCACAAACTCTATGCTTAACAAAGAGTTTGCCAAGTTGATGCAGGACAAATTCCAAATGAGTGCCATGGGAGAGCTAAACTTCTTTTTGGGGTTACAAGTTCAGCAGAGGAAAGATGGGATATTTATCTCACAAGACAAATATGTGGCTGAAATTGTGAAGAAGTTTGGCATGTCTGAAGGAAAGAAGGTGTCCACACCAATGGACAAGGATCATCCATGGGGCAAAGATGGTCCTAGAAAACTTATAGATGTCAGGAATTACAGGTCTATGATTGGGTCTCTCATGTACCTCACAGCTTCAAGACCTGACATCATGTTTGCAGTCTGCTTATGTACAAGATACCAGGTGGCACCAACAGAGTGTCATTTATTTGCTGTAAAGAGAATTTTTAGGTATCTAAAGTGCCATCCAACCTTAGGACTTTGGTGTCCCAATGAGTCACCATTTGAGCTGATTTCCTACTCAGATAGTGACTATGCTGGTGACAACAATGATAGGAAGTCTACAACAGGTGGATGCCAGTTTTTGGGAAGCAGACTTATATCTTGGCAATGTAAGAAGCAGACTATTATGGCCACATCAACAACTGAAGTTGAGTATGTAGCAGCTGATGCATGCTGTGGTCAAGTACTTTGGGTTCAGAATCAGCTGCTTGATTATGGGTATAACTTTCTTAAAACCAAGATATTTATTGACAACAACAACACCATTTGCATTATTAAGAATCCTGTTTTTCATAGCAAGACTAAACATATTGAAATAAGACATCATTTTATCAGAGATTGTTTTGAAAAAGGGCTAATTGTCCCTGAGAAAATTGATACAGAACTTAATGTTGCTGATCTTTTGACTAAAGCTTTTGAAGTGGGGAGGTTTCAGTACCTGGTTGCAGGTATTGGAATGGTTTCTCCCTAGAAAATTGATGTCTATTGTGTCTTGTATATCCAGGGTTGCTTTATTGCTGTTGTTGTATTAATGTTAGTAAATTTTTCAATCATTTTTCATTCCACTGCTTTTGAACAAAGATTCCCCTGCTGGGGTTCATTCCCCTGCTAAAAGAGTTTTTCTCTTAAGTTGGGTTTGTTCTTTTTAAAAGTGGTTATCTGTGGTTTTAGACTAACAATGCAGAGATCCAAATGATGCATACTACATTCATGGGTGAATCAGGTATATGCTCTATGTTTAAGGGGAGGTTAGGTCACACCTTTAGGACTGAGGGTATCCTTAGGATACTCATATATGATTCTAGATCATATCCATTGGTGAGTAAGGGTTCAGAATGATGAAGACTTACTAAAAAGCTTGTCAGAATTCTGAAACCTTGAGGCACTGCAATGTGTGCTTGTCCTTCTATATCAAAACAGCTTGCTGTTTAAGTACAGATGTGTGGTACACATTACCAAGACTAAATTGACCATAGGTAAGGCAAAAGGTAGGGTTGGTGACTAGGGTATGCTTATTTTCTTGGGTTGACCAAGTGCAGGGTGACTAATGTGTTAACTTTTTGTGCTTAGATCATTGCTGAATAGAGGAGTCTTGAGTTTCTGTGTTACCTTGTGTATACAAGGATGTGCATTAGAGCAGAGCTAGTTAGTATTGGTCTCTCCATGATTAGTCTAATACCCCTAGGAAAGTTTCCCCTGCTTTCACCTTTTGATTCCCCTTCTTAAACATCATTCCCCTATTTGACCGTTGACCGACAATACCGTTACCCTGCTTATAGCCGTTGGGCCTACTTGCTAAACTTTTGGTTAGGGAATATTTTATTCTTTTAAAAAGATATTTAAGGCGCTTTCTTCGCTGATTGGTAATCTTTTCTTTATTATTTCAAATAAATTACTTTTTTTATAGATTTATCTTTGATATTTTTGCAATTTGAAAATTTGGTCCAATCACAGCTCTTCAATTCGCCTATAAAAACTTAATTCCCTTCACCAGCAGGTCCATCACTCTCCCTCGACTAAATCCTACCTAACTCTCACCATTATAAACCTTCAAACGTTTTCAACCTTTATCATGCCTCTCAAAATTGCTGCTAATCATAATCAAATTACTTTATTACATGATGAACCAGCAGAGTTTGTTGATGATGTGGCTTTTCTAAAATCCTCGTATTTTAGAGTGGCTCTTCTCATCAACCCTTGGATTTACACCTTACACATTCAGCAGTTTTGGTCTAAATCAATGACCAAAACAGTGAATGGAGAGGTAACAATTCAAAGCACAGTAGATGGTCATCCCAAGGTGATTACACTTGCCTCCATCAGAGACAAGCTTATGCTAGATGATGAGGATAGGATAACCAAACTACCTGAGGCTGAAATCTTTGAGGGTATTGTTAAATTAGGGTATACTCTTTCTGCTGATCGAAAATGTAAGTTTGCTAAAGGTTAGTTTGCCCCACATTAGAAATACTTGATTCATACAATTTTACAATGTTTGTCACCTAAAACCACTGCTTTCATTGAATTTGGTAATGAGATTGCTTCTGCCCTGATTTGCTTAGCAACATGGAGGAAGTACTGTTTTTCTCAAATGATTTTCAAAGGAATGGTTAAAAATGTTTCAAGCAATTCAAAATTTTGTATGTACCCAAGGTTTATATAACTTTTGCTGAATATGAGTGAACATGGTCCAATCACACACAAAATCTACTTTTCAGCAACCAAGCATACTACCAAACTGTTCACCACACTTCTTGCACCATCTCCATAATTTTCTGGCAGGTCTATTCCCCTCACTTCAATCATGATGAAACAAATCAGACAGGAAGAAGCCAAAACAAAAACAGCCACACACAAACCTTTTGATTCCCCTGCCAAGAATTGCCAATACTCTACCCCCTGCTGATCCAAAACATGAGAGGATAACTAAATCTAGGTTTGCCAGGTCTCCCTTGCCTGGTGAATCTTCACAAGCAGCAGAGAGGAGAGCCTCCAAAAGGTTGGAGCACACAGAGGGTTTGGCTGCCACTACTGTCTCATCCTCAAGGGGTGAGCAGGATAGCGACACCATCAGTAATTCCTCTCCCTCACTCAATGATATCCAAAAAGGGGAGAAATCCCCTTCTAGGGTTGAGAGCATCATGCAACCAATGACCATTTTGGAATTGACGAATATGTGCATGAGCTTGAAAAAGCAGAATGCACAACTTGTACAAACTGTCAAAAAGCAAGGTCTGGTTATTAATAATTTGGAAACTAAACTTGCTACACTTGAGGGGAGGAGAAATCCCAAGCTAATAATATCTACAGATGAGGATGCTTCCAAAGGGGAGGAAGTGCCTAATACAGAAGAATCTACTCAGTATTATTCATATCCTGGTGGTCAGGGTGTAAAGCAAGGAAAGATAGCAAGTACTGAGAAAGGGACTGAGAAAGGAAGTGCAAAGAAAGGAAGTTATAAGGGGAGTGCAACCAAAGAGATTGCTCAAACATTGCTAACTATGGGCAATCAAGAAGAATCCCCTGCTTCAAAAATTTCCCCTGCTATTGCTGATCCCACTGTTGTAAGTCATTCCCCTGCTAAGCCTATTACTCAAACTTTTGTTAGAAAGAATAGAAGGCAACCAGCTCAGAAGGGAATCACAATTAGAGAACCTGCATCTAAAGTCAAGCCAACACCAGCAGTGGATCCAAAAGACAAGGGAAAGGGGATCATGGTTGAAAAGCCCAAGAGGAAATACAAGCATAGAACTCTTGAACAGCAAAGGGCTCAAGAAGCACATGATGCACAGGTAGCTCTCAAGCTACAACAAGAGGATATTGATATGCAGGATGAGAATACAAAAGAGGTGGCCTAGAGAAATGCTTAAGCAAGTTGAAATTATGCATAGAGAGTTGGATGAAAGAGTGCCTCATGTTCAAGAATTTCTAGATCAATGGGAAAAGGAGTTAGTAAATTCTACTTTGGAAGACAGGTATGAATTGATTTGTCTAGTTTACAAGTATCAAAATGAATATCTGGAAAGAAGGGCAAATCAGATTCAGAAAGAAAAATACTTGAAGTCTGAGAAGGGAAGGCTGGCACACTACAAAGTTTTGCTCAAGAGACATAAGAAGTGGAAGGATGGTGATTTCACAGATATGACTTTTGAGGCTATAGAAAGGGTAGTCAGACCAGTTTTAAGAGAATTGGATGTGGAGGACTTCATGACTATTAACTCTCCTGAGGAAGCTGAGTATCTTAGGAGGCAAAATGAAGTGTTACAGAAAGCTAGGGAATCCAGAAAAAGAAAGGCTGAAGGAATTACTTTGGAAACTACACAAGCAGGTGCATCATCCCAAGCAGGTGTATCATCACAAGAAGGGGTATCACATCAAGCAGGTGAAAGTTTTCCAGCAATTGAGAGATTTGTACTCAATGCACAAAGGGCAGCTAAAAGACTCAAGAGGATGGAAAAAGTTGGCATGGTTACTAAGGAGTCTCAACGTCCTTCAAATGAAGAAATTGATAAACAGCTAATTGTGTAGGAAAATGATGATATCTCACCTAGTGAACTTGGGAAGAAATTTGCTATAATAGAATATGATGTTTATGAACACAAGGGGAGGTCTTGGTGGAAGCTTACAAGAGCTGACAATACAGCACATACATTTCTAAGTCAAGATGTCATGTTTTAAACCTTGGATAGTGAGGACTTAGAAGATCTGTGGAAGATTTTGAAGAAGACCTTTGCTGCAAAACCTCCTACTATGGATGGTATGGAGAAGGATTCGGTGATCTGGGAGTGCATGCATAGTATGTATGAGCATGAATTATTTGATCCCATATTTGATGCAGTGAATGGAGGAAATTTGTTGTATTGGAAGCTGTTTACCAATTCTGGGGTCTATGAGATAGTAATGGAAGGGTTAAGTGTTTATTTAATCAATCATAGTTATTATCCCTTCAATCAGGAGACCTTAAAGAAATTAGCATAGGCTTACTTGATTGTAGATGCTAAAGCACCTGTTGCTTATGATCTGGTAAGGATGATGCATAGTCAGATTTGGCCAGTAAGTTTGTAAGCACCCTCATCAGCTAGTATTTATTCAGAAACTTGTCTTTAGGTGAAAGCACAAGTTTAGGGGAGGATTGTTGGGAATACATACAAGTATATTAGTTACCCCTGCTAGTTGGTCGTTTGTCCCCCTGCTAGAGTAAGTTCCCCCTGCTAAATAACAAAGGCAGGGGGATTGGTTCCCCTCCTGAAGTCAAAGGCCCTGCCGCTAGAGATAAACTTGGAATAGATTATTACGCGTTTCTATTACTACTCCGAGATACTTTCCAAGTTTGTTAGTAGTAATCTTGTACGTGAGTCCTTATGCCTATAAAAGGACTCACTAGGTTATCATGTAAAGTGTGATTTTCTCTATTGTCTTTCATTTCATACTTTAAGGTTTTTGTAACCCTAATACCATTATTGGGTATTCGTATATCATTGATATATTAAAGTTTAACGTTTGCCTTAATCATTTGTTTTTGTGTTAAACACTATATTCCGCATCTTGTTTAGTTTCTTTTTATTACAAAGTTTCTCTAGTGTTAGATTGAATTTATTCTTTCTATCACAACCCTTAAACAAGCTATAAAGGTTTAAGGTCTGAGTTTGGGATCAACAATAACCCTTCACAAATTCAAGGATATATGGAGACATAGTTAACATTAAAAGAGTAAGGTCAACGCATAATCTATGCGAGAGAATTTCAATTCAGAGACAGACGAAAATACTTACGAATATGAATATATCCCATGTTTTCATAATTTGAGTACGCATTCAAAAGCTCCTGATCGTTACCCATGTCATTCAAATGAAATCTAATCAAAATAAATGATGGGAACGTCAATACACCCAGTCGGGTATCATCACTCGGTAATTAGATAATTTTGCAAAGAATCTCACCACGGGAGAATTGGACAAGGAGGGGATGTTAATTATCAATTAAGACAATTTCCACAGATGATTAAATTCGATTCAGAAGAATAAATGGTACGGGCACATATGTAGGTGTCCCTAACTATATGTCCCTATTTTTACACTTCTTGTAGATCTCATAAAATTTAATTTTTCACAACTTCAAAGAAAATGTAGTGTTTATTAACAATTTCATGGTGACTACTAATCAACCTTGCATGGTCCCTTCCAAATTGTATGTAGGCGCGCAACTATATACAATTTTAAGATTAACGATGCAATACTCAGTTCGTCAAAATTTTATCATCATGTTTAAAATATTTTCATGATTAATTCTTGAATAAGAATCAAAATGAATTTATAGAGATTTTCTTTGTTATGGAAACAATTAAGTTTTCCAAGGTGTTTCACAAACAACTTTATTTTGATAACGATTACTTATAAATCTCACTTTAAATAGTCCTTACAGTGATGAAAATTCAATTTTTCTCAAGGGATACTATTGTATCTTTATAAAACAATGAGTGATCTGCAAGAGTGACGAGAAGTTGTTCATCAAGAACTAACTACAATATGCTAGGAAATGAGCTTAGCCAATTAATCATGAGGTTCATGACCTCGATGGCACTCAAAAAGAATAATCCACAACGTAACTCAAATCGAGATGAGTACTTGTTCAATGGTTGCATCACTAATGCGAACATTAGGATGAAGCAATAAAAGATAGATAACATCGATACATGTAGGATTTAACAATCAAAGGTAGTCTTTCCATTAATCACAAACAAGTCAAAATTGTACCCTAACACATTACGTGTTGCCATGTCATACAATTCCAAAAACTCATCCTACCAACTGATGTCTCAGTTAAGTTAGGGGTTTTAAAGGATACCATAATGAATACTAATCTACAAGAGTCATTAGGTGTTCCACATGTCCCGAAAGATCAATCGGTCCCAATTCAGAAGAAGATTTCTTCAATTTATTTTATGGACACTGGGCATCCTCGTCATTAGACAATGGCCTAGGAACAACCCTTAACACGAATCAACAATCATTTAAAACCCTATAATTCAATCACAGGACTTACGGCTTCCTCTTAACAATCTCATATTCCATACAAGTTAAATTTTACTTCATTCAAGTTTCAATCCATCTTATACTTAATGCAACATCCTACCTCATTTTCCAATACTTTCAACCTTATTCTTAGACCCTGAAAGGGCAATAAATGTTCTATATGAACAACACTTTAATTTCCAATCCTATAGCTCTTACAACAATAGTTATCAAATGAGTCACTAGTATGAAATGACTCACACATTCAATTAGACTTCTCGGAAAGGTACTAGTGGCATGAGGCTTTTGGGTAATGGTTCCAATGACAGCCTCAAGTGCAACATTCACCCTTTTGATTTCAAATTTTAGAATTGGGTGACAACGAATCAGATGACACCTTTCCAGGTGGTAATGTTTTGTCAAACTCCACTCTATAAGGAAAGATCGTCATGACATCAATATCAGTTTTAATCTCGCCAATTCTTCTTCAATATCACAATCAACTAATATCTACATTTCTACGAATATCAACCATTTTTTTGGGATCATAAATATCCACAACTTGGTTTAAATCTGGAATAGCTAGTATATCCTACAGGAATAGCTTCGATTGATTTGCTAGGGGAGTTAGGGTTTCTTGTGACAATCTACGTCGTATAAATACCTCGTATAAAAATTCAAATAATCATCAAACAATCATGTAATCAAATTACAACATGTATATATAATCTAAGTTATATATATTAAAATAACACTTCCCAGTCTGGCCTTGTCGGTAACTCGGGAATTCTTCGGCACCGTCATTGTCAAAAGATTTTTAGACATTTTGAGAAAAATGTTTATAGTTAAAAGATTTTGAAATGTTTTATTCAAAACCTTGGTTTTAAAAATCTTTCGTTCTCTATAACGAGAGCTCTGGTACCAAACTATAACACCCCAAATATTCATACTTTAGTTCAACGGAAGAGTCGTTGGTGCTACGGGATAGCACATTACACAAATCATAGACAACGCTTAAAATCGTGTCGTTTAATAATAAAGCATTTTCCATTCATGAATATCAAATTTACATAGGTCCCAAGTCATAGTATTTCATACAACTTTACAAAGAATTTGAATGGAAATTATTATTTAAGTGCGGGCCATGAATTCTTGTCGTCTTCCCGAGAATTACGTTCAATTACCTGAGATAAAACATGTTAAAAGAAAAGGTCAGCGAAAACGCCGAGTGAATTCATAGAGTTTAATGAAATCCATTAATATATCATCGGTATAAAATTATTACCGAGAATCATTTTGTACAAATCTTTATCGTAGGCCATAAAATAAGCGAAAAACATTTTATACAAATCTTTTTTGTAAATCATACTATAGGATTTTGCCTTCAAAATCATTATACGAACCAATGTCGTAAAAACATCATACAATACGTTTTATAACGTTGTATAGAGTTAAATAAAAACCGTTATATGAATATGGTTATGTAAAACCAAAACACGAACATAATATCAATAATAAGACACCGTATTGGTAGTCGGGAAATATATCGTAATTCAATGCGTATAGCAGTATTTTCGATATTGGATTATTATAAGCTGCATAACATTGCTACCTTACTATAACAAACAACGGGTAGATAACCCAAAACTCATTTGCCCATCTAAAACCACGTGTCTTCACAATGATCACGCTTATATAATTCTTCTCATACATAAATTCGCTTACGAATCTATGTGGCACGACGGGGATCAACCGTCAAGGCGCGAACTGGGGTGATCTTCCTCAAATAGTACTATTATATGCATAAGCGTCTACCAAATCCCGGTAGTTCACAATTCATGTTAATGGGACTTTTAGTGACATAACTAACTAATAATAATCCATTTTGTCTCATTTATCGGGTCATATAATCATTCATCGGGTCGTACAATCATTCGGGTCCAAATCAATAAGCAAACAATTGGGACAACTGGTGTCCTATTTTATTAAAACTAACATGTTATCTCCCTCGCGGGTTTATAAAACATTTCATAAAAACAGTTAAAAGAGTGCGAGGCTATGAACTCACGTTGATTGGGAAAGGCGGTTATCGGTGATTTGGATGTACGGTACGTGCTTCAATCACGAAAAACTATACAAATAATACTCGTCTTAGACTCTTGTCCAATGACTTTGTAAAAACAATGGCAATGTATATATATGATGATATTATAAGTATGATGATGATCAAGTGGGATTTTATCTCTTCATACACATTATAGTGTTATGTGTTAGTCAAATTTTTGACTAGTTACACTAGTTTCAATCCAATTTCATATTAAGGCCCAATAAGCCCATTAAAATACCATTAAGATTACAACTCTTTATATTTGTCCATTTATACTATCAATATCAGGCCTTTACTCATATGTTGGGCTCAAGTGGGTTAAGCTGAATGAGTAAGTCCATTAGTGTGTAGCCAAACTTGTTGGGTTAATAGTCCATTAAGGCTATTTTGGCCCGTTAATGTCCATAAGTTATAAAGCTCGGGTTTTATCAGTTTTTACATGTCAAATGTACTTAAACATCAGTATGTGAGTTATAAAAATTTACATTAGACGGGTCCGACCGTCTAGGTTTTAATTGACGAAAACGTTAATTTTACGGTTTTAGCTGAAAAGACGTAAAACTTATGTTTATAGTTTTATAACTTATAAAACTTATCAAATTGTCATTTTTATTAAATGTATCATTTATTTATTAATGTACATACTTATATATATGTAATATATAAGTTAGGGGGTTTTAAGTATACATTTTATATTATATTTACTTGAGTGCTAATATTATACTATATACTTTATTTTTTTTTTACAAATCTGATTAGTATTTTTATTTTTACCATTTTTACCATATATTGAGTTCTACAAGGAGATAGAAGCTCATTTTTATACACCATAAACTAAATATTATGTGCTACAATTAACTTAGTTTTAGCTACTGCTCAATCCATATCTAAATATCCCTAACAGTCCGTCCAAAGCAGACTACTCAAATTTGCACTTCAATTTTGTTTTGATCATATCTCACTCATTATAAAGATTCCATTGTATGGTCAACTCTCACATGTGCACAAGTCTTATAACTTACTGTATATTAATTCATCTATGCCATTTTATCAGTTTAACATAAGTTTCTTTACTGTTTTTATACAGCCTACTTATTTAAGCAAGATTTTACCACTTTTACATGTAGTTTTCAATCTTTTTATCCAAGTTTATCAACACATGATCCCCACATAATATTTTTATCATCATATATCATCATATACATATACATCAAGAAAGAAAATATAATTTACATTTACAAAAATAACAAAGAAATAGGAAGGATGATCTTGTTACCACCAAGATTATGAAAGTTAAGAACAATCTTGACTTTTGTTGGCAAAACTTGTGGTACACCAATATCAACTTCAAGATCACCTATCTTCATGAACTCCTTGTGGAAAATCAGCCATATGACACCAAGAAATCTCCTCTTTAGATGCTAAAATCACCTCCAATCATCAAGTCTTCTATAGGTTTCTATCTTATGCAAGAAGTACATAAGATTTCATGGGTAAAATTGATCAAGTGGTGGTTTATGGTGGTGATATAGGACGGCTCATAGGGGAGCTAGAGACAAAAATGTGTGGTTTTGCATCTTTCAAATGAGTTAGTGGTTTGTGTGTAGGTTGTTTTAAGATAACAAATGGTTTTGGTAGAAGGCTAAGGACAAGTGTCCTTAGCTTTAATATTAAGTTGACACCTTTGTGGTGTTGTGGCTAGTTGTGGCCGTGTGATGTGTGGGGGTGGGGCAAGTTTATCTTGTCTCATCCCCATTTAATTACGGGTACTCCTCGATTCTAGTTTCCTCGATTTGCGTGCCGTCGAGTCGTTTTACGGAAAACGTTTTTATAAATTATGAATCAACGGCAAAAAACGAATCTAATAAAAATTGTCTCATCAAAAATGGAGATCAAAAACGTAAATATGTAATCCTAGGGTTTCCGGTTTAGTCGTAAAGGACGTTAAATTATACTCGTAAGTCCTAATCTTTTCTCGTAAATTTGTTAGCTTATGACCCAACACAAATTTAAAATCCCAAAATAATATTCACGGATAAATTTATTTCCTGAAATGTTGGACTGTCACCAAAAATGGTGTATGTAAACATAAGCACGTAACGTAGAATCCTCCGGTTTAGACGTATTCGATGCAACTTCAAGACGTAAAACCAAATTTCTTCCCAACAATGAGTGAGTTCATAATATAACATTAGAATAGTGTTTTTAAATAATACTTGAGAATAAAATATCGACCATAAATTGACGGATTGTCACACGTACTCCCGAAGGTCTGTTTCTAAGCCAAAGAAAGTATATTCTAGATATCCTTCAAGATTGTGGATTTCAAGGGTCTAGACCAAGCCTATTTCCTTTTCCATTCGAGAAGAATTTGATATTAGATAATAGGGATGAAGAATCTAAAGTTGATTCTAGTCAATACCGCCACATGGTAGGCCGTCTCCTCTACATACAAGCCACTAGACCCGACATTGCTTACTCTGTAATGTGTTAAGCCAATTTGTGACTGACCCGAGACATAGTCACATGGATGCAGCTCACCAAGTGTTACGGTACCTAAAGGGAACTGTTGGAAAATGGATTCTTTTACCTCGAGATGGTGGTTGCAACCTCACCGCATACTGTGACTCTGATTGTCTTGGTTGTCCTATTACCAAAAGATCTAGAACGGACTATCTTCTCCAGTTGTGAGAAGCACTCGTTTTATAGAAAACAAAGAAAAAAAATGTGGTATCACGTTCCTCTGTTGAAGCAGAATACAGGTCCATGGCCTCTACAGTTAGCGAAGTTTTATGGATGTGGTGGCTTCTCAAGGAGCTAAACATCAACTTGACTAAACCAACTCCGCTTTTCTGTGACAATCAGGCGGCAAGACACATCGCCAATAACCCTATTTTCCACGAACGAACCAAGCATGTAGAGATGGATTGCTATTTCGTTCTGGAGCGAGTTGAATCTCAAGAAGATTAGCCCCTGCGCATCACACTAGCATGCAAATTTTGGACCTGCTTACAAAAGGATTAGGCACTCAACAACTTAAGTTCTTACTTGACAAGTTGGGCATTAGAAACCTACACGCTCCAACTTGAGGGGGGAGTACTGAGATCTCCTATTTCCATCTATTATGTCCTTGATTGATATGCGTGGTCATTGCCTTGTTTGCTCCCCTTGAGTTACGTATTTTCTTAATTGTATTTTCTTAATTGTATTTCCATAATTATAGTTGTGTTCTTTGTATTTATTCCATGGTTGTATTCAAAAAACTAAATGAAATAAAAACACATGTTTCTTATCATCATTCTCAAGAGATATTGTCTAACTGATGAGGTGAATGAAGTTACCAAACTTGATGGATGCCAAATTTGGATATCTATTTATAGATACAAATTCAAGCATTGGCATGCCTTTGTTGTTTATAAGCCGACCCCTGCTCTTCTCTCCTCCCAGTTCCTGCTTTAGCGATAGTTTCTTATAGTCGCCAATGAACACCGAATTGAGCTTTTGTCCACCTCCCACTGAGAAAAAGGTGATTGATGTAATTAGATCGCAAGAACTGATGGCCAACGTCTCAATGTTGTCTTGACAACAACAACAAATAAAACTTCTACATGAGTATACCTTTAAGAACCTAAGAGATGTTAGCACGTCGTTCCCATCATTGTAGTCTGACTCATCTTTCTCCCGTAAACTCACAAAATTCATACAGATATGTACTTCCAGCTTCCATAAACTCACAAGAACCTTACTCGCCTTTCGTGATTCCCACAAGTATCTTATTTCATCACATTACCTGACTAACATTTATGTAGTTGCCTCAAGATCCAAAATAACCCCACCCCAGACCTCGTTAGTAAGCCCTTGAATAGACTGGAGAGTCAACTTGGTGACTGTTGGAGCTGCGTGGACCACACTCCTCAACACGCCATTGCGACATTCCCATATTGTTAGAACCCTTAGTAAGGGTAGCGCTTCAAGTGAGACTTTAACAAAATTGGGACAATATGTTAGAGAGAGCTCTTGAAGGCATGGAAACACTGCATTTCTATCCCCACTTCCACTACTGGTTGACCATAACTCCCACCCCCACATACCATCCAAACTTAGTATTTCAAGTGAAGGAAATTCAAGGCTAGTACCGAAGAAATTTGAATCCACGACTTTTACATAATCCAAGTGTTCAATATATAACTCCTTAAGTGATGCTAATTGCGCAAGTGGTGGTAGATATGTACATTTTATACAGTTACGTAAACACACATGAACCAAATGACAAAACGATGGATCTCCAACTCATTTTGGGAACTCTAAACCAAGATAGTTTACAATTACTAGCTTCTTCAAACCATTGTTATAAGGATTTAATGCATCAAGGACCTTAATAAGTGTGAAAACACTTATCTTTTTACCACTTAATTATAATAATAACCAAGCCAAAACGTGTATTTTATGTCGTAAATATCGGAATTATGCGTGGTTTGTGTTTTTGTTGTGATTTAGGATCAAAATGTGAAAAGGGAAGAAAACACGGGCTTTCACGGGCTTTTATCGAATAAAAAGACAAAAGACGAAGTCAAAAGATCAAGAGTGCAAAAAGAACGAAAGTCCAAGGCCTATTCTGAAGATTTATCGAAGAAAAAGTCTAAAGACGGAAGTTTAATGTATTCTAGATAGTTCCTAGACTAGTATTTAAGGAGACGTTTGTGTCCCTTATCTCTTTCTTCCAGTTTTTAGCTTTCACCATTGTAATTCCTTTTTAATATTATAAAAGTTTGGTATTTGTTAGAAACAAGTGTAATTCCTTTTTATAAGTGTTAAAAGTTGTGTGTGTGTGTTTAAAAGCTAAGAACTGAGTTCCATTTTAATTGATAAACACTTTGTGTTTTTGGAGGTTTTAAAATAGGATTTGAATTTCAGAAAGTTTGAATCAAAGAAAATGAAAGTGGACTTTGATTTTTGATTTTCTGATATTGATATTGATTTTAAAACGTGTTTAAGTTATTTGGTTACTTGGTTTCAAGGTTAAGAGAAAAGTTTAAAAATCAGAAGTGTTATATTTGTTATTGCTTGTTCTTCAATTCTTCTTATCAGGTTTGTTGGAGATTGTTTGACCAAGGTCCTGCATAGACCCGGGTCTATTGGAGGTGACAAAGCAGTCACTGTTGGGCCTGGATGTAGGCCCAACAAGGTAGACCTTGTTTCCTTTTTGAGTTTTTAGTTTTACTGATTTTGTATGAGATTTTTGAAAATTGCATGAAAATTGTTTGATTGCTTGTTTATTGGTTGGATATTGCTCTATTACTGGTTATATGCATGTTTAGAGTCATTAGAATCAATTTGGTTTAGATTTGATGTGATTTGCTTTGTAAAATCTTCATATTCAGAAACTAAAGGGGTGTTTGGATTAGCTGTTTAATCAAGATAGGTGACAAATTCTTGTGTTAAAACCTGTGTTAAAACTCTTCTTTGGTTACTGCTATGTGATATAAGCATTCAGGTTTCAGATTAAAGGGTTGGAAATCATATTTGTATGCTTAGTTTTTGGTAATACTAGTTAAAATCAGAAACTTCCACTTGTGCATCAATTTGTGTGAATTGGTACTCCAAATTTGATAATCTGCTAGAGTTAGGGGTAAACCAGGTCTGTGTAATGCTTGTATGCTAGTTTGTAGGTTTGTTTACCAATTTGAGAGCTTTGAATCTCACCATTGAGCCTAGAAGATCAGATAAACACCCCCAGACTTGTGTATGCTATAACAGGAACTTGTTGTGGATTTTTTGTGCTTGATACTTGTGTGTAATTTGCGTGTGTTTGATTTTTGACTCCTTATACTCCAAAGAGTATAAGGGTGCCCCAATTGCCCAACAAAAACACCCACAAATCCATAAGACAAGACCTTTTGTCATTTATTCACAAGTGAAGAAAGTCCTTCCTTTTGTTCATCAGATAAAGAGCAAACTGAGCACGTTTTGGTTTCCTGATTAGCTTTAATCTTTGATCTTTGGATTTGTTATTGTGTTTTTTGTGTTTAATTAGTCTTGGTTGTGAGTTTTAAAAAGTAAAAAAAAAGGATTTTTCAAAAAGGACGTGGCCAGGACCCGAACCTGCGCCACTCCTCTCACACACAAACGTCCTAACCAATGCGCCCTTGGGTCTTTTACTGACCAAGGATCATTCCATTTGTTATTTAAGGGGTTTTGGTTTTGTCCTTTCATAAATAAGCCGTAGCTTATTTTGGCTATTTCAGCTTATTGGTTAAGCTTAATTGCACTAGCTCAATTTTCCTAGGATTGTATTAGGTTCAGGGACTTTTCTGTCCAAAAAGTTTGTTTTTCCCGTTTTTAATTTATTTATTAGGATTATTTTTAGTTTAATTTTTAGAAAGTAGATTAAAAATAGTAAAAAGCATTTTAAAAATCCAGAAAAATAGTTTTTAGGTTTTAATTTATATATTTCAGGTTTACAGCCTAAACAAAAACTTTTATTTTTAATTTTATTTGATTTTAGGGTTTTTAGATAACTTTAAAAATTAATATAAAATTAATAAAAAGGTTTTAGGAACTTTAACTTGCATTTTTATCTTAGTTATATTATTCTAGATTTTTGGTAATTTTTTAGAATTTATTTAAAAACTTTTTTATTTTTTAGAATATTTTAATATTATTTTATTCCCAAAAATAGAAAGTTTGTTTTTTCTACTTTTTTTATTTTTCCTAGATTGTAGTCATTAAATTAGGAACTTTATCACTTTCCAAATAGTTTTTAGGCTTTTCATTTAATTTCTAGAATTAATTTAAGATTTAATAGATTTTAATAGTTTTTAAGTGTTTAAAAATAGTTTAATTTGGCTTTAAAATTTTTAAAAATAGTTTTTAGCTTAATTAGGTCATTTTTGGAGGTTTACAAACTATAAGATCTTGTTTAGGGCTTTTTAATAATTAATTGTGATTTTTAGGGCTTTAATTAGCATTAAAAAGTCATTATTTAATTAATTAAAAGGTTTTAGCAAGTTTTGATTTTTTGTAAACTCTTAGAATTTTATTGTGGATTTTTAGTAATTTTTAGGAATTTTTTAGGTTAAAATTTTAATTTTTGTAGTTTTACGGTTTTACGTTTACGCCTTTTTCGTCGTAGTTTTAATTCGTTTTCGTAACCGTCTTTTCTCTCATTTCTATTCTCTTTTCTTCTTGTTAATAATCACAAACATTAATCATCATTCATTACACAACACACGTGCCTCCTAGAGAACGAACTCACTTCATTGGGTCATAACTTGTGGTTTTCCTAAACCGCTCGTTAATACTTACCCTATTTTACCTTCCTTTTCCTAAAGGGGTAAAAATACGATTATCATTTTGATGTACGTAGTTTTTAGTGAAATACAAGTCTTAGGAAAGACGAGTATAAATGTGGTAAGTATTAATCGACACTATTTAGGAAAACCGTGAAGACGAATAACTTCCAAGTTCGTTCTCGAAGGAGGTGTGTGGATTAATGTGCCAATATATAAAATAACAATGTTTGGATTAGTGACGTTTTTGGTTTAAAGAGAGAAAAATAAAAGACGAGTTACGACTACGATTAAACTACGACGTTGACGTAAAACGCGAACGTAAATACGTAAAACGTGACGAAATTAAAAATTAAACCTAAAAATTAATTAAAATATTAAACTAAGTCTTAAATAATATAAATAAGAATAAAAATCCAACAAATATATTTTAAAACCTTTTATTAATTAAATATTCAATTTTTAATGCTAATTAAAGCCCAAAAATTAAATATAATTAACAAAATGTCTAAAATATTATTTTATTGAACTAATAAGTTACTTATATTATTTAAAGACTAAAAAGTATTTTTCCCAAATTTTCAAAACTATTTTTCTATTTTTTAATCACTAAAAACTATTTTAAAATTAAAATAATCATAAAAAATAATAAAATAATGCCAAAATTAATTTGACAACTTTAAAAATATTAAATTACCCTAATGAACAGTATAAAATTGAAAAAGTTTGAAAAATGTAAAAATTTGCACTAAAAGACAAAACTGATTAGTAATAAAACCCTAATTAACTTAAATTAATTATAAAAAAATAATTAAAAAGTGAACAGTAAATATTTTTAAACTAAAAATCTTAAACTAATTTTCTAAGTCTAAGAAAAATTTTAAATCTGAAAAATATAAAGTTTTACCACTAAAAGACAAAAACAAAATAATTATAAAGTAATTAAAAATGCAATTAAATGTGAAAAATAGCAAATGAACAGTAACACCAAAATAAACTAAACTGAAAAATCAGAAAAGAAAAATAATGGAAAAAAAATCAAAGTCTAAAACCTATTTAAGGGCACAAAAGACAAAAAGTTAAGATTGTGATAGTGACACTTGGTCACTTTCTGTCTTTTAGCTAGGCAGTGGAAACACTTGTTCTAGCAGTGGGAACTTTTTCCCACTGTCAATGAAAATAAAAAGGTCTGGGCACGTTTTTGATTATAACTTGAGCTTTGATTGATTTTTCTTGGATACAAGGGCACCCCCACACTCATGGAAGTGTGGGGAGTCAGTTTAAACACAAAAACACCAATGTTCAAGCAAAACGAATCACAAAAATAAGCCAAATCAGTCACTGTGATGCTAGGGGTAGGTTTGAGTGCTATTGCTGATCTAAATGGTCACCAGGGTGAGTTTCAAAGCTCAAAATCTCAATCACACATCCACCAAATCACAAACAATCAATCTAAATCCCTATGCTGACCTAATATCTAACAATATGCAGAAAATCAAACACAAAACACATTGAAACAAGGCAGAAACTTGGTTTAATTGATTTGACTGCTTTCTACCAAAGTTTAACAAGCAATATCCCTTTTAAAACCTATCAACCTGAAAACAAACTAACATACACCCTATTCTAACCAAGGCAAATGTGTCTAGGCAGTTTTTAATGTAACAATTTGTCAATCAATCACCTTAAAACACTATCCCAAACACACCCTTAAATACAGAAATGGAAAATTAACAAACCAAAAGCTCTAAAAACTTAACCAAACTGATCAACTAACACTCAAACATGCATAAGAGACATAATTAACCAAATTAAAAACAGATAAAGCAACTTAAAAAAAGTTCCTACAAATTCATATAACATCACATAGAGACTTCAAAATTTACACCAATGGGGTTCAAAGCCCATACCTGGCTGAAAGCCTTCCAAAGGAGAGATTAGGGAGCTTATGGTGAAGCTTATGAAGTGTAGAGAGGCTTGTTGAGGGAATCCAAAGCAGGAACCCAAGCCAAAACCAATATCTTCAATAAAAAAAATGAAAGGAGAATGGGTCTTGCTTCCTTGATACCTACACAACCACAACCAACAGTGAACAAACTTCAAGTTGAATAAGCTTGAAGCCAATAAGCTTGTCAGGCTTATTGGTGTTAGCTTATTCAATAGTAAGTGATGAAATGAATCAAAGATTTGGAGAAAATCTTAAAAACTGATTTTAATGGAAAAACTTCTTTCAAACTTTTTGGAACCAAGGGAAATCTTAAACAAGAACTTAACACAAAACTAGACTTATCATCATAAATCCACTTTCACTTCTTTATAATGATAAATCCAAGTTTTTGGTAAGCTTTTTCAGAAAATAAACTTGAACACGAATTGTGTTTGACAACCTTAAACTAACCTTGCAAAAATAGAAAACATTACACTAAATTATACTATGAAAACTCCTTAAATGGAACTCAGCTTGCACAAGAAATTTAAAATTTCATTTTCATTAATTTTCTAAAAATACTTTATACAAAACTGAAACAAAGAAGAGGCTAACATGCTAGCTCTCTTTTTATACTAATCTATAGAAGATACTAGAAACTAAAAACTGATAAACCCTAATACAATGAATATCCAAAAATGCCCTTGGTCAACTGAGATTTGAAATTGGTCAAAAAATCCTTCACGTGATTGATGTTGGATGCCAGCTTGGGATTTTGATCTTGGACCGTTTAATGGACCCTTTGGAAGGAAGAAATTGCTAGGAGACGTTGATCTTCTGCATAGATGCCATCTTTGCCATTTTTAGTGTCACAGGGGACAAACATGGGGGCCACATGGGTCACGGGTTTAGAGTTTTTGTTGGTGGGTTTTGGTGAGGATAAGATAAATCATCATTCTGGAGGTTTGGGGCAAAAACCCCTTTGATTAAGAGGGGAACCCAATTAGGGTTTATGGCTGGGATTAGGGTGATTAGGGGGGGTGAACACAAACATTATTTGTTTCCCACCCTTTTTAAATTTAATAAACCCGTTTAAAAATCTGATTTAAATAAATAAAAAGGGTTAGTGGTGGGAGTCTGATGTGGAGGGTAGGGGTAATCTGATTGGTGGATTTGGAGTGGGGGTGACGTGGTGAGTTATGAGTGGGTGAGGGAAGTTTTGTTGTCTGCCCAGTTTGCCCCCTCTATTCCTTTCACTTTTATACTTTCCATTAAATGGCTACAAACTCTATTTCCTTTGAAATCAACTTTGCTCATCTTGCTGAAAATGGCACAAAGGTTCTTCCATCTTTATAACAAGGACCATTAATGCAATTTGATCATAATTCAAGGGCCAATGATGTATATTATCCATACTTTAGGGACCCCATTGTATATAATGATAGATGAGGGGTATAAAGTGACAATTCTTCAAACTTTGAGGACCAAAGTTGCCAAATCTTTAAACTTCAAGGACTTGATAGGAAAATCATGATTCGGGTCCGGTTCTTTGTGCGGCTTCGTTTCCCGTGTTCGTTTTTGCTTGATTCTTGTAATTTTTTGGTGAATTCACGATATCCGTACCTGAAATACACAATGAACAAACACAGGCACATTTTTGGGTATTTTGATAATTTTTTTAGCGTTTTAAGCCCAATTTGGACGATGAGACTATGTATAAATACAGTCTCATCACTCCCCCATACTAAACCATTGTCGTGTCCTCACGCAATGCTAGAATTAAGTATCATAGCACTTCCAAAATTCATTTTATGATGACATTTATTGAAGACATAAATTTAAATAAACTACTATATGCGTTTTAGACATAATGTATTGTTTTCATCACGAAGAAGTGACTTTTAGGATCATAGAACAAGAACACGGGAATGCTTCGTTAGAAATAATTTCGTCGTCCTCGATTTTCACCCAATTCCATGCTAAGCGTGTAACGAGATCATTGTTATTATAAGTTAGCAACACGAACACATCTCATGAGTGTTAATTACGAACCTAAACTCCCTTATTCCTACTTGGTATCTCTTATATTTTATTTTAGTATTAATGATCACGAGGATACATCATCGACTTATGCGTAAATAGAGATTAAGTCTAAAAATAGAAACTTAATGGTGTAGCCAAAATCATTAAATCAATAATTCACCTCAATAGACAACGATGTCAAAAAATTAAGTCAACAAGAAGGATCGATAAACACGGTTTTATAACGGTTTTGAACATTAGACTTATTACCAAGACTTTTATACGCCCCCTAACGGAAGGGCCTTATTATCTTTGGTTTACCTCCATCTTTTATTCAACTTCGCCATGAAGCTTTTATTATGACTTCGGTCTTGCCTTGCCTTTTATTATCCGCCTCATCGGTGGTTTTATTAGCCAAAGACGTATATCCTCACGCTAAAGCGAATTTTGGATCTTTAAAGCTTCGAAGATTAAGGCTTGATTCACTTTCAATTTGGGCATAGATTTTTCGGCCTTGTGAGCTTCAAATTTTTTCTTAATTTAGGTGAGCACTTGAAATCTTATTATTAGGTGAAGCTTTCGATTATTCGGATGCCAATACTTCAAAACCGTGACGCTGGCGATACCTTAATGTTTTCCCAATTTAATTACATGGAAGCTACCAAAACAAATTAGAAACCAACAATAGTGACTAAACCGCTAAATCAATATTTATTAACAAGTTATTATGCAAAAGCGTGGGGAGAATAAGCTAATAATTACTACACATAAGATCGTGACGATTACGAGACTTATAAATAACTCTATCATTTCTCGTCCTCATTTAAGAGACTTAGCCTAAAAAGTTAAGGAATCAAAGCTAAGTGCTCAACACGCACGGTCGAGTCAAAAATTACTCTCGTTCTCACCATCGGAAAACCTACATTCGTGTCTTAAACACTTATGAAAAGCAAGAAAAATTTTAAAATTTGGCCATTTTTAGCCTTATTTTGCATAAAACGATAACAAAAAGATGAAAATTGGATTGCGTGGTGACGTAAGCAAGGTGAAGTATCTACTCACCCCCCCATACTAAAACTAAACATTGTCCTCAATGTTTCGAGTCTAGGGGTGTAAACACCCCCATACTAGAGACGAAGTCGAATGCTTAATCTCGAGCATGGAAAGGGTAAAACGAATAACCTATAACCGTTTATGAATTATGCTAATAAGATAAACGTTAGAACATAAAAGGATATCATCGGATATCGGAATCTCCAAAGGCAACGATCGAAGCTCGAGTGCTACGTAAAACGAACACGAGAGGCTTCAATGATAACGATGAACCTAATAAATCACAATCACAAACAACCACGAAACAAAGGTTGGAAGAGCACAAGTCCCCTCGTTACATTAACTAAGAAAGCGATAATATGTACAAGGATAAGCATGAGAATCCCCCACGAGGCACCTTGTTTTTTATAACCGAGTCAAAAGCTCGACTCGAATCCCCATAAATGTGATCATTTAGGGATAATCTTGGTATGGTCATTTTTGGTGGGGCTTACATGATAAACAAGGCCCAAAAGTACATGGAGTACTTTAAAAACCCGATATACGTATACCGGGGTCAAAGATAGCGTCTTCGTTTTCGGATGAAAGAGAAACAACGCTACTCCAACACAAACCCCAATGGGGTAGAAGAAAAGAGATAAGAAGTAGAAAGGTGGGGAAATGGGTAAGTCAAACTTAGGAGCTACTCGAGGTAGACTCACACCAAGCAAACGAAAAGATTTTCCATTTATTGCATCGGTGGAAGACCGAGATTTCCCTTTACAAGCAATTCCGGGATCGTAAATCTCGTCCTCGGTGGAGAAATGGGAGGGAACATTTGGGGCTTCCGCCATACTAAAACCACACCAACCGTCGTCAAAAGGAGTAGACGAGGTGGTAGCACTCATGAAACGCGGTGATGACGGAGTTAAACATGTAGAAAAATCATTTAAAATATTTTTAAAATCTTTTCCTTTTTCATCATTTTTAAACTCTTTATGAAAACCCGATTTAATGATGTCGAAAATATTTGGCGTGTCAAATTCAAAATTAGTCGCGCTAAAAATTCTCACATTTAAGTCTTTGGCGGGAGGGGGTGGTGGATTATATAAGTTCTCAAAACGTTAATCAATAAAGAACACCGCCCCCTCGGGGTCTACATACTCGTCATCCTCATGAACGTTGATCTCATCGATTTCTTCATCAAAGATAGGCTTGTCAAACCAAGGTTTGTCATTCCCCTCCTTGAGTATCTTAGAAACTCTCTCGAAAAGATCACGATCAAGCACGAAACCCTCATTCTTTTGTGGGGATCGTTGATAAGTTAGATCCTCACGAATGTGGTAAACGTCATTCTCAAATAAGGAGTGTTGATTAGGTAACTCCTCGAGAATGGGATTTTTGGTGGTCACATGAGTTGGTTCATCATCGAAAATAAGACGTTCCAACTCATTAAGTTCATCCTCGATTTTGGAAAGATCGACCTCACTCGTAGGTGGAAGTGAAGGCATAAGAGCTAGCTCTCGTTCAATGATTTCCTCAATCTCGGGATCAAACTCATAATCATCGTACTTCACATGTTTCTTCTTAGGAGAATCAAAAATTGCATGTGGGTGTCGAAGTACGTGATCAAGCTCGGCAAAATCGCCATCGTCATCATCAAAGAAAGAGTCGATGTGAGCACTCACAACCATGGACTTACAAGTCAAATGACTATGCTTAGGTAACTTTTCTAAGACGAGAGGATCGATGTCGATAAACCCATTAGCCTCAACGGGTGTTGGGCTAGGCAAAGGAGGCACTTCGATGGAGTTAGAAGTTGAAGCCTCAAAGACGTGGTCATTCGAAGGTGGTGAAGACGAGCCCATATTGGTCTTTGTCGTGATGGCACTAACGTCGCCCTTCGGAATTGGTGGTTCACTTGTTTCGCTAAAAACATCCCAAAGTGAGTTTTCATCTATAAATTTACACATACCCTTTTGAATTAGGTACACGTATTCTTTATCATTAAAATCATCATCTTTAAAACCGTTTTTCTTAATTCATCAAAACATGCATCAAGCTTCATTCTTTCCGCTAAAGTGAACATTTTGAAATCATTAGAATTTAAATCATTAGGTTTTGAAACCTCGGTTTTTTCGTTCTCATAAAATCCTTGGGATTTTCTAGCAAAAAAGTCTATTTTCTCATCCCCATATCTCATAGTAAGTCTCCCCTCGTGAACGTCGATTACGGTTCTAGCCGTCGGTAAAATGGTCGGCCTAAAATAATGGGACATTTAGGGTCACACTCGTAATCGGATATAACGAAATCCGCGGGAAAAACAAACTTTCCAATCCTAACATAGACATCCTCGGCTATTCCAATTGGTATAAGTGGAGTACAATTTGCAAGCTCGATTGTCATGTTCGTGGGGGTAAGCGAAAGCAATCTCATCAATTTCCAAAGAGAATGAGGCATGAGATTGATGCTAGCACCTAAATCGGCAAGGGCTAAACATCCCTCAATCTCGGAAAAATCACAAGGTAATAGAAATTGGCCCAGATCCTTTTCCTTTCTCGGCATACGCCTTTTGGGTTTTTTTAAGAAGGATCGATGCACAAGTTTCTTCAAGGGTTACTTTGGTAAGGTCAACAAAGCTCTCTTTTTGAACCGTGGATGGAATTTGAGGTACACGAGGGTGTGCACTCTTTTCCTTGGTCGCCATGTTCACCCCATCGACTTTAGAACAAGAAGATGTCTTAGAAGTCGAGGGTTGAGAAGCATAAACAACACGGAATCCTTCAAGGTTAGGGGTAATCACACGACCTTTCTCACGAGACGAGGCGGCTTTACATTGTTCTTTCGGATTAGCAACGGTGTCACTAGGTAACGAACTTGATGACGAACCCGAGGCTTTGTTCATTATGGCCGAAAACATTTTTTTTATATCAATTTGCCCTTGCTCAATCTTCGTGTTTTGCAATTTCAATGTATTAGAAAAGTCATTTTTCAAAGTACCAATTTCTCCCTCTAATCGTCTCATATTAGCCTCATTCGTTTTCATGTAATTTTGAAAATCGTTTGACGAACTATTTTGATTTGAATTAAAGTTCCCTTGGTTTTGATTGTTTCTTTGAAAATTTCCTTGATTCCCACTTGAAAAATTGTTGCCTTGATTGTTATCTCGATTTTGCCAAGTTATATTACGACCTTGATTATAACCTCCTTGATTTTGATTCGAAAAATTTCCTTGTTGATTATTTCCTTGAAAATTGTTTCGATTTTGAAAATTGTTGCCTTGGTTATAATTTCCTTGTTGTGATGGACCGGCGTTATTTTGATTTTGATTAGAAAAATTGTTGTTTAACGCACTCACATTTGACGTTTGGCCATCCGTAGCCGCACACTCATAATAATTATGAGGTCCACCACAAAACGTACACGAAACCTCAACCGCTTTCACCGTAGCGGGAGCGTCTTTCTTTTGCATCTCAACGAGAAAAGACGTAAACACATTCGTAAGCTTGTCGACTTTTGCATCAACCCTCTCAATGTCGCGATTAGAACTACTAACATTGGCGACATTGGCAACACTCGGTGCGTTGCGGAGTTGGTAAACCTTGGATCGGTTTTCGATAATTATCAATGCATCTTTCGGAGTCTTACACAAAAAGATGCCACCGGCGGCGGAATTCAACGAGTCTTGTTCGTGAAAATTAAGACCGTTGTAAAACGTATCGATTTGGTGCAACTCGGAAAAGCCATGGTGAGGACATTGCCTAAGCAATTCCTTAAAGCGATCCCACGCGTCTCTAAAAGATTCATTCGGTTTTTGCTCAAATTTCGTAATCTCGTTTTTGAAAAACGTTGTCTTAGACGGTGGGAAAAATTAACGAACTTGGAAACGAGATCCTTCCACGTAACTATGGAATTAGGTGGCTCTTTCTCGTACCAATCCTTGGCGGCACCATCGAGCGAGTACGGAAAAAGCATAAGCTTGACGACATCGGTGTCGACGTTCTTAAACTTGCTCGTGGCCAAAAGACGATCAAAATTCCGAATATGGTCGTGAGGATTATCGGCTTCACGACCTCGAAACTTCGTAGCTTGGATTAACAAAAGCATTTCGCTCTTAATCTCAAAATTCTCCGCTTCGATAGCAGGAATTACGATCGCGTCTCCATAACCCTCGGTGGGCGCTTGGAGCAATTCCATCATCGAACGATTGTCGGCCATCTCCTCTACGGTTTCTTCAACAACGATATTAGGAACGTCGGTTTCTAATTCTCGTCTACGTCGTCGATTCCTTCGATTACGATTGCGTCGATTCGAAGCTTCACTAGAATTGGAGTAGTCCTTCGATCGAGTGCGCATGCACTAAGCGTAGAATGGGTGGTAGCAAAGAAGATTCTTTTTGCGGTTTTTTCGATTTTTCAATTTTTTTGGTTTTTGATTGTTTTTTAATTTTTTTGGATTTTTGAATGTATTACGTAGACACAAATCTACAAATCTCCGCTCGAATCGACTTTCTCGATTAAAGGAGCCTCAAAGAATGAAAATGATCACGTGGAGTGAACGTTCTCGATGACTTTAGAACGTTGGTGGAACACCAAAACGTTCAAGAGGGTTTAATCTTGAAAACACAAGCAAATATAATATACGTAGATAATACTTGGGCGGCAAAACCTCGATTAACCTTCTTTCTCAAAACACGCACAAGCAAGCGGAGGAAACGAGGCGGTGCGAAGCACTTAAGAGCCTTTTTCCTTTAGGTCGTGAAATACAACCGCCTTATACCCACCTTATAGTTTGTGTTAATTGAAATTAAGCCACACGAAAGTATTTATCTATTTTGCCTTTAAACTTTTGCTTTAGATTCGAATACAATGATCGAGTGATGAAATCCCGAATCAAGGTTGCGTTTTCACGCTTTTGGAGTATTTGTATCTTTATTTTTCTACGTAAGTACAATATAGTAATATATTCACAAAGAAAAACGAAAACGATAATGGATATCTACAATATAGTAAAATGATTAATTTGTGTTTAATTTAGGAAAATTAAACACGTTTTATTTGGATATTATACTATAATAGAGAAAAATAACAAAAATGAGTATGTACGTTATATACGCTTTCCAAAAAAATGAAAAGCTAAAACGCACTACTCAAACAAACACGATACTAATAATAATGGCACACTAAACACCTCCCCGGCAGCGGCGCCAAAATGATGTATGTAGTTTTTAGTGAAATACAAGTCTTAGGAAAGACGAGTATAAATGTGGTAAGTATTAATCGACACGATTTAGGAAACCCGTGAAGACGAATAAATTCCAAGTTCGTTCTCGAAGGAGGTGTGTGGATTAATGTGCCAATATATAAAATAACAATGTTTGGATTAGTGACGTTTTTGGTTTAAAGAGAGAAAAATAAAAGACGAGTTACGACTACGATTAAACTACGACGTTGACGTAAAACGCGAACGTAAATACGTAAAACGTGACGAAATTAAAAATTAAACCTAAAAACTAATTAAAATATTAAACTAAGTCTTAAATAATATAAATAAGAATAAAAATCCAACAAATATATTTTAAAACCTTTTATTAATTAAATATTCAATTTTTAATGCTAATTAAAGCCCAAAAATTAAATATAATTAACAAAATGTCTAAAATATTATTTTATTGAACTAATAAGTTACTTATATTATTTAAAGACTAAAAAGTATTTTTCCCAAATTTTCAAAACTATTTTTCTATTTTTTAATCACTAAAAACTATTTTAAAATTAAAATAATCATAAAAATAATAAAATAATGCCAAAATTAATTTGACAACTTTAAAAATCTTAAATTACCCTAATGAACAGTATAAAATTGAAAAAGTTTGAAAAATGTAAAAATTTGCACTAAAAGACAAAACTGATTAGTAATAAAACCCTAATTAACTTAAATTAATTATAAAAAAAATAATTAAAAAGTGAACAGTAAATATTTTTAAACAAAAAATCTTAAACTAATTTTCTAAGTCTAAGAAAAATTTTAAATCTGAAAAATATAAAGTTTTACCACTAAAAGACAAAAACAGAATAATTATAAAGTAATTAAAAATGCAATTAAATGTGAAAAATAGCAAATGAACAGTAACACAAAAATAAACTAAACTGATAGTGACACTTGGTCACTTTCTGTCTTTTAGCTAGGCAGTGGAAACACTTGTTCTAGCAGTGGGAACTTTTTCCCACTGACAATGAAAATAAAAAGGTCTGGGCACGTTTTTTATTATAACTTGAGCTTTGATTATTTTTCTTGGATACAAGGGCACCCCCACACTCATGGAAGTGTGGGGAGTCAGTTTAAACACAAAAACACCAATGTTCAAGCAAAACGAATCACAAAAATAAGCCAAATCAGTCACTGTGATGCTAGGGGTAGGTTTGAGTGCTATTGCTGATCTAAATGGTCACCAGGGTGAGTTTCAAAGCTCAAAATCTCAATCACACATCCACCAAATCACAAACAATCAATCTAAATCCCTATGCTGACCTAATATCTAACAATATGCAGAAAATCAAACACAAAACACATTGAAACAAGGCAGAAACTTGGTTTAATTGATTTGACTGCTTTCTACCAAAGTTTAACAAGCAATATCCCTTTTAAAACCTATCAACCTGAAAACAAACTAACATACACCCTATTCTAACCAAGGCAAATGTGTCTAGGCAGTTTTTAATGTAACAATTTGTCAATCAATCACCTTAAAACACTATCCCAAACACACCCTTAAATACAGAAATGGAAAATTAACAAACCAAAAGCTCTAAAAACTTAACCAAACTGATCAACTAACACTCAAACATGCATAAGAGACATAATTAACCAAATTAAAACAGATAAAGCAACTTAAAAAACAAGTTCCTACAAATTCATATAACATCACATAGAGACTTCAAAATTTACACCAATGGGGTTCAAAGCCCATACCTGGCTAAAAGCCTTCCAAAGGAGAGATTAGGGAGCTTATGGTGAAGCTTATGAATTGTAGAGAGGCTTGTTGAGGGAATCCAAAGCAGGAACCCAAGCCAAAACCAATATCTTCAATAAAAAAAATGAAAGGAGAATGGGTCTTGCTTCCTTGACACCTGCACAACCACAACCAACAGTGAACAAACTTCAAGTTGAATAAGCTTGAAGCCAATAAGCTTGTCAGGCTTATTGGTGTTAGCTTATTCAACAGTAAGTGATGAAATGAATCAATGATTTGGAGAAAATCTTAAAAACTGATTTTAATGGAAAAACCTCTTTCAAACTTTTTGGAACCAAGGGAAATCTTAAACAAGAACTTAACACAAAACTAGACTTATCATCATAAATCCACTTTCACTTCTTTATAATGATAAATCCAAGTTTTTGGTAAGCTTTTTCAGAAAATAAACTTGAACACGAATTGTGTTTGACAACCTTAAACTAACCTTGCAAAAATAGAAAACATTACACTAAATTATACTATGAAAACTCCTTAAATGGAACTCAGCTTGCACAAGAAATTTAAAATTTCATTTTCATTAATTTTCTAAAAATACTTTATACAAAACTGGAACAAAGAAGAGGCTAACATGCTAGCTCTCTTTTTATACTAATCTATAGAAGATACTAGAAAATAAAAACTGATAAACCCTAATACAATGAATATCCAAAAATGCCCTTGGTCAACTGAGATTTGAAATTGGTCAAAAAATCCTTCACGTGATTGATGTTGGATGCCAGCTTGGGATTTTGATCTTGGACCGTTTAATGGACCCTTTGGAAGGAAGAAATTGCTAGGAGACTTTGATCTTCTGCATAGATGCCATCTTTGCCATTTTTAGTGTAACAGGGGACAAACGTGGGGGCCACATGGGTCACGGGTTTAGAGTTTTTGTTGGTGGGTTTTGGTGAGGATAAGATAAATCATCATTCTGGAGGTTTGGGGCAAAAACCCCTTTGATTAAGAGGGGAACCCAATTAGGGTTTATGGCTGGGATTAGGGTGATTAGGGGGGGTGAAGACAAACAGTATTTGTTTCCCACCCTTTTTAAATTTAATAAAACCGTTTAAAAATCTGATTTAAATAAATAAAAAGGGTTAGTGGTGGGAGTCTGATGTGGAGGGTAGGGGCAATCTGATTGGTGGATTTGGAGTGGGGGGGGTGACGTGGTGAGTTATGAGTGGGTGAGGGAAGTTTTGTCTGCCCAGTTTGCCCCCTCTATTCCTTTCACTTTGATACTTTCCATTAAATGGCTACAAACTCTATTTCCTTTGAAATCAACTTTGCTCATCTTGCTGAAAATGGCACAAAGGTTCTTCCATCTTTATAACAAGGACCATTAATGCAATTTGATCATAATTCAAGGGCTAATGATGTATATTATCCATACTTTAGGGACCCCATTGTATATAATGATAGATGAGGGGTATAAAGTGACAATTCTTCAAACTTGGAGGACCAAAGTTGCCAAATCTTCAAACATCAAGGACTTGATAGGAAAATCATGATTCGGGTCTGGTTCTTTGTGCGGCTTCGTTTCCCGTGTTCGTTTTTGCTTGATTCTTGTAATTTTTTGGTGAATTCACGATATCCGTACCTGAAATACACAATGAACAAACACAGGCATATTTTTGGGTATTTTGATGATTTTTTTAGCGTTTTAAGCCCAATTTGGACGATGAGACTATGTATAAATACAGTCTCATCAATGAAGTCGAAGAACTCAAGTCTAATAAATGAAGAAATTATAAGACGAGTTCAATTTATCCTTAGACAAAGTCGAGAAAGTCGAAGAATTTATAAAGACGAAAAGAGAAAGAAAGCATCAAGACATACTAATCCTCTTATAAATATCCTCCTAATGTGTCATTAGGAGGTGTTGGCTATTTGACACATAGTTCTTCCATTTAATTACTTGCACTTTCTTATTTTCATTTACTTAATTGTCATTTAAAATCTTGCCTTTATTTTCAAGTAAGTTTAATTTTGTGTTGTTGAATATTATTTTTAATCAAGTTTTTAATTAATCTCTCATTCTACCTTTCTTGTTTTGCTTAATCTTTATGCTTATTTGCTTATTGTCATGCTTATTTGATTGTTTCTTATGATTTTATGTGTTTGATGGTTTAGCTTATTGTTCTTATAGCTTATTGTGTGCTTTTTCTTAATTTTAATTAAGTGTTTTCATAAGTTATTTTATAAAAAGTTGATTTTAAATATTTTTATTATTTAGTGTTTTTAAAAGTTTTTAAATTTTGGCTTATTTAGTTTTTCTTAAAATTTATTTAGTTTAAGTTTTGGTTAGGTGCTTATTAATTTTTAGCTTATTTTTACTTTTTGCTTAATTTTTATGTTATCCAGGTTTTCCAAAACCCTTGTATTCCGGATTGTGGCAAGAATCTTAGTATTCCGGATAAACAGTTCAACACATTCTGAATAGTGGCATCAATCTTGATTCCGGATAACACCCAAAAAGTTGTTATTTCGGATAAGCAAAAAAGTACATTTCCCGGATCAGCCTCAAAACACAAATTCCGGATAGAGACAAAAAGCCATTACCCGGATAGCAACCAAAAGTTGAAACCCGGATAAGACTAAATAAAAAAAATTCCGGATAACAAATAAAAATTCCGGATAAGCTATTACACTAAACTTAATAACCCGGATAAGCCCAATAAACATTTTCCGTATAACAACTAAAATAACCAACATTCCAAATAACATTCGCATTTTGACAAGCCTGCTAGCCTGCAAGCTTAAGGTTTTCCCGCCAAAATCCAGCAGCTAGGTTGCGTGCTTGAGCTGGTAGCCTGCCTGCTTACTTATTTATTAATATTGTTCTGTAATCGTTTAGTTTAATCTGAAAGTTGTTCCGTTTTTTATTCTGAAAGTCACATATTTTTAGTTGAATTTTTTGTCAATTTTTAGTATTAGTATTTTTTCCAAAAGTTTAAGTTTTATCTTTTATTTAGTACCCGCTTTAACTTTTACCTCGTTTAGTTTTAAAGTAGCCATTTAGTTTTATTTCCTCCTTTTTCATTAGGTAAACTTTATTTTCAAGTCGAAAGTTATTTTCTTCTTTTAGTTTTGTTTTTATTAATTGTTTTGTTTTAGTTTACGTTTTATTATTTGCTTGGCTCCTTTATTATTAGTTAATTGTTTTTGGCTTATTTTTATTACGTTTCGCTTTTACCTTTTAAATAGAAATAGATAATCAAAACGTTCTTTATGTTAACCAAAAACGACTGAGTCACACTGTTAACCAATAGTCAATTCGAATTGAATCAAGACGAACAAATTTTTATACTTGGTAAAATCTCAGTATTAAAAAGGCGCCGCTGCCGGCTCTTTTCGTGAAGATTAACGGTTTTCTGTGAGAGACGCGTTGGATTTTGGGATCAGTTCACTCTTGAACGTTATTTTTCTTGTCTAATATTCAATTGTGGAGAACGAGAGATGATAGAGTCAATTATAAGTTTGGTATTCTTTCATGAATTTATGTGAGTTGATTATGAGCTTTTCTCCCATCGCTTGTTAATAAATTTAATTGCAATAAATAAGGTCGTACGATTTGAAAAGTTACTTAGCTTCTAGCACAAGATCGTTTAAAATTTGCTCGGTATTAATTAGAGTTCATAGCCAAGGCATAACTTATTGAAGCGGGATGCGAAGATTAGCGAGTCCGAAAAGGCCCTAACAAGGCATGAGGGCTACATTTTGTTGCTAAAGATCCAAAGTGATGTGAAGAATCATTTATCAAAAATCAATATGAAGGATCGAGACACACGACAAAAAGCAAACACTCCCCAAAAAATCATGGAGAAGTCTATCCAAAAAGACCCTAGCAAGGTATGAGGATAAATAGATCCAAGTCCTAAAAGGAGGCGGATCGTTGTATATCAAAATCCCAAATAAAGATTGGAGAAAAATGAAGAAGTCGTGGTCCAAATATGAAGAATCTCTCAAAACTTCAAGTGAAGAAATTCTTATTATGAAGAGAAGACCATAATTTCAAGAACGTCTCTCAAGATTTGAAGTATGAAGTCACTGCCAAATATCGGTCTGAGAAAGGTCTCAAATCGTGAAGCGAGTTATGCCAAGATATGAACTTTATGAGGTCCCGAGAAGCAGTTTTAAAAGATTATGACCTTTAGCTAACTATTGATTAAATCGTCCTACTTTACTTTCAGCCCTAATAAACTATCGGAATAAGTCAAACAATGCATCCTCGTGATCATTAATGCATAGATTTTGCTAGTTGAAAAAGTTCGTTTCTCGGTATCTTAACGAATTGATTTCCGGTTTAAAGTGTGACTCAGTTGTTTTCGGTAAAGAATAATATTTTTGGTTGTGGTAAAATAAATGTGCAAGACTTTAAAATAAATGACGAGTAATTAAAACTAAAACTAGTTGAAACGTAAACGGTGCAATATTTAAAACTTTGAAAGTAAATGACGAGAAATTAAATGACGTAAAATTAAAACTTAACGAAAAGTAACTTAACAATCAAATAAAATGCAAAACGTAATTAAAATAGACTAAAATCAAAACGAGAAAAACTGTCACTTTTTCTCAAAAAATAAATAATAGAAAAACAAAACTTAACCCAATCGGAAAGTCCAATCGGAATCCCGTCGGATCCCCATCGGAAAGATGCTAATCGGAATGTTGAGAGGGGAAGTGATCAGAATGTAGATACGAATCCCAATCGGAATAATGGTAAAGAATGCTAATCGGAATATCTAGAAAAAAACTAATCGGAATACACAAGCAATCTCCACAATCGGAATGTCCAAAGATCTCCTAGATCGGAATACCAAGGTCACCAATCGGAATAATATAAACCCTAATCCGATCAATTGATCGGAATGAGGGGGAGGGGCACAGTCGGAATGTTATGATCGGAAAAGGGTTTTAACCTTTTCCGATTTCCTTTTGATTCGAATAATAAGCAAAGTTATAAGCTAGGGTGATAAGCTAACACTTAAACTTGAACGAATCCAATATGAAAAAGACTAAATAAGCACAAATAACAACTTTTTCAACTTAAAATAATCAAACTTTTAAATCAAACCATAAAAATATGAAACTTTTTAAGAAAACTTTTAAAAAGTAAATAAGCTAAACACAAATTAAGCCAATAAGCATGTCAAGCTCAAAGCTTAATCCATATAAAAACTCATGGATGAATAAAAAGATAACTTTTTAAGCACGAAAACATCAAGATCAACACGGATCAAATATATTTCGCACCAAAAGTAAACTAAAATCAAGAAAGGAAGATGAGAGATTAAACAAGAAAAGTAAAGATTCAAGAACAATAATACAAAACTTACTTGGGAATTAAAAGGAATTAACAGGTGCGATACAAGGAAAATTAAAGTGCAAGAAATCAAAATTGTGCAAAGTATGAAAATGGTGGAAGAGGTGGGTTGTCAATCCACCCAACAACTATGAAATGAAAACATAGAAAACTATATATAGGGAGATTAGGGAGGAGCTTAGGAAGCTTCCTCCCTCTTTCATCTTTTCCTTAATTGCGTCATTAGGTCCTTACTTTCTTTAATCTTCTTAAATCTTGGACTTTAATGACTTTAGCTCGGGATTTCTTTGAACTCGTCTTGTAATTCTTCAATAATTTAGACTTGAGTTCTTCGGTTTTTGGTAAACTTCCGTCTTTTGACTTTTTCTTCGATAAATCTTCAGAATTGGTCTTGGACTTCCGTTCTTTTCGGACTCTTGATCTTTCGACTTCGTCTTTCGTCTTTTTCTTCGATAAAAGCCCGTGAAATTCCGTGTTTTCTCCACTTTTCACCTTTTCGTCCTAAATCACAACAATAACATAAACCACGCATAATTCCGACATAAATGACATAAAATACACGTTTTGGCCCGGTTATTATTGTAATTAAGTGGTAAAAAGGATGGGTGTTTACACACCTATCAAATCCCCTACACTTGACCATTGCAATGTCCTCATGCAATGCATTAGTTATAAAGCTCGTTTACATTTTTCATCATAATCAATCCACGTTGGCCTTTATTAAAGAGATAGAAAACTATAAACATTCAAAGTAAAGAAATCAAAAGCATACCTTGTGTTTTGAAAATGTCATGAATGATCATCATCCTCAAGTTTTCACTTTCCCCAAACCAGGCTTAAAAACGAGATCATTGTTATTATATGTTAGCAAACTAACACGAACTCATGTGGGCCAATTATTCACTTAGACTCCCTTATTCCTAGGTGTATCTCTTATATTTTATTATTGTCTTGAATGATCACGAGGATGCATTGTTGACTTATTTCGATAGTTTATTAGGCCGAAAATAAAGTGAACGATTTAATCAATAGTTAGCTAAAGGACAAAATCTTTAATAAACTGCTTATCGGGACCTCATAAAGTTCATATCTTGGCATAACTCGCTTCGCGATTTGAGACCTTTCTCGGACCGATATTTGGCAGCGAGTTCATACTTCAAATCTTGAGAGACGTTCATGAAATAATGGTCTTCTCTTCATAATAGGAATTTCTTAACTTGAAGTTTTGAGAGATTCTTCATATTTGGACCACGACTTCTTCATTTTTCTCCAATCTTTATTTTGGACTTTGATATACAACGATCCGCCTCCTTTTAGGACTTGGATTTATTTATCCTCATACCTTGTTAGGGCCTTTTTGGATAGACTTCTCCATGACTTTTGGGGAGTTTTTGCTTTTCGCCGTGTGTCTCGATCCTTCATATTGATTTTCGATAAATGATTCTTCACATCACTTTGGATCTTTAGCAACAAAACGTAGCCCTCATGCCTTGTTAGGGCCTTTTCGGACTCGCCAATCTTCGCATCCCGCTTCAATAAGTTATGCCTTGGCTATGAACTCTAATTAATACCGAGCAACTTTTAAACGATCTTGGGCTAGAAGCTAAGTAACTTTTCAAATCGTACAACCTTATTTATTGCAGATAAATTTATTAACAAGCGATGGGAGAATAGGCTTATAATTAACTCACATAAATTCACGAAAGAATACCAAACTTATAATTGACTCTATCATCTCTCGTTCTCCACATTTAAAATCTCAAGGAATGAGACTCGTGGATGCTTAGCCTATTAAATCAAAGTTTTGGGTTTTCGAGTCATCTATAGGATCTTGCAAACTCTTAGGCTTTTTCAAGTTTAGAATTCGCATTTTAAAGTTCCCTTGATAAACGACTCTCTAGGATCAATTATAGGAACTTGCGAAAAGTTCTTGTTCTTAACCTGCGAGAGTTAAGACTTTCGCGTTTTATAGCTCCCTATATAAAAGCCTAGCAAAACTTGACTTAAACACGTTAAGGATACTAGCTAGAGTAAACTAAGATAAGTCAACTCGGGTTGAGTCAAAAGATTCACAACGTTTGAAAATTAAAACCACTTTATTTTATTCTAATAAGGAAAGAAAATAACTATACAAAGGGAAAACTAATAGGCCAAAATAGATCAAAAATTTTGAAAAATGTCGAAAAATTGATTTTCCGGTTAAAATGAGGAAAAATACAAGGAAAAGGCCACTTACTTCGATAGAAGTCCCCCCCTACACATAAGATAAACATTGTCCTCAATGTTTAAGCATGTGGGAGTAAACTCCCCTACACTTAGGACATTGTGCACTTTGTTTAAATCTCGCTAAGGAAAAGACCACTAAAGAGATTCCTATTTTAATATTGAGAAATAGAAAATAGTGAATCAAAAAGAGTTTATGATAGAACCGGGAATAAGGGAACACGGAATCACGGTTTGTCAAAAGTCATCAAGAGTGTGTCTTTGAAGCTCTAATCCCTGCACATGATAAGAAAGAAAACAAGAAACACCACTGGGGCTCCCCCCTACACTTATGGTAAAGATAGATAGATAATTGGGTTGCCTTCCAAAAAGCGCTTGTTTTTGTTAACCGAGTCACGAGCCTGACTCGTCCCCGAATTAAATGGTCCATGGGGAAGCCTCGAATGTGATACCGGGATCAAAGACCTTGTCCTCGTTCCCGGAGAACATCAACAAAGGAGAGGCGGGGGAATAAGTCTTGTATGGGAGAAAAGTCCTTTCAACATACGTAAAGTATGTGAAATCAAGATCCACGGGAGGTGGGGTGGGTAAAGTTAGCACATTGTCCTCCCCCAAAGACAATGGATGTTGAGTAAGCGGCAAAGCCGTATTGTTATCAATCATAGAATAATCAATGTCACCTCCCGGGTCAAAGCACTCATCCTCCGTGATGGTCTCTAACGGAGTGGATGAAAGGTGCTCGGGAGGGGGACTTGGGACAATACCTTCCTGCAGCAAATTATCAAAAATAATGTCCCCCTCCGTGTCATAATCATCAATACCTGGAGGGATGGAGTGGATATAGATTTCTTCCAGCAATGGGTCATTATCTTCAACGGGAGGAATAGATGGAGGTAAAGACTTGGAAAGAGAAGGAGAAGTCAACTCTTCGATTTGAGCAATAAGAAGGTGCACTTTCCGTAATCTATCGCGAAGAAGCACGTCTTCCACCTCATCCACAAGATCAAGTTCATCGGTGAACTTCTCGTAAGCCGGAGAGAATAAATTGTCATCACCCGCATCTCCCGGTGGAGATTGAGAAATCTCAAAAGTGAAATTCTCATAGCGGAGAGAAGAATCGTCATCACTAGGATCGACCTCTTCCGTAAGAGCAACGTCGTCCTCAGGCTCCATAGGTAAGTCACAAACCTCATCATTCAATAATTTGTCGAGGCCAACATCACTAAGCTCATTTAACGAATCTAGATCCTTAGATGCAGTAGGAACATCGAGAGTAGGAGCAGTAACTTCAGTAGATTGGTTGAAAGTGTAGACATCATCGTCGTCGTCATCATCATAATAGATGGGACGAGTCCAGTTAGGAGTGACGTAGTCGGCTAACTCTTCCTTGATAACCTCCACATCTTTAAGAAGCTCAAGCAGCAACTTTTGTTGTTCGTCGCCCCGAGTATGTTCAATTTCACCAATTCTATCCCACGCTGTATATAAACATTTTGGTGTAGAAAAGAAGGGAAAACGACTAAATTGGCTCAAAAATGTGTCGGTGGTTTTCAAGGTTTCGTCCACATCAAGCAAAGGTTGCTTTTTCGGATGCAAGTCAGCTCGGAGTTGAGCTATACTTTCTAGAATGCCATTCAAAGTAGTGAGTTGTTGATCAAGACTAATTTGCTGAGAGGATTGATGATTGAGGGTGTGATGTGGGGGCTCAAAGTTATAGACACTAGGATGATAGCACGTAACTTTCTCAAAGACTTGCGACAGATCACAAAAAGAAGTATCGTGAGGGCCCCCACAAATATAGCACCATGGGTAAGGAGAGAAACTAGGTGCTTCTTGTGGATAGCTATTACCATTGTCATAATTGTAACCCGGTTCTTGCTCGTGACCATATGGGTATTGAACCGGGCACGAAACATGCCAATGAAAATCGCTTCCACAGTAGATGTACGGAGGAACAGGAGGTGGATTCAAAAAGGACGAATTAGTCGAGTTGCACAAAGGACAAAATATGAATTGTGTGTTGTCGATATCGTTTCCGCACCGCTCACATGTACACCATTGACAAGAGTCTTTCCCGTATAATCGTCTCCCACACCCGACACAATGGACATAAAAATCCATAAAGAGAAATAGATAATCAAGAAGAATATTTTTGGTGCAAAACTTTGAAAAATAAATGCTTTTTATGATTTTTCAAATGTTTTTAGATTTTAGAAAATTTTTGGACTCGAAAAATAACGTTCACAAGTGAACGGATCCCAAAAGCCAAAGCGTCTCTCACAAAAAACCGTTAATCCTCACGAAAAGAGCCAGCAGCGGCGCCATTATAATGCATAGATTTTGCTAGTTGAAAAAGTTCGTTTCTCGGTATCTTAACGAATTGATTTTCGGTTTAAAGTGTGACTCAGTTGTTTTCGGTAAAGATGGTTGTGGTAAAATAAATGTGCAAGACTTTAAAATAAATGACGAGTAATTAAAACTAAAACTAGTTGAAACGTAAACGGTGCAATATTTAAAACTTTTAAAGTAAATGACAAGAAATTAAATGACGTAAAATTAAAACTTAACGAAAAGTAACTTAACAATCAAATAAAAATGCAAAACGTAATTAAAATAGACTAAAATCAAAACGAGAAAAACTGTCACTTTTTATCTAAAAATAAGTACTAGAAAAACAAAACTTAACCCAATCGGAAAGTCCAATCGGAATCAAGTCGGAATCCCCATCGAAAAGATGCTAATCGGAATGTTGAGAGGGGAAGTGATCGGAATGTAGATACGAATCCCAATCGGAATAATGGTAAAGAATGCTAATCGGAATATCTAGAAAAAAACTAATCGGAATACACAAGCAATCTCCACAATCGGAATGTCCAAAGATCTCCTAGATCGGAATACCAAGGTCACCAATCGGAATAATATAAACCCTAATCCGATCAATTGATCGGAATGAGGGGGAGGGGCATAGTCGGAATGTTATGATCGGAAAAGGGTTTTAACCTTTTCCGATTTCCTTTTGATTCGAATAATAAGCAAAGTTATAAGCTAGGGTGATAAGCTAACATTTAAACTTGAACGAATCCAATATGAAAAAGACTAAATAAGCACAAATAACAACTTTTCTAAGTAAAGATTCAAGAACAATAATAGAAAACTTACTTGGGAATTAAAAGGAATTAAAAGGTGCGATACAAGGAAAATAAAAGTGATAGAAATTAAATTGTGCAAAGTATGAAAATGGTGGAAGAGGTGGGTTGTCAATCCACCCAACAACTATGAAATGAAAACATAGAAAACTATATATAGGGAGATTAGAGAGGAGCTTAGGAACCTTCCTCCCTCTTTCATCTTTTCCTTAATTGCATCATTAGGTCCTTGCTTTCTTTAATCTTCTTAAATCTTGGACTTTAATGACTTTGGCTCGGGATTTCTTTGAACTCGTCTTGTAATTCTTCAATAATTTAGACTTGAGTTCTTCGGTTTTGGTAAACTTCTGTCTTTTGAGTTTTTCTTCGATAAATCTTCTTCCGTTCTTTTCGCACTCTTGATCTTTTGACTTCGTCTTTCGTCTTTTTCTTCGATAAAAGCCCGTGAAATTCCGTGTTTTCTCCAATTTTCACCTTTTCATCCTAAATCACAACAAAAACACAAACCACGCATAATTCCGACATAAATGACATAAAATACACGTTTTGGCCCGGTTATTATTGTAATTAAGTGGTAAAAAGGATGGGTGTTTACACACCTATCAAATCCCCTACACTTGACCATTGCAATGTCCTCATGCAATGCATTAGTTACAAAGCACGTTTACATTTTTCATCATAATCAATCCACGTTGGCCTTTATTAAAGAGATAGAAAACTATAAACATTCAAAGTAAAGAAATCAAAAGCATACCTTGGGTTTTGAAAATGTCATGAATGATCATCATCCTCAAGTTTTCACTTTCCCCAAACCAAGTTTAAAAACGAGATCATTGTTATTATAAGTTAGCAAACTAACACGAACTCATGTGGGTCAATTATTCACTTAGACTCCCTTATTCCTAGGTGTATCTCTTATATTTTATTATTGTCTTGAATGATCACGAGGATGCATTGTTGACTTATTTCGATAGTTTATTAAGCCGAAAATAAAGTGAACGATTTAATCAATAGTTAGCTAAAGGACAAAATCTTTTAAAACTGCTTCTCGGGACCTCATAAATTTCATATCTTGGCATAACTCGCTTCGCGATTTGAGACCTTTCTCGGACCGATATTTGGCAGCGACTTCATACTTCAAATCTTGAGAGACGTTCATGAAATAATGGTCTTCTCTTCATAATAGGAATTTCTTCACTTGAAGTTTTAAGAGATTCTTCATATTTTGACCACGACTTCTTCATTTTTCTCCAATCTTTATTTTGGACTTTGATATACAATGATCCGCCTCCTTTTAGGACTTGGATTTATTTATCCTCATACCTTGTTAGGGCCTTTTTGGATAGACTTCTCCATGACTTTTGAGGAGTTTTTGCTTTTCGTCGTGTGTCTCGATCCTTCATATTGATTTTTGATAAATGATTCTTCACATCACTTTGGATCTTTAGCAACAAAACGTAGCCCTCATGCCTTGTTAGGGCCTTTTCGGACTCGCCAATCTTCGCATCCCGCTTTAATAAGTTATGCCTTGGCTATGAACTCTAATTAATAACGAGCAACTTTTAAACGATCTTGGGCTAGAAGCTAAGTAACTTTTAAAATCTTACAACCTTATTTATTGCAGATAAATTTATTAACAAGCGATGGGAGAATAGGCTTATAATTAACTCACATAAATTCACGAAAGAATACCAAACTTATAATTGACTCTATCATCTCTCGTTCTCCACAGTTTAAAATCTCAAGGAATGAGACTCGTGGATGCTTAGCCTATTAAATCAAAGTTTTGGGTTTTCGAGTCATCTATAGGATCTTGCAAACTCTTAGGCTTTTTCAAGTTTAGAATTCGCATTTTAAAGTTCCCTTGATAAACGACTCTCTAGGATCAATTATAGGAACTTGCGAAAAGTTCTTGTTCTTAACCTGCGAGAGTTAAGACTTTCGCGTTTTATAGCTCCCTATATAAAAGCCTAGCAAAACTTGACTTAAACACGTTAAGGATACTAGCTAGAGTAAACTAAGATAAGTCAACTCGGGTTGAGTCGAAAGATTCACAACGTTTGAAAATTAAAACCACTTTATTTTATTCTAATAAGGAAAGAAAATAACTATACAAAGGGAAAAACTAATAGGCCAAAATAGATCAAAAATTTTGAAAAATGTCGAAAAATTGATTTTCCGGTTAAAATGAGGACAAATACAAGGAAAAGGCCACTTAACTTCGATAGAAGTCCCCCCTACACTTAAGATAAACATTGTCCTCAATGTTTAAGCATGTGGGAGTAAACTCCCCTACACTTAGGACATTGTGCACTTTGTTTAAATCTCGCTAAGGAAAAGACCACTAAAGAGATTCCTATTTTAATATTGAGAAATAGAAAATAGTGAATCGAAAAGAATTTATGATAGAACCGGGAATAAGGGAACACGGAATCACGGTTCGTCAAAAGTTATCAAGAGTGTGTCTTTGAAGCTCTAATCCCTGCACATGATAAGAAAGAAAACAAGAAACACCACCGGGGCTCCCACCTACACTTATGGTAAAGATAGATAGATAATTGGCATGCCTCCCAAAAGCGCTTGTTTTTGTTAACCGAGTCACGAGCCTGACTCGTCCCCGAATTAAATGGTCCATGGGGAAGCCTCGAATGTGATACCGGGATCAAAGACCTTGTCCTCGTTCCCGGAGGACATCAACAAAGGAGAGGCGGGGGAATAAGTCTTGTATGGGAGAAAAGTCCTTTCAACATACGTAAAGTATGTGAAATCAAGATCCACGGGAGGTGGGGTGGGTAAAGTTAGCACATTGTCCTCCCCCAAAGACAATGGATGCTGAGTAAGCGGCAAAGCCGTATTGTTATCAATCATAGCATAATCTGTAAAACCCGCAAAATAAGGTCATTACTTAATTCTTACTTTTCAAATATTTTTGAAGTATTTTATAATCTTAAATATTATTATGTTTAACGATTTAAGTTGAAATCGATATTAAATATTTTATTTTAATATTTTGACGAGCAACGAGGACTACTAGTGATAGCGATACCGACAGATGCCCACAATTTTATATTTCATTACCGATCGTTTCGATATTAATATTTTTGACGATATCATTTTAATTACGTATCGAGTCGTTATATTTTTATTTTTCGTGTGTGTTTAAACTTTTAAGTATTTTTACGAAACCCGAGTCCCGTAAATATTTTCAAAATTGACTAGTATTTATTTCCCACCTTTTAACTAATTATTTACATTTTCTAGCCAAACTTTTGCCAAATTGCAATTAGGTCCCTACCCCACTAAATAAAATTTAAAAATTAAACACACACACTTTATTTTCACATCCAAAAATCCACTCTCTCTCTCCTTTTTTCTTGCTTTTGCTGAAACCCACTCCAACCCACCAAATCCATTCATTTTTCAAATTATCTCAAGTTTGAGGTTGAATCTAGCTAAACCAAGCATAGACTCATCTCTATTTTTGATCAAGGATCACATAGGTATAAAAATTTTACACATGCAAGCACTTTTTAATTTCTTGATGTTGGTAGGTGGAAGCCATGGTTATGCATGGTGTTTTTAGCATGATCCATGGTGGTTCTTGCTATAAATCTTGTTAAAAACTATATTTTGATCCAAAGATTTTTATTTTTGTTATGATTTTGATGTTATGATGGATGTATGATGATATTAGAGTATATAAATGATCATTTCTATGGTTGGTTTTGGTCAAAAAGTTGATTTTGTACAAGATTTTGGTACCCATTTTATAGCAGTAGGTAAACTGAAAAATCCGAATTTTTATGTTTTGAAAATGACTTAACTTATAGCCTAGTTTTGTAGATAATTTCCTTAGCTTTGATTTGATATAAGATAGAGCTTCTAGCTCAAAACGAGCGCGAAGTTATGATGTATTGAATGATCGTGTACCGGGAGACGAGTATCGGCACTACAAGTAGTTGTTGTCGATATTTGGATCGAATCCCGAGGACTCTAAATGGATGTTTTAAAATGTGTAACCTACTGATAATGAGGTATTTATTTATTAGGTTTAGTTTACTTTAGAACCCGAGTGTCGGTTTTGTAAACGGAGTCGTCTAAATAAGTTAAAAAAGGGTTGTATGAAAAATTAACGTAAATCTGTCCGGATTTTGTAGTTTGAAAATGAGTCGAGTAAAGGACTTTAAAAGAAATTTCATTTGATAAACTTGTAGGAGGACTTTCTATATATAGTAAGTTAGTTTAACGAGTCGTTTCATAAACGGTTGACAAGTTTAAAAAGGGGTAAATAAGCTACTACATGTAGTATGTGCCGGCGGATTTTGTTAAAGTATAAAATGGTTAAGTAAATGGGTAGTAAAGTATAATGAAGTTATTTATATCGTTTACTCTCGAGTGTATTGTGGTTTAATGAGTTCGAGTTTGATTTTGTTATGTATGAATTATTTCTCGAGTTTATTTTTAATATACGCACCTAAATTGCTAGGTTGCAGTTATCGTGATTACCGGGCATCTACTATCGTCAGCGATTGTCTTCAACTACTATAAGTACTAAGGTGAGTCTATAGCCTCGTTTGAGCTCATTCAAATATTTTAAAACCCGCGAGGGGGAATACATGTTTTGTAAACTTAGAACACAAGATTTTTATGGTATGCTTGTCCCTTTATGAATGGACCCGTGGTTGCCTTTAAATTGCATTAAGTGATTGCCTTTGTTAAAGCCTCAATTATGGACCGTTAATTAACCTATGATGGGTTAACCGCTAGTAAAATTAATAGATCTATGGGGGAAGCCGCCCCGGTTCAGTTTTTGTGGACTTGTCATAGAAGCTTAGGCCCGACCTCCACACTGTTTGAACATATTGTATTGAGAAGTCAGGTATACGGCAATGTACCAATAATCTGGAGGTAACCGACAATTAATAAATCTCCTGTCTTATCAGACCTCTAAAGGGAGTGTCTAAGGGCTCGGTTCCATGAGCTTATTGCAATTTATGCTATATACAATTATTATTGTTGATGCAAATTATTAATTGATGCTTGTTGCCTTCAAGTATGCCAAAAACTTATAATCTTAGCTTGTGTTCAAAATGATTATATAAACCTATAGATTCACACGGCATTTTTGCTGATGATTTTCTCACATGTATTTCAGGTAATCAAGAAGGATGAAGCTTGGAAGCCACGGGAATGAATGTTGTGCACTACTTTGTATATAAACTCTTTGAATGTTTGTCGTTCCTTTTGTTCAAAACAATTTAAATCTTTTGTTTTGGTTGTACTTCGGTTACGATGACTTGGGACTACGCTACTCTGACAAATGTTTTAGGAACGATAAATCTAAAACGTCTCTTTTTGAGTCGTTCTTTATAAATTATGTGTTATTGTATCATTGTTTAGCACCCAAAGATGTATTCCGCTGCGTGTAAATTTGGGGGTGTTAAATAATCAATGTCACCTCCCGGGTCAAAGCACTCATCCTCCGTAATGGTCTCTAACGGAGTGGATGAAAGGTGCTCGGGAAGGGGGACTTGGGACAATACCTTCCTGCAGCAAATTATCAAAAATAATGCCCCCCTCCGTGTCATAATCATCAATACCTGGAGGGATGGAGTGGATATCGATTTCTTCCAGCAATGGGTCATTATCTTCAACGGGAGGAATAGATGGAGGTAAAGACTTGGAAAGAGAAGGAGAAGTCAACTCTTCGATTTGAGCAATAAGAAGGTGCACTTTCCGTAATCTATCGCGAAAAAGCACGTCTTCCACCTCATCCACAAGATCAAGTTCATCGGTGAACTTCTCGTAAGCCGGAGAGAATAAATCGTCATCACCCGCATATCCCGGTGGAGATTGAGAAATTTCAAAAGTGAAATTCTCATAGCGGAGAGAAGAATCGTCATCACTAGGATCGACCTCTTCCGTAAGAGCAACATCGTCCTCAGGCTCCATAGGTAAGTCACAAACCTCATCATTCAATAATTTGTCGAGACCAACATCACTAAGCTCATTTAACGAATATAGATCCTTAGATGCAGTAGGAACATCGAGAGTAGGAGCAGCAACTTTAGTAGATTGGTTGAAAGTGTAGACATCATCGTCGTCGTCGTCATCATAATAGATGGGACGAGTCCAGTTAGGAGTTACGTAGTCGGCTAACTCTTCCTTGATAACCTCCACATCTTTAAGAAGCTCAAGCAGCAACTTTTGTTGTTCGTCGCCCCGAGTATGTTCAATTTCACCATTTCTATCCCACGCTGTAATTAAAAATTTTGGTGTAGAAAAGAAGGGAAAACGACTAAATTGGCTCAAAAAGGTTTCGGTGGTTTTCAAGGTTTCGTCCACATCAAGCAAAGGTTGCTTTTCCGGATGCAAGTCAGCTCGGAGTTGAGCTATACTTTCTAGAATGCCATTCAAAGTAGTGAGTTGTTAATCAAGACTAATTTGCTGAGAGGATTGATGATTGAGGGTGTGATGTGGGGGCTCAAAGTTATAGACACTAGGATGATAGCACGGAACTTTCTCAAAGACTTGCGACAGATCAAAAAAAGAAGTATCGTGAGGGCCCCACAAATATAGCACCATGGGTAAGGAGAGAAACTGGGTGCTTCTTGTGGATAGCTATTACCATTGTCATAATTGTAACCCGGTTCTTGCTCGTGACCATACGGGTATTGAACCGGGCACGAAACATGCCAATGAGAATCGCTTCCACAGTAGATGCACGGGGGAACAGGAGGTGGATTCAAAAAGGACGAATTAGTCGAGTTGCACATAGGACAAAATCCGAATTGTGTGTTGTCGATATCGTTTCCGCACCGCTCACATGTACACCATTGACAAGATTCGTTCCCGTATAATCGTCTCCCACACCCGACACAATGGACATAAAAATCCATAAATAAAAATAGATAAGCAAGAAGAATATTTTTGGTGCAAAACTTTGAAAAAGAAATGCTTTTTATGATTTTTCAAATGTTTTTGGATTTTAGAAAATTTTTGGACTCGAAAAATAACATTCACAAGTGAACGGATCCGAAAAGCCAACACGTCTCTCACAAAAAACCGTTAATCCTCACGAAAAGAGCCGGCAGCGACGGCATTTTAATGCATAGATTTTGCTAGTTGAAAAAGTTCGTTTCTCGGTATCTTAACGAATTGATTTCTGGTTTAAAGTGTGACTCAGTTGTTTTTGATATAGAATAATATTTTTGGCTGTGGTAAAATAAATGTGCAAGACTTTAAAATAAATGACGAGTAATTAAAACTAAAACTAGTTGAAATGTAAACGGTGCAATATTTAAAACTTTGAAAGTAAATGACGAGAAATTAAATGACGTAAAATTAAAACTTAACGAAAAGTAACTTAACAATCAAATAAAAATGCAAAACGTAATTAAAATAGACTAAAATCAAAACGAGAAAAACTGTCACTTTTTCTCTAAAAATAAATACTAGAAAAACAAAACTTAACCCAATCGGAAAGTCCAATCGGAATCCCGTCGGAATCCCCATCGGAAAGATGCTAATCGGAATGTTGAGAGGGGAAGTGATCGGAATGTAGATACGAATCCCAATCGAAATAATGGTAAAGAATGTTAATCGGAATATCTAGAAAAAAAACTAATCGGAATACACAAGCAATCTCCACAATCGGAATTTCCAAAGATCTCCTAGATCGGAATACCAAGGTCACCAATCGGAATAATATAAACCCTAATCCGATCAATTGATCGGAATGAGGGGGAGGGGCACAGTCGGAATGTTATGATCGGAAAAGGGTTTTAACCTTTTCCGATTTCCTTTTGATTCGAATAATAAGCAAAGTTATAAGCTAGGGTGATAAGCTAACACTTAAACTTGAACGAATCCAATATGAAAAAGACTAAATAAGCACAAATAACAACTTTTCCAACTTAAAATAATCAAACTTTTAAATCAAACCATAAAAATATGAAACTTTTAAGAAAACTTTTAAAAAGTAAATAAGCTAAACACAAATTAAGCCAATAAGCATGTCAAGCTCAAAGCTTAATCCATATAAAAACTCATGGATGAATAAAAAGATGAACTTTTTAAGCACGAAAACATCAAGATCAACACGGATCAAATATATTTCGCACCAAGAGTAAACTAAAATCAAGAAAGGAAGATGAGAGATTAAACAAGAAAAGTAAAGATTCAAGAACAATAATAGAAAACTTACTTGGGAATTAAAAGGAATTAAAAGGTGCGATACAAGGAAAATTAAAGTGCAAGAAATTAAATTATGCAAAGTATGAAAATGGTGGAAGAGGTGGGTTGTCAATCCACCCAACAACTATGAAATGAAAACATAGAAAACTATATATAGGGAGATTAGGGAGGAGCTTAGGAAGCTTCCTCCCTCTTTCATCTTTTCCGTAATTGCGTCATTAGGACCTTGCTTTCTTTAATCTTCTTAAATCTTGGACTTTAATGACTTTGGCTCGGGATTTCTTTGAACTTGTCTTGTAATTCTTCAATAATTTAGACTTGAGTTCTTCGGTTTTTGGTAAACTTCCGTCTTTGACTTTTTCTTCGATAAATCTTCAGAATTGGTCTTGGACTTCCGTACTTTTCGCACTCTTGATCTTTCGACTTCGTCTTTCGTCTTTTTCTTTGATAAAAGCCCGTGAAATTCCGTGTTTTCTCCACTTTTCACCTTTTCGTCCTAAATCACAACAAAAACACAAATCACACATAATTCCGACATAAATGACATAAAATACACGTTTTGGCCCGGTTATTATAGTAATTAAGTGGTAAAAAGGATGGGTGTTTACACACCTATCAATCATTCAAGACAACAATAAAATATAAGAGATACACCTAGGAATAAGGGAGTCTAAGTGAATAATTGGGCCACATGAGTTTGTGTTAGTTTGCTAACTTATAATAACAATGATCTCGTTTTTAAGCTTGGTATGGGGAACGTGAAACTTGAGGGTGATAAACATTCATGACATTCCAAAACCCTAATGTAAGTCTTTCATCTCTTCACTTGTTTTCTTCCTTTGAATATTTTATAATTTTCTATCTTTTTAATGTCTTGTGTTTAATAAAGGCCAAGGTGGATTGATTATGATGGAAAATGTAAAACTTGCTTTGTAATTAATGCATTGCATGAGGACATTGCAATGGTCAAGTGTAGGGGATTTAATAAGTGTGAAAACAATTATCCTTTTACCACTTAATTATAATAATAACCATTCCAAAACGTGTATTTTATGTCGTAAATATCGGAATTATGCGTGGTTTGTGTTTTTGTTGTGATTTAGGATCAAAATGTGAAAAGGGAAGAAAACACGGGCTTTCACGGGCTTTTATCGAAGAAAAAGACAAAAGACGAAGTCAAAAGATCAAGAGTGCAAAACGAACGAAAGTCCAAGGCCTATTCTGAAGATTTATCGAAGAAAAAGTCTAAAGACGGAAGTTTAATGAAGTCGAAGAACTCAAGTCTAATAAATGAAGAAATTATAAGACTAGTTCAATTTATCCCGAGAAAAATACGAGAAAGTCGAAGAATTTATAAAGACGAAAAGACGAAAAGAGAAAGAAAGCATTAAGACATGCTAATCCTCATATAAATACCCTCCTAATGTGTCATTAGGAGGTGTTGGCTATTTGACACTTAGTTCTTCCATTTAATTACTTGCACTTTCTTATTGTCATTTACTTAATTGTCATTTAAATTCTTGCCTTTATTTTCAAGTATGTTTAGTTTTGTGTTGTTGGATCTTATTCTTAATCAACTTTTTAATTAATCACTCATTCTACCTTTCTTGTTTTACTTAATCTTTATGCTTATTTGCTTATTGTCATGCTTATTTGATTGTTTCTTATGATTTTATGTGTTTGATGGTTTGGCTTATTGTTCTTATAGCTTATTGTATGCTTTTTCTTAATTTTAATTAAGTGTTTTCAAAAGTTATTTTATAAAAAGTTGATTTTAAATATTTTATTATTTAGTGTTTTAAAAAGTTTTTAAATTTTGGCTTATTTAGTTTTTCTTAAAAAATTTATTTGGTTTATGTTTTGGTTAGGTGCTTATTAGTTTTTAGCTTATTTTACTTTTTGCTTAATTTTTATGTTATCCGGGTTTTCCAAAACCCTTGTATTCCGGATTGTGGCAAGAATCTTAGTATTCCGGATAAACAGTTCAACACATTCCGAATAGTGGCATCAAGCTTCATTCTGGATAACACCCAAAAAGTTGTTATTCCGGATAAGCAAAAAAGTGCATTTCCCGGATAAGCCTCAAAACACAAATTCCGGATAGATACAAAAAGCCATTACCCGGATAGCAACCAAAAGTTGAAACCCGGATAAGACTAAATAAAAAAAATTCCGGATAACAAATAAAAATTCCAGATAAGCCATTACACTAAACTTAATAACCCGGATAAGCCCAATAAACATTTTCCGTATAACAACCAAAATAACCAACATTCCGAATAACTTTAGCATTTTGACAAGCCTGCTAGCTTGCCAGCTTAAGCTTTTCCCGCCAAAATCTAGCAGCTAGGTTGCGTGCTTGAGCTGGTAGCCTGCCTGCTTACTTATTTATTAATATTGTTCTGTAATCGTTTAGTTTAATCTGAAAGTTGTTCCGTTTTTTATTCTGAAAAGTCACGTATTTTTAGTTGAATTTTTTGTCAATTTTTAGTATTAGTATTTTTTCCAAAAGTTTAAGTTTTATCTTTTATTTAGTACCCGCTTTAGCTTTTACCTCGTTTATTTTAAAGTAGCCATTTAGTTTTATTTCCTCCTTTTTCATTAGGTAAACTTTATTTTCAAGTCGAAAGTTATTTTATTCTTTTAGTTTTGTTTTTATTAATTGTTTTTTTTTAATTTACGTTTTATTATTTTCTTCGCTCCTTTATTATTAGTTAATTGTTTTTGTCTTATTTTTATTACGTTTCGCTTTTACCTTTTAAATAGAAATAGATAATCAAAACCTTCTTTTTGTTAACCAAAAACGACTGAGTCACACTATTAACCAATAGTCAATTCGAATTGAATCGAGACGAACAAATTTTTATACTTGGTAAAATCTCAGTATTAGACCACATTTTCAGTTGTTTCGTTTCGATAACCAACATAGCTCCAGTTCACCTCAAACTCGGTAAGCCTCTTTTCTGATAATTTTGTCTCACATGCTTCAACTACATTTTGCACATTCCTTAAACCCTCAATGGAAATTTTCCCTTGAAGATCTTTTAAGTCTTTAAGTTGGGTTATGGAAATGTTATTTACTCCTCCAATAACCATTTTAGAGAGTTTGTAGGCTTTTCAACTCAGCAATCCCTAAAGGCATGTCTCGTAAACAAGTAGTATCTACAATGTCCTAGTGCCGCAAATTATTTAAATTAAAGAAGTTGTTAGGCAACCTAGTTAATCTATAACACCCAAAAACAATTAACGTCTCTAGATTATAGAGATCATAGACATTTTGAGGTAAACATTTAATTTCTGTTTGAGATAAATTTAGACACCGCAAGTGCTTCAAACTACCAATAGACGCTGGTACCTCACTTATAGCATAACCCACCAAACTTATAACCCTTAGTAATGGTAGTTGCGGAAGTAAGTCGACCAACACCGTGCTCGACAAGAAGTGTCTTTGCCACCTTTCTTTCACCCCTACTGACAAGAATGTTGTCAAACATTTAGCTCTTTTGAACACCTCAAACTTCTTGCTAGCCTCATATTGCTCATAAACAAATGACATGTGACGACACTTATCGACAGCTTGTTTTGTAACATTCTTTTCCATTTCCTTCTCTAACCTGGAAAAGAAATCTCCAGCAACAAATATTGCCAAACATTCGTAAGGTCATGCTTAACAAACACAGACTCGTTATTAGGCGAGTTCTTAAAAAATGACCGTGACAACCACTCATCAAAACATTCATGACCCAAGCCTTCTTTAAATGACTTGCTTGAAGGTACTTGGTACGAAAATCCTTCTGCCATCCAGAGTAGAACCAAATTGTAAGATATTGTAAATCTATATGTAATATAGAGAGAGAAAGAGATAGAAATATGGTAGATTTCACACACACTTCTAGAGAGAGAAAGTGAGAAACTATGTGAAAATATGAATGAAACCACACCCTCTCCAACTAAGGAGAGGGTTTATATACCCAAGCCCATTGGATGGGCTTGGGCTTACATTGGGCCGCCGGCCTACACATGTTGTAGGCTTGGCTTGGCCTTGTTTGTTTACTATTATGATAACTAAACTACGAGCTACTACTTAGACTATTGTTGGAGTGACCGATCCTTTCTAATACGTAAAGCGTATTTCCAACAATCTCCCCCTAAGGGAGGTCACTCCAAACAAGGGCGTTACCCAAGTTACAATAATAAAATAAACCTAGCATAATATGCTTGTCTTGAGCTCGTAGTCTTCGTCTTTCTTTACTTTTTCTTTTATGGTGAACATGCTGATGTGATCTTTGATATCAATCTTGATCATTAATCTCTTGCCTTGATCTTGTGCATCCATCACTTGTGATCTTCGCCTCTCCGTGACTTCATGTCCCCCATACTTATACCTTTGTAATTCTTGAAAGCTCCAGAGTTCGATACAGCGAAAGACTTGACTTTTACGCTTTCTTGAATTAGATGAAGTATTAAGTGTATAAAGTATAAGCATGCGGGGAAAACTTCTTCTTGGATTCCACAACGCCACCGTCTTCAAATGCCGCAACATAAGTAGACAGGAACGAAATTGCTTTGAACATTTCATTCTAATTCGGTAGCAATTTACCTCCAGTCGGTGAAGACCGTTGGACGATATAAAATATCGTACATGTGGCAGGTAGATTTAATTAAAAATATCCTTGAAAAGATTTCGCGCGTAAACCCGTTCTCTTTACTCGACCGTCCAAAGCTGACTGCGAACGTAAAGAGTGAATCATTTGGATAAAATATCTGCATGATTGAATCCGTCAATTCCTATTCCTGGAACAAGTTTGATTCATTAAAGAATCGCACCATCGTTGCTTTCTAGTTGTCACGATCTTGATTCGTATAGAATCTTGCAAGTTACCTACCAAGTGCTGTTTGAGGTTAACACTAGAAGGATTTCTACTCATCACTGTGAACACTAAGATGTCACTCTTAGTGTTCTGGCAAGATCATAGAGATATTACGTAGAGGCCTGGAACGTGTTTAAGTTCAATTAAGAATTAAACAACTGTTGCTTTCTAGTTATCACAAGTTTGATTCATAAAGAATCGCACAAGTCACCTACCATGAGCTTTTGAATGTTTGCTCAAGAAGGATTTCCATCTTCATTGTAAATACTTTGTATTACTCGGATGTTCAGGCAAGATCATGAAGATTTTGCGTAGGACTCTTAAGATCTTTCTTACTTTCACAGTGTGTGAAGAAGTAAGGAATTATGAAAGTGCGTCCTAATGAGATATTTGATGATCTCAAATGGCTCTAGACTCGATCGTGCATTTTGGATTTTAGTGATCGGAGGCTGGAGAGGAGTGCCACCATTTCAATACCAATTTATTCGGAGTGAATAAATCAATAGATAATGTGTTGTCTCTGTGTGATTAAAACAAATATCTTTTAAGAGATATCTAAGTTAGCTGGGAGGGGTTGTGCATTGCATCACTGGGTCCATGATGTCTATCTTCAATATTAAGAATCATTAAAATGATCTCAATAGCATATGTGTTGACCCGGTTTCTGCCTAAGGTTGTAAGGAGGGCTTCTTTCTTTACACCCTTTATCTTTACAATTCTTTTTCATTCTTCAACCCCTTCAATGCTTACCAATACGTCATAACTAGCACCTTGTTGTGATTGTTCCAGTGCTAACTTAAGTACTTGGTCGGCATTCAGCTACATTCACAATCTTTCTCCATCTTTCCTAAGGACTACTATTTTTAGCTATGGAATGTCCTTGGGAAGATTCCTCCGGTTTTGGAAGAATCATTGGACTTAACCTATCCTACCAACCTTATGTCACCACAATCTTCATCATCGTGAAATAAATGGGTTTAGGGTAAGTATATGTCACCATGAAAATCCGTTTTGATGTACAAATTTGTTTTGCTCCCCCTTAACATATGCCACGATATTCAAAAACATTTCACACATGTCGGGATGAGCTATCACGTTAAGTCAAACCATTTGTGATAATTTCCCATATTAAATCACATTTTCTCCCCCATATTAACAATATTAACCCAACCGATATTTTTGATATCAATTGGTTTAATGAAGTTTTAATAAAGTTTTTGGGAAGAAAAATGCAAGTCCATTTTATCTTCATGATACCAAATGTTGAGATATGATATCGATTAGTAAAATAATCACATGTTCACCATATAAGTATAAATTGACAAGGTTGGACCTGATTGATGAGAACATCATATGATAAGATCAAATGGTTCTTATCGGCAAATGTTGGTCGCCTCGTCACGTCTTAAGTCATCTCGTGACACCACATGTACGATTGGTATTGTTGTCTTGACACCAATTAGTGAACTTGGCACTTTCGGCATCGAAGATTCTGAATGCTTGACAATTGCCCCCCTCAATTGTTAACCCGTGTTCTATCGAAAGAGGTGTAGTCGTCGTTTGAGTAGTCGCATCGTCAAGTATGTATATACCAATTGTAGATAGCTATGGTTGTAGAGATGATAGCTTCATAAAAACAAGACTTCTCTTGTTTTAACAAATAAATGCACTGAAGCGTACATATATCCGTGTTAGACCAAGTTATAAAGTAAACTTAATCCCTTACAAGGTTTTAAAGTAAACCTTGCCAGAGAAAATTTATTCTTGTTGAGAGCTAAAGCTTTCATAAGAAATACTTGACCTTTAATATGAAAAGCTGGTTGCAGTCTGAAATAACTACAAGCCATATAGGCATGTTTTATGAAATATTTAAAACTTTTGTACGAACTCTATTTATGGCGTTGTGTCAATATTAATCAACATTTCTAAGGCTGTAAATATTATCGTACCAAAAGACATGTCTTTGAAAAATAAATTAAAAATATTTTTGGATTTTTCTGAATTTTTCAATTTTTAGGGTTTTTATATGGTTTTATATTTTTGTATTTTGCTTTTGTGGATAAAAATATAAACAATATATACAGATGATCACCAAAGATACAGAGAATAGTTTACCACCACTATTCTTTCGCTTCATGCTAGTTCCTTAAGAGTCTCGGGCGAGCATGTTCTCAAGCGTAGCTTGTCGGCTAAAAATTCCATTCGAGCGCGATCTAAAGCCTTCGTGAAAATATCCGCCAATTGATACTCAGATCGGACAAATTAAAGCTCGATCACTCCATTTTCCACTTGCTCCTTGATAAAGTGGTAGCGAATGTCGATATGTTTCGATCGGAGAATTGAACATTGTTGCAGCATAAGGCAATTGCACTTTTGTTGTCGCAGTACATCGAAATCTTGTTGAAACCTAGACCATAGTCGGTTAATTTTGATCTCATCCAAAGAATTTGAGCACAGCAACCGGACATAGCTATGTATTCTGCTTCCGTACTTGAAATTGCAGTGCTTTTCTACCTTTTTATGCCCAACTGATTAGTCGATCTCCTAGTAGTTGCAAAGTTCCACTCGTGCTACGCCTTGTATCTTGACAACCCGCGTGATCCGCATCTGCATATGCCATTAGTGCGATAGAGGAGTCCTTCGGATACCAAAGACCCCGATTAACAGTTCCTTTAAGATATCGAAAGATCCGTTTAACAGTTGCTAAGTGTAACTCAGTAGGCCTAGTTTGATATCGAGCACACATACATATAGCAAATTGAAGATCAGGTCGACTAGCTGTGATATACAGAAGTGTGCCGATCATTCCACGATAAAGTGTCGGATCAACGGCAACTCCATGTGGATATGCATCAATCTTAGTTCGTTCCACCATTGCTGTATCCACGGGGTCGCAAGATTCCATCTTATATTTCTTAAGAGATTCGAGGACATACTTGGATTGATTGATAAAGATGCCTCTGGGACTCTTAGATATTTGAAGTCCTAAGAAGAATGATACCTTGCCCGTCATTGACATCTTAAACTTGGAAGACATGAGTGTCCCAAACTCATCGGATAAGGTTTAGCTCGAGGCAGCAACTATAATATCATCAACATATATTTGTACCATAATCATATCTTTACATCATTTCTGAATGAATAGCGTGGGATCCACCTTGCCTTTAGCGAAGCCTTGCGTAATGAGGAATTGTGACAATAGATCATACCATGCGCGTGGAGCTTGCTTCAACCCATAGAGAGTCTTCTTAAGCTTGTACACATGATAGGATATTTAGTATTCACAACCATCCGGCTGTTGAACATAGACCTCTTCCTTGATTTCACCATTAAGAAAGCCGTCTTTACATCCATCTGATAGACGATCATATTCATGTGAGCTGCATAAGCAAGGAATAGTCTGATAGCTTCCAAACGGGAAATAGGTGCAAAGGATTCGATAAAGTCGATGCCCAGTAATTGCTTGTATCCACGAGCTACTAGTCAAGCTTTGTTCTTTAATATTCCGCCTAACTCGTCGAGTTTCACCTTGTAAACCCATTTCAAAGTGAGTAACTGCACTTGATCCGGGCATGGGACAAGTTCCCATACTTCAAGACGTACAAATTCGTTAAGTTCTTCTTGCATGGCTTCTATCCAACAAGATTGGGTGAATGCTTGTTGCCACGTCTTAGGTTCAACTTCACTGAGAAAAACATCAAAATGACAAAACATTGCACTTTCTTGTAACTGATATCGTGTGGATACCGGACAATTAGGGTCGCCAATAATAGAATCAATAGGATGATCCTTTGTCCACTTTTTGTCATGTTTACGAATCTGTAGATTGGAGTAGACCGTAGTAGGAGCTTCCTCTGAGGTGGACGACCCGACTTGATTATGGTCGGGAATTGGTACACCAAAGAATGGAAGTTCACGCATTTGAGCGAATTCTAAGTCGTGATCATCATTATCCTCTTCATCATCAATAGGCATGACATGGGTAGTTGATTCTGGTGTTGGTTGAGAATTACTCGTTGAAGGTATATCTTGACCAATTGTAGGTGCAAACGTATCTGATTGAACTTCGGTTGCTGGAGCGACAACTTCGGTTACCGGAGCTATTACCTCAGGTTCTGGAGCAACAATTCTTGGAGGGGTAAAGAATTCATCAAAGAACGGTTGAAACAACGTATCCCATTCATTCCTAGAAGGTGGTGTAAATGATTATGAAGTAGGGTTGTTTGGGACAAGACCAGAACTAATGTTACTGGGTCCCATTTCATGAACTGTGGGTTCAGAGCTGCTTTGCTCAGAAGCCATTGTTGTCAGCTCATCAAAATCAACATTCATAGTTTCGAGGATATTACGAGAATTACGATTGTAGATTCGGTATGCCTTCTTTGTGGGTGCATAACCAATGAAAATACCAATATCAACCTTGGGTTGAAGTTTTCCCAAGTTGTCACCATCATTATTTGGATAGAAAAGAGAGCCAAATACATGAAGATATGATATATCTGGTACTTTTCCATGGAGAAGCTCATAAGGTGTTTTACCATGACGTTTACGAATTAGTGACCAGTTTTGGGTGAAAACTTCTGTAGATACTGTTTCTGCCCATAAAAACAATGGAGCCTTTGCGTAAATTAACATCGTTCGAGCAGCTTCCATAAGTGTGCAATTTCGCCTTTCAACGACACCGTTTTGTTATGGAGTGCGAGCAACGGATGTTTCATGAGAAATGCCAACTTATTCATAATAATCACGCAAGATTTGATTAACAAATTCAGTTCCATTATCTGTACGAATGCGTTGGACAGTAGTGGTGAGACGCACTTGAATCATCTTGAGAAATCCGATGATGAATTTAGGTGCCTCATTTTTTGTTTTAAGAAATTTCACCCATGTAAACCGAGAGTAATCATCGACAATGACGAGGATGTACTTTTTACCACTAAGACTTTCAACACGCATTGGCCCACAAAGATCCATATGAAACAAATAAAGTTTCTCTTGGTTGGTGTCTTTAGTCTTGGGCTTGTATGATTTCTTAGTGCTCTTCCCCATTGTACACGCGGAACACAAATGGTCCTTGTGAAATGTAAGTTTAGGAAGACCACAGAAAAGTTAGGTTTTCGCCAAATGATTAATAGCGTCAAAGTTAAGATGAGATAACCGTTGATGCCATAACCATGACTTAGTCTTTGATGCTTTGGAGAGAAAACATACGGGAGAAGCGACCATCATATCTTGTAGAGAAAAAGTGTACAAATTATTCCCTCGAGTACCTTTCAATAAATCAACCCCTTCCAAATTACGAATGAAGCAGGTATGCTCTCGAAAAGCAACTTCTAGATTTGCATCATAGAATTATCCCACAGAAAATAAATTGTGACCGAGACCTTCCACATAATACACTCTTGAAATTATAACATTCCTAATATGATATTCACCGTAACCCATTATCTTTGCAATATGATCATTTCCAAATCGAACCGTACCAAGAAACTTGCTGATGAAATTTCTGAGCTGAGAGCGATCTCCGGTCATATGCTTGGAGCAACCAGAGTCCAAATACCAGAGAACAATTGGGACCACCTATTTTCAACAACAACAGTAGACAATTCATTGGAAACTATTAGTTCCGGATTGTTAGCAGATGCATATACAATATTATCAGAATTGCTAACATTTGTGTTATCCTTAGATTTCCAGCGTTTTCTAATGTGAGTTTTAGCACTAACAGGTTTTATTGTTCCAACTTTCTCAGGTTTTAGAGTATTAGCGGGCACTATAGTGGGAGTAGACCTATTTAAGGGGCACTTGGTTCCTACAGTAGTGTCGGTGTTCCTAGTTAAAGGACACGCTTGTGTTTTGGTAGCCTTGGTACTCCTAGTTAAAGGGCACGCTTTCTTCGCTTTATTGGGAGTGATCCTAGTTAAAGGGCACGCATTTCCTACTATAGTGAAAGTTCTACCAGTGGGGCGCCACAACCAGCCAATTTGGGTTAACACTTTCCCAGTCGGTTTCCATTCTAAACCATGTTTACGGGCATACATCTCATTCACATGGTCAATAAGGCAAGAATCATGACGACTAGAAAACATACATTCATTGCAATTCCAAAATTTCAAATTAGAATTCATAGTAGGCTTAGAACGCTACACAACCGGTGAGCATTTAGGTTTAGCTACATGGTTCTTTTTATTCAAAACGGAAATAACATTCCTATGATGGGCTTCTACTTTCTTCTTCACTTGACTACTAGATGGGGGCAAGATCCTATCATTCTTCTTGTTTCTTTTAAGCTTAGATCTTTGAGCCTTAGTAGTGATGCTTACTCCTGTAGAAGGCAAGACGGGAATATTAGAAGCTGGTTTTGATTTTTCCTTATCTTTAGTGACCAATGTTTGAGATGGTTTGGTCCTAGGGCCCTTGTTAAGTGGTGTGATGGCGATGAGGTTCCTTTTGATTGCACTAGAGGACGATGCTGAGACAGTGGTTGCGTTATCCACAACATGCTTACCTTTTAGGGTACGAAGTGTTTCCTTTAACTCAGCCAAGGCCAGATTTTTATCACAAATTTGTTCCCTAAAATCAGATATTTCCACCGACTTTTGATTCAATCGTTCAATCAATGATTGATACTGTGCAGTGGTATTAGCACATGTGGGCTCTACTGAATCGAAGAGTTGTGTATTTTTCTGTTTTAAGTTATCAACTTTGAACAAAATCTTGGAAACTCGATTATCTAGATCAAGTTTAATATTCTCAGCGGCCTCAAGTACGTTCACACAGTTAATCTCCTTAGATTTCTCTATGTATATCGGCAATGATTTAGCAACCTTGTCACTTGGCTGACCCTGTTTTGATTGAAAATCTAATCGAAAATTCTTTTGAAAATTTGCATCATCTATATTAACACCTTCAAAGGACGTTTCAAAATGCTCTTGAATAAATTGTTGCTTACATTCAATAGAAATACAATGTTTTTGGATCTCGTCAAAATGTTTTGAAAGCGAAAAATAAGAATCTTGAAGCTTTAAAAATTCAGCGTCAGATTTGTGACAAGTACTGTCTACCACATTATCCACAGATTTAACATTATGCACAATAGAATCATTATCAACATTTTTATTCACACAAACGGAAACAATATCTTGAGACATCACTTGCTTCAGAAGCTGATCATTTTGGCGTGAAATTCGTTCAATTTCAAGTAAACTGTTTTCATATGCATCATCCATTTCATTGAAAACACGTCTAACTTCTTCTATTTCCAAAAGCAAATCTTGATCAATAGTGCTAAGACAAACTTTAACATTGTTTATAAATGAAACAATTTCGTCTCGAAACGCAGCTCTAGTGTGCTCAAAATTCCATTCACCTTCCATTATGGCCGTATCCGTCATACGTTCCGTAATGACCTTGTCAAAATCGGCAAAGTGTTGGTGCACTGCATTTAAGCTATCTAACACCTTACTTACCAGTGGAATTAACTTAGTTAAATCCTTTTTGACAAGTGTAGGAGACGTACTAGGAAGGTTTTCCGTTGATAAACTTTGAGGCACAAAAACTGTTAATTGAGCTAATTCATTTTGTAAGCGAATACGGGTCTTTTTAGAAAATTGATCTTTATTATGCGTATCATAATCAATCTTATGGAATTTTGAAAGCATTTTAGATCGAGTTTCTTCCGCAAGTGACATTGTCTCCTCAGTACTACGAACATCCTGTGCTTCTTTTGATTTGTCTCCGCAAGTGACATTGTCTCCTGAGCTTGTTTTGCAAAACCAGGATTAGGTGGTAAATCTTGAAGACGCTTAAGTTCGAGTTCTTTAAACGATTTAGTTAAAAGATGAACCTTTTCTGTGGAAGCGTGTTGTTTTAAAAGCTGTTGTTCCTTGAATTTAAGAAGTTTGGTAGCATTAATTTCTGATTCAAACTTTTTAGACTCGAGAGTTTCGAAATCCATTTTAAGTTTCTGAAAATTATTTACAACCGACTCTTTTTCTTTTAATTAATTGGAAAGATTAGCTTTTAATGATTCTATTTGTTTTAAGTGTTCAATCTTTTCAAAACGAAATTGGTCAAATTAAGAATAAGTTATTTTTTCTGCTTGAGGGACCATTTCAAAAGTTTTGACCTTTTCCTTATACAGCGCATGCTCAGTGGTTAGGTTGGCATTCATATCTACAGTTTGTCTAACAGCCACATTCATGTTATCAATAATATGTTTAGGCACCATTGCCAAATCACGTTGATCATAAGATTCCATACCCGTCGTAGCATTTGGTTGAGATTCTCTCAAATGTGTTGGATTGGATACCACATCATTTAAGTTACTAGTTCCCGAATGTTGTTCGAGGTTGTTATTATAACACCCCCAAATTTATACAATTCAATACAGCGGAAGACTCGTTGGTGTTACGGGATAGCACATTACTCACATCATAGACAACGCTTAAAAATCGCGTCGTTTAATAATAAAGCATTTCTATTCATAAATATCAAATTTACATAGGTCCCAAGTCATTATATTTCATACAGGTTTTACAAAGCATTTGAATGGAAATGATTATTTAAGTGCGGGCCATGAATTCTTGTTGTCTTCCCGAGAACTACCTTCAAGTACCTTAGATAAAACATGTTAAAAGAAAAGGTCAGCGATAACGCCGAGTGAAATCATAGAGTTCAAATAAACCATAAATATATCATCGGTATATAATTATTACCAAAATCATTTTTGTACAAATCATTGTAATAGGCCATAAAATAGCCAGTCATTTTATACAAATCCTTATCAAAAATCATAATATAGGCTTTCGCCTTCAAAATCATTATACGAACCAATGTCGTAAAAATATCATACAATACATTTTTATAACGTCATGTAGAGTTAAATCAAAACCGTTATATGAATATGGTTATGTAATACCAGAACACAAACATAATATCAATAATATGACCCCGTATTGCTAGTCAGGCAATATATTGTAATTCGGTGCGTATAGCAGTATTTCGTTAATTGGATTATTATAAGTCGCATGACATTGTTACCTTACTACAACAAACAACGGGTAGCTAGCCCGAAACTCAATTTGCCCATCTAAGTTAGCGTGTCGTCACAAAGATCACGCTATGTAAATCTTCTCATACATAAATTCGCTTACCAATCAATGTGGCACGACGGGGATCAACCGTCAAGGCGCGAACTGGGGTGATCGTCCCCAAATAGTACTATTATATGCATAAGCGTCTACCAAATCTCGGTAGTTCACAATTCATGCTAATGGGACTTTTAGTGACATAACCTAACTTTAATAATCCATTTTATCTCATCTATCGGGTCATTTAATCATTCTTCGGGTCATGCAATCATTCGGGTCCAAATCAATAAACAGACAATCGGGACAACTAGTGTCCTATTTTATAAAAATTAACATGTTATCTCCCTCGCGGGTTTATAAAACATTTCATAAAAACATTTAAAAGAGTGCGAGGCTATGAACTCGCGTTGATGTGGGAAAGCGGGTTATCGGCAATTCGGATGTACGGTACGTGCTTCAATCACGGAAACCTAGACAAATAATACTCGTCTTAGACTTTTGTCCAATGATTTTATAAAAATAACAATTATGTATACATATGATGATTTTATTACATATGATGACGATCAAGTGGGTTTATATATTCTTATTTACTCATTTTAGTGTTTATGTATTGGTAACTTTTTACTAGTTTACTAGTTTTACCTATTTACATGTTGTCCAATAAGCCTATTATAAGTTCATTAACTTGTATTAATCCATTTTATACTTGTATTATCAGTATTTATACTTTACATGTTGAGCCCAAATGGGTTAAGCCCAATAAATAATTTTTATAAGTATTTCACTTATTTAGTTAAATTATTAGTACAAATATGCTAACTTAGCTCGTTAATGTCCGTATGTCATATAGTTCGGGTTTTATCGGTTTTTACTTGTATTAGGTATGTCATATAGTTCGGGTTTTATCAGTTTTTACTTGTATTAGGTACTTATACATCAGTATATGACTTTTAAAAACTTTACATTAGACGGGTTTGATCGTCTAAGTTTTAATTGGCGGAAAACGTTAATTTTACGGTAATAGTCGAAAAAGTCGTAAAAATCATGTTTATAGTTTTTATAACTTATAAAACTTACCAAACTACCATTTTTATAAAATGTCCATTTATTTATCCTTATAAATATTTATATAAATGTAATATATAAGTTAGTGGGTTTTAATTCACATTTTATACTATATTAGTTTGAGTGCTTATATAATACTATTAAACATTAATTCTTCAAAATCTGATTTTTAGTTTCATCTTCACCATTTTTATCATATCTTGAGTTCTATAAGAAGATAGAAGCTCATTTTTGGATGTCATAAACTTCATATTATTTTCTACAAATAAGTTAGTTATAGCTACTGCTTATTCCATGTCTAACTATCCTTAACAGTCCCTACAAAACAGACTATTCAGATTGGTACACTCATCTTGTTTTGATCATATCTCACTCATATTGATGATTCCATTGCATGTCCAACTCTCACATGTGTATGACATCTAACACTTACTGTAAATGGATTCTACCATGCAATTTTATCAGTTCATAACTTGGTTACTTACTGTTTTTATACAGCCAACAATTTAAGCAAGATTTTAGCCTTGTTTCTTATGGTTTTTCATCTTTTTAATCATATTTATCAACACTTGATCCCCACACAACATTTTTTTATCATCATATATTCATCATATACATATACAATAAGAAAGAAAATACATGATTACATAATGAAAATAACAAGAGGATGGGGAGAACAATCTTTATACCACCAAAGTGATGAAATGATGAGTTTTTGATGAACAAGGTTTGGTTCCTTGTTACCAAACCTTCAACTTGGAAAATGAAATCCTTGAGATCTTCATATGCATGAATACCTTCTTGAAAATCAGCCCTTTATCTCCATGTAAACTCCTTGCTAGTTGTTAAAATCACCTCTAATCATCATCTTTTCAAAGGGTTATCAACATATGTTGAATATAGATGAAGTTTATGGTTAAATTGATGATGATGATGATGGGTGATTTGGGGTAGTGTTTGGACGTTCACCATGAGAGAGGAAGGATGAGAGAGTGGTTTGCATGTGGTGTGTGTGAAAAATGGTTTGTAGCTAGTAGTTTTGATGTTGGTATTGCTTACAAGTTAAGCTAGAGTTAACAAGTGTTACTCATGGCTTATAATCTTGACATCTAATGGTGTTTGTGGGGACTTGTTAACCATCCTATGTGTGGGAGTGGGACAAGTTTATCTTGTCTCATCCCCATTTAATTACGGGTACTCCTCGATTCTAGTTTCCTCGATTTACGTACCCTCGGGTCGTTTTACGAAAAACATTTTTATAAATTATGAATCAACGGCACAAAACGAATCTAATAAAAATTGTCTCATCAAAAACGGAGTTCAAAAACGTAAATACGTAATCCTAAGGTTTCCGGTTTAGTCGTAAAGGACGTTAAATTATAATCGTAAGTCCTAATCTCTTCTCGTAAATTTGTGAGTTTATGAACCAACACAAATTTAAAATTCCAAAATAATATTCACGGATAAATTTATTTCCTGAAATGTCGGACTGTCACCAAAACGGTGTATGTAAGCACGTAACGTTGAATCCTCCGGTTTAGACGTAGTCGATGCTACTTCAAGATGTAAACCCAAATTTCTTCCCATAAATAAGTGAGTTCATATTATAACAATAAAATAATGTTCTCAAAAAAATATTGAGAATAAAATATAAACCATAAATTGACGGATTGTCAAAGCATTTACCCCTAAACAGGATCTTTGTCCTCAAAGATCATCTTACCTTACTACTCGCTTCTTATAGAGTTAAAGCCATGTGGGTATTTCCTCCACATCCGATCTTTTCTCATAAGTGTAATCCATTACAATACGCGAGTTTCAGCAAACATAACTACGGGAATAAGATCAAGCTTATTGTCGACTTACTTTCTCTATCCATGATGTTCACGTGTTTTTGTTGAATGCAACGTTTCGCTGATCTTTAAACTTTATCAAGAAGAATTCAGATTCTCACTTGATAGACATTTTATCAAGTTCGATATGCGAAACATAATTCACGCAGCCCCTGAAGTCCTAGGGTAGATCCAGCTTATATAACTTTCAAAACAATCTTTCACATCATCTCAATGGTCCCATACAACGGGGACTTATATCCCATGATCTTTCAGATCATCAATTCATTTTTTTTCCATGGTTAAAATTTTTGGCATAACTTCGCTACCCATCTGGCACTTCAAGATCTACATTTCATATTCACATAACCTCCTGCCCACTACCGGCAGTCAATAATCAGATCCTAATTTCAACAATCATTTCAGGTCTCGCGGGTCGGGTATTTTGTAAGGCTAGGTTCGCCATCATAGGAAACCTTAAACCTAAAAGACATGTCCAACTCACAATGGGTGTATGTCGGGTGTCTTCATCCCAACTCCTGCTTACAGATGCTCTTATATTTAGATCCTAACAAGATTCAATCTCTATCCTAATACGATAATTATCAATGATACTCTCTACAAAGGAAAGCAATTATACGGTTTATTACCAAAGGTCAATCATTTAAGCATAAAACATTGCTGCTAGCATTTTGTATCGTTACTATACCTCGTCCCTTCGATTGGGATGGTAAACAACACTCTCTCATCAAGGTTCGTTCCCAATGACTTCTGAGCAAATCTCCAGAAATTCGATGCGAAGCGAGGATCTTGATAGAGATGATCGATACAAGCACACCATGTTTACACAACTCCTTTAAATACAAAGAGTCAATTTATTCATCAAGAATCTATCATTAACAGGAATGATATTAGCAGATTTGGTCAGTCTGTCGACGATGACCCAAATCGAATCAAATTCAGATGATGTCCTTTTCAATAGTTAGACTTTTACTAATGTATGAGGCGATGTCTGCCTTCATAATTTTCCATTAGTACAACTTCTTTAGATAAAAATACATTTAGTCAGAAATGTCATGAATAGAATACTTATACTTACGAGATTCCAACATGACAACATCTCAAAATCTCCATATTTAGGGAACCACAAGTGGCCTTTTATACATTTAACACCATCGGCTTCTCAATTCTAATGGTTCACATTAGCCGCGAACCCCTTTTTATTATCTATATTATCCCTCTTACAAACATTAGTTATTTTTAAATTGTTCGGCAATTTATTTTGCACATTCATTATTAAGAAACATATCATAATTGATTCTTTATCCTTTCTACATAATGTGTCAGTATCTACATTCACCTTTCTTGATGAAATAATTATCATGTCCACAATTTACTCATAAATTCTTTCTTCATATTTTCTAAGTTTTAGTTTTGTCTCAACTAACATTTCTATTAGTTTTACTCAATCCGATGTTTAAAGCGTCGATAATTACTACAAGTAATTAATTAATAAATATTTAATTTTTATGAAACGTAAACGCAAAAAGTTTTTAAATTTTCTCAGTTTGTCCAATTATATAAAAATGTTCAAAATAAATTTGAATTAATTAAAAAAAAATTTGTTGATTTATCAGAAATAATTAGTAAGATCCGTAAATGTTCGAAAATCTTCGTTTATTCTTTGGTAAACATTTTCTAAGTTGAAAAGCAAAAATTGTCGTTTCAAATTTTAAGTCATGGTTTAACGGTTTCCTCAATCCCTCTTAGGTTGTCTTGAGGTGTACACAAACATTTACCCCTAAACAAGAGTTTAGTTAAATGATTTGTGTATAAGGGAATAATCCCTTAAAAATCCTTTCTTAAAACATTTGTCAAAACATATTTGCACTTTCTTTTTGGTAAAACCCAAAGTCTTAAAAGGGCTCTTAATTTTTGAAGAGTCAATATAGATTCCATTATTTATTAATCACACGGTCAAAAAATGTAAAGGATTTAGTCTTCAATCACATGTTAAATATTTAAATTACAGGTTTTTATTGTTCGGTCAATTCAGGGCAGTCTATAAATAATTACTAACTCCTTCTTATACTTATAAACAAACAAATGGTCCTTAATGATCACAAGTATGAATTTATCAAATTACAGCCTACACACGTGATTCACCAAATTTATGGATGCTACATGTGCACTAGTCAATCCAAACGACATAACATGAAACTCATAATATTCATTACAAGTTCTGGATGTAGTGATTGGAATAGATAATCTTTTTCGCGGATGCGAAGTTGATGATAACCATGCCATGGATCAAATCTTTAGAACATATGCTAGAACCTTGTAAATGATCGAACAAATCTATCATCTTGGGTAGTGGATATAGATTTTTAATCGTCAATTTACCTAGTTCATGGTAATCAATAAATATAAGAAATGATAACACCATAGCTCTTCATGATGACGAGCTCGGTAGAATAAAAGCTTTCTCCGACAACTCTCTCAGTTGTACGGTAATTCTTTTAATTCAGATGGTGCTGACGTACAGTGCACACGCCACAGGTGCAGCACCAGGAATATAATCAATACCAAATTCAACTTGCCTTAATGGCGAAAGTCTAGGTAATTCACCAATAAATACCTCCTAGAGTGTCAGATACCAGAAACATCTTTTAATAAATTCATATTAGGTTCTTTCTAGATTATAATATTTATGACTAATTCATAACCATTCACGATATATTTCAAGTCTAAATACAGGATATGGTCATCCATCAAGAATTATTTAGATCACTTTCGATAATCAACATCTTATCATTTAGGGGAATTCTACTCGATTTCCCATCAATTAAGACAATGTCGTCACGTCATAATCAATCAATCCATTCTACTGGCACTATTAACTTTTCAGTTATACTGCCGTCGATAAGATGTGAACTTCTCAAAAGACTAATAATAACTCATAATCCTTCACAATTCAAGGATATATGGAGACATAACTAACCTTAAAAGAGTAAGGTCAACACAAAATCTACGCGAGAGAATTTCAAATCAGATACAGACAAAAACATTAACGAATATGAGTTTATCCCATGTTTTCATAATTTGAGTACGCATTCGAAAGCTTGTGACAATCCGTCAATTTATGGTTGGTATTTTATTCTCAAGTATTATTTAAAAATATTATTTTAATGTTACATTATGAACTCACTCATTTTTGGAAAGAAATTTGGGTTTACGTCTTGAAGTAGCATCGACTACGTTTAAACCGGAGAATTCTACGTTACGTGCTTACGTTTACATATACCATTTTTGGTGACAGTCCGACACTTCAGGAAATAAATTTATCCTTGAATATTATTTTTGAGTTTTAAATTTGTGTTGGTTCATAAACTCACAAATTTACGAGAAGAAATTAGAGTTTACGTGAATAATTTAACGTCCTTTACGACTAAACCAGAAACCTTAGGATTACGTATTTACGTTTTCGAACTCCGTTTTTGAGGAGACGATTTTTATTAGATTCGTTTTGTGCCGTTGATTCATAATTTATAAAACGTTTTTCGTAAATAGACCGGAGGGTACGTAAATCGATGAAACTAGAATCGAGGAGTACCCGTAAATTAGTGGAGATGAGACAAGTGGGACACTTGTCCCATCCCCACTATAACCATCCAAGCTTAACCAATACACCATATAGGTGTCAAGTTTGTGTGTAAACCAATGACACATGTCCTTAGTTTCTTCCAAAACCACCAAGCTAACACAAAACCATCTAACTCCTCCCACTTTCTCATTCATACATGCAAAACCACTCCATTTTCTCTCTTCCTCTCTTTTATTTCGTCCCATACTCCACCCAAAACACCCAATTTGATCAAAAATTCAACCATGAATCATATGTTTAACTTGCACAAGATGAAAGCCTTTTGATGTCTTGTTGATTAGAGTTGATCCTAACCTATGAAAAGGAGTTTTCATGAGGTTAAAGGGCTGATTTCATGAAGATGTTCATCGATCCAAAAGACCCAAGAAGTTGCCTTGCTAAAGTTGAATATTTGATAACAAGAACCAAGTCTTGTTCATCAAAAACCTCATCTTTTCATCACTAATGGTGGTATAGAGATTGTTCTTCCTATCCTCTTGTTATTTTGATTATGTAATCTTGTAATTTCCTTAATTATGTATATGTATATGATTATGAATGATGATTAAAAATATTATGTGGGGATTTGGTGTTGATAGATTTGATAAACATGGGTAAAAAGATGGAAAAACCACATGTAAAAATGGTTAAATCATGGCTAAATTAGGAGGCTCTATAAAACAGTGAATACTCTTATGATAAACTGATAAAATGGCTTGGATAAATTAATATACAGTAAGATATGAGTCTTGTACACATGTGAGAGTTGGCCATGCAATGTAATCATAAAAATGAGTGAGATATGATCAAAACAAGTTTAGAGTGCAAATCTGACTACACTGTTTTCGACGAATTTTATAAAATACTTAGAGGTTGATTCATCAGTAGCTATAAGGAATAAAATGAAGCACATATCATGTAGTTTTTGTGATAAAAATTTGGGGTTCTATCTCCATGCAGAACTCTAGATATGACCATTTTAGTAAACTAGATTTTTAGGACTGATTTTGTATAAATAATATATAATATAAGCACTCAAAAATTTATATAAAATATATATAAATACAAACTCCACTAGTTGATAATGATTATAATAAATGATTTATATAAATGTTGATATTAAAATGGATTATGTTATATAAAGTATAAATATAAATATTTTTCCAAGTTATAAAACTATATACTAAGTTTTACGTTTTTTCGGCTATTACCGTAAAATTAACGTTTTTCGCCAATTAAAACTTAGACGATCAAACCCGTCTAATGTAAAGTTTTTAAAAGTCATATACTGATATATAAGTACTTAATACAAGTAAAAACCGATAATATATGACATACGAACATTAACGAGCTAAGTTAGCATATTGGACTAATAATTTAACTAAATAAGTTAAACACTTATAAAAATTACTTATTGGGCTTAACCCATTTAGGCCCAACATATAAAGTATAATACTGATAATAAAAGTATAATTGGGCTAATCAATAGTATTGGGCTTGTAGTAGGCCCATTGGACTTTAAAATGTAAACAAGTTGAACTAGTGTTACTAGTCTTGAAAATTACCAACACATAAACACTATAATGAATGAGTAAAGATGTATAAACCCACTTGATCATCATCATATATATAAAATCATCATATGTATACATAATTTTTATTTTTATAAAGTCATTGGAAAAAAGTCTAAGACGAGTATTATTTGTCTAGGTTTTCGTGATTGAAGCACGTACCGTACATCCGAATTGACGATAACCCGCTTTCCCACATCAACGTGAGTTCAGAGCCTCGCACTCTTTTAAATATTTTTATGAAATGTTTTATAAAACCGCGAGGGAGATAACATGTTAGTTTTGATAAAATAGGACACCATTTGTCCCGATTGGTTTTTATTGATTTGGACCCGAATGATTGTATGACCCGATGAATGATTAAATGACCCAATAGATGAAATGAAATGGATTATTAAAGTTAGGTTATGTCACTAAAAGTCCCATTAGCATGAATTGTGAACTACCGGGATTTGGTAGACGCTTATGCATATAATAGTACTATTTGGGGACGATCACCCCAGTTCGCGCCTTGACGGTTGATCCCCGTCGTGCCACATTGATTGGTAAGCGAATTTATGTATGAGAAGATTTACACAAGCGTGATTATTGTGACGACACGCTAATTTAGATGGGCAAATTGAGTTTCGGTCTAGCTACCCGTTGTTGGTTATATTAAGGTAACAATGTCATGCGGCTTGTAATAATCCAAAAATAACGAAATACTGCTATACGGACTAAATTACGATCTATCGCCTGACTAGCAATACGGGGTCTTACTATTGATATTATGTTCGTGTTTTGGTTTTTCATAACCACTTTCATATACTGGTTTTTATTTAACTCTATACAACGTTATAAAACGTATTGTATGATGTTTTTACGACAATGGCTCGTATAATGATTTTGAAGGCAAAGGCCTATATTATGATTTTTGATAAGGATTTGTATAAAATGACTTTGGCTATTTTATGGCCTATTACAAAGATTTGTACAAAATGATTTTCGGTAATAATTTTATACCAATGTTATATTGATGGATTTTATTAAAATCTATGAATTCACTCGGCGTTATCGCTGGCCTTTTATTTTAACATGTTTTGTCTCAGGTACTTGAAGGTAATTCTCGGGAAGACAACAAGAGTTCATGGCCCGCACTTAAATAACAAATTTCCATTCAAATGCTTTGTAAAACCTGTATGAAATATAATGACTTGGGACCTATGTAAATTTTATATTTATAAATGGAAATGTTTTATTATTAAACGACGCGATTTTTAAGTGTTGTCTATGATGTGAGTAATGTGCTATCTCGTAACACCAACGAGTCTTCCGCTGTATTGAGTTGTATAAATTTGGGGGTGTTACAGTTTGGTACCAGAGCTCTCGTTATAGAGAACGAAAGATTTTTAAAACCAAGGTTTTGAATAATACATTTCAAAATCTTTTAACTATAAACATTTTTCTAAAAATGTTTAAAAATCTTTTGACTATAACGGTGCCGTAGAATTCCCGAGTTACCGACAAGGCCAGACTGAGAAGTGTCATTTTAATATATATATATATATATATATATATATATATATATATATATATATATATATATATATATATATATATATATATATATATATAACTTGGATTATATAAATATGATGTAATTTGATTACATGATTGTTTGATGATTATTTTAAATATTTATACGAGGTATTTATACGACGTAGATTGTCATAAGAAACCCTAACTCCCCTAGCAAATCAATCGAAGCTATTCCCGTATGAATTCTAGCTATTCTAGATCTAAACCAAGTTGTGGATATTTATGATCCCAACAAATGGTTGATATTCGTAGAAATGTCGATATTAGTTGATTGTGATATTAAAGAAGAATTGGCGAGATTAAATCTGATATCGATGTCATGAAGATCTTTCCTTATAAAATGGAGTTTGACAAAACGTTACCACCTAGAAAGATGTCATCTGATTCGTTGTCACCCAATTCTTAAATTTGAAATCGAAAGGGTGAATGTTGCACTTGAGGCTGTCATTGGAACCATTACCCAAAAGCCTCATGCCACTAGTACCTTTCCAAGAAGTCTAATTGAATGTGTGATTCATTTCATACTAATGACTCATTTGATAATTATTGTTGGAAAGAGCTATAGGATTGGAAGTTAAGTGTTGTTCATATCGAGCTTTTATTGCCCTTCAAGGTATAAGAATAAGGTTGAAAGTATTGGAGAATGAGGTAGGATATCGAATTAAGTATAAGTTGATTGAAACTTGAATAAAGTAAAATTTAACCCGTATGGAATATGAAATTGTTAAGAGGAAGTCGTTAAGTTCTGTGATTGAATTATAAGGTTTTAATTGATTGTTGGTTCGTGTTAAGGGTTGTTCCTAGGCGATTGTTCATTGACCAGGATGCCCAGTGTCCAATAAATAAATTGAAGAAATCTTCTTCTGAAATTGGGACCGATGGATCTTCTAGGACAGGTGGAACACCTAATGACTCTTGTAGATTAGTATTCATTGTGGTATCTTTTAAAAATAATCCCTAACTTAACTGAGACATCAGTTGGTAGGATGAGTTCATGGAATTTTATGACATAGTGACATGTAATGTGTTACGGTACAATTTTGACTTGTTTGTGATCAATGAAAAGACTACCTTTGATTGCTAAATCCTACATGTATCGATGTTGTCTATCTTTTATTGCTTCATCCAAATATTCACATTAGTGATGCAACCATTGAACAAGTACTCATCTCGATTTGAGTTGCGTTGTGGATTATTCTTTTTGAGTGCCATCGAGATCATGAACCTCATGATTATTTGGCTAAGCTCATTTTCCATTATATTGTAGTTAGTTCTTGGTGAACAACTTTTCATCACTCTTTTGCAGATCACTCATTGTTTTTATAAAGATAAAACAGTATCCTTTGAGAAAATTGAATTTTCATCACTATAAGGATTATTCAAAGTGAGATTTATAAGTAATCGTTATCGAAATGAAGTTGTTTATGAAACACCTCAGAAAACTTAATTGTTTTCATAACAAAGAAGATCCATGTAAATTTATTTTTGATTCTTATTTAAGAATTAAGCATGAAAATGTTTATAAACACGATGATAAAATTTTGACGAACTGAGTATTGCATCGTTAATCTTGAAATTGTATATAATTGCGCGCCTACATACAATTTGGAATGGACCATGCAAGGCTGATTAGTAGTCACCATAAAACTAATGAATAAACACTACATTTTCTTTGAAGATTGTGAAAGAATAAATTTTATGAGATCTGCAAGAAGTGAAAAATAGGGACTTATTGATAGGGACACCTACATATGTGCCCGTATTATTTATTCTTCTGAGTCGAATTTACACATCTGTGGAAATTATCTTATTTGACAATTGACAATTCTTTCTTGTCCAATTCTCCCGTAGTAAGATTCTTAGGAAAAGTATCTGATTACCGAGTGTTGATACCCGACTGGATGTATCGACATTCCTATCATTTCTTTTGATTTGATTTCATTTGAATGACCTGGGTAACGATCCGAGGAGCTTTCGAATGCGTACTCAAATTATGAAAACATGGGATATATTCATATTCATTAAATGTTTTCGTCTGTATCTGATCTGAAATTCTCTCGCGTAAATCATGCGTTGACTTTACTCTTTTAATGGTAGTTGTGTCTCCATATATCCTTGAATTTGTGAAGGATTATGAGTTATTACTAGTCTTTTGAGAAGTTCACATCTTATCAACGGCAATAAAACTAAAAAGTTAGTAGTGCCAGTGGAATGGATTGATTGATTATGACATGGCGACATAGTCTTAATTAATGGGAAATCGAGTAAAATTTCCCTAAAAGATAAGATGTTGATTATCAAAAGTGATCTAAATAATTCTTGATGAATTACCTAGACTTTCGCCATTAAGGCAAGTTGAATTTGGTACTGATTATATTCCCGGTGCTACACATGTGGCGTGTGCACCGTACTCCGGCACCATCTGAATTAAAGGAATTACCGTACAACTGAGAGAGTTCTCAGAGAAAGATTTTATTCTTCCGAGCTCGTCATCATGAAGATCTATGGTGTTATTATTCCTTATATTTGTTGAATTACCATGAACTAGGTAAATTGATGATAAAAATCTATATCCACTACCCAAGATGATAGATTTGTTCGATCATTTACAAGGTTATAGCGTATATTCAAGATCTGATCCACGGCATGGTTATCATCAACATCGCGTCCGCAAAGAAGATTATCTATTCCAATCACTACATCCAGAACTTGTAATGAACATTATGAGTTTCACAAGATGTCGTTTGGATTGACTAATACACATGTAGCATCCATAAATTTGGTGAATCACGTGTGTAGGCTATAATTTGATGAATTCATGCTTGTGATCATTAAGGATCATTTGTTTGTTTCTAAGAATACGAATGAGTTAATAATTACTTATAGACTGCCCTAAATTGGTCGAACAATGAAAACTTGTACCTTGAGTATTTAACATGTGATTAAAGACTTAATCCTTTACATTATTTGACGTGTGATTAATAAGATAATGGAATCTATATTGATTCTTCAAAAAAAAATTGGAACCATTAAGGCTTTGGGTTTTATTAAAAAGAAAATGGAAATATGTTTTGGCAATTGTTTTAACAAAGGATTTTTAAGGGATTATTCCCTTATACACAAATCATTTAACTAAACTCCTGTTTAGGGGTTAATTTTTGTGTATACCTCAAGACAACCTAAGAGGATTGAGGAAACCATTTAAACCATGACTTAAAATTTGAAACGACAATTTTTGCTTTTCAACTAAGAAAATTTTGACCAAAGTATAACTAAAGATTTTTCAAACATTTACGAATCTTATTAATTATTTTCGATTAATCAGCAAAAATCGTGTTAATTAAATTCAAATTAGTTTTGAACATTTTATTATAATTGGTCGAACTAAGAAATTTAAACTTTTACGTTTACATTTCATAAAAATTTAATATTTATTATTTAATTACTTGTGATACTTATCGACGCTTTAAACGTCGGATTGAGAAAAACTGATAAAAATAATAGTTGAGACGAGACTAAAACTTAGAAAATATGAAGAAAGAATTTCTGAGTAAATTGTGGACATGATAATTATATCATCAGGAAAGGTGAATGTAGATACCGACACATTATATAGAAACGATAAAGAACCAATTAGGATGTGTTCCTTAATAATGACTGTGCAAAATAAATTGTTGAACAATTTAAAATAAACAATGTGTGTAAAAGGATAATATAGATAATAAAAAGGGGTTCGCGGCTAATGTGAACCATCATAATTGAGAAGCCGATTGCGTTAAATGTATAAAAGGCCACTTGTGGTTGCCTAACTATGGAGATTTAGAGATTTAGTCATGTTGAAATCTCATAAGATTAAGTATTCTATTCATGTCATTTCTGATTTAATGTATCATTATCAGAAGAAGTTGTACTGATGGCAAATTAGGAAGGCAGACATTGCCTCATACATTAGTAAACGTCTAGCTATTGCAATGGTCATCATCTGAATTTGATTCGATTTGGGTCACCGTCGACAGACTGACCAAATCTGCTAATATCATTCCTGTTAATGATAGATTCTTGATGAAGAAATTGACTCTTTTGTATTTAAAGGAGTTGAGTAAACATGGTGTGCCTGTATCGATCATCTCTATCAAGATCCTCGCTTCGCATTGAATTTCTAGAGATTTGCTCAGAAGTCATTGAGAACGAATCTTGATGAGAGTACTATGTACCACCCCAATCGAAGGGACGAGGTAAAGTAACGATACAAAATACTATAAGTGTTGTTTTATGTTTGAATGATTGACCTTTGGTAATAAACTGTAAAATTGTTTTCCTTTAGAGAAATTATCATTGATAATTATCGTATTAGGATCAAGATCGAATCTTGTGAGGATATATATTAGAGCATCTGTAAGTAGGAGTTGGGATGAAGACACCCGACATACACCCATTATGAGTTGGACATGTCTTTTAGGTTTAAGGTTTCCTATGATGGCGAACCTAACCTTACAAAATACTCGACCCGCGAAACCTGAAATGATTGTTGAAATTAGGATCTGATTATTGACTGCCGGTAGTGGGCAGGAGGTTATTAGAATATGAAATGTAGATCTTGAAGTGCCAGATGGGTAGCGAAGTTATGCCAAAAAATTTAACCATGGAAAAATGAATTGATGATCTGAAAGATCATGGGATATAAGTCCCCGTTGTATGGGACCATTGAGATGATGTAAAGATTGGTTTAAAAGGCATATAAGCTGGATCTACCCTAGGACTTCAAGGGCTGCGTAAATTATGTTTCGTATATCGAACTTGATAAAATGCCTATCAAGTGAAAATCTGACTATTCCTTAATGAAGTTTAGATCGGCGAAAAGTTGCATTCATCAAAAACCCGTGAACATCATGGATAGAGAAAGTAAGTCAACATTAAGCCTGATCTTAATCCCGTAGTTATGTTTGATGAAACTCGCGTATTGTAATGAATTACACTTGTGAGAAAAGACCGAATGTGGAGGAAATACCCACCTGGCTTTAACTCTATAAGAAGCGAGTAGTAAGATAAGATGATCTTTGAGGACAAAGATCCTGTTTAGGGGTAAATGCCGTGACAATCCGTCAATTTATGGTTGGTATTTTATTCTCAAGTATTATTTAAAAATATTATTTTAATGTTACATTATGAACTCACTCATTTTTGGAAAGAAATTTGGGTTTACGTCTTGAAGTAGCATCGACTACGTTTAAACCGGAGAATTCTACGTTACGTGCTTACGTTTACATATACCATTTTTGGTGACAGTCCGACACTTCAGGAAATAAATTTATCCGTGAATATTATTTTGGAGTTTTAAATTTGTGTTGGTTCATAAACTCACAAATTTACGAGAAGAAATTAGAGTTTACGTGAATAATTTAACGTCCTTTACGACTAAACCGGAAACCTTAGGATTACGTATTTACGTTTTCGAACTCCGTTTTTGAGGAGACAATTTTTATTAGATTCGTTTTGTGCCGTTGATTCATAATTTATAAAAACGTTTTTCGTAAAACGACCGGAGGGCACGTAAATCGATGAAACTAGAATCGAGGAGTACCCGTAAATTAGTGGAGATGAGACAAGTGGGACACTTGTCCCATCCCCACTATAACCATCCAAGCTTAACCAATACACCATATAGGTGTCAAGTTTGTGTGTAAACCAATGACACATGTCCTTAGTTTCTTCCAAAACCACCAAGCTAACACAAAACCATCTAACTCCTCCCTCTTTCTCATTCATACATGCAAAACTACTCCATTTTCTCTCTTCCTCTCTCCTATTTCGTCCTATACTCCACCCAAAACACCCAATTTTATCAAAAATTCAACCATAAATTATATGTTTAACTTGCACAAGATGAAAGCCTTTTGATGTCTTGTTGATTGGAGTTGATCCTAACCTATGAAAAGGAGTTTTCATGAGGTTAAAGGGCTGATTTCATGAAGATGTTCATCCATCCAAAAGACCCAAGAAGTTGCCTTGCTAAATTTGAAGATTTGATAACAAGAACCAAGTCTTGTTCATCAAAAACCTCATCTTTTCATCACTAATGGTGGTATAGAGATTGTTCTTCCTATCCTCTTGTTATTTTGATTATGTAATCTTGTAATTTCCTTAATTATGTATATGTATATGATGATGAATGATGATTAAAAATATTATGTGGGGATTTGGTGTTGATAGATTTGATAAACATGGGTAAAAAGATGAAAAACCACATGTAAAAATGGTTAAATCATGGCTAAATTAGGAGGCTGTATAAAACAGTGAATACTTTTATGATAAACTGATAAAATGGCTTGGATAAATTAATATACAGTAAGATATGAGTCTTGTACACATGTGAGAGTTGGTCATGCAATGGAATCATAAAAATGAGTGAGATATGATCAAAACAAGTTTAGAGTGCAAATCTGACTACACTGTTTTCGACGAATTTTATAAAATACTTAGAGGTTGATTCATCAGTAGCTATAAGGAATAAAATGAAGCACATATCATGTAGTTTCTGTGATAAAAATTTGGGGTTCTATCTCCATGTAGAACTCTAGATATGACCATTTTAGTAAACTAGATTTTTAGGACTGATTTTGTATAAATAATATATAATATAAGCACTCAAAAATTTATATAAAATATATATAAATACAAACTCCACTAGTTGATAATGATTATAATAAATGATTTATATAAATGTTGATATTAAAATGGATTATGTTATATAAAGTATAAATATAAATATGTTTCCAAGTTATAAAACTATATACTAAGTTTTACGTCTTTTCGGCTAAAACCGAAAGATTAACGTTTTTGTCAAATAAAACTTAGACGGTCGGACCCGTCTAATATAAACTTTTATAAAATCACATACTGATATATGAACTTATATAACAAGTAAAAACCAATAAACCCGAGCTTTCCAACATATAGACATTAACGGGCCAAAGTAGCCTTAATGGACAATAAACCCGACTAATTTGGTAAAAGACTTATAAACTTATTTATTGGGCTTAACCCATTTAGGCCCAACATATAAAGTATAATACTGATAATAAAAGTATAATTGGGCTAATCAATAGTATTGGGCTTGTAGTAGGCCCCTTGGACTTTAAAATGTAAACAAGTTGAACTAGTATAACTAGTCTTGAAAATTACCAACACATAAACACTATAATGAATGAGTAAAGATGTATAAACCCACTTGATCATCATCATATATATAAAATCATCATATGTATACATAATTGTTATTTTTATAAAGTCATTGGACAAAAGTCTAAGACGAGTATTATTTGTCTAGGTTTTCGTCATTGAAGCACGTACCGTACATCCGAATTGCCGATAACCCACTTTCCCACATCAACTTGAGTTCATAGCCTCGCACTCTTTTAAATATTTTTATGAAATGTTTTATAAAACCGCGAGGGAGATAACATGTTAGTTTTGATAAAATAGGACACCATTTGTCCCGATTGTTTTTTATTGATTTGGACCCGAATGATTGTATGACCTGATGAATGATTAAATGACCTGATAGATGAACTGAAATGGATTATTAAAGTTAGGTTATGTCACTAAAAGTCCCATTAGCATGAATTGTGAACTACCGGGATTTGGTAGACGCTTATGCATATAATAGTACTATTTGGGGACGATCACCCCAGTTCGCGCCTTGACGGTTGATCCCCGTCGTGCCACATTGATTGGTAAGCGAATTTATGTATGAGAAGATTTACACAAGCGTGATTATTGTGACGACACGCTAATTTAGATGGGCAAATTGAGTTTCAGGCTAGCTACCCGTTGTTGGTTATAGTAAGGTAACAATGTCATGCGGCTTGTAATAATCCAAAAATAACGAAATACTGCTATATGCACTAAATTACGATATATCGCCTGACTAGCAATACAGGGTCTTACTATTGATATTATGTTCGTATTTTGGTTTTTCATAACCACTTTCATATATTGGTTTTTATTTAACTCTATACAACGTTATAAAACGTATTGTATAATGTTTTTACGACAATGGCTCGTATAATGATTTTGAAGGCAAAGGCCTATATTATGATTTTTGATAAGGATTTGTATAAAATGACTTTGGCTATTTTATGGCCTATTACAAAGATTTGTACAAAATGATTTTCGGTAATAATTTTATACCGGTGTTATTGATGTAGCTTTTTGTATACCCTTTTAGGAAAAAGAGCGACAAAATAGTGGTAAGCGTTAAGTGTCGGTTTAGGAAAACCGAGCACTAATGACCAAACAAGTTCGTTTCCCAAGGAGGCAAGTGCGTTGTGTAATGAATTGATTTGATTGATGATTTTATTAAGAAGAAAAGAGAAGAGAAAATGACGAAGACGTAAAAATAAAAATTTAACAAAAACTACTACTAGAAAGTTAAGACGTAAGAACGTAAAAAAACACAAAAATTAAAATTTTAACCTAAAAATTCCTAAAAATCACTAAAAATCCACAATAAAATTCTAAGAGTTTACATAAAATCCAAACTTGCTAAAACCTTTTAATTAATTAAATAATGACTTTTTAATGCTAGTTAAAGCCCTAAAAATCACTTTTAAATATTAAGAAGCCCTAAACAAGACTTTATAGTTTGTAAACCTCAAAAATGACCTAATTAAGCTAAAAACTATTTTTAAAAATTTTAAAACCAAATTAAACTATTTTTAAACTCCTAAAAACTATTAAAATCTATTAAAAATTAAATTAATTCTAGAAAATAAATGAAAAGCCTAAAAATTAATTGGAAAGTGACAAAGTTCCTAATTTAATGTCTACAATCTAGGAAAAATGAAAAAAGAAGAAAAAACAAACTTTTAATTTTTACTAATAAAATAATATTAAAATAATCAAAAAAATAAAAAGTTTAAAAATAAATTCTAAAATATTACCAAAAATCCTAAATATTCTAATTAGAATGAAAATGCAAATTAAAGTTCCTAAAACCTTTTTATTAATTTTATATTAATTTTTAAAGTTGTCTAAAAACCCTAAAATAAAATAAAATTAAAAATTAAAGTTTTTGAAAACTTTATGATATGTAAACCTCAAATATATAAATTAAAACCTAAAAACTATTTTTTGGGTTTTTAGAATACTGTTTACTATTTTTAATTTACTTTCTAAAAATAAATCTAAAAATAATCCTAATAAATAAATTAAAAACAGGAAAAATACACTTTTTGGACTGAAAAGTCAAACAACCTAATAAGAACCTAAGAAAAATAAGCTAGACCAAATAAGCTTATCCAATAAGCTGGAATAACCACAATAAGCTACGGCTTATTTAAATAAGCCAAACTGAAAATCACCTTATATAACTAATGAAATGAAACATGAATGTAAAAACCCATCTAGATCACTGGTTAACACGTACACTCCCCCAACGAGGGGTCCCGTGTTCGAGTCCAGGCAGGGTGAGGTTTTTGAATTTTATTTTCTTTTTTTTTACTTTTAAAAACCAAATCCAGCAACTTCTTTAATCACTAAAACACAAAAACAATTTCAAAACAATCAAGATTAAACAAGATATGAGCAAAAACGTGCCCAGTTGAGGCAAAGTTTCTGATGAACAAGTGTGTTTCTTCACTTATGAAAGTTTGACCAAGAGGACTTGGTTTGTGGATTTGTGGGTGTTTGTTGATAGACAAAGGCACCCCTACACTCAATTGGAGTGTAGGGAGTCAAATAAACACAGAAAACACAAACACTTAGCACAAAAATGCACACAAATAAGCACACAAGGCAATTTCAAGTTGCTGATATACTTGGCTATGTCTGATGAACAAAATACCAAGTTTCATGCATACAAATGAATTTCACAAGCTCAAATTTTGCAAATAAGCTCACAAACTAGCATAGAAATGATTCATAACCCTAGATAACCCTATAATCTATCAACTAAGCAACTTGGATGCTCAAAAATTACACAAATGCAGTCAACATATGGCAGATTCAGTATTATGCATATTTTCAACTTTCTTAACACACACCTTGCTTCAAGCTTGTACCAAACAGATAACAAAACTAACACATAACCTAATGCTACCCTATAAAGTGTATCTAAACAGGTTTTAAGCACAATCAATGAATTTTAACCCTACTTAAACCCTTATCCAAACACACCTTTAAAAACTGAATATGAACTTTTAACAAAGCAAATCACACCAAAATCAAACCAAATGGATTTCAATCAATCTCAGCATGCATAATAACCTTAATGAAGCAATATCAAAACATATAAACACACTTAAACAGCTTTGCACAATAAATCATACAAATCACATATAATTGAAAATGAAAATGAGAAAAGAGGAAACTACCTCAAGGGACCTACATCCAGGTCCCTAGTGGTTGAGAAACAACCTCCTTATAGGCCCGGGCCTATGCAGACACTTGATCAACAAGCTCTAAATAACCTGCTAAGAAAATCAAACACAAGAACAATACAACACTTTTCTGATTTTCTGAAAACTTACAACCCTTCTCAAAAACCTTGAAATCAATTAACACCTTTCAAAAACGGCTTCAAACTCACAAATCCAACACTTCCTTATCCACTTTCACTTCAAAGGAATTTTGGATTTCTGAAATTTGAACTAATTTGAAACTTTTTGAAAATTCTTAACAAACCTTAAACACACTAAATGTTAACACAAGAGAAATGGAACTCAGATTAATTACTCATAAACATATCAATTTTAAAAATCAATAAAAGGAATTACACTTGTTTCACCACAAATACCAAACTTTATAAATATTTTAAAAGGATTACAATTTTGAGTAAAAATCTGGAACAAAGGGAATGAACATGCCTCATTCTCCTTTTATAGTGCTAATAAGACTATTCTAGAAAATTGATTAAAATATTACAAGAAAATTGATTCTAAAAACCTAATTCTGGAAATGCCAAATAAGCCCTTGGTCTTCACTTTTGATTTTCAGTCAAAATCGTCCATTGTGGATGCCAGTTGTGAAATATTGATCTTGGACGTCTGTTTTGGCTTGGGGACCAAGGAGAACAATCCTACACGTTCAACTGGTCGGGTTTTGGGGTTTTGGTGAGAGTGACGTTGCAGGGGAGGGGTCCACAAGAACATGGGTTGGTTGGGGAGGGAATCTGGGTTATGGGTTAGGATGAGAAAAAGGTGAATTAGGGATCTGCACATAATTGGGGAAAAACCCTTTGGTTTGGGTGTAATTGGGTCTGGGTAGGATTAGGGTTTATCATGGGATTAGGGAGTGTTTAATCCAAATTTGGGGAAAGATTTATTTAAAAATCTGTTTGAGTGGGAAAGTTAAAGTGTTGACTGGGTGGGTTTAACTGATTTAATAAATTAAACCGGGTGTTGGGTTAATGGATTGGGTAGGGTCGGTTAAGGTTTGGGTATTTGGGTTAATGGGTGGGCAGTGGTGACGTGGCAGCTTTTGGTTGGGTGAGTGGGATTGGTTAGTTGGCAGTTTAAGTCCCCAAAGTTTCTTCTTCTTTGCACTTTGTAAAAACTAGCCATCAACGCCTAGTTTACTTGTAACAACTTTTGGCAAGTTGTCATATTTGGCACAATTTCTTTACAAACTTTTAACAAGGGCTTCTTTTGCATATTCTTCATTTTCCAAGGGCTGATCTTGTAAATACTTGATAATTTAAGGACCCAAATGCAATAATTGAGATTTGCAAGGGTATAAATTGCCAAGTCTTCAATAGTAGAGGGACCAATCTTGTCAATCTTCAAAACTTCAAGGGCATTTTTGTAAAATCCAAACTTGGGCCCGGTTCATTGTGCGGCTTCGTTTCCCGTGTTCGTTTTTGAATGATTCTTGTGATCTTTTGCCATTTCCTCAATATCCGTACCTAAAAATACACAAGTAACAAACACGAGCATATATTTGGTATATTTGATGATATTTTATGCATTTTAAGCCCGATTTGGACGATGAGACCATGTATAAAATCAGTCTCATCAGTTATATTGATGGATTTTATTAAACTCTATGAATTCACTCGGCGTTATCGCTGACCTTTTATTTTAACATGTTTTGTCTCAGGTACTTGAAGGTAATTCTCGGGAATACAACAAGAATTCATGGCCCGCACTTAAATAACAAATTTCCATTCAAATGCTTTGTAAAACCTGTATGAAATATAATGACTTGGGACCTATGTAAATCTGATATTTATGAATGGAAATGTTTTATTATTAAACGACGCGATTTTTAAGCGTTGTCTATGATGTGAGTAATGTGCTATCTCGTAACACCAACGAGTCTTCCGCTGTATTGAGTTGTATAAATTTGGGGGTGTTACAAAGCTCCTCGGATCGTTACCCAGGTCATTCAAATAAAACCTAATCAAAAGAAATGATAGGAACGTCGATACATCCAGTCGGGTATCAACACTCGGTAATCAGATACTTTTTCAAAGAATCTCACTACGAGAGAATTGGACAAGAAAGAATTGTCAATTGTCAAATAGGACAATTTCCACAGATCAGTAAATTCGACTCAGAATAATAGATGCTACAGGCACATATGTAGGTGTCCCTATCAATATGTCCCTAATTTGCACTTCTTGCAGATCTCATAAAATTTAATTTTCACAATCTTCAAAGAAAATGTAGTGTTTATTAATCAATTTTATAGTGACTACTAATCAGTCTTGCATGGTCCCTTCCAAATTGTATGTAGGCGCGCAACTATATACAATTTCAAGATTAATGATGCAATACTCAGTTCGTCAAAATTTTATCATCATGTTTATAATAAAAATATTTCATGCTTAATTCTTAAATAAGGATCAAAAATAAATTTACAAAGATTTTCTTTGTTATGAAAACAATTAAGTTTTTCCAAGGTTTTTTATAAACAACTTCATTTCGATAACGATCACTTATAAATCTCACTTTGAATAATCCTTGTAGTGATGAAAATTCAATTTTCTCAAAGGATATTGTTTTATCTTATAAAAACAATGAGTGATCTGCAAAAGAGTGATGAGGAGTGGTTCACCAAGAACTAACTACAATATGATAGGAAATGAGCTTTAGCCAAGTAATCATGAGTTTTATGACCTCAATGGCGCTCAAAAAGAATAATCCACAACGTAACTCAATTTGAGATGAGTGCTTGTTCAATGGCTGCATCACTAATGCGATCATTAGGATGAAGCATAAAAGATAGATAACATCGATACATGTAGAATTTAGCAATCAAAGGTAGTCTTTTCATTAATCGCAAACAAGTCAAATTGCACCGTAACACATTACGTGTCACTATGTCATACAATTCTCAGAACTCATCCTACCAACTAATGTCTCAGTTAAGTTGGGGATTTTTAAAAGATACCACAATGAATACTAACCTACAAGAGTCATTAGGTGTTCCATATGTCCCAGAAGATCCATCGGTCCCAATTTAGAAGAAGATTTCTTCAATTTATTTCTTGGACATTGGGCATCCTCATCATTGGACAATGGCCTAGGAACAACCCTTAACACGAACCTACAATCATTTAAAACCTTATAATTCAATCACAGGACTTAACGACTTCCTCTTAACAATCTCATATTCCATACGGGTTAAATTTTACTTTATTCAAGTTTCAACCAAATTATACTCAATGTGATATTCTACCTCATTCTCCAATATTTACAACCTTATTCTTCGGCCTTGTAAAGGCAATAAAAGCTCAATATGAACAACACTTAATTTCCAATCCTATAGCTCTTACAACAACAATTATCAAATGAATCACTAGTATTAAATGACTCACACATTCAATTATACTTCTCGGAAAGGTACTAGTGGCATGAGGCTTTTGGGTAATGGTTCCATTGACAGACTCAAGTGCAACATTCACCCTTTTGATTTCAATTTAAGAATTGGGTGACAACAAATCAGATGACATCTTTCTAGGTGGTAACGTTTTGTCAAACTCCACTCTATTAGGAAAGATCATCATGACATCGATATCAGATTTAATCTCGCCAATTCTTCTTTAATATCAGAATCAACTAATATCAACATTTCTACGAATATCGACCATTTGTTGGGATCATAAATATCCACAACTTGGTTTAGATCTAGGATAGCTAGAATTCCTACGGGAATAGCTTCGATTGATTTGCTAGGGGAGTTAGGGTTTCTTGTGACAATCTACGTCGTACAAATATCTCGTATACGTATTGAAATAATCATCAAACAATCATGTAATCAAATTACATTATATGTATATATATAATCCAAGTTATATATATATATATATATATATATATATATATATATATATATATATATATATATATATATATATATATATATATTAAAATAACACTTCTCAGTCTGGCCTTGTCGGTAACTCAGGAATTCTTCGGCACCGTTATAGTCAAAAGATTTTTAGACATTTTTAGAAAAATGTTTATAGTTAAAAGATTTTGAAATGTTTTATTCAAAACCTTGGTTTTAAAAATCTTTCGTTCTCTATAACGAGAGCTCTGGTACTAAACTGTAACACCCCCAAATTTATTACAATTCAATACAGTAGAAGACTCGTTGGTGTTACAGGATAGCACATTACTCACATCATAGACAACGCTTAAAAATCGCGTCGTTAATAATAAAGCATTTCCATTCATAAATATCAAACTTACATAGGTCCCAAGTCATTATATTTCATACAGGTTTTACAAAGCATTTGAATGGAAATGATTATTTAAGTACGGGCCATGAATTCTTGTTGTCTTCCCGAGAATTACCTTCAAGTACCTGAGATAAAACATGCTAAAAGAAAAGGTCAGCGATAACGCCGAGTGAATTCATAGAGTTTAAATAAACCATCAATATATCATCGGTATATAATTATGACCAAAATCATTTTTTTACAAATCATTGTAATAGGCCATAAAATAGCCAAAGTCATTTTATACGAACCAATGTCGTAAAAATATCATACAATACATTTTTATAATGTCGTGTAGAGTTAAATCAAAACCGTTATATGAATATGGTTATGAAATACCAGAACACAAACATAATATCAATAATATGACCCCGTATTGCTAGTCAGGCAATATATTGTAATTCGGTGCGTATAGCAGTATTTCGTTAATTGGATTATTATAAGCCGCATGACATTGTTACCTTACTACAACAAACAACGGGTAGCTAGCCCGAAAATCAATTTTCCCATCTAAGTTAGCGTGTCGTCACAAAGATCACGCTATGTAAATCTTCTCATACATAAATTCGCTTACCAATCAATGTGGCACGACGGGGATCAACCGTCAAGGCGCGAACTGGGTGATCGTCCCCAAATAGTACTATTATATGCATAAGCGTCTACCAAATCTCGGTAGTTCACAATTCATGCTAATGGGACTTTTAGTGACATAACCTAACTTTAATAATCCATTTTATCTCATCTATCGGGTCATTTAATCATTCTTCGGGTCATGCAATCATTCGGGTCCAAATCAATAAACAGACAATCGGGACAACTAGTGTCCTATTTTATAAAACTTAACATGTTATCTCCCTCGCATGTTTATAAAACATTTCATAAAAACATTTAAAAGAGTGCGAGGCTATGAACTCACGTTGATGTGGGAAAGCGGGTTATCGGCAATTCGGATGTACGGTACGTGCTTCAATCACAGAAACCTAGACAAATAATACTCGTCTTAGACTTTTGTCCAATGATTTTATAAAAATAGCAATTCCAACATTTCAAATTAGAATTCATAGTAGGCTTAGAACGCTGCACAACCGGAGAGCATTTAGGTTTATCTACATGGTTCTTTTTATTCAAAACGGAAATAACATTCCTAGGATGGGCTTCTACTTTCTTCTTCACTTGACTACTAGATGGGGGCAAGATCCTATCATTCTTCTTGTTTCTTTTAAGCTTAGATCTTTGAGCCTTAGTAGTGGTGCTTACTCCTGTAGAAGGCAAGACGGGAATATTAGAAGCTGGTTTTGATTTTTCCTTATCTTTAGTGACCAATGTTTGAGATGGTTTGGTCCTAGGGCCCTTGTTAAGTGGTGTGATGGCGATGAGGTTCCTTTTGATTGCACTAGAGGACGATGCTGAGACAGTGGTTGCGTTATCCACAACATTCTTACCTTTTAGGGTACGAATTGTTTTCTTTAACTCAGCCAAGGCCAGATTTTTATCACAAATTTGTTCCCTAAAATCAGATATTTCCACCGACTTTCGATTCAATCATTCAATCAATGATTGATACTGTGCAGTGGTATTAGCACATGTGGGCTCTACTGAATCGAAGAGTTGTGTATTTTTCTGTTTTAAGTTATCAACTTTGAACAAAATCTTGGAAACTCGATTATCTAGATCAAGTTTAATATTCTCAGCGGCCTCAAGTACGTTCACACAGTTAATCTCCTTAGATTTCTCTATGTATATCGGCAATGATTTAGCAACCTTGTCACTTGGCTGACCCTGTTTTGATTGAAAATCTAATCGAAAATTCTTTTGAAAATTTGCATCATCTATATTAACACCTTCAAAGGACGTTTCAAAATGCTCTTGAATAAATTGTTTCTTACATTCAATAGAAATACAATGTTTTTGGATCTCGTCAAAATGTTTTGAAAGCGAAAAATAGGAATCTTGAAGCTTTAAAAATTCAGCGTCAGATTTGTGACAAGTACTATCTACCACATTATCCACAGATTTAACATTATGCACAATAGAATCATTATCAACATTTTTATTCACACAAACGGAAACAATATCATGAGACATCACTTGCTTCAGAAGCTGATCATTTTGGCGTGAAATTCGTTCAATTTCAAGTAAACTGTTTTCATATGCATCATCCATTTCATTGAAAACACGTCTAACTTCTTCTATTTCCAAAAGCAAATCTTGATCAATAGTGCTAAGACAAACTTTAACATTGTTAATAAATGAAACAATTTCGTCTCGAAACGCAGCTCTAGTGTGCTCAAAATTCCATTCACCTTCCGTTATGGCCCTATCCGTCTTACGTTCCGTAATGACCTTGTCAAAATCGGCAAAGTGTTGGTGCACTGCATTTAAGCTATCTAACACCTTACTTACCAGTGGAATTAACTTAGTTAAATCCTTTTTGACAAGTGTAGGAGACGTACTAGGAAGGTTTTCCGTTGATAAACTTTGAGGCACAAAAACTGTTAATTAAGCTAATTCATTTTGTAAGCGAATACAGGTCTTTTTAGAAAATTTATCTTTATTATGCGTATCATAATCAATCTTATGGAATTTTGAAAGCATTTTAGATCGAGTTTCTTCCGCAAGTGACATTGTCTCCTCGGTACTACGAACATCATGTGCTTCTTTTGATTTGTCTCCGCAAGTGACATTGTCTTCTAAGCTTGTTTTGCAAAACCAGGATTAGGTGGTAAATCTTGAAGACGCTTAAGTTCGAGTTCTTTAAACGATTTAGTTAAAAGATGAACCTTTTCTATGGAAGCGTGTTGTTTTAAAAGCTGTTGTTCCTTGAATTTAAGAAGTTTGGTAGCATTAATTTCTGATTCAAACTTTTTAGACTCGAGAGTTTCGAAATCCATTTTAAGTTTCTGAAAGTTATTTACAACCGACTCTTTTTCTTTTAATTATTTGGAAAGATTAGCTTTTAATGATTCTATTTGTTTTAAGTGTTCAATCTTTTCAAAACGAAATTGGTCAAATTAAGAATAAGTTATTTTTTCTGCTTGAGGGACCATTTCAAAAGTTTTGACCTTTTCCTTATACAGCGCATGCTCAGTGGTTAGGTTGGCATTCATATCTACAGTTTGTCGAACAGCCACATTCATGTTATCAATAATATGTTTAGGCACCATTGCCAAATCACGTTGATCATAAGATTCTATACCCGTCGTAGCATTTGGTTGAGGTTCTCTCAAATGTGTTGGATTGGATACCACATCATTTAAGTTACTAGTTCCCGAATGTTGTTCGAGGTTGTTATTGTAACACCCCCAAATTTATACAATTCAATACAGCGGAAGACTCGTTGGTGTTACGGGATAGCACATTACTCACATCATAGACAACGCTTAAAAATCGCGTCGTTTAATAATAAAGCATTTCTATTCATAAATATCAAATTTACATAGGTCCCAAGTCATTATATTTCATACAGGTTTTACAAAGCATTTGAATGGAAATGATTATTTAAGTGCGGGCCATGAATTCTTGTTGTCTTCCCGAGAACTACCTTCAAGTACCTGAGATAAAACATGTTAAAAGAAAAGATCTGCGATAACGCCGAGTGAATTCATAAAGTTCAAATAAACCATAAATATATCATCGGTATATAATTATTACCAAAATCATTTTTGTACAAATCATTGTAATAGGCCATAAAATAGCCAAAGTCATTTTATACAAATCCTTATCAAAAATCATAATATAGGCTTTCGCCTTCAAAATCATTATACGAACCAATGTCGTAAAAATATCATACAATACATTTTTATAACGTCGTGTAGAGTTAAATCAAAACCGTTATATGAATATGGTTATGTAATACCAGAACACAAACATAATATCAATAATATGACCCCGTATTGCTAGTCAGGCAATATATTGTAATTTGGTGCGTATAGCAGTATTTCGTTAATTGGATTATTATAAGCCGCATGACATTGTTACCTTACTACAACAAACAACGGGTAGCTAGCCCGAAACTCAATTTTCCCATCTAAGTTAGCGTGTCGTCACAAAGATCACGCTATGTAAATCTTCTCATACATAAATTCTCTTACCAATCAATGTGGCACGACGGGGATCAACCGTCAAGGCGCGAACTGGGGTGATCGTCCCCAAATAGTACTATTATATGCATAAGCGTCTACCAAATCTCGGTAGTTCACAATTCATGCTAATGGGACTTTTAGTGACATAACCTAACTTTAATAATCCATTTTATCTCATCTATCGGGTCATTTAATCATTCTTCGGGTCATGCAATCATTCGGGTCCAAATCAATAAACAGACAATCGGGACAACTAGTGTCCTATTTTATAAAAACTAACATGTTATCTCCCTCGCGGGTTTATAAAACATTTCATAAAAACATTTAAAAGAGTGCGAGGCTATGAACTCACGTTGATGTGGGAAAGCGGGTTATCGGCAATTCGGATGTACGATACGTGCTTCAATCACGGAAACCTAGACAAATAATACTCGTCTTAGACTTTTGTCCAATGATTTTATAAAAATAACAATTATGTATACATATGATGATTTTTTACATGTGATGATGATCAAGTGGGTTTATATATTCTTATTTACTTATTTTAGTGTTTATGTATTGGTAACTTTTTACTAGTTTACTAGTTTTACCTATTTACATGTTTTAGGTCTAATAAGCCTATTATAAGTTCATTAACTTGTATTAATCCATTTTATACTTGTATTATCAGTATTTATACTTTACATGTTGAGCCCAAATGGGTTAAGCCCAATAAGTAATTTTTATAAGTGTTTAACTTATTTAGTTAAATTATTAGTCCAAATATGCTAACTTTGCTCGTTAATGTCCGTATGTCATATAGATCGGGTTTTATCGGTTTTTACTTGTATTAGGTACTTATAAATCAGTATATGACTTTTAAAAACTTTACATTAGACGGGTTTGATCGTCTAAGTTTTAATTGGCGGAAAACGTTAATTTTACGGTAATAGCCAAAAAAGTCGTAAAAATCATGTTTATAGTTTTTATAACTTATAAAACTTACCAAACTACCATTTTATAAAATGTCCATTTATTTATCCTTATACATATTTATATAAATATAATATATAAGTTAGTGGGTTTTAATTCACATTTTATACTATATTAGTTTGAGTGCTTATATAATACTATTAAACATTAATTCTTCAAAATCTGATTTTTAGTTTCATCTTCACCATTTTTATCATATCTTGAGTTCTATAAGGAGATAGAAGCTCATTTTTGGATGGCATAAACTTCATATTATGTGCTACAAATAAGTTAGTTATAGATACTGCTCATTTCATGTCTAACTATCCTTAACAGTTCCTACAAAACAGACTATTCAGATTGGTACACTCATCTTGTTTTGATCATATCTCACTCATCTTGATGATTCCATTGCATGGCCAACTCTCACATGTGTATGACATCTAACACTTACTGTAAATGGATTCCACCATGCAATTTTATCAGTTCATAACTTGGTTACTTACTGTTTTTATACTGACAACAATTTAAGCAAGATTTTAGCCTTGTTTCTTATGGTTTTTCATCTTTTTAATCATATTTATCAACACTTGATCCCCACACAACATTTTTATCATCATATATTCATCATATACATATACAATAAGAAAGAAAATACATGATTACATAATAAAAATAACAAGAGGATGGGGAGAACAATCTTTATACCACCAAAGTGATGAAATGATGAGTTTTTTATGAACAAGGTTTGGTTACTTGTTACCAAAACTTCAACTTGGAAAATGAAATCCTTGAGATCTTCATATGCATGAATGTCTTCCTGAAAATCAGCCCTTGATCTCCATGTAAACTCCTTGCTAGTTGTTAAAATCACCTCCAATCATCATCTTTTCAAAGGGTTATCAACATATGTTGAATATAGATGAAGTTTATGGTTAAATTGATGATGATGATGGGTGATTTGGGGTAGTGTTTGGACGTTCACCATGAGAGAGGAAGGATGAGAGAGTGGTTTGCATGTGGTGTGTGTGAAAAATGGTTTGTAGCTAGTAGTTTTGATGTTGGTATTGCTTACAAGTTAAGCTAGAGTTAACAAGTGTTACTCATGGCTTATAATCTTGACACCTAATGGTTTTTATGGAGACTTGTTAACCATCCCATGTGTGAGGGTGGGACAAGTTTATCTTGTCTCATCCCCATTTAATTACGGGTACTCCTCGATTCTAGTTTCCTCGATTTACGTGCCCTCGGGTCGTTTTACGAGAAACATTTTTATAAATTATGAATCAACGGCACAAAACAAATCTAATAAAAACTGTCTCATCAAAAACGGAGTTCACAAACGTAAATACGTAATCCTAAGGTTTCCGGTTTAGTCGTAAAGGACGTTAAATTATAATCGTAAGTCCTAATCTCTTCTCGTAAATTTGTGAGTTTATGAACCAACACAAATTTAAAATTCCAAAATAATATTCACGGATAAATTTATTTCCTGAAATGTCAGAATGTCACCAAAACGGTGTATGTAAGCACGTAACGTTGAATCCTCCGGTTTAGACGTAGTCGATGCTACTTCAAGACGTAAACCCAAATTTCTTCCCATAAATAAGTGAGTTCATATTATAACATTAAAATAATGTTCTCAAATAAATATTGAGAATAAAATATAAACCATTAATTGACGGATTATCACAGTCATTATCATGCTCAACATGATGTAGATTATCATGAACATTATTAGATGTGGTTAGTACCTCACTGACGACATCAGAACCATAGTGAGAGAGATTTGCAACGAGAGCAGCTTGGGCTGAGTGAATGCTATCACAATTCAAATCATATGCATCGAGATCATTGGCTTGATATGTTGCATCAGAAGTAGAGACGACTGCAATGCCTTCATTATCTGCTGCCCCTGGGTCTGCAAGAAATGTCAATTCCTCTGAATCCAAGATCTTTCCTTTTGATTGAGCATCGACCAATTACATCTTCTCACGAAACCACGTTGCATCCCTTCTCCTTTTCGGCTTAGTACATTCCCTACCCATATGACCTTGTCCTCGGCAACTATAGCAAGTCACAACCTTTTGAGGACCAATAGTGCTTCCATTTCCACTAGCTTAAGAATTCACAGCTTGAGCATTCACAGTCCTTGTAGTAGGTCCATATGAATATTTCCTTCCCTGAATGGTTTGCATCGTCACTTGAACATCTTGAATAGTGGCGTGTAGTCGAGGATTTAAGGAAGTGCGGAGTTGATTGTTCGTTGGTGCAAATCCTCTAGTTGCAACAAGTTTTGACAAGTATGCAGTAAGATGGTTTAAGACATCAATAGGTGTATCATTCGGAGTAAAGACCGGTGCTTGAATTGGTGGAAGTTCATTGGAGTAGAAGGCTTGTGCTTGTGGTGATTCAATTGGAAAATATCCTTGCTGGGGAGTATAGCTCATAGGAGAAGTGATAGCTTGTGATGGTGATACCTGATGTGTTGGTTGCTATGGAAGAACACTTTGTTGATATGCTTATTGTGACATCATCAGTGGTTGATAAGATGGTTGCTTTGATTGATGATATGTGTGTTGTGGTGGCTGCTGCAAGTATGATTGTTGTTGATAAGTGTAAGCCATCTTTTGATGAGGGGTCATTTGTTGAGAAGCATACATGGCAAGTGGATCACGAACTTGTGGTGTAGACAACCGAGCCTCAAACACATGGCATTCATGTTGTTGAAGAAAAGCTTGAAGTTGATCCACATTGGTGTTATGCAAGTCCTTAGCCAATTTAACAGCCGTCACGTACTTACGCCATTCAGATGGAAGGGTGTTCAAATACTTGGTGTTTAATTGATGTTAGATATTGTAAATCTTGCTTATGTTTTAGAGAGAGAAAGAGATAGAAAGATGGTGGATTTCACACTTCTAGAGAGAGAAAGTAATGGAACTATGTTTATTTGAAATGAAACCACACCATCTCCATCAAAGGAGAGGGCTTTTATACCAATTCTACAAAGTAGACTTGGTTTAAATATTGGGCCGCCGACCCATACATCACATGGGCTCGGTTTGGGCTTTGTTTAATAAGTATAAATAAACTAAACTACGATCTTCTAATATATCTATTGTTGGAGTGACCGAACCTTTCTAATACGTAAAACGTATTTCCAACAATCACCCCCTAAGGGAGGTCACTCCAAATAAAGGCGTTACCCGAGTTACAATAATAAAATAAACCTAGCATAATATGCGTGTCTTGAGCTCGCAGTCTTCGTCTTTCTTTTCTTTTTCTTTTCTGGTGAATAGGTTGATGTGATCTTTGATATCAATCTTGAGCATGGATCTTTTGCCTTTGATCTTGTGTGTCACTTGTGATCTTTGCCTCTTCGTGACTTCATTTCCCACATACTTATACCTTTGTAATTCTTGAAAGCTTCAGAGTTTGATACAGCGGAAGACTTAACTTTTAGACTTTCTTGAATTTGTTGTAGTTATAAATATAAGCATGTGGGGACGACTTCTTCTCCGTCACCGCAACGCCCCCGTCTTCGAATGCCGCAATATAAGTAGACACGAATGAAATGGCTTTGAACATTTCATTCTAATTCGTTAGCATTTTACCTCCGGTCGGTGAATACCGTTGGACGATATAAAAAATCGTACTTGTGGCAGGTAGATTTAATTAAAAATCACCTTGACAAAATTTTGCGGGTAAACCCGTTCTCTTTACTCGACCGTCCAAAGCTGACTGTGAACGTAAAGAGTGAATCATTTGGATAAAATTATCCGCATGATTGAAGATGTCAATTCTGATTCCTGGAACAAGTGAAATTCAATTAAGAATCGCACCATCGTTGTTTTCCAGTTGTCACGAGCTTGATTCATACAGAATCTTGCAAGTTACCTACAAAGTGTTGTTTGATGTTAACACTAGAAGGACTTCCACTCATCACTGTGAACACTTAAGAGTGTCACTCTGAGTGTTCTGGCAAGATCACTAAGATATTGCATAGAGGCCTAGAACGTGTTTAAATTCAATTAATAATAAAACAGTTGTTGCTTTCCAGTTATCACAAGTTTGATTCATAAAGAATCGCACAAGTCACCTACCATGAGCTTTTTGATATTCGCTTAAGAAGGATTTCCATCTTCATTGTAAATACTTTCGTATTACTCGGATGTTCAGGCAAGATCATGAAGATTTTGTGTAGGACTCTTAATATCTTTCTTACTTTTCACAATGTGTGAAGAAGCAAGGAAATATGAAAGTGTGTTCTAATGAGATATTTGATGATCTCAAATGGCTCTAGACTCGATCGTGCATTTTGGATTTTAGTGATCGGAGGATGGAGAGGAGTGCCACCTTTTCAATATCAATATATTCGGAGTGAATAAATCCATAGATAATGTGTTGTCTCTGTGTGATTAAAACAAATATCTTTTAAGAGATATCTGAGTTAGCTGGGATGGGTTGTGCATTACATCACTGGGTCCATGATGTCTGTCTTCAATATCAAGCATCATTAAAATGATTTCAATAGCATATGTGTTGACCCGGTTTTTGCCTAAGGTTGTAAGGAGGGCTTCTTTATTTACACCCTTTATCTTTACAATTCTTTTTCATTCTTCAACCCCTTCAATACTTACCAATACGTCATAACTAGCACCTAGTTGTGATTGTTCCAGTGCTAACTTAAGTACTTGGTCGGCATTCAGCTACATTCACAATCTTTCTCCATCTTTCCTAAGGACTACTTTCTAGCTTTGGAATGCCCTTGGGAAGATTCCTCCGGTTTTGGAAGAATCATTGGACTTAACCTATCCTACCATCCTTATGTCACCATAATCTTCATCGTCATGAAATAAATGGGTTTAGGGTAAGTATGTGTCACCATGAAAAATCCATTTTTGTATAGCAAATCCATTTTCCTCCCCCTTAACATATGCCACCATATCCGAAAACATTTCGCACATGTCGGGATGAGCCATCACGTTAAGTCAAACCATTTGTCATAATTTCCCATATTAAATCACATTTTCTCCCCCATATTAAAAATATTAACCCAGTCGATGTTTTTAATATCAATTGATTTATTGAAGTTTTAACAAAGGTTTTGGGAAGAAAAATGCAAGTCCTTTTAATCTTCATGAGACCAATTTGTGAGAAATGATACCGATTTGTAACATGATCACATATTCACCATATTAGAATAAATGGACAAGGTTGGACCTGATTGATGAGAACATCATATGATAAGATCAAATGGTTCTTGTTCACGAATGGTGGTCGCCTCGTCATGTCTAAAGTCATCTCTTGACACCACATGTACGATTGGTATTCTTGTCTTGACACTAGTTTGTGAACTTGGCACGTTCGGCATCGAAGATTCTGAATGCTTGACATTTGCTCCCCCTCAATTGTTGACCCGTGTTCTATCGAAAGAGCTGTAGTCGTCAATAGAGTAGTCGCATCGTCGAGTATGTAGATACCAATTGTAGATAGCTATGGTTGTAGAGATGATAGCTTCATAAAAACAAGACTTCTCTTGTTTTTACAAATAAATGCGTTGAATCGTACATAAATTTGTGTTAGACCAAGTTATAACGTAAACTTGATCCCTTACAAGGTTTTAAAGTAAACCTTGCCCGAGAAAATTAATTCCCGTTGAGAGCCAAAGCTTTCATAAGAAATACTTGACTTTAATATGAAAAACGGGTGGCAGTCTGAAATAACTACAAGCCATATAGGCATGTTTTATGAAATATTTACAACTTTTGTACGAACTCTATTTTATCATACCAAAAGACATGCCTTTGAAAAATAAAGTAAAAATATTTTTGGATTTTTTTGAATTTTTCAATTTTTATGGTTTTTATATGGTTTTATATTTTTGTATTTTGCTTTTGTGGATATAAATATAAACAATATATACAGATGATCACCAAGGATACGGAGAATAGTTTACCACCAATATTCTTTCGCTTCATCTGCCAATTACATTAGAGTCTCAGGCGAGAAAGTTCTCATTCCTAGCTTGTCGGCCAAAAATTCAATTCGAGCGCGATCTAAAGCCTTCGTGAAAATATCAGCCAATTGATACTCAGACCGGACGAAGTAAAGCTCGATCACTCCATTTTCCACTTGCTCCTTGATAAAGTGGTAGCGATTTGAAATTGAGTAAATTGAAGTTCGTTTCTCTCGATTCTTAACCAATTGAAAGTCCTAACAATATCAAGTTTATTATCGTTTTTGGTTGATAGGGTTATTTTGATTTTCTATGTCTATTTAATCAAGCACATAAAAATGGTGAAAAATATTAAGCTACGTAACCGTAAAACATTTAGCAATTACCAATTATTATTCACAAAAGGACAAAAATGTAAATCTATGAAATTAATGTGCTAAAAATGTAAGTAAATGAAACTTAAATGCTTGAAATGTACAAATCAGAAAGTTAAAGGACCAATTATGTAAAATCTAACAACTTTCTAACCAAATGTAACAACTTTGAAAACTGACTAACTGAAAATGACAATTTGTTAAAAGTAAAGGACTAGAAACTTGCAAACCCTAATTAAAAGGAAGTTTAGCTAGTAAAGACAACAGGTTCAGACAAAGAGGACCAATTTGCAATTAAATGGAAAATATTACCAAAAACGGGCACAAGGAACAAATAAGCTCGTTTAAGCTAGAAAATGAACGAAATAAGCTCTAACAAGTTTCAAACAACTTAAAATTGAAAAACACTTAGACTTGTCCAAGGAAAAAGCTCAAAACTCACTAGAACTCAAATAAGCCAAATCCAATAAGCCAAGAATAAGCTACCATAAAATCTAAACATGCACATTGAAATTTTAAAGTCAAATCTTATTGAACAGCTTATTGTGAGTCTGGAATGTCTTTTCTTGTGAAAAATGGTCAAGTAGATAAGCAGAAAAATGAAAATAAGCTGAATCCTAGCTTATTGACTTTTGTTGACCAAAAAGTGAAAATTTTGAAAAGCTCAAAATCTGTTCAAGACGTGTTTCTAAGTAAGAATGTGGAAGAAAATTACAACTTTTATGAAGTGGAAATGCCTATCTAAGAAAACAGATTGCTACTTTATTACAGAAACTTGTAGTTGCTTGAATGCTTATTCAAAAGCTGATTGCCAGCTTACTATTGAAAATTGTATAATTTCCTTAACAATACTTGAACTTCGGATGTTAATGGACATCTAGAAACAGGTTTCAATTATTTTGACCAAGAAATGAAACAATGGTAAGGAATTGAAATTAACTACTTTTCTGATGAACTAAGAACAAAGGCTTGACCCAAACTTTTTACTAACCATTTGCCTGTTTGACCAAATTTTTGACTACAAAACTTTATAAACTTGTTTAAAATGACTAAAGAATTAGTATTGAACAAAGATTAACCAGATAATCACACTTGAATTACACTATGTATGCAGATCCAAACAGAAGTTTCAAAGACTGAAATGAATTTTAGTGTTTTTGAGTAAAAGATTAAGTTGAGCTATGACTGATATCTAACCTTTTTTGTTGAGTAAAATGAAAGGTAAAGGAGATAAGAACAGACTAGAGAACACACTAGAATTCAAAATGCAATATCAAGCTAAATGACTGATGAAAATGTAAAAGAAACAAGTAGAAACAAGCTAAAGATTATCAAACTACTATCAAGCTGTCTAAACTAGTAAAATCACACAAAATCACACTAACACACTTTATCAAAGCAGCAATTAGTAACTATTCTAGAATTGAGCATGCATTGGACAATTAAGTGGAACCAAAACTCAGAAATCTTAAAACCTTTAAGCATAAGGCCTCCATTAATGGAGTAGGTAGGCGCTGAGCCTCCTAAACAGTGCTAAACCACCACCTTAGCACTACTCTTAACCAATTAATCATCTACCATCATCATTCTGATCAATTCACCAAAATCTGCTACACAAATCAACTCAGCAATCTGGAATCAACAAAGACAGCTACAAATCTTCAAAAAGCTTCTAATGATCAAGTGTGATCAATAGAAACTCATAACAGCAACAAGATTCAACAGTAATGCAGGGAATTGTAAGAAGAATGAAGGAAAATGAGTGATTTATTGATTTTGAAATGAAAGTTTGTTACAAGGGTAGGTAAGTAGTTACAACTAACTATAACTAACTCAAGAGGTTGTCACGCTCTTGAGTTTGTTATACTAACTGCTAACTAACAAGATTGAAGAGAGAAAATGAAAGTGTGTGTGAATTTAACACTTTTCTACATACAACAAATGAGAGGTCCTATCCCTATTTATAGAATAGAAATGAGAGTGAGTTGGGGTCGATGACATGTTCCATCCAATAGCAAGCTGCCAGGTGTCACGATTTGCTCAATTGCAAATTCTTGTGTTCATCACGAATTGGGGGATTTTGATCCTTTGAGTTTCAGCTTGATTAAGTGTTTCCATTGTGTTCCTCTCTTGAAGACGAGCACTTTTCATGTATAAATCTTTTCATGAAATGCATTGTAGCTTGAGACTGAATCTGGGTTCGTTTGTTGAAGAAGATGCCACGTGGCAATCTTTGGTTGGTTGATATTTGAACACACGGATTGATTCCAAATATGGATAAAGGATTATTGCATGTCCTCTTCTGATTGGTCCATATATGAGTTAGTGGACTTTGCTGTAGCAGATTCGCCTCATTAATGTGTCGGTGAGCTGGCTATATAGCTGGCAATCTATGTCTTTATTTTCAAGCAATTTCATTGTCTAGGAACAAATGCATAAGGATTGCATACAAACTTGGAGTATTTTTGTCACTTTTAACCCTTAGACTTAGGCAGAATATCAAAGTAAGCTATAATCTTCATTCCAATGACATTTTTGGTCCTTCCACTTGCATACTTGTCTAGTTTGACCCTTTGACTTGGTTGACTTAAGAGTTGACCATGTTTGACTTGAATCTTGACTTTGTCCAATTTGCACTTTGAGTCTCTTAACTTTAGAATGTTGTAAAGATAGGTCCTTCATCTTCAAAGTCTTGTCATCTTTGATCCTTCTTTGTCTTTTTCATCCAAATAAGCTTGATTTCTTCTTGTTTGCTTGAAAGTGTATCCTTCTTACCTATTTAAACACAAACACAAAACATACCACATAATTCCGCTTTATAGCACAAAAGTTAGGTATTTTTCAAGTGTTTTAGGGTGATTTGTTGATAAATTGATATGAGTTTTTGCTCATATCAAATCCCCTACACTTGAACATTGCCATGACCTCATGCAATGCTATATTTTAAAGCACAAATTTACATTTTCCTCATAATTAACCCTCCTTGGCCAATATGGAATGCTATTACACTATGCTACTCTATATGATGCATGATTTTGATTTTGTACAATGCAATGCAAAAGAAACAATTCTATTTATATGTTTTTGGATTTTTCTTGAAATGGCTTTGATGGAAAAACTCATAAAGAAGTCAATGACTTAAATTAGGGCTTTGGTACCATGGATACTTATCACCCTCAAGTTTCACTTTCCACATACCAAGCATAAAAATGGAATCATTGCATTCACAAGTAAAAAGGTGCATCAACTTATTCATGACAATTAAATGTGGAATCGGTTATTATTTGAGCAAATTGCTTTTGGGCAAATTTGTCATTATTTGAAGCGTGAAATATAAGAAATGTAAAATCCAAAAATAAGGAAGCACGATTTTAATCCTAAGTAATCCTCTCATCCATTACTCGAAAAACCGCCCACAATTAATATAAGTCTGTTTCAAGAGTAATAAGCCATTCGCCTTATGTGTAAAATCCTCATGTCATGCATTAATAAGTAGCTACACACTCGCTAAGAAAAGGAAAATAAAACTTACGCAATAATTTACATCCTCCGCCTTTTTGAGACTTTGGATCTTCAATCCCGCAACCCGTCAAGGTAATATTGGATTGGAGCAACTATTAAATCCCCGCGATCAGTCAAGGTAATATTGTAATCTAATAGTTACTATAATTAACACTTCACTGCCCCTCTTGGGAGTCTTGTATAATTATTTTTTTTTTCTTTTCTTTTTCTTTTTTTTTAGCCACTCATTTTTTTTGTAAGTCGCTCTTATTTTTCTTTATTCCTCACAAAGAAAGTTGAAAAGAATAAAAGGAAAAACACCCGCTAAGTATTAAGCATGACATAAGTCTTGTACACATAAAACGTTCTAACTTAGAATCTCAAGACGTACTTATATCAACCATGAATGATTAGACAAAAATGCATAAGAGATTACAAACCGATTAAAACCGTTCTTGATTATTTATTAACATATATACATGCGAAGAAAATAGAGGTAAAGAAGAGAAGGGTTTAGCCACAAGTAATTATCATGAAGTTTATCTAGCCCTTTTATACTTGCTTCAACTCTATCATTTCCCATTCTCCACAAATTTAAAATCTCAAATAATGAGAGTGGTGGATGCTTAGCATAATAGACCAATGAAGGACTGCATGGTTAAGGATACTAGCTAGAGAATGCTTAGATAAGCAAACTCGGGTTGAGTCAAAATATCCATGGCAGGCTTAATATGTCAAAGAAGTCTAAATTTGTTAAACCATGTCCTTATTATATTTTTTCTCTTTTATATATTTTTGATGAAAAATAAAAGAAGAAATATATACAATGCAAATGTGTTATGCAAATGAAAAATGATTGATGTAAAAATTATGAATGCATATTTTTGGTGGCCAAAGTAGATCAAAAATTTGAAAAATGTTTGAAAAATTAATTTCCAAGTTATCACGATGGTCAATGACAAGGTCTAGATAAGGCCACTTCGATAGAAAACCCCCCTACACTTAAGCCAAACATTGTCCTCAATGGAAGTATAAAACTTCCCCTACACTTATGACAATGAATAGACTTTGCTTAACCCAAGCTAAGGAAAGATCAACTATAGTGAATTCATTTTAAAAGCACAATGTGTCTATGAAAAATCACAATAGTAGCAAAGTGAACTGGATACAAGGGCCTCCTCCAAAAGCTCCAAAGCTTGTGATGAGTGAGCAACCCTACAAGCAACATAAAGACAAAAGAAGGTCTCCCCTACACTTCTCATCAACTCTCTATCCTTATTCCTAACCTACAACACTCTAAGTCTAAAAACTTCTAAACCTAGTTATTCAAGCTTGATTTAAGGAGTCTCTAGCTCGACTCTTCCCACAATGAATTAATTCATGAGGAAAATGGGGATCTCTTAGACCATTTCCACGGAAATGTCCTCCCCAAAATAGTGCTTCACACGGTGATCATTCACTTTAAAACTGGGACCATCGGGTTGTGACAACTCAATAGTTCCATATGGAAATACTTGAGCAATAGTGAATAGACCGGACCATCTCGACTTAAGCTTGCCCGCAAAAAGTTTCAACCTTGAGTTAAAGAGGAGAACCGGCTCTCCAACTTTGAACTCACGGTTCTTAATCTTAGCATCATGCAATTTCTTAGTCTTCTCCTTATAAAGCAATGAGTTCTCATAAGCATTGGCTCTCAATTCATCCATTTCCTTAAGTTGATCCTTTCTATATGAGCCGGCTTGGCTTAAATCAAAGTTAGCCCACTCGAGAGCCCAAGAAGCCTTATGTTCTAACTCTAATGGGAGGTGGCATGCTTTTCCATAGACAAGCCTATATGTAGTACAACCAATTGGTGTCTTAAAATCTGTCCTAAAAGCCCACAAAGCAACATCAAGCTTATCCGACCAAGAAGCTCGATGCTCTCCCACCATTCTTTCCAAAATTCTCTTTAAACCACGATTTGTGACCTCGGTTTGACCATTGGTTTGAGGGTGATACGCGGTAGAAAGTCTATGATAAACTCTATATTTCTTCATAACTCTCGTGAATTGATCATTACAAAAGTGAGTACCACGATCACTTATGATGGCCCGAGGTACACCAAATCTATCAAACAATTGCTTCAAAAATTTCACAACAACTCGAGCATCATTAGTAGGTAAGGCTTTTGCCTCAACGCATTTTGACACATAATCCACCGCAACGAGTATATAATTATTTCCCTTGGAAGATGGAAATGGTCCCATGTAATATATTCCCCACACATCAAAAATCTCACATTCTTGAATGAAGTTTTATTGCATCTCATTACGTTGTGTAATTTTTCCTTGTCTTTGACATACATCACAAAATTTCACCATCTCTTGGGCATCTTTGTATATGGAAGGCCAATAGTAACCCGAATCAAAGACTTTCTTGGCGGTATAGTTGGGCCCAAAATGTCCACCCGTAGGTCCCTTATGACAAGCTTCAAAAATCTTAAATGCCTCGGGCCCATCTACACACCGTTTAATGATTTGGTCCGCACATTGCTTAAAGAGGTAAGGGTCATCCCAAAAGTAATACTTCACTTCCTTTAGAAATTTCTTCTTTTGTTGGGAGGTAAGACCCTCTATAAGCACATCCCTCACAAGATAGTTTGCAATATCCGCAAACCAAGGGGTGGCATCCTCTTGAGAATAGATAGACATGAGCTCCTCCAATGTAAAGGATTCATTGATTTCCTTATGAGGCAAATCTCCTTGAAAAGAATGCTCAAGTCTACTCAAGTGATCCGTCGCTAAATTATCGGCTCCTTTCTTATCTCGAATCTCTATCTTAAACTCTTGGAGCAATAAAACCCATCTCAAAAGCCTAGGCTTAGCATCTTGATTTGTCATGAGATATTTGAGAGCGGAAGGGTCCGTATACACTATGGTTTTGGATAGCACAAGGTACGGTCTAAATTTATCAAAGGCATAAACTATAGCAAGCAACTCTTTCTCCGTGGTAGTATAATGAAGTTGTGCACCCGTCATGGTTTTACTAGCATAGTGTATAGGTTGAAAATGTTTATTCATTCTTTGTCCTAACACGGCCCCCACCGCATAATACTTAGCGTCACACATAAGCTCAAAAGGCAATTCCCAAGTTGGAGAAACCAAAACAGGAGCCTTAGTCAATTTCTCCTTAAGAGTCTAAAAAGAATCCAAACACTCTTAGTTGAAAATGAAAGGAGCCTCTTTTTCCAAGAGGTGGGTCATCGGTCTTGCTATCTTAGAGAAATCTTGAATGAAACGTCTATAAAACCCGCATGACCCAAAAAACTCCTTACACCTTTAACCGTAGTGGGTGGGGAAAGCTTAGCAATCACATCAATCTTAGCACGATCCACTTCTAATCCTTTATTGGATATCTTATTTCCCAAGACAATCCCCTCTTTCACTATAAAATGACACTTCTCCCAATTAATAACAAGACGGGTTTCCTTACACCGCTTAAGCATTCGTTCTAAATGGGAGAGACAAGAGGTGAATGAATCTCCAAAGACCGAGAAATCATCCATGAAAACCTCCATAGTTTGCTCAATCATATCATGGAAAATTGCCATCATACACCTTTGAAATGTCCCCGGTGCATTACACAAGCCAAAAGGCATTCTCTTGTAAGCAAATGTACCGTAGGGACAAGTGAATGTGGTCTTTTCTTGATCCTTAGGGTCAATGGGTATTTGAAAATAACCCGAAAATCTATCAAGAAAGCAATATTACTCATTTCCCGCTAAGCGTTCAAGAATTTGGTCCATAAAAGGCAATGGGAAGTGATTTTTCCTAGTAGCCTCATTGAGCTTCCTATAATCAATACAAACTCTCCAACCCGTAACAAGTCTCGTAGGAATAAGCTCATTGTTCTCATTGGGCACTACGGTGATTCCACCCTTCTTAGGAACACAATGTACCGGGCTAACCCATGGAGAGTCGGAAATGGGGTAAATCATGCCCGCATCAAGGAGTTTGATAACTTTCTTCTTAATGACCTCATGGATTTTAGGGTTAACCCTTCGTTGGCTTTGAATAGCGGGTTTGTAATCATCCTCCATAAGGATTTTGTGTGTACAAAAATGTGGATCAATTCTCCTTATGTCGGATATTTTCCATGCTAAAGCTTGCTTATGTTTCTTAAGGACTTCTATGAGTTTCTCTTTCTCATCCTCTTTCAAATCTTTAGCAATAATCACAGGTAATTGGTCTTTCCTTTCTAAGAAAGCATACTCTAGGTGGGATGGAAGGTCCTTAAGTTCAAGTGGAGGTGGACTCTCTATGGAAGGTTTTACTATGGATGGATCATCATTGGTGACTTCTTGTGGAATAGGTGAAAGAATGGGGTCCTCATTGAGAAACTTTTGGATGGTGAGAATATCTTCTTCCCAATTGATAGGAGAATCATCATTACGAAGAAAGTTGGACTCAAATTCTCCAAGAGGAAATCACTCTCTCCAAAAGGTGTTAAAGAGGGAGAAATTAAGGCCACGGTCTCAACATGGGGCATATCCTCACTATTACTCTTGCAAGCGTCATGAAAATGCTCATCACACACCTCATCTAGTACATCAACTATGTTAATGGTTTCACAAGCTTTAGACTTCTTAATCACTTTCTCATCACACACTTTTCCTAACTTAAACACCACTTTCTCATCCTCAACTCTCATAATTAGTTCTCCCTTCGCCACGTCTATTAGAGTATGACCCGTTCTCAAAAACGGTCTACCAACAATCAAAGGAACTCTAGGGTGAATGTCATAATCAACCACTACAAAGTCAGCCGAAAAGGTAAACTTATCCACACCTACAAACACATCATCCGCGATACCTACCGGGTAAGCTATAATACGGTTGGCTAACTCAAGTGTCATCCTAGTGGGAGTGAGCTCGGGAAGAGAGAGTTTTTTCCAAACCGATAAAGGCATGAGGTTTATGCTTGCCCCTAGATCCGCCAAAGCCATGCAATTTTCCACCCCGGGAAAATTACAAGGTATCAAAAAGCGCCCCGGATCTCCAAGTTTTGTTGGTAAGGTTTTGAGTAACACGGCGGAACAATTTTCATTAAGGAATATGTTGGGAAAATCAACCAATTTTTCCTTGTTGGAGAGTAGATCCTTGAACATCTTAGCAAATTTTGGCATGTAAGCAAGAGCTTCCACAAAGGAGATGTTTATGTTGAGTTGCTTGAACATCCTTAAGAAATTTGAGACTTGTATATCATCCTTGTTTTTCAATTTGTCCTTTTTCAACCTTAAAGGGTAAGGAAGATTTGGTTTAGGTGTAGGTGGAGTATGTGGTGTAGTGGAAGATTTTTCTTTGTTAGCTTCTTCATTGGGAGTTAGGGAAGGTAAAGGAGAAGTGGGAATAGGTTGAGAAGGTGTGGTTGATGAAGTAGTAGAGTTTGGAGGTGGTGAAAAAACGTAGAAGGCTTGTCACAAGTGGAAACCAAAGTAGGTTTAGTAATAGAAGGTGTAGGAGGTGAAGGATCATTTGTTGTTTTTCCACTTCTTGTTGTAATAGCATTGACATTTGCCCTCGGGTTTGTTTGTGTGTTAGATGGTAAAGCCCCTTGTTGTCTTTGATTGAAGTGCATCATAAAATTCTTGTGTGTTTCCTCATGCATTTCTTTCATTCTTTTCTCATTTGCTTGGAATCGCCTTTCATTCTCTTGATTCATTTTGTGAAGAAGCTCCATTTTGTTATAATCATGTGGCACATTCCCTTGAAAACCTTGGGGTTGGAAAGGTGGAGGTTGATTGTAAAACCCTTGATTGTTACCTTGAAAGGTATTTCCTTGATTGTGAAAGGTATTTGGTGGTCTATAGTTGTTCCCTTGGTATTGTGGCCTTGGCCCTTGGTTCCTTTGTAACAATTGAGGGGGATTTTGTTGAAGTTGGGTGGGTGGTTGGGGTGGGAATCCCGGTGGTGCAAGATAGTTTTGAGACTTATAAAAAAGGTTATTTTGATTGATGTTGGGTTTGAAATGTTCTCTATGTTCTTCTTGGTATGCATAACACTCCCCTTGATAACCTTGTATCTTATCACATTGTTGGTAGGAATGGGGACCTCCAAAAGTCTCACATGAAAGAGTAATAGCATGCACATCATTGGTGGAATTGTTGCCCAAAGAAAGTTTCATAAAGTCATTCATCATGGTTTGTTGCATCTTTTAGGTGTTTTGCATAATTGTTTGACTTTCCTTTTGAGCTTGAGTCAATTCTTAGATTGAAGAAATGAGTTGAGTCTCAAATGGTTTGCAACCTCCTTCTTGAATGACATGTACTCTCTCATCGAATTTTGTGTTAGTTTGCACCATTGCTTTAGTCTCAATTATGTCCCAAGCGTCTTGAATGGATTTAGCAAGAATATTTCCTCCCTCGGAAGCATTGAGTGAGTCTTGGTGATGAGGTCTTAGTCCATTGTAGAAAGTATTGATTTGGTGAACTTCATCAAATCCATGGTTAGGGCATCTCCTCAATAACTCCTTATACTCCTCCCAAGCATCACTAAAATTTGACTAGGTTTTTGTTGAAAGCCTATAATTAAGTTCCTCAAAGTCGTGGTCTTAGATGGGGGAAAGAACATGTTCAAAAACTTCTTAGTGAAACCATCCCATGTGGTAATGCTCTTGGGTTGTTGTGTATCTAACCAATGCTTAGCGGGACCCTCTAGTGAAAATTGTACCAATATCAACTTAATGGCATCATGGGGAACTCCATTGTACTTAATGGTGTTGCAAAGAGCAAGAAATTTCTTAAGGTGATCATGTGGATTATCATTCTTGTTCCCAAAAAATGGTGTATTTGAAACCAAGTTAATCATGGATGTTTTTAGCTCAAATGTGTTTGCGGGAATATCGGGTATCTTGATAGCATCGGCATATCCTTGAACATTGGATTGCAAGTGCTCCATCAAAGGTCGAGTGTCAAATCCGGCCATGGCTTCTTGTTGTGTCTGGATCAAAGCACGATTCTCGGGATCGGCTTGATGGACGGTGGTGTTCTTACTCTTTCTCTTTTTCTTCCTTTTCGGAGGAAGGGGTTGTACACCAATCGGTATTTGTGCACGCCCACGAGTGAGCATGCAACTCAATACGAGGAATGAGAGAGAAGCTCTCGTTTGACTTTGAAGAAGAAGGGATTATCCTCTTCGAGTTTCAATATGAAATATCCACAAAAAAGTATAATATACGTGATTACTACTTGGGTGCAAGACCCCTAATGAAGCCTTCCTTCTTAGAATACGCACTAGTGAACGGGGGGTTAGGTGGCGCGAAGCACTTAAGTACCTATTGACCCTTAGATGGCATTTTATAGCACATCGCCTTTCTATTCACTTTGTAGTTTGTATTCTTCGAATTATTGCCTATTGGAAGTATTTATCTATTCTTGCTTTATTGAATTTGATCGATACACGTGTCAAGGACCGGAACGCCCCCTAACACGGTGTATTGCCTTGGCAATACTTATGAAGAATATGTGTGTTGATTGTTCTTATACGTATACGTATTTACATATAATAATATAGAGAAAATATTTTTGTATTTATTGGGGTTTTTTAAAGAAAATACTATATGTACATAAAAACTGAGGAAATCCAATAATATATAATTTTGGTTGCAATCTCTTAGGAAAAAGATTGCTTTTTGATTTTTTAATTTTTTTTGGTCAATTCTTTAGGAAAAGAATTGATTTTGTTATTTTTTAGTTTTTATATTTTTATATTTTTGTTTTTTTATGTTTTTGATTTATGATACGTAAAAATAACGTTCACGAGGTGAACGGATCCCAAAAGCCAATGAAAACCGTCAATGGATAGTCTCTCATAAAGTCAAAGAACTGGTAGCGGCGCCATTTGAAATTGAGTAAATTGAAGTTCGTTTCTCTCGATTTTAACCAACTGAAAGTCCTAACAATATCAAGTTTATTATCGTTTTTGGTTGATAGGGTTATTTGGATTTTCTATGTCTATTTAATCAAGCACGTAAAAATGGTGAAAAATATTAAGCTACATAACCGTAAAACATTTAGCAATTACCAATTATTATTCACAAAAGGACAAAAATGTAAATCTATGAAAGTAATGTGCTAAAAATGTAAGTAAATGAAACTTAATGCTTGAAATGTACAAATTAGAAAGTTAAAGGACCAATTATGTAAAATCTAACAACTTTCTAACCAAATGTAACAACTTTGAAAACTGACTAACTGAAAATGACAATTTGTTAAAAGTAAAGGACTAGAAACTTGCAAACCCTAATTAAAAGGAAGTTTAGCTAGTAAAGACAACAGCTTCAAACAAAGAGGACCAATATTAAATGGAAAATATTACCAAAAACGGGCACAAGGAACAAATAAGCTCGTTTAAGCTAGAAAATGAACGAAATAAGCTCTAACAAGTTTCAAACAACTTAAAATTGAAAAACACTTAGACTTGTCCAAGGAAAAAGCTCAAAACTCACTAGAACTTAAATAAGCCAAATCCAATAAGCCAAGAATAAGCTACCATATAATCCAAACATGCACATTCAAATTTTAAATTCAAATCTTATTAAACAAATTATTGTGAGTCTAGAATGTCTTTTCTTGTGAAAAATGGTCAAGTAGATAAGCAGTAAAATGAAAATAAGCTGAATCCTAACTTATTGACTTTTGTTGACCAAAAAGTGCAAATTCTGAAAAGTTCAAAATCTGTTCAAGACATGTTTCTAAGTAAGAATGTGGAAGAAAATTACAACTTTTATGAAGTGGAAATGCCTCTCTAAGAAAACAGATTGCTACTTTATTATAGAAACTTGCAGTTGCTTGAATGCTTACTCAAAAGCTGATTGCCAGCTTACTAATGAAAACTGTATAATTTCCTTAACAAGACTTGAACTTCAGATGTTACTGGACATCTAGAAACAGGTTTCAATGATTTTAACCAAGAATGAAACAATGGTAAGGAATTGAAATTAGATACTTTTCTGATGAACTAAGAACAAAGGCTTGACCCAAACTTTTTACTAACCATTAGCCTGTTTGACCAAATTTTTGACTACAAAACTATATAAACTTGTTTAAAATGACTAAAGAATTATTATTGAACAAATATTAACCAGATTATCACACTTGAATTACACTATGTATGCAGGTCCAAACACAAGTTTCAAAGACTGAAATGAATTTTAGTGAATGATTTTTGAGTAAAAGATTAAGCTGAGCTATGACTGATATCTAACCTTGTTTGTTTAGTAAAATGAAAGGTAAATGAGCTAAGAACAGACTAGAAAACACACTAGAATTCAAAATGCAATATCAAGCTAAATGACTGATGAAAATGTAACAGAAACAAGTAGAAACAAGCTAAAGATTATCAAACTACTATCAAGCTGTCTAAACTAGTAAAATCACACAAAATCACACTAACGCGCTTTATCAAAAGCAGCAATTAGTAACTATTCTAGAACTGAGCATGCATTGGACAATTAAGTGGAACCAAAACTCAGAAATCTTAAAACCTTTTAGCATAAGGCCTCCATTCATGGAGTAGGTAGGCGTTGAGCCTCCTAAATAGTGTTAAACCACCACCTTAGCACTACTCTTAACCAATTAATCATCTACCATCATCATTCTGATCAATTAACCAAAATCTGCTACACAAATCAACTCAGCAATCTGGAATCAACAAAGACAGCTACAAATCTTCAAAAAGCTTCTAATGATCAAGTGTGAACAATAGAAACTAATAACAGCAACATGATTCAATAGTAATGCAGGGAATTGTAAGAAGATTGAAGGAAAATGAGTGATTTATTAATTTTGAAATGAAATTTTGTTACAAGGGTAGGTAAGTAGTTACAGCTAACTAATAACTAACTCAAGAGGTTGTCAAGCTCTTGAGTTTGTTATACTAACTGCTAACTAACAAGATTGAAGAGAGAAAATGAAAGTGTGTATGAATTTCACACTTTGTTACATACAACAAATGAGAGGTCCTATCCCTATTTATAGAAGAGAAATGAGAGTGAGTTGGGGTCGATGACATGTTCCATCCAATAGCAAGCTGCCAGGTGTCATGATTTGCTCAATTGCAAATTCTTGTATTCATCACGAATTGGGGGATTTTGATCCTTTAAGTTTCAGCTTGATTAAGTGTTTCCATTGTGTTCCTCTCTTGAAGACGGGCATTTTTCATGTATAAATCTTTTCATGAAATGCATTGTAGCTTGAGATTGAATCTGGGTTCGTTTGTCGAAGAAGATGCCACGTGGCAGTCTTTGGTTGGTTGATATTTGAACACACGAATTGATATCCAAATATGGATAAAGGATTATTGCATGCCCTCTTCTGATTGGTCCATATATGAGTTAGTGGACTTTTCTGTAGCAGATTCGCCTCATTAATGTGTCGGTGAGCTGGCTATATAGTTGGCAATCCATGTCTTTATTTTCAAGTAATTTCATTAGCTAGGAACAAATGCACACGGATTGCATTCAAACTTGGAGTATTTTTGTCACTTTTAACCCTTATACTTTGGCAGAATATCAAAGTAAGTTATAATCTTCATTCCAATGACATTTTTGGTCCTTCCACTTGCATACTTGTCTAGTTTGACCCTTTGACTTGGTTGACATAAGAGTTGACAATGTTTGACTTGAATCTTGACTTTGTCCAATTTGCACTTTGAGTCTCTCAACTTTAGAATGTTGTCAAGATAGGTCCTTCATCTTCAAAGTCTTGTCATCTTTGATCCTTTTTTGTCTTTTTCATCCAAATAAGCTTGATTTCTTCTTGTTTGCTTGAAAATGTATTCTTCTTACCTATTTAAACACAAACACAAAACATACCACATAATTCCGCTTTATAGCACAAAAGTTAGGTATTTTCCATGTGATTTAGGGTGATTTGTTGATAAATTGATATGAGTTTTTGCTCATATCAAATGTCAATATGCTTCGACCGGGAGAATTGAACATTGTTGCAGCATAAGGCAATTGCACTCTTGTTGTCGCAGTACATCAGAATTTTGTTGAAACCTAGACCATAGTCGGTTAATTACGATCTCATCCAAAGAATTTGAGCACAGCAACCGGACATAGCTATGTATTCTGCTTCCTTACTTGAAATTGCAGCGCTTTTCTACCTTTATGATGCCCAACTGATTAGTCGATCTCCTAGTAGTTGCAAAGTTCCACTCGTGCTACGGCTAGTATCTGGACAACCCCCGTAATCCGCATCTGTATATGCCATGAGTGCAACCGAAGAGTCTTTCGAGTACCAAAGTCCCTGATTAATGGTTCCTTTAAGATATCGAAAGATCCGTTTAACCGTAGCTAAGTGTAACTCAGTAGGCCGAGTTTGATACCGAGCACACATACATATAGTAAACTAAAGATCAGGTCGACTGGCTGTGATATACAGAAGGGTACCGATCATTCCACGATAAAGTGTCGGATCAACGGCATTTCCATGTGGATCTACATCTAGCTTAGTTTGTTCCACCATTGGAGTATCCACAGGGTCGCAAGATTCAATCTTATATTTCTTAAGAGATTCAAGGGCATACTTGGATTGATTGATAAAGATGCCTCTAGGACTCTGAGATATCTAAAGTCCTAAGAAGAATGATACCTTGCCCATCATTGACATCTGAAACTTGGAAGACATGAGTGTCCCAAACTCATTGGATAAAATTTGGGTCGAGGCAGCAAATATAATATCATCAACATATATTTGTACCATAATCATATCTTTACCTTGATTCTGAATGAACAGCGTGGGATCCACCTTGCCTTTAGTGAAGCCTTGTGTAATGAGGAATTGTGACAATAGATCATACCATACGCGTGGAGCTTGCTTCAACCCATAGAGAGCCTTCTTAAGCTTGTACACGAGGTTAGGATATTTAGAATTCACAAAACCATCCGGCTGTTGGACCATAGACCTCTTCCTTGATTTCACCATTAAGAAATGTCGTCTTCACATCCATTTGATAGACTATCATATTCATGTGGGATGCATAAGCAAGTAATAGTCTAATAGCTTCTAAACGGGCAACAGGTCCAAAGGATTCCATAAATTCGATGCCCAATAATTGCTTGTATCCATGAGCTACTAGTCGAGCTTTGTTCTTCAATATTCCGCCTAACTCGTCGAGTTTCACCTTGTAAACCCATATCAAAGTGAGTAAATGTACTTTATCTGGGCATGGGACAAGTTCCCATACATCAAGACGTATAAATTCATTAAGTTCTTCTTGCATAGCTTCTATCCAACATGATTGAGTAAAAGCTTCTTGCCATGTCTTAGGTTCAACTTCAGTGAGAAAAGCATCAAAATGACAAACCATTGCATTTTCTTGTAACTGAATTCGTGTGGATACCGGACGATTAGGGTCACCAATGATAGAATCTATAGGATGATTCTTTGTCCATTTGCGGTCATGTTCACGAATCCATGGATTGGAGTAGACCGTAGTAGGAGCTTCCTCTAAGGTAGACGACCCGGCTTGATTATGGTCGAGAATTGGTACACCAAAGAATCGAAGTTCACGCATTTGAGCCAATTCCAAATCCTGATCATCATCATCCTCTTCATCCTCAATAGGCATGACATGGGTAGTTGAAACATGTGTTGATTGAGAATTACTCGTTGAAGATATATCTTGATCAATTGTAGGTGCAGATGTGTCTGATTGTGCTTCGGTTGCTGGAGTGACAACTTCGGGTTCTGGAGCTATTACTTCAGGTTCTGGAGCTACAATACTTGGAGGAGTAAAGAATTCATCAAAGAATGGTTGAAACAACGTATCCCATTCATTCCTAGTAGGTGGTGTAAATGATGATGAAGTGGGGTTGTTTGGGACAACACCATAGCTAATGTTATTGGGTCCCATTTCATGAAGTGCGGGTTCAGTGCTGCTTTGCTCAGAAGCCATTGCTGTCAGCTCATCAAAATCAACATTCATAGTTTCGAGGATCTTGCGAGACTTACGATTGTAGATTCGGTATGCTTTCTTTGCGGGTGCATAACCAATGAATATACCAATATCAGCCTTTGGTTGAAGTTTTCCCAAATTGTCACCATCATTATTTGGATAGCAAAGAGAACCAAATACATGAACATATGATAAATATGGTATTTTACCATGTAGAAGCTCATACGGTGTTTTACCATGGTGTTTTCGAATCAGTGACCAGTTTTGGGTGTAAACTGCTGTAGATACTGCTTCTGCCCATAAAAATAATGGAGCCTTTGCATAAATTAGCATCGTTCGAGCTGCTTCCATAAGTGTGCGATTTCGCCTTTCAACGACACCGTTTTGTTGTGGAGTGCGAGCAACGGATGTTTCATGAGATATGCCAACGTCTTCATAATACTTACGCAAGGTTTGATTCACAAATTTGGTTCCATTATCTGTACGAATGCGTCGGACAGTAGTGTTGAGACGTACCTGAATCATCTTGAGAAAATCGATGATGACTTTAGGTACACCAACTTTTATTGCAAGAAACTTCACCCATGTAAACCGAGAGTAATCATCCACCATGACAAGGATGTACTTTTTGCCACCAATACTTTCAACACGCATTGGCCCGCAAAGATCCATATGCAACAAATAAAGTTTCTCTTGGTTGGTGTCTTCAGTCTTGGGTTTGTATGATTTCTTAGTACTTTTTCCCATTGTACACGCGTAACACAAATGGTCCTTGTGAAATGAAAGTTTAGGAAGACCACGAACAAGTTCGTTTATCGCCAAATGATTAATAGCGTCAAAGTTAAGATGAGATAACCGTCGATGCCATAACCATGACTTAGTCTTTGATTCTTATGAGAAAAGGCATATTGGAGAAGCGGCCATCATATCTTGTAGAGACAAAGTGTACAAATTATTCCCTCGAGTACCTTTCAATAGATCAACCCCTTCCAAATTACGAATGAAGCAGGTATGCTCACGAAAAGCGACTTCAAGATTTGAATCACAAAATTTTCCTACAGAAAATAAGTTGTGATCGAGTTCTTCCACATAATACACTCTTGAAATAATAACATGCCCAATATGATATTCACCGTAACCCATTATCTTTGCAATATGATCATTTCCGAATCGAACCGTACCAAGAAACTTGCTGACGAAATTTCTGAGCTGAGAGCGATCTCCGGTCATATGCTTGGAGAAACCAGAGTCCAAATACCAGAGAACAATTTGGACCACCTGTTTTCATCAACAACAGTAGACAATGCATTGGAAACTATTGGTTCCGGAGTGTTAGCAGATACAGATACAGAATTATCATAATTGCTAACATTTGAGTTATCCTTTGGGTTCCAGCATTTTCTAATGTGAGTTTTACCAATAACAGGTTTTATTTTTCCAATTTTCTGAGGTTTTTGATTATTAGTGGGCACTACAGTGGGAGTAGACCTATTTAAAAGGCACTTGGTTCCTATAGTAGTGTCGGTGTTCCTAGTTAAAGGACACGCTTATGTTTTGGTAGCCTTGGTACTCCTATTTAAAGGGCACACTTTCTTCGCTGTAGTGGGAGTGATCCTAGTTTAAGGGCACGCATTTCCTACTATAGAAAAAGTTCTACCAGTGGGACGCCACATCCAACCAACTTGGGTTAACACTTTCCCAGTCGGTTCCAATTCTAAACCATTTTTACGGGCATTCATCTCATTCACATGGTCAATAAGGCAAGAATCATGACGACTAGAAAACATACATTCATTACAATTTCGACATTTCAAATAAGAATTCACAATAGGCTTAGAACACTGCACAACCGTAGAGCCTTTATGTCACACCCCACCATGGCGGAATATGAGGCGCGACGTATGGATATCATCACAACATGGCGTGTCTATAGATATAACTATATGAAATAAGAAATGTCATAAAATGGAGACACAAAGTCATGACAATATCTCATCAAACTCAGGAGTCTAGGTAAGTAGGTAACAGTCCTACCGCTTACCCAAGACAAATAAATAACACTAACAATCACATATAGGTGCCAACAATATCACTACGAAACAATCAGAAAGAAAACAAACTAAGAAGGAAACGGGGATTCTCCTTCTATATGCATTCCTAAGCTTCTCCAATCCTTGCCACTTATGTTCTCATGCTTAACCATAGTATCACCTGAAAGAGACACTAAAACACGTCAACATAAAGTTGGTGAGAGTCATAGGTTTAGACTCTAACACAAAACAAGTCATAAGCTGTGAATACCATAAACCAATAAACATATGGACAATGCGCTACATTTATGTACTAACAACTAGCATTCAAGTTCAATCAATCATCACAAATCCAAGGCATCACGCCTTACCAACAATGACAATTCCAAGGCATCACGCCTTACCAACAATCAAATTCCAAGGCATCACGCCTTACCAACAACCACAATTTCCAAGGCATCACGCCTTACCAAACACCATAATTTCTAAGGCATCACGCCTTACCAAACACCATAATTTCCAAGGCATCACGCCTTACCAAATACCATAATTTCCAAGGCATCACGCCTTACCAAATACTATGGTAGCATAGGCGCCCATACACCTATGTACCTTTCCGATCCAAATCATACACAAACAAGAATCACATAGCAGTTAATCACATAATGTACACACAAGTCCATCTCAAACCTTAAAAACATTCACAGCATTAATTTAGAAAATAACTCAACACAGTGTCTCTTCCATCCCATCTGGAATTCAAAACCAATAATAAACATGGGACTATGAAACTCACTTGATAGCTTCTTCACAAGTCCTTGCAATAGCAACAAGCTAACAAACCAAAAACACGAAATCAATACACGAACCAATCACTAAGATGGCTCATCAACCTATGGACATCTAACCTACTCCCGTATAAATACCTCATTTAAATTCTCTAAGCATCCCATTACACCCCTCTATAAAAACCTTAATTCGTTTTACTCCATAACACATCCTGTTAATATTTTACCAAAAACAGTCCCAGTTTTTAGGTCTCAAAACTTTAAGTCAAACGTCCACTTAAACATACCCATGGTTTATGTAAAAGGAATATTCATACTTTTACATGTATTAGCTAATACCTCCCACTTCCCGTAATCTCAAAGCTACTGTTAAGGCCCCGATATACGTGTATATATTGCTACCTATCCAAAATTCCCTGATTTTAAACATATGAAAAGTTCATTACCATTAGAGGGTCTTACCCTAAACCACCATCTTATCCCAAGTGCGGATACTTACTACAATATTTAAACCATCTCTCATGTTCGTGAGAAGATCCCAATGCAACCCTAAGTACCCCAAACAACCCAAAACTTAAAAAGAAAACAGGCTGAATTCAAAACTGTTTTGACCTTCGACTGTTGTAACCTGTTTTTGACCCACTTCCCGACCTCCAATCTATTTCTAGTTTCTTGCATTGGAAAGCCACTTCAATTACCTATCCAGGGCTAGTTTGATCTCATCTTGAATGTTCCTAGAACTCGAGATATGATCAAAACAATAGACTCAAAATTCTGCCCAGTTTTTAAAAACGGGTTTAATCAAATTAACCTAATTAATTAACCCTAACCCCACTAATTACAAGCCCTAATTTAATTAATCATTATAATATGATTAATATACTGTTTTTAAGTAAACTCTAACCTAAATCCATCATAAGATGATTATAGAAACATTAAAAACAATTAATATGAAATGGGTTATGAAGATTTTACCTTTTATTTAATGGAAGATGAAGAAAACCTAATTTTATGAAGAACCTTAATTTTCTCCTTTTTTTGTGTCGACTATAACTCCAGGGAAGATTATAAATTCGTTTGTTATGATGTGTGGGGGTTCCTTATATAGCAAAAATCCTTGTCCAACCCAAACACTAGTTACCATAAATCTTTTCTCCTTTTTTTTCCTCTTTTTTTTAAACCGACTAATCACCCCTATAAATTCGTTTTTTATTTATTTTATTATTAAGATATGTATTAATAATATTACCTTAATTTTCCTTAATTTATTTCAGCTCCTAAAGCCTCCAAAACCTCAAAACCGTAAAACTAGTCAAATTTAGGCGTTTTACCGTAAAAGACGTAAAATATACACTTTTAAAAAAAATCTCAAATTTTGAAATAAACTTTATAACTAAGTCCTAAATGACTTAAAACCATCCTGAAACATATCCATATGACTAATTACCTCATCCGAGACCTCTAAATGCTAAACCGTAAATCCTAAAAAAAAATACACTATTACTATAATACTTATACGTATACGTAAACACCACAATATCACCATTTTCATTTCATAGTAACCACTTGTGAGCTTATGAACATGAAATAACCGTTCCTCGATTTACTTATGAGTACTCTATACTCATAAACGATAACCACACCAACCTCGTTCACACAAAATAAACACGTAAACACACAATTCAAGTAAGCACACATAAAATAACCTAAAAGTAAGACCAAGTGACAAACCCAAAACCACGGTTGTCACATCACTCCCTCCTAATATAAATCTCGTCCCGAGATTCACTCCCAAACTCAAACTTATTCTCAGCAAACAAACGAGGATGCATATCCCTGATAAAACCTTCACGTTCAAACGTGAACTCAGTTTATACGAAAATAATCTCAACCAATCAACACATGAGCCTTAACCGTCCGCGAGGAAACTTATCAAAACCATAAAGTTATGTAACCAACCTAACTAAATCTCGCAACTCATCAAACAAGAACTGTCTTGAAACCAAGTTAGGAGCCGTCACATAACTCAACGGGTTTAAAACTGTCACCCCGATTTCAGTCTTACTCATAAATACCATAAACCAAAATTCATCAAAATATAACCATGTATAATAAAGTCTAAAGAACTCTTAAATTCCTTCCCAACTCATCTCTATGTTAACCCTCCAAGTGTTCAATACCGCAAAATACCCAAAACACGAGTTTAAACCATGTTGTCCTAAAATTAACCTTGAACTCAACACTTGTACAATTAATTCGACCAAGCTACTGACTTCCAATTACCAAACTTTCTGAATATTCGAAAATTACGTTCCGAGTACATAATTTTAGGCTTTTGAATCGCCCAAAAAGCTTTAAAAACGAATAAGTTATGACCAAAACGATTTTACTCAAAATCTGCCTAGGCATTAGCGACAGTTTCTGACAGTTAGCGACATATTTTGACAGTTTAGCGACAGTTTCTGCCTACTCCGATTTATACAAAAAAAACGATTTTTAAACCCTAAAACCCCTCATTAATTACCAAAATTAGAACCTAATTTATTTTAATTCCAAAAAATTAAAACTCTATTAGTTACATGATTTTAACATATTTCACTAAATAAGAACAAAAATTTTAACTTAAGAACAATAACTTTAGGTGATCAAAACCAAAATATTTTAAAATAACCGAGTCATGCTTATATGTTAAAGAATTTATATTCCACCTTATTTGAAAACATGTTTCCGACACTTCCTTATTTCATCGACTACCAACAACTATTTTTTTTTTCAGTTTGCAAGTTCTATTTTTTTTACCATGTATAACTCGAAAAAAAAGACATCGTTACCCCAAAAAGAAATCTCCACCATCTCAAAATCCTTCACGCCAACAGTACCGTACAAAAGAACACAAGAAATGAGAACTCGATAAATGTACTACTACGGAAGTTAAACATCTCGAAGAGGAACGAGCTAGCAAAACATCCCAAGAATACAACCGATAAGTAGAAAATAATTATACATATATAGGCATATGCATACATACACTCAAATTCATCCAACATATACTATTACAAGCATGTATTAACCCTCTTTCATGCAACCATACTTAGGAATCCATTGGTGTTGTGGCACATGTATAATTATGTAGGCCTCCATAATTATACCTGTTCCCTTTCACCAATGTACTCCCTCCTATGATGATACTTATAAGAAATTAATACTACACATAACACATAATCCAACAACTCACAAGCACATAACCACACAAGATAAGGTCCAAAACCCCATGTATTGAAATAACATAGCCAATGCACGAAACACATAAACTCGTAGTCCAGCTGAACCAGCGTAGACAAAATTCAAAATGTATAAAGAACATGAAAACATAATTAAGCGAAATCCAACAATGACTAGCGTATACGACCATGGTTCCACCCGCACTAATCAAAACTCGTAAAGAAAATAACATGTAGTTAAGTATGAACCATAGTAGTTCATAACCTAACAAATATTGCGAAAATAATATTCAAACACATCAATTACTATAAAATGCACACATACTCCTATGACGCCTATATGCAGGGACCCTTAAGTTATAGACTAGGCTACACGACTAGGCAACCTAATTCTCTATAACCATTGTCTCTGATACCATTCTGTCACACCCCGCCATGGCGGAATATGGGGCGCGACGTATGGATATCATCACAACATGGCGTGTCTATAGAGATAACTATATCAAATAAGAAATGTCATAAAATGGAGACACAAAGTCATGACAATATCTCATCAAACTCAGGAGTCTAGGTAAGTAGGTAACAGTCCTACCTCTTACCCAAGACAAATAAATAACACTAACAATCACATATAGGTGCCAACAATATCACTACGAAACAATCAGAAAGAAAACAAACTAAGAAGGAAACGGGGATTCTCCTTCTATATGCATTCCTAAGCTTCTCCAATCCTAGCCACTTATGTTCTCATGCTTAACCATAGTATCACCTGAAAGAGACACTAAAACACGTCAACATAAAGTTGGTGAGAGTCATAGGTTTAGACTCCAACACAAAACAAGTCATAAGCTGTGAATACCATAAACCAATAAACATATGGACAATGCGCTACAATTATGTACTAACAACTAGCATTCAAGTTCAATCAATCATCACAAATCCAAGGAATCACGCCTTACCAACAATCATAATTCCAAGGCATCACGCCTTACCAACAATCAAATTCCAAGGCATCACGCCTTACCAACAACCACAATTTCCAAGGCATCACCCTTACCAAACACCATAATTTCCAAGGCATCACGCCTTACCAAACACCATAATTTCCAAGGCATCATGCCTTACCAAATACCATAATTTCCAAGGCATCACGCCTTACCAAATACCATGGTACCATAGGCGCCCATACACCTATGTACCTTTCCGATCCAAATCATACACAAACAAGAATCACATAGCAGTTAATCACATAATGTACACACAAATCCATCTCGAACCTTAAAAACATTCACAGCATTAATTTAGAAAATAACTCAACACAGTGTCTCTTCCATCCCATCTGGAAGTCAAAACCAATAATAAACATGGGACTATGAAACTCACCTGATAGCTTCTTTACAAGTCCTCGCACTAGCAACAAGCTAACAAACCAAAAACACGAAATCAATACACGAACCAATCACTAAGATGGCTCATCAACCTATGATGGACATCTAACCTACTTCCGTATAAATACCTCATTTAAATTCTCTAAGCATCCCATTACACCCCTCTATAAAGCCCTTAATTCGTTTTACTCCATAACACATCCCGTTAATATTTTACCAAAAACAATCCCAGTTTTTAGGTCTCAAAATTTTAAGTCAAACGTCCACTTAAACATACCCATGGTTTCTATAAAAGGAATATTCATACTTTTACATGTATTAGCTAATACCTCCCACTTTCCGTAATCTCAAAGCTACTGTTAAGGCCCCGATATACGTGTATATATTGCTACCTATCCAGAATTCCCTGATTTTAAACATATGAAAAGTTCATTACCATTAGAGGGTCTTAACCTAAACCACCATCTTAGCCCAAGTGCAGATACTTACTACAATATATAAACCATCTCTCATGTTCGTGAGAAGATCCCAATGCAACCCTAAGTACCCCAAACAACCCAAAACTTAAAAAGAAAACAGGCTGAATTCAAAACTATTTTGACCTCCAACTGTTGTAACCTGTTTTTGACCCACTTCCTGACCTCCAATCTAGTTCTAGTTTCTTGCATTAGAAAGCCACTTCAATTACCTATCCAGGGCTAGTTTGATCGCATCTTGAATGTTCCTAGAACTCGAGATATGATCAAAACAATAGACTCAAAATTCTGCCCAGTTTTTAAAAACGGGTTTAATCAAATTAACCTAAGTAATTAACCCTAACCCCACTAATTACAAGCCCTAATTTATTTAATCATTATAATATGATTAATATACTGTTTTTAATTAAACTCTAACCTAAATCCATCATAAGATGATCATAGAAACATTAAAAACAATTAATATGAAAAGGGTTATGAAGATTTTACCTTTTATTTAATGGAAGATGAAGAAAACCTAATTTTATGAAGAACCCTAATTTTCTTTTTTTTTGTGTCGACTATAACTCCAGGGAAGATCATAAATTCGTTTGTTATGATGTGTGGAGGTTCCTTATATAGCAAAAATCCTTGTCCAACCCAAACACTAGTTACCATAAATCTTTTCTCCTTTTTATTCCTCTTTTTTTTAAAACTGACTAATAACCCCTATAAATTCGTTTTTTATTTATTTTATTACTAATATATGTATTAATAATATTACCTTAATTTTCCTTAATTTATTTCAGCTCCTAAAGCCTCCAAAACCTCAAAACGTAAAACTAGTCAAATTTACGCGTTTTACCGTAAAAGACGTAAAATATACACTTTTAAAAAAAATCTCAAATTTTGAAATAAACTCTATAACTAAGTCCTAAATGACTTAAAACCATCCTGAAAAATATCCATATGACTAATTACCTCATCCGAGACCTCTAAATGCTAAACCGTAAATCCTAAAAAAAATACACTATTACTATAATACTTATACGTATACGTAAACACCACAATATCACCATTTTTATTTCATAGTCACCACTTGTGAGCTCATGAACATGAAATAACCGTTCCTCGATTTACTTATGAGTACTCTATACTCATAAACGATAACCACACCAACCTCGTTCACACAAAATAAACACGTAAACACACAATTCAAGTAAGCACACATAAAATAACCTAAAAGTAAGACCAAGTGACAAACCCAAAACCACGGTTGTCACATCACTCCCTCCTAATAGAAATCTCGTCCCGAGATTCACTCCCAAACTCAAACTTATTCTCAGCAAACAAACGAGGATGCATATCCCTGATAAAACCTTCACGTTCAAACGTGAACTCAGTTTATACGAAAATAATCTCAACCAATCAACACATGAGACTTAACCGTCCGTGAGGAAACTTATCAAAACCATAAAGTTATGTAACCAACCTAACTAAATCTCGCAACTCATCAAACAAGAACTGTCTTGAAACCAAGTTAGGAGCCGTCACATAACTCAGCGGGTTTAAAACTGTCACCCTGATTTCAATCTTACTCATAAATACCATAAATCAAAATTCATCAAAATATAACCACGTATAATAAGGTCTAAAGAACTCTCAAATTCCTTCCCAACTCATCTCTATGTTAACCCTCCAAGTTTTCATTACCGCAAAATACCCAAAACACGAGTTTAAACCATGTTGTCCGAAAATTAACCTTAAACTCAACACTTGTACAATTAATTCGACCAAGTTACTGACTTCCAATTACCAAACTTTCTGAATATTTGAAAAGTACGTTCCGAGTACATAATTTTAGGCTTTTGAATCACCCAAAAAGCTTTAAAACGAATAAGTTATGACCAAAACGATTTTACTCAAAATCTGCATAGGCAATAGCGACAGTTTCTGACAGTTAGCGACATATTTTGACAGTTTAGCGACAGTTTCTGCCTACTCCGATTTATACTAAAAAAACGATTTTTAAACCCTAAAACCCCTCATTAATTACCAAAATTAGAACCTAATTTATTTTAATTCCAGAAAATTAAAACTCTATTAGTTACATGATTTTAACATATTTCACTAAATAAGAACAAAAATTTTAACTTAAGAACAATAACTTTAGGTGATCAAAACCAAAATATTTTAAAATAACCGAGTCATGCTTATATGTTAAAGAATTTGTATTCCACCTTATTTGAAAACATGTTTCCGACACTTCCTTATTTCATCGACTACCAACAACTATTTTTTTTTCAATTTGCAAGTTCTATTTTTTTACCATGTATAACTCGAAACAAAAGACATCGTTACCCCAAAGAGAAATCTCCACCATCTCAAAATCCTTCACGCCAACAGTACCGTACAAAAGAACACAAGAAATGAGAACTCGATAAATGTACTACTACGGAAGTTAAACATCTCGAAGAGGAACGAGCTAGCAAAACATCCCAAGAATACAACCGATAAGTAGAAAATAATTATACATATATAGGCATATGCATACATACACTCAAATTCATCCAACATATACTATTACAAGCATGTATTAACCCTCTTTCATGCAACCATACTTAGGAATCCATTGGTGTTGTGGCACATGTATAATTATGTAGGCCTCCATAATTATACATGTTCCCTTTCACCAATGTACTCCCTCCTATGATGACACTTATAAGAAATTAATACTACACATAACACATAATCCAACAACTCACAAGCACATAACCACACAAGATAAAATCCAAAACTCCATGTATTGAAATAACATAGCCAATGCACGAAACACATAAACTCGTAGTCCAGCTGAACCAGCGCAGACAAAATTCAAAATGTATAAAGAACATGAAAACATAATTAAGCGAAATCTAATAATGACTAGCGTATACGACCATGGTTCCACCCGCACTAATCAAAACTCGTAAAGAAAATAACATGTAGTTAAGTATGAACCATAGTAGTTCATAACCTAACAAATACTGCGAAAATAATATTCAAACACATCAATTACTATAAAATGCACACATACTCCTATGACGCCTATATGCAGGGACCCTTAAGTTATAGACTAGGCTACACGACTAGGCAACCTAATTCTCTATAACCATTGTCTCTGATACCATTCTGTCACACCCCACCATGGCGGAATATGGGGCACGACGTATGGATATCATCACAACATGGCGTGTCTATAGAGATAACTATATGAAATAAGAAATGTCATAAAATGGAGACACAAAGTCATGACAATATCTCATCAAACTCAGGAGTCTAGGTAAGTAGGTAACAGTCCTACCGCTTACCCAAGACAAATAAATAACACTATCAATCACATATAGGTGCCAACAATATCACTACGAAACAATCAGAAAGAAAACAAACTAAGAAGGAAACGGGGATTCTCCTTCTATATGCATTCCTAAGCTTCTCCAATCCTAGCCACTTATGTTCTCATGCTTAACCATAGTATCACCTGAAAGAGACACTAAAACACGTCAACATAAAGTTGGTGAGAGTCATAGGTTTAGACTCCAACACAAAACAAGTCATAAGTTGTGAATACCATAAACCAATAAACATATGGACAATGCGCTACAATTATGTACTAACAACTAGCATTCAAGTTCAATCAATCATCACAAATCCAAGGCATCACGCCTTACCAACAATCATAATTCCAAGGCATCACGCCTTACCAACAATCAAATTCCAAGGCATCACGCCTTACCAACAACCACAATTTCCAAGGCATCACACCTTACCAAACACCATAATTTCCAAGGCATCACGCCTTACCAAACACCATAATTTCCAAGGCATCATGCCTTACCAAATACCATAATTTCCAAGGCATCACGCCTTACCAAATACCATGGTACCATAGGCGCCCATACACCTATGTACCTTTCCGATCCAAATCATACACAAACAAGAATCACATAGCAGTTAATCACATAATGTACACACAAGTCCATCTCAAACCTTAAAAACATTCACAGCATTAATTTAGAAAATAACTCAACATAGTGTCGCTTCCATCCCATCTGGAATTCAAAACCAATAATAAACATGGGACTATAAAACTCACCTGATAGCTTCTTCACAAGTCCTCGCACTAGCAACAAGCTAACAAACCAAAAACACGAAATCAATACACGAACCAATCACTAAGATGGCTCATCAACCTATGATGGACATCTAACCTACTCCCGTATAAATACCTCATTTAAATTCTCTAAGCATCCCATTACACCCCTCTATAAAGCCCTTAATTCGTTTTACTCCATAACACATCCCGTTAATATTTTACCAAAAACAGTCCCAGTTTTTAGGTCTCAAAACTTTAAGTCAAACGTCCACTTAAACATACCCATGGTTTCTGTAAAAGGAATATTCATACTTTTACATGTATTAGCTAATACCTCCCACTTTCCGTAATCTCAAAGCTACTGTTAAGGCCCCGATATACGTGTATATATTGCTACCTATCCAAAATTCCCTGATTTTAAACATATGAAAAGTTCATTTCCATTAGAGGGTCTTACCCTAAACCACCATCTTAGCCCAAGTGCAGATACTTACTACAATATATAAACCATCTCTCATGTTCGTGAGAAGATCCCAATGCAACCCTAAGTACCCCAAACAACCCAAAACTTAAAAAGAAAACAGGCTGAATTCAAAACTGTTTTGACCTCCGACTGTTGTAACCTGTTTTTGACCCACTTCCCTACCTCCAATCTAGTTCTAGTTTCTTGAATTGGAAAGCCACTTCAATTACCTATCCAGGGCTAGTTTGATCGCATCTTGAATGTTCCTAGAACTCGAGATATGATCAAAACAATAGACTCAAAATTCTGCCCAGTTTTTAAAAACGGGTTTAATCAAATTAACCTAAGTAATTAACCCTAACCCCACTAATTACAAGCCCTAATTTATTTAATCATTATAATATGATTAATATACTGTTTTTAATTAAACTCTAACCTAAATCCGTCATAAGATGATCATAGAAACATTAAAAACAATTAATATGAAAAGGGTTATGAAGATTTTACCTTTTATTTAATGGAAGATGAAGAAAACCTAATTTTATGAAGAACCCTAATTTTCTTTTTTTTTTGTGTCGACTATAACTCTAGGGAAGATCATAAATTCGTTTGTTATGATGTGTGGAGGTTCCTTATATAGCAAAAATCCTTGTCCAACCCAAACACTAGTTACCATAAATCTTTTCTCCTTTTTATTCCTCTTTTTTTTTAAACTGACTAATCACCCCTATAAATTCGTTTTTTATTTATTTTATTATTAATATATGTATTAATAATATTACCTTAATTTTCCTTAATTTATTTCAGCTTCTAAAGCCTCCAAAACCTCAAAACCGTAAAACTAGTCAAATTTACGCGTTTTACCGTAAAAGACGTAAAATATACACTTTTAAAAAAAATCTCAAATTTTGAAATAAACTCTATAACTAAGTCCTAAATGACTTAAAACCATCCTAAAAAATATCCATATGACTAATTACCTCATCCGAGACCTCTAAATGCTAAACCGTAAATCCTAAAAAAAATACACTATTACTATAATACTTATACGTATACGTAAACACCACAATATCACCATTTTCATTTCATAGTCACCACTTGTGAGCTCATGAACATGAAATAACCGGTCCTCGATTTACTTATGAGTACTCTATACTCATAAACGATAACCACACCAACCTCGTTCACACAAAATAAACACGTAAACACACAATTCAAGTAAGCACACATAAAATAACCTAAAAGTAAGACCAAGTGACAAACCCAAAACCACGGTTGTCACACTTTAGGTTTAGCTACATGATTCTTTTTATTCAAAACAGAAATAACATTCCTAGGGTGGACTTCTACTTTCTTCTTCACTTGACTACTAGATGAGGGCAAGATCCTATCATTCTTCATGTTTCTTGTAATCTTAGATCTTTGAGCCTTAATAGTGGTGTTTCCTCCTGTAGAAGGCAACACGGGAATATTAGAAGCTGATTTTGATTTTTCCTTATCTTAGTGACCAATGTTTGAGATGGTTTATTCCTAGGGCCCTTGTTAAATGGTGTGACGGCTATGAGGTTCCTTTTGATAGCACTAGAGGACAATGCTGAGGCGGTGGCTGCGTTATCCACAACATTCTTACCTTTGAGGGTACGAAGTGTTTCTTTGAACTCAGCCAAAGCCAGATTTTTATCACAAATTTGTTCCCTTAAATCAGATATTTCCACCGACTTTCGATTCAGTCATTCAATCAAAGATTGATTCTATGCAGTGGTATTAGCACATGCGGGCTTTACTGAATCAAAGAGTCGTGTATGTTTCTGTTTTAAGTTATCAACTTTGTACAAAATCTTAGAAACTCAATTATCTAGATCAAGTTTAAAAATCTTAGCTTCCTCAAGTACTTGCACACAGTTAAGCTTCTTAAATTTCTCTATGTCAATAATTTAGCAACCTTGTCACTTGGCTGACACTGTGGTGTTTTAATAGATTGATTTTCACATTCAAGCGAAATACAGTGTTGTTGAATCTCATCAGAACGTTTTGAAAGCGAAGTGTAAGAATCTTGAAGCTTTAAAAATTCAGCGTCAGATTTGTGACAAGTACTATCTACCACATTATCCACAGATTCAATATTATGCACAATAGAATCATTAGCAACACTATTATTCACACAGGCGGAAACAATATCAAACGACATCACTTGCTTCAGAAGCTGATCATTTTGGCGTGAAACACGTTCTATTTCAAGTAAACTGGTTTCATAAGCATCGTCCATTTCATTGAAAACACATCTAACTTCTTCTATTTCCAAAAGCAAATCTTGATCAATGTTACTAAGACAAGCTTTAGCATTCTTTACAAACGGAACAATTTCGCCTCGAAACACAGTTCTAGTGTGCTCAAAATTCCATTCACCTTCCTTTATGGTCGAAGCCGTCGTGCGTTCCAAAATGACCTTGTCAAAATCAGCAAATTATTGGTGCACCGCATTTAAGTTAACGGACACCTTACTTACCGATGGAATTAACTTAGTTAAATCCGTTTTGACAAGTGTAGGAGACGTACTAGGAAGGTTTTCCGTTGACAAACTTTGGGACACAAAAGCTGATAATTGAGCTAATTCCTTTTGTAAGCGAATGCGGGTCTTTTTAGAAAATTGATCTTTATTATACTTATCATAATCAATCTTACGGAATTTTGAAAGCATTTTAGATTGAGTTTCTTCCGCAAGTGACTGTCTCTCCTCAGTACTACGAACCTAAGGTGCTTCTTTCTATTTGCCAATTAGGGTCATATCATAAAGACAAGGAATATATTCCTGAGCTTGTTTTGCATAACCGGGATTAGGTGGTGATTTCTTGAAGACACTTAAGTTCGAGTTCTTTAAATGATTTAGTTAAAAGATGAACCTTTTCTGTGGAAGCATATTGTTTTAAAAGCTGTTGTTCTTTGAATTTAAGAAGTTTGGTAGCATTAATTTCCGATTCAGACTTTTTAGACTCGAGAGTTTCGAAATCCATTTTAAGTTTTTGAAAATTTTTGACAACCGACTCCTTTTCTTTTAATTCAATGGAAAGATTAGCTATTAATGATTCTATTTCTTTTAAGTGTTCAATCTTCTCAAAACGAAATTGGTCAAATCCAGAATAAGTTATTGTCTCTGCTTGAGGAAGCATTTCAAAAGTTTGGACCTTTTCTTTATGCAACGCAAGCTCATCTGTTAGGGTGGTATTCGTATCTACAGATTGTCTGAGAGCCATATGCATTTGATCAATAATATGTTTAGGCACCATGGCTAAATCATGTTGAGCATAAGATTCCATACCTATCGTAGCATTTGGTTGAGGTTCATTCAAATGTGTAGGATTGGATACCACATCATTTGAGTTACTAGTTCCCAAATGTTGTTCAAGGTTGTTATTTTCATGCTCAACTTGATGTGGGTTATCATTAACAAGATTAGTTATGGTTGATACCTCACTGACGACATCGAAACCATAGTGAGAGAGATTAGCAACGAGAGCGGCTTAGGCTGTGTGAATGTCATCACAATCCGAATCATATGCATCAAGATCATCTGCTTGATATGCTGCATTAGAAGTAGAAACGACTGTAATGCCTTCATTATCTGCTTCCCCTGGGTCTGCAAGATATGCTAACTCCTCTGAATCCAAAATCTTTCCCTTTGACTGAGCATCGACCAAATACATCTTCTCACTAAACCACGTTGCATCCTTTCTCCTTTTCGGCTGAGTGCTTTGCCTAGCCATATGACCTTGTCCTCGTCAATTATAGCAAGTCACAACCTTTTGAGGACCAACAGTGCTTCCATTTCCACTTGCTTGAGAATTCACAGCTTGAGCGTTCACGGTCCTTGTAGAGGGTGCATATGAATTTTGCCTTCCCTGAATGGATTCGACCGTCACTTGACCATCTTGAATAGTGGCTTGTTGGCGAGGATTTGAAGAAGTACAAAGCTGATTGTTTGTTGGTGGAAATCCTCTAGTTGCAACAAGTTTTGACAAGTAGGCAGTGAGGTGGTTTAGAACATCAGTTGGCGTATCATTAAGAGTAAAGATCGGTGCTTCAATTGGTGGAAGTTCATTGGAGTAGAAGGCTTGTGCTTGTGGTGCTTCAAGTGGAAAATATCCTTGCTGAGGAGTATAGCCCATTGGAGGAGTGATAGCTTGTGATGGTGATGCCTGATGTGTTGGTTGTTGTGGATAAGGCTGTGGAAGAACACTTTGTTGAAATGCTTGATGTGACATCATTAGTGGTTAATAAGATGGTTGTTGTGGTTGCTGATAGGTGTGTTGTGGTTGTTGCTGCAAGTATGATGGTTGTTGATAAGTGTAAGCCATGTTTTGTTGGGGGGGGGGGTCATTTGTTGAGAAGCATACATGGAAAGTGGATCACGAACTTGTGGTGTTGACAACCGAGCCTCGGTCACATGGCATTCGTGTTGTTGAAGAAAAGCTTGAAGTTGATCCACATTGGTGTTATGCAAGTCCTTAGCCAATTTAACATCCGCCACGTACTTACGCCATTCGGATGGAAGGGTGTTCAAATACTTGGTGTTTAATTGAAACGTAGGAATTGCCATGCCATAGATATTGAGCTCATTCAACAATAGAGTAAATCTCAAATAGTAATCATTGAGAGTCTCCCCTGGGACATAGGCAAACTTATCAAACGCATCATATAGCTTACACTCTCGTTCTTGTTTTGTTAACGAGGTGCCTTGCATTATAACACGAATTCTATCCCATAACTGTTTGGCAACTTAATGTTTAATGACGAGTTTGTAGACATCTGGAGGAAGGGCTTGAAGAATGATGTTAGTAGCGTATTTATCACACTTGTCTTGAATCTTATCATCTCCAGTTAGTTCACCCGTTGTGCGAGGTCGAGTAACTGCACCTTCCGTCACAGTACCATATACCAATGGTCCATTGAGTACCGATGCCCAAATTAGATGTCCGTTCTCTTTATTCAATATATAAAGTTCCATGCGGGAAGCCCAATCCTCGTACATAGATTTCTCTAACATTGGTGGAAGATTGTCCGTACCCAAGATGATGGACTTATCCGTGAGAGATGTGTACTCCATTTTAATAGCAAAAGATTTACAACTTTGGATCGAACAATGAGAGAAAGTAAATGTGTTTGATTTCGTTTGTTGAAGTCGAGTAACAATGTTAAAATCCCCTAATAATCCTAGAATATTATTCTAAATAAAACCAATCACTAATCTTCGGAATAACTTGAATCTTCGGAAAAATGGGTTTTTTAGAGAAATACCAAATCTTCGGAATAATGGGTTTTTCAAAGAAATCTTCGGATTTTCGGAATAATGGGTTTTTTAGAGAAATACCAAATTTTCGGAATAATGGGGTTTTCAGAGAAATACCAAATCTTCGGAATAATGAGTTTTTCAGAGAAATCTTCGGATTTTTGGAATAATGGATTTTTCAGAGAAATACCAAATCTTCGGAATAATGGGTTTTTTCGGATAAAGCAAGGTTTTTCGGATTAAATGGGTTTTTACGGATAAAGCAAGGTTTTTGGGAATAAATGGGTTTTTTCGGAATTTGAAGTTTTTCGAAATAATGGTATTTTCGGAATAAATGAGATATTCAGAAAATGTACCTTTTTCGGATAAAACCTACTTCTTCGGAATAAGACCTTCTTCGGATAAACCCCTTTCTTCGGAATAATCTTCGGAATAATCACACTTTTTCGGAATAATCACACGTTTTCGGAATAATCACACTGTTTCGGAATTCCACTTCTTCGGATAAACACCAAATCTTCGGAGTAAGCACCAAATCTTCTGAATAAGCACCAAATCTTCGGAAACCAGAAACCCTTTTCCGAAAATATTTTTTCGGAATAAACCAACTTCTTCGGATAACCAAAACCCTTTTCCGAAATAACAATACTTATCTCCTGTTTCTCGGATATCAAACCACGAACGAGTTTTTATGCTAAAAAATGATCCAAGTACCCAACAAATTTGTGTTTTTAACCAAAATAACAAAACCAAATCTTTACCACAACTATGTAAATGATTTGTATCAAATAAAAACACAAAAAAAAATTGGATCAATTGATTTTGGATCAAAATAGACAAAAAAATCAAGAACACAAACACATAAACAATACAATCATCCCATGGCTCTTGATACCAATTTTTAGATATTGTAAATCTTGCTTATGTTTTAAAGATAGAAAGAGATAGAAAGATGGTGGATTTCACACTTCTAGAGAGAGAAAGTAATGGAACTATGTTTATTTGAAATGAAACCACTTCATCAAAGGAGAGGGCTTTTATACCAAGTCCACAAAGTGGACTTGGTTTACAGATTGGGCCGCCGACCCATACATCACATGGGCTCGGTTTGGGCTTTGTTTAATAAGTATAAATAAACTAAACTACGAGCTTCTAATATATCTATTGTTGGAGTGACCGAACCTTTCTAATACGTAAAACGTACTTCCAACAATTGAAACGTAGGAATTGCCATGCCATAGATATTGAGCTCATTCAACAATAGAGTAAATCTCAAATAGTAATCTTTGAGTCTCCCCGTGGACATAGGCAAACTTATAAAATGTATCATAAAGCTTACACTCTCGTTCTTGTTTAGTTAACGAGGTGCCTTGCATAAGAACACGAATTCTATCCCATAACTCTTTGGCAACTTTATGTTTACTCACAAGTTTGTAGACATCTGGAGGAAGGGCTTGGAGAACGATGTTTGTAGCATACTTATCATATTTGTCTTGAATCTTCATATGTCCGGTCAATTCACCCGTTGTGCGAGGACGAGTAACTGCACCTTCCGTCACTGTACCATAATCTAATGGTCCATTGAGCACGGATGCCCAAATGAAATGTCCATTCTCTTTGTTCAACATGTAAAGTTCCATTCGGGAAGTCCAATCCTCGTACATAGACTTCTCCAACATTGGTGGACGATTATCCGTACCCGAGAGGATATACTTATCCTTCAGAGATGTGTACTCCATTTCGATAAGTTAAGATTTACAAACGTTGATCGAACAATGAGAGAAAGTAAATGTGTTTGTTGTTGTGTGTTGAAGTCGAGAAACAATGTTGAAATCCCCTAAAATATGTTCTCGATGACCAAAAAATTCCAAGACGAACAACAAGCAATATGCAAAGAGCAATATGCAAAGAGCTTCTTCAAATAGGCAGGAAGCTCCTGGTAGCTTAGTCTAAGAGCTGGAACTACTCCATTTCCGTCTTGCAACCTTTGTATTTCACTTTCCAACATTTCCTTCCATTCTACTTCGTCTTTCTTTTTCATCATTAACCTTGTTAGGACCATTGGAATAGTTATTTGTAATAGGTACACTAGGAGGTATGTAGTTCCTCCTGGTCATAGTAGTAGTAGGAGCAAGTCGTACTCCTGGTCTTATAGAAAGTCAAACTTTATTATTTAGATATTATTCTGTTAGGATATGCATGAGATATGTTAGGAAAGGATATGCATATCAGTTTTACATGTTTTGGTTAATGATGTATTAGGGTTTCCTTGTAGTATAAAAGGAACCTTAGGTAGAAGGGTTTGATACACCTTGATAAAACATAATTCTAGTTCATATTAATATTACAAATCCTTAGTAAAGGATCAAGTCGTTATAGTTATTCTGTTCTTCTTGTTCATAGTATTTGTATTTCGCACTTATACTGTGTGATTTATATAGAGTCTCTCTGTGAATAGACTTGTGATTATAGAAGTCGTTTACCGTTCCTAACAGGCTGCAAGATCCACATCTAGTGGACCCAACAAGTGGTATCAGAGCCTCGGAGAGTCTTTGTACAAGAAGAATCATTTTCTATTTTCATTACTAACATTTTTGTTTAATTATGTCTGCCTCAAGTTCTACTCAAACAGAAGAAGATAGTACCCCCTAAAACACAGCAACCTTAGCAGATCATTGTTACGGTTTCCAACACAAATGGTAAGTTTCCTCTTCTGAAAAAGGACGAGTATGATAGTTGGGCAATGAAGATGGAATGCTGGATCACCAACACTGATCAAGACCTTTGGAAGATTATTTTGAATGGAAACAGCAGGAAGTTGACTGGAAGAGACAAGAATGGAAGTATTATTCTTCTTGACCCTAAAACTCATGAAGAAATCACAGTTGTTCAGAAGGAGATCAAAGCAAAAACTAATTTGCTTCAGTCTCTTCCTGATGATCACATGGGTGACTTTTATCATCTGGACGATGCTAGAGAAATCTAGAATGGAATAAAAGAAAGGTTTGGTGGTAATGAGGAGTCAAAGAAAATGCGAAGATCCATGCTGAGAGATGAATTCATAGACATCAAGATCTCAGAAACTAAAGGTATCCATCAAGGGTATGACAGGTTCCAAAAGATACTGAGCCAGTTGTCAACTTCGGTCGAAACCTGACAATGGTGATATCAATGCAAGGTTTCTTAGAGCCTTACCCTACTCATGGAATCAGGTGGTAATCTCTCTCAAATAAAAAGGTGGGCTTGACTATCTTAATTTTGATGATTTGTTTCATAAGCTCAAAACCTTTGAGCCTCATGTGAGGGGATACTCAAGTGATTCTGTAACACCCCATTTTGGAAATGGAAATATCACAGTAATTATGGCGTGTCATCAAAGCATACAAGGTAAAATGTCTAAACATTACTTGACCATATAAAGGAAAATACCGGAATCAAACATCGGTAGTCCAAAAGTAAGGCTCATCACAGACAAACATAGTATAGTAAAGGAAAAGGACTAAACAATGTCCAAAGCATAAGTATCAAAAGAAAGGAAATGCATAATGTAAAGGAGGCTAGACAGCTTCCAGTCCATATGCACGTACTCTTAGTGTCTACGAGCGTCCCTGAGTACATGCCGTTTAGGGAACATAGAAAAGGAAAACGGCTGAGCAATACGCTCAGTGCACGGATGTACAATAAAGCATGAATAGGATAAGCATATAACATAATAACAGTGGAAGAAAACTAAGTCCCGAGTAACCTGGTTAAGTCTTAATAAAAATGGTTTATAGTTTGAAAGTCTTATGTTTATCTTATAAAAACTGTTTGTCATATTTTACCATTAGCCAATATAGGTCATGAAAATCCACCGTGCATGAATAATTGGAGGGGTGACCTCATCATGCAAATTAGAGAGGCTGCCTCTAATTTAATATACTGGTTTATGGGTAGGAGGGATCAACTCCTTGTGAAGGATGCAAGGCACACACCACATTCACCATGTAATCCTGAATAAAAACATGTAACTAGGATGCACTCATACGCCCCACATGATAAATATAAATAAATGGCCAAAAGCTGAAGGGACGCCACGAGCAATCACTCCGCCGTGGTGAAGTCATAACATCAGTGCCTCTAATGTTATGGTTATGGTACCTCCATAACTAGGTGAAACTGGTCATGCATGTATATGGCTATAGGTAATCATATTTAAACATAAGCAATCAAACACATAACTTATACTACGGGAAAACAGTTGGCTGCATACGGGGAATCCTAATAAGGAAAGAATGTCCATACTGTAAGGACGGGAATCCGTACCTTATGTCCAGTGAACGAGAATGACGAACTGCGAGAATCCTACTTCCGAAACACTAGTGCTACATAAATACGTACATGAAATAAGTATCTGCTTACTAAATACATAGCTGGTTTTATGTCATGTCTTAGCTTATTTTATGTGTTTTTATTATGTTTTACTGTTTAAAGCCTTAAACTGTATTAAATCTTATACTCTGCTTAATCTGATTAAGTATTTCTGGCCTTTCATGTGTTATTATACTTACTGTGTAATAATAAGTAACTTTCCAAAAATAGCAGGTTTCCTAAAATAGAAAGTTTCCAAAAATAGAAAGTTACCAAAAATAGAAAGTTTCCAAAAATAGAAAGTTTCCAAAAATAGATTTACTGCTTAAAATAGATAAGTTTCTAAAAATAGAAAGTTTCCATAAATAGATTAGCTGCCTTAAATAAATAAGTTTCAAAAAATAGCTGGTTTCCATAAATAAATTAGCTGCCTTATTTAATTAAGTTTCTAAAAATAGAAAGTTTCCATAATTAGAAATAAGTTGGTTAAATAAGCTAAGTAAATAAGCCTAAGTGTTTTCATGATTATTTTCTAAGTCATATGATATATTGTATAGTTTAATAATTATTTCATGTAATTTAATTAAACTATAGGTTATAATATTTAATTAAAGTATAACATGTTTTAATTAAATATATTAAATACTTAGGTTAAAATATGTATTATTAAATATTAATAATATAACCTAAGTCATGTTAATTAATTAATTATATCCATGGTTTTTAAAATAATTAATTAATTATAAGTCTTAATAATATAAATACTTAGGTTAAAATAATTTCATGATTATTAATAATTAATTAACCTAAGCCATGTTATTAAATTAATCACATCTTTTATTAATTTAATTTTAACATAAGTTCATAACATAAAAAAAACTAACATAACCATGAACCGGATCTAAGCTTAAAAACATGAACCGGACATGAATCGACACCGTACCCCGAACCAACTCGGGGTACCCCTTGCTGCCGTGGGACCCACACGCACCAACCAAGACCATATGTTCTTGGTGGTGGTCGGCTAAGCAAACCGAAACCCCCTTGGGGTCGGTTGCAGCCTGCGGCCAAAACAAAACACTCTTTAAATCGACCCTTTGATTTAATTAATCATCAAAACATGTTAGATCTATGATTAATTAATGTGTTTTTATAAAAACATCACATGTTCATAATTAATAAAAAGATTAAATTAAAAGAAAAGGTTTAAAAAGGTTTTACCGTATTCGTGGATAAAGGGAATGAAGAACAAACACGAACAAACAACAAATCTTCAAGATCCAAGATCAAAGAATCACCTTGTATGGTGATTATGGGTGGCGGCACAAAGAGGAGAAGAAAGAGAGGGTTTTAGGTTTTTCTTGAAATCTTCTGTAAAGTGATTTTGAGTAGTAAAAATTAATTAACCCCCCTTTTAGTAAAAATTGATAATGGGCTTGGCCCATTCCCCTTGTTTGGCCGCGGGTAGGGACCCCCCCCCCCCCCCCCCCCCATGGGGTTCCCGTACCTCTTTTCGTGTCTCGTTATTTAGTCACTCGTTTGTGTTTATTTATGTTCGTTTTTTAAATGTTCTCGTTACGTAAATACCATAATCTAATATATTTAATTACGCTCGTAATAAATATATATACGTAATTAATAATATCTCGTGTTTTAATTACGTTCGTGATTTCGTGATCGCATGTTCGTGATTAATTATTGCTAAATAATTATTACGTGATCGTGCATATAAAATACTTATCGTGTTCTAACACGTACGTAATACGTAAACTCCTAACACGTAATTGTAATCATGCTATATTAGGAAAGTTTTTAACTAGTACGTACGATCCTAAGGGTACTATGCATGGTAAAAGCATGCGGGTTTTACAACTCTTCCCCCCTAAAAAGAATAATCCGTCCCCGAATTATAGCTAAAGTAAACTAGAAAAGAAGAACATACCCGAATTCAAAATATGAAATGAGGGTAAGAAGCCCGGATAGACTCCTCCGTTTCCCAAGTGGCTTCCCGCTCGGTATGATCCCTCCATAGAATTTTGACGAATGGAATCGTCTTCTTTCTCATGACTCGTTCTTGTCTGTCAAGAACTCTTTCGGGTTCGTCTATAAAAGTGAGATCTTCACGTATCTGTTCTAGTGGATACTGAACCATGTGAAGGGGATGATATTGGTACCCTCTGAGTAAGGACACATGAAACACATTGTGCACATGCGAAAGCTGCGGAGGAAACGCCAGTCGGTAAGATACTTCACCGACTCGTTCAATGATATCAAACGGTTCGATGTAACGTGGACTGAGCTTCCCTTTAATCCCGAAGCGTCTAACACCACGTGCCGGCGAAACCTTAAGGAAGACGTGATCTCCTACGTTAAAGTGTAAATCCCTACGATGCTTATCGGCGTAACTCTTCTGACGTGACCGTGCCTCCTGATTTTCTGCCTAGCTACTGCGATCTTCTCATTTGTCATCTCTATGATTTCTGGTCCTTCGAGTGTTCGCTCGCCAACCTGATCCCAGCAGATTGGGGCGCGACACTTTCTGCCATGCAACATCTCAAATGGAGCACACTTGATGCTTGCGTGCCAACTGTTGTTGTATGCAAACTCCACCAAACAGATGTATTCGTCCCAATCACCCGTCCATTCCAACGCACATGACCTCAACATATCCTCCAATGTCTGAATGGTTCGCTCCGACTGTCCGTCCGTTTGAGGATGAAAAGCCGTGCTAAGCTTAAGTTGTGTACCCCAAGCTTTCTGCAGACTTTTCCAAAAGCGCGAAGTGAATCGAGGATCTCTGTCTGAGATGATGCTGGATGGTGCACCGTGGAGTCTCATGATCTCTCGTCTATACGTATCTGTGAGTTTGCTTACCTGATCTTCCTTGCGGATCGGTAAGAAATGAGCTGATTTGGTAAGTCGATCAACGATAACCCAAATTGCATCGTGCTTCCTTTTGGTAGGCGGAAGACCGGTAACAAAATCCATGGTGATTTTATCCCACTTCCACTCTGGAATGTCTAACGGTTGAAGGAGACCGCCAGATCGCTGACGCTCGATCTTAACTTGCTGGCAGGTAAGACATTTAGAGACGTAAGTGGCCACATCCTGTTTCATACCACTCAACCAAAAGTACTACTTGATGTCATGGTACATTTTAGTTGAACCAGGATGTATCGATAATGGGGAGCTATGAGCTTCAGTTAACAAAGCTTCCCGAAGTTCTTGGTCATCAGGAACACAAACTCTTGTGCCCTGCCATACGATACCATCTGCATCTACTCTGAATTCTGTCTGCTTCTCCAAATTCTGTACTATCACCCAGATTTCTCTGTCATCCTTCTGAGCTTCCTTGATCTTAGAGAGTAACTCGGGTTCTACTCTAAGATTCACCCGGTAACCGTGCTGTCCACGTACCATGATCTCGATGTCTAGTCGCTCCAAGTCTCTGATGACTTCCTCTTCGATTTTAATGCCGTTGATCATTCCGGACTTCCTGCTAAGAGCATCTGCTACTACATTTGCCTTTCCGGGATGATACTGCAGATTAATGTCATAATCCTTCAACAGCTCTAACCATCTCCTCTGCCTCATGTTCAATTCACGCTGAGTGAAGATATACTTCAAGCTCTTGTGGTCCGTGAAAATGTCACATGATTCTCCATATAAGTAGTGTCTCCATATCTTCAATGCAAACACGACTGCAGCAAGTTCCAGATCGTGCGTGGGGTAATTTTCTTCATAAGGCTTAAGTTACCGTGAAGCGTACACGATCACTTTCCCATGTTGCATGAGAACACAGCCAAGTCCCTTCCTCGATGCATCGCTGTAGATTTGAAATCCACCCGTACCAGATGGTAGAGTAAGAATCGGTGCAGATACTAGCTTCTGCTTCAGGTCTTCAAAGCTCTTCTCTCGATCTTCAGTCCAGACGAATTTCTCCCCTTTCAGCATCAGTTTGGTCAATGGTAGTGCTAGGCGGGAAAAGTTCTCCACGAACCTACGGTAATAGCCAGCTAAGCCTAAGAAACTGCGGACTTCCGTCGCCGATGTCGGCCTCGGCCACTTAGTAATGGCCTCAACCTTCGCTGGATCCATAGTGATTCCTTCTGCTGATACAATGTGACCTAAGAATGCCACCTTGTCAAACCAGAACTCACACTTGGAGAATTTAGCATACAGCTGCTTCTGGTGAAGAATCTGTAGTACTGTACGAAGATGGTCTTCGTGTTCCTCCTTGGAATTTGAGAAAATCAGGATGTCATCGATGAAAAGAATGACGAACTTGTCCAGAAATTCATGGAAGATTCTGTTCATCAGATCCATGAATACTGCTGGAGCATTTGTCAGGCCAAATGGCATAACTACAAACTCGTAGTGGCCATAGCGGGTACGAAAAGTAGTCTTAGCAATATCCTGCTCCTTGACCCGTAGTTGGTGATAGCCTGACATAAGATCGATCTTGGAGAAGTGTTTGGCCCCTTGGAGTTGGTCAAACAGATCGTCAATGCGTGGCAGTGGATACCTATTCCGAATGGTAATCTTGTTGAGCTCGCGATAGTCTATGCAAAGACGCATACTGCCGTCCTTCTTCTTAACAAATAAGACCGGTGTGCCCCATGGAGATGCGCTCGGTCGAATGAAACCTCGTTCAAGAAGTTCTTGCAGTTGATCCTTCAGCTCCTTCAGCTCTATGGGAGCCATGCGATAAGGAGCCTTGGAGATTGGTTCAGCTCCTGGAACCAGCTCGATACTGAATTCCACTTCTCGTGCAGGTGGTATGCCCGGAAGTTCTGCTGGAAACACGTCTTGGAATTCCGACACTATTGGTTGATCCTGAATCGATGGAGATTCAGCATCCCTGTCGTGAACCGTAGCTAGATAACCCTAGCAGCCATGTGACAGGAGTGCACGCGCTTGCAGGGTGGATATGACTTGTACAGACCGTCCGGGTATGAACTCATTATGAATGTACTCTGGTGCATTGACATCACCGAAGATAACTCGATATGAATGGCAGTCTATGGTAGCATGATACTTGTATAGCCAATCCATGCCCAAAATCATGTCGAAGTCATTCATGTCCAGCGGAAGTGCGTCTACAGGTCGAACCTTATCATCAAATTCTAGGGGAAGACTCTTGTATACATGGGTGATTAATACAGAGTCCCTCAAAGGTGTGGAAATAGTAAGCCTATTTTCTAGTGGCAAGGGAGGCATCCTAATTTTCTTAGCATAAGCAGTAGAAATAACCGAGTGAGTAGCACCCGTATCGAAAAGAACACATGCAGAGCGACCATACATATACAAGATTCCAGTGATGGTACCTGTAGACTTGTTGGCCTGGTCTCGAGATGTCGTGTAGACACGCCCGGCAGTAGGAGGAGGCTTGGAATCAGCATGTCCCGATGTACCCTCCATCTCGCCCTTACGGCAATCCTTCATAATAAGGCCAGGAAGACCACACTTGAAGCACGCATCAGTATTACGGCGACATGGTCCTGGGTGCCTACGGTGGCAGGTAGAGCAAAGAGGATGAGTGTATCCTCTAGCAGGTGCTCTGGCTGGCTGAGGACCTGATAAAAACATTTCACATAAGACATGATAGTTGGGTATAAAGGACAAAGCGGATAACCGTAGGATTGAATACCAGTGATAGCTGGACGGCTAGGCTGTGAACCTCTCTGGTTCTGGTCCCTACCGTTTCCATGGTTCCTGGTAGAAGTTTGCTAAAGTGTTAGAATATGAGTTATAACATAAAACATAAGGAATTTCGTAAGTATTAGGACCTGCTGTTGTTGGATTGCCCGGCGTTGTTACGGTAATTGTCATTACCACCACGCCTATCCGTAGCAGAACGGTCGTTTGTCTGACCGTTTCCCTTGGGCTGATGAGGCTGCTGCTGAGTAGCCGGCTGAGACCGGTCCCCAGTTTTCTGCCTGGAAGATACAGTTAAAGAGATGAATAATTGACATATGGAAAGTATACGGATTGATCACCGCTTGAATACGAATGTGTACCTCTTGTCGGGTCTTTCAGCTTCCCCGAACTCATCCCTCTCCTGCAGCATCTCGAGTTTTCGTGCTGCATCGGCCACTTGTGCTACAGTATTGAACGTAGCACACACCAGATTGTTTGCGACCGATGTGCGAAGAGCCCATCTGAAGTGATGTGCCTGCTCTTCAGGAGTACTTGCTGCCGCACCAAGGAAACCAGCCAAGCGAAGAAAGCGCTGCATAAACTCATTGCTATTCTCCCCAGCTCTCTAACGGATCCCATGGTACTCTCTCTTGAGCTTGTCCTGCTCGGCCTTGGGAAAGAACTGCTCCATCACCCTGTCCTTGAACTGAGCCCAAGTCAAACCAGCAACCCACTCATCACCACCTTCAGATTGCATCAATGCTAACCACCAGTTGAGTACATCGCCTTCGAACCGATAGCATGCCAACCTCGCCTTGTATGCAGGATCACATCCCATAGCGTTAAAAATCTTCTTGATGTGAGCCAACCAGCTTTCAGCATCGCTGGAACTATCTGTCTTCTCAAAAGCTCGAGGGCGGAGCTTGTTGAATCTCTCCAGCCATACTGCTAATGTCACTGGAGGAGGAGGAGGAGGTGGCTGATTGTGCTGCTGATTGTTGGCAGCTTGAACTTCAGTCCGGATGTCATTCCTCAGTTGAGGAAGCAAGGCTTGCATGGCAGCCTGAATTGCAGCATTGAGCTGCTCCTGTTCGCGTGTGAGAACCATCTGACAGTATAACATAAAACATATGATTAAACAGTTCAAAACATAAAATATAAATATATATACATGAAAAAAATTTATACTAAAAATTTCACGAGAAGAATTTTATGCAAGAAAATTTTGTGTATGAATGCATGATGCAGTTTTATGAAAACTTTTGTATACTCGAGAGTGAACGCCTCTGGTCAGTTCACTCAAAACAAAGACATTGCGAGGGGACGCCTATGGGTCGGTCCCAAATCTAAAAGTTTCGATAAAACACATGCGACTAAATAGGGCCAGTCCTTTACCAACCATTACTTAGTCAAAAACCCTATAACAATGACATGTATATGTATGCTTAAAAAGGATGAATGCATGAAAACAACTGTCAGTTCTAGGAAGACCGTAGTGACTACCCACTAATCACAGGTCATATTTGAGAGCCTACAGGTCGAAGCCTTGGCTCTGATACCATAATTGTAACACCCCATTTTGGAAATGGAAATATCACAGTAATTATGGCGTGTCATCAAAGCATACAAGGTAAAATGTCTAAACATTACTTGACCATATAAAGGAAAATACCAGAATCAAACATTGGTAGTCCAAAAGTAAGGCTCATCACACACAAACATAGTATAGTAAAGGAAAAGGACTAAACAATGTCCAAAGCATAAGTATCAAAAGAAAGGAAATGCATAATGTAAAGGAGGCTAGACAGCTTCCAGTCCATATGCACGTACTCTTAGTGTCTACGAGCGTCCCTGAGTACCTGCCGTTTTGGGAACATAGAAAAGGAAAACGGCTGAGCAATACGCTCAGTGCACGGATGTACAATAAAGCATGAATAGGATAAGCATATAACATAATAACATCGGAAGAAAACTAAGTCCCGAGTAACCTGGTTAAGTCTTAATAAAACTGGTTTATAGTTTAAAAGTCTTATGTTTATCTTATAAAAACTGTTTGTCATATTTTACCATTAGCCAATATAGGTCATGAAAATCCACCGTGCATGAATAATTGGAGGGGTGACCTCATCATGCAAATTAGAGGGGTTGCCTCTAATTTAATATACTGGTTTATGGGTAGGAGGGATCAGCTCCTTGTGAAGGATGCAAGGCACACACCACATTCACCATGTAATCCTAAATAAAAACATGTAACTAGGATGCACCCATACGCCCCACATGATAAATATAAATAAATGGCCAAAAGCTGAAGGGACGCCATGAGCAATCACTCCGCCGTGGTGAAGTCATAACATCAGTGCCTCTAATGTTATTGTTATGGTACCTCCATAACTAGGTGAAACTGGTCATGCATGTATATGGCTATAGGTAATCATATTTAAACATAAGCAATCAAACACATAACTTATACTACGGGAAAACAGTTGGATGCATACGGGGAATCCTAATAAGGAAAGAATGTCCATACTGTAAGGACGGGAATCCGTACCTTATGTCCAGTGAACGAGAACGACGAACTGCGAGAATCCTACTTCCGAAACACTAGTGCTACATAAATACGTACATGAAATAAGTATCTGCTTACTAAATACATAGTTGGTTTTATGTCATGTCTTAGCTTATTTTATGTGTTCTTACTATGTTTTACTGTTTAAAGCCTTAAATTGTATTAAATCTTATACTCTGCTTAATCTGATTAAGTATTTCTGGCCTTTCATGTGTTATTATACTTACTGTGTAATAATAAGTAACTTTCCAAAAATAGCAGGTTTCCTAAAATAGAAAGTTTCCAAAAATAGAAAGTTACCAAAAATAGAAAGTTTCCAAAATAGAAAGTTTCAAAAAATAGAAAGTTTCCAAAAATAGAAAGTTTCCAAAAATAGATTTACTGCTTAAACTAGATAAGTTTCTAGAAATAGAAAGTTTCCATAAATAGATTAGCTGCCTTAAATAAATAAGTTTCAAACAATAGCTGGTTTCCATAAGTAAATTAGCTGCCTTATTTAATTAAGTTTCTAAAAATAGAAAGTTTCCATAATTAGAAATAAGCTGGTTAAATAAGCTAAGTAAATAAGCCTAAGTGTTTTCATGATTATTTTCTAAGTCATATGATATATTGTATAGTTTAATAATTATTTCATGTAATTTAATTAAACTATAGGTTATAATATTTAATTAAAGTATAACATGTTTTAATTAAATATATTAAATACTTAGGTTAAAATATGTATTATTAAATATTAATAATATAACCTAAGTCATGTTAATTAATTAATTATATCCATGGTTTTTAAAACAATTAATTAATTATAATTCTTAATAATATAAATACTTCGGTTAAAATAATTTCATGATTATTAATAATTAATTAACCTAAATCATGTTATTAAATTAATCACATCTTTTATTAATTTAATTTTAACATAAGTTCATAACATAAAAAAACTAACATAACCATGAACCGGATCTAAGCTTAAAAACATGAACCGGACATGAATCGACACCATACCCCGAACCAACTCGGGGTACCCCTTGCTGTCGTGGGACCCACACGCACCAACCAAGACCATATGGTCTTGGTGGTGGTCGGCTAAGCAAACCGAAACCCCCTTGGGGTCGGTTGCAGCCTGCGGCCAAAATAAAACACCCCTTAAATTGACCCTTTGATTTAATTAATCATCAAAACATGTTAGATCTATGATTAATTAATGTTTTTTTATAAAAACATCACATGTTGATAATTAATAAAAAGATTAAATTAAAAAAAATGTTTAAAAAGGTTTTACCGTATTCGTGGATAAAGGGAATGAAGAACAAACACGAACAAACAACAAATCTTCAAGATCCAAGATCAAAGAATCACCTTGTATGGTGATTATGGGTGGCGGCACAAAGAGGAGAAGAAAGAGAGGGTTTTAGGTTTTTCTTGAAATCTTCTGTAAAGTGATTTTGAGTAGTAAAAATTAATTAACCCCCCTTTTAGTAAAAATGGATAATGGGCTTGGCCCATTCCCCTTGTTTGGCCGCGGGTAGGGAACCCCCCATGGGGTTCCCGTACCTCTTTTCGTGTCTCGTTATTTAGTCACTCGTTTGTGTTTATTTATGTTCGTGTTTTAAATGTTCTCGTTACGTAAATACCATAATCTAATATATTTAATTAAGCTCGTAATAAATATATATACGTAATTAATAATAGCTCGTGTTTTAATTACGTTCGTGATTTCGTGATCGCATGTTCGTGATTAATTATTGCTAAATAACTATTACGTGATCGTGTATATAAAATACTTATCGTGTTCTAACACGTACGTAATACGTAAACTCCTAACACGTAATCGTAATCATGCTATATTAGGAAAGTTTTTAACTAGTACGTACGATCCTAAGGGTACTATGCATGGTAAAAGCATGCGGGTTTTACAGATTCTTTTCCTACTCCTGCTAACTCTGCCTTTGTGAGTTCTATGGGATCTAGTCCCATGTCTTATGCTAGTAGCCAAGCAATACTGTGTCTTCTCAAAATACTTTTCAGCATACGTCTACTCCTAAACCAAAAGCCAAGTCTGGTAGCATGGTAGAAGTTGTTCTTCACTCTTTTGTTGCTGACGTTGATGCTCAACAGCAGACTTGCTTTTGATGACTTCAAACAGGTTGATAAACTTGACCTGGATGAAATGGATCTCAAATGGCAGATGGCCATGCTCACTCTTAGGGTTCACAAGTTTGAGAAGAAAGTCGGTCGAAAATTTAACTATAACCCAAGAGAGCCAGCAAGGTTTGACAGAAGCAAGGTTAGATGCTATAACTGCCAACAGCAAGGTCACTTTGCAAGGGAATGCTCTAACAAGCATGACCAGGAGAAGAGCAGATATTCAGCTTTCAAGATTCAGGAGGTGAAGGATGACAAGAAGGCATTGGTGTCTGTTGACTCTATGGTCAACTGGAATGATCATCAGAATGCTGCCCTGGAAACAGCTGAACCCTCTACTGACGTGTTTGCAATGATTGGTGGGAATCTGTCTGATGCCGAGGAAGCAGAAGAGTTTGCTCTTATGGGCATCTCACCTCAGGTACAACATTGTCCTCTTGGCTGTCATGATAAATATTCAGAATTGTTGTCTCAATATAATGACTTAAATGATCAGAATGATAAGTATTTTTTAGAGGTTCAAGCATATAAGGCTTCTTTAAAAACATTGGAACAACAAAAGAGGTGGCTTCAAGATACTCAACGAGAGTATGAGGATAAAATTAGAATTCTGAACATTGATTTAGAAAACACAACAAATATGCTTAAATACACTGAAAAGGTAAAAGATGACAGTATTAAAGATAAACAAGACATGCAGGAAAAATTAGATGCTACACTTTTAAGATTTGAAAAATGGCAAAAGGCACCTAAGAATCTTTCAAAATTGATAGATAGTAGTATGTCTGGTAGGACTAAAAGAGGGTTAGGATTTGATAAATATATTGATTCAGAAGATGTGTTTGATTTATCTTTTTCAAGTGTCTTTGATCCTGACAAGGAGGAAGAGGGAACACCTAGCTACAATAGGTTTAAACCAGCAGCAGCAATGCATGCTGTCCCTCCACCTCTTACAAGAACTTTCACCCATTACTAGGCATAATGACTTGGATGGATCACAGATGCATGAGTCCCCAAAAAGTTCTACTAATACTAATGACTTTTTCTCGTGTACTTTCAGTGACAAAGCCAGTGACTCTTCATCATGTGGTTCAAGTGAAGAGTCGAGACCTGCAAGCTCCATGTCAAATGACCATGCTGCTACTAGTTCTAGGAAGGGTGAAGAGAGAGTTGCTTTTACTTCAACTGTGTCTAGTTCTGGTTTATTGAGTCCTAGGAAGAATGTTTCTCCTAGAATTGTGTGTAATAAAGTTAGCAGTATGAAATAATGTCATTCTAATAAAAGGTCGTTTAAAACATGTTTTGTTTGTGGGAGTGAATTTCATTTGATTAAAGATTGTGATTTTTATGACAAACATTCTTATGTTTATCAAGCATTTCCTGCTCCTGGTCCACAAGGAGTTGTTCCATATTCTTCTAGAAGACTAAACCCGTGTGCCCAATCTTTTTCTTCTTCTAGAAGGACCTCTCTATTAGCTTCTGATCATTGGAGAAACAATTGATTACTACCAAATAGACCAACCAGCAACTATTTTCATACTTTTAATCCGAATTATGCATTTAATTTAGACCACATGTATTTTGGGTTGGGAAATCTGGGAACTGCTGTTAAGCCCTCAGCAGGTTGTTCTAGGTCAAACAATAACACCAGTATGATGAATAGGCAACCTAAGAACAACGGTGGATCTCATCAATCTTCTTGGCTATCTACTAAAGATCCACAAGGCAGGCTCAAACCTAAAAAGGTTTGGGTCCCCTTAAGACACTAACTTTTGCAGATATCTTTTCTTGTTGTTGTAGGTTACTCCATACCAAGATCCTACTCTAGGAATTGTTGACAGTGGATGCTCTAGGAGCATGACAGGAAATAAAAGTCTTCTATCTAACTTTGTACAATTTCAAGGCGGAAAGGTCTATTTTGGAGGAGGTGAAGGAAGGATCACTGGCAAAGGAACGATTTAGACGCCTAATCTTAACTTTGAGCAGGTCTACTATGTGGAAGCACTTCAACACTTCAACTTGATATCTGTCTCTCAGATTTGTGACAAGAAGCAGTTTTTCCTCTTTACGGATACTGATGCACTAGTGTTATCCAAAGACTTTAAACTCCTGGATAACTCACAGGTTCTGCTCAGAATCCCTAGAAGACACAACCTCTATAGTATCAAGCTGAATGAAGTCAATCCTACTGGTCAACTAGCATGTTTGGTTACAAAAGCCTCAGAAGATGAAGCCACTAAATGGCACAGAAGGATGGGACATGTTAACTTCAAGACCATTCACAAATTAGCAAATCTGAACTTGGTCTCTGGTTTACCTCCCAAAACTTTCAGAAATGATATCAATTGCCTTGCATGTAGCAAAGGCAAACAACATAAAGCATCCTTCAAGGCCATTACTGCTCTCAGCCTTATAACTGAACCATTGTAGCTACTATACATGGATTTATTTAGTCCTACCTCTATTAGGAGCATTGACCACAAACAATTCTGCCTTGTGGTAACTGACGGGTATAGCAGGTTCACGTGGGTTTTCTTCATGGCTGTCAAGAGTGAGACCTACTCAATTCTCAAGGACTTTATTACACTTATTGAGAATCAGTTGTCCAAGAAGGTTAAAGGTATTCGATGTGATAATGGAACGGAATTCAAAAATGCAGACCTCATAGCACTTTGTAATTCTAAAGGCATCAAAAGAGATTATAGTGCAGCAAGAACTCCTCAACATAATGGCGTGGCAGAAAGAAAGAACAGGACTCTAATAGAAGCTGCGAGAACAATGCTTGCCGATTCCAAGCTTCCAACCATGTTCTGGACAGAAGCTGTCAATACTACAAGTTATGTTTTGAATAGATTTTCTATTACTAATCCTCACAAGAAGACTCCCTATGAGCTACTCACGGCTAAAGTACCAAACATTGCTCATTTGAAGCCATTTGGGTGTCCTGTCACCATTCTGAATACTAGTGACTATTTGGGGAAATTTGATGGCAAGGCAGATGAAGGATACATTGTGGGATATTCATCTCACTCTTGGGCTTATCGTGTCTACAATCTCCAAGCCAAGCGGGTAATTGAAACTATAAATCTCAGGTATTTTGAGGAGAAGTCAAACATACAAGGCAAGGGTCCTGAATGGTATTTTGATCTTGATTATCTTAGTGATTCATTGGGATATTTTTGTTTCAAAACTAACCATGATGCAGGTCCACAAGTGTTTGCAACTTCTAGTGCAGGTGTTCATTCTAGTCTTTTAGACTTAGATGAAGAGGATGATATTTTTGTTGTTCCATCCTATTCCACCACAGTCTCTCCTACTACTCCTAGTGATGCTACTCCATCAGATATTTTGGACTCACAAGGAGCTCTTGACACATTGCTCAAGTAACAACTAGATGCTACTACAGCAGCTGCTCAAGGTGGCTTTGAGTTTCCTTTGAATACTACTGCTGACAAAGCTACTCCTAGTACTCCAACTGTTACTCCTAGTGCTAGTTTAACACCTATTGGTAGTCCGGCTAGTGATTCTACTTCATCTACTAGATTCTCTAGTCCTTCTGACCTGGGAAACTATCAAAAGAAGTCTTCTACCAAGCTGGATGATATTCATAAGCAACCAATAGATGGCATTTTCGACTCTGCTTCATATGATGATGACCTTGTTGGGGATCTTAATAACTTGGCACCAGAAGTGGACGTAGCTTCCAATCCAGTTTTTCAGTCACACAAAGACCATCCTACTACTCAAATCATTAGAGATCCTGGTTCTACTGTCAAGACTCGCAGAATGCATAAGAAAGCAACGTCTGATCATCATGCTCTTGTGAGCTATATTGAGGACCAAAAGCGTAATAATCATACGAACTTTCAACATTGTTTGTTTGATTGTTTTCTTTCACAGGTGGAACCTAGATCAGTCTCTCATGCTCTTGAGGGTCAAAGTTGGGTGGAGGCTATGTAGGAGGAGATGCAGCAGTTCTTGTTTCAGAATGTTTGGATCCTAGTTGATTTGCCAGATGGAAAAACGGAAATTGGTACCAAATGGATTCTCAAAAACAAAAAAGATGCAAGGGGTATTGTGGTGAGAAATAAGGCAAGGTTGGTTGCACAAGGTCATACACAACTTGAAGGCATTGACTACACTGAAGTTTTTGCTCCTGTTGCTAGGATTGAGGCCATTCGTCTGTTTTTGGCTTTTGCTTCTTATGTGGGCTTTACAGTTTTTCTAATGGATGTCAAGAGTGCATTTCTCTATGGCAAGATTGATGAGGAAGTTTATGTCACTCAACCTAAGGGCTTTGTAGATCCACTTCATCCCAAGAAAGTTTACAAGGTGGTCAAAGCTCTCTATGGACTTCATCAGGCTCCTAGAGCTTGGTATGAGCTTCTTTCCACTTTCTTATTGAAACATGGCTATAGAAGAGGCACAATTGACAAAACACTATTTCTTAAGAGGAATACCAAGGACATTATCCTTGTTCAGTTCTATGTGGACGATATTATCTTTGGTTCTACTAAAAAGGAATGGTGTGGTGAGTTTGAACAACTGATGAAGGGCGAATTTCAGATGAGTGCTATGGGAGAGCTTACATTCTTTCTTGGTCTTCAAGTCAAGCAACAGGAGGATGGAATCTTCTTAAGTCAAGATAAATATGTTCATGAGATCCTTCAAAAGTTTGATATGGATCCTCTTAGACCAGCAGCAACACCTTATGAAGTAGCCAAAGTCAAACTCAAGAGTGGGCCAGATCCTCCGGTAAATGTTCACATGTACAGGTCAATGATTGGCTCACTCATGTATTTGACTGCATCACGTCCGGATATTATGTTTGCACTAAGTGCTTGTTCTAGACATCAGGTGGCTCCAACAGTTTCTAACTTGAATGCAGTCAAGAAGATTTTCAAGTACATCAAGGCTCAACCCAAGTTAGGCTTGTAGTAACCTAGAGAATCACCTTTTGTTCTTGAAGCATATAGTGATAGTGACTATGCAGGTGCTAATAATGACAGAAAATCTACTACTGGTGGTTGTCAGTTTTTGGGTCGAAGACTTATCTCATGGTAGTGTAAGAAACAGACGATAGTAGCTACTTCTTCAACAGAAGCTGAATACGTAGTTGCTGCTAGTTGTTGTGGACAAGTTTTGTGGATACAAAATCATATGCTTGATTATGGGTTCAACTTTATGAACACCAAAATTTTCATTGACAATCAAAGCACTATCTGCATTGTGAAGAATCATGTTTTTCATCAACGTACAAAACATATTGAAATTAGGCACCACTTTATCAGGGATGCCAATGAGAAGAAGTTGATACAAGTTCTTAAAGTTCATACGGATGATAATGTTGCTGATTGAAATGTGTATAATGCAAGTTCGTTTTCTCAGTTCTTAACTAATAGAAAGTCCAATCAATATCAAATTTATAATTGTTTTTGGTTGTTCAAGCTTGCTTGGTAATCTATTGCTAATTCAAACAACACTAAGTAAAAATGAAAAATATAAACCTACTTATACGTAAAACAAATTGCAAATTCCAAATTTATTCAAGTAAAATATAAAAATGCAAAATATAAAACTATAAGGACTAAAAATGTAATTTCTATGAAATGAAAATGCTTGAAATGTAACTTCTAAAAGTTATAAGGACTAAAAATGTAAAACAGTTAACTAAAAGGACTAAACTTGTAAAATCTTTAACAAACTAACCAAAAACTAACAATCTAACAAACTTGTAAACTGAATTTTAACAAACTAACAAAAGCAAGGACTGAATTATGCAAATACCAGAAAATTAGGAAGTTAAGCTAGGTTTAAAAACTGAATAGAATTCTAGGGACTAAAATGCAATTAACTAAACTTTTTAAGTAAAAACGGGCACAATGAAAGAATAAGCTCGTTTGAGCTTATTTCTCAACCAAATAAGCTGAAACAACTTGCAAACAACTTCAAATCCAAATCAAGAAACGTGTATTCAAGGATTTCAGCTAAAAGTCCAAAATAAGCAAAAGAGTGCTTATCAATAAGCTCAAAATAAGCTATAGCCTAATCCAAACATCCACAACTTGATTTTATTGTCAAAACTGATTAAGCACTTGATTTAAGGAAGGGGAAATCAAATTAGAACAAATTTCATCCAGTAATAAGCTAGATATCTGAAAATAAGCTCAAATGAGCTTATGTTGACCAATCGTTGACCAAATTTTGGAAAAAGCTCAAAATTTCAAAAACTCATATCCAACACTTACTAAACAGAATTGTGAAAGAAAACTACAACTTTTATGAAGTGGATTATGAAATCTAGCAAAACAGTAAGCCTTTCACATCAGAGAATGCAAAATGCTCAGACCTTAACTAATAAGCTGTTTTCTAGCTTATTTCTGAATACTGTAGAATTTCCTCTTAGAGACTGAAAGTTTATATTATAAGCTATAACTAGAAACTGGTTTGAGCTAATTTGATCAAGTAATGAAGGAGAAATGTTCAATTGAATTTGGCAAGTTTTGAACTAAAAGCTGATAACAAGTATGACCCAAACTTTTTGTTAACCAATTGCCTTTTTGACTAAATTTATGACTTACAAATGACTGAAAACAACTTCTTACCACTTAATGACTAGAAACAAACTTTGAAAAACCAATATCTAATACTTGAAAACAATTTTAAAGCTACTCCCAAACACTCCTTTATATGATCTGATCAAACTTTTTCAAAGACTTTTTGAGTAATGATTAAGACTGATTAAAGAGCTATAGCAGACTTGTTTAGGTGATCAAGATGAGATGTATTCAAGCTAAGAACAAGTAATAACCAAGTCTAGAACTGCAAGTAGCTATTATGCTAGAATAAGACTGAAAATGAGCAGAAACTATAAAAGGAGCTTAAAACAATTAACAAGAAAGCAGGATTAAGCTACAAATGAACTCAAATCAATCAATCAACAACTTTATATCAAGAAAAACAGGCAGCCATCAAATTTATCTAGGAAAATGAGCAGGCAAGTACTTGTTTAGAGGAACTTAAAAACAGAAGCTATGAAACCTATTGTAGTAATCCTTTGGGTAGAAGAGGAGCGCTGAGCTCTCTTGCCCTAGTGACACCACCACCTATCACTAGCTATCAACTCAAATCAACAATCAATTCAGCTACAAATCATCATTCTGCCATGAAACCTTCAAGATCAATGGAAATGCTAGATTTCTGATCAAACAGCAACAAGTCTTCAACAAAGTCAGTTATGATCAATGTATGATCATAACAAACTTCTAACAGCAACAATGGAATCACACAACAGCAGTAAAGTAGCAGGAATTGAAGAACAGAATTTGGCGGGAAAACTTGAATTTGAAATTTTATTGATGAAATCAGTTACAAAAGGTAGTTACAAGGTTCTAACTAACTAACTAACTCAAGAGTTTGTCAGACTCTTGAGTAGTTAGGTGAAAAGGAGGGAAAAAGGGAAAAGAGAAATTTAGAGAACTAGGTGTTTACAAAATTAAGCTACAAATCAAAAAATGAGGTGCAAGCTAAGTATTTATAGGCAGGAAAGGGAGATTCTGTTGGAGTTGTGACGTGTTCAGGCCAATCATTGCTTGACACGTGGAAGAATTCTGCAAATCCTCTTTGAAGGTGATGAACACATTTTGGGGGTTTTTGATTCAATGGATTATTTGTTAATTGGATAACACCATTGGATTCGTCTCTTCAAAACGAGCAAAATTGGTGTTTTGATCTTCTCTTGAAACGCTTTCTATCTCAAACCCGTTCCTGGTAAATATTTTGTTGAAAGAGAAGGACACGTGTCATCTTTTTATTGGTTGAGAGAGAGAGTTGCGGATTGCACTGTTGTGATTGGGTATTTATTGTGACGGCTGTAGTGGGAATTTAATATTTGATCCGTGTGAACTCCTTTCTTGCTTCTGATTGGTCTATAGCCTTTCACTTGGATTAAACATTACAAAACTTTCCAAAGTTGGCAAATTAAGTCCTTGAACTTGGCAGATTGCTATTTAGGGCTAATATCTTCATTCCTTTGACATTTTTGACCCTTCAACTTTGATTCTTCAATAAAATGGCCCTTTGACTTGAGTTGACTTTGTAGTTGACCAAATTTGACTTTAATCTTGACTTTCCATAATTTGCACTTTAAGTCCTTCAACTTTCACAAATTGTCAAGATAGGTCCTTGAACTTCAAAGTCTTGTCACTTTTGATCCTCTTTTGTCTTTTTCATCCATTTGAGCTTGGTTTTTCCTTGTTTGCTTGAAATTGTATCCTTTTACCTACATAAGATCACACAAACACAAACATACCACATAACACTGCTTTTTACAATATAAAAGGGTATTTTGCTTCATGTTTTAGGGTTATTTGTTGATAAAAGGATATGAGTTTAAGCTCATATCAAATTCCCCTACACTTGAGCATTGCCATGTCCTCATGCAATATTATCTTTCAAGGCTTAAAAATTTACATTTCCCTCATAATTAATCCACCTTGGCCATATGAGATGCATCTACACTACTCTAAACTAAATGATGCATGATTTTGACTTTTAATAATGCAATGAATCAAAATACAATTCTATCTATATCTTTTTGATTTTTTCTTGAAATGGTTTTGATGGAAATAACTCATAAAGAATTCAATGACTTGGATTAGGGCTTGGATACCATGAACACTTATCACCCTCAAGTTTCACTTTCCCCAAACCAAGCTAGTAAATGGAATCATTGCATTCACAAGTAAAAAGTGCATCAACTTATTCATGACAATTAAATGTGGAACCGGTTATTATTTGAGCAAATTGCTTGTGGGCAAATTTGTCATTATTCAAGTGTGAAATATAAGAAATGTAAAATCCAAAAATAAGGAAGGACGGTTTTAATCCTAAGTAATCTTCTCATCCATTACTTGAAAAACCGCTCACAATTAATATAAGTCCGTATTAAGAGTAATAAGTCATTCGCCTTATGTGTAAAATCCTCATGTCATGCTTTCATAAGTAACTACACACTCGCTAAGGAAAGAAAAATAAAACTCACGCAATAATTTACATCCGCATCTTTTTGAGATTTTGGATCTTCAACCCCGCAACCCGTCAAGGTAATATTGGATTGGAGCAATCTATTGAATCCCCGCAACCCGTCAAGGTAATATTGGAACTCAATAGTCACTATAATTAACACCACACTGCCCCTCTTGGGAGTCTTGCATTATTTTTTTTTCTTTTTCTTTTTTTTTTTCTAGCCACTCATTTTTTTTCATAAGCCGCTCTTATTTTTCTTTATTCCTCACTAAGAAATTTGCAAAGAAGAAAAGGAAAAACACCCGCTAAATATGGAGCATGACACAAGTCTAGTACACATAAAACGTGCTAACTTAGAATCTTAAGACGTACTCATATCAACCATAAATGATTAGCCAAAAATGCATAAGAGATTACGAACCAATTAAAACCGTACTTGATTATTTATTAACAATTATATACATGCGAAGAAAATAGAGATAAAGAAGAGAAGGGTTTAGCCACAAGTAATTGCCATGAAGTCTATCTAGCCCTTTTACACTTGCTTCAACTCTATCATTTCCCATTCTCCACAAATTTAAAATTTCAAATAATGAAATTGGTGGAAGCTTAGCCTAATAGACCAATGAAGGACTACATGGTTAAGGATACTAGCTAGAGAGTGCTAAAATAAGCAAACTCGGGTTGAGTCAAAATATCCATGGCGGGCCTAATATGTCAAAGAAGTCTAAACTTGTTAAAACCATGTTTTATTATATTTTTTCCTTTTTATATATTTTTGATGCAAAATAAGAGAAGAAATATATACAATGCAAATGTGTTATGCAAATGAAAATGATTGATGCAAAAATTATGAATGCATATTTTTGTTGGCCAAAGTAAATCAAAAATTTGAAAAATGTTGAAAATTCAATTTTCCCAATTATCATGAAAGACAATGACAAGTTCTAGGTAAGTTCACTTCGATAGAAGACCCCCCTACACTTAAGCTAAACATTGTCCTCAATGTTTAAGAGCATGGAAGTATAAAAACTTCCCCTACACTTATGACAATGAATAGACTTTGCTTAACCCAAGTTAAGGAAAGGACTACTATTAGTGAAATCAAGTTTAAACACAAGGTGGCAATGAAAAATCACTAAAGTAACGAAGTGAACCGGATACAAGGGCCTCCTCCATAAGCTCCAAAGCATGAGATGAGTGAGCAACCCTACAAACAAGCATGAAGACAAAAGAAGGTCTCCCCTACACTTATCTCCAAATCTATGCCTTTATTTCTAACCTACAACACTCTAACCTAGTTATACGATGCTTGAGTTAATGAGTCTCTAGCTCGACTCGTCCCTCAATGAATTAATTCATGGGGAAAATGGGGACCTCTTGGACCATTTCAACGGAAATGTCCTCCCCAAAGTAATGCTTAACACGGTGACCATTCACTTTAAAATTTGGACCATCGGGTTGGGACAACTCAAGAGTTCCATATGGAAACACTTGAGCAATAGTGAATGGACCGGACCATCTCGACTTAAGCTTGCCCGCAAAAAGCTTCAATCTTGAGTTAAAGAGGAGAACCGGCTCTCCAACTTTGAACTCACGATTCTTAATCTTAGCATCATGCAATTTCTTAGTCTTTTCCTTGTATAGCAAAGAATTCTCATAGGCATTGGCTCTCAACTCATCCATCTCATTGATTTGATCTTTCCTATGTGAACCGGCTTGGTTTAAATCAAAGTTAGCCCACTTGAGAGCCCAAGATGCCTTATGTTCTAACTCAAATGGGAGGTGGCACGCTTTTCCATAGACAAGCCTATAAGGAGTACAACCAATTGGTGTCTTAAAAGCCGTCCTAAACGCCCACAAAGCATCATCAAGCTTATCCGACCAAGAAGCTCTATGCTCTCCCACCGTTCTCTCTAAAATTCTCTTTAAACCACGATTTGTGACCTCGGTTTGACCATTTGTTTGAGGGTGATACGCGGTAGAAAGTCTATGATTCACTCCATATTTCTTCATAACTCTCGTGAATTGATCATTACAAAAGTGCGTACCACGATCACTTATGATGGCCCGAGGTACACCAAATCTAGCAAACAATTGTTTCAAGAACTTTACAACCACTCTAGCATCATTAGTAGGTAAGGCTTTAGCCTCTACCCACTTGGACACATAATCCACCGCCACAAGTATATACTTGTTTCCCTTAGAGGATGGAAAAGGTCCCATGAAATCTATTCCCCATACATCAAATATCTCACACTCTTGGATAAAATTTTGTGGCATCTCATCACGTTGTGTAATTTTTCCTTGTCTTTGACAAACATCACAAAATTTCACCATCTCTTGAGCATCCTTGTAAATGGAAGGCCAATAGTAACCCGAATCAAAGACTTTCTTGGCGGTGTAGTTAGGCCCAAAATGTCCACCCGTAGGTCCTTTATGACATGCCTCTAAGATTTTAAATGCCTCGGGCCCATCTACACACCGTCTAATGATTTGGTCCGCACATTGCCTAAAAAGATATGGATCATCCCAAAAGTAATACTTAACTTCCTTAAGAAACTTTTTCTTTTGTTGGTAAGTAAGACCCTCAATAAGCACATTGCCCACAAGATAGTTTGCAATATCCGCAAACCAAGGTGTGGCATCCTCTTGGGAAGAGATAGACATGAGCTCCTCTAATGGAAAGGATTCATTGATTTCTTGATGTGGGAAATCTCCTTGAAAAGGATGCTCAAGTCTACTCAAATGATCCGCCGCTAAATTCTCGGCCCCTTTTTTATCACGAATCTCTATCTTAAACTCTTGAAGCAACAAAACCCATCTCAAAAGCCTAGGCTTAGCATCTTGTTTTGTCATAAGATACTTGAGAGCGGAATGATCCGTATACACTATGGTCTTGGAAAGCACAAGATATGGTCTAAACTTCTCAAAAGCATATACTATAGCAAGCAACTCTTTTTCCGTGGTAGTGTAATGAAGTTGTGCACCGGTCATGGTTTTACTCGCATAGTGTATAGGTTGGAAATGCTTATTAACTCTTTGTCCTAAGACGGCCCCCACCGCATAATCACTAGCGTCACACATAAGCTCAAAAGGTAATTCCCAATTTGGAGAAACCAAAACGGGAGCCTTTGTCAATTTTTCCTTAAGTGTCTCAAAAGATTCTAAACAAGCTTGGTCAAAAATGAAAGGAGCCTCTTTCTCCAAGAGATGAGTCATCGGTCTAGCTATCTTAGAAAAATCTTGTATAAAGCGCCTATAAAAACCCGCATGACCTAAGAAACTCCGCACACCTTTAACCGAGGTGGGTGGGGGAAGCTTAGCAATCACATCAATTTTGGCTCGATCAACTTCTAATCCCTTATTGGATATCTTGTGTCCTAAAACAATTCCCTCTTTCACCATAAAGTGACATTTCTCCCAATTAAGCACCAAACGTGTTTCCTCACAACGCTTAAGCATTCTCTCAAGATTAGTGAGACAAGAGCTAAAGGAGTTCCCAAATACGGAAAAGTCATCCATAAAAACCTCCATGGTTTGCTCTATCATATCATGGAAAATTGCCATCATGCACCTTTGAAACGTCCCCGGTGCATTACATAGGCCAAAAGGCATCCTCTTGTAAGCAAATGTACCGTATGGACAAGTGAATGTGGTCTTTTCTTGATCCTTAGGGTCAATTGGGATTTGGAAATAACCCGAAAAGCCATCAAGAAAACAATAGTACTCATTTCCCGCTAAGCGTTCAAGCATTTGATCCATAAAGGGAAGCGGGAAATGGTCTTTCCTAGTTGCCTCATTGAGTTTTCTATAATCAATGCAAACTCTCCAACCGGTTACAAGTCTCGTGGGAATAAGCTCATTGTTCTCATTAGGCACCACGGTGATTCCACCCTTCTTTGGAACACAATGAACCGGGCTAACCCATGGAGAGTCGGAAATGGGGTAAATCATACCCGCATCTAAGAGTTTAATCACTTCTTTCTTAATAACCTCATGAATTTTTGGGTTAACTCTCCTTTGGTTTTGAATGGCGGGTTTATAATCATCCTCCATAAGGATTTTGTGAGTACAAAAATGTGGATCAATTCCCCTTATGTCGGATATTTTCCATGCTAAAGCTTTCTTATGTTTCTTAAGGACTTCAATAAGTTGCTCCTTCTCATCCTCTTTCAATTCCTTAGCAATAATCACCGGTAATTGGTCTTTTCCTTCTAAGAAAGCATATTCTAAGTGGGATGGAAGTTCCTTAAGTTCAATGGGAGGTGGACTCTCTATGGAAGGTTTCACTATGGAAGGTTCCTCAATGGTAATCTCTTGTGGAATAGGGGAAGGAATAGGGTCCTCATTGAGCAACTTTTGGATTGTAAGAATATCTTCTTCCCAATTAATGGGAGAATCATCATCACCAAGAAAGTTGGACTCAAATTCCTCCAAGAGGAAATCACTCTCTCCAAAAGGTGTTAAAGAGGGAGCAATTGAGGCCACGGTTTCAACATGTGGAATCTCATCACTAACATTCTTACAAGCATCATGAAAGTGTTCATTACACACTTCATCTAGCACATCCACAATGTTAATCGTCTCACAAGGTCTAGACTCCTTAACTTCTTTTCTATCACAAACTTTCCCTAACTTAAACACCACTTTCTCATCCTCTACTCTCATAATTAATTCTCCTTCCGCCACATCTATCAAGGTACGACCCGTTCTCAAAAACGGTCTACCAACAATCAAAGGCACTCTAGGATCCATGTCATAATCGACCACTACAAAGTCGGCCGGAAAGGTAAACTTATCCACACCTACAAACACATCTTCCGCTATACCTACGGGGTGAGCTATGGTTCGGTTGGCTAGTTCAAGAGTCATCCTAGTGGGGGTGAGCTCGGGAAGAGAGAGTTGTTTCCAAACCGATAAAGGCATGAGATTTATGCTTGCCCCTAAATCCGCCAAAGCCATGCAATTTTCAACACCGGGAAAATTACAAGGTATCAAGAAGCGCCCCGGATCTCTAAGTTTTGTTGGTAAGGTTTTAAGTAACACCGCGGAACAATTTTCATTAAGTGATGTGTTGGGCAAATCAACCAATTTTTCTTTGTTTGAGAGCAAATCCTTGAACATCTTAGCAAACTTTGGCATATAAGCAAGAGCTTCCGCAAAGGATATGTTGATATTGAGTTGCTTGAACATCCTTAAGAAATTGGAGACTTGTATGTCATCTTTGTTCTTTAACTTGTCCTTTTTCAACCTTGAAGGGTATGGAAGAGTAGGTTTGGGTGTAGGTGGAATAGGTGTTGTAGTGGAAGATTTGTCTTTGTTAGCCTCTTCATTGGGAAGTGTGGAAGGTGAAGGAGAAGTATGAGGTGGTTGAGAAGGTGTGTTTGAGTGAATAGGAGCACTTTGAGGAGGTAGAGTAGAAGTAGAAGGCTTATCACAAGTAGGAGCACAAGTGGGTTGAACAATAGTAGGTTTAGGAGGTGAAGGATCCTTTGTTGTTGTACCACTTCTTGTTGTAATGGCATTGACATTGGCCCTAGGATTTGTTTGTGTGTTGGAAGGTAAAGCTCCTTGTGGTCTTTGATTTAATGCCATGAAAAGCTTATTGAATTGGTCATTCATTTTCTTGTCCATAGCTTGTAATTTCTTTTCAGTCTCTTGATTCATCTTTTGCAAAAGATCCATTGTGTTTAACTCTTGTGGCACATAACCTTGAAAACCTTGAGGTTGGAAAGGTAAAGGTTGGGAGGTAAATCCTTGATTTGGTGGATAAAAGGTACTTGCTTGAGGTTGAAATTGATTTGGTGCCTTGTAGTTATTTCCTTGGTATGGTTGTCTTTGCCCTTGATTCCTTGCTAAAATTTGAGGAGGATTTTGTTGAATTTGGGTGGGTGGTTGGGGTGGAAAGCCGGGTGGAGTAAGGTAATTTTGGGATTTGTAAGAAAGGTTATTTGGATTGATGTTAGGCTTGAAGTGTTCACGGTGTTCCTCTTGGTAAGCATAGCATTCCCCTTGATAACCTTGCACCTTATCACATTGTTCATAAGAGTGAGGGCCTCCACAAGTAACACAAGAAATGGTGATGGCATTCACATTGTTTGAGGAATTGTTCAATGTCATGCTCTTAAAATCTTGAATCATGCCTTGAGTCATTTCTTGTCCTTGTTTGACTTGTTGAAGAATCTCTTGAAGAATTTGGAGTTCACAAGGGGTTTTAGAAGTATTTTGGATCACATGAACTCTTTCTTCAAATGGATCGTTTGTTTGAACCATTGCCTTAGTCTCAATAATGGTCAAAGCCTCTTGGTATGTCTTGAAATGAATACTCCCTCCCGCGGAAGCATTTAGTGAATCTTGGTGGTGAGGTTTAAGGCCATTGTAGAAGGTATTGATTTGTGTTAGATCATCCATTCCATGATTAGGGCATCGCCTCAACAACTCACTATACTCTTCCCAAGCATCACCAAAGGATTGACTAGGTTTTTGTGTAAAGCCCATAATCAAATTTCTCAAAGCCATAGTCTTTTGTGGAGGAAAGAATTTGTTCAAAAACTTAGTGGTAAAACCATCCCATGTGGTGATACTATCGGGTGGTTGGGTGTCTAACCAATGCTTAGCACTCCCATCTAGTGAAAATGACACTAACAACAATCTAATGACATCCGGTGGAACCCCATTATGCTTAATGGTATTGCAAAGTGAAAGGAATCTCTTAAGATGAGCATGGGGATCCTCATTTTGTTTTCCATAGAAAGGTGATGCAGCAACCATATTGATCATAGATGTATGTAGCTCAAATGTGTTAGCGGGATAGTCGGGAATCTTAATGGCACTAACAAATCCATGAATGTTGGTTTGCATACGTTCAAACAAAGTACGGTTATCAACAGCCATGGCTCCTCGTGGTGGTGACAAAGCACGATTCTCGTGATCGGCTTGGTGGACGGTGGTGGTCTTACTCTTTCTCTTTTTCTTCCTTTTCGGAGGAAGAGGTTGTACACCAATCGGTATTTGTGCACGCCCGCGAGTGAGCATGCAACTCAATACGAGGAATGAGAGAGAAGCTCTCGTGTGACTTTGAAAAGAATAAGATTATCCTCTTCGAGTTTCGATATTAAATATCCACAAGAAAGTAACAATATATATAATACTACTTTGGGTGCAAGACCCTCAATGAAGCTTTCCTTCTTAGAATACTCCCAAGTGAACGGGGGGTTAGGTGGCGCGAAGCACTTAAGTACCTATTGACCCTTAGATGGCATTTTATAGCACATCGCCTTTCTATTCACTTAAATGTTCGTATTCTTCGAATTATTGCTTATTGAGAGTATTTATCTATTCTTGCTTTATTTTGTTTGATCGATACGCGTGTCAAGGACCGGAGCGCCCCTCAACACGGTGTATTGCCTCGGCAATACTTATGGAAGATATGTAGATTGATTGTTCTTATACGTATACGTATTTACTTATAATAATATATGGAAAATATTTTTGTATTTATGAGTTTTTTAAAGGAAAATACTATATGTACATAAAAACCGAGAGAATCCAATAATATATATTTTTGGGTGCAATCTCTTAGGAAAAAGATTGCTTTTTGGATTTTTTAATTTTTTTGGTCAATTCTTTAGGAAAAGAATTGTTTTGTTGATTTTTTAGTTTTTATATATTTTTATATTTTTGATTTTTTATTTGTTTTTGATTTATAATACGTAAAAATAACGTTCACAAAGTGAACGGATCCCAAAAGCCAATGAAAACCGTCAATCGATAGTCTCTCGTGTAGTCAAAGAACCGGCAGCGGCGCCATTTGAAATGTGTATAATGCAAGTTCGTTTTCTCAGTTCTTAACTAATAGAAAGTCCAATCAATATCAAATTTATAATTGTTTTTGGTTGTTCAAGCTTGCTTGGTAATCTATTGCTAATTCAAACAACACTAAGTAAAAATGAAAAATATAAACCTACTTATACGTAAAACAAATTGCAAATTCCAAATTTATTCAAGTAAAATATAAAAATGCAAAATATAAAACTATAAGGACTAAAAATGTAATTTCTATGAAATGAAAATGCTTGAAATGTAACTTCTAAAAGTTATAAGGACTAAAAATGTAAAACAGTTAACTAAAAGGACTAAACTTGTAAAATCTTTAACAAACTAACCAAAAACTAACAATCTAACAAACTTGTAAACTGAATTTTAACAAACTAACAAAAGCAAGGACTGAATTATGCAAATACCAGAAAATTAGGAAGTTAAGCTAGGTTTAAAAACTGAATAGAATTCTAGGGACTAAAATGCAATTAACTAAACTTTTTAAGTAAAAACGGGCACAATGAAAGAATAAGCTCGTTTGAGCTTATTTCTCAACCAAATAAGCTGAAACAACTTGCAAACAACTTCAAATCCAAATCAAGAAACGTGTATTCAAGGATTTCAGCTAAAAGTCCAAAATAAGCAAAAGAGTGCTTATCAATAAGCTCAAAATAAGCTATAGCCTAATCCAAACATCCACAACTTGATTTTATTGTCAAAACTGATTAAGCACTTGATTTAAGGAAGGGGAAATCAAATTAGAACAAATTTCATCCAGTAATAAGCTAGATATCTGAAAATAAGCTCAAATGAGCTTATGTTGACCAATCGTTGACCAAATTTTGGAAAAAGCTCAAAATTTCAAAAACTCATATCCAACACTTACTAAACAGAATTGTGAAAGAAAACTACAACTTTTATGAAGTGGATTATGAAATCTAGCAAAACAGTAAGCCTTTCACATCAGAGAATGCAAAATGCTCAGACCTTAACTAATAAGCTGTTTTCTAGCTTATTTCTGAATACTGTAGAATTTCCTCTTAGAGACTGAAAGTTTATATTATAAGCTATAACTAGAAACTGGTTTGAGCTAATTTGATCAAGTAATGAAGGAGAAATGTTCAATTGAATTTGGCAAGTTTTGAACTAAAAGCTGATAACAAGTATGACCCAAACTTTTTGTTAACCAATTGCCTTTTTGACTAAATTTATGACTTACAAATGACTGAAAACAACTTCTTACCACTTAATGACTAGAAACAAACTTTGAAAAACCAATATCTAATACTTGAAAACAATTTTAAAGCTACTCCCAAACACTCCTTTATATGATCTGATCAAACTTTTTCAAAGACTTTTTGAGTAATGATTAAGACTGATTAAAGAGCTATAGCAGACTTGTTTAGGTGATCAAGATGAGATGTATTCAAGCTAAGAACAAGTAATAACCAAGTCTAGAACTGCAAGTAGCTATTATGCTAGAATAAGACTGAAAATGAGCAGAAACTATAAAAGGAGCTTAAAACAATTAACAAGAAAGCAGGATTAAGCTACAAATGAACTCAAATCAATCAATCAACAACTTTATATCAAGAAAAACAGGCAGCCATCAAATTTATCTAGGAAAATGAGCAGGCAAGTACTTGTTTAGAGGAACTTAAAAACAGAAGCTATGAAACCTATTGTAGTAATCCTTTGGGTAGAAGAGGAGCGCTGAGCTCTCTTGCCCTAGTGACACCACCACCTATCACTAGCTATCAACTCAAATCAACAATCAATTCAGCTACAAATCATCATTCTGCCATGAAACCTTCAAGATCAATGGAAATGCTAGATTTCTGATCAAACAGCAACAAGTCTTCAACAAAGTCAGTTATGATCAATGTATGATCATAACAAACTTCTAACAGCAACAATGGAATCACACAACAGCAGTAAAGTAGCAGGAATTGAAGAACAGAATTTGGCGGGAAAACTTGAATTTGAAATTTTATTGATGAAATCAGTTACAAAAGGTAGTTACAAGGTTCTAACTAACTAACTAACTCAAGAGTTTGTCAGACTCTTGAGTAGTTAGGTGAAAAGGAGGGAAAAAGGGAAAAGAGAAATTTAGAGAACTAGGTGTTTACAAAATTAAGCTACAAATCAAAAAATGAGGTGCAAGCTAAGTATTTATAGGCAGGAAAGGGAGATTCTGTTGGAGTTGTGACGTGTTCAGGCCAATCATTGCTTGACACGTGGAAGAATTCTGCAAATCCTCTTTGAAGGTGATGAACACATTTTGGGGGTTTTTGATTCAATGGATTATTTGTTAATTGGATAACACCATTGGATTCGTCTCTTCAAAACGAGCAAAATTGGTGTTTTGATCTTCTCTTGAAACGCTTTCTATCTCAAACCCGTTCCTGGTAAATATTTTGTTGAAAGAGAAGGACACGTGTCATCTTTTTATTGGTTGAGAGAGAGAGTTGCGGATTACACTGTTGTGATTGGGTATTTATTGTGACGGCTGTAGTGGGAATTTAATATTTGATCCGTGTGAACTCCTTTCTTGCTTCTGATTGGTCTATAGCCTTTCACTTGGATTAAACATTACAAAACTTTCCAAAGTTGGCAAATTAAGTCCTTGAACTTGGCAGATTGCTATTTAGGGCTAATATCTTCATTCCTTTGACATTTTTGACCCTTCAACTTTGATTCTTCAATAAAATGGCCCTTTGACTTGAGTTGACTTTGTAGTTGACCAAATTTGACTTTAATCTTGACTTTCCATAATTTGCACTTTAAGTCCTTCAACTTTCACAAATTGTCAAGATAGGTCCTTGAACTTCAAAGTCTTGTCACTTTTGATCCTCTTTTGTCTTTTTCATCCATTTGAGCTTGGTTTTTCCTTGTTTGCTTGAAATTGTATCCTTTTACCTACATAAGATCACACAAACACAAACATACCACATAACACTGCTTTTTACAATATAAAAGGGTATTTTGCTTCATGTTTTAGGGTTATTTGTTGATAAAAGGATATGAGTTTAAGCTCATATCACTGATCTATTGACTAAAGCCTTTGATGGTCCTCGGTTCAACCACTTGGTGGTTCACATTGGAATGGTCAATCCTTGAGACCTAGGATTGAGGGGAGGCTAAGCCTAAGGGAAGGCATAGTGTACATATTTACTTGCACAGATTAACATATTGGTAGTTTTTAACAACAGATTGTATGGGTATTTGCGGTGTGTGCTACTTCTAGTGGAGGATTTTGGTCACTTCTGGTGGTAGTCTTCAATTTCTAATGGATAAAAATCCTTCCTGATCATTGATAGTTGGCTTCTAGTCTTGGTTTGGGTCACTGTTCACTTCGTTGACTTTTGTTGACCACATTGTGCTTCTAGTGTTGACCCTTATGCGTTTTGACTTTTAGTCAACGCAAGTTACTTCTGGTGTATATCATATTACTTAACTTTGGTAACTGGGATTTGCAAATAAAGTTATAAGGGGCAAGTGGTTACTTTTGCATTAACTGCCTAATTTAAAAGGGAAACCCACATTATTAGGGGTCAATGAACAGTTACAAGACCATTATTTATGGTCAATTACCCCCCTTGACTCATTCATCACAACCATAACACACACACACACACTCCTACTCTCACAATCTCTAATCAATCCCTTTCCATCACTTCCAATCATCATCAATGGCTGCTATGTTCTACAAACCCGATCACAATAAGGTGGCGTATATGGGAGATGGTCCTAAACGTGACGAATTCATAGACATCCTCGAGTTTATTGAGGCTTCTAACCTCAGGTATGCTTTTACTGTTTGCCCGATTGTCTATGATAGTGTGATTTGCCAGTTTTGGGCCACTACCCATCTTGTGGATGTTTTGGGTCGCGCACTTGAACTCCATGCTACCATTGATGGACGTTCATATGTGGTTTCTGAAGCTTCTATTAGGAGTTCACTTCATCTTCAAGATGAAGGTGGTGTTGTTTCCATCCCCAACTCTGAGGGTTTGGAGGGGATGGCTGATATTGGTTATAACCATGGGGGAAAGTTTAACTTCCAAAAGAATAGGTTTACCCCCCCCCCCCCCCCCCCCCCCCAGTGGAAGCTTCTAGTGCACTTCTTGATTCACTGCTTAAGCCCAAAGTCTGGGAGATAGGATGCATTTCCCATTCCTTTGGCTACTAGTTTGATCTGCATAGCACAGGGTCGAGTGTTTAATTTTTCTCGCTACTTGTTTGATGGGATGTTTTGCAATCTGAGTAGTACTTGATCTAGGAAGAAATTTTTAATGTATCCTAGGTTTTTGCAGCAGATACTTATGTGTATACCTCGTGATAGGGAAGAGTATGAGACCCCCAAGCTTAGTTCTAAAGTTTACTCCAATATGGCTCTTGGGCTTAAGGGGGTTTGGAGGCCCCTTACTGAAGCTATGATTGGCCTTGCCCAAGGTCCTCCTAATGTTGTTCCTCCGGCTGCTGAAGCTGAGGAGGAACTTCCATTAGGAGATGATCCTATGGAGGAGGAGCATCCTACTGGTGGTGCGCCTCATGTGGTGGTGGAAGAGCCAGCTGAGGAAGTGGTGGTTGAAATGCCATCCACTTCCAAGGCTGCCACCTCTTATATGCCACATCAGTCCCCATTTGTGGATACTCCCCCTTCTAGTCCAGCACCTCATACTGCTGAGAATCCCTCTTGTTCTCGTGCTCATAATGATGACCCCTTTATTGCTTCTGGTTCCAATGAAGCTTTCCCTGATCCAAGTCCTCTTGGTGGGGAAGCGGAGGAACTTGCTACATTGACTTCTTTGCTTGATCTCATGCACAGGTACCATGAAAGGATTATTTCTTTGGAGGCAGATTTGAATCAGCATCGCAAGCTTACCAGGGAATTTGTTCTTCCAATGGCGGACCGGATTAAAGCTTTGGAGACACAGCAGAGGAGGAGGAAGAAGCATGTTGTTCAGTCTGATTCTGATGAGGATGTTGAGGATCTTGTGGAGGATGGTTTGACTTTGCTGGCGAAGGCTGCATTTGCTGATAAGCCGTATGCTGATTTGCCTATTCCTCATGTCCATCAAGCATCCCTCCTACTGCTGCTACCCCTAGACCAAAGGAGGATATTGCTGGTTCTTCTGCTGGTACTACTGCTGGTCCAACTGTTGGACCGTCTCATGATCCTAATGGGAAATTCCCTATGACTGATGCACCCTCACCCCCTAGAAAGCGTACTCGCAGACAACTTGAGGAAGACAGGTTGGGGGAGGAGGTTGCACAGCGAATGCAGGCGGAGATTGCTCAAGCTGCTAGGGCTGAGGAAGAAGCTCTTCAGAAGCAAAGGCGTGAACAGTTGCAGCATGATGTTATTCATTGGGATGATAATGATTGGATGCGGGTGCTTACTATTCTTACATCTGATTATCGCAGTTTACTGATCTCTTGGGTGCTGATGTGAATGAGCAAAATTTTATCCCCCGGGGCGATGGCATTAATGCGCAAACAAAAATTGTCTCTTGCTGCTCAACTGCGTGAAAAGCGTCAGAACAGACCTTTGACAAGAACTGAGCAGAGGAAGTTAATGCAGAGGTATGTCAAATATCAGTCGGGTGCTCACTTTACTGTTGGTTGGACATGGGATCGGGTTAGGGGATTGTCTTTTGACGAGCTTAAGGATCTATACCAAAGGATGATAAAGCTTCAGAACACACCGGTTCCGGAGCGCTTCATCTATCGTCCTCCTCCACGAGTTGTTCCAACTTCTCAACCTGTTGTTGCTCCCGGTTCTTCATCTGGTGTTCCTCCAGTTTCTACTGATATACCATCTGTTATTGATACTTCTGCTGCTGGTTCCACACCCACACCTTCGGTTGCTCATCCTGTTTCATCTTTGGGTCCTATCACCACCACCAATGCTACTACTACCACCCCTACTACTCCTGTTATGGAACAATCCTCACCACCAGTGACTGACCCTCAACCTACCCCTTCTCTTGGTGCAGCTGCCTTTGATCCTTTGGTTGGTCAAGGTGTTGATTCTACTCCTACTGATCCTATTGCTGCTACGAAGGTAAAGGTTGAAACCTCATCTGGTGTTCCAACACCTCGTCGTTCCATTCGCAAGAAGATGGCTAGACGTGGTAAGTCTGTTCCATATGAGAAGCGTGCTCCTGAGAACCTTACTGATGCAGCTTCGGACAGTGACACTGAGTTGCCAATGGGTACGGGGTTTATTACTGCTTGGACGGTTAAGCCATCCACAAGTGTTGCTGGTACATTCACCCATAGGATTTCCATCAGTGATGGTTATATTCGTTATGTCTCGGGTTTGCAAGGTGTTTTGACTTGGGCGGATCGTAGGGATCTTATGTCGTTGTATGGGTTTGTGGATGCTGGTATGCCTACACATCCTTGTGAGGTGGCCAACTGGCCTGGTCTGACAATGTGGGCTGACTTGAAGATGATGCTTGACTCTCCTCCACATGCTCCACATTCTGGTGTCTGGAAAGACCAGCCACGCTGGGTAATCAAGAGATGGAAGTTGTATGCTGGCTGTGGGGTGCATATCTTGGAGTTAGAGTCTGGTGCCATAGTGTTCATGCTTACGGATATGGACTATCCGTTGACTATTGCTACTATGGAGTCCATGCTCGCATGTCGTTTTCAGATCTCCAATGCCCCTTCAGGGAATGAGATTTCCATGGCTACTACTCTGGTGGAAGGGATACAAGCTCGGTTGCAAGCTGACAAGGTGGCAGCGTCTAGTATGTGATGGGTATGTTTTTATGTTGTTGTGTTTCTACTAACATTCTTTTCACCAATCTGTACAGTGAATGGTGACTTACATTATAGTTAGTTAGAAAAAAATATACTTTTTATATAATATCTGCTTATACTTTAAACAAATGATGGATTTCACACTTGTGCATAATATAATATCTGCTTATACTTTTCCAATCATTGGGTTTCATTTGACTGTTTCACGCTTGTGCTGGTTTGGAGTTTCATCTGGTGTTGGACCTGGTCCACACAACAAATGGTGCTCAACTCACCATGTCTCACAGACAAGAAAGAGTTGATTCACCATGAGGGTACGGCTCTGGTGTGATAGTCAAATCCATTGATGGTTGCCAGGTTACCCAAAACTGGATGGTTTTCACTTGCCAGGGTCCTAGACTAAAAAGTGGCTAATCCAAGGGGGTACGGCTCTTGGTAAAGATTTTATCAAATCCGTTGATAGCTATAATAGCTTGCTCAAAGCTATAGGGTTTTCAACTCACCGATGCTTCATTGCTAAGAGTTGGCGAGTCCAGAAGGGTACGGCTTCTGGTAAAGACATATCAAATCTGTTGACGGCTGTGATGATTTTCCTAAAATCATCAGGGTACCCCCACTCACCATTGATTCACGTTCTAAGAGTTGGGCTGGGTTCTGGTCTCCCAGGGTGATGCTTATTCCACCATAAAGACTGGCTAGCCCAAGAGCGAGCAGCTACTTGGTAAAGGCTCATAAAATCTGCTCGTGTTGCTGTGAAGATTCAACAAGATGCAGATTTGTTTCAAGCTTTTAAGAAGCTTCTAGGTGTTCATTGTTGCAGCGGTCATTATGTTCCTTATGCTGATGGTTTTGATGCTGTTGTTTCTTTTGTTGTTCCAATCCTCAAGCTATGTTGCACGATTTACCAGGAAACTTGAACTCAACAGGTCAAATTCAAGTTTAGGGGAGGATTGTTAGGACCATTGGAATAGTTATTTGTAATAGGTAGACTAGGAGGTATGTAGTTCCTCCTGGTCATAGTAGTAGTAGGAGCAAGCCGTGCTCCTGGTCTTATAGAAAGTCAAACTTTATTATTTAGATATTATTCTGTTAGGATATGCATGAGATATATTAGGAAAGGATATCCATATCAGTTTTACACGTTTTGGTTAATGATGTATTAGGGTTTCCTTGTAGTATAAAAGGAACCTTAGGCAGAAGGGTTTGATACACCTTGATAAAACATAATTCTAGTTCATATTAATATTAGAAATCCTTAGTAAAGGATCAAGTCGTTATAGTTATTCTATTCTTCTTGTTCATAGTATTTGTATTTCGCACTTATACTGTGTGATTTATATAGAGTCTCTCTGTGAATAGACTTGTGATTACAGAAGTCGTTCACCGTTCCTAACAGGCTGCAAGATCCACATCTAGTGGACCCAACAAACCTTCCTAGTGTTATTAATGCCAAGGGCAAGCCATCACACTTTCTCACAATGCCTTCACCATATGCTTTAAGCCTTGGATGAGAATTGAAGTTATTTGCACCTAATGCATGATGAGCAAATAAACACACGGCATTGTCATGTGAGAGACTTCGCAACTACCTTACTTCACCACAACCCAAATCTCTAAGCAACTGCTCCTTCCTAGTTGTCATGATTATTTTACTTCCGTGAGCACATGCTTTAATAGGGGCCACTAGGGATTCCTAATCATCAATTCTTTCACTCCACACATCATCCAAGACTAATAGAAACAACTTATCTCTAAGTTGATCTCTAAGGGCTATTTGAAGTACATTTAAATCTTTAAACTCTCTCGTTTTCCCGGTCATGGATTGAAAAATAATATTACTTATATTGAATCTATCCCACTCATCAGAAACACAAACCCAACCCTTGAGATTAAAGTGATCATTCACTTCTTCATCGTTTAGATGGTTCTTCGTCCGTTCCCGGAACTCTTATATATACGGTAAAGCGATGTGTTTATTTCATTTGATACTTGTACAACGCGTTTTGTGGTCTACTACAAGTGGGGTTCTTAAGAACTGGCAGTTAAGCATGCTCATGTGAGAGTGGTACTGGCTTGGGTGACCTGGCGGGAAGTACTCACATGAGGGCCACAAAGCAAAGCCGAGAGTGGTTTTACCTACACCACCCCTACCAACGATTGGCACGATGCTAAAGTTTTCACTACACTGATCATCTCCTAATAGTTTGTGAATCAACGCTTTCTTATCACCTTGTCGGCCAACAATCCTAGATGCGAGGTCTGAGATTTTCTATTTTTATCTTTTGACCTATCGTCCTTCACTGCTAATCTTCCATTCTTCACCATCAAACCAAGATTTTTTTTATCCTTTTCTAGATCTTGTAACTTGAGATGAATTTCATCTAATTTGTGATATGTCCTGCTACATAGTGCCAAACTTGTGCAACAAGATGTAATGAGCTTTTGTACCTTGCTAGTGCGACATAGCATCAGTTGCCAAATCGTCCAAAATGTCATCTATGTCGTAAGCCACATGTTGGAGATCACTGAGCCACTTTTGAACGCGAAATTCATAAATTTCCTTATCAGTAGCATCGACAAGGAGAGCTTGGATACCAGAAAATGTCTTCTCCAAGTTCTTCAGCTCAGAACGAATACCTCAGACGCGAACAACTTGCTTCACGACTTCATCAGCCAGCTTATGTAACACGGCTATGACGAGGGTGGAAACCATCGCATCAGCCGTTTTATATATAATGGGGTAAACAAGGAACTGGTTGCATTTAGATAATTGATGGTAAGTAAGTATGTGTTTTGTCCCATAAATTTAGATGATTAATGATAGAAAAATAGATGAAAAGAGATGGATTCCTAGAGAGAGAAAGTAGTGAGAGAAAGTAGAGAGAGAGGTGATTTAACTTGGTGAATATTAAATTAGGAATAATGAGTTTACAAATGACCATCCACCCTCCTAACATGCTAGGAGGGTAGTATATATAGTCCACCAACATGCGGGCTTTAATGGGCTATATATTGGGTCGGGCTTGTCTTTTGGACTTTAATTAGTTTAAATCCAAGCCTGTGAACCACGAATATTTAACTATCTATTACAACGTTCTAATAAATATTACACTATAAACCTATGACCGAACATTCTTGTTTGACTCAATATTTTGAGGCTAACTATCTCCCCCAATGTGAGGTCATTCCTCTTCGATATTTGGAGTCCAATGGAGATTTATGAATTTCGTCATAAATGATTCTTGAACGTGTAATAGTAGTGTTGTTCCTTCATGCTGTGATCTTTGAACCTTTGTCATTGCCTTTCGACTTAGTCTTTTATCTTGAGATCTTCAAATCATTCTTGACTTATCTTTGCCATCTTGCGATCTTGTGTATTTATCCACATGTTCACACTATTGATTGTTGAATAAGTCTTTGGGCATGAATATGTGGTTTTGAATCTTTGACTTTGCTGAGTACACCGTGACGCCACCTTCTCGAGACAAAACATAGACACGGACTTAATGGCTTTGACATTCGTCCTAAATAGGTAGCGTTTTACCTCCGGTCGGTGAAGACCGTTAGATGATATTAAATACCGTACCTGTGATTAGGTAGAATTCAATTAAGAATCTCCTTGACAGGGTTTCGCGGCTGTACTAGCCGTTCTCTTTACTCGACCGTCTCAAAGCAAGACTGCGAACATAAAGAGTAAATCAATTGGATAAATATCCGCTTGATTAAAGTCGTCAATTCAAATTCCTGGAACAAGTTTGATTCATTAAGAATCTTACCATTGTTGCTTTCCAGTTGACACAAGTTTGATTCATAAGAATCTCACAAGTCACCTACCGTAGCGCTGTTTGATGTTGACGCTAGAAGGATTTCCATTCGTCACTGTGAATATTAATGAATATCACTCTGAATGTTCTGGCAAGACCATAAAGATATTGCGTAGAAACCTGAAACGAGTTTGAATCAATTCAGAATCAAACCACTGTTGCTTTTCAGTTTTACATATGTTCAATTCATAAAGAATCTTGCATATGACCTACCACAGTGCTGTTTGATGTTAACACTGGAAGGATTTCCACTCATCATTGTGAATACTAAGTAGTATCACTCTGAGTGTTCTAGCAATATCGCAAGGATATAGCGTAGGACTCTCTTGATCTTCATCCGTGTGTCCTAACGAGATTTGATTGATCTCTTAGCTCTAGACTCGATTTGTGCACTTTTAGTGGTCGGAGGCTGGAGCGGATGCCACCTATTCAATATCAACTATCTCGGAGTGAGAAAGTCAATAGAAGTCGTGTTGATCTCCGTGACAATAAAACAAACTTCTTTTGAGAGAAGCCTGAGTAGCTAGGAAAGGGTTGTGCTTCACATCACTGGGTCCATGATTAGTTTGTCTTCATGATGAATTGACCCGGTTTCTGCCTAAGTTGTATGGAGGGCTTCTTTCTTTAGACCCTTTATCCTTACATTTCTTTTTCATTCTTCAACCCCTTCAATGCTTACCAAGACATCATTAATAGCACATTGTTGTGATTGTTCCAGTGCTATCATCAGTACTTAGTCGGCATTCAGCTTCGTTCACATTCTACTCCATCTTTCCTAAGGAATTCTAATAATCTATTGGGTTGTCCCTGGAAAGATCCCTCCGGTTCTGGTTGGATCATAGGACTTAAACCTAACCACCCTTTTGACACCAATAACGTCGTGAATTAAAGATGTTGTGGGTATTTGATCGTAACCATGAGTGCTTGAGTCTTTAAGATCACATTTTAATCACATTTTCTCCCCCTATCTCTAATATATAAAATCTTTTGATATTAGAGATACCAAATTTGATTAAAATATATTTTTAAAAATAGTCTTGAAAATCTCCAAGAGAAAGATGTGTTAATCTTTTGCATGAAGTTAAAATGCTCCCCCTTAAAAATTGATCCAATGGAATTGTCATTACGAGGATTTGATCCACATTAAACTTTTGAGGATAGGAGTTGTTGAACACACAATTTTTGAAAGATTTTGAATAATCATTGAAAAATTCTTGAAAAAGTTGTGTTCAACGCTTTTTGAAAAATCCTATTTCTTTTTGGCGAAAAGGTTTTTCAAAAGCATAAACTTGAGTTCATAGACTTTGAATGTCTTGACGAATCCACTCAAGTGTAAGAAGATTTAACTTCTTTTGCTAAGGGTAAGGGCACAAAATCGTACACTCCCCCGTGAATATAGTTCCGGGTTGCAATCTGAAAGTGATTACAAGCCATTGTGTTGAGCTCAAAACGTTGAATGTTTTGTGACAAGCTCAACCCAAGATAGATTGCTCTACCCGTTGTTAGAAATATTGTCCAAAATAGACAATTTCCTTTATTAAAAGAAGAAATGACATGTTTTGAAAAAAAATTACAACGTTCATTCGAGCTTTATGTACACACCCGTATCGTTATTGAGTGACATTTCTAGGTACGTCCATATTATCGATACTGAAAGACATGTCGAGAAGAATATTTTTGGATTATCAAAGATTTTTTTTATTTTGTATTTTTCTTTTTCATTAATATTTACAGATAGATGTTTGATAGATGAATCAAGCAGGCTTCTTTGCCAGAACCTCCAGTTCTGCTGGAGTCAAACATCTCATACCAATTTGCCTAACTAGATACGCAAACCTCTCTTTCGAAAGAGCTTTTGTAAACAAGTCAGCTAATTGGTAATCAGTTCCAACAAAGTATAATTCAACAATACCCTTTTTAACTTGTTCCTTAATGAAGTGATATCTGACATCAATGTGCTTCGTGCGGGAATGCTGTACCGGATTGCATGAGATGGCTATGGTCGACTTTGAGTCACAGTACGTAGGTAATTTATCAAAATGAAAGCCATAATCCGTGAGTTGTGTTCTCATCCAAAGAACTTGAGCACAACACGCAGATAGAGACACATACTCCGCTTCGGCTGATGAAAGTGACGTGCAATCCTGCTTCTTGGAAGACCATCCCACAAGCTTGTCTTGACCTAGAAATTGTGCACCACCAGAAGTACTTTTACGTGTATCAAGACACCCTGCATGATCAGAATCTGAATAGGCCGTTAGAAAGAAACCGGTTTCCCTCGGATACCAGAGTCCCATGTGAATGGTATTCTTAAGGTACCGAAAGATCCGTTTAACCTCCTTGATGTGCTTTTCAGTGGGGTCATGCTTGATATCGTGCACAATAGCATGTAACATGATGAATATCAGGTCTGCTTGCTGTCAAGTACATGAGGGACCCAATCATGGAACGATATCTCGTTTGATCTATGGGTAATCCCTCCAAATCAGCATCTAGGGATGTGGTTGATAATGGTGTCCCAACGGGGTCACATGATGTCATACCATGCTTTGTGATTATCTCTTGACAATACTTAGCTTGGTTAATGAATATACCACTTGGGGATTGGTGAACTTGAATTCCTAGAAAGATTTTTAGTTCGCCCATCATAGACATTTCAAACCTGCTGTGCATTACTTTTTCAAAACATTTTGAAAGTTTTGGGTTTGTAGACCCGAAAATAATGTCATCAACATAAATTTACACAAGCAAAATGTCATCCCCATATTAATAAGTGAACAAAGTTAAATCAATGGAACCTTTTGAGAAACCTTTGGAGACCAGAAATTTCGAGAGCTCATCGTACCACGCCCTTGGAGCTTGCTTGAGTCCATAAATTGCTTTGTGGAGACGATACACCTTATCAGGATAATGAGGATTGACGAATCCTTCCGGTTGCGTGACATAGACTTCTTCCTTCAAAGGACCGTTAAGAAACGCCGTCTTTACGTCCATTTGATAGACAATGAATCCCTTATGTGCAGCATAAGCAAGAAAAATCCTGACCGCTTCCATACGAGCTACTGGTGCAAATGATTCTTCAAAATCAATACCCTCTTTCTGTCCATACCCTTTAGCCACTAGCCTAGATTTATTCTTGATGATCGTGTTCTCTTCATCCATCTTGTTTTTTCAGATCCATCGAAGATTTAATGGTGTTACATCGTATGGTCTGTCAACAAGTTCCCAGACTTTAAGTCTTTTAAATTGTTGAAGTTCATCCGTCATCGATTCAATCCAAGCATGATCAGCCATGGCTTCTTTGATGTTTTTCGGTTCAGCTGAACTCACAGCGAGTGCGAACATACAAACATCGCCATCGGTGTGAAGCTGTCGTCTTGTACGAACGGGCTGTGAAGGGTTTCCAATTACGTGAACCAAAGGATGATCTCGGGTCCAATGATGTGTTGAAGGATGTCGTTGGTAGAAAGTATGCATATTTGACGGATCAACATGGCGAGTAGAAGACTCTCCAGTTTCGAGTACCGGTGTACCGAATGGGTTGATAAATTCATCTTCGTCAGATAATGCATTGTCTGCTTGATTTGTGTTCTCTGGAGCAATGACAGTAGTTGTGGATGTTGTAGGATCGATTGTTGTAGTGATATTCTGAGGAGGTAAATCTGCAGCAACCCGTGTTGAAGTAGATGAAGTTGTATCCGGTTGTTCACGATGATCGGTATCATCATTCTTATCATGAGTGTCAGCGGAAGACTTCGATACAACTTGTTTCTCCCCCGTGAAATATTCATCATACATTGGTCCATATAACATTTCCAACTCTTCAATTGTCGTGTCGACTGTCATATCAGCTCTAGGAACATGTTCTGGAACCAGCGTTGAACTTGACGGTTCATTGCTGTGGTCTTGAGTTCCGAGTTCCGTGCGGTTGTGAACGGAAGTCGTATAATATATATAACAAGTTCATCCTTGTTATGATCATTTTTTTTATTATATTTTTTTTCACCTTCTAGCCGACTGCTGAAATATAATACTTAGTAGTAAATTAATAGCCACTAGACATAATTTACAAAACAAAAACAAAAAAAGCAATAACAAAAAAGGCTGGGTGTATTTAAACACCAATGGCTGAGTATATAGACACCGTTAGACACCAATAAATATATAAAATATAAATAAAAATACACTCACTAACAGTCAAACTAGCAGTATAGTTTCAGTATTTACTTTATTTGTTTCTCTTTCACCCACATTATTTTACTTGTCTCTCACACACATATTTTATTTTCTTTTGAACAATCAACAATGACAATGATTGATCCTCTTTTTTTCTCAACATCTTCAAAATTAGCAACAAAAAATCACACTATCATAAATCCGGCGTGAGGCGTGATGCGTGTGTTTGTATGTCTTAAACAATCTAGATCTATGTCTTGAACAACCAAGATCTATGATCCAAAAAAAAGCCAAAATCTGGACAACCAAGATCTGTCTTGAACCAATTTGGGGTTTAGGAATCTGGGTAAATTGTTGACATCACATGATTGTGACCAACAATAGTTTTTTGATAACGTTAGTACGTTACTATTTCTAGGAGCGGACGACAGTGATTCGGTGGCTCGTCTGTTTCCGGCGACGGTGATTCGGTGGTGAATATGGTTGTTTTTAGTAGGTATAAACCCACTTTAGAGTTGGGTTGGTAGGAGGTGGTGATAGAAATGGTGTCGATCGATAGCTTTAGTAGCTCTGTTTGGCCGGAGAGATTGAGAGAGATGGTGGCCGGATATATAAACAGTGGTTATAAAGTGAAATATTGTATGTGTGTGAAAGAGAGTGAAATACAGTAATGTTTGTGTGAAAGAGAAAAAGTAGAGTATGCTTTCTATTTTATCCATTACTGACAGTTTGCATTGGACCATGGGTGATGGTGTCCAAACCATACGACCAATAAAAAGACCAGTAGAGAGCACTTGCTATAAAATAGCTTTGATACCGTGTTACATTTTTCCATCCATTACCCCACCACCATAGAACAAAAAAGAAATAAAACAGGGTTTTTCTAATCCAGGCTTTTTCTGCCCAAAACTCCAAATATTTAAACTAAAAAGACAAACTTGAGGGGACAAATACAAGGTTTGGTGAAGCCATTTGCTTTGTGTTGACTGTTGAGTATAGTATCACACTTTGTTAACACCTAATCACACCAAGCTGGAGAGACACTGAACAGGTAAAAAGGTTCAAGTAATGAGCAACACTGACATATCTACACAAATTATGAAACTGACAGAACGATATACAATGTTACAAAGGAGTCCACAAATGATCAACAGATGTTACCAATTGCACCACAAAAACTTGCACTTTCACCCGATATCCATATACAGATGAACAGATCACATAAATCAGATCTGAATTTGTACTTAACTGTAGAGTTTCCGGTATCTATTTTAGTCAGGGATGATTGTTGTTTGCAGTAACAGAATATCAAGCATATATGCCTCCAAAACAGAGCAGCAGATCTGACGACCATAAGTTTGGTAATCTATAACGTTTCCATGCTTACTCCATCTTGATGGCCCTTAAAGCCTACATCAAAGAGATGAAAGTAGATCCAAGATAGAATTCTGCTGCTTTTCAAACCAGATTCAGTCTGAGTCTTCTTGGCTGGATAGATGGAAGACAGCATAATTAGTCAAATATTTCTCACGTGCACAATACATTTATCATCAGAACATTACAAGGCGTCTTAAAAATAATTTGTGTAAGACTATAAGCGCAGATGATGATGGAAAGCCAATGTACACTTGCAGATGCTAAAAGCTCAGAATAATATTGGAAATACAGCTAAAGCATATTATTTCGCTAGTAACAATTACTATTTGACTAATTTGACTTTAATGTCAAATCTAATACTTTTCAAGTAGATAGCTGCTCTGTTTTGCTACATTAACTGCATACTACTGTTGCGGTATATCAGAATTGAGGATATGATTGTTCGGTTTTGCTACATTAACCCATTTGACCAAAATAGTCAAAGTACTTGCCAATTACAGGGTTATGGCTTAGAATTTAGAAAACAAACATTAACCCCATATAAACCCCCATACATTCAAATAGATTTATCAAAACCTTCAGAACTATTATGTTTTGATTTAAGGTAATCAGTACCATTTACCTAGTCAACAATGACGTAGCAATAAGTTTGACCATGTTTACTTCTTTTTAATAAGGTTGATCGAAGATTACTTTAAATTTAGATATTTGAAAGTCTGAGTGTCTCTAAGAGTGTACACTACTTACAAATATACAAGGGTTAAGTTCATATATTAGCAATATACTTTAACATTTTTACACATTTAGGTAACAAACGTAAAATATTACCAATATAGTATATAAACTCTCAAAATTTTACTATTATTAGCAATATGGTAACTTGCTACCGATTCAGCAGGTAAAAATGGCTTATTTGGCATATTTATTAAATTTTATGCTTACATGGAATATCTTATTCTGAATAGTCATCACCAATAGATCATCTTCTTAAACATCTGGCCACCTTGATCTTTTTCAGAATTTTTTTTGATGATATTGCTTTTATCCGACGAGCTCGGTTTTTAATCTTTCGTTTTCAAGTCGGCACCTCCAACTCCGACATCTTTTTACTGTTGGCCTTTCTTTCTTTTCACATATCACTCACATCATCTCTATTTATATATCTTCATACAAAATACAATCCCGTGAATTAGTCGGCCAATGAGTCGGAAATCACGGTTACCAAAAAAAAAAAAAAAAAAAAACAATTATCTTCGCTGGGATCTCGCCACCAACCATAAACCGCCATATTCGCCTAAACCCCGCCGCTGCCCCTAGCTCCACCACTAATCATGATCCTTTTAAAACATAAATCTAAGCCGATAACAATCAAATGCTAAACACAACGGTAGCCACCACCTCACATTTGTCCATCTCTACAGCCACCCTCACTAAGCTAATTATCTTTCGTAGCACCTTTATTCATTTGATTAAAAACTGAGATCTTCACCTTGTCTTTCCCAACAACACAAGCAGATTCCGATGAGACAAAAGAATGTTCCGACGAGTCAAAAGAATATTCCAGCTCTATCACAGATCCAAGAAAAATCTTTCTTTAAACCCAATCCCTTGACATAACTCGATCTAAAATGAAGATCGAGAGATGGCTACGACAATTTTCGTGAAGACCATCTACCAACAAAATCGAACCAAAACCCCAAACTATTAGTGATATCGAGAGCATAATAAAACACTACAAGCCGGATTGAAGTCTATACCTTCGTGACTGCCATATATTGTTGTGGTTGCGTATTTGCATTATGAGGTGGTGGGTTATTTGACAAGGTGGGGATACCACTCTATCAATAACATCATATCCATCAGTGGAGGTTTAAAGAAGTTGTCAGTGTGATTATTGTGATGCTATGATACTTCCTGACATCTATTATAAACAAATTAAGGTTTTTGGGTTAATGGGTTTGGGGTTCAACTTAGTAATGATTAATAAGTCTATGTGGAATATATAAATTAATTATTTATTTAATTGGAAATTCAGCAGGTCATCTTACCCATATTTTAAATTTTTAGCCGGTTTCAATAACCATATTAGTAATATGTTGATTTCGTTACCTATATATGTAAAAACTAGAAAGTATGTTGCTAATATATGGACTTAACCCAATATACAATATAAACTACTTACAAATTTCCTGCCGACTTCTTTGAGAAATTTCTTTGGAGAATCCAAATATTTAACACAATCGCTCTTTATAATTGCAGTAAGATCATCCCTGCCGACACTTTCAAGGTTTCTTGTAATAATCATTAAGGTCAGCTCATCTGGTATGCAACCTGATGCCTTCATTAACTCATATGTTTCCATCGCCTTGTCAATCATTTCCACTTTAAGATAAGCTCCAATTAGTTCTGTATAGGCTCGGGTATCAGGTTCTAAACCTTCACTCATGAGTTCGGCGAAAAGTTTTTCAACTCTATCAATTAATTTTTTCTTTCCAAACATTAACATCAAATCACCATATAAAGAATGATCAGGTTCGTACCATGCCTCCTTCCTCATAAATTCAAATACCTGTCCGCATCGCAGATAGATAAGATGCAAACGAGTAAGCTAAAAAACTATCGGGGCAAAAATCGCTAAATGTTAAAGTTTTGTTCGTACTTAAAATGTTTCAGACTTTCCTCATAAAATGTTGTTTAAAAAGGTTAGGTAAAACCTCACGAACTGATTGGCTATAGAGTATATCATGCACACAAAAGTGGATATGATTCAGGTTTGATAAGCACAAATTTTTAACTTGCACACACTTATGGAAAGTGCTACAATTACAACGTTGCACCAATAAAACGTGATCTTGACCTTTTTATTGGCTGATATAAAGTGGAGGGATGTTTGTTTAAGCTTATATGTGGCCTTATGAGCTTATTTGATCCGGATTATTTTGAGACTAGTTAAGCTTATATAAGTTTATTATTGCTTATATAAGTTTACCATATAATAATAAACTTATATAGACCCATGAGTCTCGAAATAAGCTGGAAATTGAGGCTTATGAAATATAAGCAGAAAAACAAATATTCTGTTTTGGCTTATATAGCCGACTTATGGCATATTTGGTTTTGTGGTTTATATAGCCGACTTATATAATTTTATTATGTCTAAACTTATTAAAGCCGAAAATTTTCAAAATAAGCCATTAGCCATAAGCCGAAACAAACACGAGACAAAAGAAAATAGAAAGATGGACATGGACAACCAGGGTATATTTTTTTTTCCTTTTTAATATAACAACTCTTAATAATTCGTATACTGTATATCATTGCGGATAAAGTTCAATACATGTCAATAAGAAAAAACATAGTGTGATACTTTTAGAGACGATTATCCATCTTTTGTTATTGGTTAAAGTTTAATAGGGCAAAATAGCAAAAAAAGGTATTTTATTTTACGGCAATTTGAATCTTAGGTACTCGACTTTTTATTGGTTTTCTCGAGGTTTCAGAGAGGTTTCGAGTAATTTTAATTGATGAAATGGTTAAGGAATGTTGATGCATCATTATTAAACATTTCGGGTAACATTATGAGGGATAACCCAATTAAAGAAAAAAAGTTGGGTTAGGATACCTTTTTAATGATAAATGGAGGGGTTTACCTTAAGAGCAAGATCCAAGTGTTGTTGCCTCTGCAACTCAGCAAAAGCATCCAACAAATCATCTTTTAGCAAACGATTAACCTTTGAATTGAATACTTGATCGAGTTTAATTGGATCTTTGGAAGCTAATTTGAGAGATTGAACAGCTTGTATTGCTTCTGTTGATAAAACCCCGTCACTCTGTCTTCTTGTTCTCGTCGATTTTCTTAATCCACATGTAGTTATTCTTGATTCTTTCATGATTTTATTATACTGGTGGAAACATGTTTGATGAAACTGGATTTTCACAGAAGCCGAACCCATGTTGGTTAGCATTTAAGGGTTTCAGGTTTTTTAGTCCATACCACTGCTACTATTTTAAAAGGGGTGTTTAGATTGTTTTGTTAATTTCATATATACCCCCATCTAAGTAATCAAATATCATATTTACCCAACTAAACTTTTTATTTTCATATATATCTCATTCAAACATTAAATTTATCATATTTACCTATTATCTATACTCCTTATAAAAGAGCAATCATAATGTTAAAAAAATGAAGAAAATTAAAACATTTCTAAATCAGGAAAGATGTAAACACGGTTTTTATGTATGGAAATTTCCTAATCCTATGGTAACTGGGAGTTATATGAGGAAGTCAACTAAAAATTACTGATATGAACCAAAACTTATGGAGGAAGAATCAGTTAAACACATCAAAACACCAATTACAATCGAATTATTAATTGTATTCCATAAAAATGTGCATACACGTAAAAACCGCCTCCAAATTATATTCATTCATTTAAATCTTTAATCATCATCATCTATGATTATACGTTCGTTAATCGTTATATCTTTTTCCTATAGATCTTAAATGATAATTTTATTTTGTTTTGATCTTTACAGGCTCACAAACTCTAATCACACGGGATCAGTTTTTTTGAAAAACAAATTTTGGATCTCTACCAGCTCCACAGTATGTAAGATAAGCTACCCGGTTCTTTATATTTTTTGATTTTGAGTTGATTTATAATTCAGATGTGGGTGACAAATCCTCATTTTTTGTTTACAAATGAAAACAAATACATTCTTCAATCAGGTTTGTTTTACAATGTTATTTAAATTCAATTAACAGTATGGTGTTTCATCGTCTATATTTTGCACCGTGTTTGTGGTTAAATATTATTAGCCCATTCCATCTATCACACAAACCCTAACAACACCCCCTCTTAAAAATCCCCAAAACCTTCCACACAATAATCCTTATTCAAAATCAATCAGTGGGAATAATACCCTAAAAAAATATTTGATTGATGAATTATTTCGCTGATAAGAATTAGTTTTGAATTGAAATGTCTATCATTATATGAGTATTTAATTTGTTGGTTTCTTTTGATGTAACTGTTGATGTAAGGATGTCGCACAGGAAGTTTGGGCACACCACACGGTTCTCTTGGATTTCGTCCGCAAAAGTGTATTGTCTGACACATAGGAAAAGGTATTACGACTTTTGCGTTGTTGAAAACTTTTAATGTGATATATGTGTTATGTGCATAGGGTTGTCGATTGATGGTTATGTTTTATGGGATGTTTGTTTAAGCTCTTTTAGTCCTTATTAGCTTATGCCATTCTAATATCAATTCTGCAATTTTGTATATCTCTATATACTCAACCAGTAAAATTTGGGTACTTTTACAGGGAAACTATGAGGTAGCTAAATGGAATAGCATAAAAGTATCGGTGAAGATATTATACAAAGATATATGTTATGGCCATGAAAGCAGGTATGTGCATGGATATCTTTTTCTTATCAAGTAATGTATATTATAAGTGTAATAAGCTAATAATGTTGATTTTGTTATGCACCATGAAAATGTAATGCATCTATTGTGTATGACGGTTTCTATAAAGCATTTATTGTTGTATCAATAGTGAGGACTTGATTCGTGCCTGGTCTATGATATCAGGAAAGGAAGGGGAACACTATTGTATTCGCAGCAACATGGTGGTAGTTCAAGAGGAATTAGACAACCAAAGGTATTAGCATTCAATCAAAATTTACTATGTAATTTGTGAGAATGCTAATGAAGGTTCATTTTAGTCTTAATTAAACATTAAAGTTGCAATTCAAAAATTTTAATAAAAAATCAATGATTGTAAGTCTATTCTCAAGCAAGGAGTTTGCTTTGATCTACTAAAGGATCCAGGTACAATATTTATAATCATTCACGCTTTTTTGATTTTATCGCTCTCTTTTCATATTTTTATTATTCTGATGGTTGTTATTTGGTTAAAATGCTTCCTTCTTTTGGGTATGATTCTGTCACATACTAATATAATACATGCTTCCTTCTTTTGAATCGTACGATGCTAAAGAGAAAATGTTGTTTAGGTAATGCTAATTTAAGATTTTCTTTGCTAATTTATAAAGTCTAGCTGATCATATCATGTTGGTTGTTGATATTTTATACAGTAGGTCACATGGATGCGGATAATACTTGAGTCAACAAGGGTAAAGCATTTTGTTTTACGTGTTCAAGTTGGATTTCCCTGGGTGAAGTGTAACACCCCACTTGGATAAGTGGACCGTTACGTGTATCTATGGCGTGTCATCAAAGCATATAAGGTAAATGTCCTAAAACATTAATTGACCATAAAAGAAATACCGGAATCAAACATCGGTAACATAAGCTCAAAACATGAAAAGTAATTACTGAAAGGAAGGACTAAGCAATGTCCAAACAGGTAGAGTAATATATGAAGTACACTAAGTAAGGAGTCTGGATAGCTTTCATCCAAATGTACCTACCCTTAGAATCCTAAGAGCGTCCATGTGTACCTGCCATTTGTAACATGAAAAGAAACTACGGCTGAGCATAACGCCCAGTGAATGGATATAAAGCATGATAAGAAAGTACTGGAATGAAATAGATGACAAACACTGAAGCTGTAAAGACTGATAAGTAAAGAGCAACGGAAAAACTATATATGTTCTGAAACGAGTAGTATTTATAATGAGCAAGACTGATTTATTATATGTTAAATTTGAAAACATGCATTTACAGTATTTTAAGTGCTAACAACTTATATAGGTCATGTACTGTAACAACGTATGCATGAATACATAGAGGGGTGACCTCGTCATGCTGTAGAGGGGTGACCTCTAACTGATAAGCTGGGTGGAGGGATCAACACCAATGTGAAGGATGTAGAGCACACACCACGTTCACCTGATAAGCTGTAACTGATAACCTAGGATGCATCCATACGCCCCACTGATAATTGTAACACCCCATTTTGGAAATGGAAATATCACAGTAATTATGGCGTGTCATCAAAGCATACAAGGTAAAATGTCTAAACATTACTTGACCATATAAAGGAAAATACCGGAATCAAACATCGGTAGTCCAAAAGTAAAGCTCACCACACACAAACATAGTATAGTAAAGGAAAAAGGACTAAACAATGTCCAAAGCATAAGTATCATAAAGAAAGGAAATGCATAATGTAAAGAAGGCTAGACAGCTTCCAGTCCATACGCACGTACTCTTAGTGTCTACGAGCGTCCCTGAGTACCTGCCGTTTTGGGAACATAGAAAGGGAAAACGGCTGAGCAATACGCTCAGTGCACGGATGTACAATAAAGCATGAATAGGATAAGCATATAACATAATAACAGCGGAAGAAAACTAAGTCCCGAGTAACCTGGTTAAGTCTTAATAAAACTGGTTTTATAGTTTGAAAGTCTTATGTTTATCTTATAAAAACTGTTTGTCATATTTTACCATTAGCCAATATAGGTCATGAAAATCCACCGTGCATGAATAATTGGAGGGGTGACCTCATCATGCAAATTAGAGGGGCTGCCTCTAATTTAATATACTGGTTTATGGGTAGGAGGGATCAGCTCCTTGTAAAGGATGCAAGGCACACACCACATTCACCATGTAATCCTGAATAAAAACATGTAACTAGGATGCACCCATACGCCCCACATGATAAATATAAATAAATGGCCAAAAGCTGAAGGGACGCCACGAGCAATCACTCCGCCGTGGTGAAGTCATAACATCAGTGCCTCTAATGTTATGGTTATGGTACCTTCATAACTAGGTGAAATTGGTCATGCATGTATATGGCTATAAGTAATCATATTTAAACATAAGCAATCAAACACATAACTTATACTACGGGAAAATAGTTGGCTGCATACGGGGAATCCTAATAAGGAAAGAATATCCATACTGTAAGGACGGGAATCCGTACCTTATGTCCAGTGAACAAGAACGACGAACTGCGAGAATCCTACTTCCGAAACACTAGTGCTACATAAATACGTACATGAAATAAGTATCTGCTTACTAAATACATAGCTGGTTTTATGTCATGTCTTAGCTTATTTTATGTGTTCTTACTATGTTTTACTGTTTAAAGCCTTAAACTGTATTAAATCTTATACTCTGCTTAATCTGATTAAGTATTTCTGGCCTTTCATGTGTTATTATACTTTTGTGTAATAATAAGTAACTTTCCAAAAATAGCAGGTTTCCTAAAATAGAAAGTTACCAAAAATAGAAAGTTTCCAAAAATAGAAAGTTTCCAAAAATAGAAAGTTTCCAAAAATAGATTTACTACTTAAAATAGATAAGTTTCTAAAAATAGAAAGTTTCCATAAATAGATTAGCTGCCTTAATTAAATAAGTTTCTATAAATAACTGGTTTCCATAAATAAATTAGCTGCCTTATTTAATTAAGTTTCTAAAAATAGAAAGTTTCTATAATTAGAAATAAGCTGGTTAAATAAGCTAAGTAAATAAGCCTAAGTGTTTCCATGATTATTTTCTAAGTCATATGATATATTGTATAGTTTAATAATTATTTCATGTAATTTAATCAAACTATAGGTTATAATATTTAATTAAAGTATAACATGTTTTAATTAAATATATTAAATACTTAGGTTAAAATATGTATTATTAAATATTAATAATATAACCTAAGTCATGTTAATTAATTAATTATATCCATGGTTTTTAAAATAATTAATTAATTATAAGTCTTAATAATATAAATACTTAGGTTAAAATAATTTCATGATTATTAATAATTAATTAACCTAAGTCATGTTATTAAATTAATCACATCTTTTATTAATTTAATTTTAACATAAGTTCATAACATAAAAAAACTAACATAACCATGAACCAGATCTAAGCTTAAAAACATGAACCGGACATGAATCGACACCGTACCCCGAACCAACTCGGGGTACCCCTTGCTGCCGTGGGACCCACACGCACCAACCAAGACCATATGGTCTTGGTGGTGGTCGGCTAAGCAAACCGAAACCCCTTGGGGTCGGGCCAAAACAAAACACCCCTTAAATCGACCCTTTGATTTAATTAATCATCAAAACGTGTTTGATCTATGATTACTTAATGTGTTTTTATAAAAACATCACATGTTCATAATTAATAAAAAGATTAAATTAAAAGAAAAGGTTTAAAAAGGTTTTACCGTATTCGTGGATCAAGGGAATGAAGAACAAACACGAACAAACAACAAATCTTCAAGATCCAAGATCAAAGAATCACCTTGTATGGTAATTATGGGTGGCGGCACAAAGAGGAGGAGAAAGAGAGGGTTTTAGGTTTTTCTTGAAATCTTCTGTAAAGTGATTTTGAGTAGTAAAAATTAATTAACCCCCATTTTAGTAAAAATTGATAATGGGCTTGGCCCATTCCCCTTGTTTGGCCGCGGGTAGGGACCCCCCATGGGGTTCCCGTACCTCTTTTCGTGTCTCGTTATTTAGTCACTCGTTTGTGTTTATTTATGTTCGTGTTTTAAATGTTCTCGTTACGTAAATACCATAATCTAATACATTTAATTACGCTCGTAATAAATATATATACGTAATTAATAATAGCTCGTGTTTTAATTACGTTCGTGATTTCGTGATCGCATGTTCGTGATTTATTATTGCTAAATAATTATTACGTGATCGTGCATATAAAATACTTATCGTGTTCTAACACGTACGTAATACGTAAACTCCTAACACGTAATCGTAATCATGCTATATTAGGAAAGTTTTTAACTAGTACGTATGATCCTAAGGGTACTATGCATGGTAAAAGCATGCGGGTTTTACAACTCTTCCCCCCTAAAAAGAATAATTCGTCCCCGAATTATAGCTAAAGTAAACTGGGAAAGAAGAACATACCCGAATTCAAAATATGAAATGAGGGTAAGAAGCCCGGATAGACTCCTCCGTTTCCCAAGTGGCTTCCCGCTCGGTATGATCCCTCCATAGAATTTTGACGAATGGAATCGTCTTCTTTCTCATGACTCGTTCTTGTCTGTCAAGAACTCGTTCGGGTTCTTCTATAAAAGTGAGATCTTCACGTATCCATTCCAGTGGATACTAAACCATGTGAAGGGGATGATATTGGTACCCTCTGAGTAAGGACACATGAAACACATTGTGCACATGCGAAAGCTGTGGAGGCAACGCCAATCGGTAAGATACTTCACCGACTCGTTCAATGATATCAAACGGTCCGATGAAACGAGGACTGAGCTTCCCTTTAATCCCGAAGCGTCTAACACCACGTGCCGGCGAAACCTTAAGGAAGACGTGATCTCCTACGTTAAAGTGTAAATCCCTACGATGCTTATCGGCGTAACTCTTCTGACGTGACTGTGCCTCCTGAATTTTCTGCCTAGCTACTGCGATCTTCTCATTTGTCATCTCTATGATTTCTGGTCCTTCGAGTGTTCGCTCGCCAACCTGATCCCAGCAGATTGGGGCGCGACACTTTCTGCCATACAACATCTCAAATCGAGCACACTTGATGCTTGCGTGCCAACTGTTGTTGTATGCAAACTCCACCAAACAGATGTATTCGTCCCAATCACCCGTCCATTCCAACGCACATGACCTCAACATATCCTCCAATGACTGAATGGTTCGCTCCGACTGTCCGTCCGTTTGAGGATGAAAAGCCGTGCTAAGCTTAAGTTGTGTACCCCAAGCTTTCTGCAGACTTTTCCAAAAGTGCGAAGTGAATCGATGATCTCTGTCTGAGACGATGCTGGATGGTGCACCATGGAGTCTCATGATCTCTCGTCTATACGTATCTGCGAGTTTGCTTACCGGATCTTCCTTGCGGATCGGTAAGAAATGAGCTGATTTGGTAAGTCGATCAACGATAACCCAAATTGCATCGTGCTTCCTTTTGGTAGGCGGAAGACCGGTAACAAAATCCATGGTGATTTTATCCCACTTCCACTCTGGAATGTCTAACGGTTGAAGGAGACCGCCAGATCGCTGATGCTCGATCTTAACCTGCTGGCAGGTAAGACATTTGGAGACGTAAGTGGCCACATCCTGTTTCATACCACTCCACCAAAAGTACTGCTTGATGTCATGGTACATTTTAGTTAAACCAGGATGTATCGAGAATGGGGAGCTATGAGCTTCAGCTAACAAAGCTTCCCGAAGTTCTTGGTCATCAGGAACACAAAGTCTTGTGCCCTGCCATACGATACCATCTGCATCTACTCTGAATTCTGTCTACTTCTCCAAATTCTGTACTATCGCCCAGATTTCTACGTCATCCTTCTGAGCTTCCTTGATCTTAGAGAGTAACTCGGGTTCTACTCTAAGATTCGCCCAGTAACCATGCTGTCCACGTACCATGATCTCGATGTCTAGTCGCTCCAAGTCTCTAATGACTTCCTCTTTGATTTTAATGCCGTTGATCATTCCGGACTTCCTGCTAAGAGCATATGCTACTACATTTGCCTTTCTGGGATGATACTGCAGATTAATGTCATAATCCTTCAACAGCTCTAACCATCTCCTTTGCCTCATGTTCAATTCACGCTGAGTGAAGATATACTTCAAGCTCTTGTGGTCCGTGAAAATGTCACATGATTCTACATATAAGTAGTGTCTCCATATCTTCAATGCAAACACGACTGCAGCAAGTTCCAGATCGTGCGTGGGATAATTTTCTTCATAAGGCTTAAGCTGCCGTGAAGCGTACGCGATCACTTTCCCATGTTGCATGAGAACACAGCCAAGTCCCTTCCCCGATGCATCGCTGTAGATTTGAAATCCACCCGTACCAGATGGTAGAGTAAGAATAGGTGCAGATACTAGCTTCTGCTTCATGTCTTCAAAGCTCTTCTCTCGATCTCCAGTCCAGACGAATTTCTCCCCTTTCCGCATCAGTTTGGTCAATGGTAGTGCTAGGCGGGAAAAGTTCTCCACGAACCTACGGTAATAGCCAGCTAAACCTAAGAAACTGCGGACTTCCGTCGCCGATGTCGGCCTCGGCCACTTAGTAATGGCCTCAACCTTCGCTGGATCCATAGTGATTCCTTCTGCTGATAATGTGACCTAAGAATGCCACCTTGTCTAACCAGAACTCACACTTGGAGAATTTAGCATACAGCTGCTTCTGGCGAAGAATCTGTAGTACTGTACGAAGATGGTCTTCGTGTTCCTCCTTGGAATTTGAGAAATCAGGATGTCATCGATGAAAACAATGATGAACTTGTCCAGAAATTCATGGAAGATTCTGTTCATCAGATCCATGAATACTGCTGGAGCATTTGTCAGGCCAAATGGCATAACTATAAACTCGTAGTGGCCATTGCGGGTACGAAAAGCAGTCTTAGCAATATCCTGCTCCTTGACCCGTAGTTGGTGATAGCCTGACCTAAGATCGATCTTGGAGAAGTGTTTGGCCCCTTGGAGTTGGTCAAACAGATCGTCAATGCGTGGCAGTGGATACCTATTCCGAATGGTAATCTTGTTGAGCTCGCGATAGTCTATGCAAAGACGCATACTGCCGTCCTTCTTCTTAACAAATAAGACCGGTGCGCCCCATGGAGATGCGCTCGGTCGAATGAAACCTCGTTCAAGAAGTTCTTGCAGTTGATCCTTCAGCTCCTTCAGCTCTATGGGAGCCATGCGATAAGGAGCCTTGGAGATTGGTTCAGCTCCTGGAACCAGCTCGATACTGAATTCCACTTCTCGTGCAGGTGGTATGCCCGGAAGTTCTGCTGGAAACACGTCTTGGAATTCCGACACTATTGGTTGATCCTGAATCGATGGAGATTCAGCATCCATGTCGTGAACCGTAGCTTGATAACCCTCGCAGCCATGTGACAGGAGTGCACGCGCTTGCAGGGTGGATATGACTTGTACAGACCGTCCGGGTATCAACTCATTATGAATGTACTCTGGTGCATTGACATCACCGAAGATAACTCGATATGAATGGCAGTCTATGGTAGCATGATACTTGGATAGCCAATCCATGCCCAAAATCATGTCGAAGTCATTCATGTCCAGCAGAAGTGCGTCGACAGGTCGAACCTTATCATCAAATTCTAGGGGAAGACTCTTGTATACATGGGTGATTAATACAGAGTCCCTCAAAGGCGTGGAAATAGTAAGCCTATTTTCTAGTGGCAAGGGAGGCATCCTAATGTTCTTAGCATAAGCAGTAGAAATAACCGAGTGAGTAGCACCCGTATCGAAAAGAACACATGCAGCGCGACCATACATATACAAGATTCCAGTGATGTTACCTGTAGACTTGTTGGCCTGGTCTCGAGATGTCGTGTAGACACGCCCGGCAGTAGGAGGCGGCTTGGTATCAGCATGTCCCGATGTACCCTCCATCTCGCCCTTACGAAAATCCTTCATAATATGGCCAGGAAGACCACACTTGAAGCACGCATCAGTATTACGGCGACATGGTCCTGGGTGCCTATGGTGGCAAGTAGAGCAAAGAGGATGAGTGTATCCTCCAGCAGGTGCTCTGGCTGGCTGAGGACCTGATAAAAACATTTCACATAAGACATGATAGTTGGGTACAAAGGACAAAGCGGATAATCGTAGGATTGAATACCAGTGATAGCTGGACGGCTAGGCTGTGAACCTCTCTGGTTCTGGTCCCTACCGTTTCCATGGTTCCTGGTAGAAGTTTGCTAAAGTGTCAGAATATGAGTTATAACATAAAACATAAGGAATTTCGTAAGTATTAGGACCTGTTGTTGTTGGATTGCCCGGTGTTGTTACGTTAACTGTCATTACCACCACGCCTATCCGTAGCAGAACGGTCGTTTGTCTGACCGTTTCCCTTGGGCTGATGAGGCTGCTGCTGAGTAGCCGGCTGAGACCGGTCCCCAGTTTTCTGCCTGGAATATACAGTTAAAGAGATGAATAATTGACATATGGAAAGTATATAGATTAATCACCGCTTGAATACGAATGTGTACCTCTTGTCGGGTCTTTCAGCTTCCCCGAACTCATCCCTCTCCTGCAGCATCTCCAGTTTCTGTGCTGCATCGGCCACTTGTGCTATAGTATTGAACGTAGCACACACAAGATTGTTTGCGACCGATGTGCGAAGATCCCATCTGAAGTGATGTGCCTGCTCTTCAGGAGTACCTGCTGCCGCACCAAGGAAACCAACCAAGCAAAGAAAGCGCTACATAAACTCATTGCTATTCTCCCCAGCTCTCTGACGGATCCCATGGTACTCTCTCTTGAGCTTGTCCTGCTCGGCCTTGGGAAAGAACTGCTCCATCACCCTGTCCTTGAACTGAGCCCAAGTCAAACCAGCAACCCACTCATCACCACCTTCAGATTGCATCAATGCTAACCACCAGTTGAGTACATCGCCTTCGAACCGATAGCATGCCAACCTCGCCTTGTATGCAGGATCACAACCCATAGCGTTAAAAATCTTCTCGATGTGAGCCAACCAGCTTTCAGCATCGTTGGGGCTATCTGTCTTCTCAAAATCTCGAGGGCGGAGCTTGTTGAATCTCTCCAGCCATACTGCTAATGTCACTGGAGGAGGAGGAGGAGGTGGTGGCTGATTGTGCTGCTGATTGTTGGCAGCTTGAACTTCAGCCCGGATGTCATTCCTCAGTTGAGGAAGCAAGGCTTGCATGGCAGCCTGAATTGCAGCATTGAGCTGCTCCTGTTCGCGTGTGATAACCATCTGACAGTATAACATAAAACATATGATTAAACAGTTCAAAACATAAAATATAAATATATATACATGAAAAATTTTATACTAAAAATTTCACGAGAAAAATTTTATGCAAGAAAATTTTGTGTATGAATGCATGATGCAGTTTTATGAAAACTTTTGTATGCTCGAGAGTGAACGCCTCTGGTCAGTTCACTCAAAACAAAGACATTGCGAGGGGACGCCTATGGGTCGGTCCTAAATCTAAAAGTTTCGATAAACACATGCGACTAAATAGGGCCAGTCCTGTACCAACCATTACTTAGTCAAAAACCCTGTAACAATGACATGTATATGTATGCTTAAAAATGATGAATGCATGAAAACAACTGTCAGTTCTAGGAAGACCGTAGTGACTACCCACTAATCACAGGTCATATTTGAGAGCCTACAGGTCGAAGCCTTGGCTCTGATACCATAATTGTAACACCCCATTTTGGAAATGGAAATATCACAGTAATTATGGCGTGTCATCAAAGCATACAAGGTAAAATGTCTAAACATTACTTGACCATATAAACGAAAATACCGGAATCAAACATCGGTAGTCCAAAAGTAAAGCTCACCACACACTGTTGATTTATATAGTTCATAACAATTATTTAAAACCCTAATATGGATCAAAGAACGCATAGCGGAAGCGATTAACAAGATCATTAATTTAACACAATTATATTAATCAAGATTAGGGTTACATACCTTTATCCTAGCAAAATCCACAAGACGACAGAACGAACGGCAACTAGGGTTTATCACGAACACCACCAAGAATATAATCTAAAGGAAGATTATATCACGTTCTTGTACACACGTAATACAACGAGTTAACCGTGAGTCTAGCACGAACAAACCGAGCTTCAACGCTTATGGAATATCTACCCAACAACTCTAGAGAGGGGCTAGGACTAGATATATTTTAAATAGAAAAGTCGAAAACCAAAACCCTAAATAAAGGGGTGTTTGGCCGGCGATCAAGAGAGACAAGAAAGAGGGATGGGGTGAAAAATTATGAAGGCTTTTGATGTTTATATAGGCTTAACAAAACTTGTTCTCCAAGCTAAACACCAATTAGGAAAGAAAATCTTTCCTCCTTCCTTTTTTCTCCTTTAGGCCGACGCCCCATAAGGCCCAATTAGGGCTTCCGGAACTTTTCCGTTTTCCTTCTTTTAGCTTCTATTTAATTCCATAACGGGCGTTATAATTTAACTTTTATTTATCAACGATCGTTAGTTAAGCTTTGGTTTGATTTAATAAATATATAAAATATATATTCAATAAATAATATAACCCTTTACGTTATGTGTGCAATCCCGTGATCCCGAGTTCGATCCTATCTCACGACTATTAATTTTAAGTCCATAAACTTTCACACACAAACATAGTATAGTAAAGGAAAAAGGACTAAACAATGTCCAAAGCATAAGTATCATAAAGAAAGGAAATGCATAATGTAAAGAAGGCTAGACAGCTTCCAGTCCATACGCACGTACTCTTAGTGTCTACGAGCGTCCCTGAGTACCTGCCGTTTTGGGAACATAGAAAGAGAAAACGGCCGAGCAATACGCTCAGTGCACGGATGTACAATAAAGCATGAATAGGATAAGCATATAACATAATAACAGCGGAAGAAAACTAAGTCCCGAGTAACTTGGTTAAGTCTTAATAAAACTGGTTTTATAGTTTGAAAGTCTTATGTTTATCTTATAAAAACTGTTAGTCATATTTTACCATTAGCCAATATAGGTCATGAAAATCCACCGTGCATGAATAATTGGAGGGGTGACCTCATCATGCAAATTAGAGGGGCTGCCTCTAATTTAATATACTGGTTTATGGGTAGGAGGGATCAGCTCCTTGTAAAGGATGCAAGGCACACACCACATTCACCATGTAATCCTGAATAAAAACATGTAACTAGGATGCACCCATACGCCCCACATGATAAATATAAATAAATGGCCAAAAGCTGAAGGTACGCCACGAGCAATCACTCCGCCGTGGTGAAGTTATAACATCAGTGCCTCTAATGTTATGGTTATGGTACCTCAATAACTAGGTGAAACTGGTCATGCATGTATATGGCTATAGGTAATCATATTTAAACATAAGCAATCAAACACATAACTTATACTACGGGAAAACAGTTGGCTGCATACGGGGAATCCTAATAAGGAAAGAATGTCCATATTGTAAGGACGGGAATCCGTACCTTATGTCCAGTGAACGAGAACGACGAACTGCGAGAATCCTACTTCCGAAACACTAGTGCTACATAAATACGTACATGAAATAAGTATCTGCTTACTAAATACATAGCTGGTTTTATGTCATGTCTTAGCTTATTTTATGTGTTCTTACTATGTTTTACTGTTTAAAGCCTTAAAATATATTAAATCTTATACTCTGCTTAATCTGATTAAGTATTTCTGGCCTTTCATGTGTTATTATACTTACTGTGTAATAATAAGTAACTTTCCAAAAATAGCAGGTTTCCTAAAATAGAAAGTTACCAAAAATAGAAAGTTTCCAAAAATAGAAAGTTTCCAAAAATATAAAGTTTCTAAAAATAGGAAGTTTCCAAAAATAGATTTACTGCTTAAACTAGATAAGTTTCTAAAAATAGAAAGTTTCCATAAATAGATTAGCTGCCTTAATTAAATAAGTTTCTAAAAATAGGTGGTTTCCATAAATAAATTAGCTGCCTTATTTATTTAAGTTTCTAAAAATAGAAAGTTTCCATAATTAGAAATAAGCTGGTTAAATAAGCTAAGTAAATAAGCCTAAGTGTTTTCATGATTATTTTCTAAGTCATATGATATATTGTATAGTTTAATAATTATTTCATGTAATTTAATTAAACTATAGGTTATAATATTTAATTAAAGTATAACATGTTTTAATTAAATATATTAAATACTTAGGTTAAAATATGTATTATTAAATATTAATAATATAACCTAAGTCATGTTAATTAATTAATTATATCCATGGTTTTTAAAATAATTAATTAATTATAAGTCTTAATAATATAAATACTTAGGTTAAAATAATTTCATGATTATTAATGATTAATTAACCTAAGTCATGTTATTAAATTAATCACATCTTTTATTAATTTAATTTTAACATAAGTTCATAACATAAAAAAACTAACATAACCATGAACTGGATCTAAGCTTAAAAACATGAACCAGACATGAATCGACACCGTACCCCGAACCAACTCGGGGTACCCCTTGCTGCCGTGGGACCCACACGCACCAACCAAGACCATATGGTCTTGGTGGTGGTCGGCTAAGCAAACCGAAACCCTCTTGGGGTCGGTTGCAGCCTGCGGCCAAAACAAAACACCCCTTAAATCGACCCTTTGATTTAATTAATCATCAAAACATGTTAGATCTATGATTAATTAATGTGTTTTTATAAAAACATCACATGTTCATAATTAATAAAAAGATTAAATTAAAAGAAAAGGTTTAAAAAGGTTTTACCATATTCGTGGATCAAGGGAATGAAGAACAAACACGAACAAACAACAAATCTTCAAGATCCAAGATCAAAGAATCACCTTGTATGGTGATTATGGGTGGCGGCACAAAGAGGAAGAGAGAGAGAGGGTTTTAGGTTTTTCTTGAAATCTTCTATAAAATGATTTTGAGTAGTAAAAATTAATTAACCCCCCTTTTAGTAAAAATTGATAATGGGCTTGGCCCATTCCCCTTGTTTGGTCGCGGGTAGGGACCCCCCATTGGGTTCCCGTACCTCTTTTCGTGTCTCGTTATTTAGTCACTCGTTTGTGTTTATTTATGTTTATTGATGCAAAAGTTGGTTGATCCTTGCTAGACCCGAATTAGGCTTAATTCGGGTTGGCTGGGCTCCGGCTCCTGCACCAAGTGAATCGTTTGGTTGGGATCCTGCACACTAAACAGCACGCGTTAGGCTTACCGTGGGAATGTTTCCCACGATTAGACTCCGGCGTGAGAGTAAGTAATCGATTTAGGGTTTATGTGAGTTTAGAGTACAAGTCGTAATACCTTTGTGGAACCCTTGGGGGTTCCTTTTATAGGCAGTGAAACCCTAGTGGGCTTCCACTGATGCTTCGGCCCCAAGGAAGAGATAATCACTAGAATTTAGAATGATTGTTATCTTCTAATCTTGGTAGTGAATATCCTCTCTCATTGGGATAAAGATACTCCAGACAGAATATGATTCTGACTAATCTTATGTCGGCCGCCTTGGGCCGTGGGCCGCACACATGTGCGGTTACTGTTCACTCAAACCCATAAGCCTGAATGACATTTATCCACCCATCTGTGATGGACCGGATACGGGTAGTACCCGTGGGCCGGGTCATGACCCGGTTGGGGACTATACGTCATCATGTCCCCCCAGTCTAGTTGTTACAGTCGTAGACGTAACCTCTAGACTATCAAGATGCTCTCCGGACATACCAAGGAAAGACAAGAAATGAGACATTGAAATTTTTGTTGTTTTGGCCGCACGTGGCACCCCTTCGTAGGAATTTTAATGAATACTACCTCAGCCGCACATAACGGCCGAGACAACTTAAATGTAACATTAAATACGGTCTTACGTAAGAGCCGCATAACCCGACAAGAATCCAGTCGCATTAATGATAGTCAATAATCCAGTCGCATGTCTGCAAAATATGCAGTATTACTGCCCATCCTTGAGCCACAAAAAACTGTTTAAGAAGTGACCCGTGGGTCCCCCACTGACGTTGCAGAAATGCCAGAAACCCTATCCATTGGATAGGGAATGTGACTGACACGTGTCGAAGATCCACGGCACCTCGGAAACCGAGGCCACCCTATATAAGAGTGGGTATGCGTGTATGTTACACACACACAACTCACTCATTCTTCTGCCATTGTTAATCTCAAGCTTTTATCTCCAAAATTTTTGCCTTCTTTTCCACGGATATCCGTCACCGCAGGTTAGATTATCACACCTTTAAAAACCTTTTTATAAAATATGGTCAAGGATAATCCCCTCATCACGGACGTCCTGAACGTGATGTCTGCGGAGAAATACCTCGACTTCCTGTCAAAGTATTATGTGCCCGAAAGTGTGCACCCCACCTATCCGGGTGATGGTGAGGCTATTACGGATGCACCGGCGGGGAAAGTAGGCATATATACACGCCTGTTTAACTCAGCCAACTACCGTATCCCGTTGTCCAAGTTCTTGGTAGACCTTCTTTTGTATTATGACTTTCATATCACCCAACTCCACTGTATAGGGGCGTGTAAAATCAACCAGTTTGAGATTACATGCCATACCTGCAGAGTAACCCCCACCGTGAACCTTTTTAGGGCTTTCTACTTTCCCCAATTAGTGAACGGGTGGTTGTCGTTCAAGAAACGACCCGGGAATGCCCCGATGACATATAGGAAACCTCTTGACTCCCTTAAGAATTGGTACGACCATTACTTCTTTGTAGATGAGAAAGTATTCCCTACCCCCTTCGTACTTAAAACCAAAGCCCCAAAAGACTATCCGCCCAAATCCAAAGATTATAGTAGCCGGGACCTGAAAATACTAGATACCCATCGCACGGAATTTCATAGAGGGTTGCCGGAACACTTTCTGTGCTTAGTAGGGATAAGCCGCCGTTACTTTGGGAGGGATGACTTATACCCGTGCTTCTTAACGGAACAGGGCGAGGGTAGGTCATATATATCTTGTAAATTTGATTTATCACACATGCGTAGAATTTTACTAACCCATATACTTCTACAATCATTTGCAGAGATGAACCTCCACGGACTACTTCGTCAGGGCGACCCCATGAAGGTGGCGGAAGGATTCCGGCCGTTAAAGCCGAATGAGCTCCCTTTGCTAGAAGCTTTAGCCGACCGCATGATGCCGCTTGAAGAGACAACCGAGCCCAGGTCGGACGAAGGAGAGCCTGTTATCGAGAAATCGCCATTGGACTTTCATAACGAAGACGGCGACGACCCATTGCTGGAGGGAGGCACCATCAATCAGGAGGAAGAGCGCGATCCCAATGAAAACACCACGCAAGCTTCCGGGTCCAACCCACTTACCTCTAAGAAGAGAAAAACAACCAGGCGGGTGGTGAAGAAAGTTGGGGAGGAGGCCGGAGTTGCAAATGCTCCCCCCAAGAAGCTGCGGAAAGACCACCCACAATACCAAGAAGGAAGCAGCACCAAAACTGCCCAAGCCGACCCTACCCCGACCATGGAAGGGCCCATCTTGCAAGTCGCCCCTGTGAGCGCCGTAGCTCCTACCGGCCCAGACCCTGACATTGGCACCCCGTAAGTACCCCTTGTAATTATGATTTATACCTTTGTATGAGGTATATAGACTAATTTTTTTTTTTAAACAACAGGGTGAATCCGGCAGCCGCAGCGCAAGGAGAAGAAGTGGGGAGAAATCCATCCCCCGCGGCTACCAACAATCCCCCATCACCTGTTACCGCACGTGCCAAGGAACCGCGCCCCGAGGGGCCAGAAGAGAGCTTGCGCTTAGCATGGAACTTATCGAGCTTGACACGGCTGGAGGCCGAATCCGAGTGTTCAGAATTCATCGAACACATCACCCCGCCTGCCCTCGCACAGGATTTAGATGAACTAGATCATGAGGCCCTGATTGAACAGTTTGATGTATCATCCGCACATCAGGTGACGGTGGGTGCCGCGTTAAGACGCCGTCTGATCCAGGCCCTCACTAATGTGAGCCGTGCTGATAAGAGGATAGCCCGCCGTGAGGCGATGGTCGTGAAGACGAGAAGACCATCGCATCCTTGCAGGCGGCATTATTGACTGCCGAGGCGACGGTGAAGGAGCAGGCGCTTCACGCCAATACCAGAGAGAAGCGTATTGCTGAGTTGGAGGCCCTCGTAGCCGCATCAGATGAGAAGGTAAACTTTCAGAAATGTTGTTCATACACTCCTACTTCTTGTATGCACGTATCCCAAAAAGTATATATTCTTGTAATAACTCCAAATTTCATACGCAGGTGTCTACGGCTGAGGCTGCTACTAAGGCGGTGACCGTGCAATCATTAAGCATTGCCCAGGAGCGTGACGCACTGAAGGAGGAATTGACGCATGCCCAAACCAATCTTGAAAATCAAGTTGCCTTAGCTGATGAAGAGTTGAGCAAGGTGGTTGTAAGCTGTGCGGAGAGAGTATGCCCCCCCTACTAACCGCTACAGCCGGTCGTAGGTGGATTATCGGGCAAGGACTGCGGCTTGCCGTAAGTGGGGCCCTGAACGCTCCACACCTACTGCAGGCATTTGCTGGGGTCGTATCCGATGGGATCGACCGTGGTAGGCATGAAGGCCTGGTCAAAGCTGCGGAGATGATCGCAAAAGATGAGGATATCACACAGCATCCGTATCACAACCCCTCCGCAGCGGGTAAGATGACTGCGTCCATGGATGCCTTGGCAGACCTCCAACACCCCCTCCTGGACGAGCTTGAAGCCATGAAAGATGCTCCAAACGAAACAATAATGTCCCGGCTGAGTGCTGATCCAATTCCCTTGACGTTGGCTACTTATGATTCCGTATCCAAAGCCATGTCAGGTGAGAAGCCGCTTGGAGAAGCTCTAGATGCTCTTGCAGTCAAAGTTCAGGATGGGAAAGATGCTCGTGGGGAGGCCCTTCGTGCTTTAATTGAGGAAGGGAAGAAGGATCTAGGAGAATTCCTCCCCCCCCTGTAACTTATATGTTGTAAACACTTGTGATTATATTCGTCCGTGTATGTACACGGCTAAGACATATATGTAATAACTTGTCCTTTTATTTAGAAGTCCGTGACCACCACGGCCATTTTGTTTATTTTTAATTTTGAAACTTGTGTATTTCATTGTATTTCGATGCCGCGTGATGTATCACGTCGTACACATAAAGAAAAAAGGAAAATACATACAAGTCTATAATTTACTAGACATGCGACGTGCGTCTTTACTATGCAGAGTACCGTGTGGGTACGGTGCACAAAAAACTTATCACAACGTCTTGTGAGTAAGGCGTCTAGTAAGGATACATGATCCGTGCGGCTGGGGTTGCATCCCTCTTACGCGGCAAGTTGAATTAGTAGGTTCACTTAATCCTCTTACCCCGCCTGGAGGCGTATAGTACATGTACGGTAATTTGAAAGAATGCATACGAATGAAACATGGCATATTATAATACAAGTAAAATTCATACGACTAACAAAGAATCTAACAAAGAAAGGAAAATGATTTGCACGAAACAGGCCGTGGAGCTAGCTAGGCACCACGGCATTTTATTAGAACGTTTACACTTTTGTTTGAATAATGACGACAAGTCCTAAAAAACAAGAAAGGAAACTAAACAAACATAAGAAAAGCAAAAAAAAAAACAAATAAACCGCATGGTTCTTTATTAAGACTGCCTATAGCGAAGTACCCATGCGGAAGCCGTAGCTTTCAAAGATAGCACCTTTTGAGATTGGAGATGTTCCATGTGCGCTCTAGGTCGCGGCCATCCATGTCACGTAACTTGTACGCGCCTCGTCCCAAGGTTTCAGTGACTTCATACGGTCCTTCCCATTTAGGGCCCAGTTTCCCTGTATTCTCCACTCGACTCGCTTCGTTAGCACGATAGACGTAGTCTCCCGGTCGAAAAGAAACACCCTTGACCTTGGCGTCATAATAAGCCTTCATCTTAGCCTTGGACTTAGCCTCATTGATGGCTGCTATTTCCCTTTTTTCTTCCAACAGATCCAGGTTGATTCACAGTTGTTCATCGTTTGTGACGACATTAACCTCCGCCGTGCGGATGGTAGGCATCCCTATTTCTGCTGGTATAACGGCTTCAGTGCCGTAAGCCAATGCAAATGGAGTATCTCCGTTGGCTGTTTTGATCATGGTTCTATGCGCCCATAGCACATGTGATAACTCATCGACCCATTTGCCATTTCGTTCATCCAGACGCGCCTTGATTCCATTCCCCAAGCTCCTATTTGCTCGTTCGACAAGGCCGTTTGTTTGTGGATGCTTAACAGACGCGAAGCGCCGTTTGATGTTCAATGATGCACACCAATCTTTGAATGGGTTGTCCGTGAACTACTTGCCGTTGTCCGAGATGATTTCTCCTGGTAGACCAAAACGGCACACAATGTGTTCCCACACAAACTTCTTGACCTGCTTACCTGTGATAGACTTGACTGGCTTGGCTTCTATCCATCGTGTGAAGTAGTCCATTGCAACAATCAAGAATTTAACCCCCCCCCCCCCCCCCCCCCCCCGCAGCTACAGGAAATGGTCCTGCAATGTCGATTCCCCACTTATAAAATGGCTATGAGGACGTGATAGGTGTAAGCTCCTACTGCGGGTGCCGCGGTACAGGCCTATGCACTTGGCAATCATTGCACTTGCGAATCATATCGCGCGCGTCTCTGTGCATGGTAGGCCAATAATAACCTGTTCGTAAGGCTCTAGCTACCACGGATCGTGGGCCTGCATGCATGCCGCACAACCCTTCGTGTATGTCACTGATTACGTAAGCTGCCTGTCGTGGTCCAACACACCGCAGCCACGGCTGCAAGAAAGAGCGCTTGTAAAGGATGCCTTCTCGAAGTTCAAAATGTTGCGACTTCCTTTTAATGCGCCTTGCTGCTTTTTCCTCGTCTGGAAGGGTCTCATTAGTCAAATAGTAGATGATTGGGGTCATCCACGTAGGTCCCTCCTCTTCAACTATAGCGGCAACCTCCCCTTCCGTTATAGATTTCTCCTTGAGTATCTCCACCAAAACTTGTTTAGACAAGTGAGCGAAGCTCGTGGACGCGATCTTGCTAAGAGCGTCCGCTTTCTTGTTCTCGCCCCTTGGCACCTGCTTGATGGAAAACTTACTGAAAGTCGCGATTAACGACTTGACCTTTTCCAAGTACCTGACCATGTTGTCCTCCTTAGCCACATACCCACCTAGAATATGGTTCGCGACAAGCCGTGAGTCCACGTAGGCCTCAAGGTTGCGGACTCCCATTCTAGCGGCGATTTTTAAACCCGCAATTAATGCTTCATATTCCGATTCGTTGTTGGTGGCCGTGAACTCAAAACGGAGGGCATACATGAATTCCATTCCTTCTGGATTTGTGAGGATGAGACCTGCCCCGGACCCGTCTGTACACGAGGATCCGTCCGTGAATAGTACCCAAGGTTCCGTTGGGATCTCGTCTTGCTTAATGATTGGCTCTTCCTCATCCGGCTTCTCGATCAGGAAATCTGCCAAGATCTGGCCTTTAACAGCCGTCCTTGGTCTGTAAGATATATTATGCCCCCCCAATAGGATGCTCCATTTTTCTAGCCTCCCTGATACGTCCGGTCTAGAAATAACCTGCTTGATTGGCTGATCAGTAATAACCACAATTGGGTGCGCCTGAAAGTACCGGCGCAACCGCTTTGTAGCAAATACTAGTGCTAACACCAATTTTTCCATGGAGGAATAATTCAACTTCGCCCCTTGTAGTGTTCTACTTATATAGTAGACCGGAGTTTGTATTGTATCTCTATCCGTCATAAGTACCACACTTATTGCGCCATGATTAGCTGAGAGATACATAATGAGTTCCTCCTTTGGCCGGGGAGCTACTAGCATAGGGAGAGATGCGAGATGCTGCTTGAGTTGGCCGAAAGCTTCCTCGGCTTTTCGTCCAACGGAAGTCTCCCTTTCTAATACACTTCTTGAGTGTCTTGAATAGGGGTAATGACTTCTCTGTGGATTTAGATAGGAATCTATTCAGCCCGGCTAACTTCCCATTCAGGGACTGCACCTCCTTCCGTGTCTGAGGGGACGGTAGTCGTATCACTGCATCCGTCTTCTCTGGGCAAGGTTTGATGCCATTTGGGTCAATCAAATATCCCAGGAACATTCCCTCAGTTGCTCCAAACATACATTTCTTTGGATTTAACTTCATGTTAATCCTTCTCAGCGTGTCGAATGTCTCTTGGACATCCCGGAGAAGTGCCTCCTCCGTGTGGCTTTTTATCACCAAGTCATCAACATATACTTCCAGGTTGCGTCCTATTTGTGATTCAAAAGCTTTATCCACCAACCGCTGATATGTAGCGCCGGCGTTCTTCAATCCAAACGGCATTTTCGTATAGCAATATACGCCCTGGCTCGTATGGAACGCTGTTTTTTCGGCATCCTCCTCCGCCATCTGGATTTGGTGATACCCTTTATATGCATCCAAGAAGCATTTGAAAGGATATCCACACAAGGACTCCACCTTCCAGTCGATTTCTGGTAACGGGTAACAGTCCTGTGGGCAGGCCTTGTTTAGATCCGTGAAATCCACACACATGCGCCAACTTCCGTCATGTTTCTTGACCATGACCGGATTAGATAGCCACTCGTGGTAGTATACCTCGCGCATGATGCCTGCGTCCACTAGTTTCCGTACCTCCTCTAGTATCACTTGGCTGCGCTCGGGCGCTTGGCCGCGCTTCTTTTGCTTAACGGGTTGGTACCCTTGGCGGATCTGGAGCTTATGTTCTGCTATCGCGCGTGGCACGCCTGTCATATGCTTTGGCTCCCATGCAAATATATCTAGGTTTGCACTCAAGAGAGAGCACATGGCCCTTTTGCCGCTATCCGAGAGCGCCCCTCCTATGGATACCTCCTGTTCCGGATAGTCGGGGTAAATTGCTACCTTCCAATTGGGAGGTGGTGATCCATCCCTGAGTGGAACAGGTGGAGCCGGTGTTGTCACGGTGTGACACTCGGATGTTGGTATGACTGTGTTGTAAATAGTAACAATTCCCCCCTCAACGGGGAATTTGATCATTCCGTGTGCCGTAGAGGGTACTGCCCGGATAGCCAAAATGCCTGGTCTGCCTATGATCCCATTATACGGAGAGTGTGAGCGTATCACCATGAAGTTCATCCATGTCGTAGTGGAATGTTCCTCATTCCCAATGGTGACAAGCAAACGCAATTGCCCTATCGGCCAGATAGTATCTCCACTAAAGCCAGTAAGCGGCGACGTGGCCGGTACTAATTGGCTTCTTATTTCTGGGCATAACTGCACAAAACAGTGTTCATACAGTACCTCTGCTGACGATCCTCCATCCACATATATGCGACGAACGTTGTGTGTTCCAATGCTTATCTCAATAGTTAGAGGTGCATCAATCACATCGCTTGCTGTGATGGGAGGGAATGAGATTTCCCTGCCGCGTGAAAATTTTTGGCCAACTTTCTGCCTCGTGCGGCGCTGTCTGGATTGGATCATGTATATGGTCGAAGGCTTGTCCTTTTGGGGATCCTTCTTATCATACTTCTTGTTGTTGTCTTTTCCGTCCTTCCAATCCTTAACTAGGTGCTTGAGTTTGCCTGATTTGATCAGCGACTCAATATGCTTCTTGAGCTGGATACACTCCTCCGTGCCGTGTCCTTTGTCATTATGGAACTCGCAGAAGCGACTTCCTTGCCGACGTTCCGGGGGAGTGGTCATTGGGGGAGGCCTTGGAAAGTTCGCCCCTTCAGTCAGCAAGATCTCCCGGTAGGACATCTTTAGGGGGGTGAACTTATCGTCCGACCGTCCGCCTTTGCTTTGGCTCTTATAGTCTGAGCCCTTGTTATTGTTCTGGTTACCTTGACCGCCCGACTGTCTCCGGGACTGGTCATTTGACCGGTACCCATTTCCTCGGGATGGGTAGGCCGCGGCAACAGCTGTTTCTCCCTCTATGAAATTTCTGACCCTTTCCATGAGGTCATCATATCTCTCTGGACGCTTGTCATTGAGGCGCCTGATCAATTCTCTGTCTGTTATAGCGTGCATGTAGTCAGAGATCTTCAGGAGCTCCGGCATGGTTCTCGTGCGCGTGCACTCATCATTGAAGCGTTCAGTGAAGGCTTCTGTGGACTCCCCCGGCCGTTGCTTGACAGTTGCCAATGAGACTGGATCTCTATTATACTTCTTCCTTTGAGTATAATTGTTCTCAAAGGCAGTGCGTAGTTCCGTGAAACTATCAATGCTCCATGGAGGGAGTGCCTCAAACCAGTCGCGGGCATTTCCGATCAAGGTTGAATTGAACATTTGGCACCATATGGGCATGGGCCATCGCTCAATTTTAGCCCGTGTATCAAATATTTTGAGGTGATCCACAGGATCACCGGACCCATCGTAAGTCTTGATACACGCCGGCATGCGACGTTTGGTGTCCTCAGAATAGTTCCGTATGCGGAGGGTGAACGGGTCTTCCCTGGGATCCGCCCATGGCCGGGTGAGCCTAGGGTCATCCCATGGTTCACACCATGGACGCGAGAGATCCTCTGCTCCCGTATCTCGGTAGTAAGGGCCACCATAATACTCCTCATTGTTTGGTGGTGGAGGGGTGCGCCTAGGCCGGCGACGCTTAGGCGGATGGTCATCTGAGTCCTCCCCAGACGGATCTGGGGACGGTGGTGGTGCCCCATCTTTTGAATAGGGACCACTTTTTTGAGACGAACCAGGAGCCTTTCTCCCAGTGTTCATTCTGTCCCACACACTCGGGCGGCGTGCGGTTCTGTCCAGCTTTCGATCTGGCCGTTCGGGTGAACCATCCGACCTATCTCCTTCTCGCGATTGCACTAGTTCCTGTACGAGGCGATCCCCTATGCGTTAAAACACGTTCCGGGGTTGAGGAATTTCCTCAAAAGTGCCCTGTTCCTGAGGTCGAGCTCTCCTTTTTCTCTGAATTTGGGAGGAGGTGATTGGTCCGGTGTCGCCAAAGTTGAGCCTGGATTGGAGGTTCCTCCCCAGATTCAACCTCGATGCGATTCCCGGGACGATCCTATCGAAGTTCTGTGTGAGAACTCGCGTAAGATCCTCCTCGCTGAGGGGTAGGGCCTCTACCTCTTCCTCTACCGATGGTCCTCGCGGCTCCTTGTTAGGAGGGTTGGGCGCACTCCCTGGGTCCGGATTGTCCAGGGTTGAGGTAGATGGGGGCGTTGTGGAGATCGTGCTCGTTACCCCCAAGGGCTGGAAGCCGCTACGGTTGCCCGATCCGCCTGCAAGGCGGCTAGGTGATTGGGTGGGGATGAGTATCCCTTCCCCTTGGGACTTCCGGTTTCCAGGATTCACATTCCTGGGATTGGCTTGCTGATGCCCTTTCGTCATTCGAATTTGAGATGAGGTTTTGTTCTAGCTTAGTGTTATGGGTCCCACGGATGGCGCCAACTTGTTGATGCAAAAGTTGGTTGATCCTTGCTAGACCCGAATTAGGCTTAATTCGGGTTGGCTGGGCTCCGGCTCCTGCACCAAGTGAATCGTTTGGTTGGGATCCTGCACACTAAACAGCACGCGTTAGGCTTACCGTGGGAATGTTTCCCACGATTAGACTCCGGCGTGAGAGTAAGTAATCGATTTAGGGTTTATGTGAGTTTAGAGTACAAGTCGTAATACCTTTGTGGAACCCTTGGGGGTTCCTTTTATAGGCAGTGAAACCCTAGTGGGCTTCCACTGATGCTTCGGCCCCAAGGAAGAGATAATCACTAGAATTTAGAATGATTGTTATCTTCTAATCTTGGTAGTGAATATCCTCTCTCATTGGGATAAAGATACTCCAGACAGAATATGATTCTGTCTAATCTTATGTCGGCCGCCTTGGGCCGTGGGCCGCACACATGTGCGGTTACTGTTCACTCAAACCCATAAGCCTGAATGACATTTATCCACCCATCTGTGATGGACTGGATACGGGTAGTACCCGTGGGCCGGGCTCATGACCCGGTTGGGGACTATACGTCATCAATGTTCGTGTTTTAAATGTTCTCGTTACGTAAATGCCATAATCTAATACATTTAATTACGCTCGTAATAAATATATATACGTAATTAATAATAGCTCGTGTTTTAATTACGTTCGTGATTTCGTGATCGCATGTTCGTGATTAATTATTGCTAAATAATTATTACGTGATCGTGCATATAAAATACTTATCGTGTTCTAACACGTACGTAATACGTAAACTCCTAACACGTAATCGTAATCATGCAATATTAGGAAAGTGTTTAACTAGTACGTACGATCCTAAGGGTACTATGCATGGTAAAAGCATGCAGGTTTTACAATAATACTGATGAATGGCCAAGTTGAAATAAAAGGGACGCTACGAGAAATCACTCCCCCGTAGAGGAGTCACGTCACCGGTGCCTCAAGTGTCATGGTTACGGTACCTCCGTAACTAGTACTAACTGGTCATGCATGTATATAAAGCACATGTAATTTAACGTAGTTATCTTGTCAAAAATGTAAAGTTTAAAAAGCATATAACTAGGAAAACAGATGACTGCAGACGGGGAATCCTAATCATGCATAGGAAAGGAAGTCCATACTAACGGATGGGAAATCCGTACCTCGTGTCCAGTAACTGACTGAAGATGAAAAACAGATGAAACTTCTACTCTGACTCAACAAAAGCTACATGAATAAAGGACGCGAATGAGTTGTCTGGTATCTGTTTACTTCACTGGTTTTGAGTGTTCTTAGTTCGTTTTATATGCTCTTGTATTATTTTATTGTCTTGTATATAATCTGGTAAATCTGACTATTCTGGTGTAGTTATGATAAATCTGACTATTCTTTAAATATTTACTGATTAGCGTATATCCTTTACTTCTGATTACTGTATATTATACTGTATCCTGATTAGTGTGTTTTACTGTATTCTAGTATTATAGTACTGTTATAAGTAATCTGCTAAAATAGATAGTTTCCTGAATTAGAAAGTTTTCTAAAATAGAAAGTTTCCAAAATAGATTCCATGAGAATTAAATCATTTTAATAAAACTCGTTAAACCATCTTTAATTAAATTAATAAAACTTTTATAACTTGATTAATTTATGATATAAAACTTATTTTCTAAAAATGATTTAATTATTAGTTAAATAAACCCATTGTTTTAATCTTTCAAACAAGCAGCCAAAACCCGACACAAAACCTTCCCGAGACACTCATGTCTCGGGTCAAGCCCAAACCAAGGCCCACCACAGTCCGAGGCTGTGACCCCTTCACCGACGTCACCCAAGCAGTAGCCACTGCTCCCTTTGTGGTTCCCGTTGTTGGGTTAAAATACCAACTGTTTGTTCATGTACCCACTGCCCTAGACTTGTTCCCCCTGCTTTGTTTTAGGTTCCCACTGTTCTAGTTTTGTTCCCACTGTTCTACAAACCCAAACACCCCTATTATAATCCAAACGCCCCTTGGTGGGTTTTGGATGTTGCCGTCCAACACCAAACCAACCCGCCCTAGCGGCTAGTCTAACAACAACCACACCGAGACCATAATGGTCTCGTTTTTCGTGAAGCTAAACAGCCCGACCACCATGATTCGATTTATTCCATGTTTTATCTTTTGATCATCATTTATTCAAGATCAAATTCGTGATTATATAAAGAAAAGAGAAGGGAATGGATTACCGAACCTTTTATTTAAATGGATAACAAACACGAACACTAATCTAATGCACCATCAATTGCAAACCGTCTCCCTTTTTTCTTTGTTTCCTAACCGGCGTCACCACACCCACAAACCCTAAGTCGTTTTTTTTTAATATTTGACCAAGAGTGGGGGTAAAACTCTCGTATGTTTCTTTTTGCACAAATGGGTCGGGCTTCCAAAGCCCATATTTCCTTTTCTTGTTCTAACTTGGCCGCCAGCCCTTAACACACACATACTAATATTTTTGTTTTTTGTTTTGTGCTAACTTTTAGACGTTCGTGATTTGGGGTTTTGTATTATATATTTTCTGAATAAAATAATTAATACTTACTTCGTAATACTTGTAAAGCTTGAAAAGTATTATCATTTATTATTCTGAAATAACTGGAAAGATTAACTGCTTAAACTTTAATTTAATCTGAGACTGCATATATTTACTACTAGTTGCTAAGCCCGTCCGATGGACGGGCGTGTTTTATAATTTTTATTTGAATAAATTATTTATCTATTAATGAAAGAACAAACATATTTTTAAGTATATTTAATGAATTAAGATTATAAAACACAATAATAATAATACCTTAAGAGAAAATAAGCAAATATTAATAACATGATTACTAATCCGATAAAAGGAAATATATCGCAAGTCAAAATAAAATCAATTTATTTGTATATATAGTTTTAGATCAAGTTAGATGTAAAGCTTCTATGCAAACAACGTTTGACGTAAAATTGATATAATTAAAACCTATATCACAACATAGAACCTAAAACCCCGCTTCGTATTCACCATTTATACAACAACATATTTTTCTCAATTTGGGAAAATCGTTCTACAAAGTTTTTACGTCCTATTACTAAATGCTTGTATAACCTAAGTTGTGTAATACTTTATACTAACATCAAAATATTTTTATTAGTGTTACATTACAAATTAAATTGTTGAATTTAGTGTATATTAAACTTCATATTATAAACTGATCAATTTGAATAACTATAAAGGTTAACTTTCATGTCCAAAAACAAATTGTGTTAAATATAATATACGAAAAAAAATTAAAAGAAACAAAAACATTTATGCAAAAAGAAATTCCATTGATTAAACATTACATAAAATAACTTAAAGATTACATATTTGATAAAATTTGAAATTATTCATGGCCATGTAGGTGATTTATCACCATTAAAATCTAAATGTAAATTATCATAATCCAAATCTTCTATATCTTCAACTTCATATTCTTCTTCCTCCTCATAGTCATCATACTGATCTTCTTCTTCTAAGAGACAACCAAATTCAGCAATTTCTCTTTCCCTTAACTCAGCTTGATGATGTTCCCTTTGGTCGTCTTCACGCTGTTTTCTTGCTGCTTCAACCCTCACAACTTCCTCTTCCTCCTCCTTTGTCAACCTTTTGTGCTCTTCATCTTCAAGGTGGTAGTACCACTCATCAGGATAATCCTCCCAGACCCATTTTCCATCATCTTTAATATTCATCATGTTGGTCTTCTTTTCTTTGTTTCTTGAAATAAAATTAATTATTAACAAAATCTTAATCTATATAAAACAATAGATCAGAATATATTGTTTAATTAAAAAAAGTATTACAAACTTACTTCTGTTCCAACTTGGTTGATGATTCAATTCCGACTTCAGTTGTAGATCTTTTGGATGAAGACTTCATATTTTTTGGAAAAAGACTTGTAACACTATATTGATATAATAATTTTCCAGAGAATGTGATTGCTAGATGGTTGAAATCGTTCAATATTATACACCCTCAAAGGGCATATGAAAAGACACACGCTTTACAGATTCAATACGGTAGTTATAAATGTAATAAAGTATGCATGCTTTCATACGTTAACCAAGGTTAATGTAGTTTCCAATGTAATAAAAAGGTAATTAACATCATATCATAATCTATAAAAATGAGTACATACCAACATGTCTGTTATTATGCTTGTTGAGATGAATAATAGATTTGGCTTCACTGTCTGTAGAACCTTTGATAGATACATTGTAGTCTGTTATTGGAGCCACTTCAAGAAAGTTAGACATTGATAATATGTATATTTAGCAGCAATAATAAACTGATTCGATGTTTTTGATAAGTTCATACCTTGTTTATATAGTTGTGACAAACTAATAACAGCAACAATATATTTGATTATGAACATTAATGCATGAAATCAATTACAAAAGATATAGGCAATTATAAAAATCAATTATACATTGTCATTTGAAGCAATGCGTGTTTTATTGTTGGTAGTGTTTTAATTAGATTAAAACTTTCTGATTATACTAATATTTTAGTTTATATAAATAGCTGTAAGTTTACAAAAATGTTGCATGTACAGTCTATTATTTAATTAAATAGTTTACAAATATAACAAAATTTTAAACAAAAGTGATCACCTAAGCAATAGATAAAGATTGTTTAAAAATGAAAAAAAGCTGTCAAATAAAAATGAAAATCGCCTCCCCAAAAATCGCTTTTTTCAAACGCGTTTTAATTATGTATTTTATTAACCATAAAAAAGCAATTTGTTATAAATCTGATTCCTCAATCTAAACATCATCACTATCTTTTGAATCAGTAGAATCATCACCAATAACATAGTCATCAGTAGTATATTCTCTATCTTCTGAATCAACACACGTGTCATTAAAGAAACCATCAAACGAATTTGCTTCGTCAGTTGTGTCTTCATGACATAAACTTTCAGAATTTTTCTGTATCTATTCCATCTAATTCTTCATAATGATCATTTCTAGCATCATTAGTATTATCTTCAGTAGGCTTCATCATGATCAGTTCATTATCAAGAATACTGCTTTTAGATACTGTTATATCTTCATCTGAAGATATAATTTCACCATTGTGGTTAACATTTACATTATTGTTAACCAAGCATCCATTTTTTGTCAATCTTTCACGCTTTCTTATGGAGGGATCGACCTTATAATCATCATCTGATATAAGTGGTATATCTTTTGATTGGTAATATTTTTTCTTTCGCTTAAAAGTCAATGGATCAACTTCATCATATGATATACATGCAAATGGTATATCATTTATTCTGTCAACACAATGGTTGAGATGTCCATCATTTTTTTTGTTGTTCTTTGTTAACCTGCATAGTTAAAAGACAATGTTTGATATAAATTCTTTCAAGTAACATAAAATGATATAAGAAGTGCCAAATACATTGTTATGATTTTGTAACAAATATACCTGATTTGGTGAATTTGTTTTTACCATTATGAAGGCATCAGAAATATGTCATTGTGTTTGTTTGTTATATAGCAATGCATTTCTACACTTTTAAGAAATGATTATATATTCAATTAATGGGTTGTCAAAAAAATCTTTTAACAAAATATATGATTTCCCTATTTTGAGCCTTGTGTGTTTGAATTTATCCGAGGACGTCCTCTTGTTCGTAAGGTAATATCGGATGGCGGAATAGATGCTTCATAATATTTATGTTAAATAACCAACGTATACATGTGCCTTTTAATATACTTCAAATAATCTAAACAATAGACATAAAAAATTAACTCTTACTTGCTTTGTTTGAAACTTGTTGACCGCCTCCTTGTTGTACTACTTGAACGTTTACATTTTGATAAGCTATTCATGAGTTTTAGTTAGCACAAAATGCGCGTTAAAAAATAAGTATGAGTCAAATACAATGTTAGAAATATAACTTTCCTAAGCTCTGCAAGAAGAAACCTTAACGGAGTATGGTCTACATTGTTAGAAACTAATATGCTGATATGAGTGAATTTACTCATATCATTTATATCAATATATGAACAATAAATGCATAAAACCAGTGAAAATGGCTTTTTATATGTTTGTTTGTTGTTTCATGTGTGTAGGTACCCGAGATCACGAAAACCGACAAAAAACGACACGAGATTTGAAGAAAAAATCGAGAAGCCAAAAGACAGGTTCATTTTCGAGGATTAAATGTTATCAAAGTTTATTGGGCTTTGTGGGTCCCACATTTGGTTAATGGGCCTAAAATCCCATTAAGTTGCTATAATTGGTAAGTTAAACATCAAAGCCCAATATGGCCTATGACGACAATTATTGACGGATGGAAAGTACATATTGGACTCCAAGCCCAAAACCAAAATTACATGAGACGTTGGGAGTTTTAACTTTAATTGGGCCCAAGGCCTATTAGGGTAAAACAAGAAACGGTGAGTTAAGTTATATAAAGTGAAATCTTTTCGCTTTTGGTCAACCGTTTACACCACACACTCTCTATCTCCTTTTCGATATAAACAATGTTACCCACTCCCATCTTTTCAACCTAGAAAAAACACAGAGCAAAAAAAACCACTCACCCAAACCCAAATAATCCAAATTAGGGCTTTCTTAAATCAATAGAGGTGATATACACGCGCCCCTAATTAAATACCAACTTTTTCGGAGGTAGGGGATGGTCCTATCATTCATACGTGGCAGCTAGATGTGTCACCAATCAACTATGATTGGTTGATTTATTCACAACCATGTCATAACACCAATCAAAGAAAGCCACATCAGCTTCATAGAAGCACAACAAGCACACATCCATGCCATTCTGGCGATCCGAGTGAAAGAAAGAAGATTTTCAGCCGTGAGATCAAAAAGGAGAAAGAGAAGATGGAATCAAGGGCCAAGATTGGAGATGCTGCTCAACAAACTCACCCAAGAGGGCTTGGGGTTTGCCTATAAAAACCCCCAAATTATGTGTAATAATCATCCCATTTTTACTTACTGTAATAATGCAAAATTAGATTAAGGAATAATTATATTTTCATTTTTATAAGTATTGTAATCAATTTTCAGTGATTAATAAAAGTTTATTTTGAGTTGAATTTGTCTCGATTTTATTTACTGTTAAAACTTTATTGCAATAATATCTTTTATTAATCTATATTGTTATTATATGAATGTTATTTGATTAAGCTAAGTTAATAGCTTTAATTAAATAATAAAAGTGGAATTGGGATAAAAATCAAATCCAATGGTTTGATTTATAAAAATAAATGTTGGTTCGAGATTTCTGTTACTGTTCGAGTGTTATGGTGATGAGACGTGATGTTGATGCGTGGTTCGTGGTTCGAGAATGGTGACGAGAGATGGAGGTTTTGATGCAGTAAAGAGAATGCTCAGTGCATTCTTCATCAACAAAGGATCGTCATTCAAAGGTTAAACTTGATTTTAATTTTATGTAATTTTATTTAGTATAAATTGATAGTAGTGTATGATTTATTTGATAATACTGCTAAGGTAATTATGAATTGAGGATCTGTTTTAATCCTTTGAGGTTTTTAGTTTTATAAAGTTTTAGACTAAATCTATTTATGTTTATGAGTCTTAGTGAAGCTGTTTAGATATATGGATTTGGTTATTACTGTGAATTTGGTTAAACTGTTTTAATCATAGTTACTGTATTTTGCTTGATGATATAGATTGTCATGTGATTAGAGTTATAAATGCTTTAGACGTCTAGATTTTGTAGCTGTTGATTTTGGTAGTACTACTAAGCTTGTTTTTGTTTTGCTGATTTAACTTAGTAGTATTCAGTTATCTGTCATAAGTTTGATATTGAGTCACTGATTTCAAGGTTTTATATGTTTGATAATCTGTTTAAGATATTGGGTAAACTAAACTAAATCATTTTACTGCTTTATCTGCTTCATTTGCTTAGTTGAATTATCTACTTTGAATATTTATAAGTCGAATACATGTGATGTCTTATATGAACCTGAATAATCTGAATAATACTTGGTGATAACCTTTGATTAGATTGTTTTATCTGTACTGTTTCATATCAGTTACCCAAACCATTGATTGGGTACTTTTTTAAGAACTCTGTAATAAAAATAATAATTAACCAAAAATTGGTCATTCGTGGGACTCGACCTCGAGACCCTTTGTTCGCAAGTCCAACATGCTAACCAACTGATCAGGTTGGTGTTTTATTATTACTAGGTAATCTGATATTTATATACTTATAATTGTCACTATATTTCATTGTCAGTTAAACGTTTTTTTATATAACATTTGAAAATTTTAAATTAAAAGTTTTAATATAATTAAAATATAAATACTTTTTATTAAAATGTTACTTTTAATTAGATAAAATAAATATAATAAATAAATAAATAAAATAATAAAGAAAAATATTTTATTACTTTTTAGAAATTTAAGTTGTTTTAAAAAATTAGTTTTTAAATAATTTAGTTTTAATTAATTTTGTTTTAAATAAAATTAGTTTTAATTAGATTTTTTTTAATTAAAAAGTAAAAGAAAATTTTTAAATAGAATAATTAGTTTATAATTTTAAGTAGTTTTAAAATTGTCTTTAATTAAATAGATTGATTTTAAATAGATTGATTTTAAATAGATTATAAATTTAAATTGTTTAAATAATTGTCTAATAGATTTAATTTTAGGATACGATTCATGCACTTTAGGATTTAAAAAAATTGGTAGAATTAATTTTAGATAAAAACCGAAACCCAATTTGAATAAATTGTCCAAATTAATACAAACGTCTCAAATTCATAAGGTCCTTGTGTACAACGAACCGGGATCATTCACGTGTTTAATTGAAATCCTCTTCAGCTTATTTATGGATTAGTACCTTTTCCTAAAGGTAATTTCCTAAATTTGCTCTATAACGTATCTAATTAAAATACACCGACGTTCCCCATCACATCAAAAATTTTGGCGCCGCTGCCGGGGATCTTGTGTACGATTCGTTCGTGGAGATTTGTTGATCGTTGATTTGAAGACCCTTTCCGTCCTCGGAAAGTTTTGTTATTTTTCTGTTATTATAGTATATATCGTTTTTCGTGTTTTTTTGTTATTATTATATTATATTACGTAGAACAATAAATTTACCTATTTCCAAATAACACCTTATTTGGGATTTCATCACGTAGCTATGGTATTCGAATCCAAAACGAAAAATATAAGGCAAAATAGATAAATACTAATAAAAAGTTTGAACTCGATTTATACAAACTATAAGGTGGGTATAAGGCGATGAGCTATAAAAGTCCGTCTAAGGAAAAATGTTTTTAAGTGCTTTGTGCCGCCCCGTTTCCCCGCTCGCTTGTACGTATATTGAGAGGGACGACCGATTATTGGTTTTCCGACTCAAGTAGTATTAAATCTTATTTTTTGTAGTTTACTTATTGAACCTCGAGACGTTTAGGTTTTCACCTATGTTTCAAAGTCGACCGAGGTACATTACTTCCATAGTAATTATCCTAACTCCTTGTTTTTATCAATCTTTTTGATTGAGCAATACCAAATAAAAATACCAAAAATAATCTTCTTCTTATCTAATTTCTTTTCTTCAACCCTCTAAATTCTCGTCACGTTGGTTTATACAATTACGATCTACTCGACTTTTGATTAATCACGATAGGCTTGAAAACATTCCTCGTAGAAATAGAAATCGTCAACAATGAATAGTGAAACCCGAGCTTCCACCTATTATGGTAGAGATGGCCGATAACTGAACAATGGAGGAATTGCTCCGTGCACTCACCGAAGGGTATGGGGAAGCAATCGTTGTGCCGGCTATTTTTTCGGATCATTATGAGGTTAAGACGGGTCTTTTATCACTCATTCGCGCCGACCAATTTCGTGGCAATGAGATCCATAACCCGCACTCTCACATTCGGAATTTTCTTCGTATTACCTCGACTCTCAAGTTTAGAGATGTGCCGAATGACGCGATTAAGCTCATGCTTTTTCCGTACTCGCTCGAGGGGAATGCTAAACGTTGGTATGAAAAAGAACCACCGGGTTCGATTTTGACATGGAATGATTTAGTGTCTAGGTTCATGAATTACTTCTTTCCACCATCTAAAACAACTCACTTGAAAAATGACATCACTAGATTTGAAAAAAAGTGCATGAATCGTTTGGAGATGCTTGGGAAAGGTTTAAAGATTTGTTAAGACAATGTCCACACCACGGTTCATAGAGTTACACCAAATCAACACTTTTTATAATGGACTTAATATGGTTGAACAAGATTCTTTAAATGCCTCCGCGGGTGGTAATCTTTTAAGAAAAACTCCGAGAGACGCATGGGGTATCATTGAGAATAAGTCTAGAGTGCAATATTCACGAAACACACTGGTTGTTTCCAATGTGAATTCATCTAATACCGAGATTTCTAGATTGGACTCTAAGATTGACACGATTTTGAATGAGATTAGGAAGAATCCTCATGGATCGATTAATATGGTTGAGAATTTTTGTTTATCATGTGGTGGAGCACATCCGAATTATGCTTGTTCAACCACGGGGTTTGATCAAGCTAGTGCTTTTGCCGCGACAGGAACTTATGGCCCTAACGGTCAAGCTCCTCGTCAAAATCATGTTGCTCCACCGGGTCAAAATAAATACAACAATGGAAACAATGGGAATAATTTTAACCGTGGTAACCAAGGGAATTTCAATCAAGGAAATGGATTTCATGCTAATCAAAACAATCAATTTTTTCACAACAATCAAAATGATTTGTCAAGCTACATCAAAACAAATGAGACAAATTTGAAAGCTCTTCAAAACAATATTCAAGGACAAATGGCAACTTTGAAAAATGAATTTCAAAATACGATTAAGGGGCAAAATAACAAGATTGAGCTTAACCAAAACCGTATGGAACAAATAATAGAGCAAAGCCAAAACCGTATGGAGGGAAATCTAGCTAAGTTTGAGAACAAATTACTTTCGATGTTCGAGGGATTTATGTCCAAACCTTCCTCTTCTTCGAGTGGCTTACCTAGCAACACCATTCCAAACCCGAAGGGAGAGATTAAGTCCATCACCGTTTACAATGATTATGATAATTTACAAGAAGTGCTCGAGTTTGATCCTCCACCTAAAGAGACTTTTCTTGATGTTACCAAGGCTACTTTAGATGATAGATGTTCTGTGATTTTCCGTGATTTCTATCCCGAGAAATATGGAGATCCGGGTCAACTCTTGATACCTTGTGTTTTCAAAGGGATTGAGGAATGCAAAGCTCTAGTCGATCTAGAAGCTAGCATCAACTTAATGCCTTTATCCATATGGAAGAATCTTGACTATTTCCCACTTGCTCCCACTCGAATGATCATTGAGCTTGCTAATGGAACCACCGCACAACCGGTTGGTATAGCGGAAGATGTCATTGTTAAAGTGGGGAAGTTTTTGTACATTGTCAATTTTGCAATCGTTGATTATGAGACCAATCCGCGTGTGCCTGTAATTTTAGGACGTCCATTTTTGTCCACGGCTCAAGTTCAAGTTGATGTGAGGAAAGATGAGATAAAATTGTTTTATCGGGATAAACATGTTGTTTTCAAAGCGGAAAAACATCCAAATTATGTTTCTAAAAATGTGATGCGACGTGATGTTGATGCGTGGTTCGTGGTTCGAGAATGTTGACGAGAGATGGAGGTTTTGATGCAGTAAAAAGAATGCTCAGCGCATTCTTCATCACCAAAGGATCGTCATTCAAAGGTTAAACTCGATTTTAATTTTATGTAATTTTTTTAGTATAAATTGTTAGTTAGTGTACGATTTATTTTACAATACTGCTAAGGTAATTGGTTGATCCTGTTAGTTGTTAATATGAATTGAGGATCTGTTTTAATCCTTTGAGGTTTTCAGTTTTATAAAGTTTTAGACTAAATTGATTTATGTTTATGAGTCTTAGTGAGGTTGTTTAGATATATGGATTTGGTTATTACTGTGAATTTGGTTAAACTGTTTTAATCATAGTTACTGTATTCTGCTTGATGATATAGATTGTCATGTGATTAGAGTTATAAATGCTTTAGAGGTCTAGATTTTGTGGCTGTTGATTTTGGTAGAACTACTAAGCTTGTTTTTGTTTTGCTGATTTAACTTAGTAGTATTCAGTTATTTGTCATAAGTTTGATATTGAGTCACTGATTTGAAGGTTTTATATGTTTGATAATCTGTTTGAGTAAACTAAACTAAATCATTTTACTACATTATCTGCCTCATTTGCTTAGCTGAATTATCTACTTTGAATATTTATAAGTTGAATACCTGTGATGTATTATTTGAACCTGAATAATCTGAATAATACTTGGTGATAACCTTTGATTAGATTGTTCTATATGTGCTGTTTCATATCAGTTACCCAAACCATTGACTGGGTACTTTTTTTTTAAAACTTTGTCAAAAAAATAATAATTAACCAAAAATTGGTCATTCGTGAGACTCGACCTCGAGACCCTTTGTTCACAAGTCCAACATGCTAACCAATTGATCTGGGTGGTGTTTTATTATTACTATATAATCTGAATTTTATATACTTATAATTGTCACTATATTTCTTTGTCAGTTAAACGTTTTTTTTATATAACATTTGAAAATTCTAAATTAAAAGTTTTAATATAATTAAAATATAAATACTCTTTATTAAATTGTTACTTTTAATTAGATAAAATAAATAAATAAATAAATAAAATAATAAAGAAATTTTTTTATTACTTTTTAGAAATTTAAGTTGTTTTAAAAAATTAGTTTTTAAATAATTTAGTTTTAATTAATTTTGTTTTATATAAAATTTGTTTTAAATAGATTTTGTTTAATTAAAAAGTAAAAGAAATTTTTTAAATAGAATAATTAGTTTATAACTTTAAATAGTTTTAAAATTGCCTTTCATTAAATAGATAGATTTTAAATAGATTATAAATTTAAATAGTTTAAATAATTGTCTAATAGATTTAATTTTAGGATACGATTCATGCACTTTAGGATTTTAAAAAAATTGGTAGAATTAATTTTAGATAAAACCGAAACCCAATTTGAATCAATTGTCCAAATTAATACGAACGTCTCAAATTCATAAGGTCCTTGTGTACAATGAACAGAGATCATTCACGTGTTTAATTGAAATCGTCTTTAGCTTATTTATGGATTATTACCTTTTCCTAAAGGCAATTTCCTAAATTTGCTCTATAACGTATCTAATTAAAATACACCGACATTCCTCATCACATCATATGCGTAAACGTGCCTCCGTGGTGTGTGTAGATATTTGATTGCATTTGGTCGAAGGTTTTTTGGTAACAATTGTTCCATCATTGACCAAAAAAGAGTTTCCATTGACGTTGGCCTTTCGTGCATGATTGGATACATTATTTTTTATGCGTAACAAATATTATGACAATAAAATCATTATACAGATTCTAACAACGTTAAATACATAGTTGATTATAATTAAAATTATAAACATTATAAGTAGGTTTATGTTGTATTGGTCTAAAATATTAGACCTCTTCAAAATTTAATGCATGTGTAAATATTGAGAATTTATAAACTTTAAGAGGTTTATACAAAGTGAAAAAGGTTTATGAAGTTAGGACCTTTACAAATTAATTATATTATTAAATCTTAGACCTTTTAAAGGTTCAAACCATTGTGGATGCTCTTATGGAATATAAAAAACAATGATAAACTTAAAAATATATTCTAACTAAAAATGTTAGCATTTATTTGTTTGAAGTAATTTTAAGGAATGTTAAATGTTACAAAAATAAATCCCTATGATTTAGATAAGTTGTTTTTTCTCAAATTTGATACTTTTTTATGCAAAAAATATATTAATTGTATTTTTAAAATTTAAAATAAAATTTAATAATAATAAATGAGATAACTTCATGAAGTATCCATAATGACTGCATTAGAGAAGAGTGCTAATTAAAAGTCTTGCACTCTCCATAACCGAACAGTATCTCATTAAATTATCTAAAATATTCCATGGATCATCACAAAACAAACTAATCACCCTCTCTGCCGTTAGCACTTGCTTATCAAAATCAAGGTACGTACTATCTTCATATTGTTGATCATAGAATTAATGTCCATCCGATTGCTGATTGTTAAAACTATAAATTTTATCCCCTTGATCAATTGTAGCAGTGATCAGCATATGTACCATGATTGTATGGTGTTTCAACTCAAAGAACAACATGATTATAGTTGATCATTTAGTTTTTGTAGTTACATGTAGGTTATTAAAAACCTAACCAAGTATATGCTAGTCAGATTACTGTGTTTGATTATGCAATCCTAACTTCTTGATTGTTCAAATTAGTATTTAGATTTGCATATCTACCAGTTATGTGAAAATAAGTTTAGTAAAAATAGGATATTGTTATTATCAATAAGTTAAGTGAAAAATCATAATGAAAAGCTTGATATTTTTAGTATGAAGTTATTATCTATTATATACAAAATATTATTAGTATATGAAAAAATTTATTTTTTTCATATAATATGAATATGAGTAAAGTTATAAGAAAAGTTTCTACATTTTATATAATAGATTGCTTTAAGTATATAGTATGGTGTTTGTAAAACTAATATATATGACGGTGTAAGTTTTAGACTTACAATTAATTTTTTAAAATATGTCGTAGGATGAACATTCAGTTTATTGTAGAAGCGAATCAAAGGAACCTCCAGACACAACAAGTATTATCAGCCACATTTACTAACCAACTTTACACCGGTTCACGTGAGTTATATATAATACACAACAGAGGTACAAAACATAAAGTGCGTATAAGGAAGGTTGTGAACTCTCATAATTATGCACTACATTCTAAAGCATGGAGGGATTTTTCAAGTGATAGTCACTATGTAAGGATTAAGTGGTTCCATTTTGTTCGGCAAGGATTGAATGAGTATTACGTGACAGCAAATGTGGGATATAGGCAGCAGAGATGTTTAGTTGTTTTAGAAAACATCATTGAAACTCCGGTTAGTAAAAATTTTCTATTATCATTCTGAAGAAAGAATATTTGACGCAAATATATGTAGTTCGCCTACTAACAACATGAATTTATTTAACACATTGTTTTATAGCTGCTTCCTAGTGCTTTTTTCGAAACAAATGTGGGCAACCAAATAAATGTTAGGGTTAGTAACGTAGTGGCTAGAACTGTTAATAGACGTCGTGTGGAGCTGGTTGATAACGATAGTTATGGGCATATGTTTGTGAGTGGGGCATGGGAAGCATTATGTGTAGGGGAGGATATTGAAGTTGGAACAGCTTTCGTTTTCACAAATATTTTAAACAATGAAGTTTCAATGGTAGCATTTGGGCCAAACGGGTTTGCATCACGCTTGGAACATGTTGAGCGAATGGATCTAAATGATGATGCTCCATTCTGGCAAAGCCCAATTGATGAAGGTAAATGTATTTAAAATAAAGTATGCTTAACAAAGTAATCAAAATAAATTTAAAACTATATTAACTGGTTAATTTGATTCATTTTGTGTGACCTGTAGATCCCCGAATGAGACATAGATATGAATGGTACAATCATAATGAACAACATGATGATGAGAGCCAAGCTTTCTATCAACCGATTCTGGCATATGTTATTGATAGAAAACGTTTGGTAAGAATTTATTACTTCAAATTGGCTTAATATATATTATAGAGTACTTACGAAATTTTACTTTTTAAATTCAGACTATCCCTGTAAAGTTTGTTACTCCACAACAAATGATTAGGTTCCATAATTCCATCTTACGACATGTGGATCTGAATTTTTATGTGGATGTGGATTTAAAAATTCACAATGATGAACCAGATCCAAGAAACCACATGAACATAAAGGCTGACTGGAGGAGCATTGTTCAAGAATGTGGGTTTGAAGATAACAAAACAGTGTGGTTCAAGATAGTTGATTTCATTGTGGATGATGAAGATACAATTGACGATGAAGATCCAGTGATGATACCCTTAATAGACATGTGTTAGATGTCTAATGTTGGAACTACTTGAGTGTATTTTGTCGCTTGTCAGAAGTGTCAAACACTTTAGTTACCGTTATGTATTCTAGGGTCGTAATATCTAGACATTATGTTATGTAAGACTTATGGTTTCTGTTTTGAATACTCTGACCTAGTTTATGCTATAATGTATGTTTTATTATGCATTTTGCTTTGTTACTTGTTATGTATTTATTTCTTTCATTAAATAAGTTAGTATTATGCAGTTTGCTTTGTTATTGTTAACATTTAAATTGGTATTCTGATATGTCTATTCTTTCTGGATATGCCGGTCATTATAAGACCGTGTTTTTGGTGAATATCGGGATTCAATTTTGATTCTTCAACAATTAGGTGGAAAATGAGGATTGCAAGGTATATATCTAGTAAACCTCAATTATTGAATTCAGCTTAAGTTTTTACTACTTTATAATAGTTACGTAATCCTATAAGTTACTTTATGTTGATCCTATTAGAAATATAATGTATGTAAGTTAGATAATTCATATCCTATAAGTTTGTTTATGCTGATCATATAAGTTATCACTACTATATAATAATCCAGCACCTTTAAACGTAAATTTATCAAAGAATAAGAATCTGCTGAAACTAAACCCAATCCCTTAACCTTTACTTATAATCCCTATTTTCCCTACCTATATTACCTAAATACTAACCTAGTTAACCATTCCCAACCAATAAAATACGACGACTATGCTAGACACATTCCCCAATGTATGAATTATCTATTGCATCACACTGGAAACTACACAACGAAGTGCCAAAACTGCTTCAAAATAGGTCATCAAACATGATACCGTTGGAGCAAGGCGAATTTTTAGACTTTTACTAAGATTTCTGTGCTTTGTAAATAAATAAGTGTGTTAAACATATGTGAGTATTATCAATAAAAATCTATGAATTTTTGATTTCATTTTTTTAAGTGTTATTTTATTTCACTATCTGGCAGAATAACTCATTTGTGTCACATGTACATAGAATTATATGTGTTTGATTTTTATTTAGACTAAATATTAAACTTATGTCTTAACGGTATTTTTCAAAATATTTAACCTAAATAGGTAAGAACAAGTAATGAGAAACTTATTTCAGAAGAAACGACATGACACCATCTGGATCATTGTCAATTGTATTTCGTAAAGGATATGGAAACTTTAACAAGGTTATTTCCAAAAATAATCTGTTGACGTAAAGTACCGATATCTGCAATATTGAATACATTAAGAAAGAAAATTTCCCTCTATACCAATAGGTTTAAGTGAAAGAACTATCCAGATATTAGAATTTCATACTCCATGTATGCATTACATTATCTGGAATAACACCTATCCTATCAAGATATTATAGTAATAGAGCCTTCGTAGTGCAACAAGAAGTAATTGTTAACTGTTTACTGGATTTAAGTAATAATTTGTGAAACATCTTTTCCAAGAATAATCACAAATATTTTTGAGAAACTACACCATCTAAAATAGTATTAACATTGGTAAAATATTCCGTATAACAATAGTTTTCATGCTAGAATCAAAGAAATACTACTTGAAGCACTCTATCGAAAGAAGTGCCATTTACGTATTTGCTGGGCTGAAATTGGAGATTTTCAACTTACCCAAAGTAGTTCATGAAACTATTTGAGAAGATTATATGAGAATAGAGCTTCGTATAGCATTAAATAGTAACCGTTAGGTAACTGCTAGATTTAAATGGTAAATTGGAAAGACTGTTTTGATAAAGATTTCTCACTGTGTATGAGAAACTGCACCATATTAAACCGTATCTAGTTAAAAGGATCTTTCTCTATCAATTACCCAAATTAATGCAATAATCAATCCCTGATTTTTAGACAAGATGTGACTTATTAACTTGAGTTTTACCCAAAGACACTCATAAATAATCACATTCCCTTCCAAATTATAGAATTAAAGAGGATTTACATGGTTAATTGGTATAATTTACACTTATTCTTGTAATCTTTATAAGATTTCATTACAACCTAAATGATCAATATAGCATAAGTGCTAATGCTTCGTGATAGCTCTAATAGAAGATATTGAATAAAGAAAAGAAAAAGCAACAATAATAACTTTATTCATTGAGATATGAAGAGAATGTTAACCAGAACACAAGAGTTACATCTTCCTTTTTGATACACTACGATTTTAATATCGGGACGAGATTTCCTTAAGGGTAAGGGGATATGACATACCATAAAATTTGCAATTATACTGTATGCTATGTTTAGATAGGAGTGGAAAATCCACCAGGAATTTTTGCTTTTTGTGTAATACTTGGTAGAATGAATTGCTTCTCATACCATAAACTATCATAACCACACATTCCTATAATGATGGAAGACACAATTCCAAACTATAAAAGAGATCTAATAAAGTTCGAAATATTAATAAGAACATCTAAAATATAACCATGATGCCCTAAATTCCCTTAGAAACCCTAGAATTCCTATAAATGAAATATAAACTCAACAATGGTAAACCATGAACGCAGAACACTTATGAATAAGTCATTATGAAACATAAACAAGTTATAAAGTATACTCTAAGGACATGTAAGATATTGTAAATCTTGCTTATGTTTTAGAGAGAGAAAGAGATAGAGAGATGGTGAGAACACACACACTTAGAGAGAGAAAGTGAAAGAGAAAATACCTTCTTAATATGTGAAAAGTAAAGTGAACAACACCCTCTCCATCTAAGGAGAGGGTTTATGTGACGATCCGTCAATTTATGGGTGATATTTAATTCTCAAGTATTATTTAAAAACTTTATTTTAATGTTATATTATGAACTCACTCATTTTTGGGAAGAAATTTGGGTTTACGTCTTGAAGTAGCATTGACTACGTTTAAACCGGAGGACTCTATGTTACGTGCTTACATTTACATACACCGTTTTTGGTGACAGTCCGACACTTCAGGAAATAAATTTATTCTTGAATATTATGATGGAATTTTAATTTGTGTTGGTTCATAAACTCACAAATTTACGAGAAGAGATTAGGACTTACGTGCATAATTTAACGTCCTTTACGACTAAACCGGAAACCCTAGGTTTACGTATTTACGTTTTTGAACTCTGTTTTTGATGAGACAATTTTTAATAGATTTGTTTTGTGCCATTGATTCATAATTTATAAAAATATTTTTCGTAAAACGACCCGAGGGCACGTAAATCGAGGAAACTAGAATCGAGGAGTACCCACAAATAAATGGGATGAGACAAGATATACTTGCCCCACCCCCACTCATGGGACGGCAAGCCTTAGATAAAACCCCTTATGAGGTGTCAACTTTATATTAACAAGTATAACACTTGTCCTAGTTTCATTACAAAACCACTTGACACAAAACCAACATACCATAAACCATTTTTGCTCCATGCAAACAACCACAAATCTCTCTTTCTCTCCCTATTGTGTCCGTCCCATATCACCTAAAAACACCCCATTTGATCATCAATTCAACCATGAATCATGTGTTTAACTTGCACAAGATGAAAACCCTTTGAAGATATGAAGATTAGAGGTGATCTTAACCTATGAAAAGGAGTTTTCATGAGCTAAAAGGGCTGATTTCATGGAGGTGTTCATCCATCCGAAGGACCAAGAAGTTGTCTTGCTAAAGTTGAAGATTTGATAACAAGAACCAAGCCTTGTTCATCAAAATCTCATCATTTCATCACTTTGGTGGTATAGAGATTATTTCTTCCTATCATCTTGTTATTTTGAATATGTAATCTTGTATTTTCTTCATTTATGTATATGTATATGATGATGAATGATGATCAAAAATATTATGTGGGGATTTGGTGTCAATAGATTTGATTAAAAAGATTAAAATCTACTTGAAAGGATGTTAAAATCATGCTTAAAATAGTAGGCTGTATAAAACAGTAAAGAACCTTATGATAAACTGTTTAAATTGCTTGGATAAATTAATATACAGTAATCTATGAGACTTGTACACATATAATAGTTGGCCATACAATGGAATCCTGAAAATGAGTGAGATATGATCAAAACAATATTGAAGTTCAAATCTGAGTAGTCTATTTTGGACGGACTGTTAGGGACATTTAAAGATTGATTGAGCAGTAGATAAACCTGAGTTAATTGTAGCAAAAAATATGTAGTTTGTGTCACCCAAAAATGAGCTTCTATCTCCTTTTAGAACTCAAGATATGATAAAAATAGTGAAAGTGAAAATAATAATCAGATTTGTAAAATAAAAGTATATAGTATAATATTAGCACTCAAGTTAATATAATATAAAATGTATACCTAAAACCTACTAACTTATATATTACATATAAATAAGTATGTACTTTAATGAATAAATGAGACATTTTATAAAAATGGCAATTTGATAAGTTTTATAAGTTATAAAACTAAAAACATAAGTTTTACGTCTTTTCGGCTAAAACCGTAAAATTAACGTTTTCGTCAATTAAAACTTAGACGGTCGGACCCGTCTAATGTAAACTTTTTATAACTCATATAATGATGTATAAGTACATATGACAAGTAAAAACCGATAAAAACCGAGCTTTATAACTTATGGACATTAACGAGCCAAAATAGCCTTATTGGACTATTGACCCAATTAGTTTGGATAAACACTAATGGACTTACTCATTGGGCTTAACCCACTTGGGCCCAACATATGAGTATAGGCCTGATATTAAAAGTATAATTGGGCTAATATAAAGTATTAAACTCTTAATGGGCTTATTCGGCCTTAATATGGAATTGGATTGAAACTAGTGTAACTAGTCAAAAATTTGACTAACACATAACACTATAATCTTGAATGAAGATATAAAAACCCACTTGATCATCATCATACTTATAATATCATCATATATATACATAGCCATTATTTTTATAAAGTCATTTGGAAAAGAGTCTAAGACGAGTATTATTTGTCTAGGTTTTCGTGATTGAAGCCCGTACCATACATCCAAATCGCCGATAACCCGTCTCCCCCAATCAACGTGAGTTCATAGCCTCACACTCTTTTAAATATTTTTATGAAATGTTTTATAAACCCGCGAGGGAGATAACGTGTTAGTTTTAATTAAATAGGACACCAGTTGTCCCGACTGTTTGCTTATTGATTTGGACCCGAATGATTGAATGACCCGATGAATGATTATATGACCCGATGAATGAAATGAAATGGATTACTATTAGTTAGATTATGTCACTAAAAGTCCCGTTAGCATGAATTGTGAACTACCGGGATTTGGTAGACGCTTATGCATATAATAGTACTATTTGGGGAAGATCACCCCAGTTCCCGCCTTGACGGTTGATCCCCGTCGTGCCACATTGATTGGTAAGCGAATTTATGTATGAGAAGATTTCCATAGCGTGATTTTTGTGAAGACACGCTAACTTAGATGGGCAAATGAGTTTCGGGTTAGCTACCCGTTGTTTGTTGTAGTAAGGTAGCAATGTCATGCGACTTATAATAATCCAATAACGAAAATACTGCTATACGCATTGAATTACAATATATTGCCTGACTAGCAATACGGGGTCTTTTTATTGATATTATGTTCGTGTTTTGGTTTTACATAACCATATTCATATAACAGTTTTTATTTAACTCTATACAACGTTATAAAACGTATTGTATGATGTTTTTACGACATTGGTTCGTATAATGTTTTTGAAGGCAAAAGCCTATAGTATGATTTACAACAAAGATTTGTATAAAATGTTTTTGGCTTATTTTATGGCCTACGACAAGGAATTGTACAAAATAGATTTCGGTAATAATTTTATACCGATGATATATTTATGGATTTCATTAAACTCTATGAATTCACTCGGTGTTTTCGCTGACCTTTTCTTTTAACATGTTTTATCTCAGTACTTGAAGGTAATTCTCGGGAAGACGACAAGAATTTATGGCCCGCACTTAAATAACAAATTTCCATTCCAATGCTTTGTATAAATTGTATGAAATACTATGACTTGGGACCTATGTAAATTTGATATTCATGAATGGAAAATGCTTTATTATTAAACAACGCGATTTTAAGCGTTGTCTATGATTTGAGTAATGTGCTATCCCGTAACACCAACGACTCTTCCGCTGAACTAAAGTATGAATATTTGGGGGTGTTACAGTTTGGTATCAGAGCTCGCGTTATAGAGAACGAAAGATTTTTAAAACCAAGGTTTCGAATAAAACATTTCAAAATCTTTTAACTATAAACATTTTTCTCAAAATGTCTAAAAATCTTTTGACTATAACGGTGCCGAGGAATTCCCGAGTTACCGACAAGGACAGACTGAGAAGTGTTATTTTAATATATATATAACTTAGATTATATATATATGATGTAATTTGATTACATGATTGTTTGATTATTATTTTAATATTTATACGAGGTATTTATACGACGTAGATTGTCACAAGAAACCCTAACTCCCCTAGTAAATCAATCGAAGCTATTTCTGTAGGAATTTTAGCTATTCCATATCTAAACCAAGTTGTAGATGTTTATGATCCCAACAAAATAGTTGATATTCGTAGAAACGTTAATATTAGTTGATTATGATCTTGAAGAAGAATTGGCGAGATTAAATCTGATATCGATGACATGACGATCTTTCCTTATAGAGTGGAGTTTGACAAAACCTTACCACCTGGAAAGGTGTCATCTGATTCGGTGTCACCCAATTCTTAAATTTGAAATCGAAAGGGTGAATGTTGCACTTGAGGCTGTCATTGGAGCCTTTACCCAAAAGCCTCATGCCACTAGTTCCTTTCCGAGAAGTCTAATTGAATGTGTGAGTCATTTCATACTAGTGACTCATTTGATAACTATTGTTGTAAGAGCTATAGGATTGGAAATTAAGTGTTGTTCATATTGAACTTTTATTTCCCTTTCAAGGTCTAAGAATAAGGTTGAAAGTATTGCAAAATGAGGTAGGATATCGCATTGAGTATAAGTTGATTGAAAACTTGAATTAAGTAAAATTTAACTCGTATGGAATATGAGATTGTTAAGAGGAAGTCGTTGAGTCCTGTGATTGAATTATAAGGTTTTAAATGATTGTTGGTTCGTGTTAAGGGTTGTTCCTAGACCATTGTCCAATGACGAGGATGGCTAGTGTCCAAGAAATAAATCGAAGAAATCTTCTTCTGAAATTGGGACCGATGGATCTTTCGGGACATGTAGAACACCTAATGACTCTTGTAGATTAGTATTCATTGTGGTATCTTTTAAAAATCCCTAACTTAACTGAGACATCAGTTGGTAAGATGAGTTCTTGGCATTGTATGACATAGTGACACGTAATGTGTTACGGTACAATTTTGACTTGTTTTTTTATTAATAAAAAGACTACCTTTGATTGCTAAATCCTACATGTATTGATGTTATCTATCTTTTATTGCTTCATCCTAATGTTCGCATTAGTGATGCAACCATTGAACAAGTACTCATCTTAATTTGAGTTACATTGTGGATTATTCTTTTTGAGCGCCATCGAGGTCATGAACCTCATGATTAATTGGCTAAGCTCATTTCCTATCATATTGTAGTTAGTTATTGGTGAACAGCTCTTCATCACTCTTTTGCAGATCACTCATTGTTCTTATAAGTTAAAACAGTATTCCTTGAGAAAAATTGGATTTTCATCACTATATGGATTATTTAAAGTGAGACTTATAAATAATCGTTATCGAAGTAAGGTTGTTTATGAAACGCTTTGGAAAACTTAATTGTTTTCATAACAAAGAACATTTCTGTAAATTCATTTTTGAATTAAGCATGAAAATATTTTTATTTTTAAACATGATGACAAAGTTTTGACGAACTGAGTATTGCATCGTTAATCTTAAAATTGTATATAGTTGCGCGCTAATAACTAGATTTTAGTTAGAAAAATTGTTCGTTGAAATCGTTCTATTCGAATTGATAACAGTAGAAAGTGCGACTCAGCCGTCTTTTGGTGGAAACAAGTATATTGATTGATCGTTGTAGTAAAATTAAATTGCAAAACTTTAAAGTAAAAGGCAAGGTAAATAAAGCTATAAATGATTAAATAGTAATTGTGCAAAATATTAACTTTAAAAGTAAATAAATTTAATGACAAAAATTAAAGCTTGACGAAAAGTAAGTTTAACAATGTAATAAAAATGTAAACTTGAAATTTAAAGTAAAGAAAAACAATTAAAATAATACTAAATAAAAATGGCGGGAAAAATAAATGCTTGAAAATAAAACAGAGGATAAACAAAACCTGAGTCGGAATCTAAAATACTGTCACTATCCGGAATACCCAACAAAGTACTGCTTATCCGGAATAAGGCTGTCACCCTTATCCGCAATCCAAAATTCACTACTATCCGGAATCCCAGATCTGTCACTAATCCGGAATGACCCAAACAGAAGCTTATCCGGAAGTCTCTTACTGCTGCTTATCCGGAATTCTTGTTCAAACCCTTATCCGGAATCCTGGGTTATGGTGCTTATCCGGAATGCTACCAATCACCTTATCCGGAATTCTCCTTCAGATCCTTATCCGGAATTCGAGTTTAACCTCCAATCCGGAATACTTGTTTGCACCCTTATCCGGAATGTTGGTTAAATGAGTAATAAGGAATGTCGTCTCAAAATCTTTATCCAGAATCCGTGACACTAAGGCTTATCCGGAATCACTGCCACTACCTTTATCCGGAATAACTTCTTTCACCAATCCGGAATAATATTCCGAGTTCTTATCCGGAATGCATCCAAATGCTTATCCGGAATGAGAGATCCAATGTTTGTTCGGAATATGGGGTAAATAGTCACTATTTCGGAATATGGTGATATCCGGAATAAAAGAGTTTACAGAAATCCTTATAACAGTTAAATGCAAATAAGCTAGAGACTAAAATTAAGCTAAAAACAAATAAGCTATTAACTAAAAACTTAACCAAAATACTTTTAAGAAAAAGCTAATCAACCAAAATTTAAAAACTTTAAAAAACACTAAATAATAAAAATATTTAAAAACAACTTTTTATAAAAATTAACTAATAAGCACTTAATTAAAATAAGAAAAGCACAATAAGCTATAAAATAAATAAGCTAACACAATCATAAACATAAAAACATAACAAATAATCTAACAAGGATAACAATAAACACATAAGCATAAAGATTAAACAAAACAAGAAAGGTAGAATGAGAGATTAATAAAAACTTGATTAAAATTAAGATTGAACAATTAAAAGTAAAGATTAAACATACAAATTTAAGGTGCAAGACAAGGTAATTAAAGGTGCAATTAAGTAAAGAACATTAAAAAAGTGAAAGTAATTAAATGGAAGAGCTATTTTGTCAAGATAGTCAACACCTCCTAATGTGACATTAGGAGGGTATTTATAGGTGAATGGGAAGGTTAGCATGTGTTGGAAGCTTCGTTCTCTCTTTCTTTCTTTCTCGTCTTCTAAATTCTTCGACTTTTTCGACTTTGTCTCGGGATTAATTAAACTCGTCTTGTAATTTGTTCATTAATTATACTTGAGTTCTTCGGCTTTATTAAACTTCCATCTTTAAACTTTTTCTTCGATAAATCTTCAGAATAGGCCTTGGACTTCCGTTCTTTTTGGACTCTTGATCTTTTGACTTAGTCTTTTGTCTTTTTCTTCGTTAAAAGCCCGTGAAAGCCCGTGTTTTCTCCCCTTTTCACATTTTGGTCCTAAATCACAACAAAAACACAAACCACTCATAATTCCAACATTTATGACATAAAATACACGTTTTTGGCTTGGTTATTATTATAATTAAGTGGTAAAAAGATAAGTGTTTTCACACTTAATAAATCTCCTTCACTTGACCATTGCAATGTCCTCATGCAATGCATTAGTTACAAAGAAAGTTTTACATTCTTCATCATAATCAATCCACCTTGGCGTTAATTAAAGAGACAAAATATTTAAAAGAAGAAAACAAGTAAAAAAGATCAAAAACTTACCTTAGGGTTTTGGAATGTCATGAATGATTATCATCCTCAAGTTTCACGTTCCCCATACCAAGCTTAAAAATGAGATCATTGTTATTATAAGTTAGCAAACTATCACAAACTCATGTGGGCCAATTATTTACTTAGACTCCCTTATTCCTTGGTGTATCTCTTATATTTTATTATTGTATTGAATGATCACGAAGATGCATTGTTGACTTATTTCGGTAGTTATTAGGCTGAAAATAAAGTAGGACGATTTAATCAATAGTTAGCTAAAGGACAAAATCTTTTAAAACTGCTTCTCGGGACCTCATAAAGTTCATATCTTGGCATAACTCGCTTCACTATTTGAGACATTTCTTGGACCGATATTTGGCAGCGACTTCATACTTCAAATCTTGAGAGACGTTCATGAAATAATGGTCTTCTCTTCATAATAGGAATTTCTTCACTTGAATTTTGAGAGATTCTTCATACTTGGACCACGACTTCTTCATTTTCTCCAATCTTTATTTGGGATTTTGATATACAACGATCCGCCTCCTTTTAGGACTTGGATCTATTTATCCTCATACCTTGTTAGGGCCTTTTTGGATAGACTTCTCCATGATCATTAGGGGAGTATTTGCTTTTCGTCGTGTGTCTCGATCCTTCATATTGATTTTTGATAAATGATTCTTCACATCACTTGGGATCTTTAGCAACAAAATTTAGCCCTCATGTCTTGTTAGGACCTTTTCGGACTCGCCAATCTTCGCATCCCGCTTCAATAAGTTATTCCTTGGCTATGAACTCTGATGAGACTGCTTTTATACATAGTCTCATCTTCCAAATAGGGTTTAAAATGCATTAAATATCATCAAAATACCCAAATATATGCTTGTGTTTGTTGCTTGTGTATTTTAGGTACGGATGTTGAGAAAATGACAAAAGATCACAAGAATCATGCAAAAACGAACACGGGAAACGAAGCCGCACAATGAACCAAGCCCTAATGAAGACTTTCCCAAAATCAACCCTTGAAGATTTGAAGAATTATGAAGAAGGATCCTCCAATTATGAAGAATTGACACTTTATACCCTTGTATCCTCATAATTACAAGTTTGGTCCCTAAAGTTTGTCAAAATTACAAAAAGGACCCTTAACTTTGAAGAATTGGCAAGTTTAGCCCCTCAACAAAGCTAAATTGTCAACCAAAATCATCCACAAAGTCAAATACATCATGAAGTCCTTCAAAGTACAAGAAATGACAAGTTTGGTCCTTTGAAAAATCCAAAATTACACAAAGGACCCTCAACTTTCAACATTTGGCAAAAATGGTCCCTCAATCATCAAGACTTGGCAATTTCAGTCCTCCAAAATGTCAATCATACAAGTCTAGACCATTATCATTGAAGAAAATACCAAACCAGCCCTTGAAGAATTCAAATATGGCAAGAAATACCCCTGAATTCATTTTATAAAAGTTTTTGGGCCAAAAATGCAAAAAGTCCAAAGTTGATAAGACTAATTGTGGCGTTGATAGATTTTTCTACTGAAAAGACAAGGAGTAAAGAATCAAGGGGTTAAAGCTGGCCAACATGAAAGATACCTAGACCAGTGACAAGCTGCCACGTGCCCCACTCACTCAAACCCACCAATCCCATTCCACCAATCCTCCACATCATCATCCACTCACAACCGGATTAACAACTTAATTTATTAAGTTAAATTTGGGCGCCTAACACATTTTTAAACACTAATCTGGATCAAATACACCCACTATTCACACATGAACACAAATTGGGTATTTGTGTTTAAGCCAAAATTAAACCACCAAATCATCCAGATTAGTGATTAAGCTTGTCATGAACATATCTTCACTTCAAAAACCCTTGCCACGTCACTCATGTGCTCACATGAAAAACCCTTGCTACACACTTTTGGGGAAACTGCCAAAACCAGCCAGAGAATCAACCATCCAGATACAAGCTTACATTTTAAGCTTTGTTTGAGCCCTTGGATCAAATTTCAACAGCTATCTACTTCACATACGTCCAAGAATCAGTCACATGAAGCATTTGAGTTCAAATTCAAGAGGGCATTTTTGGAACTTCAACCATTAGGGTTTTTAGTTTTTAGCTGTTCCTTAGTCATTTGTATGCCTATATAAAGGCTTTAGGGTGCTTCATTAATAGTTTGCTTTTGATTTTTCCTTGGTTCAAGTTTCTGTAAATCCTATTTCTAAGTTAATGAAATTGAGTTTGAAATCTTGAAGAAAAGTCATTGGCCAATCTTGTTTACTGCTTTCATTTGTTATATGCTTGTTAGTTCTTAAAGTTCAAAAACCTGTTTTTCAAAGAGGAGTGTGCAAAAGTTTGCATATTTCCTCATTTTCTTAATATTTTGCTAAGTCTTGTTCCAATCTTGGAATTCTTGGGCTATAGGGCTGATCATAGCATCCTAACTGAGTTGGTTAAGGTGTGGTGAGGCTTATAACTTGGGGATAATCAAGTGTGGGGTAACAAGTTTGCATTAATCAAGTTTTTCAAAGTTTCTGATTTTTATGATATTGTGCTTAACCCTTGTTGAATCTTAGCAGGCTTATTGTGGAAGCTTGTGCTTGTTCTTGCTAGCACATAAGCTCAAAATTCGTGGGTGTGGATGTACATCCATGAGGTTTGCATACTTAATCTCAAAATCTGCTTAAATTGTGATTTTTGGTGATATTTGTATGAAACTGTTGTTCTTGTGAATTTTGTGGCTTGTTCTTGCTTGAATCTGTTTATTATACTTGTTTGAGTGTTAATTGATGCTTGGTTGGCCTGAAATCTCATTGTGCTTTTGAAAATTTTGATTTGAAAAAGTTAAAGGGGTGTTTGGGTCTACTGGTTTATGCTTGTAACTTGTTATTGTGTTAAGGGAAGTTGTTGTTTATGCTTTGTATCTGCTATACCTTTGTTTGAGAGTGTTTTGCTGCAAGTTTTTGGGTTTGAACACTTGAATTAATCAATATGCTATATAGACCTTGTTTCTGCTTGTTTTGACCTAGGATTTTTGGAACACTTAGTGTGTATGCATGCTTAGGGATAAAAGTGGTTTAAACAAAGTTAATATAACCTGTTTGAAATATTTGAGGTGTTGAAATTGGCTTGTGTGTCAAATACATCAGCAAAGTAGAAAACTGCATGTGTTAGTGTTCATCAGTAACTTTCATTGCTTGAATCTTGCTTAATTCTTTGAACCAGTGCATGAAACCTGTTTAGACCTGCTTATTGGAGTTTATTATAGCTTTTTTGTGCATTTGGTTGAATTTGGCTGGCTAATTTGTGCTAAAACTGCTCTTAAGTGCTAAACTGCTTATTGTTCATGTCTGTGCAATGTCTGATGAATGATTGATTAAACTATATCAATTGGGTGTTAGTGATTGTGTTATATTGATTGTGATTGACTCCTTTTGATCCAAAGATCATTTGGGTGCCTTTGTGAAATCTGAATCTCCAAAAAAGTCACTAAAGACAAAAAGTCAAAATAGTCAAGCAGTGGAAAAAGTTTCCACTGCTCAACATCCAAAACTAGCCCCTGCTAGTGCAATTTTGTCATCAGCTTATCAATAAGCTATTCTAGCTTATTCTGACTTGCAACAACTTATTTTTTGTGATAGATCTTCATTATTTGACCCATTTAAGTGAACTGGAGCTTATGAGACTTTGACTTTGACTTTTTACTAGAAAACCAACTTGTTTGACTTTTAACATGAGTGCTTATTTGATTTTACAGCTTATTGAGTGTGCTTATTGAGTAGGTTTTTGATTATTAAGCTTAGTTTTGTCAAAAGAAACATTTTGCAACTTGAATCAGCTTCTGAGGTGGTCTAGATCATAAAAACGACTATTTTGTCGTTTTGTGAATAAGTTTGTGACTTGTTTCTGGCTTATTAAGTGGGCTTATTTGAAAATTCTTTTTGCAGAAGTCTTTGTTAGGACAAAAGAAGCTTATGTGTAAAATTTTAGCTTATGGCAACAGCTTATGGCTTAATGGGCCAAAAAGCCCATTAAGAATAAGCTGCTTATTATAAGTTAGCTTATTTCACATTTTCAGCTTTTGGGCTTTGGAAAAAGTTGTTTAAAATCAAATTTTGAGTCAACCTGTGCTTTTTGGGCTTAATTTGAACACTTTTTCTTATTGGGCCTTAATTAAGCACAATAAGGGACTGTTTTGGGTTTGGCCCATTTTCTAGGCCCAATAGGGGTATTTAGGTAAATTCACTTTCATTTCTGAGTTTATTAGGTTAAATTAAGCTAGTTTGCAAGTTTTTAGAATTTTTTATAATTTTTGGATTTTTAATATTATTTTAATATTATTTTATTATTAAAAATTAAAAGTCTGATTTTCTAGGTTTTTATATTTTTTCTAGGTTCTAAATACTTAATTAGGATTTTTGCAACTTTCCAAATATTTTTTAGGTCTTTGAATTATTTTCTATAATTAATTTAAGATTTAATTGATTTTAGGAGTTTTTAATTGTTTAAAAATAGTTTTAATTGGTTTTAGAATTTTGAAAAATAGTTTTTAGCTTAATTAGAGTATTTTTGAGGTTTACAAACTTTAAAATCTTGTTTATGGCTTTTTAATAATTAATTTTGATTTTTAGGGCTTTAATTAGCATTAAAAAGTCATTATCTAATTAATTAAAAGGTTTTTGCAAGTTTTAATTTTTTGTAAACTCTTATAATATTATTAGGGATTTTTGGTAATTTTTAGAAATTTTTAGGTTTAAATTTTAATTTTGGTGGTTTTTACGACTTTACGTGTACGCCTTTTTAGACTTAGTTTAATCCGTCTTCATAACCGTCATTCTCTTCTAATCCCTTTTCTATTCTTCTTTTTCAAATATAATCACAAACTAATCCATATCATTACACACATAACACACTAGCCTCCTTGAGAACGAACTTACTTGGGGTCATTCACACACGGTTTTCCTAAATCGTCGTGCTCACTTGCCCTATTTATTGCTCTTTTCCTAAAGAGTGGTAAAAATCATCAACATCATTTTGGCGCCGCTGCCGGGGAGGCGTGTTGTGTTTTGATTTGGCATTGTTGTTTTTATATTAACCATAATTAGTATTTGTATTAGTAGCACTCTACTAATACGTATTATCGTTTTTCGGTTTTTGTGTGAATATTATTACTATATTGTATACGTAGAACAATAAATTCACAAGTACTCCAAATACGTGAGAAATCACAACCTTGACTTGGGAGGTCATTACCCAATCATTGTATTCGAATCTCAAACCAAAGAAAAAGGCAAAAATAGATAATTACTTTCGTGAAGCTTAATCTTGAAAATAAAAACTATAAGGTGGGTATAAGGCGGATATTATAAAATATATCCTAAGGAAAAAGGCTCTTAAGTGATTCGCGCCGCCTCGTTTCCCCGCTTGCTTGTGAGTATTTGATTGTGAGAGCTAATCGAGGGTTTTGCCGCCCAAAGTATTATTACATATCATATATATTTTCTTGGTTTCCATTGATTAAACCCTCTTGAACGATTTGGTGTTCCACCATCGTTCTAAAGTCATCGAAGGCGTTCACTCCACGTGATCGTTTTCATTCCTTGAGGCTTCTTTAATCAAGAGATTTGATTAAGGAGGAGATTTGTAGATTTTTGTCTACTTAATACATTTCACCAATCTCCAAAAAGGATAATACAATCAAAAACCACAAAAAAATTGAAAAAATACAAAACACCAAAAAGAATCTTCTTTGCTCATCCCCTCGTTGTACGTGACGTTTATGCTAACTCGAAATCAAGCAAGACGTGCACGTAAACGAAAGAACAAAACTCCCACTCCCAACAATTCTAGTGAGGAGTCTCCTATTGACGAACCCATTGTAAGAGAAGCACCAACCATGGCGAATCGAACTATGATGGAGTTACTTCAAGCACCCACCGAGGGTTATGGAGAGGCTATTGTGATTCCCGCAATCCTTGCGGAGAATTTTGAGGTGAAAACGGGTTTGTTGTTCATGATTCAAAACAACAAATTCCGTGGTGATGAGAAGGACAATCCACACAACCATATCCGCCAATTCAATCGTCTTACCGCTACTTGCAAATTTAAGGATGTCTCTAACGACTCGATTAAGATGATGCTTTTTCCGTATTCCTTAGCGGGGCCCGCAAAAATTTGGTTAGAGAAATAGCCACCCAATTCTATATTGACGTGGAAGGATCTTGTGTCTAAGTTTGTGAACCAATTTTTTCCGCCCTCTAAGACTACGCACTTGAAAAACGAGATTTCAAAGTTTTCACAAGAATTTAATGAAAGTTTTTCAACGGCTTGGAATAGGTTTAAGGAAATGTTACATGAATGTCCTCATCACGGTTTTTCCGATTTGCATCAAATTGACACGTTTTACAATGGACTTAATGATCATGAAAGGGATTATTTGAATGCCGCCGCGGGTGGTAATTTTTTGTGTAAAACGGTTGAGGAAGCTTTGGTGATAATTGAAAATAGATCTAAGGTGTATAGTCCTCGTAGCACGTCTAGTGTTCGTAAGGCTTCGTCTTCGGCTTCACCTTCTTTGTCTACTACCATCGATGCTTGCCAAATTGAGGCAAACTTGGAAAACAAGATTTTTGATAAGTTGAAAGGACTTTTGATTGAGTTTAAAGTTGGTGAACCAAGTGCTCCCGCTACGGCTAAAGCGGTTGAGGTTTCTTGCATGTATTGTGGTGGAGGTCATGATTTCTCCGAGTGCATTACCAACGGCGGTAACACTTCGAGTGCCTTCGCGGCCACGGGAAATTACAACCAAAACGGTCAAGTTTCCCGCTCTAATCAAATGACTCCACCGGGTTTTGGTTCAAATCAAAATGCTAACAACTATCGCAACAATCAAGTTGGTTTTAAGAACAATTACAACAAGGGAAACTATGGGAATCAAGGGGCTAATAATCAAGTTTCAAACAAAAATGATTTTCAAAATAACAACAAAAGTTTGCAAACATTGAAAGATCTTCCAAGTGAGTTTCTTGAATATGCTAGTGGGAATGATGCTAGGTTTGACAATATTCAAAGAGAAATCATTAGCCTAAGATCCGAGTTTAAAAACGACTTGAAGAAAGAGTTGAAAAATGAGTTAGCTAATGAACTTAAAATCCACACCAATAAGATGGAAGGAAATGTCACTAGGTTGCAACAAAACCAACAAAAGATGGAACAAGGGCAACATGAGATTAAACAAGAGATGCTTAAGGCCGAGAAAAGGCAAACCGAAGCCGTATTGAGGCAATCTAATTTTGAAGATAAAATCTCGTCTATGTTTGAGGCAATAATGTGTAAACCATCGTCAGGTGGTCTTCCTAGCAACACCATATCCAACCCTAAGGTGAGATGAAAGTGATTACCACACGTAGTGGTAAGACACTTAAGGAGCCGATTCCTCAACCAATTGCTCCTACGGAGGAAGCAATTGAGGAAGAACCCGAGGTGGTGGTCCAAAAGAAGCATGTCCCAATCCCACGAAGTACCGCTCATGCCACACCTACGGTTGACCCATTACCGTCATTGGAACCCGAGATTCCAAAGGCTATGCCTACTATGCCTCAACCCACACCACCCTTGCCCTATCCATCGAGACTTAGGAAGGAGAAACGTCAAGAGCGCGACAATTATCAATTTGAGCTTTTTATGAAAATGTTTCGTGATTTGCACCTTAATGTGAGTTTTGCCGATGCCTTGGTCATGATGCCTCGATTTGCCGCTAACTTTAAGAGTATGTTGAACAACAAGGAGAAATTGCATCAATTGTCTAGTTGTTCGTCGGTTTATCTTAATCGCATACCTCAAAAAGTCGGTGATCCCGGTAAATTTTTGATCCCTTGTGCAATCCAAGACATGGAAGAATGCTTCGCCTTGGCCGATCTTGGTGCTAGCATTAACTTGATGCCACTTGCAATCTTCAAGTCGCTCAATCTTCCTAATCTTACTCCTTCACTAATGTTTATCGAGTTGGCCGACCATTCCACAATTCCCGCATGTGGTTTGGCGGAAGACGTTTTTGTGAAAGTGGGGAAGTTCTACTATCCCGAAGACTTCATTGTTGTTGATATCCCCACGGATCCTCAAGTTCCTCTCATTTTAGGTCGTTCGTTTTTAGATACGTCTATGGCTTTGATTGATGTTCATGCTAGAAAGATCACCTTACGTTTCAATGACGAGGAACTTGTTATAAACGCAACTCAAAACTCTCAAATTTCTCATGTTTATTCCGTTGCAACCATAAACCTCGTTGATATGATTGACGTGGTTTGCGAGGAATTTTCACAAGAAGTTCTAGGTTTTGGTGATGAAGAAACTAGTGGCAATCCCACTATGTTGGATCCAATTCTTGATAATTCGACACCAACCTTCACTCCTTTTGAAGGTGGTGGTTTTACGTTTGAAGAATGCAATGTTCCACGTACTTGTGACGAAGACCTCGACAACGATGAGGACTTCTCGATTATCAAGGATTTTCTTAACGATTTCCCATTTCCTCCGCCCGAGGAGGTTATGAGTATCGAGCCCAAATCTTCACTTGAGGAACCACCTATCCTCGAGTTGAAAGATTTACCTCCTCACCTCGAATATGTCTATTTGGAGGAGGACGACAAGTTGCCGGTTATTATTGCGAAGGATCTTTCGAATGATGAAAAAACCGCACTTGTCGATGTTCTTAAGGATCACAAAGGGGCGATTGCGTGGAAGTTATCCGACATTAAGGGAATCGATCCCAAATTTTGTACCCACAAAATCTTAATGGAGGAGGATTTCAAGCCAACAATCCAAAGTCAAAGGAGGGTGAACCCCAAAATTCACGACGTCATCAAAAAGGAGGTCCTTAAACTCCTTGACGCAGGAATGATTTACCCTATTTCCGATAGCCCTTGGGTGAGTCCTATTCATTGTGTCCCTAAAAAGGGAGGGATGACCGTTGTGCCAAACGATGCCAACGAGTTGATTCCCACTAGACTCGTGACCGGATGGAGAGTGTGCATTGACTATCGAAAGTTGAATGAAGCCACTCCAAAAGACCATTTTCCCTTGCCCTTCATGGACCAAATGTTGGAGCGTCTTGCGGGAAACGGTTTCTATTGTATTTTAGATGGTTTTTCCGGTTACTTCCAAATTCCCATCGATCCTCGTGATCAAGAAAAAATTACGTTTACGTGTCCATATGGAACGTTTGCCTATCGTAGAATGCCATTCGGACTTTGCAATGCACCGGGAACTTTTTAACGATGCATGATGGCTATTTTTCATGATATGATCGAGAAGACGATGGAAGTCTTCATGGATGACTTTTCCGTGTTTGGTGATTCTTTCACTTCGTGTTTGTCGAATCTAGAGAGAATGTTAAAACGTTGTGAGGAAACCAACCTTGTGCTCAATTGGGAAAAATGTCATTTTATGGTTAAGAGTGGAATCGTCTTAGGGCACAAGGTCTCGAAAGCGGGGATTGAGGTAGATCAAGCTAAGGTAGACGTCATCGTCAAATTACCTCATCCCAAAACCGTCAAGGGAGTTAGGAGTTTCCTAGGCCACGTAGGCTTTTATCGTCGATTCATCAAGGACTTTTCAAAGATTTCTCGACCTATTACACATCTTCTTGAAAAAGAGGCATGTTTTGTCTTTGACGAAGATTGTGTACGAGCCTTTGAGATCCTTAAGAGGAAACTTACCGAAGCTCCCATTCTTGTTGCTCCAAATTGGAACCTCCCCTTTGAGCTTATGTGTGATGCTAGTGATTACGCTATAGGGGCCGTTTTGGGGCAACGTCATGATAAGCACTTCTTGCCTATTCACTATGCTAGCAAGACGATGACCAAGGCTCAACTTAAATACACTACGACAGAAAAGGAGTTCCTTGCCGTGGTGTATGCATTTGAGAAATTCCGACCTTATCTCGTCTTGACGAAATGCATAGTGTATACGGACCATTCGGATATTAAGTATCTCATGGCAAAGCAAGATGCTAAGCCGAGATTACTTCGTTGGATTCTCCTCCTTCAAGAATTTGATCACACCATTGTTGACAAAAAAGGAGCCGAGAATCTAGCGGCCGATCATCTCTCTCGTTTGGAAGATCCTCACCAAAGTATTTACGAGCCCAAGGAAATCACCAAAACATTTCCGCTCGAGAAACTTGGTGCAATGAATTCTAAGCTTGATTCTTCTACCCCATGGTTTGCGGATTTTGCAAACTACCATGCGGGTAACTTCATCATTAAGGGTATGACGACTCAAGAAAAACGAAAATTCTTTCGTGACGTCAAGTTCTACTTTTGGAACGACCCTTACTTGTTTCCAACTTGTGCGGATCAAATCATCCGAGGTTGTGTTTTTGGCACCGAAGCTTCTAACATCCTTAGAGCTTGCCATGAGGGACCCACGGGTGGTCACCACGGTGCTAATCTCATGGCTAAAAAGGTGTTTGATGCTGGCTTCTTTTGGCCTACTATTTACCGAGATGCACATGATCTTGTGAAGACGTGTAATGCATGCCAACGACAAGGAAAAGCCTCACAAAAAGATGAAATGCCACAAAATATAATTCAAGTATGTGAGATCTTTGACGTTTGGGGCATAGACTTTATGGGGCCGTTCCCATCATCTCATGGTAATAAGTATATTCTCGTTGCGGTTGACTACCTTTCTAAGTGGGTGGAGGCAAAGGCCTTGCCCACCAATGATGCTCGTGTGGTAGTCAAGTTTTTGAAGCAATTGTTTTCTCGGTTTGGAACCCCTCGTGCTATCATAAGCGATCGTGGAACCCATTTTTGTAATGACCAATTTGAAAGGGTTCTAAGGAAATATGGGGTTACACATCGTCTTTCTACGGCTTATCACCCACAAACAAGTGGGCAAGTCGAGGTTTCAAACCGAGCGTTGAAGAGGATCTTGGAGAGATCCGTTGGAGAAAACCGACAATCTTGGTCGGATAAGTTAGACGATGCTTTATGGGCCTTTAGGACCGCTCATAAGACGCCCATTGGGTGCACTCCCTATAAGCTTGTGTATGGAAAGAATTGTCATTTGCCTATCGAATTAGAACACAAGGCTTATTGGGCCCTAAAGCATTGTAATGATGACATGGAGACCGCGGGAAAACACCGGAAAATGCAATTGAATGAATTGGATGAATTGAGAGACATTGCTTATGAAAATTCATTGATTTATAAAGAGAAAACTAAAAAGTTGCATTATTCTAAAATTAAAAACCGGGTTTTTAACATTGGGGATCAAGTTTTGCTTTTTAATTCTAGATTGAAAATCTTTTCCGGTAAGTTGAAATCCCGTTGGTCCGGTCCATTCACCGTGACTCAAGTGTTTCCGTATGGGACCATCGAGCTAGCTCAAGATGATGGTCCTAACTTCAAGGTGAATGGACACAGGTTGAAGCACTACTTTGGCGGGGAAGTTCCATCCTTGAACTACCTCGACCAAGTCACCTTCCCCAATGATAATTAGTACTGAGGGGATCGAGTCGAGCTCATGACTCGGTAATCAAAAAACGAGGTGCCTCGTGGGGGAGTCCCATGCTTATCCTATGTACATATTATCGCTTTCTAATGTAGCTTACGTGTGGGGATTTGTGCCCTTCCAACATTTGTTCCGTGGTTGTTTGTGAATTGTGGTTTTTAGATCATGATCTTCACGATTGGAGCCTCTCATGTTCGTTTTATGGGAGCACTCGATCGTTTGCTTTGGAGACATTTCTTAATATCCATGATATATCCTTTGATGTTCTAACCTTAGGTTTTTAGCAAACTTCATAAATGGCTTTAAATTTATTGGTTACACCCTTTCCATGCTAGATTAGGCATTCGACTACGTCTCTAGTATGGGGGTGTTTGCACCCCTAGACTCGAAACATTGAGGACAATGTTTAACTTTAGTATGGGGGGGGGGGGTGAATAGATACTTGCCTTGCCAAACCTTCACGCTTTCCAAAGTTTATGTTTTGTTTATCGTTTTGTTGCAAAATAAGGCTAAAAATGGCCAAATTTTAAATTTTTTCTCATGTTTTATAAGTGTTTGAAGACACGAATGTAGATTTTCCGATGGCGAGAATAAGAGTAATTTTTGACTCGACCGTGCGTGTTGAGCACTTAGCTTTGATTCCTTAACTACACATTAGGCTAAGTCTCTTAAATGAGGACGAGAAATGATAGAGTTAATTATAAGTTACTATGCTAAACGTAGAGTACTCGTATTCTTTCAAAAACTCATGTGTTCTCGTTGTTTGCTTATTCTCCCTTCGCATGTAAATATTTTTTGCTTAATAAATATTGACTTAGCGGTTTAGTTAGGATTGTTGGGTTTCTAGTCTTTTCTAGTAGCTTCCGTGTAATTAAATTGGGAAGACATTAAGGTATCGCCAGCGTCACGGTTTTGAAGTATTGGCAACCCGAATAATCGAAAGCTTCACCCAATAATAAGATTTCAAGTTCTCACCTAAATCTAGCAAACAATTGGAAGCCCCACAAGGCCGAAAAATCTATGCAAAATTGAAAGTGAATCAAGCCTTAATCTTCGAAGCTTTAAAGATCCAAAATTCGCTTTAGCGTGAGGATATACGTCTTTGGCTAATAAAACCACCGATGAGGCGGATAATAAAAGGCAAGGCAAGACCGAAGTCATAATAAAAGCTTCATGGCGAAGTTGAATAAAAGATGGAGGTAAACCAAAGATAATAAGGCCCTTCCGTTAGGGGGCGTATAAAAGTCTTGGTAATAAGTCTCATGTTCAAAACCGTTATAAAACCGTGTTTATCGATTCTTCTTGTCCACTTAATTTTTTAACATCGTAGTCTATTAGGAGGGGTTATTGATTTGATGGTCTTAATTACACCGTTAGGACTCTATTTTTAGACCTAAATCTCTATTATCGCATAAGTCAAACAATGAATCCTCGTGAAACATTCAAGACATCATAAAATATAAGAGATACAACTTAGGAATAATGGGAGGGTAAGTACGTGATTAGGGCATATGAGTAGTGTTAGCATTACTAACTTATAATGACAATGATCTCGTTGTACGCTTAGCATGGAATTGGAGTGAAAATCGAGGACGACGAAATTATTTCTAACGAAGCATTCACGTGTTCTTATTCTATGAACCTAAACGTCCCATTTTGCTATGAAAATCATACATTATGTCTAAAACACAAGTAGTAGTAGCAATAGTAGTAGTGTAGCTAGTTTATCGTTCAATAAAGTGAATAAAATGAATTTTTGAGATGCTTTGATACTTTATTCCAGCATTGCGTGAGGGCACGACAATGGTTTAGTATGGGGGAGTGATGAGACTGCTTTTATACATAGTCTCATCTTCCAAATAGGGCTTAAAATGCATTAAATATCATCAAAATACCCAAATATATGCTTGTGTTTGTTGCTTGTGTATTTTAGGTACGGATGTTGAGAAAATGACAAAAGATCACAAGAATCATGTAAAAACGAACACGGGAAACGAAGCCGCACAATGAACCAAGCCCTAATGAAGACTTTCCTAAAATCAACCCTTGAAGATTTGAAGAATTATGAAGAAGGATCCTCCAATTATGAAGAATTGACACTTTATACCCTTGTATCCTCATAATTACAAGTTTGGTCCCTAAAGTTTGTCAAAATTACAAAAAGGACCCTTAACTTTGAAGAATTGGCAAGTTTAGCCCCTCAACAAAGCTAAATTGTCAACCAAAATCATCCACAAAGTCAAATACATCATGAAGTCCTTCAAAGTACAAGAAATGACAAGTTTGGTCCTTTGAAAAATCCAAAATTACACAAAGGACCCTCAACTTTCAACATTTGGCAAAAATGGTCCCTCAATCATCAAGACTTGGCAATTTCAGTCCTCCAAAATGTCAATCATACTAGTCTAGACCATTATCATTGAAAAAAAATACCAAACCAGCCCTTGAAGAATTTAAATATGGCAAGAAATACCCCTGAATTCATTTTATAAAAGTTTTTGGGCCAAAAATGCAAAAAGTCCAAAGTTGATAAGACTAATTGTGGCGTTGATAGATTTTTCTACTGAAAAGACAAGGAGTAAAGAATCAAGGGGTTAAAGCTGGCCAACATGAAAGATACCTAGACCAGTGACAAGCTGCCACGTGCCCCACTCACTCAAACCCACCAATCCCATTCCACCAATCCTTTACATCATCATCCACTCACAACCGGATTAACAACTTAATTTATTAAGTTAAGTTTGGGCGCCTAACACATTTTTAAACACTAATCTGGATCAAATACACCCACTATTCACACATGAACACAAATTGGGTATTTGTGTTTAAGCCAAAATTAAACCACCAAATCATCCAGATTAGTGATTAAGCTTGTCATGAACATATCTCTACTTCAAAAACCCTTGCCACGTCACTCATGTGCTCACATGAAAAACCCTTGCTACACACTTTTGGGGAAACTACCAAAACCAGCCAGAGAATCAACCATCCAGATACAAGCTTACATTTTAAGCTTTGTTTGAGCCCTTGGATCAAATTTCAACAACTTTCTACTTCACATACGTCCAAGAATCAGTCACATGAAGCATTTGAGTTCAAATTCAAGAGGGCATTTTTGGAACTTCAACCATTAGGGTTTTTAGTTTTTAGCTGTTCCTTAGTCATTTGTATGCCTATATAAAGGCCTTAGGGTGCTTCATTAATAGTTTGCTTTTGATTTTTCCTTGGTTCAAGTTTCTGTAAATCCTATTTCTAAGTTAATGAAATTGAGTTTGAAATCTTGAAGAAAAGTCATTGGCCAATCTTGTTTACTGCTTTCATTTGTTATATGCTTGTTAGTTCTTAAAGTTCAAAAACCTGTTTTTCAAAGAGGAGTGTGCAAAAGTTTGCATATTTCCTCATTTTCTTGATATTTTGCTAAGTCTTGTTCCAATCTTGGAATTCTTGGGCTATAGGGCTGATCATAGCATCCTAACTGAGTTGGTTAAGGTGTGGTGAGGCTTATAACTTGGGGATAATCAAGTGTGGGGTAACAAGTTTGCATTAATCAAGTTTTTCAAAGTTTCTGATTTTTATGATATTGTGCTTAACCCTTGTTCAATCTTAGCAGGCTTATTGTGGAAGCTTGTGCTTGTTCTTGCTAGCACATAAGCTCAAAATTCGTGGGTGTGGATGTACATCCATGAGGTTTGCATACTTAATCTCAAAATCTGCTTAAATTGTGATTTTTGGTGATATTTGTATGAAACTGTTGTTCTTGTGAATTTTGTGGCTTGTTCTTGCTTGAATCTGTTTATTATACTTGTTTGAGTGTTAATTGATGCTTGGTTGGCCTGAAATCTCATTGTGCTTTTGAAAATTTTGATTTGAAAAAGTTAAAGGGGTGTTTGGGTCTACTGGTTTATGCTTGTAACTTGTTATTGTGTTAAGGGAAGTTGTTGTTTATGCTTTGTATCTGCTATACCTTTGTTTGAGAGTGTTTTGCTGCAAGTTTTTGGGTTTGAACACTTGAATTAATCAATATGCTATATAGACCTTGTTTCTGCTTGTTTTGACCTAGGATTTTTGGAACACTTAGTGTGTATGCATGCTTAGGGATAAAAGTGGTTTAAACAAAGTTAATATAACCTGTTTGAAAGATTTGAGGTGTTGAAATTGGCTTGTGTGTCAAATACATCAGCAAAGTAGAAAACTGCATGTGTTAGTGTTCATCAGTAACTTTCATTGCTTGAATCTTGCTTAATTCTTTGAACCAGTGCATGAAACCTGTTTAGAACTTCTTATTGGAGTTTATTATAGCTTTTGTGTGCATTTGGTTGAATTTGGCTGGCTGATTTGTGCTAAAACTGCTCTTAAGTGCTAAACTGCTTATTGTTCATGTCTGTGCAATGTCTGATGAATGATTGATTAAACTGTATCAATTGGGTGTTAGTGATTGTGTTATTTTGATTGTGATTGACTCCTTTTGATCCAAAGATCATTTGGGTGCCTTTGTGAAATCTGAATCTCCAAAAAAGTCACTAAAGACAAAAAGTCAAAATAGTCAAGCAGTGGAAAAAGTTTCCACTGCTCAACATCCAAAACTAGCCCCTGCTAGTGCAATTTTTTCATCAGCTTATCAATAAGCTATTCTAGCTTATTCTGACTTGCAACAACTTATTTTTTGTGATAGATCTTCATTATTTGACCCATTTAAGTGAACTGGAGCTTATGAGACTTTGACTTTGACTTTTTACTAGAAAACCAACTTGTTTGACTTTTAACATGAGTGCTTATTTGATTTTCCAGCTTATTGAGTGTGCTTATTGAGTAGGTTTTTGATTATTAAGCTTAGTTTTGTCAAAAGAAACATTTTGCAACTTGAATCAGCTTCTGAGGTGGTCTAGATCATAAAAACGACTATTTTGTCATTTTGTGAATAAGTTTGTGACTTGTTTCTGGCTTATTAAGTGGGCTTATTTGAAAATTCTTTTTGCAGAAGTCTTTGTTAGGACAAAAGAAGCTTATGTGTAAAATTTTAGCTTATGGCAACAACTTATGGCTTAATGGGCCAAAAAGCCCATTAAGAATAAGCTGCTTATTATAAGTTAGCTTATTTCACATTTTCAGCTTTTGGGCCTTGGAAAAAGTTGTTTAAAATCAAATTTTGAGTCAACCTGTGCTTTTTGGGCTTAATTTGAACACTTTTTCTTATTGGGCCTTAATTAAGCCCAATAAGGGACTGTTTTGGGTTTGGCCCATTTTCTAGGCCCAGTAGGGGTATTTAGGTAATTTCACTTTCATTTCTGAGTTTATTAGGTTAAATTAAGCTAGTTTGCAAGTTTTTAGAATTTTTTATAATTTTTGGATTTTTAATATTATTTTAATATTATTTTATTATTAAAAATTAAAAGTCTGATTTTCTAGGTTTTTATATTTTTCCTAGGTTCTAAATACTTAATTAGGATTTTTGCAACTTTCCAAATATTTTTTAGGTCTTTTAATTATTTTCTATAATTAATTTAAGATTTAATTGATTTTAGGAGTTTTTAATTGTTTAAAAATAGTTTTAATTGGTTTTAGAATTTTGAAAAATAGTTTTTAGCTTAATTAGAGTATTTTTGAGGTTTACAAACTTTAAAATCTTGTTTAGGGCTTTTTAATAATTAATTTTGATTTTTAGGGCTTTAATTAGCATTAAAAAGTCATTATCTAATTAATTAAAAGGTTTTTGCAAGTTTTGATTTTTTGTAAACTCTTATAATATTATTAGGGATTTTTGGTAATTTTTAGAAATTTTTAGGTTTAAATTTTAATTTTGGTGGTTTTTACGACTTTACGTGTACGCCTTTTTAGACTTAGTTTAATCCGTCTTCATAACCGTCATTCTCTTCTAATCCCTTTTCTATTCTTCTTTTTCAAATATAATCACAAACTAATCCATATCATTACACACATAACACACTAGCCTCCTTGAGAACGAACTTACTTGGGGTCATTCACACACGGTTTTCCTAAATCGTCGTGCTCACTTGCACTATTTATTGCTCTTTTCCTAAAGAGTGGTAAAAATCATCAACATCAAACTCTAATCAATACCGAGCAACTTTTAAACGATCTTGTGCTAGAAGCTATGTAACTTTTCAAATCGTAGAACCTTACTTATTGCAAATATATTTATTAACAAGCGATGGGAGAAAAAGCTCATAATTAACTCACATAAATTCATGAAAGAATACCAAACTTATAATTGACTCTATCATCTCTCATTCTCCACAATTTAAAATCTCAAGGAATGAGACTCGTGGATGCTTAGCCTATTAAATCAAAGTTTTGCGTTTTCAAGTCGTCTATAGGATCTAGCAACTTCTAAGACTTTTTCAAGTTTAGAATTCGCATTTTAAAGTTCCCTTGATAAACGACTTTCTAGGATCAATTATAGGAACTTGCAAAAAGTTCTTGTTCTTAACCCGTAAGAGTTAAGACTTTCGCGTTTTAAAGTTCCCTATATAAAAGCCTAGCAAAACTTGACTTAAACACGTTAAGGATACTAGCTAGAGTAAACTTGGATAAGTAAACTCGGGTTGAGTCAAAAGATTCACAACGTTGAAAAATTAAAACTACTTTATTAAAATTTATTCTAACAAAGAAAGAAAATAACTATAACAAAGGTAAATACTAATAGGCCAAAATAGATAAAAAATTTTGAAAAATGTCGAAAATTCAATTTTCCTGTTAAAATGAGGACAAATACAAGGAAAAGGCCACTTAGCTTCGATAGAAGTCCCCCTACACTTGATATAAACATTGTCCTCAATTTTTAAGCATGTGGAAGTAACCTCCCCTACACTTAGGACATTGTGCACTTTGTTTAAATCTTTATAAGGAAAGGACAACTAAAGTGATTCCTATTTTAATATTGAAGAATATAAAATAGATAATCAAAAGTGTTTAGGATAGAACCGGGAATACAGGTACACGGGATAACGGGTTGTCAAAAGTCATTAAGAATGGGTCTTTGAAAGCTCGAATCCCTGCACCTGATAAGAAACAAAACAACAAACACAGACTAGGGTCTCCCCCTACACTTATTATAAAAACAAAAGAAAAAGGATAGATACTGCGAGTTGCCTCCCGAGAAGCGCTTGTTTTTGTTAACCGAGTCGTGAGCCTAACTCGACCTTGATTAGCATAAGAGGAAGCTTAAACATATCCACCGGGATCAAATACATGGTTTTCATCCATTAAGTAGCACAAGCTTAAGGCGAACAAGGCAAGCCAAAGAAGAGTAGGCAAGGTTCCCTTAAGCAAAGATAGAGCATGGTGGTAGCAAGGGTGATGAGGTGCAAGCCTATCTCCATAAGTTCCAAAAATCATTCCTTTTATTTCATCAAATGGATACTGAGATGGCTTAACAGTTGCAATACCGGGATCGAACACCTTTTCCTTTAGGGGAGAATAACACTCAGGCGCAGTAGACCTTGAATAGGATTCGCTCATAAATCGCATAATCTCATCCTCAGAAGGTGGATAGAGAGGTGTCAAGACATAAGTACTGCGGATATCAGTGTCGTCCGGCTTCTTCTCCTTTGAAACGGGTTTCTTCATATCCAAAGGAGGATAAAGACCATAATCATCAAAGTCCAAAGGAGGAGAATCACTCTCATTTGGGAAGTAAGTGTTGAGAAAAGTAGCAAAGTCTTCCTCAAATGAGTAGTCATCCAAAGTAGGATCAAGCATTGTTGGTGGAGGATCTTCATCAAAAATAGGAGTAAGGTCATCATGAGAAGAATCACTCGAGAGAGTATCAGCCTCATCAAAATCATCATAAGTGGGCATGTCTGGATACTCAGAAGTAAAATCATCAGAATCATCCATATCATAACTCGAATCATCATAAATTGGTGGAGACTCATGAATTGGTGGAGGATCTAAATTGGAGAGAGAATCATCCACATCATCTTGGAAGAGTGGATTATCATAGCAGGAATCGAATAGAGGATTGTTGTAGACGACAAAATCATCAAGCACATTAATCATATTCGCTGACTCTCTTCCATTGGGTTTGGTTGTGATCTTCCCCATTTTAAAAACTTGTGCATCATTCCCGACCCTTAAAATTAACTCACCTTCGGCAACATCGACTAAGGCTTTTCTGGTTCTCAAGAATGGCCGACCAAGTATTAATGGAATACGAGGGTCCATTTCATAATCAACAACAACAAAGTCGACCGAAAAAGTGAAGGTACCAACTTTAATAAACAAATCTTCGGCAATACCAACGGGGTAAGCGAGAGTGCGATTTTCTAGCTCAAGAGTCATCTTTGTTGGTGTAAGATCAGGTAATGATAACTTTTTCCAAACACTTAAAGGCATCAAATTTATACTTGCCCCGAGATCGGCTAAGGCAGTAAATTCTTCGGTTTGGTTAAAAGTACATGGTAGCACAAAACGACCGGGATCTCCAATTTTCTCCGGAAGTTCTTTAAGAAGGACGGCAGAACAATTTTCATTCAATCGAGTATTAACAAATTCGGCCATCTTCTCCTTATTAAGCAATTCCTTAAACATCTTAACAAATTTAGGCATTTGGGCTAGAGCTTCAGCAAGGCTAAAGGTGATGGTCAGTCCCGAAATCTTCTTCAAATAGTTCGACACTTGAATGTCATCCTTGGTGAGCAATTTGCCCTTGTCTAAGCGAGAAGGATAAGGGATGTTGGTTTTATAGGTGGAAGGTGGGGTTGGCGAAGGGTGTTTCTTGGGTACTTCGTCATGCATAGGTGGAGACGGTAATGGAGAACTAATACTAGGCGTGGGAGTAGGAGGGATAAATGGTGGTGGAGGAGGTGTAGATGGAGTAACTGGGGGAGGGATAGATGGTCCTACTAAGGTTGCTCCACTGCGTGTAGTAATAGCACTCACATTCGCTCTCGGGTTGGTGACGGTATTTGAAGGAAGAGAGCCCGAAGTAGAGGGTTGAGTAGTTTGTAAGAAACTATCCAGCATATTCTTCAAATCATTTGTTTGAGTGCTAAAAGAGGTTTATATATCATGTCGAAGCTCGGATCTAATATCATTCCCTTGATTAGTGATATCTCCTTTCAAGTTAATGATTTGGCTTTGCAGATTCTTGATTTGCTCTCATTGGGTATTCATGAAAGCTTCAACATCATGATTAATGGGTGGTGCTTGTTGAGCGGGTGGGTGATAAGGATTAGAAGCTCGAGGTGGGTTTTGGTTGCTTCTATTGTATTTTTTGGGGTTGGTGTTTTAAGGATAAAAACTGGGTGAAAGAAAGTTGTTAGAACGGTAACTTAGCAAGTTACGATCACCTTGAGGTCGGGCTTGGTGGTTTTCAATTGAATAGTTACCATAAGCCGCATACACGGTTTCCGGATTGTCATGAGTAGAAGGACAATCAGTGTATGAATGAGGACCCCCGCAGAACTCACAAGAAGTTGCTACAGCTTTAACATGTTGTTGTTGATTTGTAGCCAAGAGTTGCATGTTTTTGCTCATTTCGACCATTGCGCGGGTCAATTCGGTGATATAAGGGTTAGAAGAAGTAAAAGAAACATTGACTCTCGGGTTATTCCTTGAAGATGCGGATGAATCCCAATTTTTGTGATGAGTAGTCATGATCTCTATAAGCTCTCTACACTCCTCGGGTCTTCTTTTCATAAATGTGCCACCGGCGGCTGCATTAATCGTATCACGATCTCGAAAAGTTAAACCGTTGTAGAAAGTATCAATTAAGGTGACGGGGAGCATGTTGTGGTTTGGACATCGATCGATCAAAACATTATAGCGTTCCCAAGCATCAAAAAGTGATTCATCGGGTTCTTGAGTAAATCCACTAATTTGATTCCGAAGGCTCGTGACCATGGATGGTGGAAAGTAGCGCAACAAAAATCGTTGAGTCATCTCGTCCCAAGTATGAATTGAATTCTTCGGAAGACGATCAAACCATTTTTTGGCATGGTGGGATAAGGTGTGTGGAAATAAGTGTAGGCGAAGGAAATCCATAGTAACACCGGGCAACTTCATGCTTTGAGTAACGCTAATGAACTTGTCGAGGTGTTTGTTGGCATCATCATCCGGTAATCCGCGAAATGGACAAGTGTTCTGCACTTGTTGGATCATGTGATGCTTCAATGAAAACTCTGGAGCCGTGATTTGCATCAGCGCAATCGGTCCTCCTCGTCCATTCATCGTAGGTTGACACAACTCCTCCATTGTTCGAAGGTCGGGTGGGGGAACATTGTTGTTGTTATTCATGTTGGGGTGGGGTGGATTATTGTTGTTGTGCACACTAGCCATAACTAAATCTTCACGAGTCTCGGGCTCTGAATAAGTTGAAGATCTAGTACGCATGCACCTGCAAAAGCAAAAGAAAAAGATACCAAATAAATAGAGAATATATATGTACGTGTAAAAATAAAAATAAAAATATTTTTGGATTTTTGAAATTTTTTAATTTTTATGGATTTTTAACAATTTTTAATTTTTATGGATTTTATTGAAAATTTTTTGAGCAAGAAAAATAACGTAACGGATCCCAAAATTCAACGCATCTCTCACAATAAACCGTTAATATTCACGAAAAGAGCCGGCAGCGGCGCCATTTAATAACTAGATTTTAGTTCGAAAAATTGTTCGTTGAAATCGGTCTATTCGAACTGATAACAGTAGAAAGTGCGACTCAGCCGTCTTTTGGTGGAAACAAATATATTGATTGATCGTTGTAGTAAAATTAAATTGCAAAACATTAAAGTAAAAGGAAAGGTAAATAAAGCTATAAATGATTAAAAAGTAATTGTGCAAAATATTAACTTTAAAAGTAAATAAATTTAATGACAAAAATTAAAGCTTGACGAAAAGTAAGTTTGACAATGTAATAAAAATGTAAACTTGAAATTTAAAGTAAAGAAAAACAATTAAAATAATACTAAATAAAAATGGCGGGAAAAATAAATGCTTGAAAATAAAACAGAGGATAAACAAAACCTGAGTCGGAATCCAAAATACTGTCACTATCCGGAATACCCAACAAAGTCCTGCTTATCCGGAATAAGGCTGTCACCCTTATCCGCAATCCAAAATTCACCACTATCCGGAAACCCAGATCTGTCACTAATCCGGAATGACCCAAACAGAAGCTTATCCGGAATTCTCTTACTGCTGCTTATCCGGAATTCTTGTTCAAACCCTTATCCGGAATCCTGGGTTATGGTGCTTATTCGGAATGCTACCAATCACCTTATCCGGAATTCTCCTTCAGATCCTTATCCGGAATTCGAGTTTAACCTCCAATCCGGAATACTTGTTTGCACCCTTATCCGGAATGTTGGTTAAATGAGTAATCCGGAATGTCGTCTCAAAATCCTTATGCGGAATCCGTGACACTAAGGCTTATCCGGAATCACTGCCACTACCTTTATCTGGAATAACTTCTTTCACCAATCCAGAATAATATTCCGAGTTCTTATCCGGAACGCATCCAAATGCTTATCCGGAATGAGAGATCCAATGTTTATTCGGAATATGGGGTAAACAGTCACTATTTCGGAATATGTTGATATCCGGAATAAAAGGGTTTACAGAAATCCTTATAATAGTTAAATGCAAATAAGCTAAAGACTAAAATTAAGCTAAAAACAAATAAGCTATTAACTAAAAACTTAACCAAAATACTTTTAAGAAAAAGCTAATCAACCAAAATTTAAAAACTTTTAAAAACACTAAATAATAAAAATATTTAAAAACAACTTTTTATAAAAGTTAACTAATAAGCACTTAATTAAAATAAGAAAAGCACAATAAGCTATAAAATAAATAAGCTAATACAATCATAAACATAAAAACATAACAAATAATCAAACAAGCATAACAATAAGCACATAAGCATAAAGTTTAAACAAAACAAGAAAGGTAGAATGAGAGATTAATAAAAATTTGACTAAAATTAAGATTCAACAATTAAAAGTAAAGATTAAGCTTACAAATTTACGGTGCAAGACAAGATAATAAAAGGTGCAATTAAGTAAAGAACATTAAGAAAGTGCAAGTAATTAAATGGAAGAGCTATTTTTTCAAGATAGTCAACACCTCCTAATGTGACATTAGGAGGGTATTTATAGGTGAATGTGAAGGTTAGCATGTGTTGGAAGCTTCCTTCTTTCTTTCTTTCTCGTCTTTTCGTCTTCTAAATTCTTCGACTTTTTCGACTTTGTCTCAGGATTAATTAAACTCGTCTTGTAATTTCTTCATTAATTAGAATTGAGTTCTTCGGCTTTATTAAACTTTCGTCTATAGACTTTTTCTTTGATAAATCTTCAGAATAGGCCTGGACTTCCGTTATTTTTGAACTCTTGATCTTTTGACTTCGTCTTTTGTCTTTTTCTTCGATAAAAGCCCGTGAAAGCCCGTGTTTTCTCCCCTTTTCACACTTTGGTCCTAAATCACAACAAAAACACAAACCACGCATAATTCCGACATTTACGACATAAAATACACGTTTTTGGCTTGGTTATTATTATAATTAAGTGGTAAAAAGATAAGTGTTTTCACACTTATTACACGCCCACATACAATTTGGAAGGGACCATGAAAGGCTGATTAGTAGTCACCATAAAATTTATTAATAAACACTACATTTTCTTTGAAGTTATGAACGATTAAATTTAATGAGATCTGCAAGAAGTGCAAAATAGGGACATATTGTTAGGAACACCTACATATGTGCCCGTACTATTTATTTTCTGAGTCGAATTTACTCATCTGTGGATATTGTCATATTTGACAATTGACAACCCGTTCTTGTACTTTTGTCATTGACAACCCTTTCTTGTCCTATTCTTCTATGGCAAGATTCTTAGGGAACTGTACTAATTATCGAGTATTAATACCCGACTGGGTGTATCGACGTTCCTATCAATTCTTTTGATTAGATTTCATTTGAATGACCTGGGTAACGATCCGAGGAGATTTCAAACGCGTACTCAACTTATGAAACATGGGATATACTCATATTCGTTAATGTTTTCGTCTTTATCTGATTTGAAATTCTCTCGCGTAGATTATGCGTTGACCTTACTCTATTAATGTTAGTTATGTCTCCAGATATCCTTGAATTGTGAAGGATCACGAGCTATTATTAGTCTTTTGAGAAATTCACATCTTATTAACGGTAATAAAACTGGAAAGTTGATAGTGCCAGTAGAATAGATTGATTGACTATGACATAATATCATTGTCTTAATTAATGGGAACCCGTGTAGAAATCCCCTAAAAGATAAGATGTTGATTATCAAAATGTGATCTAAATAATTCTTGATGGATGACCATATCCTGCATTTAGACTTGAAATTATACCATGAATGGTTATGAACTAGTCATAGATATTGTAATCTAGAAAGAACCTAAAGTAAATTTATTAAAAGATGTTTCTGTTATCTGAAACTTTAGGAAGTATTTGCTGGTGAATTACCTAGACTTTTGCCATTAAGGCAGGTTGAATTTGGTATTGATTATATTCCTGGTGCTGCACCTGTGGCGTGTGCACTGTACGTCAGCATCATCTGAATTAAAAGAATTACCGTACAACATAGAGAGTTGTCGAAGAAGGCTTTTATTCTACCAAGCTCGTCATCATAAAGAGCTATGGTGTTATTATTCCTTATATTTTTTAACTACCGTGAACTGAATAAATTGATGATCAAAATCTATATCCACTACCCAAGATGATAGATTTGTTCGATCATTTACAAGGTTCTAGCGTATGTTCAAAGATTTGATCCACGGCATGGTTATCCTCAACTTCGCATCTGCGAAAAAGATTATCTATTCCAATCACTACATCCGGGACTCGTAATGAACATTATGAGTTTCATGTTATGTTGTTTGGATTGACCAATGCATATGCAACATCCATAAATTTGGTGAATCACATGTAGGCTGTAATTTGATAAATTCATGCTTGTGATCATTAAGGACCATTTGTTTGTTTATAAGAATAAGAAGGAGTTAATAATCATTTATAGACTGCCCTGAATTGGCCGAGCAATGAAAACCTGTACCTTGAATATTTAACATGTGATTTAAGGACTTAATCCTTTATATTATTTAACCATGTGATTAATAGATAATGGAATCTATATTGACTCTTCAAAGATTAGAGCCATTAAGGCTTTGGGTTTTACCAAGAAGAAAGTGCAAAAATAAGATGTTTTGACAAATATTTATCAAATGGATTTTTAAGGAATCATTCCCTTATACCCAAATCATTTAACTAAACTCCTTTAGGGGTAAATGTTTGTGTATACCTCAAGACAACCTAAGAGGGATTGAGGAAACCGTTTATACCATGACTTGGAAATTGAAACGACAATTTTTGCTTTTCAACTAAGAAAATTTTGACCAAAGTATAAACCAAGATTTTTCGAACATGTACAAATCTTGTTAATTATTCTCGATAAATCAGCAAAAATCGTGTTAACTAAATACAAATTTATTTTGAACATTTTTTTCTATAATTGGACGAACTGAGAAATTTTAAAAAAACATTTACGTTTACGTTTCATAAAATTAAATATTTATCATTTAATTACTTGTAATATTTATCGACGCTTTAGACGTCGGATTGAGAAAAACTAATAAAGATGATAGTAGAGACGAAACTAAAACTTAGAAAATATGAAGAAAGAAATTTTGAATGAATACGGTCATGATATTTATTTCATCGAGGAAGGTGAATGTAATTACTGACACGTTATGTAGAAAGGATAAAGAATCAATTAGGATGTGTTCCTTAATAATGACTGTGCAAAATAAGTTAACGAGCAATTTAAAATATAGCCAATGCTTGTAAAAAGGATAATAAAAAAGGGGGGTTCGCGGCTAATGTGAACCATTAGAATTGAGAAGCTGATGGCGTTAAATGTTTTAAAGGCCACTTGTGGTTGCCTAAATGTGGAGATTTTAAGATTTAGTCATGTTGGAATCTCATAAGATTAAGTATTCTATTCATGCTATTTCTGATTTAATTTATCTTTATCAGAAGAATTTGTACTGATGGCAAATTAAGAAGGCAGAGCCTCATACATTAGTAAATGTCTAACTATTGCAACGGTCATCATCTGAATTTGATTCAATTTGGGTCATCGTCGACAGACTGACCGAATCTACTAATATCATTCCTGTTAATGATAGATTCTCGATGAAGAGATTGACTCTTTGTATTTAAAGGAATTGTGAAAACATAAAATGTGCCTGTATCGATCATCTCTATCAAGATCCTCGCTTCACATCGAATTTCTAGAGATTTGCTTAGAAGTCATTGGGAACAAACCTTAATGAGAGTACTGTTTACCACCCCAATCGAAGGGACGAGGTAAAGTAACGATACAAAACACTAGAAGTGTTGTTTTATGCTTGAATAATTGACCTTTGGTAATAAACCATATAATCGTTTTCCTTTGAAGAGATTATCATTTATAATTATCGTATTAGTATCGAGATCGAATCTTGTGAGGATCTAAATATAAGAGCATCTGTAGGCAGGAGTTGGGATGAAGACACCCGACATACACCCATTGTGAGTTGGACATGTCTTTTAGGATTAAGGTTGCCTATGATGACGAACCTAACCTTACAAAATACCCGACCCGCGAGACCTGAAATGATTGTTGAAATTAGGATTTGATTATTGATTGCCAGTAGTGGACAGGAGGTTATGTGAATATGAAATGTAGATCTTGAAGTACAAGATGGGTAGAAAAGTTATGCCAAAAATTTTCACCATGGAAAAGTGAATTGATGATCTGAAAGAACATGGGAAATAAGTCTCCGTTGTATGGGACCATTGAGATAATGTAAAAGTTGGTTTAAAAGGCATATAAGCTGGATCTACCCTAGGACTTCAAGGGCTACGTAAATTATGTTTCGTATATCGAACTTGATGAAATATCTATCAAGTGAAAATCTGATTGTTTCTTGATGAAGTTTAGATCGGCGAAAAGTTGCATTCATCAAAAACCCGTGAACATCATGGATAGAGAAAGTAAGTCAACATTAAGCCTGATCGTATTCCCGTAGTTATGTTTGATGAAACTCGCGTATTGTAATGAATTAAACTTGTGAGAAAAGACCGAATGTGGAGGAAATACCCACATGGCTTTAACTCTATAAGAAGCGAGTAGTAAGATAAATCGATCTTTGAGGATAAAGAACCTATTTAGGGGAAAATGCTGTGACGATCCGTCAATTTATGGGTGATATTTTATTCTCAAGTATTATTTAAAAACATTATTTTAATGTTTTATTATGAACTCACTCATTTTTGGGAAGAAATTTGGGTTTACGTCTTGAAGAAGCATCGACTACGTCTTAACCGGAGGACTCTACGTTACGTGCTTACATTTACATACACCATTTTTGGTGACAGTCCGACACTTCAGGAAATAAATTTATTCTTGAATATTATGATGGAATTTTAATTTGTGTTGGTTCATAAACTCACAAATTTACGAGAAGAGATTAGGTTTTACGTGCATAATTTAACGTCCTTTACGACTAAACCGGAAACCCTAGGTTTACGTATTTACGTTTTTGAACTCCGTTTTTGATGAGACCATTTTTATTAGATTCGTTTTGTGCCATTGATTCATAATTTATAAAAATGTTTTTCGTAAAACGACCCGAGGGCACGTAAATCGAGGAAACTAGAATCGAGGAGTACCCGCAAATAAATGGGGATAAGACAAGATAAACTTGCCCCACCCCCACTCATGGGATGGCAAGCCTTAGCTAACACCCCTTATGAGGTGTCAACTTTATATTAACAAGTATAACACTTGTCCTAGTTTCATTACAAAACCACTTGACACAAAACCAACATACCATAAACCATTTTTGCTCCATGCAAACAACCACAAATCTCTCTTTCTCTGCCTATTGTGTCTATCCCATATCACCCAAAACACCCCATTTGATCATCAATTTAACCATGAATCATGTGTTTAACTTGCACAAGATGAAAACCCTTTGAAGATATGAAGATTGGAGGTGATATTAACCTATGAAAAGGAGTTTTCATGAGGTTAAAGGGCTGATTTTCTAGAGGTGTTCATCCATCCAAAGGACCCAAGAAGTTTCCTTGCTAAAGTTGAAGATTTGATAACAAGAACCAAGCCTTGTTCATCAAAATCTCATCATTTCATCACTTTGGTGGTATAGAGATGATTTCTTCCTATCATCTTGTTATTTTGAATATGTAATCTTGTATTTTCTTCAGTTATGTATATGTATATGATGATGAATGATGATCAAAAATATTATGTGGGGATTTGGTGTTGATAGATTTGATTAAAAAGATTAAAATCTACTTGAAAGGATGTTAAAATCATGCTTAAAATAGTAGGCTCTATAAAACAGTAAAGAACCTTATGATAAACTGTTAAAATGGCTTGGATAAATTAATATACAATAAGCTATGAGACTTGTACACATGTAAGAGTTGTCCATACAATGGAATCCCTAAAGTGAGTGAGATATGATCAAAACAATAATGAAGTTCAAATATGAGTAGTCTGTTTTGGACGGACTGTTAGGGACATTTAGAGATTGATTGAGCAGTAGCTAAAGCTGTGTTAATTGTATCACAAAATATTTAGTTTGTGTCACCCAAAAATGAGCTTCTATCTCCTTGTAGAACTTAAGATATGGTAAAAATGGTGAAAGTGAAAATAATAATCAAATTTGTAAAATAAAAGTATATAGTATGATATTAGCACTCAAGTTAATTTAATATAAAATGTATACCTAAAACCCACTAACTTATATATTACACATAAATAAGTATGTACTTTAATGAATAAATGAGACATTTTATAAAAATGGCAATTTGATAAGTTCTATAAGTTATAGAACTAAAAACATAAGTTTTACGTCTTTTCGGCTAAAACCGTAAAATTAACGTTTTCGTCAATTAAAACTTAGACGGTCGGACCCGTATAAGGTAAACTTTTTATAACTCATATACTAATGTATAAGTACATATGACAAGTAAAAACCGATAAAACCCGAGCTTTATAACTTATGGACATTAACGAGCCAAAATAGCCTTATTGGACTATTGTCCCAATTAGTTTGGATAAACACTAATGGACTTACTCATTGGACTTAACCCACTTAGGCCCAACATATGAGTATAGGCCTGATATTAAAAGTATAATTGGGCTAATATAAAGTATTGAACTCTTAATGGGCTTATTGGGCCTTAATATGGAATTGGATTGAAACTACTGTAACTAGTCAAAAATTTGACTAACACATAACACTATAATGTTGAATGAAGATACAAAAACCCACTTGATCATCATCATAATTATAATATCATCATATATATACATAGCCATTATTTTTATAAAGTCATTGGACAAGAGTCTAAGACGAGTATTATTTGTCTTGGTTTCCGTGATTGAAGCACGTACCGTACATCCAAATCGCTGATAACCCGCCTTCCCCAATCAACGCGAGTTCATAGTCTCGCACTCTTTTAAATGTTTTTATGAAATGTTTTATAAACCCGCGAGGGAGATAACGTGTTAGTTTTAATTAAATAGGACACCAGTTGTCCCGACTGTTTGCTTATTGATTTGGACCCGAATGATTGAATGACCCGATGAATGATTATATGACCCGATGAACGAAATGAAATGGATTATTATTAGTTAGGTTATGTCACTAAAAGTCCCATTAGCATGAATTGTGAACTACCGGGATTGGTAGACGCTTATGCATATAATAGTACTATTTGGGGAAGATCAACCCAGTTCGCGCCTTGACGGTTGATCCCCGCCGTGCCACATTGATTGGTAAGCGAATTTATGTGTGAGAAGATTTCCATAGCGTGATTTTTGTGATGACACACTAACTTAGATGGGAAAATGAGTTTCGGTTCAGCTACCCGTTGTTTGTTGTAGTAAGGTAGTAATGTCATGCGGCTTATAATAATCCAATAACGAAAATACTGCTATACGTATTGAATTACAATATATTGCCTGACTAGCAATACAGGGTCTTCTTATTGATATTATGTTCGTGTTTTTGTTTTACATAACCATATTCATATAACGGTTTTTGTTTAACTCTATACAACGTTATAAAACGTATTGTATGATGTTTTTACGACAATAGTTCGTATAATGTTTTTGAAGGCAAAAGCCTATAGTATGATTTACAACAAGATTTGTATAAAATGTTTTTGGCTTATTTTATGGCCTACGACAAGGAATTGTACAAAATGATTTTCGGTAATAGTTTTATACCGATGATATATTTATGGATTTCATTAAACTATATGAATTCACTCGGCATTTTCGCAGACCTTTTCTTTTAACATGTTTTATCTCAAGTACTTGAAGGTAATTCTCGGGAAGACGACAAGAATTCATGGCCCACACTTAAATAACAAATTTCCATTCAAATGCTTTGTATAAATTGTATGAAATACTATGACTTGGGACCTATGTAAATTTGATATTCATGAATGGAAAATGCTTTATTATTAAACGACGCGGTTTTAAGCGTTGTCTATGATTTGAGTAATGTGCTATCCCGTAACACCAACGACTCTTCCGCTGAACTAAAGTATGAATATTTGGGGGTGTTACAGTTTATATACCCAAACCTTATGATGGGCTTGGGCTTACATATTGGGCCGTCCATACATAACATGGACTAGGCCTTTCCTTGTTAATTAATATAAAGATAACTAAACTACGAGCTTAATATATTGTCGGAGTGACCGAACCTTCCTAAATACATAAAAACGTATTTCCAACAATCTCCCCGCAAGGGAGGTCACTCCAAACAAGGGCGTTATCCAAGTTACAATAATAAAATAAACCTAGCATACAATGCTTGTCTTGAGCTCGTAGTCTTCGTCTTTCTTTTCTTTTTCTTTTCAGGTGAACATGCTGATGTGATCTTTGATATCAATCTTGAGCATTAATCTCTTTCCTTGATCTTGTGCATCCATCACTTGTGATATACGCCTCTTCGTGACTTCATGTCCCACATACTTATACCTTCGTAATTCTTGAGAGCTTTAGAGTTCGATACAACGGAAGACTTGTCTTTTAGGCTTTCTAGAATTAGATGAAGTATTAAGTGCATAAAGTATAAGCATGCGGGGACGACTTTATCTCGGATTTCGCAACGACACCGTCTTCAAATGCCGCAACATAAGTAGACACGAATGAAATGGCTTTGAACATTCCATTCTAGTTCGGTAGCATTTTACCTCCGGTCGGTGAAGACCGTTGGACGATATTAAATATCGTACTTGTGGCAGGTAGATTTAATTAAAAATCTCCTTGACAAGATTTCGCAGGTAAACCCGTTCTCTTTACTCGACCGTCTAAAGCTGACTGCGAACGTAAAGAGTTAATCATTTGGATAAATTTATCCACATGATTGAAGCCGTCAATTCTGATTCCTAGAACAAGTTTGATTCATTAAACAATCACACCATCGTTGCTTTCCAGTTGTCACTAGCTTGATTCATATATAATCTTGCAAGTTACCTACCAAGTGCTGTTTGATGATAACACTAGAAGGATTTCTACTCATCACTGTGAACACTATAGAGTGTCACTCTAAGTGTTCTGGCAAGATCACTAAGATATTGCGTAGAAGCCTGGAACGTGTTTAAATTCATTTAAGAATTAAACCACTGTTGCTTTCCAGTTATCACAAGCTTGATTCATAAAGAATCGCACAAGTGACCTACCATAAGCTTTTTGATATTCGCTCAAGAAGGATTTCCATCTTCATTGTAAATACTTTCGTATTACTCGGATGTTCAGGCAAGATCATGAAGATTTTGTGTAGGACTCTTAATATCTTTCTCACTTTTCATAGTGTGTGAAGAAGCAAGGGAATATGGAAGTGTGTCCTAATGAGATATTTGATGATCTCAAATGGCTCTAGACTCGATCGTGCATTTTGGATTTTAGTGATCGGAGGCTGGAGAGGAGTGCCACCTTTTCATTATCAATATATTCAGAGTGAATAAATCGATAGATAATGCGTTGTCTCCGTGTGAATAAAACAAATACCTTTTAAGAGATATCTGAGTTAGCTGGGAAGGGTTGTGTAATGCATCACTGGGTCCATGATGTCTATCTTAAATATCGAGCATTACAATGATCTCAATAGCATATGTGTTGACCTGGTTTCTGCCTTAAGGTTGTAAGGAGGGCTTCTTTCTTTACACCCTTTATCTTTACAATTCTTTTTAATTCTTCAACCCCTTCAATGCTTACCAATACGTCATAACAAGCACCTTGTTGTGATTGTTCCGGTGCTAACTTAAGTACTTGGTCGGCATTCAGCTACATTCACAATCTTTCTCCATCTTTCCTAAGGACTACTATTTCTAGCTATAGAATGCCCTTGGGAAGATTCCTCCGGTTTTGGAAGAATCATTGGACATAACCTATCCTAACATCCTTATGTCACCACAATCTTCATCGTCGTGAAATAAATGGGTTGTGGGTAAGTATAAATCACCATTAAATCCATTTTTCTCCCCCTTAACATATGCCACGATATTCGAAAACATTTCGCACATGTCGGGATGAGCCATCACGTTAAGTCAAACCATTTGTGATAATTTCCCATATTGAATCACATTTTCTCCCCCATATTAAAAATATTAACCCAATCGATGTTTTTAATATCGGTTGATTTAATGAAGTTTTAACAAAGGTTTTTGGAAGAAACATGCAAGTCCGTTTAATCTTCATGAGACCAATTTGTGAGATATGATACCGATTTGTACTATAATAACATATTCACCATATTAGAATAAATTGACAAGGTTGGACCTGATTGATGAGAACATCATATGATAAGATCAAATGGTTCTTGTCGGCAAATGTTGGTTTCCTCGTCATATCGGAAGTCATCTATTGACACCACATGTTTGATTGGTATTTTTGTCTTGACACCAGTTTGTGAACTTGGCACTTTCGGCATCAAATATTCTGAATGCTTGACAATTGCTCCCCCTCAATTGTTGACCCATGTTCTATTGAAAGAGCTGTAGTCGTCGTTTGAGTAGTCGCATCGTCGATTATGTAGATACCAATTGTAGATAGCTATGGTTGTAGAGATGATAGCTTCATAAAAACAAGACTTCTCTTGTTTTAACAAATAAATGCACGTACGCGTACATATATTTGTGTTAGACCAAGTTATAAAGTAAACTTGATCCCTTACAAGGTTTTAAAGTAAACCTTGCCCGAGAAAATTAACTCTGTTGTGAGCCAAAGCTTTCATAAGAAATACTTGACTTTAATATGAAAACTGGGTTGCAGTCAGAAATAACTACAAGCCATATAGGCATGTTTTATGAAATATTTACAACTTTTGTACGAACTCTATTTATGGCGCCGTGTCAATATTAATCAACATTTCTAAGGCTGTAAATATGATCGTACCAAAAGACATGCCTTTGAAAAATAAATAAAAATATTTTTGGATTTTTATGAAATTTTTCAATTTTTATGGTTTTTATATGGTTTTATATTTTTGTATTTTGCTTTTGTGGATAAAAAATATAAACAATATATACATATGATCACCAAGGATACGGAGAATAGTTTACCACCACTATTCTTTCGCTTCATCTGCCAGTTCCTTAAGAGTCTCAGGCGAGAAGGTTCTCATTCCTAGCTTGTCGGCCAAAAATTCAATTCGAGCGCGATCTAAAGCATTCGTGAAAATATCCGCCAATTGATACTCAGATCGGATAAAGTAAAGCTCTATCACTCCATTTTCCACTTGCTCCTTGATGAAGTGGTAGCGAATGTCAATATGCTTCGACCGGGAGAATTGAACATTGTTGCAGCATAAGGCAATTGCACTCTTGTTGTCGCTGAACATCGGAATTTTGTTGAATCCTAGACCATAGTCGGTTAATTGCGATCTCATCTAAAGAATTTGAGCACAGCAACCGGACATAGCTATGTATTCTGCTTCCGTACTTGAAATTGCAGCGCTTTACTGCCTTTTAGTAGCCCAACTGATTAGTCGATCTGCTAGTAGTTGCAAAGTTCCACTCGTGCTACGCCTTGTATCTTGACAACCCACGTGATCCGCATCTACATATGCCATAAATGCAATCGAAGAGTCCTTCGAATACCAACGTCCCCGATTAATGGTTCCTTTATGATAATGAAAGATCCGTTTAACAGTAGCTAAGTGTAACTGTCAAGTTTGATACCGAGCACACATACATATAGCAAACTAAAGAACAGGTCGACTGGCTGTGATATACAAAAGGGTACCGATCATTCCACGATAAAGTGTCGGATCAACGGAAACTCCATGTGGATCTACATCAAGCTTAGTTCGTTCCACCATTGGAGTATCCACGGGGTCGCAAGATTCCATCTTATATTTCTTAAGAGATTCAAGGGCATACTTGGATTTATTGATAAAAATGCCTCTGGGACTCTGAGATATCTGAAGTCCTAAGAAGAATGATACCTTGCCCATAATTGACATCTTAAACTTAGAAGACATGAGTGTCCCAAACTCATCGGATAAGGTTTGGGTCGAGGCAGCAAATATAATATCATCAATATGTATTTGTACCATAATCATATCTTTACCTTGTTTCTGAATGAATAGCGTGGGATCCACCTTGCTTTTAGCGAAGCCTTGCGTGATGAGGAATTGTGACAATAGATCATGCCATGCGCGTGGAGCTTGCTTCAACCCATAAAGAGCCTTCTTAAGCTTGTACACGTGGTTAGGATATTGAGAATTCACAAAACCATCCGGTTGTTGAACATAGACCTCTTCCTTGATTTCATAATTGAGAAATGCTGTCTTTACATCCATCTGATAGACGATCATATTCACGTGGGCTGCATAAGCAAGGAATAGTCTAATAGCTTCCAAACGGGTAACAAGTGCAAAGGATTCCATAAATTCGATGCCTAATAATTGCTTGTATCCACGAGCTACTAGTCAAGCTTTGTTCTTCAATATTCCGCCTAACTCATCGAGTTTCACCTTATACACCTATCTCAAAGTGAGTAACTTCATTTTATCTCCCATACATCAAGACGTATAAATTCATTAAGTTCTTCTTGCATAGATTCTATCCAAAAGGATTGAGTAAAAGCTTCTTGCCATGTCTAAGGTTCAACTTCAGTGAGAAAAGCATCAAAATGACAAAACATTGCACTTTCTTGTAACTAACTTCGTGGGGATACCGTACGATTAGGGTCACCAATGATAGAATCTATAGGATGATTCTTTGTCCACTTGCTGTCATGTTCACAAATTCGTGGATTGGAGTAGACTGTAGAAGGAGCTTCCTCTGAGGTGGACGACCCGGCTTGAGTATGGTCGAGAATTGGTACACCAAAGAATGGAAGTTCACGCAGTTGAGCGAATTCCAAATCGTGATCATCATCATCCTCTTCATCATCAATAGGCATGACATGGGTAGTTGAAACATGTGTTGGTTGAGAATTACTCGTTGAAGGTGTATCTTGACCAATTGTAGGTGCAGACGTATCTGATTGTGCAACGGTTGCTGGAGCGACAACTTCAGTTACCGGAGTTATTACCTCAGGTTCTGTAGCAACAGTACTTGGAGGAGTAAAAAATTCATCAAAGAACGGTTGAAACAACGTATCCCGTTCATTCCTAGTGGGTGGTATAAATGATGATGAAGTGGGGTTGTTTGGGACAAGACCAGAGCTAATGTTACTGGGTCCCATTTCATGAAGTGCGGGTTCAGAGCTGGTTTGCTCAGAAGCCATTGCTGTCAGCTCATCAAAATCAACATTCATAATTTCGAGGATCTTGCGAGATTTATGGTTGTAGATTCAGTATGCTTTCTGTGCGGGTGCATAACCAAAGAAAATACCAATATCAGCCTTTTGTTGAAGTTTTCCCAAATTGTCACCATCATTATTTGGATAGCAAAGAGAACCAAATACATGAAGATATGATAAATCTGGTACTTTTCTATGTAGAAGCTCATACGGTGTTTTACCATGGCGTTTACGAATTAGTGACCAGTTTTGGGTGTACACTGCTGTAGTTACTACTTCTGCCCATAAGAATAATGGAGCCTTTGCGTAAATTAAAATCGTTCGAGCTGCTTCCATAATTGTGCGATTTCGCCTTTCAACGACATCGTTTTGTTGTGGAGTGCGAGCAACGGATGTTTCATGAGATATGCCAACTCCTTCATAGTACTTACGCAAAGTTTGATTCACAAATTCGGTTCCATTATCTGTATGAATGCGTCGAACAGTAGTGTTGAGACACACTTGAATCATCTTGAGAAAATCGATAATGACTTGAGGTGCCTCGTCTTTTGTTGCAAGAAATTTCACCCATGTAAACCGAGGGTAATCATCCACTATGACGAGGATGTACTTTTTACCACCAAGACTTTCAACACGCATTGGCCCACAAAGATCCATATGCAACAAATAAAGTTTCTCTTGGTTGGTGTCTTCAGTCTTGGGTTTGTATGATTTCTTAGTGCTTTTCCCCATTTTACACGCGGAACACAAATGATCCTTGTGAAATGTAAGTTTAGGAAGACCACGAACAAGTTCGTTTTTCGCCAAATGATTAATAGCTTCAAAGTTAAGATGAGATAACTGTCGATGCCATAACCATGACTTGGTCTTTTACGCTTTGGAGAGAAGACATACGGAAGAAGCGGCCATCATATCTTGTAGAGACAAAGTGTACAAATTATTCCCTCGAGTACTTTTCAATAAATCAACCCCTTCCAAATTACGAATGAAGCAAGTATGCTCTCAAAAAGCAACTTCTAGGTTTGCATCACAAAATTGCCCCACAGAAAATAAGTTGTGACCAAGACCCTCCACACACTCTTGAAATCATAAAATTCCCAATATGATATTCACCGTAACCCATTATCTTTCCAGTATGATCATTTCCAAATTGAACCGTACCAAGAAACTTGCTGACGAAATTTCTGAGCTGAGAGCGATCTCCGGTCATATGCTAGGAGCAACCAGAGTCCAAATACCAGAGAACAATTTGGACCACCTGTTTTCAACAACAACAATAGACAATGCATTGGAAACTATTGGTTCCGGATTGTTAGCAGATACATATATAAAGTTATCAGAATTGCTAACATTTATGTTTTCCTTAGATTCCTGGCGTTTTCTAATGTGAGTTTTTCCACTAACAGGTTTTCTTGTTCCAACTTTATGAGGTTTTGGAGTAATAGCCGGCACTACAGTGGGAGTAGACCTAGTTAAAGGGCACTTGGTTCCTACAGTAGTGTCGGTGTGCCTAGTTAAAGGACACGCTTGTGTTTTGGTAGCCTTGGTACTTCTAATTAAAGGGCACGCTTTCTTCGTTGTAGTGGGAGTGATCCTAGTTAAAGGGCACGCTTTCTTCATTGTAGTGGGAGTGATCCTATAGTGAAAGTTCTACCAGTGGGACGCCATATCCAGCCAACTTGGGGTAACACTTTCCAGTCGGTTTCCATTCTAAACCATTTTTACGGGCATTCATCTCATTCACATGGTCAATAAGGCAAGAATCATGACGACTAGAAAACATACATTCATTGCAATTCCAACATTTCAAATTAGAATTCACATTAGGCTTAAAACGCTGCACACCGCAGAGCCTTTAGGGTTAGCTACATGATTCTTTTTATTCAAAACAGAAATAACATTCCTAGGATGGTCTTCTAGTTTCCTCTTCACTTGACTACTAGATTGGGGCAAGATCTTATCATTCTTCTTGTATCACCCCACTTTGATAAGTGGACCGTTGCGCGTAATTATGGCGTGTCATCAAAGCATACAAGGATAAATGTCTAAAACATTACATGACCATAGGGTAAACCGGAATCAAACATCGGTCCCCAAACATAAGCTCAAAACATAATAAAGTAAATGAAATAATGGAAGACTTAAACAAGCACAAATATATGAAGGCAAAAGGAGAAGAAGTCTATGGCTGCTTCTATCCTATGCATATCCTTAAAAAATGCTCGAGTCCGTCCTTGGGTACCTGCCATTTTGGGACATGGAAAGGAAAGTAACGGCTAAGCATAACGCTCAGTGCACTGATATACAAGCATGAAATGAATAATATAAGTATGAATAACATATAGCAGCGAAAATGTATATGTCCTAGAAAACCTGGTTATTTCTTAGTAACACTGGTTTTATAGTTTGAAAGCCTTATGTTTATCTTATGAAAATTGTTTAACATATTTTACCATTAGCCAATATAGGTCATGAAAATCCACCGTGCATGAATACTTGGAGGGGTGACCTCATGATGCAAATTAGAGGGACTGCCTCTAATTTAATATACTGGTTTTGGGTAGGAGGGATCAGCTCCTTGTGAAGGATGTAAGGCACACACCACATTCACACTGAGTAATCTGCTGAAAACATGTAACTAGGATGCACCCATACGCCCCACATGATAAATATAATAATATGTCCAAAAGCTGAAGGGACGCCACGAGTAATCATTCCGCCGTGGGGAAGTCATAACACCAGTGCGTCTAGTGTTATGGTTATGGTACCTTCATAACTAGGTGAAACTGGTCATGCATGTGAGTTATAACATTAAATCACAAGGAAATGCGTAAGTATAAGGACCTGTTACCGTTGGAGTGTCCAACGTTGTTACGGTAATTATCATTATCGCCACGCCTATCCGTAGCAGAACGGTCGTTAGTCTGACCGTTTCCCTTGGTCTGATTAGGCTGCTGCTGAGTAGCCGGCTGAGACCGGTCCCTAGTCTTCTGCCTGGAATATATAGTTTAAAGAGATGAAATATTTGACATATACTGAAAGATACGGATTGGTCACCGCTTGAATACGAATGTTTACCTCTTATCGGGTTTCTCAGCTTCCCCGAAATCATCTCTCTCATGCAGCATCTCCAGCTTACGTGCTGCATCGGCCACTTGTGCTACCGTGTTGAATGTAGCACACACCAGATTGTTTGCGACCGATGTGCGAAGAGCCCACCTAAAGTGGTGTGCCTGCTCTTCAGGAGTACCTTCCGCTGCACCATGGAAACCAGCTAAGCGAAGAAAGCGCTGCATGAACTCGTTGCTATTATCCCCAACTCTCTGTCGGATCCCATGGTACTCTCTCTCCAGTTTGTCTTGCTTAGCCTTGGGAAAGAACTGCTCCATCACCCTATCTCTGAACTGAGCTCACGTCAAACCAGCCACCCAATTATCGCCTCCCTTAGACTGCTTCAATGCTAACCACCAATTTAACTCATCGCCTTCGAACCGGTAACATGCCAACCTCGGCTTGAAGACGGTGTCACAACCCATAGCATCGAAGATCTTCTTGATGTGAGCCAACCAGCTTTCTGCTTCACTGAGGCTATCTGTTCTCTCGAAAGCTCGAGGGCGGAGCTTGTTGAATCTCTCCAGCCATATTGCCAATGTCACTAGAGGAGGAGGAGGAGGAGGTGCTTGGTTTTGCTGCTGATTGTTGGCAGCCTGAACCTCAGCCCTGATGTCATTCCTCAGTTGAGGAAGCAAAGCTTGCATTGCAGCTTGGATTGTTGCATTGAGTTGTTCCTGCTCTCGTGTGAGAACCATCTGACAGTATAACATAAAATACATGATTAAGCTGATCAAAACATAAAATATATACATGAAAAAAATTTGTACCAATAAATCATGAGAAAAATTTTATGCAAGAAAATTTTTACATGAATGCATGATGCAGTTTTATGAAAACTTTTGTATGCTCGAGAGTGAACGCCTATGGTCAGTTCACCCAAAATAAAATACATGGCGAGGGGACGCCTACGGGTCGGTCCCAAATTTAAAAGTTTCGATAAAACACATCCGACTAAATAGGGCCAGTCCTGTACCAACCATTACTTAATCATAAACCTGCGACAATGAAATATATATGTATGCATGAAAATGATGAATGCATGAAAACTGACTGTCAGTTCTAGGAAGACCATAGTGACTACCCACTAATCACAGGTCATGTTTTGAAGGCCTACAGGTCGAAGCCTTGGCTCTGATACCATAATTGTAACACCCCATTTTGACAAATGGAATGTCACGCGTGATTATGGCGTGTCATCAAAGCATACAAGGATAAATGTCTAAACATTACATGACCATAAAAGGAAATACCAGAATTAAACATCGGTAGTCTAAAAGTAAAGCTCATCACACACAAACATAAGTACTGTAAATGAAAGGACTAAACAATGTCCATGGAGAGAGTATCAAAGTATAGATAAATGCATAAAGTAAAGAAAGGCTAGAAAGCTTCCAGTCCATATGCACGTACGCTTAAAGTCTACGAGCGTCCCTAAGTACCTGCCGTTTTTGGAACATGAAAAGGAAAACGGCTGAGCAATACGCTCAGTGCACGGATGTATAAATAAAGCATGAATAATATAAGCATATAAGCATGAAACAGCAGAAGAAACTAAGTCCTGGATAACCCGGTTAAGTCTTAGTAAAACTAGTTTATAGTTTGAAAAGCCTTATGTTTATCTTGTAAAAACTGTTTAGCATATTTTACCATTAGCCAATATAGGTCATGAAAATCCACGTGCATGAATACTTGGAGGGGTGACCTCGTCATGAAAATTAGAGGGGCTTCCTCTAATTTAATATACTGGTTTTTGGGTAGGAGGGATCAGCTCCTTGTGAAGGATGCAAGGCACACACCACATTCACACTGAGTAATCTGTTGAAAACATGTAACTAGGATGCACCCATACGCCCCACATGATAAATATAATAATATGGCCAAAAGCAGAAGGGACGCCACGAGCAATCACTCCGCCGTAGGGAAGTCATAACACTGGTGCCTCCAGTGTTATGGTTATGGTACCTCCATAACTAGGTGAAATTGGTCATGCATGTATATGGCTTTAGGTATCTAATTAAACATAAGCAATTCATAAACATATAAAACATATAGTGGAGAAAACATGTAACACCCCCAAATATTCATACTTTAGTTCAGCGGAAGAGTCGTTGGTGTTACGGGTTAGCACCTTACTCAAATCATAGACAACGCTTAAAAATCGCGTCTGATAACTAGGGTTTTACCTAATTAAAAAGATTTAAAATTAAGTTCGTAGTGTTGGTCTAATCGAATTGATCTAAGCTCTATGTGTGACTTCGTTTTATTTTGGTGTGAACAAAGATGTGTCGTTGTAGTGTTTAAAGTAAAATGTGCAAAACAATTAAAGTAAAGGTGCTCTTAACGTAAATCTAAGTCTAATTAAAGTAAAGGTGCAAGTATTTAAAAACGTGACTGAAGTTAAAGGGCGCTAAAGTAAATGACGTAAACTTAAATCTATCTAAGGCAAACTTAAAGTGCGACTAAAACTAAGGCAAGTCTAAAATAAAACTAAGGCAAATAATCTTAAAGTGCAATTAAAATAAAGGCGGGAAAAATAAAGCTTGAAAATAAAAATCAAAGACAAAAACTAATAAGAACCTGAATACAGCTCATTCAGAATAAACCTTCGTTTGGAATAATCACTCGTCCTAAATGTCACCTTCGGTTGAAATGATTCTTCTTCACTTGGAATATTACCAAAATCCTTGATCCGGAACTAATTGATATGAATATGTCACTTATCCAAAACAATCATTCGTTCGGAACTTTACTGATTCGGAACTCTAAATCTTGCCTTGATTCGGAAATATTTGGTCACCCCTTGATTCGGAAGTTTCCGAATGAAGTCCCTTGATTCGGAAGTTTATAACTTCCGAATGAACACCTCTTGAGTCGGAAGCTGACCCTTGATTCAGAACTTTATTCGGAACTTTTGAGTTCCGAATGAAGCTTGGTCCGGAAGTTTATGACTTCCGAATGAAAAGTCTTGATGCGGAACTTGATCCTTGATTCGGAACTTTGAGTTGATTCGGAACTTTTGAGAAGTTCCGGATGAAACCCTTGGTTCGGAACTTTGGAGTTCCGAACGAATACTTTTGATTCGGAAGTTTTCACTTCGTCCGGAACTTTGAAAGTTCCGGATGAACAAGTTTGGCTCGGAAGTTTTGTTGAGTTAAAATCTTCCGGATGAAGCCTTGATTCGGAACTTTAGAAGTTCCGAATGAACACTTTCCCTCCTTCTTGGTTCGGAACTTTTCCTGGAAAGATCAGAATCAAAGCAAACACCCCCGAAGAACAAGGGATACAGTAACAGCAGATAGAAACTCAAATTAACCAAAATCTAACACACGGATAAATAAAAACAGTAACGATTCAACAAATAAACATCAACAAACAGTTAAAAACAAGAAATCAAACAACTTTAACCACAATAATCAAAAACCACTTGGATCAAAATAAAAGCATGAACATGAACATAACATAAACACATGAATCAAAGAATAAGAAAGGTAGATAAGAGATTGACAAGGTAAAATAAAGATTGACAATAATTAAATGAAAACTTACTTGAAATTAAATGAATTTAAGGTGCAAGACAAGGTAATTAAATTTGACAAGAAATTAAATGACAAGGTATTTAAATGTGGAAGACTAATTGTCACACTTAGCCAACAAGAATGAAATGACTATCCTAATGACTATTTATAGGGGAGGATTAAGGAAGCTTCCTCCCCTCTTTCATTTCTTCTTAATTACAAGCTTAAGTCCCTCCTTTTATTAATCTTCATTAATTGCGTAATTAGTCCTTTTCTTCTAATCTTCTTTAAACTTGGACTTAAGGGACTTTTGGCTTCGGGATTTCTTCGAACTCGTCTTTAAATTCTTCAATAAAATAGACTTGAATTCTTCGGATTTTGATAAACTTCCGTCTTTTGACTTTTTCTTCGATAAATCTTTAGAATTGGTCGTGGACTTCCGTTCTTTTTGCACTCTTGACTTCTTGACATCGTCTTTCATCCTTTTCTTCAATAAAAGTCCGTAAATGCCCGTGAATGTCCGTGTTTTCTCCACTTTTCACCTTTTCATCCTAAATCACAACAAAAACAAAAACCACGCATAATTCCGACATAAAAGACATGAAATACACGTTTTGGTCCGGTTGTTATTGTAATTAAGTGGTAGAAAAGATGGGTGTTTACACACCTATCAGCGTCGTTTAATAATAAAGCATTTTCCATTCATAAATATTAAATTTGCATAGGTCCCAAGTCATAGTATTTCGTACAATATTACAAAACATTTGAATGGAAATTTGTTATTTAAGTGCGGGCCATGAATTCTTGTTGTCTTCCCGAGAATTACCTTCAAGTACCTGAGACAAAACATGTTAAAAGAAAAGGGTCAGCGATAACGCCGAGTGAATTCATAGAGTTTAATAAAACCATTAATATATCATCGGTACATAATTATTACCAAAATTCATTTTGTACAAATCTTTATAATAGGCCATAAAATAGCCAAAGTCATTTTATACAAATCCTTATCAAAAATCATAATATAGGCATTTGCCTTCAAAATCATTATACGAGCCAATGTCGTAAAAACATCATACAATACGTTTTATAACGTTGTATAAAGTTAAATAAAAACCGTTATATGAATATGGTTATGTAAAACCAAAACACGAACATAATATCAATAATAAGACCCGGTATTGCTAGTCAGGCAATATATTGTAATTCAATGCATAAAGCAGTATCTTCGTTATTTTTGGATTATTATAAGCCGCATGACATTGTTACCTTACTACAACAAACAACGGGTAGCTAACCCGAAACTCATTTGCCCATCTAAATTAGCGTGTCGTCACAATAATCACGCTTGTGTAAATCTTCTCATACATAAATTCGCTTACCAATCAATGTGGCACGACGGGGATCAACCGTCAAGGCGCGAACTGGGGTGATCGTCCCCAAATAGTACTATTATATGAATAAGCGTCTACCAAATCCCGGTAGTTCACAATTCATGCTAATGGGACTTTTAGTGACATAACCTAACTTTAATAATCCATTTCATTTCATCTATTGGGTCATATAATCATTCATCGGGTCATACAATCATTCGGGTCCAAATCATAAACAAATAATCGGGACAAATGGTGTCCTATTTTAGTAAAACTAACATGTTATCTCCCTCGCGGGTTTATAAAACATTCATAAAAACATTTAAAAGAGTGCGAGGCTATGAACTCACGTTGATTGGGAAAGGCGGTTATCGGCAATTCGGATGTACGGTACGTGCTTCAATCACGGAAACCTAGACAAATAATACTCGTCTTAGACTTTTGTCCAATGACTTTATAAAAATAACAATTATGTATACATATGATGGTTTTATATATGATGATGATCAAGTGGGTTTATACATTCTCATTTACTCATTCATTATATTGTTTATGTGTTGGTAACTTTTATACTAGTTTACTAGTTTTACTTATTTACATTTTGAAGCCCAATGGGCCTATTACAAGCCCAATACTATTCATTAGCCCAATTATACTTTTATTATCAGTATTATAATTTACATGTTGGGTCCAAATGGGTTAAGCCCAATAAGTAAGTTTATAAGTGTTTTACTAACTAGTCGGGTTTTATAGTCCAATAAGGCTACTTTGGCCCGTTAATGTCTATATGTTGTAAAGCTCGGGTTTTATCGATTTTTACTTGTTATATAAGTTCATATATCAGCATGTGAGTTTATAAAAGTTTATATTAGACGGGTCCGACCGTCTAAGTTTTATTTGACAAAAACGTTAATCTTTCGGTTTTAGCCGAAAAGACGTAAAACTTAGGATATAGTTTTATAACTTGGAAAAACATTTATACTTGTAACTTATATAACATGTCCCATTTTAATATCAATATTTATATAACTCTTTTATTATAATTATTATCCACTAGTGGGTTTTATATATTTATATATTTTATATAAATTTTGAGTGCTTATATTATATATTATTTATACAAAATCAGTCCTAAAAATCTAGTTTACTAAAATGGTCATATCTAGAGTTCTACATGGAGATAGAAGCCTAAATTTTTATGACATGTTCTACATGATATGTGCTTCATATTATTCTTTATAGCTACTGATGAATCAACCTCTAAGTATTTTATAAAATTCGTTCAAAACAGTGTAGTCAGATTTGCACTCTAAACTTGTTTTGATCATATCTCACTCATTATAATGATTCCATTGTATGGCCAACTCTCACATGTGTACAAGAATCATAGCTTACTGTATATTAATTTATCCAAGCCATTTTATCAGTTTATCATAAAATTCTTTACTGTTTTATACAGCCTCCTAACTTAACCATGATTTTAACATCCTTTTATGTAGCTTTTAATCTTTTTAATCAAATCTATCAACACCAAATCCCCACATAATATTTTTGATCATCATTCATCATCATATACATATACATAAGTAAAAGAAAATACAAGATTACATAATCAAAATAACAAGAAGGATAGGAAGAATGATCCTTATACCACCATAGTGATGAAAAGATGAGGTTGATGAACAAGACTTCGTTTTGGGTAACCAATCTTATGATATATCAATACCACTTCTTTAAATTGGCAAATGGACTTCTTGAGATCTTCATATGCATGAATACCTTCTTGAAAATCAGCCCCTAAACTCCATGGAAACTCCTTTTCACATGTTATAACCACCTCCAATCTTCATCTTTTCAATGGGTTTTCATCATATGTAAATTATACATATGATTTATGGTTGATTTTTTTTATCAATGGTGGTGTTTTGGATGAATGTGGACGTTCATAGAGATATAGGGGAGGAGAGATTGATAAAGTTTAGCTAGTTTGCATGTATGAGAAAGTGGTTAGGAGTTTAGTGGTTTTGATTAGCTAGTTTTGTAGAAATAGGAGGACAAGTGTCCTTGTGGTTTATGTAAACTTGCCACCCATAGTGGGGGTGAGGCAAGTGTAAACTTGTCTCATCTCCACTAATTTACGGGTACTCCTTGATTCTAGTTTCCTCGATTTACGTGCCCTCGGGTCGATTTACGAAAAACGTTTTTATAAATTACGAATCTACGGCACGAAACGATTCTAATAAAAATTGTCTAATCAAAAACGGAGTTCAAAAATGTAAATACGTAATCCTATGGTTTCCAGTTTAGTCGTAAAGGACGTTAAATTATGTATGTAAGTCCTAATTTCTTCTCGTAAATTTGTGAGTTTATGAACCAACACAAATTAAAATTCTATCATAATATTTAAGAATAAATTTATTTCCTGAAATGTCGGACTGTCACCAAAAACGGTGTATGTAAACGTAAGCACGTAACGTAGAATCCTCCGGTTTAGACGTAGTCGATGCTACTTCGAGACGTAAATCCAAATTTCTTCCCAGAAATGAGTGGGTTCATAATATAACCTTAAAATAATGTTTTTAAATAATACTTGAGAATAAAATATTAACCATAAATTGACGGATTGTCACAGCATTTACCCCTAAACAGGATCTTTGTCCTCAAAGATCATCTTATCTTACTACTCGCTTCTTATAGAGTTAAAGCCATGTGGGTATTTCTTCCACATTCAGTCTTTTCTCACAAGTGTAATCCATTACAATACGCGAGTTTCATCAAACATAACTACGGGAATAAGATCAGGCTTAATGTTGACTTACTTTCTCTATCCATGATGTTCACGGGTTTTTGATGAATGCAACTTTTTGCCGATCTAAACTTTACTAAGAAACAATCAGATTTTCCCTTGATAGACATTTTATCAAGTTCGATATACGAAACATAATTCACGCAGCTCTTGAAGTCCTAGGGTAGATCCAGCTTATATGCCTTTCAAACCAATCTTTTACATCATCTCAATGGTCCCATACAACGGAGACTTATTTCCCATGTTCTTTCAGATCATCAATTCACTTTTCCATGGTGAAAATTTTTGGCATAACTTTTCTACCCATCTTGTACTTCAAGATCTACATTTCTTATTCACATAACCTCCTGCCCACTACCGGCAGGCAATAATCAGATCCTAATTTCAACAATCATTTCAGGTCTTGCGGGTCGAGTATTTTGTAAGGTTAGGTTCGCCATCATAGGAAACCTTAATCCTAAAAGACATGTCCAACTCATAATGGGTGTATGTCGGGTGTCTTCATCCCAACTCCTGCTTACAGATGCTCTAATATATCCTCACAAGATTTGATATTGATCCTAATACGATAATTATCAATGATAATCTCTCCAAAGGAAAATGATTTTACAGTTTATTACCAAAGGTCAATCATTCAAACATAGAACAACACTTATAGTATTTTGTATCGTTACTTTACCTCGTCCCTTCGATTGGGGTGATACACAGTACTCTCATCAAGATTCGTTCTCAATGACTTCGAAGCAAATCTCTAGAAATTCGATGCGAAGCGAGGATCTTGATAGAGATGATCGATACAGGCACACCATGTTTACACAACTCCTTTAAATACAAAAGAGTCAATTTCTTCATCAAGACTCTATCATTAACAGGAATGATATTAGCAGATTTGATCAGTCTGTCGACGATGACCCAAATCGAATCAAATTCAGATGATGACCTTTGCAATAGCTAGACGTTTACTAATGTATGAGGCAATGTCTGCCTTCATAATTTGCCATTAGTACAACTTCTTCAGATAAAGATACATTTAATCAGAAATGACATGAATAGAATACTTAATCTTATAAGATTACAACATAACTAAATCTCAAAATCTCCATATTTAGGCAATTACAAGTGGCCTTTTATACATTTAACGCCATTGGTTTCTCAATTCCAATGGTTCATATTAGCCGCGAACCCCTTTTTATTATCTATATTATCCTTCTTACAAGCATCGTTTATTTTTATATTGTTCGGCAATTTATTTTGCACAATCATTATTAAGAAACACATCATAATTGATTCTTTATCCTTCCTATATAATGTGTCAGTAATTACGTTCACCTTCCTGATGAAATAATTATCATGACCACAATTCACTCAAAATTTCTTTCTTCATATTTTCTAAGTCTTAGTTCTATCTCAACTATTATCTTTATCAGTTTTGCTCAATCCGACGTTTAAAGTGTCGATAAGTATTACTAGTAATTAAATAATAAATATTTAATTTTAGGAAACGTAAACGTAAGAAGTTTTAAATTTTCTTGGTTCGTCCAATTATATAAAAATGTTCAAAATAAATTTGAATTTTATTAACAAAATTTTTGTTGATTTATCAAAAATAATTAAAATAATTAATAAGATCCGTAAATGTTTGAAAAATCTTTGTTTATACTTTGGTCAAAATTTTCTTAGTTGAAAAGCAAAAATTGTCGCTTCAAATTTCAAGTCATGGTTTAAATGGTTTCCTCAATTCCTCTTTGGTTGTCTTGAGGTATACACAAACATTTACCCCTAAACAGGAGTTTAGTTAAATGATTTGGGTATAAGGAATGATTCCTTAAGAATCTTTTGTTAAAACATTTGTCAAAACATATTTTCACTTTTCTTTGTGGTAAAACTCAAAGTCTTAAAAGGGCTCTTAATTTTTGAAGAGTCAATATATTCCATTATCTATTAATCACACGGTCAATTAATATAAAAGATTAAGTCTTAAATCACATGTTAATTATTCAAGGTACAAGTTTTCATTGTTCGGCCAATTTAGGGCAGTCTACTAATAATTATTAACTCATTCTTATTCTTATAAACAAACAGATGGTTCTTAATGATCACGAGCATGAATTTATCAAATTACAGCCTACACACGTGATTCACCAAATTTATGAATGCTACATGTGTATTAGTCAATACAAATGACATAACATGAAACTCATAATCTTCATTACGAGTTCTGAATGTAGTGATTGGAATAGATAATCTTTTTCGCGGACGCAAAATTGATGATAACCATGCCGTGGATCAAATTTTTGAATATACTCTAGAACCTTGTAAATGATCGAACAATCTATCATCTTGGGTAGTGGATATAGATTTTAATCGTCAATTTACTTAGTTCACGGTAATCAATAAACATAAGGAATGATAACACCATAGCTCTTCATGATGACGAGCTTGGTAGAATAAAAGCTTTTTCCGAAAACTCTCTCAGTTGCATGGTAACTCTCTTAATTCAAATGGTGCTGACATAGGGTGCACACGCCACAGGTTCAACACCGGGAATATAATCAATACCAAATTCAACTTGCCTCAATGGCGGAAGTCTAGGTAATTTACCAGCAAATACATCATAAAGTTTTAGATAACAGAAACATCTTTTAATGAATTCATATTAGGTTCTTTGTAGATTATAATATCTATGACTAATTCACAACCATTCACGGTATAATTTCAAGTCTAAATGCAGGACATGGTCACCCATCAAGAATTATTTAGATCACTTTTGATAATCAACATCTTATCTTTTAGGGGAATTCTACTCGAGTTCCCATCAATTAAGACAATGTCGTCATGTCATAATCAATCAATCCATTCTACTGGCATTACCAACTTTTCAGTTTTATTGCCGTCGATAAGATGTGAACTTCTCAAAAGACTAATAATAAATCATAATCCTTCATAAATTCAAGGATATCTGGATACATAACTAACCTTAAAAGTGTAAGGTCAACGCATGATCTATGCGAGATAATTTCAAATCAGATACAGACGAAAACATTAACGAATATGAGTATATCCCATGTTTTCATAATTTGAGTATGCATTCGAAAGCTCCTAAGATCGTTACCCAGGTCATTCAAATGAAATCTAATCAAAAGAAATGATAGGAACGTCGATACATCCAATCGGGTATCAACACTCGGTAACAAGATATTTTTCCTAAGAATCTCACTACGGGAGAATTGGACAAGAAAGAATTGTCAGTTGTTAAATAAGACAATTTCCACAGATGAGTAAATTCGACTCAGAAGAATAGATGCTACAGGGACATATGTAGGTGTCCCTAACACTATGTCCCTATTTTTCACTTCTTGCAGATCTCATAAAATTTAATCTTTCATAATCTTCAAAGAAAATGTAGTGTTTATTAATCAGTTTTATTGTGACTACTAATCAGCTTTGCATGGTCCATTCCAAATTGTATGTAGGCGCGCAACTATATACAATATCAAGATTAACGATGCAATACTCAGTTCGTCAAAATTTTATCATCATGTTTATAATAAAAACATTTTCATGCTTAATTCTTAAATAAGAATCAAGAAGAAATTTACAAAGATTTTCTTTGTTATGAAAACAATTAAGTTTTCCAAGGTGTTTTATAGACAACTTCATTTCGATAACGATCACTTATAAATCTCACTTTGAATAATCCTTATAGTGATGAAAATTCAATTTTTCTCAAGGGATACTGTTTTATCTTATAAAAACAATGAGTGATCTGCAAAAGAGTGATGAAAAGTTGTTCACCAAGAACTAACTACAATATGCTAGGAAATGAGCTTTAGCCAAATAATCATGAGGTTCATGACCTCGATGACGCTCAAAAAGAATAATTCACAACGTAACTCAATTCGAGATGAGTACTTGTTCCATGGTTGCATCACTAATGCTAACATTAGGATGAAGCAATAAAGGATAGATAACATCGATACATGTAGGATTTAGCAATCAGAGGTAGTCTTTTCATTAATAACAAACAAGTCAAATTGTACCGTAACACATTACGTTTAACACCCCCAAATTTACACGCAGCGGAATACATCTTTGAGTGCTAAATAATGATACAACAACACATAATTTATAAAGAACGACTCGAAAAGAGACGTTTTAGATTTATCGTTCCTAAAACATTTTTCAGAGTAGCGTAGTCCCAAGACATCGTAACCGAAGTACAACCAAAACAAAAGATTTAAATTTTTTTGAACAAAAGGAACGACAAACATTCAAAGAGTTTATATACAAAGTAGTGCACAACATTCATTCCCGTGGCTTCCAAGCTTCAGCCTTCTTGATTACCTGAAATACATGTGAGAAAATCATCAGCAAAATGCCGAGTGAATCTATAGGTTTATATAATCATTTTGAACACAAGCCAAGATTATAAGTCTGTGGCATACTTGAAGGCAACAAGCATCGAATAATAATTTGCATCAACAATAATAATAGTATATAGCATAAATTGCAATAAGCTCATGGAACCGAGCCCTTAGACACTCCCTTTAGAGGTCTGATAAGACAGGAGATTTATTAATTGTCGGTTACCTCCAGATTATTGGTACATTGCCGTATACCTGACTTCTCAATACAATATGTTCAAATTGTGTGGAGGTCGGGCCTAAGCTTCTATGACAAGTCCACAAAAACTGAACTTGGGCGGCTTCCCCCATAGATCTATTAATTGTACTAGCGGTTAACCCATCATAGGTTAATTAACGGTCCATAATTGAGGCTTTAACAAAGACAATCACTTAATTCAATTTAAAGGCAACCACGGGTCCATTCATAAAGGGACAAGCATACCATAAAAATCTCGTGTTCTAAGTTTATAAAACATGTATTCCCCCTCGCGGGTTTTAAAATATTTGAATGAGCTCAAACGAGGCTATAGACTCACCTTAGTACTTATAGTAGTTGAAGACAATCGCCGACGATAGTAGATGCCCGATAATCACGATAACCGCAACCTAGGAAATAAGGTGCGTACTTTAATAATAGACTCGAGAAATAAATGATACTTAATAAAATCAAACTCGAACTCATAAAACCACAATATACTCGAGAGTAAACGATATAAATAACTTCATTATACTTTACTACTCATTTACTTTACCACTTTACACTTTTAACAAAATCCGCCGGTACATACTACATGTACTAGCTTATTTACCCCTTTTAAACTTGTCAACCGTTTATGAAACGACTCGATAAACTAACTTACTATATATATAAATTCCTCCTACAATTTTATCAAATGAAATCACTTTTAAAGTCTTTTACTCGACTCATTTTTAAACCACAAAATCCGGACAGATTTACGTTAATTTTTTTCATACAACCGTTTTAATTTATTTAAACGACTCCGTTTACAAAACCGACACTCGGGTTTTAAAGTAAACTCAACCTAATATATAAATACCTCATTATCAGTAGGTTACACATTTCAAAACATCCATTTAGAGTCCCTAAGATTCGATCCAAATATCGACAACAACTATATGTAGTGCCGATACTCGTCTCCCGGTACACGATTATTCAAAACATCATAACTTCGCGCTCGTTTTGAGCTAGAAGCTCTACCTTATATCAAATCGAAGCTAAGGAAATTATCTACAACCCTAGGCAATAAGTTAAGTCATTTTCAAAACATAAAAATTCGGATTTTTCAGTTTACCTACTGCTATAAAATGGATACCAAAATCTTGTACAAAATTAACTTTTTGACCACAACCAACCATAGAAATGGTCATTCCTATACTCTAATATCATCATACATCCATCATAACATCAAATCATTACAAAAATAAAAATCTTTGGATCAAAATATAGTTTTTAACAAGATTTCTAGCAAGAACCACCATGGATCATGCTAAAAACACCATGCATAACCATGGCTTCCACCTACCAACATCAAGAAAATAAAAAGTGCTTGCATGTGTGAAATTTTCATACCTATGTGATCCTTGATCAAAAATAGAGATGGGTCTATGCTTGGTTTAGCTAGAATCAACCTCAATCTTGAGATAATTTGAAAAATGAATGGGTTTGGGTGGATGTGTGGTGTTTCGGCAAGAACAAGGAGAAAGGAGAGAGAAAGTGAATTTTTGGAAGTGAAAAATAAAGTGTGTGTGTTTAATTTTTAAATTTTATTTAGTGGGGTAGGGACCAAAGTGCAATTTGCAAAAGTTTGGCTAAAAATGTAAATTATTAGTTAAAAGGTGGGAAATAATTACTAGTCAATTTTGAAAATATTTACGGGGCTCGGGTTTCGTAAAAATACTTAAAAGTTTAAACGCACACGAAAAATAATAATAAAACGACTCAACACGTAATTAAAATGATATCGTCGAAAATATTAAATATCGAAACGATCGATAATGAAATATAAAATAGTGGGCATCCGTCGGTATCACGATCACTAGTAGTCCTCGTTGCTCGTCAAAATATTAAAATAAAATATTTAATATCGATTTCAACTTAAACCGTTAAACATAATAATATTTAAGATTATAAAATACTTCAAAAATATTCGAAAAGTAAGAATTTAGTAATGACCTTATTTTGCGGGTTTTACATCCTCACCACCTTAGGAGAGCACCGTCCCGGGGCTTACTTCTCCTTAGGCCCGTCTACGAATAAATGCGGATACTTGCTCCTGAAGTAGTCCTCTCGCTCCCAAGTGTTTTAGGGTCCACGTTGGGAATTCCATCGCACTTTCACTATCGGGATCCGACTTTGCTTAAGCCGTTTCACCTCTCGATCCATAATCTCCACCGGTTCCTCAATAAAATGCAGCTTGTCGTCCAGTTGAATCTCCTCAAGTGGAATTATCAAATTCTCGTCCGCCAAACACCTCTTAAGATTTGAAACGTGAAAAGTATTGTGAATAGCACTTAACTTCTCTGGCAATTCCAACTTATATGCCACAGGACCAACTCGATCAATAATCTTGAATGGACCAATATAACGTGGACTAAGCTTTCCTCGCTTGCCAAATCGAATTACTCCTTTCCAAGGTGATACTTTCAACATAACCATATCGCCAATTCTCCTCTTATCCGCATAGCTCTTCTGCCTACTACGAGCTGTCAATAAACGATTCTTGATTTGCACGATCTTCTCAGTCGTTTCTCTAATCAATTCAGGACCCGTCAACTGACTTTCTCCAATCTCACACCAACCAACTGGTGATCTACACTTTCGCCCGTGAAGTGCTTCAAAAGGCGCAACCTTGATACTTGCATGATAACTGTTGTTGTATGAGAACTCCACCAAAGGTAAGTGTCGATCCCAACTACCTCCAAAGTCTATTACACACACTCGTAACATATCCTCCAAAGTCTGAATAGTCCTCTCACTTTGTCCGTTCGTTTCCGGATGATACGCAGTGCTCATATCCAACTGAGTCCCCAAAGCTCGCTGAAGCGATTTCCAAAACTTAGATGTGAACCGACTATCTCGATCAGAAATAATTGACAAAGGAACTCCATGTCTACAAACAACTTCCTTCAAATACAATCGAGTAAGTTTGTCTAAGTCATCAGTTTTCTTTATCGGCAAGAAATGAGCCGACTTAGTCAACCGATCAAGAATCACCCAAATCGTATCATAACCACTAGAAGTCCTCGGAAGTCCCGAAACAAAGTCCATAGTGATCTTCTCCCATTTCCATTCTGGAATTTCAGGTTGTTGCAGTAAACCCGAAGGTCTCTTGTGCTCAAACTTCACCTTAGCATACGTCAAGCATTTACTAACATAAGTAGCAATGTTAGCCTTCATATTCGGCCACCAGTAACATTTCTTCAAGTCTTGGTACATTTTATCCGATCCTGGGTGAATCTAATATTTAGACTTATGAGATTCGTGCATAACTAGATCTCTCCGTCCTCCATACACCGGTAACCACACACGATTCTCGAAATACCGAATTCCGTCATCACGAATTTCGAATATAGGTGTCATCCTTCTACCCAAGTCTTCATCTCTCACATTCTCTTCCTCCATCGCCTTAGTTTGAGCTTTAAGTATTAGATTAGATAAATCAGAATAAGTTTTCATGGCTAAAGCTCTAACCCTTTTGGTTATTTCTCTGTCCTTCCTACTAAGTGCATTGGCAACTACATTCGCCTTACCGGGATGATAGCAAATTTGAATGTCATAATCACTCAGCAATTCTACCCATCTTCTCTGCCTCATATTGAGCTCCTTCTGATCCAAAATATGTTGCAGGCTTTTATGATCGGTATATACCACACTCTTTGTACCGTAGAGATAGTGTCTCCAAAGTCTAAGAGCAAAAACAACAGCTCCTAGTTCCAAATCATGTGGAGTATAATTCTCCTCATGCTTCCTCAATTGACGAGATGCATACGCGATCACTTTCTCCCTTTGCATCAACACAACACCAAAACCCTTACGTGATGCGTCACAATATACCACAAAGTCTTCAGCTCCGTCGGGCAAAGCCAAAATTGGTGCAGAACACAGCTTCCGCTTCAAAGTTTGGAATGCTTCTTCTTCTTCTGAACCCCATTCATACTTCTTGTTTTTCTCGGTAAGTCTAGTAAGAGGTTTAGAAATTAAAGAGAATCCTTCTATGAATCGCCGGTAGTACCCAGCTAATCCCAGGAATTGTCTAACTTCAGTCGAGGTTGTAGGCCTATCCCAATCTCTAATAGCTTCAATTTTGGAAGGATCAACATGAACACCGCTACTATCGATCACGTGCCCAAGGAATTGGACTGAATCCAACCAAAATTCACACTTGGAGAATTTCGCATACAACTTCTCCTTCTTCAACAACTCCAAAATAATCTTTAAATGACTTTCATGCTCCTCCCGACTTTTGGAATAAATCAGGATATCGTCGATAAATACATCACAAACTTGTCGAGATATGGTTTACACACACGATTCATTAAGTCCATGAATACCGCAGGTGCGTTAGTTAACCCAAACGGCATCACTTGAAATTCAAAGTGTCCATAACGCGTCCGAAAAGCTGTAATAGGTATATCCTCCTCTTTAACACGAAGTTGATGATAACCCGACCTCAAGTTGATCTTCGAGTACACACACGAACCTTGAAGTTGATCGAACAAATCATCGATCCTAGGAAGTGGATAACGATTTTTAATAGTTAACTTGTTCAACTCTCGGTAGTCTACGCACATTCTGAACGATCCGTCCTTCTTCTTCACGAACAATACTGGAGCTCCCCAAGGTGACGAACTTGGTCTAATGAACCCCTTCTCCATTAACTCCTTCAACTGATCTGCCAACTCCTTCATCTCAGACGGTGCCAAACGATAAGGTGCACGCGCCACCGGTGCAGCTCCCGGCACTAGATCAATCTTGAATTCGACTTCTCGCTGAGGCGGAAGCCCTGGCAAGTCATCGGGAAATACTTCAGGAAAATCACGAATAACCGGAACATCCTCCACACGCCTAGCCGGTAGTTCCTTCTCCACTACTTGAGCCAAGAACAAATGAAAACCCCTTTCTACATATTTCCTCGCCTTGATACAAGATATCACCGTCAGACGAGATCTACTAACATCACCTTTAACTACTAACACCTTACCCTTAACCGGTATGTGAACAACTTTCTACCCACATACAATTACCGCATCATGAGCAACCAACCAATCCATACCAACAATCACATCAAACGAACCCAACTCAATCGGCATCAAATCAATTTCAAACAAATGATTTGCTAATTTCAAAGGACACTTCTTAAATATAGTGGTAGTACTAACTAATTGTCCATCAGCTAACTCGACCTCATAACTAGCATTTAGGCTTGTTGGCTCAACATCAATTAAACGACTAAAGGAAGTGCTTACAAAGCTCCTATCAGATCCTGAGTCAAACAACACACTAGCATAACGATGGTTGAGTAAGAACGTACCCGTCACCACATTTGGACCTTGTGCCTGATCCGCATCCTTAACAACATAAACTGCCCCAGCAGCTTCACCTGCTTTCTTGTTATTCCACTTCGGACATTGAGGACGATGATGATCACGTTCTCCACATTCAAAACAAGTCCTGATCGGAATAGCATTCGCTCTAGTAGCAGGGACCCTTGTCTTACATTTCTCCACAACATGACCAACCTTTCCACACTTAGCGCACCTTGGTGGACAATTACTAAAGTGACAAGCACCACAACTCTTACATTTCTGGGCTGGTCCCCCTTGGTCAGCATTATCATTCTTGTTAGTTGCAGCTCTAGCCCCATCATTTCTCTTCTGATTGTACTGCCTACGGCGGTTACTACCTTGATTACCACTCTGTGAATTCTCCCATTTCCGTTTACTACCTTCAGCAGCTCTCTCAGCTCTATCTTGAACCTTCTGCCCCCATGAGTGTATGAGCCATTCTTAGAGTCTCAACAAAGTTCTTGGGTCGAGATGAAGTTGTCTCACCTTTAATGTACCCAGGCAGCCCTTTGATGTATTGATCCATCTTTTTCTTCTCAGTAGCAAAAGCATCTGGACACAACAAAACCAACTCATTGAATCGGCTAGTGTATGCAGCAATGTTGTTATCTTTCAGCTTCAGGTGCCTCAACTCATCCTCCAAAGCAGATAACTCTTTTTCTGGACAGAACTCCTCTTTCAACAACCTTTTAATTTCATCCCAAGGTTTCCTATTTGCAGCTTCTAAACCAACTTTAGCAACTTGAGTCTTCCACCAGCTTAAAGCTCGATCCATGAAGGTAGCAACTGCGAACTTAACCTTGTTCCTTTCTGAGTAATCACTAATCTCAAATGTTGTTTCTGTTTTCTCTATCCACCTGAATAATTCCAGTGCTCCACCAGTTCCTTGAAATATAGTAGGTCCACACTTCATGTATCCAGCAAAAGTACATTCTTTAACCACAGCAGCAGCCTGAGCAACCTCATCTGCAGGATTCTCAGCTGCACCTGCCCCTGCAGCTTCTGGTCCAGCAGGTTCACCTTCACCTTCAGCACCCGCACCTCCAGAGCCACCTGCTCCTTCAGTGTTAACACACGCAGCTCTATCCGCAGCTAATGCTTTCGCAACCTCTTCAGCAACTAGCCTTGCAATGGCATCATTTGTCATTCTCCTAGGTGGCATGATTCTGTCACATCACAAAGAGAAGATAAAATGAATGAGTTAATTGTATTCATTTTATAGTCATATCATGTATAAAATCAATCATCAAATGCATACACATTCTCAATACAAGAATTCACAATCATTATAAGGACCAAAGGAAATTATTATCATCGATCAACAAGGAATGATCTTAAAGACAAATAGAGTACAACGTCACAAAATAATAAACACTAGTCACGTGGGGATCCACATGGCTTAGTTGACTGTGTCTCGCTTGCAGCAGTGAAACCTGCTTCCTCCTCATCGAAGACGTAATTTGATGGTGGTAAATTTCACAAAATGGGTATAAGGTCATAATAAAATGAAATAGAATAATTTCCAAAAATTTAAATCAATGTAGAGAATCCTTCAAAATAATTACAAGAAAGATTCCAAAAATTTATTTAAGTAAATCATTAATAAATGATAACTCTTATCGAAAAGTTTAACGATATCAATATATATATCGACAAAAGATTATATAATTTATTTATAAATACTTAGCAATAAGGCATACATAATAATGTATACTAAAGCTGTAATCCCAGAAGTAGCTTGAACCTGAAGTCACGCGAAATCATGTGCACCGACTCTTTGAAAAATAAAAACCGATAGTTATAGTTTAGGTTTTTAGAAAAAGACCTAGTTCTTTATAACTCATAGCTATGGTACCAATCTTTAACACCCCCAAATTTACACGCAGTGGAATACATCTTTGGGTGCTAAATAATGATACAACAACACATAATTTATAAAGAACGACTCGAAAAGAGACGTTTTAGATTTATCGTTCCTAAAACATTTGTCAGAGTAGCGTAGTCCCAAGACATCGTAACCGAAGTACAACCAAAACAAAAGATATAAATTGTTTTGAACAAAAGGAACGACAAACATTCAAAGAGTTTATATACAAAGTAGTGCACAACATTCATTCCCGTGGCTTCCAAGCTTCAGCCTTCTTGATTACCTAAAATACATGTGAGAAAACCATCAGCAAAATGCCGAGTGAATCTATAGGTTTATATAATCATTTTGAACACAAGCCAAGATTATAAGTCTGTGGCATACTTGAAAGCAACAAGCATCGAATAATAATTTGCATCAACAATAATAATTGTATATAGCATAAATTGCAATAAGCTCATGGAACCGAGCCCTTAGACACTCCCTTTAGAGGTCTGATAAGACAGGAGATTTATTAATTGTCGGTTACCTCCAGATTATTGGTACATTGCCGTATACCTGACTTCTCAATACAATATGTTCAAACAGTGTGGAGGTCGGGCCTAAGCTTCTATGACAAGTCCACAAAAACTGAACCGGGGCGGCTTCCACCATAGATCTATTAATTGTACTAGCGGTTAACACATCATAGGTTAATTAACGGTCCATAATTAAGGCTTTAACAAACGCAATCACTTAATGCAAATTAAAGGCAACCACGGGTCTATTCATAAAGGGACAAGCATACCATAAAAATCTTGTGTTCTAAGTTTATAAAACATGTATTCCCCTCGCGGGTTTTAAAATATTTGAATGAGCTCAAACGAGGCTATAGACTCACCTTAGTACTTATAGTAGTTGAAGACAATCGCCGACGATAGTAGATGCCCGATAATCACGATAACCGCAACCTAGCAAATAAGGTGCGTACTTTAATAATAGACTCGAGAAATAAATGATACTTAATAAAATCAAACTCGAACTCATAAAAACACAATATACTCGAGAGTAAACGATATAAATAACTTCATTATACTTTACTACTCATTTACTTTACCACTTTACACTTTTAACAAAATCCGCCGGTACATACTACATGTACTAGCTTATTTACCCCTTTTAAACTTGTCAACCGTTTATGAAACGACTCGATAAACTAACTTACTATATATAGAAATTCCTCCTACAAGTTTATCAAATGAAATTACTTTTAAAGTCTTTTACTCGACTCATTTTTAAACCACAAAATCCGGACAGATTTACGTTAATTTTTTTCATACAACCGTTTTAATTTATTTAAACGACTCCGTTTACAAAACCGACACTCGGGTTTTAAAGTAAACTCAACATAATATATAAATACCTCATTATCAGTAGGTTACACATTTCAAAACATCCATTTAGAGTCCCCGAGATTCGATCAAAATATCGACAACAACTATATGTAGTGCCGATACTCGTCTCCCGGTACACGATTATTCAAAACATCATAACTTCGCGCTCGTTTTGAGCTAGAAGCTCTACCTTATATCAAATCGAAGCTAAGGAAATTATCTACAACCCTAGGCTATAAGTTAAGTCATTTTCAAAACATAAAAATTCGGATTTTTCAGTTTACCTACTGCTATAAAATGGGTACCAAAATCTTGTACAAAATCAACTTTTTGACCACAACCAACCATAGAAATGGTCATTCCTATACTCTAATATCATCATACATCCATCATAACATCAAAATCATTACAAAAATAAAAATATTTGGATCAATATAAATTTTAACAAGATTTCTAGCAAGAACCACCATGGATCATGCTAAAAACACCATGCATAACCATGGCTTCAAGCTACCAACATCAAGAAAATAAAAAGTGCTTGCATGTGTGAAATGTTTATACCTATGTGATCCTTGATCAAAATTAGAGATGGGTCTATGCTTGGTTTAGCTAGAATCAACCTCAATCTTGAGATAATTTGAAAAATGAATGGGTTTGGGTGGATGTGTGGTGTTTCGGCAAGAACAAGGAGAAAGGAGAGAGAAAGTGAATTTTTGGAAGTGAAAAATAAAGTGTGTGTGTTTAATTTTTAAATTTTATTTAGTGGGGTAGGGACCAAAGTGCAATTTGGCAAAAGTTTGGCTAAAAATGTAAATTATTAGTTAAAAGGTGGGAAATAATTACTAGTCAATTTTGAAAATATTTACGGGGCTCGGGTTTCGTAAAAATACTTAAAAGTTTAAACGCACACGAAAAATAATAATAAAACGACTCGACACATAATTAAAACGATATCGTAGAAAATATTAAATATCGAAACGATCGATAATGAAATATAAAATAGTGGGCATCCGTCGGTATCACGATCACTAGTAGTCCTCGTTGCTCGTCAAAATATTAAAATAAAATATTTAATATCGATTTCAACTTAAACCGTTAAACATAATAATATTTAAAATTATAAAATACTTCAAAAATATTCGAAAAGTAAGAATTTAGTAATGACCTTATTTTGCGGGTTTTACATTACGTGTCACTATGTCATACAATTCCAATAACTCATCCTACCAACTGATGTCTCAGTTAAGTTAGGGATTTTTAAAAGACACCACAACGAATACTATTCTACAAGAATCATTAGGTGTTCCACATGTCCCAGAAGATCCATCGGTCTCAATTCAGAAGAATATTTCTTCAATTTATTTCTTGGACACTGGGCATCCTCGTTAGTGGACAATGGCCTAGGAACAACACTTAACACGAATCAACAATCAATTAAAACCTTAAAATCCAATCACAGGGCTTAACGACTTCCTCTTAACAATTTCTTATTCCATACAAGTTAAATTTTACTTTATTCAAGTTTTCAATCAACTTATACTCAATGCGATATCCTACCTTATTCTCCAATACTTTTATACTTATTCTTACACCTTAAAAGGGCAATAAAAGCTCGATATGATCAACACTTAATTTCCAATCCTATAGGTCTTACAACAATAGTTATCAAATGAGTCACTAGTATGAAATGACTCACACATTCAATTAGACTTCTCGGAAAGGTACTAGTGGCATGAGGCTTTTGGGTAAAGGCTCTAATTACAGCCTCAAGTGCAACATTCACCCTTTCGATTTCAATTTAAGAATTGGGTGACAACGAATCAGATGACACCTTTCCAGGTGGTAACGTTTTGTCAAACTCCACTCTATAAGGAAGATCGTCATGACATCGATATCAGATTTAATCTCGCCAATTCTTCTTTAATATCACAATCAACTAATATCAACATTTCTACGAATATCAACCATTTGTTGGGATCATAAATATTCACAACTTGGTTTAGATCTAGGATAGCTAGAATTCCTATGAGAATAGCTTCGATTAATTTACTAGGGGATTTAGGTTTCCTTGTGACAATCTACGTCGTATAAATACCTCGTATAAATACCTCGTATAAATATCAAAATAATCATCAAACAATCATGTAATAAAATTACATCATATATGTATATATATAATCCAAGTTATATATATATTAAAATAACACTTCTCAGTCTCGCCTTGTCGGTAACTCGGGAACTCTTCGGCACCGTTATAGTCAAAAGATTTTTAGACATTTTTAGAAAAATGTTTATAGTTAAAAGATTTTGAAATGTTTTATTCAAAACCTTGGTTTTAAAAATCTTTCGTTCTCTATAACGAGAGCTATGGTACCAAACTGTAACACCCCCAAATATTCATACTTTAGTTCAGCGGAAGAGTCGTTGGTGTTACGGGTTAGCACATTACTCAAATCATGTCGTTTAATAATAAAGCATTTTCCATTCATAAATATTAAATTTGCATAGGTCCCAAGTCATAGTATTTTAAACAATATTACAAAACATTTGAATGGAAATTTGTTATTTAAGTGCGGGCCATGAATTCTTGTTGTCTTCCCGAGAATTACCTTCAAGTACCTGAGACAAAACATGTTAAAAGAAAAGGGTCAGCGATAACGCCGAGTGAATTCATAGAGTTTAATAAAACCATTAATATATCATCGGTACATAATTATTACCGAAATTCATTTTGTACAAATCTTTATAATAGGCCATAAAATAGCCAAAGTCATTTTATACAAATCCTTATCAAAAATCATAATATAGGCATTTGTCTTCAAAATCATTATACGAGCCAATGTCGTAAAAACATCATACAATATGTTTTATAACGTTGTATAAAGTTAAATAAAAACCGTTATATGAATATGGTTATGTAAAACCAAAACACGAACATAATATCAATAATAAGACCCGGTATTGCTAGTCAGGCAATATATTGTAATTCAATGCATAAAGCAGTATCTTCGTTATTTTTGGATTATTATAAGCCGCATGACATTGTTACCTTACTACAACAAACAACGGGTAGCTAACCCGAAACTCATTTTCCCATCTAAATTAGCGTGTCGTCACAATAATCACGCTTGCGTAAATCTTCTCATACATAAATTCGCTTACCAATCAATGTGGCACGACGGGGATCAACCGTCAAGGCGCGAACTGGGGTGATCGTCCCAAAATAGTACTATTATATGCATAAGCGTCTACCAAATCCTGGTATTTCACAATTCATGCTAATGGGACTTTTAGTGACATAACCTAACTTTAATAATCCATTTCATTTCATCTATTAGGTCATATAATCATTCATCGGGTCATACAATCATTCGGGTCCAAATCATAAACAAATAATCGGGACAAATGGTGTCCTATTTTAGTAAAACTAACATGTTATCTCCCTCGCGGGTTTATAAAACATTTCATACAAACATTTAACAGAGTGCGAGGCTATGAACTCACGTTGATTGGGAAAGGCCGTTATCGGCAATTCGGATGTACGGTACGTGCTTCAATCACGGAAACCTTGACAAATAATACTCGTCTTAGACTTTTTTCCAATGACTTTATAAAAATAACAATTATGTATACATATGATGATTTTATAGATGATGATGATCAAGTGGGTTTATAAATTCTCATTTACTCATTCATTATAGTGTTTATGTGTTGGTAACTTTTATACTAGTTTACTACTTTTATTTATTTACATTTTGAAGCCCAATGGGCCTATTACAAGCCCAATACTATTCATTAGCCCAAGTATACTTTTATTATCAGTATTATAATTTACATGTTGGGTCCAAATGGGTTAAGCCCAATAAGTAAGTTTATAAGTGTTTTACTAACTAGTCGGGTTTTATAGTCCAATAAGGCTACTTTGGCCCGTTAATGTCTATATGTTGTAAAGCTCGGGTTTTATCGATTTTTACTTGTTATATAAGTTCATATATCAGCATGTGATTTTATAAAAGTTTATATTAGACGGGTCCGACCGTCTAAGTTTTATTTGACAAAAACGTTAATCTTTCGGTTTTAGCCGAAAAGACGTAAAACCTAAGATATAGTTTTATAACTTGGAAAAACATTTATACTTGTAATTTATATAACATGTCCCATTTTAATATCAATATTTATATAACTCTTTTATTACAATTATTATCCACTAGTGGGTTTTATATATTTATATATTTTATATAAATTTTGAGTGCTTATATTATATATTATTTATACAAAATCAGTCCTAAAAATCTAGTTATTAAAATGGTCATATCTAGAGTTTTACATGGAGATAGAAGCCCAAATTTTTATGACATATTCTACATGATATGTGCTTCATTTTAATCCATTCTAGCTACTGATGAATCAACTTCTAAGTATTTTATAAAATTCGTTCAAAATAGTGTAGTCAGATTTGCACTCTAAACTTGTTTTGATCATATCTCACTAATTATAATGATTCCATTGTATGGACAACTCTCACATGTGTAAAAGACTCATAGCTTACTGTATATTAATTTATCCAAGCCATTTTATCAGTTTATCATAAGATTCTTTACTGTTTTATACAGCCTCCTAACTTAGCCATGATTTTAACATCCTTTTATGTAGCTTTTAATCTTTTTAATCAAATCTATCAACACCAAATCCCCACATAATATTTTTGATCATCATTCATCATCATATACATATACATAAGTAAAAGAAAATACAAGATTACATAATCAAAATAACAAGAAGGATAGGAAGAATGATCCTTATACCACCATAGTGATGAAAAGATGAGGTTGATGAACAAGACTTGGTTTTGGGTAACCAATCTTATGAGATATCAATACCACTTATTTAAATTGGCAAATGAACTTCTTGAGATCTTCATATGCATGAATACCTTCTTGAAAATCAGCCCCTAAACTCCATGGAAACTCCTTTTCACATGTTATAACCACCTCCAATCTTCATCTTTTCAATGGGTTTTCATCATATGTAAATTATACATATGATTTATGGTTGATTTTTTTATCAATGGTGGTGTTTTGGATGAATGTGGACGTTCATAGAGAGATAGGGGAGGAGAGATTGATAAAGTTTAGCTAGTTTGCATGTATGAGAAAGTGGTTAGGAGTTTAGTGGTTTTGGTTAGCTAGTTTTGTAGAAATAGGAGGACAAGTGTCCTTGTGGTTTATGTAAACTTGCCACCCATAGTGGGGGTGAGGCAAGTGTAAACTTGTCTCATCTCCATTAATTTATGGGTACTCCTTGATTCTAGTTTCCTCGATTTACGTGCCCTCGGGTCGATTTACGAAAAATGTTTTTATAAATTATGAATCTACGGCACGAAACGATTCTAATAAAAATTGTCTCATCAAAAACGGAGTTCAAAAATGTAAATACGTAATCCTATGGTTTCCGGTTTAGTCGTAAAGGACGTTAAATTATGTATGTAAGTCCTAATTTCTTCTCGTAAATTTGTAAGTTTATGAACCAACACAAATTAAAATTCTATCATAATATTCAAGAATAAATTTATTTCCTGAAATGTTGGACTGTCACCAAAAACGGTGTATGTAAACGTAAGCACGTAACGTAGAATCCTCCGGTTTAGACGTAGTCGATGCTACTTCGAGACGTAAATCCAAATTTCTTCCCAGAAATGAGTGAGTTCCTAATATAACCTTAAAATAATGTTTTTAAATAATACTTGAGAATAAAATATCAACCATAAATTGACGGATTGTCACAAAACAGTTGGCTGCATACGGGGAATCCTAATAAGGAAGAATGTCCATACTGAAAGGAGGAAAATCCATCGAAGAAGACGAATGGAAGAAAGTCCTACTTCGGTATCACTAATGCTACATAAATACATACGTGTATAAGTATCTAACTACTAAATACGTAACTGGTTTTATATCACGTCTTGGCTTGTTTTATATGTTCATGTCATGTTTTACTGTTTTAAGCTTTATACTGTGTTTATCTTATATTCTGTCTATTCTAATCAAGTATTACTTGTATTCCACGTATTATTATACTTGTTGTGTAATAATAAGTAACTTTCTAAAAATATCAGGTTTCCTAAAATAGAAAGTTTCCAAAAATAGAAAGTTACCAAAAATAGAAAGTTTCCAAAAATAGAAAGTTTCCAAAAATAGAAAGTTTCCAAAAATAGAAGTACTGCTAAAAATAGATAAGTTTCTAAAAATAGAAAGTTTCCATAAATAGGTTAGCCGCCTAAATTAAATAAGTTTATAAAAATAGAAAGTTTCCATAAATAGATTTAAGCTGGTTAAATAAGCTAATTATATAAGCTTAAGTGTTTTCTGATTATTATTCTAAGTCATGTGATTATAAAGTATAGTTTATTAATTATTACATGTAAATTAAATAAACTATAGGTTAAAAGTATTTAATTAAATATAACATGATTTTAATTAAATAAAGGTAAAATACTTAGGTTAAAACATGTATTATTAACTATTAATAATATAACCTAAGTCATGTTAATTAATCAATTATAGTCATGGTTTTAAATAATGAATTAATTATAAAGTCTAATTAGAATAAATACTTAGGTTAAAATTTATGAATTACTAATTAAATTTATAACCTAAGTCATGTACTTTAAATTAATCATGTCATGCTTTTATTAATTTAATTTAAGTCTAAAACATAACTAGTGAAAATCATAAACCTTGAAAATCATTCATGAACCGGACCCGTGACTAAAAACCATGAACCGGACCCGTAACCATCACCATACCCCGACCAAGGTCGGGGTTCCCCTTGTTTTTGCTGCTGCCGTGGGACCACCACCCCCATACCGAGACCATATGGTCTCGGTGGTGCGACATAGGCCAAGCCGAGACCCCTATGGTGTTCGGTTAGGCGTCGGCCAAAACAAAAACACCCCTAAACCATTGTTTTGATTTACCGCATGATTATTAACATGTTTACATAATTGTTTTTAATTAGTTAATTAAAAACATCATGATTTTATGTGATTTCATAAATCAAAACATAAAAAGAAAAGGTTAAAATGGTTATACCGAATACGTGAATCAAATGATGACGAACACACACGGATCCTTGCAAAATTTCCAAGATCAAAATCAACCCGAACACCCCTTTTGGTGATCAAAACCCGGCGGCCAAGAAGGAGAGGAAAAGAAACTAGGGTTTTTCTTATTTTCTTGATTTTGTGAATAATGAACATGTTTTCCCCTAAATTATTCTTTAGTAAAAGTTTACATGGACCAAGCCCATGTTCTTGTTGTGTAGCCGCGGGTAGGGGCCCCACTTGGGGTAACCCGTACCTTTTTCCATGTCTAAATATAATAGTGTGTTCTCGTGTGTTCACGTGTTCGTAATTTACGTGTTCCAATTAGTTTACGATCGTGACTTAGTTATTCGTGTTCATAATAAATATATATACGTAATTAGTATTAGCTCGTGATTAATCTACACTAATGATTTCATGCTCGCATGTTCGTGTTTATTATTGGAATAATTATCGTGTGTTCATACGTAATAAATACTTATTGTGTTATAACACGTACATAATACTTGTAATTCTTATTCATGAAACGTAAACGTGCTATATATGGAAAGTTCTAATCATGTACGTATGATCTAAAGGGTACTATTCATGGTAAAAGCATGCGGGCTTTACATTCACTAGGGCTATCTGTTCTCTCGAAAGCTCGAGGACGGAGCTTGTTGAATCTCTCCAGCCATGTGGCCAATGTCACTGGAGGATGAGGAGGAGGTACTGGGTGATGCTGCTGATTGTTGGCAGCCTAAACCTCAGCCCTGATTTCATTCTTGAGCTAAGGAAACAAAGCTTTCATTGTAGCTTAGATTGCTGCATTGAGTTGTTCCTGCTTGCGTGTGAGAACCATCTGACAGTATAACATAAAATACATGATTAAACTGATCAAAACATAAACTATATACATGAAAAAAAATTTATACCAATAAATCATGAGAAAAATTTTATGCAGGAAAATTTGTACATGAATGCATGATGTAGTTTTATGAAAACTTTTGTATGCGCGAGAGTGAACGCCTATGGTCAGTTCACCCAAAATAAAACACATGGCGACGGGACGCCTATGGGTCGGTCCCAAATTTAAAAGTTTCGATAAAACACATGCGACTAAATAGGGCCAGTTCTGTACCAACTATTACTTAGTCATAAACCTCCGACAATGACATATATATGTATGCATGAAAATGATGAATGCATGAAAACCGACCTTCAGTTCTAGGAAGACCATAGTGACTACCCACTAGTCAATGGTCATGTTTTGAGGGCCTACTGGTCGAAGCCTTGGCTCTGATACCATAAGTGTAACAACCCATTTTGCTAAATGGAATGTCACGCGTGATTATGGCGTGTCATCAAAGCATACAAGGATAAGTGTCTAAACATTACATGACCATAAAGTAAATACCGGAATAAAAATCGGTAGTCTAAAAGTAGAACTCATCACACACAAACATAAGTACTGTAAATGAAAGGACTAAACAATGTCTATGGAAATGAATATCAAAGTATAGATAAATGCATAAAGTAAAGAAGGCTAGAAAGCTTCCAGTCCATATGCACGTACGCTTAAAGTCTACGAGCGTCCCTGAATACCTGCCATTTTGGGAACATAAAAAGGAAAATGGCTGAGCAATACGCTCAGTGCACGGATATACGAGTAGACCATGAATAATATAAGCATATAAGCATGAAACAGCGGAATAAACTAAGTCCTGGATAACCTGGTTATATCTTAGTAAAACTGGTTTTATAGTTTGAAAAGCCTTATGTTTATCTAGTAAAAACTGTTTAACATATTTTACCATTAGCCAATATAGGTCATGAAATATCAACGTGCATGAATACTTGGAGGGGTGACCTCGTCATGCAAATTAGAGGGGCTGCCTCTAATTTAATATACTATTTTTGGGTAGGAGGGATCAACTCCTTGTGAAGGATGCAAGGCACACACCACATTCACACTGAGTAATCTGCTGAAAACATGTAACTAGGATGCACCCATACGCCCCACCTGATAATATAATAAATGGCCAAAAGGTGAAAGGGGCGCCACGAGCTATCACTCCGCCGTGGTGAAGTCACAACACTGGTGCCTCCAGTGTTATGGTTATGGTACCTCCATAAGTAGGTGAAACTGGCCATGCAGGTATATGGCTTTAGGTATTCTAATTAAACATAAGCAATTCAGAAACATATAAAACATATACTATGGAAAATAGTTGACTGCACACGGGAAATCCTAATAAGGAAAGAATGTCCAAACTGAAAGGACGGAGAATCCGTACATTATGTCCAGTGAACGAAGAAGACGAACGGAAGAGAGTCCTACTTCGGTATCACTAATGCTACATAAATACATACGTGTATAAGTATCTGATTACTGTGTACGTAACTGGTTTTATATCATGTTAATAAGTGTGAAAACACTTATCCTTTTGCCACTAAAATCAAGGAAAAACAAGACCGAATCATGTGTTTTATATCATAAAAGTCAGAATTACGCGTGGTTTTGTGTTTTTGTGTTAAAATAGGTACAAATGATCAAAAGGAGAGAAAACACGGGATTTCACGGTCAAATGTTGAAGAAAAGTCCAAAAAGAGACGAAGACGAAGTCAAAAACCAAAAGTGTGCCCAAGTTCACGAAACCCGACAAAATCGACACGAGCTTAAAGAAAAAGATCGAGAAAACCGAAATCAAGCTCATTTTTAGTGGAATTAATATTTTATGGAGATTATTGGGCTTGTGGGTCCCACATTAGATTAATGGGCTCAAAAGCCCATTAAGGAGTAATGATTATTTACATTTGGTAAAAAGCCCATTTATGGCCCAATTGAAAGTAACAAACGGATGAAAAATGCAAATGTTCATGTCCCAAAAGAGTTAAATGGGCTAAAGCCCATTCTGATGAAAAAAATGGTGGGACGTTTTGTTAGTATTTACACACAACAAAAATTTTGTCTTGTGAGATTATCATTCAATTTTCGGTCAACCCCACACACATCAAACTACACACGCTTCAAACACACCACACGTGTTTTTACCCCAGTATTAAATAAAAGACTTTTTATTTACCCACCCCAATAAAGTTCGATACAACCAAAGTATAACCCAATTTCACCTCATTTCTCTCTCAAACACAACTCCTTCTCTCCCATTTTTTACTCAGCCACACCCAAACCCTAATTTACCACTAGACCAATTTTACCCACGAAAATTAGGGGTTTTTACATATATGTTAAATTCACTCGAAACAAATTAAATCCCGAAAAGAATCGGAGTCAAACACCCACTGGTGGTCCTTGATCCTACGTGGCTAAATACTTGGTATTGATTGGTGGAAACACCTCACCAAAACCAACCCTCCAATCATGTCAAGCCATGTTGGCAATCCATGATTCATGAAGAATCTCGTCCGTTTGATCAAAGGTAAAAGAGAGAGAAGAAAAGAAGAGCGGTCAAGATCATTTTTCGTGGGCACCAAGGAAAACCAAGAAGGTTTTGAGGGTTTTCTCCTATAAAAACCCCCCATATTTCACATGTAAAAGACAAGCTTTTTTTTATTTTCAGTTTTTTTAATTAATTTTAGGAGTAGTGTAACTTAGATTTAAATTTCTGAAAATTAGATTAGATTTAATTTTGAATTGTTTTGTTTCCAGTTAATGTAATTTCATTTTGATTATTAATGAAAAATTAGTTTTATCAATTTTGTTTCCATTTTTAATTTCTGTCAAATCTTTAAATACTGTTTTTTGTTAGTCATATTATTATTATTACTGTTAGTTAGCCACTGTTTCGCAAGTTATTAAAAAAAATATAATTAAAAAAAAAATACAAATAAAGAAGGAAAGTGAATATATCTTCCCCACTGGAAGATATCAAGAAGTTACTGTTCATTTAGTTTGTTGGAAATTGTACTGTTCGATTGGTTCGAGAGAGTGGTTCGCCTGAGTTGAGAAGGAGTTGTTGATGATTCGTGCTAAATCGGAGGTGGTGTTGATTAGTGCTTCGGTTAACAAGTTCGCTCAGCGCGACACTTCGACACAACGGTTTTCGACAAATAGGTTCATAATATTCTTTTCATTTTTTTTGTTTAATCCAGTTATGGTTTAATATTAATTTCTGCTTGTCTAAGTTTATATGTTTCTAATTGATCTTGTTTATTATTATTTTTTAATTGCTTCTTGTCATTAGTTTATAGTTACTGATTTATTTGATTATGTCTGTTTGGTCTGATTAGATTTAGAGAATATTGGATCTGCTCTTAGCTTGTTTTCATTTTAATTTATCTGCTTAGTTTATTTTTATTTGAATTATAGATAGTTTGGATCTACTTTATCTGCTTAATTGATGTCATGATTTCAGATATGCTTATTAGGACTATTAGTGCTTATTAGTTTTTTTTTGTATCAGCTTATTTGGGCTTTGACTTATTCGTTTTAGACTTTGTTCATTTGCTTATTTGAAATTTATTGCTCAGTTGCTTATTTAGTTAAGATTTTGCTTATTTCGTTGCTTATTGGGTACTTAACTGTTTTGTTCACTGCATTATGATGCAGATTCCTTTGATTTGTTGAATTTAAGAATTAAAGTTCCAAAAATAGTCAATAAAATATTAAATAGCAAAAATTAAACGTCAGGGTTGGGGTTCGAACCCCAGACCTCCCGTACAACAGACCAACGCCCATTCCATCTCCTCTATTGCTCTTTTTATGTATTTCTTTGCTTAGTTTGATTAATAAAGGTAGTTTAACTTCTGGCAGTTTTTAATTAAATAGTGTAAATTTCTTTTTAGTTTATTAAAATTTATTTAAAAAGTTTTTAAATAGTATTCAGTTTTAATTAAAAGAAAAAATAAAATAAAAATAAATAAAAAATAAAAAAATAAAAAAATAGAAAAATATTTTATTTACTTTTAAATTTGCTTTCATTTTATTTTGTTTATCTTTAGTTTTTATAAAAGTTTTTAAATTAGTTTTTTAATTAAGTTTTATTTTAAAATTGTTTTCATTTAAAAGTATTTAGTTTAAAATTAATTAAGTTTTCAATCTAGGTTTGTTTAAAGTTTAAAATATGTTGAGTCTATTAGATATAGATCTTGCAGCCTGTCAGGACCGGTGAATGACTTCTGTAATCACAAGTTAAATCACAAAGAGACTCTATACACAATATGAATGTAAAATATAAATATAAACAAGAGAAACAGAATAACTATAAAGACTTGATCCTTTCTAAGGATTTCTAATATTGATAAAGACTAGAACTACGTTTTGTGAAGGTGTATATAACCCTTCTGCCTAAGGTTCCTTTTATACTACAAGGAAACCCTAATACAGCATACAAGAAAACGTGTAAAACTGATATGCATATCTTCTCCTAATATAACTCATGCATATCCTAACAGAATATTAAGTAAATAATAAAGTTTGACTTTGACTAGGACCAGGAGCAGAACTTGCTCCTACTACGACTAGGACCAGGAGGAACTACATACCTCCTAGTCTACCTATTACATATAACTATTACAATGGTCCTAACAATCCTCCCCTAAACTTGAATTTGACCTGTTGAGTTCAAGTTTCCTGGAAAACGTACAAAGAAAGCCCGAGGATTGTATCAGCAAAACAAATAGCAGCAACAATAAGATAAGAATCAGAAGAACAGCCGCAACATGAAACACTAGAAGCTTCTCCAAAGCTTGTAACAAATCAGCATCAGGTTGAATCTTTCAGCAACATGAGCAGATTTGAAGAGCCTTTACCAAGTAGCTGCTCGCTCTTGGGCTAGCTAGTCATTCTAGTGGAATAAGCATCACCCTGGGAGACTAGAACCCAGCCCAACTCTTAGAACATGAATCAATGGTGAGTGGGGGTACCCTGATGATTTTAGGCAAACCATCACAGCCGTCAACGGATTTGATGCGTCTTTACCAGAAGCCGTACCCCTCTGGACTCGCCAACTCTTAGCAATAAAGCATCGGTGAGTTGAACACCCTATAGCTTTAAGCAAGCTATTACAGCTATCAACGGATTTGATAAGATCTTTACCAAGAGCCGTACCCCCTTGGATTAGCCACTTTTCAGTCCAATACTATGGCAAGTGAAAACCATCCAGTTTTAGGTAACCTGGCAACCATCAACGGATTTGATAATCGCACCAGGAGCCGTACCCTCAAGGTGAATCAACTTTTTCTTGTCGATGAGACATGGTAAGTTGAGAACCATTTGTTGTGTGGACCACGTCCAACACCAAGTGAAACCAAGTACCAGACCAATCACAAACCAGGAACCACATTTTGAACCAGCCAAGGGATATTATGTACAAGTATAAAAGCTAAACAGTGTTAAAGTATAAGCAGATATTATATAAAAAGTTTTTTTTTTTTTTTTTTTTTTTTTTTTTAACTATAAAGAATAAAAGTCACCAATCACTATACATATTGGTGAAAAGAATCAAAATAAAAACAAAAATCAAAGTATAACGACTTACAACCCATTCACCTTACACACCAGAAGCTGCCTTCTTATCCGCTAGCAACCGTGCTTGAATACCCTCGACCAAAGATGTGGCCATACTCGACTCATTCCCAGAAGGAGCAGTAGAAATCTGTAAATGACTTGCCAACATTGCTTCCATGGAAGAAATAGTCAAAGGATACACAACATCTGTCAACATAAACACCACATGACCAGAACCCAACTCCAACACATGTACTCCACATCCAGCATAGAGCTTCCAGCGAACAATCTCCCATTGCATTTGATCCTTCCATACGCCCAAAGGAGTAGCAGATGGAGGAGGATCCAACATAAGCTTGAGATCAGCCCAAAGACGGATACCAGGCCAGGAAGACACCGCCATTGGGTCAAATGGCATACTAGAATCAACAAGCCCAAACAACGCCATAAGATCCATCCGGTCAGCCCACGATAACACACCCTGCAAACTCGTGACCAATCGCACATTCCCATCACTCAAAGTAATCCGATGGGAGACGCCACCAGGAAGTGTTGTAGACCTCTCAACCGTATAACCCGTAATACTTCCATTGCCTAAAGGTAAGTCAGAATCGCTATCCGAAGCTGCATCAATTAAGTTTTCAGGATCACGCTTCTCAAAAGGAACTGATTTACCGCGGCGAACACGACGAGTAAGTTTCTGGCGAGTGGAACGTCGAGGCGTGGGAGCCGAAGGAGTGGATTCAACCTTCACCGTAACTTCAGCAACAGCAGGAGCAACAGTAGAAGTAGACTCATGAACATGTCCACCCAAAGAACCACTAGGTGCTGCATCAGAAGTAGGATTAGGTTGTGGGGCAGGAACTTGTGATAATGTAGATGGCACATCAGATGTAGCAGCAGTAGGTATGGTGGGATCAACAAACACACTTGCAGGAACATGAGTGGTGGTAGAAGTAACAGGTGTGGTGATGGAAGCATGAGTGGTGGTGGTCGTAACAAAGATGGTAGCAGCAGGACCAGCAGTAGAACCAATAGGAGCAACCAAGGGTGTAGTAGAAGGACCAACAGAAACAGCACCAGAACCAGAAGAACTACCATTTGAACCAGGAATGGGCACAGACGGAGAAACAGTAGAAGCAGCAGGCATAGAAGCAGTCACACCACGAGGATGGTAAACAAATCTTTCTGGTATAGGTTGACTCGCACGCCTCACCATATTCTCATAAAGTTTCTTGAGCTCATCAAAAGTCAAAGCCCGCACCCGAGCCCAAGTCCATGGAGCATTGAAATGAGCAGCAGATTGATATTTGACATAACGTTGCATCTGCTGGCGCTGCTCAGTCTGAGAAAGAGGTCTGTTCCTACGCTGTTTCTTGAGTTCCTCAGCAAGAGTCATCTGATGCTTACGCATCATTACCATAGCACGCGGAATACAATTGTGTTCATCAACATCATCACCCAACAAATCTTTAAACTGAGCATAATCCCGAGTGAGAACAGTCAACACTTGCATCCATTCACCATCAGTCCAGTGCATAGCATCATGCTGAATTTGCGCACGCCTTCGCTCACGGAGCTCTTCCTCAGCAGCATTGTCCTCCTCATCAAACTCAGCCTGGACCCGACGAGCAGCCTCTTCACCAAGTCTGTCTTCTTCAAGCTGGCGACGAGAGCGCTTGCGGGTGGGAGATGGAGAATCAGTCATTGGAGCTTTTCCCTTCGGATCATTAGAGGGACCAGCATGAGAACCAGCAGCAGCATCAGAATCACCACCCATAGAAGGTGGAATAGCACTAGAAGAAGGAGCATTGGAGGACATTGGAGGACCAGGCAGATCATCATAAACTTTATCAGCAAAGGCAGCCTTTGCCAGCAACGTCAAGCCATCCTCAACATTCTCCGAGCCCTCATCCTCAGAATCTGAAAGAACCACATGCTTCTTTCGACGACGCTGTTGATTCTCCAATACCTTAATACGATCGGCCAGAGGAAGAACAAATTCCCGTGTGAGCTTCCGATGTTGGTTCAAGTCAGCTTCCAAGCAAATCATCCTCTCATGGTACCTGTGCATAAGATCTAGCAAAGATGTCAGAGTAGTAGGCTCCTCTGCCTGCCCACCAAGAGAACTTGGATCAGGGAAAGCATCACGGGAGCCCGAAGCAACATTGGGGTCAACGTGTGGAGAACTAGCAGCAAAGGGGATATCAGTCGAGTGTGGGGCAGGGCTAGGAGGTGGAGTCTCCACAAATGGAGACCGTTGTGGAGCTGAGGAAGGACCAGCCTTGGGAGGGGATGGTTGTTCAACCACCACCTCCTCAACTAGCTCCTCCTCTACCACAGGAGTGGCATCACCAGCAGGAGCCTCCTCCTCCTCCATGGGGTCATCATCTAACACAACCAACTCAGGAGCCTCCTCCTCCTGACCTATAGCACCCTGAGCCAAACCCATCATGGCTTCAGTCAGTGGCCTCCAAACCCCAGTAAACCCATGCATCATATTGTAATACACTTTCGCTGTTAATTTAGATGGTACATGCTCAGCCCTATCACGTGGAATGCAAACAAGTATTTGTTGAATAAACCTAGGGTACATAAGAAATTTCTTCCTAGAACCCGCAGTGGACAAATTACTAGCCATCCCCTCAAATATATAATGTGAAAAGTTAAACACTCTACCCTGGGCTAAACATATAAGACCAGTAGCCAAAGGAGTAGGGAACGCATCCCAACTCCCCGACTTGGGACTCAAACAATGGATTAAATAGTGAACCAGAAGCTTCCACTGAGGGGAAAACCTATTCTTTTAGAAGTTAAACTTCCCCCCATGTTCATAACCTATGGCAGCCATACCCTCTAATACGTCCGAATTGGGAAGTGATACAACACCCCCCTCATCCTGAAGATGAAGAGAAGAGCGAATAGATGCTTCAGTGACCACATAAGCACGTCCATCTATGGTAGCATGGAGTGCCCGTGGACGTCCAGCCACATTCACAAGCTCAGCAGACGCCCAAAATTGACGTACCACACTATCATATATGGTAGGACAAACAGTAAATGCAAACCTTAAGTTTGAAGCTTCAATAAACTCCAAGATATCAGCAAAATGTTCACTATTAGGACCATCACCCAGATAAGCAACACGATTATGAGCAGGTTGATAGGCAAGAGCAGCCATGGATCTTGATGAATGGATTGAAGAAGGATTTGGATTGGGATGAGAGGAGTAGAAGCGGTTTTTGTGTGTGTTTTAATTGTAATGAGTGTATGTTGACCATATAGGAAGAAAATAGTAACTGTTCATTGACCCCTATTAATGGGGGGTTGCCCTTTCAAATTAAGCCATAATGGCATACTAACCACTTGCCCTTTTTAACATAATAACTTACCCCCAATTTATTTGATGAATTCAAATTTGTAAATATCAGTATTGGAAGCGTTGACCAAAAGTCAAAGTGCACAATAGTCGGACCAGGAGCAAAACGTGATTAATAAAGGACAAAAGGGATGAACAGTAGCCAGACCAGTACCAGTACCCATAGCCAAACACCACTAGACTTGGAAGGATTAGAAACCACCAGAAGGCATCCAATCATAACTAGAAGCTGACCATAAAGGACCAGAAGCCAGTCATGTAAGGCCATATCCATCAGAAGAGAGCAAAAATCCTTCATCAGAAGCACCACACCCACCATAACCAATAAATTATGTTGTTAAATACTATGAATACGTTAGACGGACCTAATATGTACACAAAGCCTCCCCTTAGGCTTTGCCTCCCCTCAATCCGAGACTTCAAGGATTGACCATCCCAATATGAACCACCAAGTGGTTAAACCGAGGACCATCAAAAGCTTTAGTCAGCAAATCAGCAACATTGTCATCCGTATGAACTTTAAGAACCTGTATCAGCTTCTTCTCATTGGCATCGCGTATAAAATGATGCCGAATCTCAATATGTTTCGTCCGCTAATGAAATACAGGATTCTTCACAATACAAATAGTGCTTTGATTGTCAATAAAAATTTTGGTATTCATAAAATTGAACCCATAGTCCAACATCTGATTTTGGATCCATAAAACTTGACCACAGCAACTAGCAGCAGCCACATATTCAGCTTCTGTTGAAGAAGTAGCTACGATTGTCTGTTTCTTACATTGCCATGAAATAAGCCGACGACCCAAAAATTGACAACCACCAGTAGTAGACTTCCTATCATTATTAGCACCAGCATAATCACTATCACTGTATGCTTCAAGTACAAATGGGGATTCTCTAGGATACCATAGACCCAATTTTGGTTGAGCCTTGATATACTTGAAAATCTTCTTCACTGCATTTAAGTTCGAAACCGTTGGAGTCACCTGGTGTCTAGAACAAGCACTTACTGCAAACATAATATCCGGACGTGATGCAGTCAAATACATGAGAGAGCCAATCATAGACCTGTACATATGAATATTTACGGGTGGATCTGGCTCATTCTTAAGTTTGATTTTAGCAACTTCATAAGGAGTTGCTGCTGGTCGAAGAGGATCCATGTCAAACTTTTGAAGAATCTCATGAACATACTTATCTTGACTGATGAAAATCCCATCCGATTGTTGCTTGACCTGAAGACCAAGGAAAAATGACAGTTCTCCCATGGAACTCATCTGAAATTCGCCTTTCATCAAGTGTTCAAACTCATCACACCACTCCTTCCTAGTAGAACCAAAAATAATGTCGTCCACATAAACCTGAACAAGGATAATATCCTTGGAATTCCGCCGAAGAAATAGTGTTTTGTCAATAGTACCTCTTCTATAGCCATTCTTTAACAAGAAAGTGGAGAGACGCTCATACCAAGCTCTAGGAGCCTGATGTAACCCATAAAGAGCCTTGACCACCTTGTAGACTTTCTTTGGATGAAGTGGATCAACAAACCCCTTAGGTTGAGTAACATACACTTCTTCGTCAATTTTTCCATAGAGAAATGCACTCTTGACATCCATCTGGAACACCGTAAAGCCAACATACGAAGCAAAAGCCAAAAACAGACGAATGGCCTCAATCCTTGCAACAGGCGCAAAGACTTCAGTATAATCAATACCCTCAATTTGAGTGTGTCCTTGTGCGACAAGCCTAGCTTTATTCCTGACAACAATTCCCCGTGCATCCTTCTTGTTTTTGAGAATCCATTTGGTATTGATAGCTGTCTTCCCATCTGGTAAGTCAACCAGAACCCAAACATTCTGAAACAAGAATTGCTGCATTTCCTCCTGCATAGCCTCCACCCAACTTTGATCTTCAAGAGCATGTGAAACAGACCTAGGTTCCACCTGTGAAAGAAAACAAGCAAACAAACAGTGTTGAAAGTCCGTATGATTATTACGCTTTTGATCCTCAATATAGCCCACAAGAGCATGATGATCAGACGAGGCCTTCTGCTGCATTCTGCGTGTCTTGACGGTAGAAGCAGGATCGCCAATAATTTGAGTGGTAGGATGGTCTTTATGTGGTTGCAAGACTGGATTGGAAGAAACCTCCACTTCTGGTGCCAAGTTATTGAGATCACCAACAAAATCAGCATCATATGAAGCGTTTTGGAAAATCCCGTCTACTGGTTGTTTATGTATATCATCCAGCTTGGTAGAAGACTTCTTCTCATGGTTCCCTAAATCAGAAGGACTGGAGAAACGTGTATTGGAAGCAGACTCACTAGTCGGAGTACCAGTAGGTGAGTGACTAGCACTAGGAGCAGAAGCTGGAGTACCAGGAGCAACCTTATCAGAATGCTCAGCCAATGGAAACTCAAAACTACCTTGAGCAGCTTCTTTAGTAGCTTCTTGTTGTTGCTTGAGAAGAGTGTCAAGAGCTGCTTGGGAATCCTGTACATCCAATGGAGTTGCTTCACTAGGAGGAGAGGGAGAGACCGTGGTGGAACAGGATGGAACCACAAAAATGTCATCCTCATCATCTGAATCAGAGAGACTAGAAGGAACACCAGTACTAGAAGTTGCAAACACTTGTGGTCCTGCATCATGGTTAGTTTTGAAACGAAAATATCCTAATGAATCACTAAGATAATCAAGATCAAAATACCATTCTGGACCTGTTCCTTGTATGTTTGTCTTCTCCTCAAAATACCTGAGATTAATAGTTTCAACTATCCGCTTGGCTTGAAGATTGTAGACACGATACGCCCGAGAATGAGCTGAATATCCCACAATATATCCTTCATCAGCCTTGCCATCAAACTTCCCCAAATAGTCACTAGTATTCAGAATGGTGACTGGACACCCAAAAGGCTTCAAATGAGCAATATTTGGAACTTTGCCCGTGAGCAGCTCATAAGGTGTTTTCTTGTGTGGATTGGTAATAGACACCCTATTCAAAACATAACTAGCCGTATTAACAACTTCTGTCCAGAACATGGTCGGAAGCTTGGAATCGGCAAGCATAGTTCTTGCTGCTTCTATTAGTGTCCGGTTCTTTCTTTCTGCCACACCATTCTGTTGAGGAGTCCTAGCAGCACTATAATCTCTTTTGATGCCCTTAGCATTGCAAAGTACGATGAGGTCTCTATTTTTAAACTCGGTTCCATTGTCGCATCGAATACCTTTAACTTTCTTGGACAACTGATTCTCTATCAAGGTAAGAAAATCTCGAAGAATTGAGTAGGTCTCACTTTTGGTAGCCATGAAAAACACCCACGCAAACCTGCTATAACCATCAGTCACCACCAAACAGAATTGCTTGTGATCTATGCTTCTGATGGAAGTAGGACCAAATAAGTCCATGTGTAGAAGCTGCAATGGTTCAGTAATGAGACTTAAAGCAGTAATGGCCTTGAAGGATGCTTTGTGTTGTTTGCCTTTGCTGCAAGCAACACAATTTATGTCATTTCGAAACGTCTTGGGAGGTAAACCAGAGACCAGATTCAAATTGGCAAGTTTGTGAATGGTCTTGAAGTTCACATGTCCCATCCTTCGGTGCCATTTTGTGGCTTCATCTTCCGAGGCTTTTGCAACCAGACATGCTAGTTGACCAGTAGGGTTGACTTCATTCAACTTGATGCTATATAGATTGTGCCTTCTAGGGATTCTGAGTAAAACTTGTGAGTCATCCGGAAGCTTAAAATCTTTGGAGAGCACAAGTGCATCAGTATCGGTGAAGAGTACAAACTGCTTCTTGTCACAAATCTGAGAGACCGATATCAAGTTGAAGTGTTGAAGTGCTTCCACATAGTAGACCTGCTCAAAATTGAGATTTGGAGTCTTTATCGTTCCCTTGCCAGTGATTCTGCCTTCACCTCCACCAAAATAGACCTTGCCCCCATAAAATGGTACAAAGTTAGAGAGAAGGCCTTTATTGCCAGTCATGCTCCTGGAGCAGCCACTATCAACAATGCCTAGACTAGGATCCTGGTATGGAGTAACCTACAACAACACAATAATCACAATGCAAAAGTTAGTGTCTTAAGGGGACCCAAACCTTTTCAGGTTTGAGCCTGCCTTGTGGATCATTAGAAGAATGCCAAGAAGATTGATGAGATCCACCATTGTTCCTTGGTTGCCTATTCATCATATGGGTATTATCACTTGACCAGGAACAACCTGCTGAGGGCTTAACAGCAGTTCCCAAATTTCCCAAACCAAAATACGTGTGGTCAAAATGATGCGCATAGTTTGGATTATAATTTGGAAAATAATTACTAGTTGTTTGGAATCCATTTTCTCTCCAATAATCAGACATGAAAGGAGAGGATACTCTAGAAGTATGAAATATTGGAGCACTAGGATTAAGTCTTCTAGTAGCATATGGAGCAGCTCCTGGTGAACCAGGAGCAAGTAAAGCATGATTAACAGATGCATGTGTGTCATAATAATCACAATCTTTAATTAAATGAAAGGGACTGCCACAAACAAAACATGTTTTGAAAGACCTTTTATTAGAATGAGACTGTTTCATACTGCCTACTTTATTACACACAGTTCTAGGAAAAACATTCTTCCTAGGACTCAATAAACAAGGACCAGACACACTTGACTTGACAGCGACTTTTTCTTCACACTTCCTAGCACCAGTAGCAGCATGTTCATTCGACTTGGAACTCGTAGGTCTTGACTCTTCACTTGAACCATTAGATGCAGAGTCACCGGCTTTGTCACTGAAAGTACATGAGACAAAGTCGTTAGTATTAGTAGAACTTGTTGGGGACTCAAGCATCTGTGATCCATCCGAGTAATTATGCCATGGGGTGGGCATGAAAGTTCCAGTAAGAGGAGGAGGAACAGCATGCATTTCTGCTGCTGGTTTAAACCTATTGTAACTAGGTTTGCCCTCATCCTCTTTGTCGGCATCAAAGACGCTTGAGAAAGATAAATCAAATACATCTTCAGAATCAATATATTTTTCAAATCCTAAGCCTCTTTTAGTTCTGCCAGACATGCTACTATCAATTAATTTTGAAAGATTTTTAGGTGCCTTTTGCCATTTGTCAAATCTTAACATTGTAGCATCTAATTTAGCTTGTATCTCCTCTTTTTCTTTGATACTAGCATCTCTTTCAGTTTCTGTATATTTAAGCATATTTGTAGTGTTTTCTAAATCAATGCTTAGTATCCTGATTTTATCCTCATACGCACGTTGTGTATCTTGTAACCACTTCTTTTGTTGTTCCAATGTGTTTAATGAAGCTTTATAGGCTTGTACCTCTAAGTAATACTTATCATTTTGTTTATTTACTTCATTAAATTGGGACAACAGTTCTGTGTATTTATCATGACAGCCAAGAGGACAATGTTGTACCTGAGGTGAGATGCCCATAAGAGCAAACTCTTCCGCTTCTTCTGCATCAGAGAGATTCCCGGCAATCATTGCCAACACATCAGTCGTGGATTCCGCTGATTCCAGAGTAGAAGCCTGATGATCATTCCAGTTGACCATAGAGTCAACCGATACCAATGCCTTCTTGTCATCTTTAACCTCCTGAACCTTGAAAGCGGAGTACCTGCTCTTCTCCTGATCATTCTTGCTAGGGCACTCTCTTGCAAAGTGACCCTGTTGCTGGCAGTTATAGCACCGTACCTTGCTTCTATCGAATCTTGCTGACTCCCGAGGGTTGTAATTAAACTTCCTTCCTGCTTTCTTCTCAAACTTGTGAACCCTAAGAGTAAGCATGGCCATCTGCCATTTAAGATCTATCTCATCCAGATCCAGTTTATCGATCTGTTTGAAGTCATCAAACGCAAGTTGTTGTTCAGCAGTAACATCAGCAACAAAAGAATGAAGAATAGCTTCTACCATACTACCAGACTTGGCAGGAGGATCAGAAGCAGAAGACATGGGACTAGATGCATATGACATGGGACCAGTATGCTGAATAGTATGCTGGATAGTATGCTGGGGAGACACATTATTGCTCTGGCTACTTGCATATGACATGGGACTAGATGCCATAGAGCTCACAAAGGCTGAATTAGCAGGAGTGGGAAAAGAGTCACTCGGATATCCTCTCACATGAGGTTCGAATGTTCTGAGCCTATGAAACAAATCATCAAAACTGAGATAATCAAGCCCACCTTTGGCTTTAAGAGAGATTACCACCTGGTTCCAAGAGTAGGGTAAGGCTTTAAGAAACCTTGCATTGACATCACCATCATCAGGCTTGGACCGAAGTTGATTCAACTGGCTCAATATCTTCTGGAACCTATCATACCCTTGACTCAGGCCTTCAGTTTCTGAGATTTTGAACTCTGTGAATTCATCTCTCAGCATGGACCTTCGCATTTTCTTTGACTCCTCATTCCTGCCAAACCTTGCTTTTATGCCATTCCAGATCTCTCTGGCATCATCCAAATGGTAGAAGTCACCCATGTGATCTTCAGGAAGAGATTGAAGCAAAATTGTTTTTGCTTTTACCTCCTTCTGAATAGCGATGATTTCCTCATGAGTTTTAGGGTCAAGAAGAGTAATATTACCGTTCTTGTCTCGTCCAGTAAGCTTTCTGCTGTTTCCATTCAGAATGATCTTCCAAAGATCTTGATCAGTGTTGGTGATCCACCATTCCATCTTCATTGCCCAGTTATCATATTCACCTTTCTTCAGAAGAGGGAATTTTCCATTCGTGTTGGAAACCGTAGCCAGGATCTGCTGAGGTTGCACAATTTTAGGAGTGCCTTCTTCTCCTGTTTGAGTAGAAGTTGAGGCAGACATGATAAACAGATTGTTAGTAATAAGAGAACTTGATTCTGGTTGTATAGAGACCCTCCCAGGCTCTGATACCACTTGTTGAGTCTATTAGATATAGATCTTGCAGCCTGTCAGGACCGGTGAATGACTTCTGTAATCACAAGTCAAATCACAAAGAGACTCTATACACAATATGAATGTAAAATATAAATATAAACAAGAGAAACAGAATAACTATAAAGACTTGATCCTTTCTAAGGATTTCTAATATTGATAAAGACTAGAACTACGTTTTGTGAAGGTGTATATAACCCTTCTGCCTAAGGTTCCTTTTATACTACAAGGAAACCCTAATACAGCATACAAGAAAACGTGTAAAACTGATATGCATATCTTCTCCTAATATAACTCATGCATATCCTAACAGAATATTAAGTAAATAATAAAGTTTGACTTTGACTAGGACCAGGAGCAGAACTTGCTCCTACTACGACTAGGACCAGGAGGAACTACATACCTCCTAGTCTACCTATTACATATAACTATTACAATGGTCCTAACAAAATAGATTTTATTTTAAATTAGTTTAAAATAATTTTAATTAAAATAGTTTCCTTTTAATTAATTAGATTTAAGTTAGTTTAAAAATTTCAAAATTTTTACGTTTACCAAGAACAAAGTAAGTCGAACGTTAATTGGAAATCAAATTCGAGTCGAATCGAGGAACGATAAAAGTAATATAAAAAGGGTAACAAAATCTCATTTGTCAAATGGCGCCGTTGCCGCTTCGCTCGTACAATTGACGATTTTTCGTGAAGACGTTTGGATTTTGGGATTAGTTCTTTTTGAACGTTACGTTTCTTGCAACAAAATGAAAAATACAAAAAAATCAAAAACTTAAAAATACAAAAAAATAAAAAAATCACAAAAGCAATTTCTTTCCTAAGAATTGCACCAAAAAACAAAAAAAAGCAAAAAGTAATACTTTTTCCTAAAGGTATTACACCAAAAATATTACGTATTAGTGTTAATTTTTCGTTCGATTTCTTTCGATTTTTCTTGTATATATATATTTTTCTAAATAAATACAAAAATATTCTTCTTTATCCTCTATTGTGTTTAATTCTTTTTCTCAACACCTGTGACAATCCGTCAATTTACGATTGATATTTTATTCTCAAATATTATTTGAAAATATTATTTTAATGTTACAATATGAACTCACTTATTTTTGGGAAGAAATTTTGATTTACGTCTTGGAGTAGCATCGACTACGTCTAAACCGGAGGATTCAATGTTACGTGCTTACGTTTACATACACCGTCTTTGGTGACAGTCCGACATTTCAGAAAATAAATTTATCCATGAATATTATTTTGGAGTTTTAAATTTGTGTTAGTTCATAAACTCACAAATTTACGAGAAGAGATTAGGACTTACGATTTTATTTTAACGTCCTTTACGACTAAACCGGAAACCTTAGGATTACGTATTTACGTTTTCGAACTCCGTTTTTGATGAAACAATTTTTATTAGATTCGTTTTGTGACGGTGATTCATAATTTATAAAAACGTTTTTCGTAAAACGACCCGAGGGCACGCAAATCGAGAAAACTAGAATCGAGAAATACCCGTAAACTAGTGAGATGGGACTAAACACTTTGTCCCACCCCACTAGCTTATATAGGACGGCTAACTTGACACCACAACACATAGGTGGCATCAAGTTTAGCTAACTTACACCAAGTGTAAGCTAGCTTACACATTAAGCTTTCAACTTTCTCCACTAACACAAAACTAGCAAATTGTTTTCATTTCTATCATTTCTTACATGCAATCCACTCCAAAAACTCTCTCAAACTCATCCTTGTGCCGTCCCAAATAAGCCAACAAACACCCTCTTTGATCTTTTCTAGCCATAAACCACATGTTTACTAGTCCTATTAAGGTGTTCTCTTGAAGCCTTGATCATTTGGTGGCCATATTAACAACTTTGGAGGAGATTTTCTTGTGTCCTAGGGCTGATTTTCCAACCTATGTTCTTGATATTTGATGGTCTTGGAGATACTTGTTGTGTTCATCAAGTTCTTGTCTTCCTAAAACAAGAAATCCACTTGGATTGGTAAAGAAGATCATCCTCTCCATTTTTCTCTTGTTATTTTGTAAAGAACAAATGTATTTTCTTTCATTTTGTATATGTATATGATGTATATATGATGATAAAAATGTTGTGTGGGAATCAAGTGTTGATAAATATGCTTAAAAATGATGATAACTATAAGAAATGAAGCTAAAATCTTGATTATTTAGTTGGCTGTATAAAAACAGTAGATAACTAAAAGATGAACTGATAAAATTGCATGGTTTGATCCATTTACAGTAAGTAGATGACGTTATACACATGTGAGAGTTGGCCATGCAATGGAATCAAAATAATGAGTGAGATATGATCAAAACAAGTTAGGTGGTATAATCTGAATAAGCAGTTTTGTAGGGACTGTTAAGGCAACTTAAACTCAAAATGGGCAGTAGCTATAGCTAAGTTATATGTAGAACATATTATGAAGAACATGTCATCCAAAAATGAGCTGCTAAGTCATTATAGAACTCTAGATATGGTAAAAATGGTGAACATGAAGTTAAAAATCAGATTTTTGGAAATAATGTTTATTATTATTATATAAGCACTCACATTATAATGTATAAAATGTAAAAATATAAACCCACTAACTTATAAAACTTATTTATATAAATGTATAAAAGGTTAATTAAATGGGTAAATTATATAAATGGTGGTAAAATAATATTTATAAGTAATAAAAACTATAAACTTGATTTTTACGACTTTTTCGGCTATCGCCGTAAAATTAACGTTTTTCGCCAAATAAAACTTAGACGACCAAACCCGTCTAATGTAAAGTTTATAAAAGTCATATACTGATGTATAGGTAAATAAGACAAGTAAAAACCGATAAAACCCGAACTATAAGAAATACGGACATTTACGAGCTAACTAAACATATTGGACCAATAATTGGACTTAATAAGATAAAAACTTGTAAAAAGAACTTATTGGGCTTAACCCATTTAGGCCCAACATGAAAAGTATATATATACTGATAATATAGGTATAAAAGGGATAAAAACAAGTTAAAGAACTTATAAAAGGCTTAATGGACTTAAATAGGTAAAATCGGTAAAACTAGTGAACTAGTAAAACGTTACCAAGACGTAAACACTAAAATGAGTAAACAAGGATGTATAAACCCACTTGATCATCATCATATGTACAAAATAATCATATGTATATTGTTATTTTTATAAAGTCATTGGACATGAGTCTAAGACGAGTATTATTTGTCTAGGTTTCCGTGATTGAAGCACGTACCGTACGTCCGAATTGCCGATAACCCGCCTTCCCACATCAACGTGAGTTCATAGCCTCGCACTCTTTTAAATGTTTTTATAAATGTTTTATAAACCCGCGAGGGAGATAACATGTTAGTTTTATAAAATAGGACACCATTTGTCCCGATTGTTTGATTATTGATTTTGAACCCGAATGATTGAATGACCGATTGTATGACCCGATGAATGATTAATGGACCCGGTAGATGAAACAAAATGGATTATTAAAGTTAGGTTATGTCACTAAAAGTCCCATTAGCATGAATTGTGAACTACCGGGAGTTGGTAGACGCTTATGCATTTAATAGTACTATTTGGGGACGATCACCCCAGTTCGCGCCTTGACGGTTGATCCCCGTCGTGCCACATTGATTGGTAAGCGAATTTATGTATGAGAAGATTTCAATAGCGTGACCTTTGTGACGACACGCTACTTTAGATGGGCAAAATTTGTATCGGGTTAGCTACCCGTTGTTGGTTTAGTAAGGTAACAATGTCATGCGGCTTATAATAATCCGAATTAACGAAATACTAATAGACGCTCTGAATTACGATGTATTGCCTGACTAGCAATACAGGGTCATACTATTGATATTATGATTGTATTTTGGTTTTCATAACCATATTCATATAACGGTTTTTATTTTCATACAACGTCATAAGACGTATTGTATGATGTTTTTACGACATTGGCTCATATAATAATTTTTAAGGCAAATGCCTATATTATGATTTTCGATAAGGATTTGTATAAAATGACTTTGGCTATTTTATGGCCTATTACAAAGATTTGTATAAAATGATTTTGGCTATTTTACGACCTATTACAACGATTTGTACGAACTGATTTTTGGTACTAATTTTATACCAAAGTTATATTGATGGAATTTATTAAACTCTATGAATTCACTCGGCGTTATCGCTGACCTTTTCTTTTAACATGTTTTATCTCAGGTACTTGAAGGTAATTCTCGGGAAGACGACAAGAATTCATGGCCCGCACTTAAACTATATTTTCCATTCAAATACTTTGTAAAACTTTGTATGAAATATAATGACTTGGGACCGATGTAACTTTGATATTTATGAATGGAAATGCTTTATTAATAAACGACGCGATTTTTATGCGTTGTCTATGATGTGAGTAATGTGCTATCCCGTAACACCAACTAGTCTTCCGCTGTATTGAGTTGTATAAATTTGGGGGTGTTACAGTTTGGTACCAGAGCTCTCGTTATAGAGAACGAAAGATTTTTAAAACTAATGTTTTGAATAAAACTTTTCAAAATCTTTTAACTATAAACATTTTTCTAAAATGTCTAAAAATCTTTTGACTATAACGGTGCCGAAGAATTCCCGAGTTACCGACAAGGCCAAGACTGAGAAGTGTTATTTTAATATATATATAACTTGGATTATATATATATGATGTAATTTTATTACATGATTGTTTGATGATTATTTTGATATTTATACGAGGTATTTATACGACGTAGATTGTCACAATGTACCCTAAATCCCCTAGTAAATTAATCGAAGCTATTCTCGTAGGAATTCTAGCTATCCTAGATCTAAACCAAGTTGCGGATATTTATGATCCCAACAAATGGTTAATATCGTAGAAATGTAGATATTAGTTGATTGTGATATTGAAAAAGAAATGGCGAGATTAAAACTGATATCGATGTCATGACGATCTTTTCTTATAGAGTGGAGTTTGACAAAACGTTACCACCTAGAAAGATGTCATCTAAGTCGTTGTCACCCAATTCTTAAATTTGAAATCGAAAGGGTGAATGTTGTACTTGAGGCTGTCATTGGAACCATTACCCAAAAGCCTCATGCCACTAATACCTTTCCGAGAAGTCTAGTTGAATGATCAAGTCATTTCATATTAATGACTCATTTGATAATTGTTGTTGTAAGAGCTAATAGGATTGGAAATTAAGTGTTGATTAATATTGAGATCGTATTGCCTTTACAAGGCCGAAGAATAAGGTTGTAAGTATTGGATAATGAAGTAGGATATCGAATTGAGTAAAAGTTGATTAAAACTTGAATGAAGTAAAAAAAAAAAAACTTAACCTGTATGGAATATGAGATTATTAAAGGAAGTCATTAAGTTCTTTGATTGAATTATAAGGTTTTAATTGATTGTAGGTTTGTGTTAAGGGTTGTTCCTAGGCCATTGTCCACTAACGAGGATGCCCAGTGTCCAAGAAATAAATTGAAGAAATCTTCTTCTGAATTGAGACCAATGGATCTTCCGGGACATATGGAACACCTAATGAATCTTGTAGATTAGTATTCATTGTGGTATCTTTTAAAAATCCCTAACTTAACTGAGACATCAGTTGGTAGGATGAGTTCTGAGAATTGTATGACATAGTGACGCGTAATGTGTTACGGTACAATTTTGACTTGTTTGTGATTAATAAAAAGACTACCTTTGATTGCTAAATTCTACATGTATCGATGTTATCTATCTTTTCTTGTTTCATCCTAATGTTCGCATTAGTGATGCAATCATTGAACAAGTACTCATCTTGATTTGAGTTACGTTGTAGATTATTCTTGTTGAGTGCCATCGAGGTCACGAACCTCATGATTATTTGGCTAAAGCTCATTTCCTATCATATCGTAGTTAATTCTTGGTGAACAACTTTTCATCACTCTTTTGCAGATCACTCATTGCTTTTATAAAGTTAAAACAGTATCCCTTGAGGAAAATTGGATTTTCAACACTATATGAATTATTTAAAGTGAGATTTATAAGTGATTGTTATCAAAATGAGGTTGTTTATAAAACACCTTGGAAAACTTAATTGTTTTCATGATAAAGAAAATCTTTGTAAATTTATTCTTGATTCTTATTAAGCATGAAAATGTTTTTATTATAAACATGATGATAAAGTTTTGACGAACTGAGTATTGCATCGTTAATATTGAAATTGTATATAGTTGCGCGCCTACATACAATTTGGAATGGACTATGCAAGGCTGATTAGTAGTCACCATAAAACTAATGAATAAACACTACATTTCCTTTGAAGATTGTGAAAGATTAAAATTTTATGAGATCTGCAAGAAGTGTAAAATGTGGACATAATGTTAGGGACACCTACATATGTGCCTAAAGAATCTGTTCTTCTGAGTCGAATTTACTCATCTGTGGAAATTGTCTTATTTGACAATTGACAATTCTTACTTGTCCAATTCTCCTGTAGTAAGATTCTTAGGAAAAGTATCTGATTACTGAGTGTTGATACCCGACTGGATGTATCGACGTTCTTATCATTTCTCTTGATTTGATTTCATTTGAATGACCTGGGTAACGATCCGAGGAGCTTTCGAATGCGTACTCGAATCATGAAAACATGAGATATATTCATATTCGTTAAATGTTTTCGTCTGAATCTGATTTGAAATTCTCTCGCGTAGATTATGCGTTGACCTTACTCTTTAGATGGTAGTTGTGTCTCCATATATCCTTGAATTTGTGAAGGATTATGAGTTATTATTAGTCTTTTGAGATGTTCACATCTTATCGACGGCAATGAAACTGAAAAGTTGATAATGCCGGTAGAATAGATTGATTGATGATGACATGACGATATTGTCTTAATTGATGGGAACTCGAGTAGAATTCCCCTAAAGAGATAAGATGTTGATTATCAAAAGTGATATAAATAATTCTTGGTAGATGACGATATCCTATATTTGGAATTGAAATTATACCGTGAATGGTTGTGAACTAGTCATAGATATTATAATCTAGAGAGAACCTAATATGAAATTATTAAAAGATGTTTTCGTTATCTGAAACTTTAGGAAGTTTTTGTTGATGAATTACCTAGACTTTCGCCATTAAGGCAAGTTGAAATTGGTATTGATTATATTCCCGGTGCTGCACTTGTGGCTTGTACACTGTTCGTCAGCACCATCTAAATTAAAGGAATTACCGTACAACTGAGAAAGTTGTCGGAGAAAGATTTTATTATACCAAGCCTGTCATCCTGAAGAGCTATGGTGTTGTCTTTCCTTATATTTATAGATTACTGTGACTGAGTAAATTGACAATCAAAAACGATATCCATAACTCGAAATGGAAGAATTGTTCGATCATTTACAAGGTTCTAGCAAATTTGATCCACGGCATGGTTATCATCAACTTCGCATCTGCGAAGAAGATTATCTATTCCAATCACTACATCCGGTACTTGTAATGAATGTTATGAGTTTCACGTGATGTCGTTTGGATTGACAATGCACATGTAGTATTCATAATTATGATGAATCACGTGTGTAGGCTGTAATTTGATAAATTCATGCTCGTGATCATTAAGGACTATATGTTTATTTATCAGAATAAGAATGAGTTAATAATTATTTATAGACTGCCCTGAATTGGCCGAACAGTGTAAACCTGAACCTTGAATAGTTAACACGTGATTAAAGACTTAATACTTTACATGATTTGACTATGTGATTAAAAGGATAATGGAATATAAATTGACTCTTCAAAATTAAGAGCCCTTTTAAGACTTTGGATTTTACCAAAAAGAAATGGAAATATGCTTTGACAAATGTTTTAACAAAGGTTTTTCAAGGGATTATTCCCTTATACACTAAACATTTAACTAAACTTCTGTTTAGGGGTAAATGTTTGTGTATACCTCAAGATAACTTAAGAAGGATTGAGTAAACCATTAATACCATAACTTGAAATTTGAAACGACACTTTTTGCTTTTCAACTAAGAAAATTTTGACCAAAGTATAAACCAAAGATTTTTTGAACAATTACGGATCTCATTAAATATTTTGGATAAATCAACAAAAATCTTGTTAATTAAATTCAAATTTATTTTGAACATTTTATATAATTGGTCGAACTAAGAAATTTAAAATCTTTACGTTTACATTTCATAAAAATTGAATAATAATTATTTAATTAATTATAATAATTATCGACGCTTTAGACGCCGGATTGAGGAAAAACTGATAAAAATGATAGTTGAGACGAAACTGAAACATAAAAGATATGAAGAAAGAATTTTGAATAAATACGGTTATGATAATTATATCATCATGAGAAGTGAATATAGATACCGACGCATTATGTAGAAAAGATAAAGAATCCATTAGGACGTGTTCCTTAATAATGAAGGTGCAAAATAAATTGCCGAACGATATAAAAATAAACAATGTTTGTAAAAAGGAATAATATAGATTATCAAAGAGGTTCGCGGCTAATGTGAACCATTAAAATTATGAAGCCGATAGCGTTAAATATTTAAAAGACCACTTGTGATTGTCTAAATATGGAAAATTGTGAGATATAGTTATGTTGGAATTTGTAAGTATAAGTATTATATGTATGTCATTTATGACTAAAAGTATCTTTGTCTGAAGAGTTGTACTGATGATAAATTATGAAGGCAGACATCGCCTCATACATTAGTAAACATCTAGCTATTGCAAAGGTCATCATCTGAATTTGATTCGATTTGGGTCATCGTCGACAGACTGACCAAATCTGCTAATATCATTCCCGTTAATGATAAATGCAAAAGAGTTATGTAAACATAGTGTGCCTGTATCGAACATCTTTATCAAGATCCTCGCTTCGCATCGAATTTCTAGAGATTTGCTCAGAAATCATTGAGAAAGAACCTTGATGAGAGTACTTTGTACCACCCCAATCGAAGGGACGAGGTAAAGTAACGATACAAAGTAATATAAGTGCTGTTTTATGTTTGAATGAATGACCTTTGGTAATAAACCGTATAATCGTTTTCCTTTGGAAAGATTATCATTGATAATCATCGTATTAGGATTGAGATCGAATCTTGTTAGGATCTAAATATTAGAGAATTTGTAAGCCGGAGTTGAGATGAAGACACCCGACATACATCCATTGTAAGTTGGACATGTCTCTTAGGTTTAAGGTTTCCTATGATGGCGAACCTATCCTTGCAAAATACCCGACCCGCGAGATCTGAAATGATTGTTGAAATTAGGATCTGATTATTGACTGCCGGTAGTGCGCAAGAGGTTATGTGAATGTGAAATGTAGATCTTGAAGTGCCAAATGGGTAGCAAAGTTATGCCACAATTTTTTTTTAAAAAACTTGGAAAAATGAATTCATGATCTGACAAATCATGGGATATAAGTCCCCGTTGTATGGGACCATTGAGATGATATAAAAGATTGGTTTGAAAGGCATACAAGCTGGATCTACCCTAGGATTTCAAGAACTGCGTGAATTATGTTTCGTAAATCGAAGTTGATGGAATATCTATCAAGTGAAAATCTGATTGTTCTTAGTAAAGCTTAGATCGGCGAAAAGTTGCATTCATCAAAAACCCATGAACATCATGGATAGAGAAAGTAAGTCAACATTAAGCCTGATCTTATTCCCGTAGTTATGTATGATGAAACTCGCGTATTGTAATGAATTAAACTTGTGAGAAAAGGCCGAATGTGGAGGGAATACCCACATGGCTTTAACTCTATAAGAAGCGAGTAGTAAGGTAAGATGATCTTTGAGGACAAAGATCCTGTTTAGGGGTGAATACTGTGACAATCCGTCAATTTACGATTGATATTTTATTCTCAAATATTATTTGAAAATATTATTTTAATGTTACAATATGAACTCACTTATTTTTGGGAAGAAATTTGGATTTACGTCTTGGAGTAGCATCGACTACGTCTAAACCGGAGGATTCAACGTTACGTGCTTACGTTTACATACACCGTCTTTGGTGACAGTCCGACATTTCAGAAAATAAATTTATCCATGAATATTATTTTGGAGTTTTAAATTTGTGTTAGTTCATAAACTCACAAATTTACGAGAAGAGATTAGGACTTACGATTTTATTTTAACGTCCTTTACGACTAAACCGGAAACCTTAGGATTATGTATTTACGTTTTCGAACTCCGTTTTTGATGAAACAATTTTTATTAGATTCGTTTTGTGACGGTGATTCATAATTTATAAAAACGTTTTTCGTAAAACGACCCGAGGGCACGCAAATCGAGAAAACTAGAATCGAGAAATACCCGTAAACTAGTGAGATGGGACAAAAGACTTTGTCCCACCCCACTAGCTTATATGGGACGGCTAACTTGACACCACAACACATAGGTGGCATCAAGTTTAGCTAACTTACACCAAGTGTAAGCTAGCTTACACATTAAGCTTTCAACTTTCTCCACTAACACAAAACTAGCAAATTGTTTTAATTTCCATCATTTCTTACATGCAATCCACTCCAAAAACTCTCTCAAACTCATCCTTGTGCCGTCCCAAATAAGCCAACAAACACCCTCTTTGATCTTTTCTAGCCATAAACCACATGTTTACTAGTCCTATTAAGGTGTTCTCTTGAAGCCTTGATCATTTGGTGGCCATATTAACAACTTTGGAGGAGATTTGCTTGTGTCCTAGGGCTGATTTTCCAACCTATGTTCTTGATATTTGATGGTCTTGGAGATACTTGTTGTGTTCATCAAGTTCTTGTCTTCCTAAAACAAGAAATCCACTTGGATTGGTAAAGAAGATCATCCTCTCCATTTTTCTCTTGTTATTTTGTAAAGAACAAATGTATTTTCTTTCATTTTGTATATGTATATGATGTATATATGATGATAAAAATGTTGTGTGGGGATCAAGTGTTGATAAATATGCTTAAAAATGATGATAACTATAAGAAATGAAGCTAAAATCTTGATTATTTAGTTGGCTGTATAAAAACAGTAGATAACTAAAAGATGAACTGATAAAATTGCATGGTTTGATCCATTTACAGTAAGTAGATGATGTTATACACATGTGAGAGTTGGTCATGCAATGGAATCAAAATAATGAGTGAGATATGATCAAAACAAGTTAGGTGGTATAATCTGAATAAGCAGTTTTGTAGGGACTGTTAAGGCAACTTAAACTCAAAATGGGCAGTAGCTATAACTAAGTTATATGTAGCACATATTATGAAGAACATGTCATCCAAAAATGAGCTTCTAAGTCATTATAGAACTTTAGATATGGTAAAAATGGTGAACATGAAGTTAAAAATCAGATTTTTGGAAATAATGTTTATTATTATTATATAAGCACTCACATTATAATGTATAAAATGTAAAATATAAACCCACTAACTTATAAAACTTATTTATATAAATGTATAAAAGGTTAATTAAATGGGTAAATTGTATAAATGGTGGTAAAATAATATTTATAAGTAATAAAAACTATAAACTTGATTTTTACGACTTTTTCGGCTTTCGCCGTAAAATTAACGTTTTTCGCCAAATAAAACTTAGACGACCAAACTCGTCTAATGTAAAGTTTATAAAAGTCATATACTGATGTATAGGTAACTAAGACAAGTAAAAACCGATAAAACCCGAACTATAAGAAATACGGACATTTACGAGCTAACTAAACATATTGGACCAATAATTGGACTTAATAAGATAAAAACTTGTAAAAAGAACTTATTGGGCTTAACCCATTTGGGCCCAACATGAAAAGTATATATATACTGATAATATAGGTGTAAAAGGGATAAAAAGAAGTTAAGGAACTTATAAAAGGCTTAATGGACTTAAATAGGTAAAATCGGTAAAACTAGTGAACTAGTAAAACGTTACCAAGACGTAAACACTAAAATGAGTAAACAAGGATGTATAAACCCACTTGATCATCATCATATGTACAAAATCATCATATGTATATTGTTATTTTTATAAAGTCATTGGACATGAGTCTAAGACGAGTATTATTTGTCTAGGTTTCCGTGATTGAAGCACGTACCGTACGTCCGAATTGCCGATAACCCGCCTTCCCACATCAACGTGAGTTCATAGCCTCGCACTCTTTTAAATGTTTTTATAAATGTTTTATAAACCCGCGAGGGAGATAACATGTTAGTTTTATAAAATAGGACACCATTTGTCCCGATTGTTTGATTATTGATTTTGGACCCGAATGATTGAATGACCGATTGTATGACCCGATGAATGATTAATGGACCCGATAGATGAAACAAAATGGATTATTAAAGTTAGGTTATGTCACTAAAAGTCCCATTAGCATGAATTGTGAACTACCGGGAGTTGGTAGACGCTTATGCATTTAATAGTACTATTTGGGGACGATCACCCCAGTTCGCGCCTTGACGGTTGATCCCCGTCGTGCCACATTGATTGGTAAGCGAATTTATGTATGAGAAGATTTCAATAGCGTGAACTTTGTGACGACACGCTACTTTAGATGGGCAAAATTTGTATCGGGTTAGCTACCCGTTGTTGGTTTAGTAAGGTAACAATGTCATGCGGCTTATAATAATCCGAATTAATGAAATACTAATAGACGCTCCGAATTACGATGTATTGCCTGACTAGCAATACAGGGTCATACTATTGATATTATGATTGTATTTTGGTTTTCATAACCATATTCATATAACGGTTTTTATTTTCATACAACGTCATAAGACGTATTGTATGATGTTTTTACGACATTGGCTCGTATAATAATTTTTAAGGCAAATGCCTATATTATGATTTTCGATAAAGATTTGTATAAAATGACTTTGGCTATTTTATGGCCTATTACAAAGATTTGTATAAAATGATTTTGGCTATTTTACGACCTATTACAACGATTTGTACGAATTGATTTTTGGTACTAATTTTATACCAAAGTTATATTGATGGAATTTATTAAACTCTATGAATTCACTCGGCCTTATCGCTGACCTTTTCTTTTAACATGTTTTATCTCAGGTATTTGAAGGTAATTCTCGGGAAGACGACAAGAATTCATGGCCCGCACTTAAACTATATTTTCCATTCAAATACTTTGTAAAACTTTGTATGAAATATAATGACTTGGGACCGATGTAACTTTGATATTTATTAATGGAAATGCTTTATTAATAAACGACGCGATTTTTATGCGTTGTCTATGATGTGAGTAATGTGCTATCCCGTAACACCAACTAGTCTTCCGCTGTATTGAGTTGTATAAATTTGGGGGTGTTACTACACCTCTTATTTATAATTCTTCATGGATTTGTCTTGCGTTCGGTGTGGGAGACCATGGCTTGGTTTTCCAATATGTCCATGGTGTACTTGTGCGAAGTGTGGTTCCGATATCGACAATACACAATTTGGATTTTGTCCATTGTGCAATTCTAGAAATTCTTACTTCTCCTCTTACACAAATTTCTCCCCTCCTCCCGTCTATGACAATCCCTATCCTCCACATGTACCGGGTTTTTCTCAATACCCGTTTTGCAATCATTGTGGGGGCCCTCACGATACTTCTTATTGTCAACCGATGAATTATGAGCCACATCCGTGCTATAATTCCTGTTTTCAAAATTTTGAACCCCCACAAAACTCCGTCGTTCATCAACCTTGTTTTAAGGAACAAAGCATTAGTTTGGATGAAATTCTAGAAAGCTTAAAACAACTCGAAATTAGCTTGCATGACGAAAGACAACAAGAGCAAGTATCTACTCTTAGTGTTTCTACTCCTCCTCTTGTGCGTTCTTACTATTATGATGATGACGATGAGAATACTATTTCTTGGAATGATCTTTGTGCTCAATGTCCTAGTGCAATTGTAATTCCTTCTCTCAATATCCCAAATGCATCTAAGGATTTTGATACATCAAGTGAGATTAGTGATTTTGGGCTCGACAAATTCTTTGCTGAAGTTTGTGATGTGCCGATTTTTGCTGAGCTTACGGACACGGTCGTTCCGCTAGTCCATGATCACATACTCACAAATCCAAATGCGAAAATTAATTCTTCCAATAAGAGTTCTATATGTGGTGAGTATGATGATTTCGTCTTCGAGCCCGATATTAAGGAAATTATCGACCGAGAGCTAGCTCTTTTACCTCCACTTCCACCTACAAGTGAGGTCGATTTTTCCAATATCGAGGCCGAACTTGATGAGTTGGAACGTCTTATTTTTAATAATAATGACGAACCAACTCACATGACCACACATCCAATTCTCGAGGAGTTACCTAATAAACACTCCTCTACTGAGAATTACGTTTACGACATTCGTGAGGATTTAACTTATCAACAAATCCCACAAATGAATGATGGTTTCGTACTTGATCGTGATCTCTTCGAGAGAATTTCTAAAATCCTCAATGAGGGGAACGACAAACCTTTGTTTGACGAGCCTATCTATGATGAAGAAATCGAAGAGATTCACGTTCATGAGGATGAATGCTTTGACCCGGGAGGTGACATTGACCATTCTTTGATTGATACCTTTACGGCTTTGCCGAATAGTGACCATCCTATGTCTTTGGGGGATGACAATTTGTCTCCTTTACCCATCCCACCTCCCGTGGATCACGACCTCACATACTTTTCGTATGTTGAGAGGACCTTTTTACATTTGATGACTTATCCTCCTGCCTCTCATTTATTATGTTCCTCCGGGACCGAGGATAAGATTTTTGATCCCGGTATAACATTCGAGGCTTCCCCATGGACCATTTAATTCGGGGTCGAGTCAGGCTCGTGACTCGGTTAACAAAAACAAGCGCTTCTCGGGAGGCAACCCGATGTTCTATCTTTTATCTATTTTTTAAAATAAGTGTAGGGGGAGCCGTGTAGGTTGTTTGTTTTGTGTGTTGTGATTGTGTAGGTACATGTGCTTTGATGATCCACTTTTGGTTCTTTTGACGAGACCCGTGTTCCCGTGTTTCCCGTGTACCCGGTTCCTTCGATAAGTTTTTGCTATTGTGATTCAATCTTGTATATAAATAAAACGAATAAAGGTAATCACTTTAGTTGTCCTTTCCTTAGCTCGATTTTAAACAACGTACTCAATGTCCTAAGTGTAGGGGAGTTTATTCTCCCACATGCTTAAACATTAAGGACAATGTTTATATTAAGTGTAGGGGGATTTCTATCGAAATTTTAGTGGCCTTTTCCATGAATTTGACCCCATTTTAACCGGAAAATTTTTAAAATTTTCAACATTTTTCAAATTTTTGATCTATTTTGGCCTTGTAGTATTTTTCATTTATTTTCTTTTGTCATCGCATCTTATTTTTATTTTCCATTTTAAAAATAGAGTCAAAATAAATAAATAAATAAAATGGTTTTAACAAGTTTAGATATCTTTGATATATTAGGCCCGTTGTGAATATTTTGACTCAACCCGAGTTTACTTATCTAAGTTTATTCTAGCTAGTATCTTTAACCATATGGACCTTAATTGGTTTATTAGACTAAGCATCCACGAGTCTCATTCCTTGAGATTTTAAATTATGGAGAACGAGAGATGATAGAGTTAATTATAAGTTCGGTATTCTTTCATTAACTTATGTGAGTTAGTTATGATCTTTTTCTCCCATCGCTTGTTAATAAATATATTTGCAATAAATAAGGTTGTACGATTTGAAAAGTTACTTAGCTTCTAGCACAAGATCATTTAAAAGTTGCTCGGTATTAATTAGAGTTCATAGCCAAGGCATAACTTATTGAAGCGGGACGCGAATATTGGCTTATCCAAAAAGGCCCTAACAAGGCATGAGGATACCCGAGTCCAAAAAGGCCCTCACAAGGCATGAGGATTCACTTTTTTTTCTAAAGATCCAAAGATGACGTGAAGATCATTAATCCAAATCAATATGATGGATCAAGACGCACGACGAGAAGCAATTACTCCCCTAAAGATCATGGAGAAGTCTATCCAAAAAGACCCTAACAAGGTATGAGGATAAATAGATCCAAGTCCGAAAAGGAGGCGGATCGTTGTATATCAAAGTTCTAAATAAAGAAGAGGATAAATGAAGAAGTCATGGTCAACGTTTGAAGCATCTTTCACTCCTTATGAAGATGTATACCAAAATGAAGAGAATACCATAATTTCAAGATCGTCTCTCAAGATTTGAAGTTTGAAGTACAAGCCAAATATCGGTCCGAGAAAGGTCTCAAATCGTGAAACGAGTTATGCCAAGATATGAACTTTTTGAGGTTTCGAGAAGCAGTTTTAAAAGATTTTTTCCTTTAGCTAACTATTGATTAAATCGTCCCACTTTATTTTCGGCCTTAATAAATTATCGAAATAAGTCAAAAATGCATCCTCGTGATCATTCAAGACAAAAATAAAATACAAGAGATACACCTAGGAATAAGGGAGTCTAAGTGATTAACTAAACCACATGAGTAAGTGTTAGTTGTGCTAACTTGTGATAACAATGATCTCGTTTTTGAGCTTGGTGTGGGGAACGTGAAACTTGAGGGTGATTAATATTCTTGACACCAAAGCCCTAATTAAAGTCTTAGATTTCTTTACGAGTTTCTTCCATCAAATAATTTCCAAGTAATAAATTGTTATAAATTTTGTTTCTTTCAAAGTTTTTATCTTTTCATCATAGTAATAATTGTATATTTTAATAAGGGCCAAATTGGATTAACTATGAGGAAAATGTAACTTATGCTTTAAAATAATGCATTGCATGGGGTCATTGCAATGGTCAAGTGTAGGGGATTTAATAAGTGTGAAAACACTTATCCTTTTGCCACTAAAATCAAGGAAAAACAAGACCGAATCATGTGTTTTATATCATAAAATTCAGAATTACGCGTGGTTTTATGTTTTTGTGTTAAAATAGGTACAAATGATCAAAAGGAGAGAAAACACGGGATTTCACGGTCAAATGTTGAAGAAAAGTCCAAAAAGAGACGAAGACGAAGTCAAAAACCAAAAGTGTGCCAAGTTTACGAAACCTGACAAAATCGACACGAGCTTAAAGAAAAAGATCGAGCAAACCGAAATCGAGCTCATTTTTAGTGGAATTAATATTTTATGGAGATTATTGGGCTTGTGGGTCCCACATTAGATTAATGGGCTCAAAAGCCCATTAAGGAGTAATGATTATTTACATTTGGTAAAAAGCCCATTTATGGCCCAATTGAAAGTAACAAACGGATGAAAAATGCAAATGTTCATGGCCCAAAAGAGTTAAATGGGCTAAAGCCCATTCTGATGAAAAAATGGTCGGACGTTTTGTTAGTATTTACACACAACAAAAATTTTGTCTTGTGAGATTATTATTCAATTTTCGGTCAACCTCACACACATTAAACCACACACGCTTCAAACACACCACACGTGTTTTTACCCCAGTATTAAATAAAAGACTTTTTATTTACCCACCCCAATAAAGTTCGATACAACCAAAATATAACCCAATTTCACCTCATTTCTCTCTCAAACACAACTCCTTCTCTCCCATTTTTTACTCAGCCACACCCAAACCCTAATTTACCACTAAACCAATTTTACCCACGAAAATTAGGGGTTTTCACATATATGTTTAATTCACTCGAAACAAATTAAATCCCCAAAAGAATCGGAGTCAAACACCCACTGGTGGTCCTTGATCCTACGTGGCTAAATACTTGGTATTGATTGGTGGAAACACCTCACCAAAACCAACCCTCCAATCATGTCAAGCCATGTTGGCAATCCATGATTCATGAAGAATATCGTCTGTTTGATCAAAGGTAAAAGAGAGAGAAGAAAAGAAGAGCGGTCAAGATCATTTTTCGTGGGCACCAAGGAAAACCAAGAAGGTTTTGAGGGTTTTCTCCTATAAAAACCCCCATATTTCACATGTAAAAGACAAGCTTTTCTTTATTTTCAGTTTTTTTTAATTAATTTTAGGAGTAGTGTAACTTAGATTTAAATTTCTGAAAATTAGATTAGATTTAATTTTGAATTGTTTTGTTTCCAGTTAATGTAATTTCATTTTGATTATTAATGAAAAATTAGTTTTATCAATTTTGTTTCCATTTTTAATTTCTGTCAAATCTTTAAATACTGTTTTTTGTTAGTCATATTATTATTATTACTGTTAGTTAGCCACTGTTTCGCAAGTTATTATAAATAATAATAATAATAATAATAATAATAATAAAAAAAATAAATAAATAAAAATAAAGAAGGAAAGTGAATATATCTTCCCCACTGGAAGATATCAAGAAGTTACTGTTCATTTAGTTTGTTGGAAATTGTACTGTTCGATTGGTTCGAGAGAGTGGTTCGCCTGAGTTGAGAAGGAGTTGTTGATGATTCGTGCTAAATCGGAGGTGGTTTTGATTAGTGCTTCGGTTAACAAGTTCGCTCAGCGCGACACTTCGACACAACGGTTTTCGACAAATAGGTTCATAATCTTCTTTTCATTTTTTTGTTTAATCCAGTTATGGTTTAATATTAATGTCTGCTTGTCTAAGTTTATATGTTTCTAATTGATCTTGTTTATTATTATTTTTTAATTGCTTCTTGTCATTAGTTTATAGTTACTGATTTATTTGATTATGTCTGTTTGGTCTGATTGGATTTAGAGAATATTGGATCTGCTCTTTGCTTGTTTTCATTTTAATTTATCTGCTTAGTTTATTTTTATTTGAATTATAGATAGTTTGGATCTACTTTGTCTGCTTAATTGATGTCATGATTTCAGATATGCTTATTAGGACTTATTAGTTTTTTTTTGTATCAGGTTATTTTGGCTTTGACTTATTCGTTTTAGACTTTGTTCATTTGCTTATTTGAAATTTATTGCTCAGTTGCTTATTTAGTTAAGATTTTTCTTATTTCGTTGCTTATTGGGTACTTAACTGTTTTGTTCACTGCATTATGATGCAGATTCCTTTGATCTGTTGAATTTAAGAATTTAAGTTCCAAAAATAGTCAATAAAATATTAAATAGAAAAAATTAAACGTCAGGGCTGGGGTTCGAACCCCAGACCTCCCGTACAACAGACCAACGCCCATTCCATCTCCTCTATTGCTCTTTTTATGTATTTCTTTGCTTAGTTTGATTAATAAAGGTAGTTTAACTTCTGGCAGTTTTTAATTAAATAGTGTAAATTAGTTTTTAGTTTATTAAAATTTATTTAAAAAGTTTTTAAATAGTATTCAGTTTTAATTCAGTTTTTATTAAAAGAAAAAAAAATAAAAAAAAAATAAAAAAAAAGAAAAATATTTTATTTACTTTTAAATTTGCTTTCATTTTATTTTGTTTATCTTTAGTTTTTATAAAAGTTTTTAAATTAGTTTTTTAATTAAGTTTTATTTTAAAATTGTTTTCATTTAAAAGTATTTAGTTTAAAATTAATTAAGTTTTCAATCTAGGTTTGTTTAAAGTTTAAAATAGATTTTATTTTAAATTAGTTTTGTCGACGTATAGTCAATATTCGGCCCGGCCCAGCAGGCTGCAGCCCACACATACCTAAATTATCCTTCAAGAAACCCTAGCACTATATAAACAGGGGTAGGGGTCTCATTATAAACAGGTTCTCTCTCTTAACCACACCTCTTATACAATATATCGATCAATACTAACTTGACCGTCGGAGGTGGACCCCGGGGCTCCAGCCCCGGGTCCACGTCTAACCGGTTTACCTTTGTTTGCAGCATTACTCAGGACCCGGAAAGACGACGAACGGCCCAGGAGAGTCGTCAGACCGACCTAGCCTAATTATGCTCCAACAAGTTGGCGCCATCCGTGGGACCCTGACTAAAACGTTATTCGTGTTCTCACACCGCTGGTGAACAAAAGGGGATCTCAAAAATCGGTAACCCTAATGTCTCATATTTGTTTTTCTTCTATTAAATCTTACGATTGCCATGTGCACATAATAGGCTACGTTATGAGCATGTCTTAATATTAATTATTTAATGTCATGAACAAATCTACCTAAAAGCAAAAACCCATATCCAAGGTCGGTAGCTATTACACCTTTGTATTTTTTGTTGACACTACTATGCGCCATGCTATCTGATTTGATTTTAATATATTATACAATTTAAAGATAGTCACCCCGATAGCTTTTCTAGCTTTACTGAATTATGACACCACGATGCGAATATCATTTGTTTATCTTTTAGATATGGAAAATATTTTATTAAGCAAAAATATTGGAGGATCAATATAAACTTCACATCCGAATATAAATATTTGCTAACGGATGATATAAGGGATATACAATTTGTCGGTATTTTCGATAAGTTACACATTCGTGCATCCGAATATAAACTTCACAATATATCCTTTGTTTGAGATGAGGAATATATAATATATATCGTATGTTTCAAACATAAATGTTTGCTTCTTTTTGCACTGCTTTCAATTAAATATTTTGATGCTTTCAATTGAATATTTTGATGCTTTCAATTAAAAATATATCCTGCATATCTTTTTTGAATAAACAGATAACAAAGCATTACCTATATATTTTAGGTCTAAAAAATATGTTTGAAGTATTTTTTTTATATTAATAAAAGATACTACGTATATCTTTTAAAAGTGGAAAAGAGATATTATATATATCTTCTGATTTAATTTTTCGCATATGTCGCGACTCGACCTCTTTATTCATGGCTATGACCCATCCATCCGCACTCATCTACACATTCAACAATTATTTTATTTTTTATTCGCGGTCATGGTATGTCCAGCCGTGCTCGTCTGTATGTTCGGTTATATTTTATTTTTCATTGCGGTCATGGGCCGTGTCTTCCATATTAATCCGCATGTTCGGATATATTGTTTATATTAATAACGGATATTACACATATCATTGAAATTACTACAAGATAGTCTTTAGGATATATTCCGATATTTTTTATTATATACCTTTTAAATCGGTAAGATATATTACATATATTTTTTAAATAATATGTTTATCATTCGCGGTCATGGTACGTCCATCCGTGCTAGTCCGTACACTCGGATATCTTCTGCCTACGGGCGTACATGTACACATCGTTTGCAGGTGGAATAAGAGGATTGAGTGAACCTAATAATTCAACTTGTCGTGTAAGAGGGATGCAACCCCAACGACCACGGATCATGTATCCTTGTTAGACACCTTGCTCACAAGACGTTGTAGTAAGTTTCAAAAACATACCGTGCCTCCCGAGCCGGACTTGTTAAAAGACACACTGTGCACGTCGAACAAAATTTTGTCAAAACTTTGACCGTCCTTATGGTAGTAGCGGTACGCCGCACGTAGTGGCATAGCTCATCCTGTAACACCCCATTTTGATAAATGGAATGTCACGCGTGATTATGGCGTGTCATCAAAGCATGCAAGGTGATATGTAGTACAACATACATGACCATAGGGAAAACCGGAATCAAACATCGGTTCCCAAACATAAGCCCAAAACATAAATAAAGGAAATGAACTGAATAAAGACTAAACAAGCATAACTATATGAAGGCAAAAAGGAAAAGAAGTCTCTGGCAGCTTCCATCCTATGCGCGTCCTCCAAATGCTCGAGTCTTGGGTACCTGCCGTTTTGGGACATGGAAAGGAAAGTAACGGCTGAGCAAGACGCTCAGTGCACGGATGTACAATAAAGCATGAAATAGGATAAGCATGTAACATATAACAGCGGAAGACTAAGTTCTGAGTAACTGGTTAAGTATCAAGAAAACTGGTTTTATAGTTTGAAAAGCCTTATGTTTAACTTGTGAAAACTGTTTTAACATATAAATACCATAGCCCATATAGGTCATGAAAAGGTCACGTGCATGAATACTTGGAGGGGTGACCTCATCATGCTGATTAGAGGGGATGCCCCTAATCAATATACTGATTTGGGTAGGAGGGATCAGCTCCTTGTGAAGGGTGCAAGGCACACACCACATTCACCATGATAAATTGAATAAAACATGTAACTAGGATGCACCCATACGCCCCGACTGATATAATAATATGGCCAAACTGAAAAGGGACGCCACGAGCAATCACTCCGCCGTGGGGAAGTCATAACATCGGTGCCTCCAATGCTATGGTTATGGTACCTCCATAACTAGGTGAAACTGGTCATGCTTGTATATGGCTATAGTTTATGCTAAATTAACATAAGCAGTTCAAAACAATAAAACAAATGCTGGGGAAAACAGTTGGCTGCATACGGGGAAATCCTAATAAGGAAGGAATGTCCATACTGAAAGGACGGGAATCCGTACCTCAAGTCCAGTGAATGAACAGAAGAAAGACTCCTACTTCTGGACCACTAACGCTACATGAATACACACGTGTATAAGTATCGATTCACTGATTACATACTGGGTTTTGTGTCTCATTTTAGCTGATTTGGTATGTTTTAGGTCATGGTTCACTGTTTAAAGCCTTAAACTGTGTTTATCTGGTATTCTGATTAATCTGATTAAGTATTACTGGTGTTTCATGTATTATTATACTTACTGTGTAATAATAAGTAACTTTCCAAAAATAGCAGGTTTCCAAAAATAGAAAGTTTCCAAAAATAGAAAGTTTCCAAAATTAGAAAGTTTCCAAAAATAGAAAGTTACCAAAAAAATAGAAAGTTTCCAAAAATAGAAAGTTTCCAAAAATAGAAAGTTTCCAAAAATAGAATTTACTGCTTAAAATAGATTAGTTTCTAAAAATAGAAAGTTTCCAAAAATAGATCAGCTGCCTTAATTAAATAAGTTTCCATATATAGATGGTTTCCATAATTAGATTAGCTGCCTGAAATAGATAGATTTCCATATATAGAAGGTTTCCATAATTAGGTTAGCTGCCTTATTTAATTAAGTTTCTATAAATAGAAGTTTCCATAATTAGAATTAAGCTGGTTACATAAGCTAACATATAAGTCTAAGTGTTTATAAGCTGATTTCTTAAGTCATATGATATAATGTATAGTTTAATTATTATCTCATGTATTTCAATTAAACTATAGGTTAAGCATTTTAATTAAGGTATAACATGTTTTAATTAAAATGAAATGAAAATACTTAGGTTAAAATGTGTATTATTATTATTAATAATATAACCTAAGTCATGACTAAATTAATTAATTATAGGCATGTTTTAATAATTAATTAATTATAACTTATAACATAAAATACTTAGGTTAAATTAATGTCATGTTAAACTAATAATTAAAATAACCTAAGTCATGATTTAATTAATATTTCATGTTATTAATTAATTATATCCTAAGTTCATGATTCATAAAAATTAACATGTAACATAGATCATGATTTAACCAACGAACCATGAATCGAGCATGAATTCGACACCGTACCCCGAGCCAAACCCGGGGCACGTGTGCCTCCTTGCTGCCGTGGGTCCCACATGAGCCAACCAAGACCAAAAATGGTCTTGGTGGTGGCGGCAATAGCAAACCAAACCCCCTTCGGGTTTGTTTGCTAGGCGGCCAGAAACAAACACCCCTTTAAATCATTCCTTGATTTTATTTAATACCAAAACATGTTAGATCAATGATTAATTATCTTGTTTTCATAAGAAAATAATAACATGTTCATGAAAATAATCAAAGATTAAAAGAATTAAAAAGAATTAAAAAGAATTAAAAAGAAGGGTTAGAAAGGTATACCACTATGTAGCTTGGAAAAAGGATGAACAAAGACGGTTTCTACACTTGTTTTTAAGATCAAAATCAAACAAATCACCCTCCTAAGGTGGTGTATAGGTGGCGGCACAATAAGGAGAAAAAGGAGAGGAGAAAACTCTTTTTAGGGTTTTTGTTTATTTCCTTGAAAAATGAAAGTGAAAACATGTTTAACACTTTACCCCCTTAACTTGAAAAGTCCATGGGCTAAGCCCATTTCATGCATGTGTGCCGTGGGTATGGGGGCCCCACATGGGGTACCCGTACCTTTCTCGTGTCCCGATGTTTCGTGTTCGCTCGTGGTTAAACGTGCTCGTGTTTAACGTGTTTCTGTTTCTTTTAACGTGTCATTTATCGTAAACTAAACGCTCGTAAATATATTATAAGTATTTACGTAATTATTTTAGTTAGTATTTTAAATGGTGTTCATGATTTAATTATGTTCACGTGATATATTATTAACTGTTTATCATGGGGTCGTACGTAATCGATACTTGTCATGACATACACGTATGCACTTGCTTGATTATTAGCACATGAATGTGATCAATACTACATGAGGAAAGTTTTAATCTAGAACGTACGATCTTAAGGGCACTATTCATGGTAAAAGCATGCGGGTTTTACAATTCTTCCCCCCTAAAAAGAATAATTTGTCCCCGAATTATAGATAAAGTAACTGAAAGCGAAACATACCCGAATCAAACTGGAAAGGTATGCAAAATAACGGAAACGAAGGTGACATGGTAGAAGGGAACGTGGAACATGACATGTCTTGAAAAGACATGGAACGTGACGTAACTGAAAGGACATATCTAATCGATAAGAGAAAAATGGATAAGAAGTCCGGATGAACTTGTCCGTTTCCAAGTGGCCTCCCTCTTGGAACGGTTCCTTCAGAAGATCCTGACGCTAATGATAAATCTTGGTCCTCCTGACCTTGACTTGGAATACGAAGAAATTCTTGGTTATCAACGGAAGGTAGATCCCCTACATTCGATCGAGGAAAATAAGAGTTAACGTGCAAGGGTACTGAAACGTTACGATGCAAGACCATCTGACTTAACTGATAATTTGAAACGATGCGCGAGACATAAAGAAACGTAGTACGTGAAACATTTTGAACGTGATACGTGAAAAATTTTGAACGTGCTACGTGGAGATATGGCGAGTGTAGTATGAGTAAACATATCGTGATCCATGATACGTGTAACATATTTTGATCATGATATGAGGAACGTGGCATGAACATGACATGTGAGACATATCGTGATCATAGAATATAATGGCGGTAACGCCAAACGCTACAAGGTGAGACGTGGAATATGACGTGAAACGTCTATCTGATGATGGAGGGTTATACTAAACTTGGGTCTGGTCTCACAAGTTCTTGCAAACTTCCAGAATGAGAAAAGAAATGAACGTAAAATCGTAAGTCAAAATACGATAATGAACGTGAATAGTGTCATGAACGTGAGCGCGAAAGCAAGTCGTGGAATTAGAATGAAGACGTGAAGTAATTTAGGAGTACAATTGGGAATCTTTGTCTGACTCGATAGCTGCAGGATTACCAAGTGGTCGGATGAGCCTTGGCTGGAACATGTTCGTTCAATCTGTTGGTTCTGAAATCCGTACGGATGTAAGGATTCTGCAGACTTGATCAAACTGTTGACAATAACCCAGATAGCATCATGCTTCTTCCGAGTTTGCTGAAATCTGGTAACTAAAATCCATGGAGATCTTGTCCCTTTTCGATTCACAATCTCATATGATGAAAACATCCCAGTTTGTTGGTGTCCTATCTTAACCTGTTTGTATACCAGGTATGAAGATATGAACGTAACTGTATCCTGCTTCGTAGAAACTTGATACATGGAAGCTTGCGAAACTCTGAGTCTCTGAATCTAGACTTCTCCTAGCGTAGGATTTTATAGAACACCTAATGTAGTGTCGGGTTCTCTTCTTACTCATAAGCTGAGTCATGGTAAGATTAACCGTAGAATGCCATGTGATTCAGCGTGTCACTGAAATCAAACAGAATTGATATTGGAAAGAATTCCAGGGTAAAATTTCTCTTGTCATAGAATTTGCAACGTAGTGCAGATATGGTCTTCCTGTTCTTCTCTAGGCTTAGAGGAAATCAGGTTATCCTCAATGAAAACGCTGATGAATTTGTTTAGGAGTTCATGGAAACTCAATTTAGTAAGTTCATAATGCGGTTAGAGCATTGATGAGACTAATTCAAAATCATAAATCTGGCATGACCGAGTCGTGCACGAATAGCAGTCATGGACATGTCCTGCTTTTTCACTCGTCACTGTTGGCAGCATGATTGTGAGTTCGATCTTGGAAAAGTGATTAACACTATACGGTTGATTGGACATGTTGTCAATATGTGGAGGAGAATAACTGTCATGAATGGTGATTTGTTTAAGTTGACGGTAGTCGACACATAATCTCATGGTACCATCCTTCTCCTTGAAGGTTCTTCTGGAGTGTAAGGAACAATTTTGGAATAATCCGTTGGCTATGCGTAAAAGAATTTAGTGGTTGTGTCTTACTGACAGCTAGAAAATTTTAGCGACCATGGCTAACAACGCACATGTTTGTAAGCATAGATAACTAGTATAGATTTTCCCGATGGAAAAATCGAGCTGAATGTATTCAGGAGCCTGAGCATTACTGTACATAATTATGAATCGTTGCATGGTGTGCTGTTCATAGTACATAATTAGAATAAAATTCATCTCGTGTCTGTCCGAGGAAAATGCGTTAGCAGCTTGGATCTCATCATTAAGCTGAAGGAAAACCTTCGTATACGTGGGAATACGAAAGGCGTCCTTCATGGTCATGAATCATAAGAAATATGGTTACAAGAATGAAAGTGACATCGGCAACGTGATAGTTCTCACTGATGCGCCGGTAATGGTATTGAAATTCTTGTGGCCTGATTAATACATGGCAAAACAACATAGATATACCCTTGGAGGGTACCCTGAATTTCTTAGAAATGTTCCATAATTAGACGTGAGTCATGTGTCTTGACTCGTGTCTTGAGAAATGTAAGCGTGACATATGTCTTGACTGGTATCTTGACATGTGTCCTCAGAAAGTATACGTGAGACATGTGTCTTGACTGATGTCTTGACATGTGTCTCGAGATGTGAAACAATTAGAATTACAGATATTAGGTTAATATGCCAGAATATCAGTCAAGACTGATGTCTTGACTGATGTCTTGACATGTGGATCGGTTGGACTACTGATCGTTTGTATGTCTGATCACGTCCGTGGCCGGAGCCTCGGTTGCGATTTCTAGGATAGTTGCTGTCATAGTAGTGGTTACTATCATCTTGTCTGTCGGTTCCCTGACGGTCATTCTCATGACCGTGACTCATGTAACTATTTAGCTGAGTGGCCGGCTGGTACTGGTTTGCACTCATATGGCTGAAATGACAGCCGAACGGCGTGTGACATGTAAGTATGAATTTGGGACAATGATTGATGGGAATTGTCTGATGGTGAAGCATCTTCTCGTCCAATTGCTTTGCTCCGACGCCTTTGTCTTCGTCTTTTAGGATCTCCAGGTTGTGAACAGCATCAGCATCAGTATCTCGTAGCGTCTCCCAACATCAGCAGCATCAACCTTCAGTAACATCTCCAAGCTATGAGCGGCATCGACAATCTTGTAGAATATCAGCAAGTAAACATACGCCTGAGATGATTTAGAATCGACTAGCAAATACTCGTGAAGTATTGCAAGTGGAATACACATGGATTAAGGTACATGTAATACACATGAAATACGATACGTGGAGTACACATGGAATGCACCTGAAATGATCGGTATGGGCTCGATCATTTGTCATGATTTAAGGAAAGTAAACCGGTTAAACGGTTAGGAAAACCATTGTGATAACCTTGCTGTATTTGCATAGACATCATTCTGGTTGCATAGCGAAACGCTAAAGTGTGGTTACACAAAATTCAACGATGATTTGCCTGACAGCATGATCAATGGAACCCAACCATGACCACCATGAAAGCATGATTCAAGAAATCTAACAATGTCTTGCAGGACAACGTAAATAACAAAAGAGGCGTGAAACATAATCAACATGAAGACGAAATTATCATGAGGAAACATGAAACCATCTATTATGAAGAAGTGTATAACATAATCAGCATGAAACTGAAGTTAACCATGACAGTATGAAGGCATACTTGACATAAAAACATAATAACTTATGATGGGACATGAAAAAAAAATTTATGCCAATTTAAATCATGAGAAAAATTTTATGCAAGAAAAACAGTGCATGAATGCGTAATGTAGTTTATAAAACCTTTATATGTGCGAGGGAACGCCTATGGGTCGGTTCCAAAACAAAAGACATGGCGAGGGGACGCCTATGGGTCGGTCCCAAAGTTAAAAGTTTCGATAAAAGCACATGCGACTAAATAGGGCCAGTCCTGTACCAACCATTACTTAGTCAAAATTCTTGCAACAGATGACATATGATATAAATGCATGAATGCATGAAACATAATAATTAAAAGTCATTGTCAAAACATAACAGAAAAAAAAAAACTTTTATGTGAAAATTATGAACTACTGGGGTTCAGTTCACATAATCACATTTCACTAGGAACATCATGCATAAACACTGACACATAACTAAATATGGATGACGTTTGTTCATTCCATATTGGTAAAACGATACTGGTGGAAACATCATGGTGAAAACAACAAGGTGCTGAAAACGTCATGGCTAAAACAAAAAGGTGCTGAGAACGTAATGGTTGAAACAACAACGCGCTGAAACATCAATACGTGGAATAACAAACGTTGGCTTAGGAAGCTCTTGGTGACTACCCACTAGTCACAGGTCGAGTTTTAGAGCCTACAGGTCGAAGCCTTGGCTCTGATACCATAATTGTAACACCCCATTTTGATAAATGGAATGTCACGCGTGATTATGGCGTGTCATCAAAGCATGCAAGGTGATATGTAGTACAACATACATGACCATAGGGAAAACCGGAATCAAACATCGGTTCCCAAACATAAGCCCAAAACATAAATAAAAGAAATGAACTGAATAAAGACTAAACAAGCATAACTATATGAAGGCAAAAAGGAAAAGAAGTCTCTGGCAGCTTCCATCCTATGCGCGTCCTCCAAATGCTCGAGTCTTGGGTACCTGCCGTTTTGGGACATGGAAAGGAAAGTAACGGCTGAGCAAGACGCTCAGTGCACGGATGTACAATAAAGCATGAAATAGGATAAGCATGTAACATATAACAGCGGAAGACTAAGTTCTGAGTAACTGGTTAAGTATCAAGAAAACTGGTTTTATAGTTTGAAAAGCCTTATGTTTAACTTGTGAAAACTGTTTTAACATATAAATACCATAGCCCATATAGGTCATGAAAAGGTCACGTGCATGAATACTTGGAGGGGTGACCTCATCATGCTGATTAGAGGGGATGCCCCTAATCAATATACTGATTTGGGTAGGAGGGATCAGCTCCTTGTGAAGGGTGCAAGGCACACACCACATTCACCATGATAAACTGAATAAAACATGTAACTAGGATGCACCCATACGCCCCGACTGATATAATAATATGGCCAAACTGAAAAGGGACGCCACGAGCAATCACTCTGCCGTGGGGAAGTCATAACATCGGTGCCTCCAATGCTATGGTTATGGTACCTCCATAACTAGGTGAAACTGGTCATGCTTGTATATGGCTATAGTTTATGCTAAATTAACATAAGCAGTTCAAAACAATAAAACAAATGCTGGGGAAAACAGTTGGCTGCATACGGGGAAATCCTAATAAGGAAGGAATGTCCATACTGAAAGGACGGGAATCCGTACCTCAAGTCCAGTGAATGAACGGAAGAAAGACTCCTACTTCTGGACCACTAACGCTACATGAATACACACGTGTATAAGTATCGATTCACTGATTACGTACTGGGTTTTGTGTCTCATTTTAGCTGATTTGGTATGTTTTAGGTCATGGTTCACTGTTTAAAGCCTTAAACTGTGTTTATCTGGTATTCTGATTAATCTGATTAAGTATTACTGGTGTTTCATGTATTATTATACTTACTGTGTAATAATAAGTAACTTTCCAAAAATAGCAGGTTTCCAAAAATAGAAAGTTTCCAAAAATAGAAAGTTTCCAAAAATAGAAAGTTTCCAAAAATAGAAAGTTACCAAAAAAATAGAAAGTTTCCAAAAATAGAAAGTTTCCAAAAATAGAAAGTTTCCAAAAATAGAATTTACTGCTTAAAATAGATTAGTTTCTAAAAATAGAAAGTTTCCAAAAATAGATCAGCTGCCTTAATTAAATAAGTTTCCATATATAGATGGTTTCCATAATTAGATTAGCTGCCTGAAATAGATAGATTTCCATATATAGAAGGTTTCCATAATTAGGTTAGTTGCCTTATTTAATTAAGTTTCTATAAATAGAAGTTTCCATAATTAGAATTAAGCTGGTTACATAAGCTAACATATAAGTCTAAGTGTTTATAAGCTGATTTCTTAAGTCATATGATATAATGTATAGTTTAATTATTATCTCATGTATTTCAATTAAACTATAGGTTAAGCATTTTAATTAAGGTATAACATGTTTTAATTAAAATGAAATGAAAATACTTAGGTTAAAATGTGTATTATTATTATTAATAATATAACCTAAGTCATGACTAAATTAATTAATTATAGGCATGTTTTAATAATTAATTAATTATAACTTATAACATAAAATACTTAGGTTAAATTAATGTCATGTTAAACTAATAATTAAAATAACCTAAGTCATGATTTAATTAATATTTCATGTTATTAATTAATTATATCCTAAGTTCATGATTCATAAAAATTAACATGTAACATAGATCATGATTTAACCAACGAACCATGAATCGAGCATGAATTCGACACCGTACCCCGAGCCAAACCCGGGGCACGTGTGCCTCCTTGCTGTCGTGGGTCCCACATGAGCCAACCAAGACCAAAAATGGTCTTGGTGGTGGCGGCAATAGCAAACCAAACCCCCTTCGGGTTTGTTTGTTAGGCGGCCAGAAACAAACACCCCTTTAAATCATTCCTTGATTTTATTTAATACCAAAACATGTTAGATCAATGATTAATTATCTTGTTTTCATAAGAAAATAATAACATGTTCATGAAAATAATCAAAGATTAAAAGAATTAAAAAGAATTAAAAAGAATTAAAAAGAAGGGTTAGAAAGGTATACCACTATGTAGCTTGGAAAAAGGATGAACAAACACGGTTTCTACACTTGTTTTTAAGATCAAAATCAAACAAATCACCCTCCTAAGGTGGTGTATAGGTGGCGGCACAATAAGGAGAAAAAGGAGAGGAGAAAACTCTTTTTAGGGTTTTTGTTTATTTCCTTGAAAAATGAAAGTGAAAACATGTTTAACACTTTACCCCCCTTAACTTGAAAAGTCCATGGGCTAAGCCCATTTCATGCATGTGTGCCGTGGGTATGGGGGCCCCACATGGGGTACCCGTACCTTTCTCGTGTCCCGATGTTTCGTGTTCGTTCGTGGTTAAACGTGCTCGTGTTTAACGTGTTTCTGTTTCTTTTAACGTGTCGTTTATCGTAAACTAAACGCTCGTAAATATATTATAAGTATTTACGTAATTATTTTAGTTAGTATTTTAAATGGTGTTCATGATTTAATTATGTTCACGTGATATATTATTAACTGTTTATCATGGGGTCGTACGTAATCGATACTTGTCATGACATACACGTATGCACTTGCTTGATTATTAGCACATGAATGTGATCAATACTACATGAGGAAAGTTTTAATCTAGAACGTACGATCTTAAGGGCACTATTCATGGTAAAAGCATGCGGGTTTTACACATCCCATAAGTTAGTTAAGATACGTCTTATACTATGTGACAATTCGCGGTTATGGCAAGACCCATCCGCGTTGGTTCGCACGTTCGAACCCAATTTCTATTTTTTGTACGCAGCTATGGTACGTCCATTCGCGTTGGTCTACGCGACCGTAATTTTTTGAATACTTGATTAAGTTTAAGACTACTAATCGAGTGTGGCACCATTAAACTTGGGGGGCTACTAGGGTATAATAATACAACTATTTATGTGCACGTCACACAAATATCTTTGGATATATTTCTTTGCCACAGAGGTCCGCCTTCTGCTGGGTTATTCCTTTGCCATGGAAGTATCTCTTCCATTGGCTTATTCCTTCGCCGCGGAAGTACTCCTTTCGCGTGCTTCTTCCTTTGCCATGGAAGTATCTCTTCCATTGGCTTGCTCCTTCGCCGCGGAAGTACTCCTTCCGCGCGCTTCTTCCTCTGCGCCATGGAAGTATCTCTTCCATTGGCTTGTGCCTCCGCCGCAGAAGTACTCCTTCCGCGCGCTTCTTCCTCTGCGCCATGGAAGTATCTCTTCCATTGGCTTGTGCCTTCGCCACGGAAGTATCTCTTCCGTTGGATTATTCATGCGCCCTGGGAGTATTCTTCCACGTGCTTATTATCTTTGCCGTGGAAGTATCTCTTCCACGTACTTATTATCTTCGTCGTGGAAGTATCTCTTCCACGTGCTTGTTATCTTTCGCCGTGGAAGTATCTCTTCCACGGGCTTGTTATCTTTCGCCGTGGAAGTATTCCTTCCACGTGCTTATTATCTTTGCCGTGGAAGTATCTCTTCCACGGACTTATTGTCTTTGCCGTGGAAGTCCTCCTTCCACGGTCTTATTATCTTCGCCGTGGAAGTACTCCTTCCACTGGCTTATTGTCTTCGCCGTGGAAGTACTCCTTCCACTGGCTTATTGTCTTCGCCGTGGAAGTACTCCTTCCACTGGCTTATTATCTTTGCCGTGGAAGTATCTCTTCCACGTACTTATTATCTTCGTCGTAGAAGTATCTCTTCCACGTGCTTGTTATCTTTCGCCGTGGAAGTATCTCTTCCACGGGCTTGTTATCTTTCACCGTGGAAGTATTCCTTCCACGTGCTTATTATCTTTGCCGTGGAAGTATCTCTTCCACGGACTTATTGTCTTTGCCGTGGAAGTCCTCCTTCCACGGTCTTATTATCTTCGCCGTGGAAGTAATTCTTCCACTGGCTTATTGTCTTCGTCGTGGAAGTACTCCTTCCACTGGCTTATTGTCTTCGCCGTGGAAGTACTCCTTCCACTGGCTTATTGTCTTCGCCGTGGAAGTATTCCTTCCACGTGCTTATTATCTGTGCCGTGGAAGTATCTCTTCCACGGACTTATTGTCTTTGCCGTGGAAGTCCTCCTTCCACGGTCTTATTATCTTCGCCGTGGAAGTAATTCTTCCACGGTCTTATTATCTTTTGCCGTGGAAGTATTCTTCCACGGTCTCATTATCTTTCGCCGTGGAAGTATTCTTCCACGGTCTCATTATCTTCGCTGTGGAAGTAATTCTTCCACGGTCTTATTATCTTTTGCCGAGGAAATATTCTTCCACGGTCTCATTATCTTTCGCCGTGGAAGTATTCTTCCACGGTCTCATTATCTTTCGCCGTGGAAGTATTCTTCCACGGTCTTATTATCTTTTGCCGTGGAAGTATTCTTCCACGGTCTCATTATCTTTCGCCGTGGAAGTATTCTTCCACGGTCTCATTATCTTTCGCCGTGGGAGTATTCTTCCACGGTCTTATTATCTTTTGCCGTGGAAATATTCTTCCACGGTCTCATTATCTTTCGCCGTGGAAGTATTCTTCCACGGTCTCATTATCTTTCGCCGTGGGAGTATTCTTCCACGGTCTTATTATCTTCGCCATGGAAGTAATTCTTCCACGGTCTCATTATCTTTCTCCGTGCAAGTATTCTTCCACGGTCTTATTATCTTCGCCGTGGAAGTAATTCTTCCACGGTCTTATTATCTTTTGCCGTGGAAGTATTCTTCCACGGTCTCATTATCTTTCGCCGTGGAAGTATTCTTCCACGGTCTCATTATCTTCGCCGTGGAAGTAATTCTTCCACGATCTTATTATCTTTTGCCGTGGAAATATTCTTCCACGGTATCATTATCTTTCGCCGTGGAAGTATTCTTCCACGGTCTCATTATCTTTCGCCGTGGAAGTATTCTTCCACGGTCTTATTATCTTTTGCCGTGGAAGTATTCTTCCACTGTCTTATTATCTTCGCCGTGGAAGTAATTCTTCCACGGTCTCATTATCTTTCGCCGTGGAAGTATTCTTCCACGGTCTTATTATCTTTTGCCGTGGAAGTATTCTTCCACGGTCTCATTATCTTTCACCGTGGAAGTATTCTTCCACGGTCTCATTATCTTTCGCCGTGGAAGTATTCTTCCACGGTCTTATTATCTTCGCCGTGGAAGTAATTCTTCCACTGGCTTATTGTCTTCGCCGTGGAAGTACTCCTTCCACTGGCTTATTGTCTTCGCCATGGAAGTACTCCTTCCACTGGCTTATTGTCTTCGCCGTGGAAGTACTCCTTCCACTGGCTTATTGTCTTTGCCGTGGAAGTATTCTTTCCACGTGCTTATTATCTTTGCCATGGAAGTATCTCTTCCACGGACTTATTGTCTTTGCCGTGGAAGTCCTCCTTCCACGGTCTTATTGTATTCGCCGTGGAAGTATTCGTTCCACGTGCTTATTATCTTTGCCATGGAAGTATCTCTTCCACGGACTTATTGTCTTTGCCGTGGAAGTCCTCCTTCCACTGTTTTATTATCTTCGTCGTGGAAGTAATTCTTCCACTGGCTTATTGTCTTCGCCGTGGAAGTACTCCTTCCACTGGCTTATTGTCTTCGCCGTGGAAGTACTCCTTCCACTGGCTTATTGTCTTCGCCGTGGAAGTATTCCTTCCACGTGCTTATTATCTGTGCCGTGGAAGTATCTCTTCCACGGACTTATTGTCTTTGCCATGGAAGTCCTCCTTCCACGGTCTTATTATCTTCGCCGTGGAAGTATTCCTTCCACTGGCGCATTCTTTTCGCAACGAAAGTACTCCTTCCATTTGCTCATTACTTCGCCACGGAAGTACGTCTTCCGCTGGCTTATTGTTTTCACCGCGGAAGTACATCTTCCGCTGTCTCATCGTTTGCCATGGAAGCAGGTCTTCCACTGGCTCATAATTTTTGCCACGGAAGTACGTCTTCCGTTGGTTCATATATTTTTTGTGGAAGTACGCCTTCCACGTTAAATTACTTTGACCGACTATGGAATGATTTTTCAAAAATTTACATTTTTTGACCTTAATTGGACGGGGCCTGATCAACCGTGTTTAGTGCAGGAAAAATCGTGAAAATTTTTAAGTCATTATCTAAGTCGTGGTCATAAGACGGATGAAAAAATCCGCATCAACTTGCCACAGAGGTACGCCTTCTGTTGTCCTTAAGCCGAATAAATTATTCGCATTATGCTACATCATTAGTGGGTATAAAAGGTACGTCTTTAAATTATTTACGATGCAGCATACGGGTTCCACCTCCACATTCACAAAACATTCTTATCATCCTCACGTTAGGGATGGATAAGAATGATACCTTGCCAATGCCAGTGTTACCCCGGCTATAGAACACGCTTTCTTCTTACGTGGTCCTTACCGTCTAATCACGGGAAACCTAGCATTGGAGCACACCCACCCGTCTTACGTACACGGGTTCCCCATTTCTTTCGACGTGGATACGCTTACAGGTAGCGGATATGGAGTAAAGTCTAGTAACCTTGGTGACAACCACGCATGCTAGACTGGGGGGCATGATGACGTATAGTGGCTTCGCTCACTATTCGCAGCTCCAACCCATCATCTTTTTGCTAAAGGTAGCCCATTTACGAGTGGAGCCATATGTTACGGACGACCCACGAGGATGTCCTAAGCAACAAGCCGCACGCGGTTGTTAGTGAGCGTGATACATGAATGAGTCTAGCATAACATGATCATGAACCATGTCATACTAGACTGGGGGACATGTCGACGTATAGTCAATATTCGGCCCGGCCCAACAGGCTGCAGCCCACACATACCTAACTTATCCTTCAAGAAACCCTAGCACTATATAAACAGGGGTAGGGGTCTCATTATAAACAGGTTCTCTCTCTTAACCACACCTCTTATACAATATATCGATCAATACTAACTTGACCGTCGGAGGTGGACCCCGGGGCTCCGGCCCCGGGTCCACGTCTAACCGGTTTACCTTTGTTTGCAGCATTACTCAGGACCCGGAAAGACGACGAACGGCCCAGGAGAGTCGTCAGACCGACCTAGCCAAATAATGCTCCAACAAGTTTAAAATAATTTTAATTAAAATAGTTTCCTTTTAATTAATTAGATTTAAGTTAGTTTAAAAATTTCAAAATTTTTACGTTTACCAAGAACAAAGTAAGTCGAACGTTAATTGGAAATCAAATTCGATTCGAATCGAGGAACGATAAAAGTAATATAAAAAGGGTAACAAAATCTCATTTGTCACATGTCTTAGCTTGTTTTATGTGTTCATGTCATGTTTTACTGATTTAAGCTTTACACTGTATTTTATCATATATACTGTCTATTCTGATTAAGTATTACTTGTATTTCATGTATTATTATTCTTGTTGTTTAATAATAAGTAACTCTCTAAAAAAGCAGGTTTCCTAAAATAGAAAGTTTCCAAAAATAGAAAGTTACCAAAAATAGAAAGTTTCCAAAAATAGAAAGTTTCCAAAAATAGAAAGTTTCCAAAAATAGAAAGTTTCCAAAAATAGAAAGTTTCCAAAAATATAATTACTACTTAAAATAGATAAGTTTCCAAAAATAGAAAGTTTCCATAAATAGATTAGCTGCCTTAATTAAATAAGTTTCTAAAAATGGAAAGTTTCCATAATGAGATATAAGCTGGATAATTAAGCTATTATATAAGCTTAAGTGTTTTCTGATTAATATTCTAAGTCATGTGATTATATAGTATAGTTTATTAATTATTTCATGTGAATTAAATAAACTATAGGTTAAAGTATTTAATTAAATATAACATAATTTTAGTTAAATAAAGGTAAAATACTTAGATTAAAACATGTATTATTATCTATAAATAATATAACCTAAGTCATGTAAATTAATTAATTATAAGTCATGGTTTTAATAATTAATTAATTATCTAGTCTAATTAAGATAAATACTTAGGTTAAAACTCTTGAATTAATAATAAAATTAATAACCTAAGTCATGTAAATTATATTAATCATGTTCATGCTTTAATTAATTTAATTTTTAGTCTTGTAAAATAATATAACTTGTAAAAATAATAAACCTTGAAAAATAACTTAAGAACCGGACCGTATTTTTATCTAACATGTGTGAACCGGACCCGTGATTAAAACCCATGAACCAGACCCGTAAACATCACCATACCCCGACCTAGGTCGGGGTTTCTTCCCCTTGCTGCTGCCGTGACACAACCACCACCAAACCGAGACCTTAAGGTCTCGGTGGTGTGTTAGCCCTATATTTTATATAGTCGAACAAGAATGTAATAGGTCATCTTAGTCGTTAAAAGGTCTTGTATTGTAATAGGTTAGTCGGGAAAACCGGGCTTGGACTTTAAGCTAATATTGTATAAGTTAGGGGCGTAAGCCCAAAACAAAGCCAAGCCCGGCCCAAGATGAAGCCCACAAAGGCCTTAGAGCCGTGGGATATATAACCCTCTTTCACATGTGAAAGAGGGTGTTGGTTCATTTCATTAAACACATAGTTTTAGTGTAAACCTTCCACTTCTCTCTCTACTTTCTCTTTCTACTTTTCTTCTCTTTCTCTCTCTAAGAATCTTGTGTTATGGATTGATTAGGAACAACATTTGGTATCAAGAGCCTATAGTGGATAGGTGATTGAAGATTCGTGTGTGGTGTTCTTGATTTTTCGTGGCTTCTTTGATCCATATCTCACGTCCCATTTTTTTCTTTTTGTGTTTTTACGGTCTTTTCTCGATACAAATCATATACATACTAGTAGTAGTGATTTGGGTATCTTGGTTTTGGCTAAAACACAAATCTTTTGGATCAAAAGTTGCGAAATTTCTTCTTGTTCTTCATTCCGAAATTCTAGCAGAAACTTCCATCGGAAAGTACAAATTGTACTTGGGCTTCCATCGCAATAACCTTACCATCGGAAAGGGTTTGGTTCTTCATTGCGATCGTGGGTTTTTATTACTTATTCCGATCTGGACATTCCGATCGTACTTTGCGATCTGGATTCCGACGGGTATAAGGAAGTATTTTAAGTCGTTACTCTGCTTGAATTTTGACAGCCACATTGCGATCTGGACATTCCGATAGGCTTTGCGATCTGAGTATTCCGACAGGCTTTCCGATCTGGACATTACGATCTGAGCATTGCGATCTGAGCATTGCGATTGAGCATTCCGATTGAGCATTTCGATTTGACATTCCGATAAGTATTCCGATGGACATTCCGATGGGTATTTTGTTTGACTAATTTTTAGACTTAGCCACTATCTAGACTAGTTTCAGAAGGTAGTTTACACGAAGATTAAAAAAAAAAAAAAAAAAAAAAAAATTTTCCTGTACCATTTTTATTTTTTTCCTATACCATTTTTAGGCCATTTAAGCTTCAATTTCAAATTTTGGCGATGCGAAAAATTTTTCGACCAAAAATTTGAATTTTCGGACCAAAATTCAAATTTTTAGGCCATTTTAGGTTTTATTTTTTGTCAAAATTTTTCGTTTTTCAAATTTTTCCCTAGTAGTTTTTGTCTATTTCTAACTCGATTTCAAAATTTGGTGATTCAAAATTTTTTTTTTGGCTTACCGTTGAGGAATTTATTGTCGGACTGAGAAAAAAAATCAGATTTTTCGGAATTTCAACCACAATCAAATCACAACACATCCACTAAGATCCGTAATCCATACACATCATATCCTCTTCGAGACATCCGTTCAATGGACATCTTCGTGGATTCAACACCAACAACGTCCATGACTGAGATGAATAAAGAGAAGATGCAGAATCCAGAGGTTAAGACAAATACTGAGACTCATATCAGTAAACCTTCTAACAAGGATTCTTCCACCAAAACCTTTCATGCAATCAAATACAAGATGTCGAAAGCAAAAGAAAGATGCATGGAACACTTTAAGTTGCTTCAGTCACACCTTCAGGTTCTTTCAAGAGAAGACCTAAAAGGCACTCGTCTTGAAATTGGATTCAAACGGGTATTCTTTCTACTATTTGGTCAAGATGTTGAGACATTCATCAGAACGATGCTACTTAATGTGGACCATCTTCAACAAGAACTTGACAGAGACGATTTTCACGAGAATATATCCATGGAGGTCCTTTTAGCTCTCAACAATCAGTTCCAACAATTCATTGACTCAAGTGGCTTATCCAAAAACGATCGAGAGTTCACAAGCACATACTTTACCAAATATACTCTCGTAGATCTTCAAGCGTTCAAAGAGACACTTCTTCAACATATGAGCAATATAAAGAAGTCAATTGCTGAAAGAACACGCCATCAAAGGCACTTTCAAAGAAGGGTGAATCAAAGACTGATGCAGACGAAAGAGAACACTGTCGATATAGATCAAGCATTGGATGCTTCTTCGGTTGATACAGAGAGCAGCGGGACAGAATCAGAAACGCAGCATATCAGTACCAGCTCAAGGAATGATCAAACAACCAATGATGCGGATATCAGACCCATTTATGATGATCAGCCAATGACTATGGTACATTTAAATGTTGAATACGATGTTTCTCAACATACTGGGCAATCTGAACCCATTCTTGACACGTATCTAGTGGAAAAGGTTGATAGCAATACCACACCTGATTCATCAGATACGAGTACTAATGGAGGAGAGACTTCTCAGGATGTTGATTCTATGATTCGTGAGCTTGAAATTCTGTTAGCTCAGAAGACTAAAGATTTTGAGGATGCCAAACTCGATTTTTCAAAGAAAAATAACAAATTTGAAGCTTACTTTGAAAAACTTGAAAAAGCAAATGCTGTTCTTGAACAAAAATTGGATCGTAAGATTCAAGATTTTAACGTGGAAAAAGAACATTTTGTGAAACAAATAAATTTCTTAGAATCAAAGTTGGCTTCTCAAAATGCAAGTCCTCCGCCTGCTTCATTAACTGAATTATCTGTGCAACCTATCGACATTGTAGATAGTAATGATGCGAATGCGGATAACGCCATATTTGATAATATGAACATTAAGTTAGAACAACGTGTCGCTCAATTACTTCTACAAAATGAGCATTTAAAGGCTCAGATTCAGGAAAAGGTTTTTGCATTGACAGCGGTGAAAAATGAATTAAGGAAACTAAAAGGAAATAGTGTGGATACTAAGTTAGCAAAACAGTCAGTCTTGGGGAAACCTCCTTCTCAACCAGTCAAAAATCGCTCAGTTGCTAGACAACCGAATGCGTTTAAATCTGAACGACTCAAAACGTCGAATCTGAGGTTTGCATCCCAAGTTGACGTGCGAAGCAATTTTCCTAAACAAGTCACTCTACAATCTAGACCCTCCTTCAGAAAATCCGCTTCTGCAAAGCCCGATCACATGAATGCTTCAACCAACTCTAGAAATAGCTCCAAGAACATGCCTAGGCGTAGTTCAAATGACGCGGGTCACAAAAACTATCTAGAGGATGCTAAAAACAAGACACAAGCACGAGATAGGACCAAACCACAACCTAGGAGCGTTGTTCACACATCTAGGAATTCTAGACCCTTCTATGATGTGCACAACTCTGCCAACCCTAGGAACTCTAGAGCCTTCTCAGATGCTAAGCACTTTGTTTGCACGAAATGTACCAAATGCGTGTTTAATGCCATTCATGATGATTTTATAACGAAAGTCCTGAACAAGGTGAACCAAAAAGCTAGAGCACCTCAAAGACGGAACCCCAAAAGACATAGTTATTCTCCAAATAAGTCTTTCGCTGTTCATGAGAAAACTATGTCTCCTAGACCTTGTCTTAGGTGGATACCAACGGGTAGAACCTTTAAAACAATTGGTCTTAGGTGGGTTCCTACTGGCAAGATACTTCCCTCTAGCTCGAAAAAGGTTCAAGGTGAACCCCAACACGGTTCTCACAAAGATACCACTAACCCACATGCAAGCATACAAACTACTGATAAAAGGGCAGGTAATAAAGTAAAGGTTCAACAAGAACACAAAGGTTTTCCATATTCATACCGTTCAACAAAAGACACTCTCAGAGTTTGGTTGTTGAAGAAGCAGATATCAGAGAAATACGTGTCTCAAGGGTTTCACAAGTAAGATTCACAATGACTTACAGTCACACATAAGACTGTAACTCGAACGTCAAAGAAAGGGAACTCTATCTCTTCAACGATAAGTTACCCTCGAAACGAGAAATTCATACTTCTCGGTCACGAGCTTCTCTTAAAACTATTCAAAAGTTTTAAGCTCGCGTAAAAGGCTTACAGTCAAATTACAGACTGTAACCTGGGCTCAGAAGATAGGAAAGTTCATCCCGAGTATGACTTATCCTCAAAACGAGAAATTCGATTTTCTTAGATACGAGCTTCTATTAAAACTATTCGAAAGTTTTAAGCTCGTGTAAATGACTTCTAGGCGCATCACAGCTTAGAACTCGGACCTCAACTAAGGAAAGTTTATCTCGGACGATAACTTATCCTTCTCAACGAGAAATTCATCTTTCTCGGTCATGAGCTTCTCATAAAAACATTCAAAGTTTTTAAGTTCATGAAAACGATTTCTAAGTAAATGTCAGCTTAGAACTCGAACTTCAACTTAAGGAAAGTTTATCACGGATGATAACTTATCCTTCACAACGGGAAATTTATTTTTCTCGGTCATGAGCTAGTCACAAAACAATCAAAGTTTTGAGCTCATGAAAAACGGACCCGAAAGGGGAGTGTACGTTTCAGTGCGCTTTCCCTAATCAATAGAAGAGAAGTCTTCTATCCTGATTATTTTAAAACCGTTGAACACAATTTTTCAAGAATTTCTCAAAAGGTTTTTCTAAATCTTTCAAAATTGTGTGTTCAACACTCCCTTCCTCATAATAGGTTTTTATATCTAAAAATGTCATATGTTATTTTGATCAATTTTTGAGGGGGAGCGTTTTAAAATCAAGCCTTTTAATGTTGTTGGGTACATCTCTAAAATTGTCATATTTTATGTATCCAACACATTCCGAAAATGATATAAAATTGTCAAATGTAATATATTATATCGAAAAGGCATCTCAACTCCGTACCTCAACATATTTTGTGGTGTCGTTTTTTCTAAAATTTTGTCAAATTTTGTCTCAAGACACACATATATTGTTGAGGGGGAGCGACCTGACTGAAAATGTTCCATGATTCATGCGTGCACACACGTTTCTCTCCCAACGATTTTTCGGAAAATGTCATATTTTAATCAATTGGTATCTCTAATATTATGTTTTTATATTAGAGATAGGGGGAGAAAATGTGATTAAAATGTAATATATCGCAACATGTGATCTGAAAGACTTAAGTGCAACTCTTTCCTTCACATGCCAAACTATTTCGTATATCGATGCATGTGTGTAGGGGGAGCTTTTCGGAAATGTAAAACTTTCAAGTGTTAAAAGTTTTGATTTTTATCAAGCACTTTGAATGGTTTTCAATGGTTTATGGTTACGATCTATACCCAAAACAACCTACTATCCACGACGGAACGATGGAGTCAAAAGGTGGTTTAGGATAGGAAACTAAGTCCTATGATCCAACCAGAACCGGAGGGATCTACCCAAGGACATCCCATAGCTAGAAATAGTTGTCCTTAGGAAAGATGGAGTTGAATGAAGCTGAATGCGGACCAATTACTTAAGTTAGCACTAGAACAATCACAACAAGGTGCTAATGATGACGTATTGGTAAGCATTGAAGGAGTTGAATATTCTATGCAACTTAGGCAGAAACCGGGTCAATACATCTATTGAAGACAAGTCATCATGGACCCAGTGATGCAATGCACAACCCTTCCCAGCCATTCGAGTTTCTCTCAAAAGAAACTAGTCTCATTGTCACGGAGATCAACACGTATCTATTGACTTTCTCACTCCGAGTCAGTTAATATTGAAAAGGTGGCAGTCTGCTCCAGCCTCCGATTACCAAAATGCACTTATTGAGTCTAGAGCCAATCGAGATCTATCTATCATCTCATTAGGACACAATCGAGTCCTACGCATTATCCTTATGATATTGTCAGAACATCTGAGTGATACGATTCACAATGAAGATGGAAATCCTGCTTGAGCCAGCATCAAACAAGTTCATGGTAGGTAACTTGTGCGATTCTACACGAATCAAACTTGTGAGAACTGGAAAGCAACTAAGTTTCGATTCTTAATTGATTCAAACTTGATTCCAGGTTTCTTCGCAAAATCTATGTGATCTTGCCAGAACATTCAGAGTGACACTCATTAGTGTTCACAGTGACGAATGGAAATCCTTCCAGTGTCAACATCAAACAGCACTGCGGTAGGTAACTCGCAAGATTCTCTATGAATCAAGCTTGTGACAAACTGGAAAGCAACAATGGTGCGATTCTTTTAGAATCAAACTTGTTCCAGGAAATCTGAATTGACGACTCTAATCAGACGGATAATTTATCCTTATGATTCACTCTTTACGTTCACAGTATGCTTTGAGACGGTCGAGTAAAGAGAACTGGCTTCTACCGCCGGGAAACCCTGTCAAGGAGGTTCTTAATCAAATCTACCTGATCACAGGTACGGTATTTAATACCGTTTAACGGTCTTCACCGACCGGAGGTAAAACGCTACCGAGTTAGGGTGAAATGTTCAAAGCCATTTCATCCGTGTCTATATATGTTGCTGCATATCAAGAAGGTGGCGTAGCTGTGTAACCGATGTCGATTCAGAAGTCACAAGAGCACAAGATGGCAATAATCAAGATACCTAAGAATGTAAGAATGTAATAGGTCATCTTAGTCACAAGGAGTACAGATGAAGATCTCAAGCACTCAAAGTCAAATGACAAAGGCTCAAGATAAAGATCACGAAAGCATGAAGGAACAAAGTTGTTACAAACAAGATCAAGACCAAGATACAAGACCAAAGCAGGAAGATCTCCTCTACAAGAATGTATTCACTCAATCATCTTATGCTTTTTAAGCTTTTTAAGATGACCGATACATTGGGGGAGATTGTTAGCCCTATATTTTATATAGTCGAACAAGAATGTAATAGGTCATCTTAGTCGTTAAAAGGTCTTGTATTGTAATAGGTTAGTCGGGAAAACCGGGCTTGGACTTTAAGCTAATATTGTATAAGTTAGGGGCGTAAGCCCAAAACAAAGCCAAGCCCGGCCCAAGATGAAGCCCACAAAGGCCTTAGAGCCGTGGGGTATATAACCCTCTTTCACATGTGAAAGAGGGTGTTGGTTCATTTCATTAAACACATAGTTTTAGTGTAAACCTTCCACTTCTCTCTCTACTTTCTCTTTCTACTTTTCTTCTCTTTCTCTCTCTAAGAATCTTGTGTTATGGATTGATTAGGAACAACATGGTGTGAATATAAGCCAAGCCGAGACCCCCTTGGGGTTTGGTTAGGCGTCGGCCACAAAAAAACACCCCTAAACCCTTAATTGATTTAAACCCCATGATTATTAACATGTTTAAATCTTGTTTTTAATTAGTTTATTAAAAACATGCATGATTTTATGTGATTAAATAAATCAAAACATAAAAGAAAAAGAGTTAGGGTTTATACCGATTACATGAAATCAAAGAGGATGAACACACAACGATCCTTGCAATAAATCCAAGACCAAAATCAAACTGAATCACACTTATGGTGATGCTAAACCCGGCGGCCAAGAGAGGAAGAAGAAAAGGGATTTTTAGGGTTTTTAGTTATTGTCTAAATCTTGTTAAATGAAAATACCTTTTCCTTAATTTTCATGTTTAGCAAAAAAATATAGGCTTGGCCCTTTTGTCTTGGTGTAGCCGCGGGTAGGGGCCCACATAAGGGTAACCCGAACCTTTCTCGTGTCTAAAATAATAGTGTGTTATCGTGTTCGTAATTTATGTGATCTAATTAGTTATCGATCGTGACTTAATATATTTATTCGTGTTCGTAATAAATATACATACATACGTAATATTAGCTCGTGATTAATTACGTTCACGATTTCATGATCGTATGTTCGTGAGTATAATTATTATTGGAATAATTATCGTGTGTTAATACGTAATAATACTTACCGTGTTATAACACGTACGTAATACTTGTAATTCTTGTTCATGAAACGTAAACGTGCTATCAAAGGAAAGTTCTAATCATGTATGTACGATCTTAAGGGTACTATTCATGGTAAAAACATGCGGGTTTTACATTGAAAACTAGTACTTTGTGCATTAATTATTTGTACATTAACTTAAAGTGAAATTATAGCCTTGATATGATACTTAGTTGAGTTTTATAATTAGTTGCAAAAGATTAGATCTTAATTTAAAGTTAAATGGATTTTAGGTACTAATCTAGTTTATTAGGTCTTATACTTGTAATTAGCCTTATATGACTTATACTTAGTGTTTTAAAACCAAATATCTCTTCTATCTAATAGTTTATAACTTGTATATTTGTATTTGATATTCATACTTGACAATTCTTGAGTTTACAACTTATTTATAGGGATTCTAGGGTTTCTAAGGGAATTTAAGGCATCATAGTTATATTTGAGATGTTTTTATTCATAATAAACTTATTAGATTACTTTTAGTACTTAGAATTGATATATATATATAAGGTCTTCACATCTCATAAACATAAGTAATATTGATAGTGTGAGTTGTGTGAGTTTGTGCACCTTGTTATGTAAGATACTCACAAAACTCATATTGGAAAAACTAAAATTTTCACCATAAAAACAAAGTATTATTTATTTCACAAGAATAATGTACATATTTAATAACTAGAAAATTTTTGGTTCTTGAAGATGTCTAATCAATTGACAACGGTTAACAGTGCGACTCAGTTGTTCTTGGTGTAAAAAGCAAATGTCGTTGATTATCTAAGAATAAAAATCAAAACTTTAAAAGTAAATGGAAAAATATAAAAGAAATAAACTAAACTTAAACTTAATAAAACGTAAACTTTAAAAATTAAAACTTTATAAAAAAGTAAACTTGAAAATAGAACACTTTGAAAAAGAACTAAAGCAAGACAATTTTAAATAAAGCTAAGTAAAATGGCGGAAAAAACAAAGTTTTGAAAATAATTCAGGAAACTAAAACAAAACATAAGTCGAATAAACTCAAATCCTACCCTATTCGGAATATTTCGTGTCCTTATCCGGAATAATTCGTGTCCTTATCCTGAATAATTCGTGTCCTTATCTTGAATAATTCGTGTCCTTATCTAGAATAATTCGTGTCCTTATCCTGAATAATTCGTGTCCTTATCCTGAATAATTCGTGTCCTTATCCTGAATAAATCGTGTCCTTATCCTACATAATTCGTGTCCTTATCCCGAATAAAAGGAAACAAAGCTTAGTTCAGAATATCAGGGTTTACAAACCCGGATAAGGAAAATAATAAGAAAAAACCAATTAAGCACTTAACCAAGACTTTAACCAAATTGATTTTAAGAAAAAGCTATGAAGCCACAAATTTAAAACTCTAAAAACACCAAATAAACAAAATATTAAAAATCAACTTTTAAAAGATTAAACTATTAAAAACACTTGATTAAAAATAAAACAAACACACAATAAGCAATAAACACAATAAGCTAAAACAATCAAACACATGAAAAACAATAAGAACAATGGAATAAGCACATCAATAAGAAAATAAGCATAAAGATTAAACAAATTATATGATTAATCAAACCAAAACAATAGATTTAAATCAAGAAAGGAAGAATGAGAATTATCTAAAAAGCTTGAAATTAAGATGAAGATTAAGGATTCAAGATTACAAGATTAAAGATGAATGCTTAAGAACGTGAAATAAATCTAGAGAGAGAAAGTAATTAATCTACTCCTACTCCTACTCTAATCTCTCTAATTCTAACTAAAATGATCTAACACCTCCTAATGAAGGATTAGGAGGGTATATATAGGAGGAAGGGAAGGTAGGTGTTGATGCTTTCTTCATTCACTTTGTCTTCTCGTCTTTTAATTTCTTCGTCTTCTCGACGTTGTCTTGGGATTTGTCGATATAAAATGAACTCGTCTTCTAATTTTCTTGTTTTATTAGATTTGGTTCTTCGAGTTCGTTAAACTTCCGTCTTTAGACTTTTTATTCGATAAATCTTCATAATAGGCCTTTGAATTCCGTTCTTTTTGCACTCTTGATCTTTTGACTTTGTCTTTTGTCTTTTTCTTCAATAAAAGCCCATGAAAGCCCGTGTTTTCTTCCTTTTTCATATTTTGGTCCTAAAACACAATAAAAACAAAAACTACGCATAATTCCGACTTTTAAGACATTAAATACACGTTTTGGTTTTGTTTTTATTATAATTAAGTGGTAAAAGGATAAGTGTTTTCACACTTATTAAATCCCCTACACTTGATCATTGCAATGCCCTCATAAAATGCATTAGTTACAAAGCAAGAGTTACATTTTCCATCATAATTAATCCACCTTGGCCTTTATTTAATACTAGACAATAAGGAAACTAAAAAGATAGAAAATTACAAAATGCTAGAAGGAAGAAAACGCGTAAAGAAATATAAGACTTACATTAGGGCTTTTGGTGTCATGAATGTTTATCACCCTTAAGTTTTACGTTCCCCATACCAAGCTTAAAAATAAGATCATTGTTATTATAAGTTAGTAAAGCTAACACTCACTCATGTGGCTCAATTATTCACTTAGACTCCCTTATTCCTAGGTGTATCTCTTATATTTTATTGTTGTCTTGAATGATCACGAGGATGCATTGTTGAATTATTTCGATAGTTCATTTAGGCCGAAAATAAAGTAGAACGATTTAATCAATAGTTAGCTAAAGGACAAAATCTTTTAAAACTGCTTCTCGAAACCTCATGAAGTTCATATCTTGGCATAACTCGTTTCACGATTTAAGACCTTTCTTGGATCGATGTTTGGCATTGACTTCATACTTTGAATCTTGAGAGATGATCTTGAAATAATGGTCTTCTCTTCATAATAGGAATTTCTTCACTTGAAGTTTTTGAGAGATTCTTCATACTTGGACCACGACTTCTTCATCTTTCTACAATCTTTATTTGGGATTTTGATATACAACGATCCGCCTTATTTTAGGACTTGGATCTATTTATCCTCATACCTTGTTAGGGCTTTTTCGGATTAGACTTCTCCATGATCTTTAGGGGAGTATTTGCTTTTCGTCGTGTGTCTCGATCCTTCATATTGATTTTTGATAAATGATTCTTCACATCACTTGGGATCTTTAGCAACAAAATGTAGCCCTCATGCCTTGTTAGGGCCTTTTCGGGCTCGCCAATCTTCGCATCTCGCTTCAATAAGTTATGCATCGGCTATAAACTCTAATTAATCCCGAGCAACTTTTAAACGATATTGGGCTAGAATCTAAGTAACTTTTCAAATCGTACGACCTTATTTATTGCAGTTATTTTATTAACAAGCGATAGGAGAAAAAACTCATAATTAACTCACATAAATTCATGAAAGAATACCAAACTTATGATTGACTCTATTAATAAGTGTGAAAACACTTATCCTTTTACCACTTATTTCCAATAATAACTAGACCAAAACGTGTATTTTATGTCGTAAAATTCGGAATTATGCGCGGTTTGTGTTTCTATTGTGTTTTAGAACCAAAAGATGAAAAAGGAAGAAAACACGGGCTTTTATCAAAGAAAACGAGAAAAGGCGAAGTCAAAAGATCAAGAGTGCAAAAAGAACGGAAGTCCAAGGCCTTTTCTGAAGATTTATCGAAGAAAAAGTCTAAAGACGGAAGTTTAATGAAGTCGAAGAACTCAAGTCTAAATAAGTGAAGAATTTATAAGACGAGTTTAATTAATCCCGAGACGACGTCGAAAAAAGTCGAAGAACTTAAAAGACGAAGAGCTAAGAAGAAAGAAAGAGGAGGCAACACATGCACGTCCCCATTTCCCTATAAATACCCTCCTAAACACATTAGGAAGGGGGTTAGCTAGTTTCATTTTTCATTTTTCTTTCTAGTTTTTAGAGAGAGAAAGTTTTAAGATTTCTCTCACTAAGTTTTCATCTTTTCTTTATTTTTATCTTTCAAGTTTAAGCTTTTAATCATCCTTGTATTTAGATTCCATTAATCACAAGTTCAAGTTAAGCTTTTTGTTCATTAATCTCTTTCTACATTTCTTGATTTTGTTTTACCTTTGATCCGAAATAAATTGATCCGTGATTGATTTTGATGTTTTCTTGATTAAAAAGTTAATCTTTTTATTCCTTCATAAGCTCTTATACGTCTAAGCTATAAGCTCTTTGTGCTTATTGTCTTATTTTTTTGTTTAGCTTGTTAAATTTTAAGCTTGTCTAAAAGCATTAACGTTTTAAAGTTCGTGTTATTGAGTTCCCATGTTTTAGATTCCAAAAGTTGTCAAATTTGTGCTTAATTACTCTTGTCTAAGTTGGTGAGTGCTTATTGTATTAACTGCTTATTCATTTCTGCTTAAGTTACTCTTTGGACGCCATTACAATCTTAGAAGGGTTTTACTTGGTTACGATCCTTGGCTGCGATCACATTGTGTGCGATCTACACTTCTTTCTCTGGCTCCGATCCACACCACGATCACATATTGCGATCTGTGGTGCGATCGTGTCACGATCCTTAAGTTCGATCGCATAGATTGCGATCATTGTGTTACGATCACAGACCACGATCAGAGACCACGATCCACTTGTTGTGATCGTGGTTGCGATCTGTGAGTGCGATCAATATTTCCCATCGCATTGAGCGCGATCTGACCCCATGCTACGATCGTGAGTGCGATCGGTGGTCACGATCGTATTGCGATCTGATTTCGATCGCATTGTGATCTGATTTTGGCTTTTGATTTATTTTTCTTAGTTTTTAACTTTTCCCACCATTTTAACTTAGAATTATTTTAAACAAGTTTCATCTTAGTTTATTTTTACCAAGTTTTCAAGTTTTTAATTCATTACGTTTTAATTTCCAAAATTTGCACGCTTCCCGAAATCTTCATTTTTACCAAGTGTTTTTCTAGTGATTTTTAGGTTAATTTTCAAAGCTTTAATTTAGTTTTTGTAGATTTGCTTTTAGCTTATTTTAATTACGTTTTGCACTTACCCTTTCTAATAGAATAGAAAATCAACTCCCCCTTTTAGTGACCATTACCGACTATTCCACCATTAACCGTGATCAATTCGATGAGATACCGAGAACGATATCGAGTACACACATTCTAAGAAAAAGTCATCTATTAAATGGCGCCGCTGCCGGCTCTTTTCGTAAAGATTAACGGTTTTTAGTGAGAAATTGGATTTTGGGATCCGTTCTTTTAGGAACGTTATTTTCAAGCTAAAAAAATTTCAAAAATCCTAAAAAAAAATATAAAATTTTCAAAAATAAAAAAACAATAAAAAAGATAAAAAATCAAAAATATTTTATTTCCTTTTAGTGTATGCGTACTCGATCTACGTCTTATCCTGAGCCCGAGACTCTTAGAGACATAGATATGGCCGGTGTGCATAACAATAATAACAACCCACCCCACCCCAATTTGAATAACAATAACAACAACAACAATGTTCCCCCACCCGACCTACGAACAATGGAGGAGCTTTGCCAACCAACCATGAACGGACGCGGAGGACCGATTGCGCCGATGCAAATCACGGCTCCTGAATTTTTATTAAAGCATCACATGATCCAGCAAGTTCAAAACGCTTGCCCGTTTCGCGGATTACCGGATGATGATGCCAACAAACATCTCGACAAGTTCATTACCGTCACTCAAAGCATGAAACTACCCGGTGCTTCCATGGATTTTCTTCGCCTTCACCTCTTTCCACACACTTTATCCCACCATGCCGAAAAATGGTTTGATCGTCTTCCCAAAAATTCAATTCAAACATGGAATGACATGACTCAAAAAATTTTGTCGCGCTACTTTCCACCATCCATGGTCACTAGTCTTCGCAACCAAATCAGTGGATTCACACAAGAACCTGGTGAGTCGCTTTTCGATGCTTGGGAACGCTATAATGTCTTGATCGACCGTTGTCCAAACCATAACATGCTACCTGTTACTTTGATTGATACTTTCTATAATGGTCTAACTTTTTGTGATCGTGATACGATTAATGCTGCCGCCGGTGGTACATTAATGAAGAGAAGACATGAGGAGTGTAGAAGCTAATAGAGAACATGGCCACTCACCACAAAAATTGGGATTCATCTGCATCTTCAAGGAATAACCAGAGGGCCAATGTTTCTTCTACATCATCCAACTCAGAGATAACCGAACTTACTCGCCAAATAGCTGAGATGAACAAAAACTTCTTAACCATGGCTACAAACCAATTTCAACAAGCTAAAGCTATAGAAACTTCTTGTGAGATTTGCGGGGGTTCTCATTCATACACCGATTGTTCTTCTACTCTTGACAATCCGGAAAATGTGTATGCCGTTAATGGTAACTTTTCTACAGGAGGCTACCAAGCACGTCCTCAAGGAGACCGTAATTTGCTAAGTTATCGTTCTAACAACTATCTATCTCCACCCGGTTTTTCTCCTCAAAACCAAAACCAAAACAATTTCAACCGCAACAATCAAAGCCAACCTCGAGCTACCAATCAATATCAATCCCAAAGAAACCCATATCCACCTCAAGGAAATAATTCAGCTTACCAAGCCCCACCTCTCAATCAACCCACATCATTGAAGCAAGACCTCAAAGCTTACATAAGGACCAATAGAGAGATGGTGACGAATCTTCAAAGCCAATTCATTAACTTGAAGGGTGACATGGCAAAACAAGGGAACGATATTCGAGCCGAGCTAAGGAATGACATGGTGAAACAAGGGAATGCTCTTCAAGCTGATATGAGAAACTCTATGAGCAATCAAATGAATAACTTAAGGGATATGATGGCTAGTTTTTTCCCAAGTAATCAAGGCTCTAGTTCGGGTTCTCTTCCGAGTAACACCGTTGCTAATCCAAGAGGGGAGATGAAAGCAATCACCACTCGTAGTGGAAAACGTTTAAAGGAACCCGAGCTTCCTACACCTACACCGGTGATTGTGAAAAAGGAAAACAAGTCCCCTTCTCCAATTACTCCACCTTCTACTTCCACCCCTCCACCACCCAAGGATGTGAGAGAGAATTCCATACCAAAGCCTTCATCTCAACCCAATATACCTTATCCCTCAAGGTTGAGGAAATAGAAATTTAAGAACAAGGATGATATTCAGGTTTCTAACTTTCTTAAAATGTTTAAACAACTGAATTTCAACATCTCCTTTGCCGAGGCTCTCGCTCACATGCCCAGATATGCTAAAATGTTTTAAGATCTTCTCAGTGATAAGGAGAAACTTCTGGATATTGCTCAGACCCAACTTAATGAGAATTGCTCTGCAGTGCTCTTAAGGAAATTACCCACCAAACTTGGTGATCCGGGTCGTTTTCTCATTCCTTGCAACTTCCTCAGGGTAGAGAATTGTATGGCCCTAGCCGATCTAGGTGCTAGTATCAACTTAATGCCTCTAAGCGTTTGGAAACAATTGTCTCTACCCGAGCTAGTCCCCACACGAATGACATTGGGATTAGCTAACCGTACGGTTGCTTATCCGGTGGGGATAGCCGAAGACGTCTTCGTTGGTGTCAACAAATTCATCTTTCTGGCGGATTTTGTTATCGTTGACTACGAGATGGATCCCCGTGTTCTATTAATCGTTGGACGTCCATTCCTGAGGACCGGTCGCACTCTCATTGATGTAGCCGCGGGCGAATTAATCATGAGAGTTGGTGACAATAAAATCGTTTTCAACATGGGTAAACTTTCTAAGCAGCCTTCTGAAAACGAGAGTGTTAATTTCATTGACGTTCTTGATGAGGCTTGTGAAGAACATTTCAAAGACGCTTGTAAAAGTGGTTCTTCTTCTCTACCCATTGTTGAGACCGTTGCCTCTATTGCTCCCTCACTAACTTCATTTGGAGAAAGTGATTTCCTTTTGAAAGAATTTGAAGCAACTTTGGGAGATGTGGACTTAAAATATGACGATTCTCCCTCTGATTGGGATGAAGACATTCGTACCATTGAGAAACTTCTCAATGAAGACCATATTTCTCCACAATCTCCTAGGGATATCTCTATCGATGAACCGAATTTGACTACGCCTTCCATCGAAAATCCTCTGGATTTAGAGCTTAAGGACTTACCGTCTCATCTCGAGTACGTTTTCCTTGAAGACAACAAGAAGTCACCCGTCATCATCGCAAAGGACTTGAAAGAGGAAGAAAAATCTCGACTTATCGCCGTGCTGAAGAGTCACAAGAAAGCGATTGCTTGGAAAATCTCCGATATTCGTGGAATTGATCCTCACTTTTGCACATATAAAATTCTCATGGAGGACGACTTTAAACCCACTATTCAAAACCAAAGAAGGGTGAATCCCAAGATCCATGAAGTTATCAAAAAAGAGGTTATCAAACTTCTTGATGCGGGAATGATCTACCCTATCTCGGATTCACCATGGGTTAGTCCGGTCCATTGAGTGCCTAAGAAAGGCGGAATCACCGTTGTGCCCAATGAAAACAACGAGTTGATTCCTACTCGTCTCGTTACAGGGTGGAGAGTTTGTATAGACTATCGCAAACTCAATGATACTACGAGAAAGGATCATTTTCCCCTTCCTTTCATGGACCAAATGCTTGAAAGTCTAGCGGGTAATGATTATTACTGCTTCTTAGACGATTTCTCGGGTTATTTTCAAATACCCATCGATCCTCAAGACCAAGAGAAAACCACATTCACTTGTCCTTATAGAAATTTGCTTACAAAAGAATGCCTTTCGTCTTATGCAATGCTCCTGGGACTTTCCAAAGGTGTATGATGGCTATCTTCCATGACATGTGTGACAATCCGTCAATTTATGGTTGATATTTTATTCTCAAATATTGTTTGAAAACATTATTTTAATGTTATATTATGAACTCACTTATTTTTGGGAAGAAATTTGGATTTACGTCTTGGAGTAGCATCGACTACGTCTAAACCGGAGGATTCAACGTTACGTGCTTACGTTTACATACACCGTCTTTGGTGACAGTCCGACATTTCAGAAAATAAATTTATCAATAAATATTATTTTGGATTTTTAAATTTGTGTTGGTTCATAAACTCACAAATTTACGAGAAGAGATTAGGACTTACGATTTTATTTTAACGTCCTTTACGACTAAACCGGAAACCTTAGGATTACGTATTTACGTTTTTGAACTCCGTTTTTGATGAGACAATTTTTATTGGATTCGTTTTGTGTCGTTGATTCATAATTTATAAAAACGTTTTTCGTAAAACGACCCGAGAGCACGCAAATCGAGGAAACTAGAATCGAGGAATACCCGTAAATTAGCAGGATGGGACAAAACAAGTTTATCCCACCCCACTAATATGGGATGGCCAAGAGGACTACACCTCACCCCATTATGTGTCAAGCTTAGCTAATAAGCTAAGACACATGTATAACACCTTGAAACCACTTTTGCTTAAACCATTTTCTCATTCATCTTACATGCAAAACCACTCATCCTCCCTTTCTCTCACTAGAAATTCATCCCATCTCCACCAAGAACACCCTCATTTGATCAATTTTAACCACAAACATTTGTTATAATTAACATATGTTAATCTCCATTCAAAGAGATGAAGATTGGTGCAAGTTTTAACATCCAAGGAGAAGTTTTGTTGGTGTCTTGGGGCTGATTTCTCAAGGAGTTTTCATGGAGTATTAGGGCTGATTTTCCACAAGGTGTTCATGAAGATTGGTGGTCTTGAAGATGGTCTTGGCTATGCACAAGTTTCTCCATCAAAAATCCATGTTTTGATCAACCTACATCATCATGGTGGTATAAAGATTGTCCTCCTCATCTTCTTGTTATTTTGATTATGTAAACATGTATTTTATTTCCTATTTTATATGTATATGATGATTATATGATGATAAAAAATGTTATGTGGGGATTTGGTGTTGATAAACATGATCAAAAAGGTGAAAAACTATAAGAAACAAGGTTAAAATCTTGATTAATTTACATGGCTGTATAAAACAGTAAAGAAACATGTTATGAACTGATAAAATGATGAAGTAGAATGTATTTACATTAAGCTATGGGTCTTGTACACATGTGAGAGTTGGCCATGCAATGGAATCAAAATAATGAGTGAGATATGATCAAAACAAGTTTAAGGTATAAATCTGAGTTCACTGTTTTGGACGATTTTTAGAAAATACTTAGAAGATGATTCAACTGTAGCTATAGTAGAGTTAAATGTAGCACACATCATGTAGTTCATGTGATAAAAATTTGAGCTTCTATCTCCATATAGAACTCAAGATATGGCAGTTTTGGTGAAAGTGAAGATAAAAATCAGATTTTTGGAAAATAAAGTATAATACTATTATATAAGCACTCAAAATTATATTGTATAAAATGTAAAGTTAAAACCCACTAACTCTTGGATTCTATTTATTTAAATATGTAAAAGGTGGAATAAGTATATAAATTATAAAAATGGTAGTGGAATAACACTTATAAGTTATAAAACTATAAACTGGATTTTTACGACTTTTTCGGCTATCGCCGTAAAATTAACGTTTTTGTTAAATAAAACTTAGATGGTTGGACCCGTCTAATGTAAACTTTATAAAACTTATATACTGATATATAAACATGTATAACAAGTAAAAACCGATAAAACCCGAACTATAGGGCATACGGACATTAACGAGCTAAGTAAACATAGTGGACTAATACTTAAGCTAATAATTGGACTAAATGAGATAAATACTCCTAAAAAGAACTTATTGGGCTTAACCCATTTGGGCCCAACATGGAAAGTATACATACTGATAAAATAAGTATAACAAGGATTAAAACAAGTTAAGGACTTATAATAGGCTTGTTGAACCTAAAACACGTAAATAGGTAAAACGAGAAAACTAGTATAAAAGTTATCGACACATAACACAAAAATGAGTAAATGAGAATATGTAAACCCACTTGATCATCATGTATATATAATCATCATATGTATACATATTTGTTATTTTTATAAAGTCATTGGACATGAGTCTAAGACGAGTATTATTTGTCTAGGTTTCCGTGATTGAAGCACGTACCGTACATCCAAATCGCCGATAATCGCCTTCCCACATCAACGTGAGTTCATAGCCTCACACTCTTTTAAATGTTTTTATAAATGTTTTATAAACCCGCGAGGGAGATAACATGTTAGTTTTATAAAATAGGACACGAATTGTCCCGATTGTTTGTTTATTGATTTTGGACCCGAATGATAGAATGACCCGATTGTATGACCTGATAAATGATTAATGGACCCGATAGATGAAATTAAATGGATTATTAAAGTTAGGTTATGTAACTAAAAGTCCCATTAGCATGAATTGTGAACTACCGGGAGTTGGTAGACGCTTATGCATTTAATAGTACTATTTGGGGACGATCACCCCAGTTCGCGCCTTGACGGTTGATCCCCGTCGTGCCACATTGATTGGTAAGCGAATTTATGTATGAGAAGATTTCAATAGCGTGACCTTTGTGACGACACGCTACTTTAGATGGGCAAAATTGGTATCGGGTTAGCTACCCGTTGTTGGTTTAGTAAGGTAACAATGTCATGCGGCTTATAATAATCCAAAAACTAACGAAATACTACTAGACGGTCCGAATTACGATGTATTGCCTGACTAGCAATACTGGGTAATACTATTGATATTATGTGTGTGTTTTGGTTTTCATAACCATATTCATATAACGGTTTTTATTTTCATACAACGTCGTAAGACGTATTGTATGACGTTTTTACGACATTGGCTCGTACAATGATTTTTTTAAGGCTTTTTATAACCATATTCATCTAACGGTTTTATTTAATCTATACAACGTTGCAAAACGTATTGTATGATATTTTTACGACATTGGCTCGTATAATGATTTTTAAGGCAAATGCCTATATTATGATTTTCGATAAGGATTTGTATAAAATGATTTTGGCTATTTTATGGCCTATCAAAACGATTTGTACAAGATGATTTTCAGTAATACTTTTATACTGATATTATATTGATGGAATTTATTAACTCTATGAATTCACTCGGCGTTATCGCTGACTTTTTCTTTTAACATGTTTCATCTTAGGTACTTGAAGGTAATTCTCGGGAAGACGACAAGAATTCATGGCCCGCACTTAAACAATATTTTCCATTCAAATATTTTGTAAAACTTTGTATGAAATGTAATGACTTGGGACCGATGTAACTTTGATGTTTATAAATGGAAAGGCTTTTATTATAAAACGAAGCGATTTTTATGCGTTGTCTATGATGTGAGTAATGTGCTATCCCGTAACACCAACTAGTCTTCCGCTGAACTGAGTTGTATAAATTTGGGGGTGTTACAACATGGTTGAAGAAACCATGGAAGTCTTCATGGATGATTTAACGGTATATGGTGATTCTTTCTCTACTTGCCTTGCCAATTTAGAACGCATGCTTAAGCGGTGTGAAGACACTCGCCTTGTTCTGAATTGGGAAAAATGCCATTTTATGGTAAAAGAAAACATTCTGCTTGGACATTAAAACTCCAAAGCCGGTCTTGAAGTGGACCGTGCTAAAGTAGATGTCATAGCAAAATTACCTCCACCTTCAACCGTGAAGGGTGTGAGAAGTTTCCTTGGTCATGCGGGCTTCTATCATCGATTCATTAAGGATTTCTCTAAAATCGCTCGCCCGATGACCCACCTCTTGGAAAAAGATACTCCTTTTATCTATTCTAAAGAGTGTCTTGAATCCTTCAATCTTTTTAAGGACAAGCTAACTAAGGCACCGATCTTGGTTACCCCTAATTGTGAGCTACCTTTTGAATTGATGTGTGATGCTAGCGATTTTTCTATTGGAGCGGTTTTGGGCCAAAGAGTGAACAAACACTTCCAACCAATTCATTATGCTAGCAAGACAATGACGGGGGCTCAATTGCATTATACCACTACCGAAAAAGAGCTTTTAGCTGTAGTGTATGCTTTTGAGAAGTTCCGCCCCTGTCTTGTTCTTTTCACCACTATTGTGTACACCGATCATTCCGCGTTGAAGTATTTGTTAACTAAGCAAGATTCTAAGCCAAGACTTATTTGTTGGATTTTTCTCCTTCAAGAATTCAACGTTGAAATTCGTGACAAGAAGGGAGCCGAAAACCTAGCCGTGGATCATCTAAGTAGACTTGAGGATCCTTATCAAGGCGATCATCCGAATCAAGAGATCAATGACTCTTTTACCCTTGAGGCCTTAATGTCTATCAATTCCAATCTTGATGACACCCCGTGGTTTGCGGACATTGCAAATTACTTAGCGGGTGGTATTCTCATCGAAGGGTTAACATCCCAACAAAAGAAGAAGTTCTTTAAAGATGTTAAGACTTACTTTTGGGATGACCCTTATCTTTTCAAATAATGTGCCGATCTGATTATTCGTCGGTGTGTTGATGGACCGCAGCTTTAGACATTCTCGAACTTGCCATAAAGGACCCACCGGTGGTTACTTTGGTCCCAACTATACCACGAAGAAAGTTTTCGACTCTGGATTCTATTGGCCTACCATTTATCGTGACTCAAACGAGATGGTTAAAAATTGTGATGCTTGCCAACGCCAAGGCAAGATCACACATAAAGATGAGATGCCTCAAAATTTCATACAAGAATGATAAATCTTTGATGTATGGGGCATCGACTTTATGGGGTCATTTCCATCATCTAAAGGGAACAAGTACATCCTCGTAGCTGTTGACTACGTTTCTAAATGGGTTGAAGCTAAGGCTCTTCCTACGAACGATGCGAGGGTGGTTGTGAACTTTCTCAAGCAACTTTTTGCTCGATTCGGTGTTCCTCGTGCTATCATCAGTGACCGCGGTAGTCATTTTTGCAATGATCAATTCGCAAGAGTCATGGCTAAGTACGGTGTCAATCATCGTCTTTCCACCGCTTATCATCCTCAAACAAATGGTCAAGCCGAGATTTCTAACCATGGCTTGAAGCGAATTCTTGAGCGTACTGTGGGAGAGCATCGTGCCTCGTGGGCCGATAAGTTAGATGATGCTTTGTGGGCTTTCCGTACCGCTTATAAGACCCCGATTGGTTGTACACCTTATCGTCTTGTGTACGGGAAAGCATGCCACCTCCCTATCGAGCTGGAACATAAGGCATACTGGGCCTTGAAGTGGGCTAACTTCGACATCAACAAAGCTGGCGATCTTCGAAAGATTCAACTCAATGAGCTAAATGAACTAAGGAATGAAGCTTATGAGAACTCGTTGATCTACAAGGAGAAGACAAAGATCATCCATGATGCAAGGATTAAGAACCGAGAGTTCCACGTTGGTGATCAAGTTCTACTCTTTAACTCTCGGTTGAAGATCTTCTCGGGCAAGTTGAAAAGCCGCTGGTCTGGTCCATTCACCGTCGCCAAAGTCTTCCCCTATGGCACCATTGAGCTTTCTCAGCCAAATGGGCCTAATTTTAAGGTGAATGGCCAGCGCGTGAAGTTGTACTTTGGTGAGGACATCTCTCATGAGATGATTCCATCCCTCACCACGTTTACCTTGAACTAGTTCTGGGTCGAGTCAGGCTCGTGACTCGGTTATCAAAACCAAGCGCTTCTTGGGAGGCAACCCGTGATCTATCCTTTACCGTTTTCATAATAAGTGTAGGGGGAACCCCGTATGTGTTTGTTGTCTTGTTTCTTATTCTGTGTAGGGATTCAAGCTTCGAAGAGTACTTTTTATGACTTTTGACGAACCGTGATCCCGTGTTCCTGTCTTCCTGGTTCTATCCTAAACTGTCGTGATTCAATATTTCATATCTTATATGTTCACATTGAAATCACTATAGTTGTCCTTCCCTTAGCAAGATTTAAACAAAGTGCACAATGTCCTAAGTGTAGGGGAGTTTACTCCCACATGCTTAAACATTGAGGACAATGTTTATATCAAGTGTAGGGGGGACTTCTATCGAAGTAAGTGGGCTTTTCCATGAATTTGTCCTCATTTTAACCGAAAAATTTGATTTTTCGACATAAGTTTGGTATTCTTTCGTGAATTTATGTGAGTTGATTATAAGCTTTTTCTCCCATCGCTTGTTAATATATATATCTGCAATAAATAAGGTTGTACGATTTGAAAAGTTACTTAGCTTCTAGCACAAGATCGTTTAAAAATTTCTCGGTATTAATTAGAGTTCATAGCCAAGGCATAACTTATTGAAGCGGGATGCGAAGATTGGCGAGTCCGAAAAGGCCCTAACAAGGCATGAGGGCTACATTCTGTTGCTAAAGATCCAAAAGTGATGTGAAGAATCATTAATCGAAAACCAATATGAAGGATCGAGACACACGACGAAAAGCAAAAACTCCCCAAAAGATCATGGAGAAGTCTATCTAAAAAGGCCCTAAGAAGGTATGAGGATAAATAGATCCAAGTCCTAAAAGGAGGCGGATCTTTGTATATCAAAGTCCAAAATAAAGATTGGAGAAAAATGAAGAAGTCGTGGTCCAAATATGAAGAATCTCTCAAAAACTTCAAATGAAGAAATTCCTATTATGAAGAGAAGACTATAATTTCAAGAACGTCTCTCAAGGATTTGAAGTATGAAGTTGCTACAAAATATCAGTTCGAGAAAGATCTCAAGTCGTGAAGCGAGTTATGCCAAGATATGAACTTTATGAGGTCCCGAGAAGCAGTTTTAAAAGATTTTGTCCTTTAGCTAACTATTGATTAAATCGTCCCACTTTATTTTCAGCCTAAATAAGTATCAAAATAAGTCAACAATGCATCCTCGTGATCATTCAAGACAACAATAAAATATAAGAGATACACCTAGGAATAAGGGAGTATAAGTAAATAATTGGCCCACATGAATTCGTGTTAGTTTGCTAACTTATAATAACAATGATCTCATTTTTAAGCTTTGTATGGGGAACGTGAAACTTGAGGATGATAAACGTTCATGGCAGCCAAAACCTCAATGTAAGTATTTGATTTCTTTACTTGTTTCTATCTTTTTATTTTCCTTAATGTATATTATTTAAGGCCAAGGTGGGTTATTTATGATGGAGAATGTAAACCGTGCTTTAAAGTTAATGCATTACATGAGGGCATTTGATGACGTATAGTCCCCAGCCGGGTCATGAACCCGACCCACGGGTACTTCCCGTATCCGGCCCATCACGAATGGGTGGGAGTAATGTCATTTGAGCTTACGGGCTTGGATGAATAGTAACCGCACACATGTGTGCGGCCCATGGCCCGGAATGACCGGTGCAGGGTTAGACAGAATCATATTCTATCTCTGAATATGATTCACTCCAAAGAAGAGGATATTCACTCACCATAATTAGAAGATAACAATCAATCTAATTCTGGTGCTTATCTCTTCCTTGGGGCCGAAGCATCAGTGACAACCCATTAGGGTTTCACTGCCTATAAAAGGAACCCTCAAAGGTTCCACAAAGGTATTACATTCTAAACTCTCAACTCGCATAAAACCCTAACCGATTACTTACTCTCACGCCGGAGTCTAATCGTGGGAAACATTCCCATGGTAAGCCTAACGCGTGTTGTTTAGTGTGCAGGATCCCAACCAAACAGTTCACTTGGTACAGGAGCCGGAGCCCAGCCAACCCGAATTAAGCCTAATTCGGGTCTAGCAAGGATCACCTAACTTTTGCATCAACAAGTTGGCGCCATCCGTGGGACCCATTACACTAAGCTAGAGCGAAACTTCATCTTGAATTTCCAATGACGAAGGGGCATCCGCAAGCTAATCCCAGGAACACAAATCCTGGAAATCAGAAGTCCCAAAGGGAAGGGATACTCATCCCCGACCAATCCCCTAGCCGCCCAGCGGGCGGACCTGGTAACCGTGGTGGTTTTCAGTCCATGGGGGTGACGAGCACGATCTCCATAACTCCCCCACCTACTTCAACCCTAGACAACCCTGATCCCGGGAGTGCGCCCAATCCCCCTAACAAGGAGCCGCGCAGACCAGCGATTGAGGAGGAAGTAGAAGTCCAACCACTCAGCGAGGAGGATCTCACTCGAGTTCTCACGAAGAACTTTGATAGGATCGTCCCAGGGATTGCATCAAGGTTGAATCTAGGGAGAAACCTCCAATCTAGGCTCAACTTTGGCAATACCGGACCAATCACCTCTTCCCAAAATCAGGGGAAAAGGAAGACTCGGCCTCAGGAGCAGAGCATCTTCGAGGAATCTCCTCAACCTAGGAATGTGTTCGAGCGCATAGGAGATCGCCTCATAGAGTAACTAACGCGGTCTCGAGAGGGGAGAGAAAAGTCTGGCGGTTCACCCGAGCAACCTGACCGAGAGCTGACCAGAACCGCTCGCCGCACAAGCGTGTGGGATAGGATGGACACTGGGAAGAAGGCTCCTGGCTCTTCCCAAAAGAGTGGACCTCACCCAAGGGATGGGGCACCACCCCCGTCTCCAGATCCATCAGGAGAGGACTCAGATGACCATCCACCCAAGCGTCGCCGACCTAGGCGTACCCCTCCACCACCACCAAACAATCATGAGTATTATGGTGGCCCTTATTATCGAGAGGCAGAAACAGAGGATCTTTCCCGCCCGCGGTGTGACCCATGGGATGACCCTAGGCTCACCCGTCCATGGGCGGATCCTAGGGAAGACCCATTCACTCTCCGTATACGTAAACTACTCCGAGGACACCAAACGTCGCATGTCGGCGTGTGTCAAGACCTATGATGGAACTGGTGACCCGGATGATCACCTCAAAATATTCGATACGCATGCTAAAATTGAGCGATGGCCCATGCCTATATGGTGCCAAATGTTCAATTCGACTTTGATCGGAAATGCTCGTGACTGGTTTGAGGGACTCCCTCCACGAAGCATTGATAGCTTCACGGAAGTACGCACGACGTTCAAGAATAATTATACTCAGAGGAAGAAGTATAATAGGGATCCGGTCTCATTGGCAACTGTCAAGCAACGGCCGGGGAGTCTACAGAAGCCTTCACTGAACGCTTCAACGACGAGTGCACACGCACAAAGACGATGCCGGAACTCCTGAAAATCTCCAACTACATGCACGCCATAACAGATAGGGAGTTAATCAGGCGTCTCAATGACAAGCGCCCAGAGAGGTATGATGATCTCATGGAAAGGGTCAGAAACTTCATAGAGGGAAAGACAGCGGTTGCCGCATCTTACCCTTCCAAAGGAAATGGCTACCAATCAAACGACCAGTCCCGGAGACAGTCGGGTGGGCAAAGCAATCAAAACAGTAGTAAGGGCTCAGACTACAAGAGCCAAAACAAAGGAGGACGGCCAGACGATAAGTTTACCCCCCTAAAGAGGTCCTACCGGGAGATCTTGCTGACGGAAGGGGCAAATTTTCCGAGGCCTCCCCCAATGACAACTCCGCCGGACCGTCGGCAAGGAAATTGCTTCTGCGAGTTCCATAATGACAAGGGACATGGCACGGAGGAGTGTATCCAGCTCAAGAAGCACATTGAGTCACTGATCAAATCAGGTAAACTCAAGCATTTGGTTAAGGATTGGAAGGATGGAAAAGACAACAAGAAGTATGATAAGAAGGATCCCCAAAAGGACAAACCTTCGACCATATACATGATCCAATCCAGACAACGCCGCACGAGGCAGAAAATTGGCCAAAAATTTTCACGCGGCAGGGAAATCTCATTCCCTCCCATCACAACAAGCGATGTGACTGATGCGCCTCTCACTATTGAGATAAGCATTCGAACACACAACGTTCGTCGCATGTATGTGGATGGAGGGTCATCAGCAGAAGTACTGTATGAACACTGTTTTGTGCAGTTGCAGCCAGAAATAAGAAGCCAATTAGTATCGGCCACGGCGCCGCTCACTGGCTTTAGTGGTGACACCATCTGGCCGATAGGGCAACTGCGTCTGCTTGTAACCATTGGGAATGAGGAACACTCCACTACTACGTGGATGAACTTCATGGTGATACGCTCACATTCTCCGTACAATGGGATCATAGGCAGACCAGGTATTCTGGCCATACGGGCGGTACCTTCCACGGCACACGGAATGATCAAGTTCCCTATTGAGGGAGGAATCGTCACCATCTACAACACAATCGTACCAGCATCCGAGTGTCATACCGTGACAACACCGGCTCCACCTGTCCCACCCAAGGATGGATCACCACCTCCCAATTGGAAGGTGGCAATCCATCCTGACTATCCGGAACAGGAGATATCCATAGGGGGGCGCTCTCGGATAGCGGCAAAAGGGCCATGTGCTCTCTTTTAGGTGCAAATCTAGATATATTCGCCTGGGAGCCAAAGCATATGACAGGCGTACCACGCGCGATAGCAGAACATAAGCTCCAAATCCGCCAGGGGTACCAACCCGTCAAGTAAAAGAAGCGCGGCCAGGCGCCTGAGCGCAGCCGAGTGATATTAGAGGAAGTACGGAAACTAGTGGACGCAGGTATCATGCGCGAGGTATACTACCATGAGTGGTTATCCAGTCTGGTCATGGTCAAGAAACATGACGGGAGTTGGCGCATGTGTGTGGATTTCACGGATCTGAACAAAGCATGCCCACAGGATTGTTACCCATTACCGGAGATTGACTGGAAGGTGGAATCTCTATGTGGATATGCCTTTAAGTGCTTCCTAGAAGCATATAAAGGATACCACCAGATCCAGATGGCGGAGGAGGACGCGGAAAAGATGGCGTTCCATACTAGTCAGGGCGTATATTGTTATACAAAAATGCCGTTTGGACTAAAGAACGCCGATGCTACATACCAGTGGCTTGTGGACAAAGCCTTTGATTCGCAGATAGGCCGCAACCTAGAAGTCTATGTGGATGAATTAGTCATAAAAATTCATACGGAGGACGCACTTCTCCGGGATGTCCAAGAGACATTCGACACACTGAGGAGGATTAACATGAAGCTAAACCCAAAGAAATGCACGTTTGGAGCAACGGAGGGAATGTTCCTTGGATATATGATTGATCCAAATGGCATCAAACCTTTCCCAGAGAAGACGGACGCAGTAATACAGCTCCCATCCCCTCAGACACGGAAGGAGGTGCAATCCTTAAATGGGAAGCTGGCCGGGCTAAATAGGTTCCTATCCAAATCCGTAGAGAAGTCATTACCCCTATTTAAGACACTCAAAAAGTGCATTAGGAAGGGAGACTTACGGTGGACAAAGGAAGCCGAGGAAGCTTTTGGCCAACTCAAGCAGCATCTTGCATCTCTCCCTATGCTAGTAGCTCCCCGGCTAAAGGAGGAACTCATTATGTATCTCTCAGCCACACACGGAGCAATAAGTGTGGTACTCATGACAGATAGGGATACGGTTCAAACTCCGGTCTACTTCATAAGTAGAACACTACAAGGGCCAGAGTTGAATTACTCCTCTATGGAAAAATTGGTGTTGGCACTAGTGTTTGCTACAAAGCGGTTGCGCTGATACTTTCAGGCGCACCCAATCGTAGTCATTACTGACCAACCAATAAAGCAAGTCATATATAGACCGGATGTAGCAGGAAGGCTACAAAAATAAAGTATCCTATTAGGGGAGCATAATATATCTTATAGGCCAAGGACGACTGTTAAAGGCCAGATCTTGGCAGATTTCTTGATAGAGAAGCCGGATGAGGAAGGGCCAATCGTTAAACAAGACGAGACTCCAACAGAACCATGGGTGTTATTTACGGACGGATCTTCGTGTACGGATGGGTCCGGAGCTTGTCTCATCCTCACAAATCCGGAAGGAATGGAGGTTACGTACGCCCTCCGTTTTGAGTTCACGGCCACCAACAACGAAGCGGAATATGAAGCATTAATTGCGGGTTTAAAAATCACCGCTAGAATGGGAGTCCGCAACCTTGAGGCCTACGTGGACTCACGGCTTGTCGCGAACCATATTCTAGGTGGATATGTGGCTAAGGAGGACAACATGGTCCGATACTTGGAGAAAGTCAAGTCACTCATCGCGGCTTTCAGCAAGTTTTCCATCAAGCAGGTGCCAAGAGGTGAGAATAAGAAGGCGGACGCTCTTAGCAAGATCGCATCCACAAGCTTCGCCCACTTGTCCAAGCAAGTCTTGGTGGAAATACTCAAGGAGAAATCTATAACAGAAGGGGAGGTCGCTACTATAGTTGAAGAGGATGGGCCTACATGGATGACCCCGATCATCAACTACTTGAATAGTGAAACCCTTACGGACGATGAAAAAGCGGCGTGGCGCATCAGAAGGAAGTCGCAGCACTTCGAACTTCGAGAAGGCATCCTTTATAAGCGCTCTTTCTTGCAGCCGTGGTTGCGGTGTGTTGGAACACGTCAGGCCACTTACGTAATCAGCGAAATACATGAAGGGTTATGCGGCATGCACGCAGGTCCACGATCCGTGGTAGCTCGAGCCTTACGAACAGGATATTATTGGCCTACCATGCACAGGGACGCGCGCGACATGATTCGCAAGTGTAGTGATTGCAAAGTGCATAGACTAGTGCCGCGACATCCACAGCAGGAGCTTACACCTATTACATCGCCATGGCCATTCTATAAGTGGGGAATTGACATCGCAGGACCATTTCCTGTAGCTGCGGGGGGAGTTAAGTTCTTGATCGTCGCAATGGACTACTTCACACGATGGATGGAGGCCAAGGCAGTCAAATCCATCACAGGCAAACAAGTTAAAAAGTTTGTTTGAGAGAACATTGTGTGCCGTTTTGGCTTACCAGGAGAAATCATCTCGGACAACGGTAAACAGTTCGCGGATAATCCATTCAAGGACTGGTGTGCATCATTGAATATCAAACGGTGCTTCGCGTCTGTTAAGCATCCGCAGACAAATGGCCTTGTGGAACGAGCAAATAGAAGCTTGGGAAACGGCATCAAGGCACGTCTGGATGAGCGAAGTGCCAAATGGGTGGATGAGTTACCACATGTTCTATGGGCGCATAGGACTATGATCAAAATAACCAACGGAGATACTCCATTTGCATTGGCCTATGACACTGAAGCTGTTATACCAGCAGAAATAGGAATGCCTACCATCCGCACGACGGAGGTTAATGTCGTTACGAACGACGAGCAGCTGCGAATCAACCTGGATCTGTTGGAAGAAAAAGGGAGATAACAGCCATTAATGAGGCTAAGTCCAAGGCTAAAATAAAGGCTTATTATGACGCCAAGGTTAAAGGTGTTTCTTTTCGACCGGGAGATTATGTCTATCGTGCTAACGAAGCAAGTCGAGCGGAGAATACAGGAAAGCTGGGCACTAAGTGGGAAGGACCGTATGAGGTCACGGAAGCCTTGGGACGAGGCGCGTACAAGTTACGTGACATGGATGGCCGCGACCTAGAACGCACATGGAACATCTCCAATCTCAAAAGGTTCTATCTTTGAAAGCTACGGCTTCCGCATGGGTGCTTCGCTATATGTGGCTTTAATGAAGATCCATGCGCTCTATCTGTTTTTCTTCTTATGTTCTGTTTAGGTTCCTTTTTTGTTTTTTATGACTTATCATTCTTGTTCAAACAAAAAATGTAAACGTTCTAATAAAATGCCGTGGTGCCTAGCTAGCTCCATGGCTTGTTTCGTGCAAATTATTTTTTAGATTTTTTGTTAGTCATATGAATTTTAGTTATTATTATAATATGTCATGTTCCATTCATATGCATTCATTCAAATTACCGTACATGTACTATACGCCTCCAGGCGGGGTAAGAGGATTAAGTGAACCTACTAATTCAACTTGCCACGTAAGAGGGATGCAACCCCAGCGGCACGGATCATGTATCCTTACTAGACACCTTACTCACAAGACGTTGTGGTAAGCTTCGTATGCCGTACTCACGCAGTGCTTTGCATAGTAAAGACGCACGTCGCATGTCTAGTAAATTATAGACTTGTATGTATTTTCCTTTTTTGTGTAAGACGTGACATGTCATGCAGTATTGATATACAATATTCAACAAAATAAAAATACACAAGTTTCCAAATAAATAACAAAATGGCCGTGGTTACCACGGACCTATAAACAAAAGACAGTTATCTAGCATATCAGTCTTAGCCGTGTACATGCACGGACGAATAAAAGCTACAAATATTCAAAGGTTACAAACCATATTGTCTGAAATGGATAATCGGTAGGGGCACCCTACAGGGGAGGGAGAAACTTACCTATCTCCACTTGTTTCTCAGCCAAGCAAGGCAACCCCTCACCATGTTCCCTCCACTTCAAGGCTTGAGCCGCGTTCCTCTCCAGCACCCCGATTACGGGTTCTTCATCAAGCACGATCCTGGTTACATCTTCATAGATAGGAAGCGTCAGGTGGCTGGGCGATGGAGTGAAGGAAGCACGGGAATGACCCTCATCTTGGGAGAACACACCAAGACTAAGCTTTTCCATGATCTCCATGTTCGATGCATCCTTGATGGCCTCCAGCTCAGTCAAGAATGGATAATGTAGATCTCGCATCGCGGCCATGGAAGCAGTCATCTTGTTAGCAGCTTCAGGATTAAAGAAAGCATGCTTGGTGAAGTTCTCTTTTTTCTTGATTAACTCTACGGCCTGGACCATTCCTTCATGACGGCCGTGGTCAATACCATCTGACACAAGGTTGGCAAACTGTTGCACAAATTCAGGGGCCTCTAGTACCTTGGTGACGGCCAAACGTGCCCCATGTCCTACCATCCACCTGCGGCCGGCGATGGCTGTTAGTAGTTGGGGGCATAGCACGTCGTCGCGTTCGGCGGTGAGGGCATCTATCATCTCATCTTTTTGGGCGGGCGCCTCCTATAGCTCCTTGGTAATAAACCTCTCATAAGCAAGCTCCTCTTGTACCTTCTCCATGCTCTGGATTGTCATCTGAGCATCCTCAAGATTTTTTGTGAGCACGGATACCTGGCTGGAGGAGGACTTGGCAGACGCCTCCGCTTCGGTCACCTATATGAGGGATTAATTGTTAGATTATGTTTCTTATGAAATAAGAGTAGTGCATCACGGATATGTACCTTGGTTGTCGCGGCATCTAGTTTTGCCTCAAGCTCAGCCACTTGTTGGTCATAAGCATTCGCACGGGCTGATTGCTCCTTCACGGTCGCCTCGGCACTAGCAAGTTGGGACTGAAGGGCAGCGATTTGAGCTTCATTCTCCTCAATCATTCTCTCCCTCCGTTCAACTTTCCTCTTGAGGGACTCTACATGCCCAAGCGCGGCTTCGAATCTTACTCTCATTGAGGTGCCCATTGCCATTTGATGCACCAAAGCGTGGTTGTACTCATCCGCCAGGTCAGCATGGCTTAGTGCATTCACTTCTCGTACCAAGCCTGGTGGTATGCAGTTATTAAGGTACTCTCGGCATTCCTCGGCTTCCCTCATTCGTGATGCAGTGGTAATATTCCAAACAGGGTTAAACGATTGAGGGGGGCCGGATGTTGGGAGGTCTTGGGAGGCTGTGGGGGTACCTTCTTCGAATACGGGACCGGATTTCGTGGCGGCCGTATAAAGCATAGGGTTTCTCTCCACTTCCTTTTCTTTTCCCTTCTCCATTTGGGCATTAGATGGAGGCACGACACCAGTTTCTTCATTCCTGCAAAACGAGCATTTGGATACATATTAAGTATTGCTTAACGGGAATTTGTCGTTCTTACTTAGCAAGATGGGAGCCTTACATGTTATTTGCTGCTAATTCTGATGTGGTCGGGGAATCTGATTAACTGGATCGACATGTGCGGCCCGGACCGTCTCGGAAGCCTGGGTGGTGCTCCCAACAGATTGATATAAGGGGTGGTCTTCTCGAAGTTTCTTGGCAGGGGCATTGTGTTCGCCAATCTCGGCCGGAGCAGCTCTTCTTACCCGCTTGTTTTTTCTGCGGGTACGCTTAGCGACGGGCTGAGCTGTTGCTTCTTCAACCTCCTCCTCAACTTCTTTTTCAGCTTCCTCGTCTTCCTCTTCATTGATTTGCTGAACCTCTTCCTCATCATCGCCCAGCATCTGGCGAAGGCTGGAGGTGGTCAAGTCAATGTTGTCTCCTTGCTCTTCCCCATGTGCGGGAGTGGCAGTCTTAGGCGGCGAGGAGGGCCCGGCTCCTCCTTCGAGCATCCTATTATCACCTTCCTCGTTGCTGAAGTCGACCGGAGTCCTCATCAGAGTTGTTTCTTCCTCGTCCGAGTGGGGGTCCGGCACGGCCTCAAGAGCAACCGTCACGTTTCGGGTATGCTCAAGAAGGGGTAATTCGTTCTCACGTATGGGACGGGAGCCCTCTGGTATGAGCTTTGGGTCGTCTTGGCGTAGAAGTCCAAAGAATTTCATTTCTGCCATAATATAACAAAATATGTTAGCCATTACGAAGTAATTGAATGAGCTTTTTGGTGTACGGATGCTAGCCTACCTTCACCCTGCCTTCTCCAAAACATAGGATATCTGTTGGACGGGCCGAAATAGTTGCGGCTAATCCCTAGCAAACATAAAAATGATTCGGGGAGGTTTCTATGGAATCCTGTCCTATTCAGATCTATTTCTTGGGAGTGACGGGGGTTATATGTACTAACGTGCGGCAAGGGGTCGTGGGATACCCTATGTTTGAAGGCATAATCAGCCGGCCATACTATTGAGTCAATGAAAAAGTAGTGGTCATACCAGTTATTCAGTGAGTCCATGGGCTTATTATGAGACCGGGGGCTGTTAGGGGATTGTTTCTTAAAGGCTAACCAACCATTTAATATGCTGGGGGTGTAAAATAGCCGGAATAGTTCTACGGTTGGGGGGATTCTTCTGGCACCGCAAAGAATCTCGAATTGACTTATCTTACATGCGCCTATACAGTGAAGCTGACTAATATGTACGTTATAATATCCTAATAGATCTATGAGGAAACGCGTAAATGGAATACGGTAGTTGGCCGCATCAAAAAGGCGAGTGTAAAGGCCAATTTTACCCTCCGGAGCCTCAGTTATAAGGTCTCCGGCGCCAGGAAGTGAGGGGTGTAGGTTGGTAGGGATGAAATAATTGGTACAAAAGTGATTTAGTTGTTCCTGGGTCATTACATTAAGCACGGATCTAATTGTGGGGTTGTTTCTGTGAGCCATTACTGAATAAAAAGGTAAGGGCGTGGTATTCTAACCTGCGGAGGAAGGGATCCGTGGGTGATTAAGTGTAGCTAAGAAGAAAGCTTTAATGGCAGAAATGGAGATAGGAACTGTGTGTTTCACACAGCCGTAGGGGTGGCTTATTTATAGGGTTGCCTCGTGGGTCATGGCCTGTTGGATGTGTGGCACGTGTTTGCCACTATTCTTAATCGTGTGGTTAGGGTGCAAGTGGCAAGTGAAACGTCAGGTGGGACCCACGGGTCACTTCTGACTCAGACGTTTATGTTGCTCGAGGTTCTGACTGTTTGCACTTTTGTAAGTCAAAGTGGCAGGTGAACAGTTATTAATGTCGGGATGCGGCTCTTACGTAAGACTTGAAATTCAATGCTGTATTTAATTTGTCTCGGTCGCCACGAGCGACTGAGATAATAATGGAATAAATTCCTAAGTCAGGTTGCCACGTGCGGCCAAAACAAATTCTTGGACAACTTATCATTCCCTATTTTTCTTGGTACGTCTAGGGAGCATCTTGGTAGTCTAGAGGTTACGCCTATGGTTGTAACAACTAGACTGGGGGGATATGATGATGTATAGTCCCCAGCCGGGTCATGAACCCGACCCACGGGTACTACCCGTATCCGGCCCATCATGGATGGGTGGGAGTAATGTCATTTGAGCTTACGGGCTTGGATGAACAGTAACCGCACACATGTGTGCGGCCCACGGCCCGGCATGACCGGTGTAGGGTTAGACAGAATCATATTCTATCTCTGAATATGATTAACTCCAAAGAAGAGGATATTCACTCACCATAATTAGAAGATAACAATCAATCTAATTCTGGTGCTTATCTCTTCCTTGGGGCCGAAGCATCAGTGACAGCCCATTAGGGTTTCACTACCTATAAAAGGAACCCTCAAAGGTTCCACAAAGGTATTACGTTCTAAACTCTCAACTCTCATAAAACCCTAACCGATTACTTACTCTCACGTCAGAGTCTAATCGTAGGAAACATTCCCACGGTAAGCCTAACGCGTGTTGTTTAGTGTGCAGGATCCCAACCAAACAGTTCACTTGGTGCAGGAGCCGGAGCCCAGCCAACCCGAATTAAGCCTAATTCGGGTCTAGCAAGGATCACCCAACTTTTGCATCAACATCATTGCAATGGTCAAGTGTAGGGGATTTAATAAGTGTGAAAACACTTATCCTTTTACCACTTATTTCCAATAATAACTAGACCAAAACATGTATTTTATGTCGTAAAAGTCGGAATTATGGGTGGTTTGTGTTTTTATTGTGTTTTAGAACCAAAAGATGAAAAAGGAAGAAAACACGGGCTTTCACGGGCTTTTATCGAAGAAAACGAGAAAAACGAAGTCAAAAGATCAAGAGTGCAAAAAGAACGGAAGTCCAAGGCCTATTCTGAAGATTTATCGAAGAAAAAGTCTAAAGACGGAAGTTTAATGAAGTCGAAGAACTCAAGTCTAAATAAGTGAAGAATTTATAAGACGAGTTTAATTAATCCCGAGATGACGTCGAGAAAAGTCGAAGAACTTAAAAGACGAAGAGCCGAGAAGAAAGAAAGAGGAGGCAACACATGCACCTCCCCATTTCCCTATAAATACCATCCTAAACACATTAGGAAGGTGGTTAGCTAGTTTCATTTTTCAATTTTTCCTTTCTAGTTTTTAGAGAGAGAAAATGTTAAACTTTCTCTCACTAAGTTTCATCTTTTCTTCATTTTTTATCTTTCAAGTTTAAGCTTTTAATCATCCTTGTATTTGGATTTCATTAATCACAAGATCAAGTTAAGCTTTTTGTTCATTAATCTCTTTCTACATTTCTTGATTTTGGTTTACCTTTGATCCGAAATATTAATGATCCGTGGTTGAATTTGATGTTTAAGTGATTAAAAGGCTCATCTTTTTATTCCTACATAAGTTCTTATACGTTTAAGCTTTAAGCTGTTTGTGCTTATTGGTTTATTTGTATTTTTAGCTTGTTTACTTTTAAGCTTTCCTAAAAGTTTTATCGTTTTAAAGTTCGGTTTATTAAGTTCCCGTGTTTATTTTCCTAAAGTTGTCAAATTTGTGCTTAATTAGTCTTGGCTAAGTTGGTAAATGCTTATTGGATTAAGTGCTTATTTGGTTCAGCTTAATTACCTCTTTGTTTTCCATTACGATCTTAGGAGGGTTTTACTTGTTACGATCATACTTCTTCCCTTGGATACGATCGCATTGACTGCGATCATACTTCTTTCCCGGGCTATGATCCACACCACGATCACTCGTTGCGATCTGTGGGTGCGACCGTGTTAGGATTCCTTGGTACGATCGCATTGATTGCGATCCTTGTTGTTACGATCAAGACCACGATCCACTTGTTGCGATCGTGGTTTCGATTAGTGAGTACGATCCCTCACTTTTGGAGTGCGATCACTTTTTTCCATCGCATTGAGTGCGCTCCCTATGCTACGATCGTAGGCTACGATCTGAGTACGATCCATATTGCGATCTGACTCTTGTTTCTGTTTTATTTAGCTTAGCTTTCAAATTAAATTTTTCCCGCATTTTAACTTAGAATTATTTTAAACAAGTTTTGTCTTAGTTTATTTTTACCAAGTTTTCAAGTTTTTAATCATTTATGTTTTAATTTCCAAAGATTGCACGCTTCCCGAAATCTCCATTTTTACCAAGTATTTTTCTAGTAATTTTTAGGTTAATTTTCAAAGCTTTAATTTAGTTTTTTCTAGATTTGCTTTTAGCTTATTTTAATTACGTTTTGCACTTACCCTTTCTAATAGAATAGAAAATCAACTCCCCCTTTTAGTGACTATTACCGACTATTCCACCATTAACCGTGATCAATTCGATTAGATACCGAGAACGGTATCGAGTACATACATGCTAAGCAAAAGTCATGTATTAAATGGCGCCGCTGCCGGGGAATGAGACTTTTTCAATTTAAAATCTCAAGGAATGAGACTCGTGGATGCTTAGCCTATTAAATAAAAGTTTTGGGTTTTCAAGTCATCTATAGGATCTTTGCAACTTCTTAGACTTTTTCAAGTTTAGAATTTGAATTTTAAAGTTCCCTTGATAAACGACTTTCTAGGATCAATTATAGGAACTTGCGAAAAGTTCTTGTTCTTAAACCCGTATGAGTTAAGACTTGCGCATTTTAAAGTTCCCTATATAAAAGTCTAGAAAAACTTGGTTTAAACACATTAAGGATACTAGCTAGAGTAAACTTGGATAAGTAAACTCGGATTGAGTCAAAAGATTCATGACGGGCCTAATATATCAAAGACATCTAAACTTATTAAAACCATTTTATTAAAGAAAGAAAATAATAACAACAAAGGAAAATACAACTAGGCCAAAATAGATCAAAAATTTTGAAAAATGTCGAAAAATCAGTTTTCCGGTTAAAATGAGGATAAATTCATGGAAAAGCCCACTTAACTTTGATAGAAGTCCCCCCACACTTAAGATAAACATTGTCCTCAATGTTTAAGCATGTTGAAGTAAACTCCCCTACACTTAGGACATTGTGCACGTTGTTTAAATCTTGCTAAGGAAGAGACAACTAAAGTGATTCCTATTTCAACATAAATGATAAAATAGAAAATTGATTCTTGTAAAATTACCCCTTTAGGAAAAGTAGGCAATAAAATAGGGCAAGTGTGCACGACGATTTAGGAAAACCGTGTGTGAATGACCCTAAATGAGTTCGTTCTCGAGGAGGCTAGTGCGTTGTGTTAAGAGTTGATATATGATGTTTGTGATTATGAACAAGAAGAAAAGAAATGAGAAAGGAAAGAAGAGACGGTTACGATTACGAATTAAACTACGACGAAAAAGACGAACACGTAAAGCCGTAAAAAGCTACAAAATTAAAAATTTTAACCTAAAAATTAATTATAAGCTAAAACAAGTCTAAAATAATATAAATAAGGAATAAAATCCAATAAAAATAATTTAGAACCTTTTATTAATTAAATATTTAATTTTAATTGCTAATTAAAGCCCTAAAATTAAATATAACTAATAAAATGTCCAAAATATGATTTTATTGAACAAATACTTTACTTATATTATTATAAGACTAAAAAGTATTTTTCTAAAATTTTAAAACTAATAAAACTATTTTTAAAACTCTAAAAACTATTTAAAATGATTAAAAACTTATTAAACTTAAAATAATTATAAAAATTAATCTAAAAGCTATAAAATTATTCTAAAAGTTGAAATAGTCCTAATTAATGCTAAAGAACCTAGGAAAAATGAAAAAGAAATAAAAATAAAACTTTTTATTTTTAATAATAAAATAATATTAAAATAATACAAAAAATAAAAAGTTACTAAAATAAATTCTAAAAAATTTCTAAAAACTTAAAATAATGTAACTAAGAAAGAAAAACAATTAAAATTTCCTAAAACCTTTTTTATAATCTTATATTAATTTTTAAAGTTTAATAAAAAACCTAAAATTAAATAAAATTAAAAATTAAAGTTTTTGAAAATCTAACTAGATGTAAACCTCAAATATATTAAAAAAAACCTAAAAATTATTTTTCCTAAATTTAAAATCACTTTTAACTATTTTTTAATTAATTAACAAAAATCGGCTAATAAAAAATTAATAGAAAATAATAAAATAATGGGAAAATAAAACTTTGAGCTAGAAAAATCCTGAGGCCTAAGACTAACCTAAGAAAAATTAAATAAGCTAAAAATGCTTATTGAATAAGCTAAAAAGAAGATAATAAGCTACGGCTTTTATTTTTAGTAAGCAAACAAAAACGGGTTAAGTACCCTTTGAAACCACACCTTAGCAGTCAAAGACCCTAGGGCACGGCGGTATGTGTGGTGTGTGTTGAGTGTGGAGATGCGGGTTCGAGGTTGTGCAACCCCCTTTTTACTTATTTTTTTTTTCTTTTTAACTTTACAACCAAACCTGTGACACCTTTTAAGCTTGCAAGACACAAACACTTTCTAAAATTATCAAGGATAAAAGTGAAATAAAATCAAAACGGATCCAGTTATGGTTTTAAGAACACTAGCAGATGTGATTTCTTCACAAGTGAATATGGATCCAAGAGGGCTTGGATGTGGCTTGCTGGTGGTGTTTGTTGGTAAACAAGGGCACCCCTATACTCTTTGGAGTATAGGGAGTCACAAATAACACAGAAAACACAATCACTTAGCCAAAATTTCACACAAGAAGCACACCAAGTTTCTGATAAAACAACTATGTTACTGATGAACAGTAGGGCTAGTTTATTTGCATAAAAACGAATTCCTAAGGTCAACAACTAGCACACCAATTCACCAAATATCATGTAACTGATTTACAATCCTAGAACTAGCTTATATCTAAAAAGGATCAAAAGATGAGGCACTAATTCAGCAAAATCAGTAACCACAAAGCATTACCTGAATTTGACTATTTAAGCAAATGTTTTACCAAGCAAATTGTTTTAAAGCTCACTAAAATGAAAGACAAGCTATCATACAATCCTATAGCAACCTAGTTAGTGTATTGAACAGGTCTACAAGTAAGATTTAAAAACTTAAACCCTTCTTAACCCCTAATCCAAACACCCCTTAATAACTGAGATTCGATTTTTATCAAAGCAAAACTTTAACAAATCCAACCAAAACGATTTAAACTACTTGCAACATGCATACAACACTTCACTTAAGCAAAATCCAACACTTAAACAAACCAGTAGGCAGATTTCACAATTTTTAATGCAAACTCACAAATGACTGATTTCTTTGAAAATTGAGACAGGAACAAGATAACTACCTTGTGGGGCCCACATCCAGGCCCCACAATGGCTGCTTTGCCATTTCCATACAGTCTCGGGACTATGCAGACTCTTCTTTGTAGCTTGAAATAAAAAATGATGATAAAAATGAGAACTGAATAACACCTGCCAAATCAGACCACTAAAAGCACAAGATATCTGGAACAAGAGCTTAGGGTTAATGGATTAACTTATTGACAAGTTATCCTTTAACTTAAAGCTTTTTTAAAAAAACAGTAATATAAGAAAGGATTTTTCTCTTGCTGGAAATTTTTTTTGAAAATTCAAGAAAACGTAAAATCTTTTGAAACAAGTAAAATGAAAACAAAAATCAACAAACTTTTTAAGCAATGAAAGTAATACTGGCACTTCTTTTCTCATCAACAAATTCTAAACCATTCTTCCATTCCTAAAATTGGATTTACAAGATTGTGATCCAAGGAGAAAAAAAAGACCAGAGCCTATCCACATGTTGGAAGGTCTCTTATATAGACTGATAGAACCCTCTAGAAATCAAAACCCTAATGTAGAAAATTCCTAACATGCCCCTGGACGAAATTTGAATTTTCAGTCAAAGTAGTGCCATGTGAATGATTCAGATGGAATCATGTGAATGCCAGCTTGCCAAGTCAATCTTGAACGTTTATCATAACCTTTGGGAACACAAAATCAACTAGGGGCGTTGATTTGCTGTCATGCCTTGTCTTGGAGTAGCAGGAGAGCCACGTGGGGGACCCACGAGTCATGTGTGAGGGTTTTTGGGTTGTGGGTTTGGATGAGAGTGACATGAATCAATGATCTGGAAATAATCAATCCATAACCCTTTGATTTGTTGCTAATTGGTGATTAGGGTTTAAAGGTTTAAGAGGTTAGCAGGTTGAGGTTTTGATTCGTTTTGGGGGATTAGTTTTTTAAATAATGTGTTTAGTGGGAAAAACACATTGACCTTTTGACCAATCTTAAAACCGGGTCCTTATTTAAATAAGGGATTGGGCTGGTGGGGTTTAGGGTTTGGGCTATGGGGTGTTAGTGGGCTAAGGTGGGGTAAACTCACAGCCAGTCCCCATTGTTAACATCCCGTTATCTTTCTTGCAAGGCCAGTCCTTTTTTGTTAAGTCCTTTTCATGGGCAGTCCAATGGCTTTGCAAATCTAGTCCAATTGGTAACTTTAACTAACTTTTGCACAATTAAACATTTTCCAAGGGCTTTTCTTGTATATTCTTCAAACTTGAGGGACCATACTTGTACATTTGATATGTGGAGGGTCAAATGTGACAAGTTCTTCAAAGATGAGGGGCCATTCTTGCCAATTGTTGAAAGTTGAGGGTCCTATTTGCAATTTTGTGATTTTCAAAGGACCAATCGTGGATTTTTTTTGTACTTTGAAAGACTTCATGATGTGTTTGACTTTTTGGTTGACAATTTAGCTTTGTTGAGGGGCTAAATTTGCCAAATCTTCAAGGTTAAGGGTCCTTTTTGCAATTTTGACAAACTTTAGGGACCAAAACTTGTAATTATGAAGATACAAGGGTATAAAGTGTCAATTCTTCCATATTGGAGGACCCTTCTTCACAATTCTTAAAATCTTCAAGGGTTTTCTTTGGAAAATTCTTCATTAAGGCTTGGTTCATCGTGCGGCTTCGTTTCCCGTGTTCGTTTTTGCCTGATTTTTGTGATCTTTTGTCATTTTCTCAATATCCGTACCTAAAATACACAAGCAACAAACACAAGCATATATTTGGGTATTTTAATGATATTTAATGCATTTTAAGCCCAATATGGACGATGAGACCATGTATAAAAGCCGTCTCATCACTCCCCCATACTAAACCATTGCCGCGCCCTCACGCAATGCTAGAATAAAGTATCGTAGCATCTCCAAAATTCATTTTTATGGACTTTATTGGAATGATAAACTAGCTACACTACGACTATTACTACTACTTGTGTTATAGACATAATGTATGATTTTCTTCGCAAAATGGGACGTTTAGGTTCATAGAATAAGAACACGTGAATGCTTCGTTAGAAATAATTTCATCGTCCTTGATTTTCACTTCAATTCCATGCCAAGCGTGCAACGAGATCATTGTCATTATAAGTTAGTAATGCTAACACTACTCATATGCCCTAATCACGTACTTATCCTCCCATTATTCCTAAGTTGTATCTCTTATATTTTATGATGTCTTGAATGTTTCACGAGGATACATTGTTTGACTTATGCGATAATAGAGATTTAGGTCTAAAAATAGAGTCCTAACGGTGTAACTAAGACCATCAAATCAATAACCCCTCCTAATAGACGACGATGTTAAAAAATTAAGTTGACAAGAAGAATCGATAAACACGGTTTTATAACGGTTTTGAACATGAGACTTATTACCAAGACTTTTATACGCCCCCTAACGGAAGGGCCTTATTATCTTTGGTTTACCTCCATCTTTTATTCAACTTCGCCATGAAGCTTTTATTATGACTTCGGTCTTGCCTTGCCTTTTATTATCCGCCTCATCGGTGGTTTTATTAGCCAAAGACGTATATCCTCACGCTAAAGCGAATTTTGGATCTTTAAAGCTTCGAAGATTAAGGCATGATTCACTTTCAATTTTTGCATAGATTTTTCGGCCTTGTGGGGCTTCAAATTGTTTGCTAGATTTATGTGAGCACTTGAAATCTTATTATTGGGTGAAGCTTTCGATTATTTGGGTGCCAATACTTCAAAACCGTGACGCTGGCGATGCCTTAATGTCTTCCCAATTTAATTACACGGAAGCTACTAGAAAAGACTAGAAACCCAACAATCCTAACTAAACCGCTAAGTCAATATTTATTAAGCAAAAAATATTTACAAGCGAAGGGAGAATAAGCAAACAATGAGAACACATGAGTTTTTGAAAGAATACGAGTACTCTACGTTTAGCATAGTAACTTATAATTAACTCTATCATTTCTCGTCCTCATTAAAGAGACTCAGCCTAATGTGTAGTTAAGGAATCAAAGCTAAGTGCTCAACACGCACGGTCGAGTCAAAAATTACTCTTATTCTCCCCATCGGAAAACCTACATTCGTGTCTTCAAACACTTATAAAATATGAGAAAAAATTTAAAATTTGGCCATTTTTAGCCTTATTTTGCAACAAAATGATAAACAAAACGATAAACTTTGGAAAGCGTGAAGGTTTGGCAAGGTAAGTATCTATTCAGCCCCCCATACTAAAGTTAAACATTGTCCTCAATGTTTCGAGTCTAGGGATGCAAACACCCCCATACTAGAGACGTAGTCGAATGCCTAATCTAGCATGGAAAGGGTGTAACCATTAAATTAATAGCCGTTTATGAAGTGTGCTAAAAACCTAAGGTTAGAACATCAAAAGGATATATCATGGATATTGAGAAATGTCTCCAATAGCAAACGATTGGGTGCTCCCATAAAACGAACACGAGAGGCTCCAATCGTGAAGATCATGATCTAAAAACCACATATCACAAACAACCACGGAACAAAGGTTGGAAGGGCACAAATCCCCACACGTAAGCTAGATTAGACTAAGAAAGCGATAATATGTACATAGGATAAGCATGGGACTCCCCCACGAGGCACCTCGTTTTTGATTACCGAGTCATGAGCTCGACTCGATCCCCTCAATACTAATTATCATTGGGGAAGGTGACTTGGTCGAGGTAGTTCAAGGATGGAACTTCCCCGCCAAAGTAGTGCTTCAACCTATGTCCATTCGCCTTGAAGTTAGGACCATCATCTTGAGCTAGCTCGATGGTCCCATACGGAAACACTTGAGTCACGGTGAATGGACCGGACCAACGGGATTTCAATTTACCGGAAAATATTTTCAATCTTGAATTAAAAAGTAAAACTTGATCCCCAATGTTAAAAACCCGGTTTTTAATTTTTGAATCATGCAACTTTTTAGTTTTCTCTTTATAAATCAATGAATTTTCATAAGCAATGTCTCTCAATTTATCCAATTCATTTAATTGCATTTTCCGGTGTTTTCCCGCGGTCTCCATGTCATCATTACAATGCTTTAGGGCCCAATAAGCCTTGTGTTCTAACTTGATAGGCAAATGAAAATTCTTTCCATACACAAGCTTATAGGGAGTGCACCCAATGGGCGTCTTATGAGCGGTCCTAAAGGCCCATAAAGCATCGTCTAACTTAGCCGACCAAGATTGTCGGTTTTCCCCCACGGATCTTTCCAAGATCCTCTTTAAAGCTCGGTTTGAAACCTCGACTTGCCCACTCGTTTGTGGGTGATAAGCCGTAGAAAGACGATGTGTAACCCCATATTTCCTTAGAACCCTTTCAAATTGGTCATTACAAAAATGGGTTCCACGATCGCTTATGATAGCACGAGGGGTTCCAAACCTAGCAAACAAACTTTTCAAGAACTTAACTACCACACGAGCATCATTGGTGGGCAAGGCCTTCGCCTCCACCCACTTAGAAAGGTAGTCAACCGCAACGAGAATGTACTTATTACCACTAGATGATGGGAACGGCCCCATAAAGTCTATGCCCCAAACGTCAAAGATCTCACATACTTGAATGATATTTTGTGGCATTTCATCTTTTTGTGAGGCTTTTCCTTGTCGTTGGCATGAATCACAAGACTTCACAAGATCTTGTGCATCTCGGTAAATAGTAGGCCAAAAGAAGCCGGCATCAAACACCTTTTTAGCCGTGAGATTAGCACCGTGGTGACCACCCGTGGGTCCCTCATGGCAAGCTCTAAGGATGTTAGAAGCTTCGGTGCCAAATACACAACGTCGGATGATTTGATCCGCACACGTTCGAAACAAGTAAGGGTCGTTCCAAAAATAGAACTTGACATCACGAAAGAATTTTCGTTTTTCTTGAGTTGTCATACCCTTAATGATGAAATTACCCGCATGGTAATTTGCAAAATCCGCAAACCATGGGGTGGAAGAATCAAGCTTGGAATTCACTACACCAAGTGTCTCGAGCGGAAATGTTTCGGTGATTTCCTTAGGCTCGTAAATACTTTGGTGAGGATCTTCCAAACGAGAGAGATGATCGGCCGCTAGATTCTCGGCTCCTTTTTTGTCAACGATTTTGTGATCAAATTCTTGAAGGAGGAGAATCCAACGAAGTAATCTCGGCTTAGCATCTTGCTTTGCCATGAGATACTTAATAGCCGAGTGGTCCGTATACACTATGCATTTCGTCAAGACGAGGTAAGGTCGAAATTTCTCAAATGCATACACCACGGCAAGGAACTCCTTTTCCGTTGTAGTGTATTTAAGTTGAGCCTCGGTCATCGTCTTGCTAGCATAGTGAATAGGCAAGAAGTGCTTATCATGACGTTGCCCCAAAACGACCCCTATAGCGTAATCACTAGCATCACACATAAGCTCAAAGGGGAGGTTCCAATTGGGCGCAACAAGAATGGGAGCTTCGGTAAGTTTCCTCTTAAGGATCTCAAAGGCTCGTACACAATCTTCGTCAAAGACAAAACGTGCTTCTTTTTCAAGAAGATGTGTAATGGGTCGAGAAATCTTCGAGAAATCCTTGATGAATCGACGATAAAAGCCCGCGTGGCCTAGGAAACTCCTAACTCCCTTGACGGTTTTGGGATGAGGTAATTTGGCGATGACGTCTACCTTAGCTTGATCTACCTCAATCCCCGCTTTCGAGACCTTGTGCCCTAAGACGATTCCACTCTTAACCATAAAATGACACTTTTCCCAATTGAGCACAAGGTTGGTTTCCTCACAACGTTTTAACATTCTCTCAAGGTTCGACAAACACGAAGTAAAGGAATCACCAAACACGGAAAAGTCATCCATGAAGACTTCCATCGTTTTCTCGATCATATCATGAAAAATAGCCATCATGCATCGTTGAAAAGTTCCCGGTGCATTAAAAAGTCCGAATGGCATTCTACGATAGGCAAACGTTCCATATGGACACGTAAACGTAGTTTTTTCTTGATCACGAGGATCGATGGGAATTTGGAAGTAACCGGAAAAACCATCTAAAAAGCAATAGAAATCGTTTCCCGCAAGACGCTCCAACATTTGGTCCATGAAGGGCAAGGGAAAATGGTCTTTTCGAGTGGCTTCATTCAACTTACGATAGTCAATGCACACTCTCCATCCGGTCACGAGTCTAGTGGGAATCAACTCGTTGGCATCGTTTGGCACAACGGTCATCCCTCCCTTTTTAGGGACACAATGAATAGGACTCACCCAAGGGCTATCGGAAATAGGGTAAATCATTCCCGCGTCAAGGAGTTTAAGGACCTCCTTTTTGATGACGTCGTGAATTTTGGGGTTCACCCTCCTTTGACTTTGGATTGTTGGCTTGAAATCTTCCTCCATTAATATTTTGTGTGTACAAAATTTTGGATCGATTCCCTTAATGTCGGACAACTTCCACGCAATCGCCCCTTTGTGATCCTTAAGAACATCGATAAGTGCGGTTTTTTCATCATTCGAAAGTTCCTTCGCAATAATAATCGGCAACTTGTCGTCCTCCTCTAAATAGACATATTCGAGGTGAGGAGGTAAATCTTTCAACTCGAGAATAGGTGGTTCCTCAAGTGAAGATTTAGGCTCGATACTCATAACCTCCTCGGGTGGAGGAAATGGGAAATCGTTGAGAAAATCCTTGATAATCGAGAAGTCCTCATCGTTGTCGAGGTCTTCGTCACAAGTACGTGGAACATCGAATTCTTCCAACGTAAAACCACCACCTTCGAAAGGAGTGAAGGTTGGTGTCGAATTATCAAGAATTGGATCTAACATAGTGGGATTGCCACTAGTTTTTTCATCACCAAACCCTAAAACTTCTTGTGAAAATTCCTCGCAAACCACGTCGATCATATCAACGAGGTTTATGGTAGCAACGGAATAAACATGAGAAAGTTGAGAATTTTGAGTTGCGTTTATAACAAGTTCCTCGTCGTTGAAACGTAAGGTGATCTTTCTAGCATGAACATCAATTAAAGCCATAGACGTATCTAAAAACGAACGACCTAAAATAAGAGGAACTTGAGGATCCGTGGGGATGTCAACAACAATAAAGTCTACGGGATAGTAGAACTTCCCCACTTTCACAAAAACGTATTCCGCCAAACCACATGCAAGAATCATGGAATGGTCGGCCAACTCAATAGACATTCGTGAAGGAGTAAGATTAGGAAGATTGAGCGACTTGTAGATTGCAAGTGGCATCAAGTTAATGCTAGCACCAAGATCGGCCAAGGCATAGCATTCTTCCATATCTTGAATTGCACAAGGGATCAAAAATTTACCGGGATCACCGACTTTTTGAGGTATGCGATTAAGATAAACCGACGAACAACTAGACATTTGGTGTAATTTCTCCTTGTTGTTCAACATACTCTTAAAGTTAGCGGCAAATCGAGGCATCATGACCAAAGCATCGGCGAAACTCACATTAAAGTGCAAATCACGAAACATTTTCATAAAAAGCTCAAATTGATAGTTGTCGCGCTCTTGTCGTTTCTCCTTCCTAAGTCTCGATAAGTAAGGCAAGGGTGGTGTGGGTTGGGGCATAGGCATAGCCTTTGGAATCTCGGGTTCCAAAATGGGTGATGGGTCAACCGTAGGTGTGGCATGAGCGGTACTTTGTGGGCTTGAAATATGCTCCTTTTCGACCACCACCTCGGGTTCTTCCTCAATTTCCTCCACCGTTGGAGTAACTGGTTCAGGAGTCGGTTCTTTAAGTATCTTACCACTTCGTGTGGTAATCACTTTCATCTCTCCCTTCGGGTTTGAAACGGTGTTACTAGGTAGACCACTCGAAGTAGAGGCTTTGTTTCCCATTACGGCTTCTAAAATTGCATTAAGCTTAGCATCAAAACTATTAAACTTCACATCTTGGCTAGCGGCTTTTTGGTCAATTCTTTGTTCAAGCCTAGCATGACTTTGCTCTATCTTGTTGTTTTGACCTCGAATTTGGTTAGCAAAATCATTTTTCAATTCATTTCTCATGGCTAGATTTTCCTTAATAAAATTAGCTAACTCCTTTGAATTCTTAGCCGTGTCCTTAGCTTGATTAGCCATTTGCTCTTGAATGTTTTCCAAAATCTTATCGTTTGAAGTAGCGTAATTCAAAAAGTCCATTGGAAGTTCTTTAGTATTTTGAAGACCTTGACTCGTGTTTTGAAAATTACGGTTTTGATTTTGATTTTGCAATTGGCTACTACTACTACTCCCTTGATTCCCATAGTTGTTATTACCCTTATAATTGTTCCTTTGATTGCTTTGGTAACCAACTTGATTGTTTCGATAATTGTTAGCATTTTGATTTGGTGAAAAACCCGGTGGAGTCAATTGATTAGTGCGAGGAACTTGACCGTTTTGGTTATAAGTTCCCGCGGCCGCGAAGGCACTCAAAGTGTTACCACCGTTGATAATGCACTCGGAATAATCGTGAGCTCCACCACAATACATACAAGAAACCTCAACCGCTTTAATTGTAGCGGGAGCGGGTTGTTCACCAACTTTAAACTCAACTAACAAGCCTTTCACTATATCAAAAATTTTGTTCTCCAAATTAGCCTCGACTTGGCAAGCATCAACGGTGTGTGACAAACTAGGTGAAGATGAAGACGAAGCCTTACGAACACTCGACGTGCTACGAGGACTATACACCTTAGACCTATTCTCAATAATTAACAATGCTTCCTCGACCGTCTTACACAAAAAATTACCACCCGCGGCGGCATTAAGATAATCACGCTCATGATCGTTCAAGCCATTGTAAAACGTGTCTATTTGATGCAAGTCAGAAAAACCATGATGAGGACATTCGTGCAACATTTCCTTAAACCTATTCTAAGCCGTTGAAAAACTCTCATTATACTCTTGTAAAAACTTTGAAATCTCGTTTTTCAAGTGCGTAGTCTTAGAGGGCGGAAAAAATTGGTTCACGAATTTTGAAACGAGATCCTTCCACGTCAATATAGAATTGGGTGGCTCTTTCTCTAACCAAATTTTTGCGGGCCCCGCTAAGGAATACAGAAAAAGCATCATCTTAATCGAGTCGTTTGAAACATCCTTAAACTTGCACGTGGCGGTGAGACGATTAAATTGGCGAATGTGGTTATGCGGGTTGTCCTTTTCGTCCCCTCGAAACTTGTTGTTTTGAATCATGGACAACAAACCCGTCTTAACCTCGAAATTCTCCGCAAGGATAGCGGGAATCACAATCGCTTCTCCATAACCCTCGGTGGGTGCTTGAAGCAACTCCATCATAGTTCGATTAGCCATGGGTGCTTCTTTCACTACAATGGGTTCGTCAATAGGAGAGTCCTCACTAGTAGGAGTGAGTGATTTGTTTCTTCGTTTACGAGCACGTCTTGCTTTAGAGCGAGTTTGCATAAACGTCACGTACAACGAGAAGGCGAGCAAAGAAGATTCTTTTTGGTGTTTTTACTTTTTCAATTTTTTTTGTGGTTTTTGATTGTTTTTAACTTTTTTGGATTTTTGGAATGTATTAGTAGACACAAATCTACAAATCTCCTCCTTAATCAAATCTCTCGATTAAAGAAGCCTCAAGGAATGAAAACGATCACGTGAAGTGAACGCCTTCGATGACTTTAGAACGATGGTGGAACACCAAATCGTTCAAGAGGGTTTAATCAAATGAAACCAAGAAAATATATATGATACTTAATAATACTTTGGGCGGCAAAACCCTCGATTCACTCTCAAAATCAAATACGCACAAGCAAGCGGAGGAAACGAGGCGGCGCGAAGCACTTAAGAGCCTTTTTCCTTTAGGTCGTGAAATACAACGGCCTTATACCCACCTTATAGTTTGTATTATCAAGATTAAGCTTCACGAAAGTATTTATCTATTTTTGCCTTTTTCTTTGGTTTGAGATTCGAATAGAATGATCGAGTGATGAAATCCCGAATCAAGGTTGTAATTGCTCACGTATTTGGAGTACTTGTGAATTTATTGTTCTATGTATACAATATAGTAATAATATTCACACAAAAACCGAAAAACGATAATACGTATTAATAGAGTGCTATTAATACAATTACTTTTATGGCTATATATAAAAACAACAATGGTTCAACCAAAACACAACACGCCTCCCCGGCAGCGGCGCCAAAATGATTCTTGTAAAATTACCCCTTTAGGAAAAGTAGGCAATAAAATAGGGCAAGTGTGCACGACGATTTAGGAAAACCGTGTGTGAATGACCCTAAATGAGTTCTTTCTCGAGGAGGCTAGTGCGTTGTGTTAAGAGTTGATATATGATGTTTGTGATTATGAACAAGAAGAAAAGAAATGAGAAAGGAAAGAAGAGACGGTTACGATTACGAATTAAACTACGACGAAAAAGACGAACACGTAAAGCCGTAAAAAGCTACAAAATTAAAAATTTTAACCTAAAAATTAATTATAAGCTAAAACAAGTCTAAAATAATATAAATAAGGAATAAAATCCAATAAAAATAATTTAGAACCTTTTATTAATTAAATATTTAATTTTAATTGCTAATTAAAGCCCTAAAATTAAATATAACTAATAAAATGTCCAAAATATGATTTTATTGAACAAATACTTTACTTATATTATTATAAGACTAAAAAGTATTTTTCTAAAATTTAAAAACTAATAAAACTATTTTTAAAACTCTAAAAACTATTTAAAATGATTAAAAACTTATTAAACTTAAAATAATTATAAAAATTAATCTAAAAGCTATAAAATTATTCTAAAAGTTGAAATAGTCCTAATTAATGCTAAAGAACCTAGAAAAAATTAAAAAGAAATAAAAATAAAACTTTTTATTTTTAATAATAAAATAATATTAAAATAATACAAAAAATAAAAAGTTACTAAAATAAATTCTAAAAAGTTTCTAAAAACTTAAAATAATGTAACTAAGAAAGAAAAACAATTAAAATTTCCTAAAACCTTTTTTATAATCTTATATTAATTTTTAAAGTTTAATAAAAAACCTAAAATTAAATAAAATTAAAAATTAAAGTTTTTGAAAATCTAACTAGATGTAAACCTCAAATATATTAAAAAAACCTAAAAATTATTTTTCCTAAATTTAAAATCACTTTTAACTATTTTTTAATTAATTAACAAAAATCGGCTAATAAAAAATTAATAGAAAATAATAAAATAATGGGAAAAATAAAACTTTGAGCTAGAAAAATCCTGAGGCCTAAGTCTAACCTAAGAAAAATTAAATAAGCTAAAAATGCTTATTGAATAAGCTAAAAAGAAGATAATAAGCTACGGCTTTTATTTTTAGTAAGCAAACAAAAACGGGTTAAGTACCCTTTGAAACCACACCCTAGCAGTCAAAGACCCTAGGGCACGGCGGTATGTGTGGTGTGTGTTGAGTGTGGAGATGCGGGTTCGAGGTTGTGCAACCCCCTTTTTACTTATTTTTTTTTCTTTTTAACTTTACAACCAAACCTGTGACACCTTTTAAGCTTGCAAGACACAAACACTTTCCAAAATTATCAAGGATAAAAGTGAAATCAAATCAAAACGGATCCAGTTATGGTTTTAAGAACACTAGTAGATGTGATTTCTTCACAAGTGAATATGGATCCAAGAGGGCTTGGATGTGGCTTGCTGGTGGTGTTTGTTGGTAAACAAGGGCACCCCTATACTCTTTTGAGTATAGGGAGTCACAAATAACACAGAAAACACAATCACTTAGCCAAAATTTCACACAAGAAGCACACCAAGTTTCTGATAAAACAAGTATGTTACTGATGAACAGTAGGGCTAGTTTATTTGCATAAAAACGAATTCCTAAGGTCAACAACTAGCACACCAATTCACCAAATATCATGTAACTGATTTACAATCCTAGAACTAGCTTATATCTAACAAGGATCAAAAGATGAGGCACTAATTCAGCAAAATCAGTAACCACAAAGCATTACCTGAATTTGACTATTTAAGCAAATGTTTTACCAAGCAAATTGTTTTAAAGCTCACTAAAACGAAAGACAAGCTATCATACAATCCTATAGCAACCTAGTTAGTGTATTGAACAGGTCTACAAGTAAGATTTAAAAACTTAAACCCTTCTTAACCCCTAATCCAAACACCCCTTAATAACTGAGATTCGATTTTTATCAAAGCAAAACTTTAACAAATCCAACCAAAACGATTTAAACTACTTGCAACATGCATACAACACTTCACTTAAGCAAAATCCAACACTTAAACAAACCAGTAGGCAGATTTCACAATTTTCAATGCAAACTCACAAATGACTGATTTCTTTGAAAATTGAGACAGGAACAAGATAACTAGCTTGTGGGGCCCACATCCAGGCCCCACAATGGCTGCTTTGCCATTTCCATACAGTCTCGGGACTGTGTAGACTCTTCTTTGTAGCTTGAAATAAAAAATGATGATAAAAATGAGAACTGAATAACACCTGCCAAATCAGACCACTAAAAGCACAAGATATCTGGAATAAGAGCTTAGGGTTAATGGATTAACTTATTGACAAGTTATCCTTTAACTTAAAGCTTTTTTTAAAAAAACAGTAATATAAGAAAGGATTTTTCTCTTGCTGGAAATTTTTTTTGAAAATTCAAGAAAACGTAAAATCTTTTGAAACAAGTAAAATGAAAATAAAAATCAACAAACTTTTTAAGCAATGAAAGTAATACTGGCACTTCTTTTCTCATCAACAAATTCTAAACCATTCTTCCATTCCTAAAACTGGATTTACAAGATTGTGATTCAAGGAGAAAAAAAAGACCAGAGCCTATCCACATGTTGGAAGGTCTCTTATATAGACTGATAGAACCCTCTAGAAATCAAAACCCTAATGTAGAAAATTCCTAACATGCCCCTGGACGAAATTTGAATTTTCAGTCAAAGTAGTGCCATGTGAATGATTCAGATGGAATCATGTGAATGCCAGCTTGCCAAGTCAATCTTGAACGTTTATCATAACCTTTGGGAACACGAAATCAACTAGGGGCGTTGATTTGCTGTCATGCCTTGTCTTGGAGTAGCAGGGGAGCCACGTGGGGGACCCACGAGTCATGTGTGAGGGTTTTTGGGTTGTGGGTTTGGATGAGAGTGACATGAATCAATGATCTGGAAATAATCAATCCATAACCCTTTGATTTGTTGCTAATTGGTGATTAGGGTTTAAAGGTTTAAGAGGTTAGCAGGTTGAGGTTTTGATTCGTTTTGGGGGATTAGTTTTTTAAATAATGTGTTTAGTGGGAAAAACACATTGACCTTTTGACCAATCTTAAAACCGGATCCTTATTTAAATAAGGGATTGGGCTGGTGAGGTTTAGGGTTTGGGCTATGGGGTGTTAGTGGGCTAAGGTGGGGTAAACTCACAGCCAGTCCCCATTGTTAACATCCCGTTATCTTTCTTGCAAGGCCAGTCCTTTTTTGTTAAGTCCTTTTCATGGGCAGTCCAATGGCTTTGCAAATCTAGTCCAATTGGTAACTTTGACTAACTTTTGCACAATTAAACATTTTCCAAGGGCTTTTCTTGTATATTATTCAAACTTGAGGGACCATACTTGTACATTTGATATGTAGAGGGTCAAATGTGACAAGTTCTTCAAAGATGAGGGGCCATTCTTGCCAATTGTTGAAAGTTGAGGGTCCTATTTGCAATTTTGTGATTTTCAAAGGACCAATCTTGGATTTTTTTTGTACTTTGAAGGACTTCATGATGTGTTTGACTTTTTGGTTGACAATTTAGCTTTGTTGAGGGGCTAAATTTGCCAAATCTTCAAGGTTAAGGGTCCTTTTTGCAATTTTGACAAACTTTAGGGACCAAAACTTGTAATTATGAAGATACAAGGGTATAAAGTGTCAATTCTTCCATATTGGAGGACCCTTCTTCACAATTCTTCAAAGCTTCAAGGGTTTTCTTTGGAAAATTCTTCATTAAGGCTTGGTTCATCGTGCGGCTTCGTTTCCCGTGTTCGTTTTTGCCTGATTTTTGTGATCTTTTGTCATTTTCTCAATATCCTTACCTAAAATACACAAGCAACAAACACAAGCATATATTTGGGTATTTTAATGATATTTAATGCATTTTAAGCCCAATATGGACGATGAGACCATGTATAAAAGCCGTCTCATCAAAAATCCAATGAGTTTAGGATAGAACCGGGAAGATGGGTACACAGAATCACGGGTCATCAAAAGTCATCAAAAGTTAATCTTGGAAAGCGCCAATCCCTGCACATAATAAGAAAGAAAACAACAAATAACAACGGGGCTCCCCCTACACTTAGGATGAAAAATAGATAACAAGTATAGATTAGCGGGTTCAAATAAACGATGATGGCATTTTAATATAATAAATTTTGGGATCTCTTATTGAATTTATTAGTAATATAATTTATTAATAATAATTATAATTTATACTCGTTTATTAAGATAATTATATAATAATTTTATGTATAATTATAATTGAGTCTAATAAAATGATAAAGGTGCTTTTATACATAGTCTCATCGTCCAAAACAGGCTTAAAATGGTAAAAATATCATAAAATGTGCCAAATATATGCTTGTGTTTGTTCAATGTGTATTTTAGGTACGGATATTGAGAAAATGACAAAAGATCACAAGAAACAAGCAAAAACGAACACGGGAAATGAAGCTGCACAATAAACCAGGCCCTAGAGTTGATTTTCCAAGAAAAACCTTAAAGAATTGAAGATTATACAAGAAGGGTCCTCTATTATTGAAGAATTGACATTTTAAACCCTTGTATATTCATAATTACAAGTTTGGTCCTTAAAGTTTGTTAAAGTTACAAAAAGGACCCTCAACTTTGAAGAATTGGTAAGAATGGTCCCTCAATTATGAAGACATGTCAATATTAGTCCTTTACAAAGTCAACAATACAAGTCAAGACCTTGAATATTGAAGACATTACAATATTGGTCCTTCAAATATCATGAAATGACAAGAAATACCCTTGAAAATACTTTGCAAAACTTTTTGAGGCAAAAGTATAAAAATTGAAACTTTATTACAAAGGGATTTTCAGTTTTGTGGAATTAAACTTCAAATGAAAGAAGAAAGAAAGAAAGGGGGTGATAATTTCCAAGACATTATACTTACCTAGACTAATCAGAATTAGCCACGTGCCTCATTAACACCTCTCATCGAATCATAAGCCATCACTTTGCCAACACACCAAACCACTCATAACCGGTTTTAACTAATTATATTAATTAGTTTAAAACACGTGGTTATTACTTTTTCAAAAACAAAATGGATTAAACCTTAACTATTTCAGCCAAGAACATAATTAGGGTTTTGCTTATCACGTGAAATTAAGCCCTTATATTATCCAGTTTTATAATTAAGGGTACACTAATCATAACCCAACCCTTAAACAATTTGCCACCTCACCCCAAAGGGCCACACGAGATTCCCCTGCTGCATACATTAGAGAAGATGCCAAAAAATTCTTGAAATCCAACATCTCACAATCCTACTTTCATACTAAGCTCACTTTGGGCCTTTGGATCAATTGGTAGCACTTTTACAGCCTCACAAACAGCCCAACATCTTCACATGATCAAGAAAATTTCAAACTTCAAAGGGTAAAAGAGGAATTTCAATGCTTAGGGTTTTTAGTATTTTCAGCTTAATAGGTCCATGTACACCCTCTATATAAAGGGTTTAGGGTTACACATAGCAATTTTCTCTTGGTTTTTACTTTGGTCAAGAATTTGTAAATCCTTTGTTCAAAGTAATGAAAAAGTGTGTGATATCTTTGACGAAATCCAAGTGCCACTCTTATTTTACTGTTGTTATTGTTCAACGTTTGTGAGTTTGAAGTCTCATGGTTTCTTTTTAAAGATTGTGCAAGATTTTGCAAAAGTTTCAAAAACCTGATTTTTTCTAAGTTCTTGTTCAAAGACTTGAACTTTTTGGGCTATAAGCAGATCATAACACCCTGATAAAGAGTTTATCAAGGTGTTGTGAGGTTTGTGGTTTGGGAAGGATCAAGGGGTGGGGTACAAGCTTGAAAAGGTCTTGGTCATTTTTCCATTTTTCCTTTATTAATATGTTATTTCTAACCTTGTTGTTCTTAGCAGCTTATTGGAAGCTCGTGAGTGTGGATGTACATTCATGAGGTTTGAACTCTTTTACCCAAAAATCTGTCAAGAAAGTGGTTTGAAGTGTTTTGGTAACCTGCTGTTGTTTTGTGTGTTCTTGATGCATGAATCTTGTTGATTATGCTTTGTGATGTTGTTCTGATGGTTGTCCAAACCTAGCTTAACCTGTAATACACTTTTACTTTGTTAAAATTGATTTTGAAAAGATAAAGGGGTGTTTGGGCTTACTGCATGATTGAGGTTTGGGTAGATTTCAGTAGGTGTTAAGTGTAGTATTGTTCTTTTTCTTGTTTAAGTGTTTATCTGCATGCTTTGTGCTTTGTATCATACTAATCCATCAAGTGGTCATATAATCTTCATTACTTGTTATTTTTTCCTAAGATTTTGTGGACACCTAGATATAAGGGTAGACTAAGGCTAACAAGTGCTAAACCTAAGTATATGCAACCTGAGTAAGAGATTTAAGGTCTTGAAATTGGGTCTGTGGTCAAGTAGTTCAACAAAACTTGTTCTTGCCTGCTTATTGTTCATCAGTAACTTGCAAATGCTTAAACATGTTTCAAATCTTGTAACCAATGCATGATATCAGTTTTTTTTGTGGAACTAAGTTTGCTTAAGCTTGTGTATGATTATGGTGCAATCTGGTTAGCTTAATATTGGTTTATTAGCTTTTTAATCTTCATCACTATTCATGTTCATGTCTGTATCATATCTTGGCATAAATTGATTAAACTGTACTATTTGGCTTGGTGAATTTGTGTTTGTTTGCTTGTTATTGACTCCTTATAACCCCACTGGTTATAAGGGTGCCTTTGTGTTCTTTGATTCCAACAAAAACCCACAAAAGACAAAAAGTCAAACAAGTCAATCAGTGGAAGCTTTTTCCACTGCTGGACACCCAAAACTAGCCACTGCTAGTGCAATTTTTCATGCAGCTTATCAATAAGCTACTCTATCTTATTTAGACGTGCAACAACTTTGATTTTGTGATCAACCTTCATCATTTGACCCATTTGTTTATTCTGGAGCTTTTTAGGGTTTTACTAGAAAACCAACTTAGTTGACTTTTACATAAGTGCTTTTTTGCTTTTTCCAGCTTATTCATTGTGCTTTTTGGAAATCGTTTTGATTATTAAGCTTAGTTAAGTGATTTAAAACATTTTGCAAAAAGAATCAGCCCTTGAATTTGTCTAGAACTCGAAAACGAATATTTTGACGTTTTGTGTATAGAGCTTTTGCTTATTTCAGGCTTATTTCTTGGGCTTATTCAAAAATTATTTTTACAAATAGCTAATTTAGGTCAAGAGAAGAATGTGTGTGAAATTATAGCTTATGGCATCAGCTTATAGCTTAATAGGCCAAAAAGCCCATTAAGTATAAGTTGTTTTGAAATAAGCTGTGATAAGCTCATTTTCAGCTTTTGGCCTTTGAAACTTTGTGTTTAAAATTGGATTTTAAGCTTCACTGGAAGTTTTGTGCTTATTTGGAGGTCATTTTTCTAATTGGGCCAAAGTTAGCCCATTAAGCACACTGTTTGGGTTTTTGGCCCATTTGGAGGCCCATTAGGGGTATTTTTGTCATTTCAAGTTCATTTCTGTTGTTAAATTAAACTAGTTTGCAAGTTTTCAGAATTTTTTATAAATTTTGGATTTTTATTATTATTTTATTATTATTTTATTACCAAAATTATTTTTTAATATTTTTGCAAATTTTTCATTTTTCTTAGGTTAAATACATTAAGTTAGCATTTTTAAAATTTTTAGATTAATTTTCTTTTCATTTAATTAATTTTTGAAATTATTTTAATATTTTTATAGTTTTTAATCATTTTTAAATACTTTTAATTAATTTTAAATTTTACAAAAATATTTTTTAGTTTAATTAAGTTATTTTAGAGGTTTACAAATTGAAAAATCTCATTTTGGGCTTTTTGTTAATTAAATTGATTTTTTGGGCTTTAATTAGCATTAAAAAATTATTATTTAATTAAATAATAGGTTTGAGTGTTTTTTGATTTTTTGTAAACTCTAATTACATTTTTTTGGATTTATTGCAATTTTCTAGGAATTTTAGGGTAATTTTTAAATTTTGTTATATTTTACGGTTTTACATGTACGACTTTCGTCTTAGTGTAATTTTAATCGTAACCGTCATCCTTTTCTCTTTTCTTTCTTCATAATCCTAATCACAAACATTTAATCATCTCTTTACACAACACACTAGCACCCTTGAGAACTATCCCACACCAAGGGTCATAAGTGCTTATGTTTTCCTAAACGTTCACTCAGTACTTACCGCTTTTACCTCGTTATATATATATATATATATATATATATATATATATATATATATATATATATATATATATATATATATATATATATATATATATATATATATATATATATATATATATATATATATATATATATATATATATATATATATATATATATATATATATATATATATATATATATATATATATATATATATATATATATATATATATATATATATATATATATATATATATATATATATATATATATATATATATATATATATATATATATATATATATATATATATATATATATATATATATATATATATATATATATATATATATATATATATATATATATATATATATATATATATATATATATATATATATATATATATATATATATATATATATATATATATATATATATATATATATATATATATATATATATATATATATATATATATATATATATATATATATAGATATATATATATATATATATAGATATATATATAAATATATATATATATATATATATATATATATATATATATATATATATATATATATATATATATATATATATATATATATATATATATATATATATATATATATATATATATATATATATATATATATATATATATATATTATATATATATATATATATATATATATATATATATATATATATATATATACATATATATACACATATATATATATATATATATATATATATATATATATATATATATATATATATATATATATATATATATATATATATATATATATATATATATATATATATAATATATATAGGTATAACTATGACTTGATACCACACCCCTAATCCATGTCATATGTGACATGGCACCTCTAAACCAATAGTATTTATTTGTTATCTAAAGAAATGCAAAAACCTTCCAAAAATACTTTACGAAAACGCAATTTTGAAAAAGCGGGCCGCAATTTAAAAAAAATCGTGTTTTTATACCGCGGCTATATATACTAATATAAAATTTATTCTTTTTTATTTTTTATAACACACGCGTCTGGTCAAAAACACACACAAACATCTAAGATCTCCATATCTCTCTAAATGACGGCGGGTAAACCCTAATCTAAAAAACATACGAAATTGATCTTGATCTTTGATCTTTGTTCTTTGATCTCTGATATTTGACCTTTGTTCTTTGATCTTTGATCTTTGATCTTTGATCTTTGATATCTTTCATCAGAAAACCCTAAAACTATTAATCCGTATGGTGGAGGAGTTCTTATCTCCAGGTATTTAATTCGGATCTTGCTAATATGTTACTTTTTGATACATTATCAGAAACTAGAGTTTGCTAGACAATGGGTTCCACATCTATGATAAATCTTGCAATCCTTGGATCTAATAAGTGATCCATCATCAAATAATTCAGTATGTCATCATTGATTGTTGGGCATAGGTATTAATCAAACTTAACATTATCTCGATTTTGTTATATTTTTTGGTAAAAGATTAATTAATTGATTATTAGATTATATGCTTATATAATAAATGGGTTTTCTATGATTCATCTGTTGTTGCAGCCTCAGGTAGAAGTTAACAGTTTTCTGGCGTCAATCTTCTTTACCAATCGTTCTTTATCAGTCTTCTTTATTCATTCATAGGTATTAATCAAACTTAACATGATTTCGATTTTTCTATCTCTTTTGGTAAAAGATTAATTAATTGATTATTGGATTATATTCTTATAGAATAAGTGGGTTTTCTATGATATAGGCCAATAATTAAAATCATAAAATTAGGTTCATCATCTTTAGCAAGTCTAAACAGCTATAATAGGGATAAGAGCTGACGGAAGAGCTGAGTTGTCTTATAAGTTATAACGCAAATCATTAATTAAATTTAATTAAATGGTTCAATGTACATTCCATTAGATCTACGAATTTTGAGGCAGGCTTATAGTAAATTTGAGTACGGTTATAAGTCTTGCCTAGGTTTAATGTTTATTTAATTCCTTTGATTACTTGAAACCAAGTTCTTATTCATAATATGATAGCTATTGAACCTGTGAGTCTACACATATTTTATACTAACTCATACAAAAGAACACGAAATATAGAACTCTATAAATTACCTTACTATAAAAAAACTGAACTTGACTTTTAGTTCAAAATGTTCCACAAGCAGGCAGTCTTCTGTGGATGAAGCTGTTATCGCTAAAGGTAAATTCCTATTTTTCAATATCTGTATCTGGAAATTTTATCATTTAATTATAACAAAAAATAACTCAATAATGTTATATACTTCTTTGTGTTTAAGTGTTTATAAAAATCATGTTTCCACAAGATGATGCTATTGTGTTCGATGTTAATTTGTCAGCATGCTTACACTTAGTAATTTATTGATGTCAACAAATTCTTACTTACACCGGTATTTATTCTTGTCGGTTGTAAAAATTCTGAACATCAGGTAGACTATCATGCGTTGGCAAAAAATTGAGAACAAAATTGCAAGAAAAGCACGTTCAATCTATCTGATGGGGAAGACGACGAGTATGAGGATCAATATGGTTGTTTGTATCTTGGTAGGGATGACTTTGAGGATGATGTAGCGTTAAATGAGGAAGATATGTATTATCTTACAGGACTTGCATTGGTCGCAATGGCTATTTTAACAGCTCATATGTTGTGCTAATACCATCCATTGTTTTGGTAATTTTTATGTGTGTTTTGAGATTATGTATCATTTTCTATTCAATGATTTATGGTCACCTTACCCTAATATCAATGACGGATTATGCTGGTATGTTTTTAACATAATGCATCAGTCAATTAAATGTTTTTTTAATAGAATGTGCCTCCATTAGGTGGCACTCTACACCTTCAGCACTCAATGGGCAACTACATTAAAAAGGATTTCCCCTTACGAGGAGACCACAACTCCTACAATGACCAACAACATGTTCAAGAACAGAGGTTTTATTCGCTCTTTGTAATTTACAGATTTTTGGTAAATACGCAGATCTTTACGCGAGAGGTGTGTGGAAGGTAAAGGGTTGAGCTTCCAAAGGTCTACCGTTCCTCCTATCCATGCATTAGTTTTGCAGCCAAATTTACCATCCAAATAGTGACTTCGCGTAAGTGTTCTTTTTTTTGGCATAAGAATTGCTTCACAATAACTTTGTGAAAAAGATTGTCCTGATTCATAACTCTCACATATTCTGCATATTTCTACTCTTTTCAGGCACGGTGTGCAACCCCATGACTGGTAAAATATTTATGGTGGAATTGGTAAGGACATTTGTTAAAGGTAAAGTTTTTGTCATTTTATTTTCAATTTTAAGGGCAGGTGTTGTCGTATCTTGTTCAGGTTTTATTAAGTTTGGATTTTGATTTGTTGGTTTATGGTATCGTGTTACTTGATTCGTGTGTGGTAGTGTAACTTTTTTGTGGATTAATTCGTATGTCACTGAGACTATGTACTATTTCAGTTAGCCACCTTAGTTATTTTCATAGAAAATTACAGGGGTAATGATTTTTAGAACTTATTAAGGGCGAAAGGTCATAGCTTAGGATGTATGTCTCCATAAAGAACATTCACAACCAATATATCAAGTCAAGTTGAGTGCTGACTTGAGACAACCGGACCTGTTCGTTTGTTGAAGATTTTTTTTGCCAGGTATATTCTTCCTTATGTGTTGGGTATCCTTTATATCACTTCGCTGATTTTGTATTATTGTTAATGAACCTTACAAATACGTTGTCATATGTTTTTAATTTCACCATGCATTTATTTGACAGAGAGTGTATGATTTGGTTGTTGTGCTCTAAAAATTATCCCACATCTCTATCAACTATTAGTTATTTGTTTTAATTTCTCACTTACTCACTTTCTATGAATATATTTGTTTCAAATGCTCTTCAAGACACACATTACCCATTGAGGCAGAAACAGGAAAAATATACAGTCCTGTAAAAAAGAAAAGAATATGAGGTTGATTACTATTCTAAGGCCTTATTTTCAGGTTGATTACTATTCTGAGTTGCAACACTACCAGGTATAACGTCGTCTGCACCTTACATTCATAGATAAAAACATAAGAGCTCCTAACAAAAATAAAATAGTTGCTGCAGCGAATAAAGTTCACTACGTAACCACCATTCTTGAAATCAGTTCTGCCAAAGGATGGTAATGTATCTTTACTCGAAGAGCACTAAAATATATCTTTGCTGTTTTGGACAATTTATTTTGTGCCAACTAATATAATTTGTTGGCTTTCATTTTGACGTCTCTTACTGTTGGATAGATCTCAGTTATTTGGGTTAACATAATTCTTTGGGTTAAAATGTATCATCGTCAATGCAGATTCAAATTCTAACGATGGTAAGCTTGCTAGGTTCAAAAAGGTTTCTTATTATTAACTTGAATTTGTTATGGACTACCACACCAGCCATGTTTTTTACATCATTCTTTGTGTTTCCCGAGGTTTTTGTAGAAGCTGACATGGAAATTGTGAAAAAGCTTTCAACTGATCCCTTAGGTATTGAGTACTATTCTAATTTTCCATGAGTAGGAAGGATTGCTCTTAGGTAATTGAAGCAAACTGTAGCTTATGGCGTTATCAAAGATATTAAAAGAAAAAAGAATGTAGTTGAGGTAGGACATACATTCATTGGGAATGTGCATCTTAGATTTGATTACTTGTGAATATCTACACAACAAATGCAAAAATCAAGCACAAATACACAGGAAGGTTACTTTTATAAGTTTACCTTCAATACACTATCTACCTGGATATGTGTGTTAGAATCAATTCTCGTCATAATAAAGTAATTCGTCTAAAAGTTAGACGCAACACCCTATGATATGTTGATTGCAACTTTAATAGCTAAACACCATATGTTATATACTAGATATCAGATTCTAATTAATCAAACATAAGTAACATACAGTTTGTTAACCACATAAAGATTTTCACATAATATAGATCTATGATCTTATCTCCTGTATTGCATGGTATAAAACTTGCTGGTCTCTCAAAAGTCAAAGACCCACAAGTCAAGGAGTTCATAGACAAAAGCAATTGGGGCGCAACTCCCACTTGGTCTCAAGGGAGACCACCAGGCTAAGAAAGGGCACACATCAAATAGTGACATGTACTGTTGGAGCAGGATGGTGTCTGCTGAACTTAAAGATTGTCTTGTGAACAAAGTTAGTGATTCATCTCCGACCCAATGTGTTGCTGCAGAAGTAAATTACTTCTATCTCTATGTACATATTCATACACCAAATACAATACATACATCTAAATAGTTGTTTTACTAATTTTATAAATTTTGGGTCAGATACTCTTGCATATATGATTCTCTCCGTTAGATACAACATAAAGGAAACGAGCATTAACCTTTTCCTAATTCCCCTCTTCGTCAAAAAGCATCTTCTGACTTCATACTCGGCTATTCATACTGGAGATTTTTGTTCAAATAGGTATATATATTCTAGGTAATGGTAATGATATGAAATATTTATTGGACAAACTTCTTTATAGTACATGTAAACAGACAATCCATTTACTGTACTTTGATAAAACTGGATATGAAATGAACTCAATTGGAAATTGTATCGATGTATTGAAACCAGTCTTTGTTTTTACCATCGTCACTGATAATTGACTGTAGTTAATATATATCCTAATTAACGTGAACAGTTAACGGATTTATACAGTCAATTAAAAGAACCTCATGAAGCCATCGAAGATTTTGTGCATGGGCTTCATCAAACGGAGAATTGTGGTATTATTGTGTTGGTCTCTTAAATATAGTTGATGTTAGAGTTTTGTACACCTTTAGGAAAAGGATGCACAAAGTAGGGCAAGTGTGCACGACGATTTAGGAAAACCGTGTGTGAATGACCCTAAGTGAGTTCGTTCTCGAGGAGGCAAGTGCGTTGTGTTAAGAGTTGATATATGTTTGTGATTATAATGATTGAGAAAGAAATGGGATTAGAAGAGAAAGACGGTTACAAAGACGAATTAAACTACAACGAAAAAGGCGAACACGCAAAACAGTAAATAGTGCCAAATTTAAAATTTTATCCTAAAAATTCCTAAAAATTACTAAAAATCCCCAATAATATTCTAAGAGTTTGCAAAAAATCCAAACTTGCTAAAACCTTTTAATTAATTAGATAATGACTTTTTAATGCTAATTAAAGCCCTAAAAATCACTTTTAATTATTAAAAAGCCTTAAACAAGATCTAATAGTTTTTAAACCTAAAAAATATCCTAATTAAGCTAAAAACTATTTTTAAAATTTTTAAAACAAAATTAAACTATTTTTAAACCCTTAAAAACTATTAAAATCTATTAAATCTTAAATTAATTCTAGAAATTAATTGAAAAGTCTAAAAAGTATTTGGAAAGTGACAAAACTCCTAATTAAGTGTCCTTAACCTAGGAAAAATGTAAAAACTAAAAAAAATAAAACTTCAAATTTTAATAATAAAATAATATTAAAATATTCAAAAAAATAAAAAGTTTGTAAATAAATTCTAAAAAATTATCAAAAATCCTAAATAATGTGACTAAAGCAAAAATGCAACCCAAATTTTCTGAAACCTAGTTAATAATTTAATATTAAATTTTAAAGTTGCTTAAAAACCCTAAAATCCAATAAAATAAAAAATAAGCTAAATTGAAAACCTGAATAGCTGTAAACCTCAAAAATATGATTAAAAACCTAAAAACTATTTTTCCAGATTTTTAAATTACTTTTTTCTATTTTTTAATGACTTTCTAAAATTAAAACTTAAAATAATCCTAATAAATTAATAAATAATGGGAAAATTATACTTTTTGCTCAGAAAAGTCAAACAACCTTATAAAACCCTAGGAAAAATCTTAAACAGGAAAATGCTTAAAGAAATAAGCTTGAAACAACTTATTTAAAAGCTGATAGCTAAATAAGCTCAAAAACAAACACACCTTAAATATCTAATGAAATGAAGCAATAACGTAAAAAGCCATCTGGATCACTGGTTAACACGCTAGTCCTTGGAAAGCAAGGTCGCGTGTTCGAGCCCAGGCAAGGTGAGCTTTTTGCAAACTTTTTTTTTTTTTTTACTTTTAAAACTTAATCCAGGTACTTAATTTACTTCTAAAACACAAACACAAACCCAAAATAACAAAGATTAAGGCTTAGGAAAGCCAAAACGTGCCCAGTTATGCACAACTTTCTGATGAACACAAGTGAAGTTTCTTCACTTGTGAATAAATGATCAAGAGGTCTTGATCTTGTGATTTGGTGTTGTTTTTGGTGGACAAATGGCACCCTTATACTCTTTGGAGTATAAGGAGTCAATAATAACACAAATACAAGCACACTCTTAGCCAAAAATCACACAAAAATAAGCATACAAGTTACTGATATTGCATATATGTGTCTGAGTGTATTTTGCTGATACACTTGGCACTCAAATGGATTTCAGTAGCTAAAACCTTGCACACAAGCTCACAAAACAGCATGCAAACAACACACAATCCCAAAATAATCCAGTATCTAACAGATTACAAGATTTGGTGATAAAATTTCAACAAAACAAGCAAAAACAAGTAGTTTACTGATTAAGGCAATGTTTTCACTTATTTTAGCATGCAATGTGTTCTAAACTTGACTAAACTGAAAAATAGACCAACTTATAACCTAATGACAAGCAAATGAGTGATTGCAACAAGATTTAACACACAAATTTCCCAAGAAACTCAGATAAATATGCAAATCCAAACACCCCTTAAACTGACTGAAATCAAAATTTAACAAAGCAATCCTACTCAAATCTAATTCAAACTGAATTTAAACAATCCTAACATGCATATAATAACCTAATAACTCAAATCAAACCAACAATCATGCAATAAGACAACTTTCATGCAATTTTCACAAAATCACACAAAACACCAAATTTCTGAAAACTAAGCCCGGGCTTGTGCTGAACTTTGTTGAGGTTCTGATGAAGTTTGCTTAACAAAAAAAATGAATAGGATTGGTTCCTTTTTTTTTGAATCTGCTAAGAGAGAAAAGGGAAAAGCTGTGTAAAAAGCTTAAGGCTTGCTCCTAGCTTATAGATTAAGCTAGAAGAGAGCTTTAGCTTGTGGGTAAGGATATGATAAGCTAAAAATAGGAAATGACCAAACCAATGGCTATTTTAAACTTGGGTACCCACTACACCAGAACAAGCCATGGTGTTATGGACATACACAAGCTCAAATACCATCACTCCAACACACTTAATCACTATTGTATCAGGTTTGTATGAAAATTTAAGATATAAGAAAGCTTTGAAAAAGAAACAGAAACTTTGAAACTTAAAAACTTTTTGTTGAAAATCAAACAAAACTCAAACAATTATAACTTAAATCAACTGAAATGTAAAGGGAATTCAATATTTCTCATCAACAACACTTAAACCATTTATATTCTTTAATAAACTGGATTTACAAAGCTTGTGAAAAAGGAGAAAAATCAAGAACATAAACTTAGCTAAGTCCTATGTGCCTTTATATAGGCTTACACTTGTGATTCTAGAACTGATAAGAAGCTAAAAACCCTAACACTTGAACTTCCAATCTTGCCCTTGGACGATTTTGAATTTTTCAGTCAAAACTAAGCCATGTGAAGATCTTTGGCAGTTTGTGGGATGCCAGCAGTGAAAAAGAGGATCTTGATCGTCCATTTTGTCTTTGGGAACACGAAATGGTTGTGGGATGTTGATCATGCTGTCCATTTTTGTTTGGGAGTGAATAGTGGGGCAGGGGAGGGTTGGAGAGACATGTGAGGGTGAGGGTGACACCTTTTTGGGGTTGGGATGTGATTAGGGTGTGGTTAATTATCAATCTGGAAAAGATCAACAATTAACCCTTTGTTTTAAGGTTTTTAGGGATTAGGGTTTATGTTGATTTAGGGTGTGTTTAATCTGGAAAAAAGGGATTAAGGTTTTAAAAAGTGTGTTTGCCACCAAAATTCAAAACCGGTTTAAGTTAATTAAATAAATGGTGAGTGGATTTGTGACGTGGAGGGGAGGGTGAATATGATTGGTGGAGGGTTTAAGGTAGGTGAGGTGGCAGCTTGTGAGTGGTGGTTTGTCTTAGGTTGTCTGGGCAACATTGGTCCCTCACTTTTCATTCTCCTTTCACTTTGTATTAAAACATCAAATAAGTCATCTCCTTTGAAAAACATCTTTGGCAAGTTGCCAGTTTTGGCACAAAAACTTCATAGGCTTGAAACAAGGACTTAAAATGCAATTTCTTCATATTTCAAGGGCTGTTCTTGACATGTCTTCATACTTTAAGGACTTTGACTTGTTTGTTGACTTCTTAGAGGACCATTATTGACAATTTAGTTTTGTTGAGGGACTAAATTTGCCAATTCTTCAAAGTTAAGGGTCCTTTTTGTAATTTTGACAAACTTTAGGGACCAAACTTGTAATTATGAAGATACAAGGGTATAAAGTGTCAATTCTTCAAACTTGGAGGACCAATCTTCATGATTCTTCAAATCTTCAAGGGTTTTCTTTGGAAAATTCTTCATTAGGGCTTGGTTCATCGTGCGGCTTCGTTTCCCGTGTTCGTTTTTGCATGATTCTTGTGATCTTTTGTCATTTCCTCAATATCCGTACCTAAAATACACAAGCAACAAAAACAAGCATATATTTGGGTATTTTGATGATATTTTATGCATTTTAAGCCCAATTTGGACGATGAGACTATGTATAAAAGCAGTCTCATCACTCCCCCATACTAAACCATTGCCGTGCCCTCACGCAATACTAGAATAAAGTATCGTAGCATCTCCAAAATTCAATTTTATTCACTTTATTGAAATGATAAACTAGCTACACTACTACTATTAATACTACTTGCGTTTTAGACATAATGTATGATTTTCATCGCAAAATGGGACGTTTAGGTTCATAGAATTAGAACACGTGAATGCTTCGTTAGAAATAATTTCATCGTCCTCGATTTTCACCCCAATTCCATGCTAAGCGTGTAACGAGATCATTGTCATTATAAGTTAGTAATGCTAACACTACTCATATGCCCTAATCACGTACTTATCCTCCCATTATTCCTAAGTTGTATCTCTTATATTTTATTTTGTCTTGAATGTTTCACGAGGATACATCGTTGACTTATGCGATAATAGAGATTTAGGTCTAAAAATAGAGTCCTAACGGTTTAACTAAGACCATCAAATCAATAACCCCTCCTAATAGACAACGATGTTAAAAAATTAAGTTGACAAGAAGAATCGATAAAGACGGTTTTATAACGGTTTTGAACATGAGACTTATTACCAAGACTTTTATACGCCCCCTAACGGAAGGGCCTTATTATCTTTGGTTTACCTCCATCTTTTATTCAACTTCGCCATGAAGCTTTTATTATGACTTCGGTCTTGCCTTGCCTTTTATTATCCGCCATCATCAGTGGTTTTATTAGCCAAAGACATATATCCTCACGCTAAAGCAAATTTTGGATCTTTAAAGCTTCGAAGATTAAGGCTTGATTAACTTTCAATTTAGGCATAGATTTTTCGGCCTTGTGAGCTTCAAATTTTTGCTTAATTTAGGTGAGCACTTGAAATCTTATTATTGGGTGAAGCTTTCGATTATTAGGGTGCCAATACTTCAAAACCGTGACGCTGGCGATACCTTAATGTCTTCCTAATTTAATTACACGGAAGCTACTAGAAAAGACTAGAAACCCAACAATCCTAACTAAACCGCTAAGTCAATATTTATTAAGCAAAAAATATTTACATGCGAAGGGAGAATAAGCAAACAACGAGAACACATGAGTTTTTGAAAGAATACGAGTACTCTACGTTTAGCATAGTAACTTATAATTAACTCTATCATTTCTCGTCCTCATTTAAGAGACTTAGTCTAATGTGTAGTTAAGGAATCAAAGCTAAGTGCTCAACACGCACGGTCGAGTCAAAAATTACTCTTATTCTCGCCATCGGAAAATCTACATTCGTGTCTTCAAACACTTATAAAACATGAGAAAATTTTTAAAATTTGGCCATTTTTAGCCTTATTTTGCAACAAAACGATAAACAAAAAGATAAACTTTGGAAAGCGTGAAGGTTTGGCAAGGCAAGTATCTATTCACCCCCCCATACTAAAGTTAAACATTGTCCTCAATGTTTCGAGTCTAGGGGTGCAAACACCCCCATACTAGAGACGTAGTCGAATGCCTAATCTAGCATGGGAAGGGTGTAACCAATAAGTAATAGCCGTTTATGAAGTGTGCTATAAACCTAAGGTTATAACATCAAAAGGATATATCATGGATATTGAGAAATGTCTCCAAAGCAAACGATCGAGTGCTCCCATAAAACGAACACGAGAGGCTCCAATCATGAAGATCATGATCTAAAAACCACATACCACAAACAACTACGGAACAAAGGTTGGAAGGGCACAGATTCCCTCACATTAACTACATTAGAAAGTGATAATATGTACATAGGATAAGCATGGGACTCCCCCACGAGGCTCCTCGTTTTTGATTACCGAGTCATGAGCTCGACTCGATCCCCTCAATACTAATTATCATTGGGGAAGGTGACTTGGTCGAGGTAGTTCAAGGATGGAACTTCCCCGCCAAAGTAGTGCTTCAACCTATGTCCATTCACCTTGAAGTTAGGACCATCATCTTGAGCTAGCTCGATGGTCCCATACAGAAATTGAGTCACGGTGAATGGACCGGACCAACGGGATTTCAATTTACCGGAAAAGATTTTTAATCTTGAATTAAAAAGCAAAACTTGATCCCCAATGTTAAAAACCCGGTTTTTAATTTTAGAATCATGAAACTTTTTAGTTTTCTCTTTATAAATCAATGAATTTTCATAAGCAATATCTCTCAATTCATCCAATTCATTCAATTGCATTTTCCGGTGTTTTCCCGCGGTCTCCATATCATCATTACAATGCTTTAGGGCCCAATAAGCCTTGTGTTCTAACTCGATAGGCAAATGACAATTCTTTCCATACACAAGTTTATAGGGAGTGCACCCAATGGGTGTCTTATGAGCGGTCCTAAAGGCCCATAAAGCATCGTCTAACTTATCCTACCAAGATTGTCGGTTTTCCCCAACGGATCTCTCCAAGATCCTCTTCAAAGCTCAGTTTGAAACCTCGACTTGCCCACTCGTTTGTGGGTGATAAGCCGTAGAAAGACGATGTGTAACCCCATATTTCCTTAGAACCCTTTCAAATTGGTCATTACAAAAATGGGTTCCACGATCGCTTATGATAGCACGAGGGGTTCCAAACCGAGAAAACAATTGCTTCAAAAACTTGACTACCACACGAGCATCATTGGTGGGCAAGGCCTTTGCCTCCACCCACTTAGAAAGGTAGTCAACCGCAACGAGAATGTACTTATTACCACGAGATGATGGGAACGGCCCCATAAAGTCTATGCCCCAAACGTCAAAGATCTCACATACTTGAATGATATTTTGTGGCATTTCATCTTTTTGTGATGCTTTTCCTTGTCGTTGGCATGAATCACAAGACTTCACAAGATCTTGTGCATCTCGGTAAATAGTAGGCCAAAAGAAGCCGACATCAAACACCTTTTTAGCCGTGAAATTAGCACCGTGGTGACCACCCGTGGGTCCCTCATGGCAAGCTCTAAGGATGTTAGAAGCTTCGATGCCAAATACACAACGTCGGATGATTTGATCCGCACAAGTTCGAAACAAGTAAGGGTCGTTCCAAAAGTAGAACTTGACGTCACGAAAGAATTTTCGTTTTTCTTGAGTCGTCATACCCTTAACGATGAAGTTCCCCGCATGGTAATTTGCAAAATCCGCAAACGATGGGGTGGAAGAATCAAGCTTAGAATTCACTAAACCAAGTGTCTCGAGCGGAAATGTTTCGGTGATTTCCTTGGGCTCGTAAACACTTTGGTGAGGATCTTCCAAACGAGAGAGATGATCGGCCGCTAGATTCTCGGCTCCTTTTTTGTCAACGATTTTGTGATCAAATTCTTGAAGGAGGAGAATCCAACGAAGTAATCTCGGCTTAGCATCTTGCTTTGCCATGAGATACTTAATAGCTGAATGGTCCATATACACTATGCATTTCGTCAAGACGAGGTAAGGTCGGAACTTCTCAAATGCATACACCACGGCAAGGAACTCCTTTTCCTTTGTAGTGTATTTAAGTTGAGCCTCGGTCATTGTCTTGCTAGCATAGTGAATAGGCAAGAAGTGCTTATCATGACGTTGCCCCAAAACAGCCCCAATAGCGTAATCACTAGCATCACACATAAGCTCAAAGGGGAGGTTCCAATTTGGAGCAACAAGAATGGGAGCTTCGGTAAGTTTCCTCTTAAGGATCTCAAAGGCTCGTACACAATCTTCGTCAAAGACAAAACGTGCCTCTTTTTCAAGAAGATGTGTAATGGGTCGAGAAATCTTCGAAAAATCCTTGATGAATCGACGATAAAAGCCCGCGTGGCCTAGGAAACTCCTAACTCCCTTGACGGTTTTGGGATGAGGTAATTTGGCGATGACGTCTACCTTAGCTTGATCTACCTCAATCCCCGCTTTCGAGACCTTGTGCCCTAAGACGATTCCACTCTTAACCATAAAATGACACTTTTCCCAATTGAGCACAAGGTTGGTTTCTCACAACGTTTTAACATTCTCTCTAGGTTCGACAAACACGAAGTGAAACGATTACCAAACACGGAAAAGTCATCCATGAAGACTTCCATCGTCTTCTCGATCATATCATGAAAAATAGCCATCATGCATCGTTGAAAAGTTCCCGGTGCATTGCAAAGTCCGAATGGCATTCTACGATAGGCAAACGTTCCATATGGACACGTAAACGTAGTTTTTTCTTGATCACGAGGATCGATGGGAATTTGGAAGTAACCGGAAAAACCATCTAGAAAGCAATAGAAATCGTTTCCCGCAAGACGCTCCAACATTTGGTCCATGAAGGGCAAGGGAAAATGATCTTTTCGAGTGGCTTCATTCAACTTTCGATAGTCAATGCACACTCTCCATCCGGTCACGAGTCTAGTGGGAATCAACTCGTTGGCGTCGTTTGGCACAACGGTCATCCCTCCCTTTTTAGGGACACAATGAATAGGACTCACCCAAGGGCTATCGGAAATAGGGTAAATCATTCCCGCGTCAAGGAGTTTAAGAACCTCCTTTTTGATGACATCGTGAATTTTAGGGTTCACCCTCCTTTGACTTTGGATTGTGGGCTTGAAATCCTCCTCCATTAAGATTTTGTGGGTACAAAACTTGGGATCGATTCCCTTAATGTCGGATAACTTCCACACAATCGCCCCTTTGTGGTCCTTTAGAACATCGACAAGTGCGGTTTTTTCATCATTTGAAAGGTCCTTCGCAATAATAACCGGCAACTTGTCGTCCTCCTCCAAATAGACATATTCGAGGTGAGGAGGTAAATCTTTCAACTCGAGAATAGGTGGTTCCTCAAGTGAAGATTTGGGCTCGATACTCATAACCTCCTCGGGTGGAGGAAATGGGAAATCGTTAAGAAAATCCTTGATAATCGAGAAGTCCTCATCGTTGTCGAGGTCTTCGTCACAAGTACGTGGAACACTACATTCTTCCTACGTAAAACCACCACCTTCAAATGGAGTGAAGGTTGGTGTCGAATTATCAAGAATTGGATCTAACATAGTGGGATTGCCACTAGTTTCTTCATCACCAAACCCTAAAACTTCTTGTGAAAATTCCTCGCAAACCACGTCGATCATATCAACGAGATTTATGGTAGCAACGGAATAAACATGAGAAAGTTGAGAATTTTGAGTTGCGTTTATAACAAGTTCCTCGTCGTTGAAACGTAAGGTGATATTTCTAGCATGAACATCAATTAAAGCCATATACGTATCTAAAAACGAACGACCTAAAATAAGAGGAACTTGAGGATCCGTGGGGATATCAACAACTATAATGTCTACGGGATAGTAAAACTTCCCCACTTTCACAAAAACGTCTTCCGCCAAACCACATGCAAGAATCGTGGAATGGTCGGCCAACTCAATAGACATTCGTGAAGGAGTAAGATTAGGAAGATTGAGCGACTTGAAGATTGCAAGTGGCATCAAGTTAATGCTAGCACCAAGATCGGCCAAGGCATAGCATTATCTTGAATTGCACAAGGGATCAAAAATTTACCGGGATCACCGACTTTTTGAGGTATGCGATTAAGATAAACCGACGAACAACTAGACATTTGGTGCAATTTCTCCTTGTTGTTCAACATACTCTTAAATTTACCGGCAAATCGAGGCATCATGACCAAAGCATCGGCGAAACTCACATTAAAGTGCAACTCACGAAACATTTTCATAAAAAGCTCAAATTGGTAGTTGTCGCGCTCTTGTCGTTTCTCCTTCCTAAGTCTCGATGGGTGATGAGACTGCTTTTATACATAGTCTCATCTTCCAAATAGGGCTTAAAATGCATTAAATATCATCAAAATACCCAAATATATCCTTGTGTTTGTTGCTTGTGTATTTTAGGTACGGATATTGAGAAAATGACAAAAGATCACAAGAATCATGCAAAAACGAACACGGGAAACGAAGCCGCACAATGAACCAAGCCCTAGTGAAGACTTTCCCAAGATCAACCCTTGAAGATTTGAAGAATTATGAAGAAGGGTCCTCCAATTATGAAGAATTGACACTTTATACCCTTGTATCCTCATAATTACAAGTTTGGTCCCTAAATTTTGTCAAAATTACAAAAAGGGCCCTTAACTTTGAAGAATTGGCAAGTTTAGCCCCTCAACAAAGCTAAATTGTCAACCAATATCATCCACAAAGTCAAATACATCATGAAGTCCTTCAAAGTACAAGAAATGACAAGTTTGGTCCTTTGAAAAATCCAAAATTACAAAAAGGACCCTCAACTTTCAACATTTGGCAAAAATGGTCCCTCAATCATCAAGACTTGGCAATTTCAGTCCTCCAAATTATCAATATTGCAAGTCTAGACCATTATCATTTAAGAAAATACCAATTTAGCCCTTGAAGAATTCAAATATGGCAAGAATTACCCCTGATTTCACTTTGCAAAAGTTTTTGGGCCAGAAGTGTAAAAAGGCAAAAGTTGACAAGGAAGAAAGTGGGCGTTGATAGAGTTTGGAAGGGATTTGACAAGTTTTTGAACATGAGGGTGTTAAACTGGCCAGACAACATTGTAACCTAGACCACTCACCAGCTGCCACGTGCCCCGCTACCACCTCTCCACCAATCACAACTCACCCTTTGTCCACATCAGATCCCACTCACTTATATTTATTAACTAATCCTAACAGATTAGTTTAAACTTGGCGCTAAACACCCATTTAAAAAACCAAACGGATTAAAAACATGTTCTTGGTGTTCTTGGTACAAATTGGGCATTTGCTAATTACCAACAATTAAACTCCCATATTGTGCAGATTTGTGATTAAGGGTCTTCTAATCATAACCCAACTTAAAAACTTGACACCTCACCACCCCATTTGTCTCCTTGTGTCTCCCCTGCTCCACACCCATGCATACTGCCAAAAAGGTGGCAGCAATCCAACGTTGGAGAATTCAGCTTACATCCTAAGCTTCATACAAGCCTTTGGATCACCTTTTTATTTGCCAGCTATCACAACACAACAAATTCAGTCACATGATTCTCCAAAGAAGACAAAGACCTCAAGGGCATTTTTGGGACTTAAGCATTAGGGTTTACACGTTTTTCAGCTTTCTAGGACCATGTACACCCTCTATATAAAGGGTCTAGCTCATTTCATTTATTCCTGCTTTTGGTTTTTCCTTTGTTCAAACACTTGTAAATCCTTTTTCTGATTAATGAAATTGAGTTAAGTGCTTTGAAGAAAGACCAAGTGTCATCTTTATTCTGCTTGTTTTATGTTCTTAGTTTACTGCTTTTGAAGTTTAAAACATGTTTTCAAAAGAGGAGTGTGCACAAGTTTGCATATTTTCCTCATTTTCTTGATATTTTGCTAAGTCTTGTTCCAATCTTGGAATTCTTGGGCTATAGGGCTGATTATAGCATCCTAACTGAGTTGGTTAAGGTGTGGTGAGGCTTATAACTTGGGGATAATCAAGTGTGGGGTAACAAGTTTGCATTAATCAAGCTTTTCCCAAGTTTCTGATTTTTCATGTTATTGTGCTTAACCCTTGTTCAATCTTAGCAGGCTTTTTGTGGAAGCTTGTGCTTGTTCTTGCTAGCACATAAGCTCAAAATTCGTGGGTGTGGATGTACATCTATGAGGTTTGCATACTTAATCTCCAAATCTGCTTAAATTGTGATTTTTGGTGATATTTGTATGAAACTGTTGTTCTTGTGAATTTTGTGGCTTGTTCTTGCTTGAATCTGTTTATTAGACTTGTTTTAGTGTTAATTGATGCTTGGTTGGCCTGAAATCTTGTTTTGCTTTTGAAAATTTTGATTTGAAAAAGTTAAAGGGGTGTTTGGGTCTACTGGTTTATGCTTGTAATCTGTTTTTGTGTTAAGGGAAAGTGTTGTTTATGCTTTGTATCTGCTATACCTTTGTTTGAGAGTGTTTTGCTGCAAGTTTTTGGGTTTGAACACTTGAATCAATCAATCTGCTATATAGACCTTGTTTTTGCTTGTTTTGACCTAGGATTTTGGGAACACTTAGTGTGTATGCATGCTTAGGGATAAAAGTGGTTTAAACAAAGTTAACATAACCTGTTTGAAAGATTTGAGGTGTTGAAATTGGCTTGTGTGTCAAATACATCAGCAAAAGTAGAAAACTGCATGTGTTAGTGTTCATCAGTAACTTTCATTGCTTGAATCTTGCTTAATTCTTTGAACCAGTGCATGAAACCTGTTTAGACTTGCTTATTGGAGTTTATTATAGCTTGTGTGTGCATTTGGTTGAATTTGGCTGGCTGAATTGTGCTTAAACTGCTCTTGAATGCTAAACTGCTTATTGTTCATGTCTGTGCAATGTCTGGTGATTAATTGATTAAACTGTATCAATTGGGTGTTAGTGATTGTGTTATTTTGATTGTGATTGACTCCTTTTGATCCAAAGATCAATTGGGTGCCTTTGTGAAATCTGAATCTCCAAAAAAGTCACTAAAGACAAAAAGTCAAAATAGTCAAGCAGTGGAAAAAGTTTCCACTGCTCAACATCCAAAACTAGCCCCTGCTAGTGCAATTTTGTCATCAGCTTATCAATAAGCTATTCTAGCTTATTCTGACTTGCAACAACTTATTTTTTGTAATAGATCTTCATTATTTGACCCATTTAAGTGAACTGGAGCTTATGAGACTTTGACTTTGACTTTTTACTAGAAAACCAACTTGTTTGACTTTTAACATAAGTGATTATTTGATTTTCCATCTTATTGAGTGTGCTTATTTGAAAGTTCTTTGGTTTTTAAGCTTAGTTTTGTCAAAAGAAACATTTTGCAACTTGAATCAGCTTCTGAGGTGGTCTAGATCATAAAAACGACTATTTTATCGTTTTGTGAATAAGTTGTTGACTTGTTTCTGGCTTATTTAGTGGGCCTATTTGAAATTTCTTTTTGCAGAAGTCTTTGTTAGGTCAAAAGAAGGTTGTGTGTTAAATTTTAGCTTATGGCATCAGCTTATGGCTTAATGGGCCAAAAAGCCCACTAAGAATAAGCTGCTTATTATAAGTTAGCTTATTTCACATTTTCAGCTTTTGGGCCTTTGGAAAAAGTTGTTTAAAATCAAATTTTGAGTCAACCTGTGCTTTTTGAGCTTAATTTGGACAATTTTTCTTATTGGGCCTTAATTGAGCCCAATAAGGGGCTGTTTTGGGTTTGGCCCATTTTCTAGGCTCAATAGGGGTATTTAGGTAATTTCACTTTCATTTCTGAGTTATTTAGGTTAAATTAAGCTAGTTTGCAAGTTTTTAGAATTTTTTATAATTTTTGGATTTTTAATATTATTTTAATATTATTTTATTATTAAAAATTAAAATCTGATTTTCTAGGTTTTTATATTTTTCCTAGGTTCTAAATACTTAATTAGGATTTTTTCAACTTTCCAAATATTTTTTAGGTCTTTTAATTATTTTCTATATTTAATTTAAGATTTAATTGATTTTAGGAGTTTTTAATTGTTTAAAAATAGTTTTAATTGGTTTTAAAATTTTGAAAAATAGTTTTTAGCTTAATTAGAGTATTTTTGAGGTTTACAAACTTGAAAATCTTGTTTAGGGGTTTTTAATAATTAATTTTGATTTTTAGGGCTTTAATTAGCATTAAAAAGTCATTATCTAATTAATTAAAAGGTTTTTGCAAGTTTTGATTTTTTGTAAACTCTTAGAATATTATTAGGGATTTTTGGTAATTTTTAGAAATTTTTAGGTTAAGATTTTAATTTTGGTGGTTTTTACGACTTTACGTGTACGCCTTTTTAGATTTAGTTTAATCCGTCTTCATAACCGTCACTCTCTTCTAATCCCCTTTCTATTCTTCTTTTTCAAATATAATCACAAATTAATCCAAATCATTACACACATAACACACTAGCCTCCTTGAGAACGAACTTAATTGGGTCATTCACACACGGTTTTCCTAAATCGTCGTGCTCACTTGCCCTACTTTATTGCCTTCTTTTCCTAAAGGGGTAGTTTTACTCAACATCATTTTGGCACCGCTGCCGGGGAGGCGTGTTGTGTTTTGATTTGGCATTGTTGTTTTTATACTAACCATAATTAGTATTTGTATTAGTAGCACTCTACTAATACGTATTATCGTTTTTCGGTTTTTGTGTGAATATTATTACTATATTGTATACGTAGAACAATAAATACACAAGTACTCCAAATACGTGAGAAATCACAACCTTGACTTGGGAGGTCATTACCCAATCATTGTATTCGAATCTCAAACCAAAGAAAAAGGCAAAAATAGATAAATACTTTCGTGAAGCTTAATCTTGAAAATACGAACTATAAGGTGGGTATAAGGCGGATATTATAAAATATATCCTAAGGAAAAAGGCTCTTAAGTGCTTCGCGCCGCCTCGTTTCCCCGCTTGCTTGTGAGTATTTGATTGTGAGAGTGAATCGAGGGTTTTGCCGCCCAAAGTATTACTAAGTATCATATATATTTTCTTGGTTTCTATTGATTAAACCCTCTTGAACGATTTGGTGTTCCACCATCGTTCTAAAGTCATCGAAGGCGTTCACCCCACGTGATCGTTTTCATTCCTTGAGGCTTCGTTAATCAAGAGATTTGATTAGTGAGGAGATTTGTGGACTTTTTGTCTACCTAATACATTTCACCAAGTTCCAAAAAGGTTAATACAATCAAAAACCACAAAAAAAAAATTTGAAAAAATACAAAACACCAAAAAGAATCTTCTTTGCTCATCCCCTCGTTGTACGTGACGTTTATGCTAACTCGAAATCAAGCAAGACGTGCACGTAAATGAAAGAACAAAACTCCCACTCCCAACAATTCTAGTGAGGAGTCTCCTATTGACGAACCCATTGTAAGAGAAGCACCAACCATGGCGAATCGAACTATGATGGAGTTACTTCAAGCACCCACCAAGGGTTATGGAGAGGCTATTGTGATTCCCGCTATCCTTGCGGAGAATTTTGAGGTTAAAACGGGTTTGTTGTCCATGATTCAAAACAACAAATTCCGTGGTGATGAGAAGGACAATCCACACAACCATATCCGCCAATTCAATCGTCTTACCGCTACTTGCAAGTTTAAGGATGTCTCTAACGACTCGATTAAGATGATGCTTTTTCCGTATTCCTTAGCGGGGCCCGCAAAAATTTGGTTAGAGAAAGAGCCACCCAATTCTATATTGACGTGGAAGGATCTCGTGTCTAAGTTTGTGAACCAATTTTTTCTGCCCTCTAAGACTACGCACTTGAAAAACGAGATTTCAAAGTTTTCACAAGAATTTAATGAAAGCTTTTCAACGGCTTGGAATAGGTTTAAGGAAATGTTACATGAATGTCCTCATCACGGTTTTTCCGATTTGCATCAAATTGACACGTTTTACAATGGACTTAATGATCATGAAAGGGATTATATGAATGCCGCCGCGGGTGGTAATTTTTTGTGTAAAACGGTTGAGGAAGCTTTGGTGATAATTGAAAATAGATCTAAGGTGTATAGTCCTCGTAGCACGTCTAGTGTTCGTAAGGCTTCGTCTTCGGCTTCACCTTCTTTGTCTAATACCATCGATGCTTGCCAAATTGAGGCGAATTTGGAAAACAAGATTTTTGATAAGTTGAAAGGACTTTTGATTGAGTTTAAAGTTGGTGAACCAAGTGCTCCCGCTACGGCTAAAGCGGTTGAGGTTTCTTGCATGTATTGTGGTGGAGGTCATGATTTCTCCGAGTGCATTACCAACGGTGGTAACACTTCGAGTGCCTTTGCGGCCACGGGAAATTACAACCAAAACGGTCAAGTTTCCCGCTCTAATCAAATGACTCCACCGGGTTTTGGATCAAATCAAAATGCTAACAACTATCGCAACAATCAAGTTGGTTTTAAGAACAATTACAACAAGGGAAACTATGGGAATCAAGGGGCTAATAATCAAGTTTCAAACAAAAATGATTTTCAAAATAACAACAAAAGTTTGCAAACATTGAAAGATCTTCCAAGTGAGTTTGTTGAATATGCTAGTGGGACTGATGCTAGGTTTGACAACATTCAAAGAGAAATCATTAGCCTAAGATCCGAGTTTAAAAACGACTTGAAGAAAGAGTTGAAAAATGAGTTAGCTAATGAACTTAAAATCCACACCAACAAGATGGAAGGAAATGTCACTAGGTTGCAACAAAACCAACAAAAAATGGAACAAGGGCAACATGAGATTAAACAAGAGATGCTTAAGGCCGAGAAAAGGCAAACCGAAGCCGTATTGAGGCAATCCAATTTTGAAGATAAAATCTCGTCTATGTTTGAGGCAATAATGTGTAAACCGTCGTCAAATGGTCTTCCTAGTAACACCATATCCAACCCTAAGGGTGAGATGAAAGTGATAACCACACGTAGTGGTAAGACACTTAAGGAGCCGATTCCTCAACCAATTGCTCCTACCGAGGAAGCAATTGAGGAAGAACCCGAGGTGGTGGTCCAAAAGGAGCATGTCCCAATCCCACGAAGTACCGCTCATACCACACCTACGGTTGACCCATTACCATCATTGGAACCCTAGATTCCAAAGGCTATGCCTACTAGGCCTCAACCCACACCACCTTTGCCCTATCCATCGAGACTTAGGAAGGAGAAACGTCAAGAGCGCGACAATTACCAATTTGAGCTTTTTATGAAAATGTTTCGTGATTTGCACCTTAATGTGAGTTTCACCGATGCTTTGGTCATGATGCCTCGATTTGCCGCTAACTTTAAGAGTATGTTGAACAACAAGGAGAAATTGCACCAATTGTCTAGTTGTTCGTCGGTTTATCTTAATCGCATACCTCAAAAAGTCGGTGATCCCGGTAAATTTTTGATCCCTTGTGCAATCCAAGACATGGAAGAATGCTTCGCCTTGGCCGATCTTGGTGCTAGCATTAACTTGATGCCACTTGCAATCTTCAAGTCGCTCAATCTTCCTAATCTTACTCCTTCACTAATGTCTATCGAGTTGGCCGACCATTCCACAATTCCCGCATGTGGTTTGGCGGAAGACGTTTTTGTGAAAGTGGGGAAGTTCTACTATCCCGTAGACTTCATTGTTGTTGATATCCCCACGGATCCTCAAGTTCCTCTCATTCTAGGTCGTTCATTTTTAGATACGTCTATGGCTTTGATCGATGTGCATGCTAGAAAGATCACCTTACGTTTCAACGACGAGGAACTTGTTATAAACGCAACTCAAAACTCTCAAATTTCTCATGTTTATTCCGTTGCAACCATAAACCTCGTTGATATGATTGACGTAGTTTGCGAGGAATTTTCACAAGAAGTTCTAGGTTTTGGTGATGAAGAAACTAGTGGCAATCCCACTATGTTGTATCCAATTCTTGATAATTCGACACCAACCTTCACTCCATTTGAAGGTGGTGGTTTTACGTTGGAAGAATGCAATGTTCCACGTACTTGTGACGAATACCTCGACAACGATGAGGACTTCTCGATTATCAAGGATTTTCTTAACGATTTCCTATTTCCTCCACCCGAGGAGGTTATGAGAATCGAGCCCAAATCTTCACTTGAGGAACCACCTATTCTCGAGTTGAAAGATTTACCTCCTCACCTCGAGTATGTCTATTTGGAGGAGGACGACAAGTTGCCGGTTATTATTGCGAAGGATCTTTCGAATGATGAAAAAACCGCACTTGTCGATGTTCTTAAGGCTCACAAGGGGGCGATTGCGTGAAAGTTATCCGACATTAAGGGGATCGATCCCAAGTTTTGTACCCACAAAATCTTAATGGAGGAAGATTTCAAGCCAACAATCCAAAGTCAAAGGAGGGTGAACCCCAAAATTCACGACGTCATCAAAAAGGAGGTCCTTAAACTCCTTGACGCGGGAATGATTTACCCTATTTCCGATAGCCCTTGGGTGAGTCCTATCCATTGTGTTCCTAAAAAGGGAGGGATGACCGTTGTGCCAAACGATGCCAACGAGTTGATTCCCACTAGACTCGTGACCGGATGGAGAGTGTGCATTGACTATCGTAAGTTGAATGAAGCCACTCGAAAAGACCATTTTCCCTTGCCCTTCATGGACCAAATGTTGGAGCGTCTTGCGAGAAACGATTTCTATTGCTTTTTAGATGGTTTTTCCGGTTACTTCCAAATTCCCATCGATCCTCGTGATCAAGAAAAGACTACGTTTACGTGTCCATATGGAACGTTTGCCTATCGTAGAATGCCATTCGGACTTTGCAATGCACCGGGAACTTTTCAACGATGCATGATGGCTATTTTTCATGATATGATCGAGAAGACGATGGAAGTCTTCATGGATGACTTTTCCGTGTTTGGTGATTCCTTTACTTCGTGTTTGTTGAACCTTGAGAGAATGTTAAAACGTTGTGAGGAAACCAACCTTGTGCTCAATTGGGAAAAATGTCATTTTAGGGTTAAGAGTGGGATCGTCTTAGGGCACAAGGTCTCGAAAGCGGGGATTGAGGTAGATCAAGCTAAGGTAGACGTTATCGCCAAATTACCTCATCCCAAAACCGTCAAGGGAGTTAGGAGTTTCCTAGGCCACGCGGGCTTTTATCGACGATTCATCAAGGATTTCTCGAAGATTTCTCGACCCATTACACATCTTCTTGAAAAAGAGGCACGTTTCGTCTTTGACGAAGATTGTGTACGAGCCTTTGAGATCCTTAAAAGGAAACTTACCGAAGCTCCCATTCTTGTTGCTCCAAATTGGAACCTCCCCTTTGAACTTATGTGTGATGCAAGTGATTACGCTATAGGGGCCATTTTGGGGCAACGTCATGATAAGCACTTTTTGCCTATTCACTATGCTAGCAAGACGATGACCGAGGCTCAACTTAAATACACTACAACGGAAAAGGAGTTCATTGCCGTGGTGTATGCATTTGAGAAATTCCGACCTTATCTCGTCTTGACGAAATGCATAGTGTATACGGACCATTCGGCTATCAAGTATCTCATGGCAAAGCAAGATGCTAAGCCGAGATTACTTCGTTGGATTCTCCTTCTTCAAGAATTTGATCACACCATCGTTGACAAAAAAGGAGCCGAGAATCTAGCGGCCGATCATCTCTCTCGTTTGGAAGATCCTCACCAAAGTGTTTACGAGCCTAAGGAAATCACCGAAACATTTCCGCTCGAGACACTTGGTGTGGTGAATTCTAAGCTTGATTCTTCTACCCCATGGTTTGCGGATTTTGCAAATTACCATGCGGGTAAATTCATCGTTAAGGGTATGACGACTCAAGAAAAACGAAAATTCTTTCGTGACGTCAAGTTCTATTTTTGGAACGACCCTTACTTGTTTCGAACTTGTGCGGATCAAATCATCCGACGTTGTGTATTTGGCACCGAAGCTTCTAACATCCTTAGAGCTTGCCATGAGGGACCCACGGGTGGTCACCACGGTGCTAATCTCACGGCTAAGAAGGTGTTTGATGCCGGCTTCTTTTGGCCTACTATTTACCAAGATGCACAAATTCTTGTGAAGTCTTGTGATGCATGCCAACGACAAGGAAAAGCCTCACAAAAAGATGAAATGCCACAAAATATCATTCAAGTATGTGAGATCTTTGACGTTTGGGGTATAGACTTTATGGGGCCGTTCCCATCATCTCGTGGTAATAAGTACATCCTTGTTGCGGTTGACTACCTATCTAAGTGGGTGGAGGCAAAGGCCTTGCCCACTAATGATGCTCGTGTGGTAGTTAAGTTCTTGAAAAGTTTGTTTGCTAGGTTTGGAACCCCTCGTGCGATCATAAGCGATCGTGGAACCCATTTTTGTAATGACCAATTCGAAAGAGTCTTAAGGAAATATGAGGTTACACATCGTCTTTCTACGGCTTATCACCCATAAACGAGTGGGCAAGTCGAGGTTTCAAACCGAGCATTGAAGAGGATCTTGGAGAGATCCGTAGGAGAAAACCGACAATCTTGGTCGGATAAGTTAGATGATGCTTTATGGGCCTTTAGGACCGCTCATAAGACACCCATTGGGTGCACTCCCTATAAGCTTGTGTATGGAAAGAATTGTCATTTGCCTATCGAGTTAGAACACAAGGCTTATTGGGCCCTAAAGCATTGTAATGATGACATGGAGACCGCGGGAAAACACCAGAAAATGCAATTAAATGAATTGGATGAATTGAGAGACATTGCTTATGAAAATTCATTGATTTACAAAGAGAAAACTAAAAAGTTGCATGATTCAAAAATTAAAAACCGGGTTTTTAACATTGGGGATCAAGTTTTACTTTTTAATTCGAGATTGAAAATCTTTTCCGGTAAATTGAAATCCCGTTGGTTCGGTCCATTCACCGTGACTCAAGTATTTCCGTATGGGACCATCGAGCTAGCTCATGATGATGGTCCTAACTTCAAGGTGAATGGACATAGGTTGAAGCACTACTTTGGCGGGGAAGTTCCATCCTTGAACTACCTCGACCAAGTCACCTTCCCCAATGATAATTAGTATTGAGGGGATCGAGTCGAGCTCATGACTCGGTAATCAAAAACGAGGAGCCTCGTGGGGGAGTCCCATGCTTATCCTATGTACATATTATCGCTTTCTTAGTCTAATGTAGCTTACGTGTGGGGATTTGTGCCCTTCCAACCTTTGTTCCGTGGTTGTTTGTAATATGTGGTTTTTAGATCATGATCTTCACGATTGGAGCCTCTCGTGTTCGTTTTATGGGAGCACTCGATCGTTTGCTTTGGAGACATTTCTCAATATCCATGATATATCCTTTTGATGTTCTAACCTTAGGTTTTTAGCACACTTCATAAACGGCTATTACTTATTGGTTACACCCTTTCCATGCTAGATTAGGCATTCGACTACGTCTCTAGTATGGGGGTGTTTGCACCCTTAGACTCGAAACATTGAGGACAATGTTTAACTTTAGTATGGGGGGTGAATAGATACTTGCCTTGCCAAACCTTCACGCTTTCCAAAGTTTATCGTTTTGTTTATCGTTTTATTGCAAAATAAGGCTAAAAATGGCAAAATTTTAAAATTTTTCATGTTTTATAAGTGTTTGAAGACACGAATGTAGATTTTCCGATGGCGAGAATAAGAGTAATTTTTGACTCGACCGTGCGTGTTGAGCACTTAGCTTTGATTCCTTAACTACACATTAGGCTAAGTCTCTTAAATGAGGACGAGAAATGATAGAGTTAATTATAAGTTACTATGCTAAACGTAGAGTACTCGTATTCTTTCAAAAACTCATGTGTTCTCGTTGTTTGCTCATTCTCCCTTCGCTTGTAAATATTTTTTGCTTAATAAATATTGACTTAGCGGTTTAGTTTTGATTGTTAGGTTTCTAGTCTTTTCTAGTAGCTTCCGTGTAATTAAATTGGGAAGACATTAAGGTATCGCCAGCGTCACGGTTTTGAAGTATTGGCACCCTAATAATCGAAAGCTTCACCCAATAATAAGATTTCAAGTGCTCACCTAAATCAAGCAAACAGTTTGAAGCCTCACAAGGCCTAAAATCTATGAAAAATTGAAAGTGAATCAAGCCTTAATCTTCGAAGCTTTAAAGATCCAAAATTCGCTTTAGCGTGAGGATATACGTCTTTGGCTAATAAAACCACCGATGAGGCGGATAATAAAAGGCAAGGCAAGACCGAAGTCATAATAAAAGCTTCATGGCGAAGTTGAATAAAAGATGGAGGTAAACCAAAGATAATAAGGCCCTTCCGTTAGGGGGCGTATAAAAGTCTTGGTAATAAGTCTCATGTTCAAAACCGTTATAAAACCGTGTTTATCGATTCTTCTTGTCAACTTAATTTTTTAACATCGTTGTCTATTAGGAGGGGTTATTGATTTGATGGTCTTAGTTACACTGTTAGGACTCTATTTTTAGACCTAAATCTCTATTATCGCATAAGTCAAACGATGTATCCTCGTGAAACATTAAAGACAAAATAAAATATAAGAGATACAACTTAGGAATAATGGGAGGATAAGTACGTGATTAGGGCATATGAGTAGTGTTAGCATTACTAACTTATAATAACAATGATCTCGTTGCACGCTTAGCATGTAATTGGGGTGAAAATCGAGGACGATGAAATTATTTCTAACGAAGCATTCACGTGTTCTTATTCTATGAACCTAAACGTCCCATTTTGCGATGAAAATCATACATTATGTCTAAAACACAAGTAGTAGTAATAGTAGTAGTGTAGCTAGTTTATCATTCAATAAAGTGAATAAAATGAATTTTGGAGATGCTTTGATACTTTATTCTAGCATTGCGTGAGGGCACGACAATGGTTTAGTATGGGGGAGTGATGAGACTGCTTTTATACATAGTCTCATCTTCCAAATAGGGCTTAAAATGCATTAAATATCATCAAAATACCCAAATATATGCTTGTGTTTGTTGCTTGTGTATTTTAGGTACGGATATTGAGAAAATGACAAAAGATCACAAGAATCATGCAAAAACGAACACGGGAAACGAAGCCGCACAATGAACCAAGCCCTAGTGAAGACTTTCCCAAGATCAACCCTTGAAGATTTGAAGAATTATGAAGAAGGGTCCTCCAATTATGAAGAATTGACACTTTATACCCTTGTATCCTCATAATTACAAGTTTGGTCCCTAAAGTTTGTCAAAATTACAAAAAAGGGCCCTTAACTTTGAAGAATGGGCAAGTTTAGCCCCTCAACAAAGCTAAATTGTCAACCAATATCATCCACAAAGTCAAATACATCATGAAGTCCTTCAAAGTACAAGAAATGACAAGTTTGGTCCTTTGAAAAATCCAAAATTACAAAAAGGACCCTCAACTTTCAACATTTGGCAAAAATGGTCCCTCAATCATCAAGACTTGGCAATTTCAGTCCTCCAAATTATCAATATTGCAAGTCTAGACCATTATCATTAAAGAAAATACCAATTTAGCCCTTGAAGAATTCAAATATGGCAAGAATTACCCCTGATTTCACTTTGCAAAAGTTTTTGGGCCAGAAGTGTAAAAAGGCAAAAGTTGACAAGGAAGAAAGTGGGCGTTGATAGAGTTTGGAAGGGATTTGACAAGTTTTTGAAACATGAGGGTGTTAAACTGGCCAGACAACATTGTAACCTAGACCACTCACCAGCTGCCACGTGCCCCACTACCACCTCTCCACCAATCACAACTCACCCTTTGTCCACATCAGATCCCACTCACTTATATTTATTAACTAATCCTAACAGATTAGTTTAAACTTGGCGCTAAACACCCATTTAAAAAACCAAACGGATTAAAAACATGTTCTTGGTGTTCTTGGTACAAATTGGGCATTTGCTAATTACCAACAATTAAACTCCCATATTGTGCAGATTTGTGATTAAGGGTCTTCTAATCATAACCCAACTTAAAAACTTGACACCTCACCACCCCATTTGTCTCCTTGTGTCTCCCCTGCTCCACACCCATGCATACTGCCAAAAAGGTGGCAGTAATCCAACGTTGGAGAATTCAGCTTACATCCTAAGCTTCATACAAGCCTTTGGATCACCTTTTTATTTGCCAGCTATCACAACACAACAAATTCAGTCACATGATTCTCCAAAGAAGACAAAGACCTCAAAGGCATTTTTGGGACTTAAGAATTACGGTTTACACGTTTTTCAGCTTTCTAGGACCATGTACACCCTCTATATAAAGGGTCTAGCTCATTTCATTTATTCCTGCTTTTGGTTTTTCCTTTGTTCAAACACTTGTCAATCCTTTTTCTGATTAATGAAATTGAGTTAAGTGCTTTGAAGAAAGACCAAGTGCCATCTTTATTCTGCTGGTTTTATGTTCTTAGTTTACTGCTTTTGAAGTTTAAAACTTGTTTTCAAAAGAGGAGTGTGCACAAGTTTGCATATTTTCCTCATTTTCTTGATATTTTGCTAAGTCTTGTTCCAATCTTGGAATTCTTGGGCTATAGGGCTGATCATAGCATCCTAACTGAGTTGGTTAAGGTGTGGTGAGGCTTATAACTTGGGGATAATCAAGTGTGGGGTAACAAGTTTGCATTAATCAAGCTTTTCCCAAGTTTCTGATTTTTCATGTTATTGTGCTTAACCCTTGTTCAATCTTAGCAGGCTTTTTGTGGACGCTTGTGCTTGTTCTTGCTAGCACATAAGCTCAAAATTCGTGGGTGTAGATGTACATCCATGAGGTTTGCATACTTAATCTCCAAATCTGCTTAAATTGTGATTTTTGGTGATATTTGTATGAAACTGTTGTTCTTGTGAATTTTGTGGCTTGTTCTTACTTGAATCTGTTTATTAGACTTGTTTTAGTGTTAATTGATGCTTGGTTGGCCTGAAATCTTGTTTTGCTTTTGAAAATTTTGATTTGAAAAAGTTAAAGGGGTGTTTGGGTCTACTAGTTTATGCTTGTAATCTGTTTTTGTGTTAAGGGAAAGTGTTGTTTATGCTTTGTATCTGCTATACCTTTGTTTGAGAGTGTTTTGCTGCAAGTTTTTGGGTTTGAACACTTGAATCAATCAATCTGCTATATAGACCTTGTTTCTGCTTGTTTTGACCTAGGATTTTGGGAACACTTAGTGTGTATGCATGCTTAGGGATAAAAGTGGTTTAAACAAAGTTAACATAACCTGTTTGAAAGATTTGAGGTGTTGAAATTGGCTTGTGTGTCAAATACATCAGCAAAAGTAGAAAACTGCATGTGTTAGTGTTCATCAGTAACTTTCATTGCTTGAATCTTGCTTAATTCTTTGAACCAGTGCATGAAACCTGTTTAGACTTGCTTATTGGAGTTTATTATAGCTTGTGTGTGCATTTGGTTGAATTTGGCTGGCTGAATTGTGCTTAAACTGCTCTTGAATGCTAAACTGCTTATTGTTCATGTCTGTGCAATGTCTGGTGATTAATTGATTAAACTGTATCAATTGGGTGTTAGTGATTGTGTTACTTTGATTGTGATTGACTCCTTTTGATCCAAAGATCAATTGGGTGCCTTTGTGAAATCTGAATCTCCAAAAAAGTCACTAAAGACAAAAAGTCAAAATAGTCAAGCAGTGGAAAAAGTTTCCACTACTCAACATCCAAAACTAGCCCCTGCTAGTGCAATTTTGTCATCAGCTTATCAATAAGCTATTCTAGCTTATTCTGACTTGCAACAACTTATTTTTTGTAATAGATCTTCATTATTTGACCCATTTAAGTGAACTTGAGCTTATGAGACTTTGACTTTGACTTTTTACTAGAAAACCAACTTGTTTGACTTTTAACATAAGTGCTTATTTGATTTTCCAGCTTATTGAGTGTGCTTATTTGAAAGTTCTTTGGTTTTTAAGCTTAGTTTTGTCAAAAGAAACATTTTGCAACTTGAATCAGCTTCTGAGGTGGTCTAGATCATAAAAACGACTATTTTGTCGTTTTGTGAATAAGTTGTTGACTTGTTTCTGGCTTATTTAGTGGGCTTATTTGAAATTTCTTTTTGCAGAAGTCTTTGTTAGGTCAAAAGAAGGTTGTGTGTTAAATTTTAGCTTATGGCATCAGCTTATGGCTTAATGGGCCAAAAAGCCCATTAAGAATAAGCTGCTTATTATAAGTTAGCTTATTTCACATTTTCAGCTTTTGGGCCTTTGGAAAAAGTTGTTTAAAATCAAATTTTGAGTCAACCTGTGCTTTTTGAGCTTAATTTGGACAATTTTTCTTATTGGGCCTTAATTGAGCCCAATAAGGGACTGTTTTGGGTTTGGCCCATTTTCTAGGCCCAATAGGGGTATTTAGGTAATTTCACTTTCATTTCTGAGTTATTTAGGTTAAATTAAGCTAGTTTGCAAGTTTTTAGAATTTTTTATAATTTTTGGATTTTTAATATTATTTTAATATTATTTTATTATTAAAAATTAAAAGTCTGATTTTCTAGGTTTTTATATTTTTCCTAGGTTCTAAATACTTAATAAGGATTTTTGCAACTTTCCAAATATTTTTTAGATCTTTTAATTATTTTCTATAATTAATTTAAGATTTAATTGATTTTAGGAGTTTTTAATTGTTTAAAAATAGTTTTAATTGGTTTTAAAATTTTGAAAAATAGTTTTTAGCTTAATTAGAGTATTTTTGAGGTTTACAAACTTAAAAATCTTGTTTAGGGCTTTTTAATAATTAATTTTGATTTTTAGGTCTTTAATTAGCATTAAAAAGTCATTATCTAATTAGTTAAAAGGTTTTTGAAAGTTTTGATTTTTTGTAAACTCTTAGAATATTATTAGGGATTTTTGGTAATTTTTAGAAATATTTAGGTTAAGATTTTAATTTTGGTGGTTTTTACGACTTTACGTGTACGCCTTTTTAGATTTAGTTTAATCCGTCTTCATAACCGTCACTTTCTTCTAATCCCCTTTCTATTCTTCTTTTTCAAATATAATCACAAATTAATCCAAATCATTACACACATAACACACTAGCCTCCTTGAGAACGAACTTAATTGGGTCATTCACACACGGTTTTCCTAAATCGTCGTGCTCACTTGCCCTACTTTATTGCCTTCTTTTCCTAAAGGGGTAGTTTTACTCAACATCAATGGGTAAGGCAAGGGTGGTGTGGGTTGGGGCATAGGCATAGCCTTTGGAATCTCGGGTTCCAATGTTGGTAAAGGGTCGACCGTAGGTGTGGCATGAGCGGTACTTTGTGGGATTGAAATATGCTCCTTTTCGACCACCACCTCGGGCTCTTCCTCAATTTCCTCCACCGTTGGAGTAATTGGTTCAGGAATCGGTTCTTTAAGTGTCTTACCACTTCGTGTGGTAATCACTTTCATCTCTCCCTTCGGGTTTGAAACGGTGTTACTAGGTAGACCACTCGAAGTAGAGGCTTTGTTTCCCATGACGGCTTATAAAATTGCATTAAGCTTAGCATCGTGACTATTACACTTCAAATGGCGGCTTTTTGGTCAATTTTTTGTTCAAGCCTAGCATGACTTTGCTCTATCTTGTTGTTTTGACCTCGAATTTGATTAGCAAAATCATTTTTCAATTCATTCCTCATGTTAAGATTTTCTTTCACAAAGTTAGCCAATTCCTTAGTGTTTTTAGCCGTGTCCCTAGCTTGACTAGCCAATTGCTGTTGAATGTTTTCCAAAATCTTATCATTTGTCGTGGCGTAATTCAAAAAGTCCATTGGAAGTTCTTTTGTGTAAACATTTTGAAGACCTTGACTTGTGTTTTGAAAATTACGGTTTTGATTTTGATTTTGCAATTGGCTACTAGTTCCTTGATTCCCATAGTTGTTATTACCCTTAAAATGGTTCCTTTGATTGCTTTGGTAACCAACTTGATTGTTTCGATAATTGTTAGCATTTTGACTTGGTGGAAAACCCGGTGGAGTCAATTGATTAGTGCGAGGAACTTGACCGTTTTGGTTATAAGTTCCCGCGGCCGCGAAGGCACTCGAAGTGTTACCACCGTTGGTAATGCACTCGGAATAATCGTGAGCTCCACCACAATACATACAAGAAACCTCAACCGCTTTAATCGTAGCGGGAGCGGGTTGTTCACCAACTTTAAACTCAATTAACAATCCTTTCAACTTATCAAAAATTTTGTTCTCCAAATTAGCCTCGATTTGACAAGCATCAACGGTGTGTGACAATGAAGGCGAAGACGAAGACGAAGTCTTACGAACACTCGACGTGCTACGAGGACTATACACCTTAGACCTATTCTCAATGATTAACAATGCTTCCTCGACCGTCTTACACAAAAAATTACCACCCGCGGAGGCATTAAGATAATCACGCTCATGATCGTTCAAGCCATTGTAAAACGTGTCTATTTGATGCAAGTCGGAAAAACCATGATGAGGACATTCGTGCAACATTTCCTTAAACCTATTCCAAGCCGTTGAAAAACTCTCATTATACTCTTGTGAAAACTTTGAAATCTCGTTTTTCAAGTGCGTAGTCTTAGAGGGCGGAAAAAATTTGTTCACGAATTTTGAAACGAGATCCTTCCACGTCAATATAGAAGTGGGTGGCTCTTTCTCTAACCAAATTTTTGCGGGCCCCGCTAAGGAATACGGAAAAAGCATCATCTTAATCGAATCGTTTGAGACGTCCTTAAACTTGCATGTGGCGGTGAGACGATTAAATTGGCGAATGTGGTTATGAGGGTTGTCCTTTTCGTCACCTCGAAACTTGTTGTTTTGAATCATGGACAACAAACCCGTCTTAACCTCAAAATTCTCCGCAAGGATAGCGGGAATCACAATCGCTTCTCCATAACCCTCGGTGGGTGCTTGAAGCAACTTCATCATAGTTTGATTAGCCATGGGTGCTTCTTTCACTACAATGGGTTCGTCAATAGGAGACTCCTCACTAGTAGGAGTGATGGATTTGTTTCTTCGTTTACGAGCACGTCTTGCTTTAGAGCGAGTTTGTATAAACGTCACGTACAACGAGAAGGCGAGCAAAGAAGATTCTTTTTGGTGTTTTTACTTTTTCATTTTTTTGTAGTTTTTGATTGTTTTTAATTTTTTTGGATTTTTGGAATGTATTAGTAGATACAAATCTACAAATCTCCTCCTTAATCAAATCTCTTGATTAAAGAAGCCTCAAGGAATGAAAACGATCACGTGAAGTGAACGCCTTCGATGACTTTAGAACGACGGTGGAACACCAAATCGTTCAAGAGGGTTTAATCAATAGAAACCAAGAAAATATATATGATACTTAGTAATACTTTGGGCGGCAAAACCCTCGATTAGCTTTCAAAATCAAAATACGCACAAGCAAGCGGAGGAAACGAGGCGGCGCGAAGCACTTAAGAGCCTTTTTCCTTTAGGTCGTGAAATACAACCGCCTTATACCCACCTTATAGTTTGTATTTCTCAAAATCGAGCTTCACGAAAGTATTTATCTATTTTTGCCTTTTTCTTTGGTTTGAGATTCGAATACAATGATTGGGTAATGACCTCCCAAGTCAAGGTTGTGATTTCTCACGTATTTGGAGTACTTGTAAATTTATTGTTCTACGTATAAAATATAGTAATAGTATTCACACAAAAACCGAAAAACGATAATACGTATTAGTAGAGTGCTACTAATACAATTAGCTATTTATGGCTATATATAAAAACAACAATGGTTCAACCAAAACACAACACGCCTCCCCGGCAGCGGCGCCATTTTGATGTATTAGTTTTTATAGATATACAAGTCTTAGGAAAGACGAGTATAAATGCGGTAAGTATTAATCGAAACGATTTAGGAAAAACGTGAAGACGAATAAATTCCAAGTTCGTTCTCGAAGGAGGTGTGTGTATTAATGTGCCAATATAAAAAATAACAATGTTTGGATTAGTGACGTTTTTGGTTTAAAGAGAGAAAAATAAAAGACGAGCTACGACTACGATTAAACTACGACGTTGACGTAAAACGCGAACGTAAATACGTAAAACGCGACGAAATTAAAAACAAAACCTAAAAATTAATTAAAAATTAATTCTAAGTCTAAAATAATATAAATAAGAATAAAAATCCAACAAATATATTTTTAAACCTTTTATTAATTAAATATTCAATTTTAAATGCTAATTAAAGCCCTAAAATTAAATATATTTAACAAAATGCCCAAAATATTAATTTATTGAACTAATAAGTCACTTATATTATTTAAAGACTAAAAACTATTTTTCCTAAATTTTAAAAACTATTTTTGTATTTTTAAATCTCTAAAAACTATTTTTAAATTAAAATAATCCTAAAAATAATAAAATAATGCCAAAATTAATTTGATAATTTTAAAAATCCTAAATTACACTAATAAACAGTAGAAAATTGAAAAAGTTTGAAAAAAGTAAAAATTTGCACTAAAAGACAAAACTGATTAGTAATTAAACCCTAATTAACCTAATTTAATTATAAAAAATAATTAAAACAGTGAACAGTAAATATTTTTTAAACTAAAAATCTTAAATTAATTTTCTGAATCTAAGAAAAATTTTAAAACTAAAAAATATTACTTTTTTACACTAAATTCCAAAAAAACAGTAATTAAAAAGTAATTAAAATTGCAATTTAATCTAAAAATTACTTAATGAACAGTAATATAAAAACTAATTAAACAGAAAAATTAAGAATTAAAAAAGAAAAATAATGGAAAAAGAATGAAGTCCTAATTCCTAAAAAAACACCACAAAAGACAAAAAAGAAAGAACTTGATAGTGACACTTGCTCACTATCTGTCTTTTAGTGTAGCAGGGGAAACTCTCACACTAGCAGTGGGAACCTTGTTCCCACTGACTGAACAAAAAAAACAAGGTCTGGTGCTTTTGGAGCTTGTAGCTTCTATGATTTTAGGTTTTACTTGGAAACAAGGGCACCTCCACACTCATGGAAGTGTGGGGAGTCACAATAAACAAGAAAAAGAGCAGGTTATTCACAAAAATCACACACAAATTACCCTAATAGGGGACTGTAATACAGAAAAGTGGCTGTGGGTGTTGGTTGCTGATGCAATTGGCACCTAGGGTGAGATTTGGCTTACCAAATCTTCACAAATGCCCAACCCAATCACTACAAACTGGTCTAAAACCCTAGATGCTCCTAATAACTAACAGATTACAAGCTCTTAACCCAAAAATTACAAGAACAACTCTATTTTAAAGCCTACTGATTATATTAGCTGTTTTTACCCAAGAGTGAGCATACAAACTTCTGGAATAACCTTAACAAACAAACACAAGGCACTAAACAAGACTTAAAATACCATAATAGAGATGTCTAAGTGGATTTTAACACAAGAGGTTGTCAAACTCTTGCCTTAATACCCAAATCCAAACACTGCCTTAAATACAGAAATGGAAATTTAATAAATCAAATGCTAGCAAATCAAAACCAAACTGAAATAAATTACTTCTAACATGCATACCAAGCCTAAAGCAACATAATCAAACACGAAAATCAACAAATAAGCAGTCAAAATTCACAATCACATAAATCACATAATAAGACTCAAAAACTTGACCAAATGGGGTTCAAAGCCCTAACCTGGCTGACTGCCTTCCAAAGGGCTTGTGAGAGAGCTTTTATGGCTTATGGAGTGTAGAGAGAGCCTGCTGTAGGAATCCAAGAGGACCCTAGGCTTTAAATATCTTCAAACAAGGGAAAAATTGGAAATGGAATGATGGATGCTTGTCACTTTATGAACCTGCACACAAACAACCAACAAGAAGACAAACTTCAAGTTGAATAAGCTTGAAGCCAATAAGCTTGTCAGGCTTATTGGTGTTAGCTTATTCAACAGTAAGTGAATAAAGAAAATCAAAGATTTGGAAAAAAATCTTGAAAACTGAATTTAATGGAAAAATCTTTAAACTAATCTAGAAAATCAGAAACCACTTCAAAATCAACAAGCTAAGCTAAGCTTCCACTTTCACTTCCACATTACCTTAGCTAGAAATTTTGAATCAATTCTTTAAAAAACGTCACTAGGACAATTTCTTAAACCAATTATCTAATTTGAAAACTTATACTAACTTGCATAAAAAAGTGAATGACCAAAAAGCCGCTAGTCAAGATTTGAAGTTTAATAGTCACGATGCTAAGCTTAATGCAATTTTAGAAGCCTTCATGGGAAACAAAGCCTCTACTTCGAGTGGTCTACCTAGTAACACCGTTTCAAACCCGAAGGGAGAGATGAAAGTGATTACCACACGAAGTGGTAAGACACTTAAAGAACCGATTCCTCAACCAATTACTCCAACGGTGGAGGAAATTGAGGAAGAGCCCGGAGTGGTGGTCGAAAAGGAGCATATTTCAATCCCACAAATTACCGCTCATGCCACACCTACGGTCGACCCTTTACCAACATTGGAACCCGAGATTCCAAAGGCTATGCCTATGCCCCAACCCACACCACCCTTGCCTTACCCATCGAGACTTAGGAAGGAGAAACGACAAGAGCGCGACAACTACCAATTTGAGCTTTTTATGAAAATGTTTCGTGAGTTGCACCTTAATGTGAGTTTCGCCGATGCTTTGGTCATGATGCCTCGATTTGCCGCTAACTTTAAGAGTATGTTGAACAACAAGGAGAAATTGCACCAAATGTCTAGTTGTTCGTCGGTTTATCTTAATCGCATACCTCAAAAAGTCGGTGATCCTGGTAAATTTTTGATCCCTTGTGCAATTCAAGATATGGAAGAATGTTATGCCTTGGCCGATCTTGTTGCTAGCATTAACTTGATGCCACTTGCAATCTTCAAGTCGCTCAATCTTCCTAATCTTACTCCTTCACTAATGTCTATTGAGTTGGCCGACCATTCCACGATTCTTGCATGTGGTTTGGCGGAAGACGTTTTTGTGAAAGTGGGGAAGTTCCACTATCCCGTAGACTTTATCGTTGTTGATATCCCCACGGATCCTCAAGTTCCTCTTATTTTAGGTCGTTCGTTTTTAGATACGTCTATGGCTTTAATTGATGTTCATGCTAGAAAGATCACCTTACGTTTCAACGACGAGGAACTTGTTATAAACGCAACTCAAAATTCTCAACTTTCTCATGTTTATTCCGTTGCTACCATAAATCTCGTTGATATGATCGACGTGGTTTGCGAGGAATTTTCACAAGAAGTTTTAGGGTTTGGTGATGAAGAAACTAGTGGCAATCCCACTATGTTAGATCCAATTCTTGATAATTCGACACCAACCTTCACTCCATTTGAAGGTGGTGGTTTTACGTTGGAAGAATGTAGTGTTCCATGTACTTGTGACGAAGACCTCGACAACGATGAGGACTTCTCGATTATCAAGGATTTTCTCAACGATTTCCCATTTACTCCACCCGAGGAGGTTATGAGTATCGAGCCCAAATCTTCACTTGAGGAACCACCTATTCTCGAGTTGAAAGATTTACCTCCTCACCTCAAATATGTCTATTTGGAGGAGGACGACAAGTTGCCGGTTATTATTGCGAAGGACCTTTCGAATGATGAAAAAACCGCACTTGTCGATGTTCTAAAGGACCACAAAGGGGCGATTGCGTGGAAGTTATCCGACATTAAGGGAATCGATCCCAAGTTTTGTACCCACAAAATCTTAATGGAGGAGGATTTCAAGCCCACAATCCAAAGTCAAAGGAGGTTGAACCCTAAAATTCACGATGTCATCAAAAAGGAGGTCCTTAAACTCCTTGACGCGGGAATGATTTACCCTATTTCCGATAGCCCTTGGGTGAGTCCTATTCATTGTGTCCCTAAAAAGGGAGGGATGATCGTTGTGCCAAACGATGCCAACGAGTTGATTCCCACTAGACTCGTGACCGGATGGAGAGTGTGCATTGACTATCGAAAGTTGAATGAAGCCACTCGAAAAGACCATTTTCCCTTGCCCTTCATGGACCAAATGTTGGAGCGTCTTGCGGGAAACGATTTCTATTTCTTTCTAGATGGTTTTTCCGGTTACTTCCAAATTCCCATCGATCCTCGTGATCAAGAAAAAACTACGTTTACGTGTCCATATGGAACGTTTGCCTATCGTAGAATGCCATTCGGACTTTGCAATGCACCGGGAACTTTTCAACGATGCATGATGGCTATTTTTCATTATATGATCGAGAAGACGATGGAAGTCTTCATGGATGACTTTTCCGTGTTTGGTAATTCTTTCACTTCGTGTTTGTAGAACCTAGAGAGAATGTTAAAACGTTGTGAGGAAACCAACCTTGTGCTCATGGTTAAGAGTGGAATCGTCTTAGGGCACAAGGTATCGAAAGCGGGGATTGAGGTAGATCAAGCTAAGGTAGACGTCATCGCCAAATTACCTCATCCCAAAACCGTCAAGGGAGTTAGGAGTTTCCTAGGCCACGCGGGCTTTTATCGTCGATTCATCAAGGATTGTTCGAAGATTTCTCGACCCATTACACATCTTCTTGAAAAAGAGGCACGCTTTGTCTTTGACGAAGATTGTGTACGAGCCTTTGAGATCCTTAAGAGGAAACTTACCGAAGCTCCCATTCTTGTTGCTCCAAATTGGAACCTCCCCTTTGAGCTTATGTATGATGCTAGTGATTACGCTATTGGGGCCGTTTTGAGGCAACGTCATGATAAGCACTTCTTGCCTATTCACTATGCTAGCAAGACAATGACCGAGGCTCAACTTAAATACACTACAACGGAAAAGGAGTTCCTTGCCGTGGTGTATGCATTTGAGAAGTTCTGACCTTACCTCGTCTTGACGAAATGCATAGTGTATACGGACCATTCGGCTATTAAGTATCTCATGGCAAAGCAAGATGCTAAGCCGAGATTACTTCGTTGGATTCTACTCCTTCAAGAATTTTATCACAAAATCGTTGACAAAAAAGGAGCCGAGAATCTAGCGGCCGATCATCTCTCTCGTTTGGAAGATCCTCACCAAAGTGTTTACGAGCCCAAGGAAATCACCGAAACATTTCTGCTCGAGACACTTGGTGTAGTGAATTCTAAGCTTGATTCTTTCACCCCATGGTTTGCGGATTTTGCAAATTACCATGCGGGGAACTTCATCGTTTTTCGTGACGTCAAGTTCTACTTTTGGAACGACCCTTACTTGTTTCGAACTTGTGCGGATCAAATCATCCGACATTGTGTATTTGGCACCAAAGCTTCTAACATCCTTAGAGCTTGCCATGAGGGACCCACGGGTGGTCACCATGGTGCTAATCTCACGGCTAAAAAGGTGTTTGATGCCGGCTTCTTTTGGCCTACTATTTACCGAGATGCACAAGATCTTGTGAAGTCTTGTGATTCATGCCAACGACAAGGAAAAGCCTCACAAAAAGATGAAATGCCACAAAATATCATTCAAGTATGTGAGATCTTTGACGTTTGGGGCATAGACTTTATGGGGCCGTTCCCATCATCTCGTGGTAATAAGTACATTCTCGTTGCGGTTGACTACCTTTCTAAGTGGGTGGAGGCAAAGGCCTTGCCCACCAATGATGCTCGTGTGGTAGTCAAGTTTTTGAAGCAATTGTTTTCTCGGTTTGGAACCCCTCGTGCTATCATAAGCGGTCGTGGAACCCATTTTTGTAATGACCAATTTGAAAGGGTTCTAAGGAAATATGGGGTTACACATCGTCTTTCTACGACTTATCACCCACAAACGAGTGGGCAAGTCGAGGTTTCAAACCGAGCTTTGAAGAGGATCTTGGAGAGATCCGTTGGGGAAAACCGACAATCTTGGTCGGATAAGTTAGACGATGCTTTATGGGCCTTTAGGACCGCTCATAAGACACCCATTGGGTGCACTCCCTATAAACTTGTGTATGGAAAGAATTGTCATTTGCCTATCGAGTTAGAACACAAGGCTTATTGGGCCCTAAAGCATTGTAATGATGATATGGAGACCGCGGGAAAACACCGGAAAATGCATTTGAATGAATTGGATGAATTGAGAGATATTTCTTATGAAAATTCATTGATTTATAAAGAGAAAACTAAAAAGTTGCATGATTCTAAAATTAAAAACTGGGTTTTTAACATTGGGGATCAAGTTTTGCTTTTTAATTCAAGATTAAAAATCTTTTCCGGTAAATTGATATCCCGTTGGTCCGGTCCATACTTATTGGTTACACCCTTTCCATGCTAGATTAGGCATTCGACTACGTCTCTAGTATGGGGGTGTTTGCACCCCTAGACTCGAAACACTGAGGACAATGTTTAACTTTAGTATGGGGGGGGGTGAATAGATACTTGCCTTGCCAAACCTTCACGCTTTCCAAAGTTTATCTTTTTGTTTATCATTTTGTTGCAAAATAAGGCTAAAAATGGCCAAATTTTAAATTTTTTCTCATGTTTTATAAGTGTTTGAAGACACGAATGTAGATTTTCCGATGGCGAGAATAAGAGTAATTTTTTACTCGACCGTGCGTGTTGAGTACTTAGCTTTGATTCCTTAACTACACATTAGACTAAGTCTCTTAAATGAGGACGGGAAATGATAGAGTTAATTATAAGTTACTATGCTAAACGTAGAGTACTCGTATTCTTTCAAAAACTCATGTGTTCTCGTTGTTTGCTTATTCTACCTTCGCATGTAAATATTTTTTGCTTAATAAATATTGACTTAGCGGTTTAGTTAGGATTGTTGGGTTTCTAGTCTTTTCTAGTAGCTTCCATGTAATTAAATTGGGAAGACATTAAGGTATCGCCAGCGTCACGGTTTTGAAGTATTGGCACCCTAATAATCGAAAGCTTCACCCAATAATAAGATTTCAAGTGCTCACCTAAATTAAGCAAAAATTTGAAGCTCACAAGGCCGAAAAATCTATGCCCAAATTGAAAGTGAATCAAGCCTTAATCTTCGAAGCTTTAAAGATCCAAAATTCGCTTTAGCGTAAGGATATACGTCTTTGGCTAATAAAACCACCGATGATGGCGGATAATAAACGGCAAGGCAAGACCGAAGTCATAATAAAATCTTCATGGCGAAGTTGAATAAAAGATGGAGGTAAACCAAAGATAATAAGGCCCTTCCGTTAGGGGGCGTATAAAAGTCTTGGTAATAAGTCTCATGTTCAAAACCGTTATAAAACCGTGTTTATCGATTCTTCTTGTCAACTTAATTTTTTAACATCGTTGTCTATTAGGAGGGGTTATTGATTTGATGGTCTTAGTTACACCGTTAGGACTCTATTTTTAGACCTAAATCTCTATTATCGCATAAGTCAACGTTGTATCCTCGTGAAACATTCAAGACAAAATAAAATATAAGAGATACAACTTAGGAATAATGGGAGGATAAGTACGTGATTAGGGCATATGAGTAGTGTTAGCATTACTAACTTATAATGACAATGATCTCGTTACACGCTTAGCATGGAATTGGGGTGAAAATCGAGGACGATGAAATTATTTCTAACGAAGCATTCACGTGTTCTTATTCTATGAACCTAAACGTCCCATTTTGCGATGAAAATCATACATTATGTCTAAAACGCAAGTAGTATTAATAGTAGTAGTGTAGCTAGTTTATCATTTCAATAAAGTGAATAAAATTGAATTTTGGAGATGCTACGATACTTTATTCTAGCATTGCGTGAGGGCACGGCAATGGTTTAGTATGGGGGAGTGATGAGACTGCTTTTATACATAGTCTCATCGTCCAAATTGGGCTTAAAATGCATAAAATATCATCAAAATACCCAAATATATGCTTGTGTTTGTTGCTTGTGTATTTTAGGTACGGATATTGAGGAAATGACAAAAGATCACAAGAATCATGCAAAACTGAACACGGGAAACGAAGCCGCACGATGAACCAAGCCCTAATGAAGAATTTTCCAAAGAAAACCCTTGAAGATTTGAAGAATCATGAAGATTGGTCCTCCAAGTTTGAAGAATTGACACTTTATACCCTTGTATCTTCATAATTACAAGTTTGGTCCCTAAAGTTTGTCAAAATTACAAAAATGACCCTTAACTTTGAAGAATTGGCAAATTTAGTCCCTCAACAAAACTAAATTGTCAATAATGGTCCTCCAAGAAGTCAAAAAACAAGTTAAAGTCCTTAAAGTATGAAGACATGTCAAGAACAGCCCTTGAAATATGAAGAAAGTGTATTTTAAGTCCTTGTTTCAAGCCTATGAAGTTTTTGTGCCAAAACTGCCAACTTGCCAAAGATGTTTTTCAAAGGAAATGACTTATTTGCTGTTTTAATACAAAGTGAGAGGAGAATGAAAAGTGAGGGACCAATGTTGCCTAGACAACCTAAGACAAACCACCACTCACAAGCTGCCACCTCACCTACCTTAAACCCTCCACCAATCATATTCACCCTCCCCTCCACGTCACAAATCCACTCACCATTTATTTAATTAACTTAAACCGGTTTTGAATTTTGGTGGCAAACATACTTTTTAAAACCTTAATCCCTTTTTCCAGATTAAACACACCCTAAATCAACATAAACCCTAATCCCTAAAAACCTTAAAACAAAGGGTTAATTGTTGATCTTTTCCAGATTGATAATTAACCACACCCTAATCACATCCCAACCCCTAAAAGGTGTCACCCTTACCCTCACATGTCTCTCCAACCCTCCCCTGCCCCACTACTCACTCCCAAACAAAAATGGACAGCATGATCAACATCCCACAACCATTTCGTGTTCCCAAAGACAAAATGGACGATCAAGATCCTCTTTTTCACTGCTGGCATCCCACAAACTGCCAAAGATCTTCACATGGCTTAGTTTTGACTGAAAAATTCAAAATCGTCCAAGGGCAAGATTGGAAGTTCAAGTGTTAGGGTTTTTAGCTTCTTATCAGTTCTAGAATCACAAGTGTAAGCCTATATAAAGGCACATAGGACTTAGCTAAGTTTCTGTTCTTGATTTTTCTCCTTTTTCACAAGCTTTGTAAATCCAGTTTATTAAGGAATATAAATGGTTTAAGTGTTGTTGATGAGAAATATTGAGTTTCCTTTACATTTCAGTTGATTTAAGTTATAATTGTTTGAGTTTGGTTTGATTTTCAGCAAAAAGTTTTTAAGTTTCGAAGTTTCTGTTTCTTTTTCAAAGCTTTCTTATATCTTAAATTTTCATACAAACCTGATACAATGGTGATTAAGTGTGTTGGAGTGATGGTATTTGAGCTTGTGTATGTCCATAACACCATGGCTTGTTCTGGTGTAGTGGGTACCCAAGTTTAAAATAGCCATTGGTTTGGTCATTTCCTATTTTTAGCTTATCATATCCTTACCCACAAGCTAAAGCTCTCTTCTAGCTTAATCTATAAGCTAGGAGCAAGCCTTAAGCTTTTTACACAACTTTTCCCTTTTCTCTCTTAGTAGATTCAAAAAAAAGGAACCAATCCTATTCATTTTTTTTGTTAAGCAAACTTCATCAGAACCTCAACAAAGTTCAGCACAAGCCCGGGCTTGTTTGGAGGTGGTTTTTCAACCACTAAGGGTCCTGGATGTAGGACCCTTAAGGTATAACCCTTGATCCTATTTTAGTTTTCAGAAATTTAGTGTTTTGTGTGATTTTGGGAAAATTGCATGAAAGTTGTCTTATTGCATGATTGTTGGTTTGATTTGAGTTATTAGGTTATTATATGCATGTTAGGATTGTTTAAATTCAGCTTGAATTAGATTTGAGTAGGATTGCTTGGTTAAATTTTGATTTCAGTCAGTTTAAGGGGTGTTTGGATTTGCATATTTATCTGAGTTTCTTGGGAAATTTGTGAGTTAAATCTTGTTGCAATCACTCATTTGCTTGTCATTAGGTTATAAGTTGGTCTATTTTTCAGTTTAGTCAAGTTTAGAACACATTGCATGCTAAAATAAGTGAAAACATTGCCTTAATCAGTAAACTGCTTGTTTTTGCTTGTTTTGTTGAAATTTTATCACCAAATCTTGTAATCTGTTTACTGGATTATTTAGGGATTGTGTGTTGTTTGCATGCTGTTTTGTGAGCTTGTGTGCAAGGTTTTAGCTACTGAAATCCATTTGAGTGCCAAGTGTATTAGCAAAATACACTCAGACACATATATGCAATATCAGTAACGTGTATGCTTATTTTTGTGTGATTTTTGGCTAAGAGTGTGCTTGTATTTGTGTTATTATTGACTCCTTATACTCCAAAGAGTATAAGGGTGCCATTTGTCCACCAAAAACAACACCAAATCACAAGATCAAGACCTCTTGATCATTTATTCACAAGTGAAGAAACTTCACTTGTGTTCATCAGAAAGTTGTGCATAACTGGGCACGTTTTGGCTTTCCTAAGCCTTAATATTTCTTATTTTGGGTTTGTGTTTGTGTTTTAGAAGTTAATTAAGTACCTGGATTAAGTTTTAAAAGTAAAAAAAAAAAAAGTTTGCAAAAAGCTCACCTTGCCTGGGCTCGAACACGCGACCTTGCTTTCCAAGGACTAGCGTGTTAACCAGTGATCCAGATGGCTTTTTACGTTATTGCTTCATTTCATTAGATATTTAAGGTGTGTTTGTTTTTGAGCTTATTTAGCTATCAGCTTTTAAATAAGCTGTTTCAAGCTTATTTCTTTAAGCATTTTCCTGTTTAAGATTTTTCCTAGGTTTTTATAAGGTTGTTTGACTTTTCTGAGCAAAAATTATAATTTTCCCATTATTTATTAATTTATTAGGATTATTTTAAGTTTTAATTTTAGAAAGTCATTAAAAAATAGAAAAAAAGTAATTTAAAAATCTGGAAAAATAGTTTTTAGGTTTTTAATCATATTTTTGAGGTTTACAGCTATTTAGGTTTTCAATTTAGCTTATTTTTTATTTTATTGGATTTTAGGGTTTTTACGCAACTTTAAAATTTAATATTAAATTATTAAATAGGTTTCAGAAAATTTGGGTTGCATTTTTGTTTTAGTTACATTATTTAGGATTTTTGGTAATTTTTTAGAATTTATTTACAAACTTTTTATTTTTTTGAATATTTTAATATTATTTTATTATTAAAATTTGAAGTTTTATTTTTTTTTTTAGTTTTTACATTTTTCCTAGGTTAAGGACACTTAATTAGGAGTTTTGTCACTTTCCAAATATTTTTTAGACTTTTCAATGACTTTCTAGAATTAATTTAAGATTTAATAGATTTTAATAGTTTTTAAGGGTTTAAAAATAGTTTAATTTGGTTTTAAAATTTTTAAAAATAGTTTTTAGCTTAATTAGGATATTATTGAGGTTTACAAACTATTAGATCTTGTTTAAGGCTTTTTAATAATTAAAAGTGATTTTTAGGGCTTTAATTAGCATTAAAAAGTCATTATCTAATTAATTAAAAGGTATTAGCAAGTTTGGATTTTTTGCAAACTCTTAGAATATTATTGGGGATTTTTAGTAATTTTTAGGAATTTTTAGGATAAAATTTTAAATTTGGCACTATTTACTGTTTTGCGTGTTCGCCTTTTTCGTTGTAGTTTAATTCTTCTTTGTAACCGTCTTTCTCTTCTAATCCCATTTCTTTCTCAATCATTATAATCACAAACATATATCAACTCTTAACACAACGCACTTGCCTCCTCGAGAACGAACTCACTTAGGGTCATTCACACACGGTTTTCCTAAATCGTCGTGCAAAGTTTGTAAATAAATTCTAAAAAATTACCAAAAATCCTAAATAATGTAACTAAAACAAAAATGCAACCCAAATTTTCTGAAACCTATTTAATAATTTAATATTAAATTTTAAAGTTGCTTAAAAACCCTAAAATCCAATAAAATCAAAAATAAGCTAAATTGAAAACCTAAATAGCTATAAACCTCAAAAATATGATTAAAAACCTAAAAACTATTTTTCCAGATTTTTAAATTACTTTTTTCTATTTTTAATGACTTTCTAAAATTAAAACTTAAAATAATCCTAATAAATTAATAAATAATGGGAAAATTATACTTTTTGCTCAGAAAAGTCAAACAACCTTATAAAAACCTAGGAAAAATCTTAAACAGGAAAATGCTTAAAGAAATAAGCTTGAAACAGCTTATTTAAAAGCTGATAGCTAAATAAGCTCAAAAACAAACACACCTTAAATATCTAATGAAATGAAGCAATAACGTAAAAAGCCATCTGGATCACTGGTTAACACGCTAGTCCTTGGAAAGCAAGGTCGCGTGTTCGAGCCCAAGCAAGGTGAGCTTTTTGCAAACTTTTTTTTTTTTTTTTTTACTTTTAAAACTTAATCCAGGTACTTAATTAACTTCTAAAACACAAACACAAACCCAAAATAACAAAGATTAAGGCTTAGGAAAGCCAAAACGTGCCCAGTTATGCACAACTTTCTGATGAACACAAGTGAAGTTTCTTCACTTGTGAATAAATGATCAAGAGGTCTTGATCTTGTGATTTGGTGTTGTTTTTGGTGGACAAATGGCACCCTTATACTCTTTGGAGTATAAGGAGTCAATAATAACACAAATACAAGCACACTCTTAGCCAAAAATCACACAAAAATAAGCATACAAGTTACTGATATTGCATATATGTGTCTGAGTGTATTTTGCTGATACACTTGGCACTCAAATGGATTTCAGTAGCTAAAACCTTGCACACAAGCTCACAAAACAGCATGCAAACAACACACAATCCCTAAATAATCCAGTATCTAACAGATTACAAGATTTGGTGATAAAATTTCAACAAAACAAGCAAAAACAAGAAGTTTACTGATTAAGGCAATGTTTTCACTTATTTTAGCATGCAATGTGTTCTAAACTTGACTAAACTGAAAAATAGACCAACTTATAACCTAATGACAAGCAAATGAGTGATTGCAACAAGATTTAACTCACAAATTTCCCAAGAAACTCAGATAAATATGCAAATCCAAACACCCCTTAAACTGACTGAAATCAAAATTTAACAAAGCAATCCTACTCAAATCTAATTTAAACTGAATTTAAACAATCCTAACATGCATATAATAACCTAATAACTCAAATCAAACCAACAATCATGCAATAAGACAACTTTCATGCAATTTTCACAAAATCACACAAAACACCAAATTTCTGAAAACTAAAATAGGATCAAGGGTTATACCTTAAGGGTCCTACATCCAGGACCCTTAGTGGTTGAAAAACCACCTCCAAACAAGCCCGGGCTTGTGCTGAACTTTGTTGAGGTTCTGATGAAGTTTGCTTAACAAAAAGAATGAATAGGATTGCTTCCTTTTTTTTGAATCTGCTAAGAGAGAAAAGGGAAAAGCTGTGTAAAAAGCTTAAGGCTTGCTCCTAGCTTATAGATTAAGCTAGAAGAGAGCTTTAGCTTGTGGGTAAGGATATGATAAGCTAAAAATAGGAAATGACCAAACCAATGGCTATTTTAAACTTGGGTACCCACTACACCAGAACAAGCCATGGTGTTATGGACATACACAAGCTCAAATACCATCACTCCAACACACTTAATCACCATTGTATCAGGTTTGTATGAAAATTTAAGATATAAGAAAGCTTTGAAAAAGAAACAGAAACTTTGAAACTTAAAAACTTTTTGCTGAAAATCAAACCAAACTCAAACAATTATAACTTAAATCAACTGAAATGTAAAGGGAACTCAATATTTCTCATCAACATCACTTAAACCATTTATATTCCTTAATAAACTGGATTTACAAAGCTTGTGAAAAAGGAGAAAAATCAAGAACAGAAACTTAGCTAAGTCCTATGTGCCTTTATATAGGCTTACACTTGTGATTCTAGAACTGATAAGAAGCTAAAAACCCTAACACTTGAACTTCCAATCTTGCCCTTGGACGATTTTGAATTTTTCAGTCAAAACTAAGCCATGTGAAGATCTTTGGCAGTTTGTGGGATGCCAGCAGTGAAAAAGAGGATCTTGATCGTCCATTTTGTCTTTGGGAACACGAAATGGTTGTGGGATGTTGATCATGTTGTCCATTTTTGTTTGGGAGTGAGTAGTGGGGCAGGGGAGGGTTGGAGAGACATGTGAGGGTGAGGGTGACACCTTTTGGGGGTTGGGATGTGATTAGGGTGTGGTTAATTATCAATCTGGAAAAGATCAACAATTAACCCTTTGTTTTAAGGTTTTTAGGGATTAGGGTTTATGTTGATTTAGGGTGTGTTTAATCTGGAAAAAGGTATTAAGGTTTTAAAAAGTGTGTTTGCCACCAAAATTCAAAACCGGTTTAAGTTAATTAAATAAATGGTGAGTGGATTTGTGACGTGAAGGGGAGGGTGAATATGATTGGTGGAGGGTTTAAGGTAGGTGAGGTGGCAGCTTGTGAGTGGTGGTTTGTCTTAGGTTGTCTAGGCAACATTGGTCCCTCACTTTTCATTCTCCTTTCACTTTGTATTAAAACAGCAAATAAGTCATTTCCTTTGAAAAACATCTTTGGCAAGTTGGCAGTTTTGGCACAAAAACTTCATAGGCTTGAAACAAGGACTTAAAATGCAATTTCTTCATATTTCAAGGGCTGTTCTTGAAATGTCTTCGTACTTTAAGGACTTTGACTTGTTTGTTGACTTCTTGGAGGACCATTATTGACAATTTAGTTTTGTTGAGGGACTAAATTTGCCAATTCTTCAAAGTTAAGGGTCCTTTTTGTAATTTTGACAAACTTTAGGGACCAAACTTGTAATTATGAAGATACAAGGGTATAAAGTGTCAATTCTTCAAACTTGGAGGACCAATCTTCATGATTCTTCAAATCTTCAAGGGTTTTCTTTGGAAAATTCTTCATTGGGGCTTGGTTCATCGTGCGGCTTCGTTTCCCGTGTTCGTTTTTGCATGATTCTTGTGATCTTTTGTCATTTCCTCAATATCCGTACCTAAAATACACAAGCAACAAACACAAGCATATATTTGGGTATTTTGATGATATTTTATGCATTTTAAGCCCAATTTGGACGATGAGACTATGTATAAAAGCAGTCTCATCAATAGTTTTAAAGTATATCTTACAAGGAAATTGATCTTGATAATTTTTTTACAGTGGGGACCGCATAGATAATGGTGAGAAGCAAGAAATGGGATCAAAGACAATTCTGAGAACATAGCTTCCTCCTGTGGATGATGAACGGCCTTCACTGGACCATGCTATCGATATTCTACAAGTGGATCCTTTGGAAGCAATTATACTAGAGGAGGAATATTTTTTTGTCTATGGTTTATGACCACAAGCTTCTTGTGAAGACAAAGCTTATTAACGAACTAAGTTACCGTAAATGACATCAAAAGATCCAAATTATGGCAACGATGTCATCTTCTGAGCCAAGAAGATTTTAGAGAAGTAACTTCTTGACATGTTATTTATGTGTATTTATTTTTATGTCTTGAGAATAGGCTTTTTCTGCTTTGGTATTTATCTTAAACTGTGATATTGTTTAGTAGGTTGCGATTGAGTTTATGTATTAGTATAGCTATCTGATTCCAATTTGTGAGACCTTAGGAGGATATTATTGACACATATCTTAATCAGTATTTATGGTTTGTAAGTGACAAGCTTCATATGTTTCTAAAATGGTGCGGGGAATAAACAAATTTCTGAGTTTATGGGACAGTGATGCTGGTTAGTGACTAGTGATAAGTTTGTCGAATTTTTTGTAAAGATAGATTTGATGAAGCCTAACTGGTTTCTGTAATTGGTCCTTGACCACAAAATATTTGCTGATTATGTAATTGTGAAGAACAAAGTCGTGTTGTCTGATAAGGGTATGAACTTGACTGATGGAGGGTTTTTTTATCACTGTTTTCAATTCCTTTGTCTCATATCTCTTACTTGAGTTTTGATGTTAATTTTAGTTTCATTCCTATTTTTAATAGAAAAAGGATCATATTCACCATTGTATAAGGAATAAGCATCCCAAATAGTACTAGTCATGAATTGATACATTTTGCGTCTTGTCTTGCTATGAATCCATCATTTATAAGGCACACACTAATTCTCTAATTTACGTATCGTTTTTTTATTACTGCAGGTGCAAGAGAAGACGGCTGATGAAAATGGTATGGATTTCAGTGATCTAATTATTTTAGTGGAAAACCAAATATTAGCAGGTTAATTTACTTATTATAAGATTTATGGGTGTTTGGATTCAAACACCTGTTTATTTTGCGGCTAAACACTCTCCATGATGATTCTATCAGAATTGCTCAAAGATCAACGTCTTGAATCAAGGATGTTTCTGTTAGATGTGGATTCTGATCCATCAATTTCTTTTCCGTCATCTTCAATGAAAGTGTGTCGGGAATCTACATCATCTGGAAACTAGGAAGCATTATAGCCCACAAAGACTTCTTCTTTAACCTTTTGAAGTCTTGATTAAAATGCAAGATGATCCTAGTGAATTCGAGAAACATCCTTCTGCCTAAACTCATCCCCTGCTAATTTCTGGAAAAATGACCAATGTTTGGGCGTGTGATTTGCAATGTTCATGTTCATTCCCTCTCCATCTTGTGGCAAAACGCCCATACCAAACCCATCTTCGGCCATTTCTCTTGTGAATACGTCAGAAAGAATATCTTCGGCCATTTCTCTTGGAGATGAACACTAAAATAATTGGGATCCAGAGTTGATGTGGCGGCAAACACAGAATGTGATGAAGTTGCAGATGGTGTATCTCAAGAATAAAATCATTATTTAATTACAACGGTAGCTAACATAGTGGTGATGCCTCTGGTACAAATGTTTCCCCAAAAAGACAGTGCTTCGATCTAGCCAAACTGTACGTTTTGTCTATGTTATGTACAGTTATAAGAAAATGTTGCTACATTGCTTATTTTGTATACAGATTTCTACTTTGTATGTCCTGACTGCTGATTCCAACAATCACTTGGCTAATAATAGTGAAACAATTATAGCCTTTGCAGGACTACAAGATGCTCAGTTTCAACTAAAAACAATTAAAACATTTATTTCAGCTGAGTGTGTTGTTGAGACTACTTTGATAAGCTAACCGAAGTATATCATCTACCAATTTAAATTCATTACCAGTTGCTTATAATATACATGTTTGGTATAATGTAGGATGCAACTATTGAGCAACTTCTCCCTATCTTTCTGTCACTTCTGAAGGATGAGTTTCCAGATGTGCGCTTGAAGTATCATCAGTAAGCTGCTATTACAGTGAGTTTTAAATTTAGGTATTTTCTCATATTAGTGCATGGAATAGCAATATAATGTTTTTATGTCGTGTTGTTACAGGTGACTGGAATCGATCTTTTGTCCTAATCCTTGCTGTCTGCAATTGTGGAATTGCTCGAATACACACATTGGAGGGTTTGATTAGCCATAATAGAATTCATACATCTATTCACAAATCAGTTGGTTGTTTGGTTTTTCGATGATAAACTTGGTGCCCTCTACATCAATGGCTACAGGACAAGGTATGCATTGTGCCACGCACTCACATAGGCTGATATACGCACTTAGACATATAGGGTACTGGAGTATAAATGCAGGTTTACACTGATAGCCTTCTCACTTGAGGCACAAGCAATATTCAAATGTCTTTTGAGAGTGTTGCTAGAAGCAATCAAAGCAAATAAAACCGGCCAGAACGTGTTTCTGTTTCTCCAAGTGTTTTTGTGGCATAAAGGATGCTAATATATGTATCTCTTTCTCACTTTTAGCTGGATTTATGGAAAGTAAGTATTTTTCATTCTAATTGAATCTCCCAAGAAGATTTTTTTTTGTGTTTTTTATATCATCATTATTTATGATTTTCATATGACCAGATGAACTCTGATCATGATCAAGGTACTAAACCACCAGCCGTTTTCTCGAATTAACTATGTCTTTCTAAAAATAATTTATAGGAATACTCGACCTAAAGAAAAATTTGAAAGAAACCATCTTTCGGCTTTTTAGGCTGACATAAGAATAAAGAAAAAATGATAATAGAGAAACAGAAGCAGGGTTAGTAACATGTTGAAGGAACCACAAGATGATCAAAATGCTGCATATATTTAGATACTATGAAACTTCCACAAAGCTACTCCATGTACTCAAAGAAAATCATGAAGATCAACAGAAGATGAAAACAAAACGCTACAATGCTGAATACAGTACATATGACTAATACACGAGATTTTACTAGGTTGAAAGTTCGTTGTTCCAGTCTCTTCGAATTGATAACTGGTTAACTATGCGACTCAGCTGTCTTTGGTGGAAACAAAAGTTGTGTCGTTGTAGTAAAATTAAAAGATGCAAAACTATAAGAATAAATGGCTGTAATTTAAAAGCGTGAGGAAAATTAAAAGGCAATTAAAGTAAATAACGCAAACTTAAAACTATCCTAAAGGCAAACTTAAAATGCAACTGAAACTTAAACTAAGGCAAGCCTTAAAATAAATCTAAGGCAAGTAAACTTAAAGTGTGACTAAGTAAAAAGGCGGGAAAAGTAAAGCTTAAAAATAAAAACTTAAAAACTGAAATTAAAAAGAACCTGAAAACAGCTCATTCGGAATAATCCTTCGTTCGGAATAATCGCTCATCCGGAATGTCACCTTCGTTCGGAATGATTCTTCTTCACTCGGAATATTTACCAAAACCCTTGATCCGGAATAAAATGCTCACTCGGAATAATGGTTCATCCGGAATATGTCACTTATTCGGAATATTCACTATTCCGAATGAACACCTTTGATTCGGAAGAAATTGTTGATCCGGAATGTTTCTTAATCGGAATAAATCCTCGAACCCTTTGTTCGGAATGTTCCGAATGAACCCTTGATCCGGAATAATAAATTATTCCGAATAAACAGCTTTGATCCGGAATGTTCCGAATGAAGATCCTTGATTCGGAATGTTCCGAATAAACACTTTGATTCGGAATACAAGTATTACGAATGAATGCCCTTGATCCGGAATGTTTCTTTGGTTCGGAATGTTTTCCTCACTCGGAATATATTGCTGATCCAGAATATCAAACTGATCCAGAATATGTCACTTATTCGGAACAAGCCCTTTATTCGGAATATTCAACAAACACCCTTCGTTCGGAATGTCCTGCTTGATTCGGAACAATCAACAAAATTCCTTCACTCGGAATATTTGGCTTTGATCCGGAATAACCTGGAAAATGAACAGAAACGAAGAACACGGGACAAAGAAAACACGAATCTAATCCAAAACTAATCAAAACCAACCAAAAGATTAAACAAGATTAATAACAAATAATCAACTAATGATAATCTATCAATCCAAATCAATCAAACTAATAATACTAACCACAATAATCAAAACCCACTTGATTAAATCAATAAAAACTCAATAACATGAACATGAACAATAAACATAAAGATTAAAGATTAAACAAGAAAGGTAGATAGGAGATAAACAATAAAAGTAAAGATTAACAATAATTAAAAGGAAACTTACTTGAAATTAAAGGTATTTAAGGTGCAAGACAAGTATTTAAATTTGACAATTAAGTAAATGACATGTATTTAAATGTGCAAGGAAATGAAAATGGAAGAACTAGTGTCACTCTAGCCAACAAAAATAAATGAAAGGAAAATGAAGACTATTTATAGGAGGATTAGGGAGGTGCTTAGAGGAAGCTTCCTCCCCTCTTTCTTCTTTCTTTAATTGTCATTAAGTCCTTAATCTTCTTAATTCTTTGACTTTAACGACTTTGTCTCGGGATTTCTACTCGTGTCTTGTAATTTCTTCAATAAATTAGACTTGAGTTCTTCGGCTTTTAGTAAACTTCCGTCTTTTGACTTTTTCTTCGATAAATCTTCAGAATTGGTCTTCGACTTACGTTCTTTTTGCACTCTTGATTTATTGACTTCGTCTTTTGTCTTTTTCTTCGATAAAAGCCCGTGAATGCCCGTGTTTTCTCCCATTTTCACATTTTCGTCCTAAATCACAACAAAAACACAAACCACGCATAATTTCGACATTTACGACATAAAATACACGTTTTGGCTTGGTTATTATTGTAGTTAAGTGGTAAAAAGGATGGGTGTTTACACACCTATAAAATCCCCTACACTTAACCATTGCAATGTCCTCATGCAATGCATTAGTTAAAAAGCACGATTACATTTTCCATCATAATCAATCCATATTGGCCTTTATTAAAGAGATAGAAAATTATAAAACAAGTAAAGAAATCAAAAACATACCTTAGGGTTTTGAAAATGTCATGAATGATCATCATCCTCAAGTTTTCACTTTCTCCAAACCAAGCGTAAAAACGAGATCATTGTTATTATAAGTTAGCAAACTAACACGAACTCATGTGGGCCAATTACTTACTTAGACTCCCTTATTCCTAGGTGTATCTCTTATATTTTATTATTGTCTTGAATGATCACGAGGATGCATTGTTGACTTATTTCGATAGTTATTTAGGCTGAAAATAAAGTGGGACGATTTAATCAATAGTTAGCTAAAAGACAAAATCTTTTAAAATTGCTTCTCGGGACCTCAAAAAGTTCATATCTTGGCATAACTCTCTTCGCGATCTGAGACATTTCTCGGACTGATATTTGGCAGCGACTTCATACTTCAAATCTTGAGAGACGTTCATGAAATAATGGTCTTCTCTTCATATTAGGAATTTCTTCACTTGAAGTTTAGAGAGATTCTTCATATTTGGACCACGACTTCTTCATTTTTCTCCAATCTTTATTTTGGATTTTGATATACAACGATCCGTCTCCTTTTTAGACTTGGATCTATTTATCCTCATACCTTGTTAGGGCCTTTTTGGATAGACTTCTCCATGATCTTTTGGGGAGTACTTGCTTTTCGTCGTATGTCTCGATCCTTCATATTGATTTTTGATAAATGATTCTTCACATCACTTTGGATCTTTAGCAACAAAATGTAGCCCTCATGCCTTGTTAGGGCCTTTTCGGACTCGCCAATCTTCGCATCCCGCTTCAATAAGTTATGCCTTGGCTATGAACTCTAATCATTACCGAGCAACGTTTAAACGATCTTGGGCTAGAAGCTAAGTAACTTTTCAAATCGTACAACCTTATTTATTGCAGATAAATTTATTAGCAAGCGATGGGAGAATAGGCTTATAATTAACTCACATAAATTCACGAAAGAATACCAAACTTATAATTGACTCTAACATCTCTCGTACTCCACAGTTTAAAATCTCAAAGAATGAGACTCGTGGATGCTTAGCCTATTAGATCAAAGTTTTAGGTTTTTGAGTCATCTATAGGATCTTGCAAATTCTTAGACTTTTTCAAGTTTAGAAATCGCATTTTAAAGTTCCCTTGATAAACAACTCTCTAGGATCAATTATAGGAACTTGCGAAAAGTTCTTGTTCTTAACCTGTGAGAGTTAAGACTTTCGCGTTTTATTGCTCCCTATATAAAAGCGTAGCAAAACTTGACTTAAACACGTTAAGGATACTAGCTAGAGTAACTTAGATAAGTAAACTCGGGTTGAGTAAAAAAATTCACAACGTTTGAAAATTAAAACCACTTTATTAAAATTAATTCTAGCAAAGAAAGAAAATAACTATACAAAGGGAAAAACTAATAGGCCAAAATAGATCAAAAATTTTGAAAAATGTCGAAAAATTGATTTTCCGGTTAAAATGAGGACAAATACAAGGAAAAGACCACTTAACTTTCGATAGAAGTCCCCCTACACTTGAGATAAACATTGTCCTCAATGTTTAAGCATGTGGGAGTAAACTCCCCTACACTTAGGACATTGTGCACTTTGTTTAAATCTTGCTAAGGAAAAGACAACTAACGAGATTCCTATTTTAATACTGGAAAATATAAAATAGTGAATCGAAAAGAGTTTAGGATAGAACCGGGAAGATGGGAACACGGAATCACGGGTCGTCAAAAATCATCAAGAGTGGATCATTGAGCGCTCGAATCCCTGAATATTAGAAGAGAGGAGATAGCAAACACCAACACGTCTCCCCTACACTTAGGATATAGATAGCTAAAAGATAGATACATGGGTTGCCTCCCAAGAAGCGCTTGATTTTTGTTCACCGAGTCGTGAGCGTGACTCGACCTTGATTAGCATAGGAAGAAGCAGGAAAAACATCCACCGGGATCAAAGACATAGTTTTCGTCCATCAAATAGCACAAGCTTAAGGCCAACAAGGCAAGCCAAAGAAGAGTAGACAAGGTTCCCTTAAGCAAAGATAGATCACGGTGGTAGCAAGGGTGAAGAGGTGCAAGCATATCTTCAAAAGTTCTAAAGATTTTTCCTTTTATTTCATCAGATGGATATTGAGATGGCTTAAAAAGTTCAATACCGGGGTCGAACACCTTTTCCTTTAAGGGAAAATAGCACTCGGGTTCTACAGAATTTGAAGATGATCCGCGAAGAAAAGGCACAACCTCGTCCTTAGAAGGTGGACAAAGAGGTGTCAAAACATACAAGCTGCGGATGTTGGTGTCGTCCGGTTTCTTCTCCTTTGAAAGAGTTTTCTTCAAATCCGAAGTAGGATCAAGACCATAATCATCAAAGTCTAAAGGAGGAGCATCACTCTCATGAGGGAAGTAAGTATTGAGAAAAGTAGAAAAGTCTTCCTCAAATGAGTAGTTATCCAAAGTAGGATCAAGTGATGGCGGAGGATCTTCATCATGTGAAGAATCACTCGAAAGAGTATCGGCCTCATCAAAATCATCATAAGTGGGCATGTCGAGATACTCGGAAGTAAAGTCATCATAATCATCTCCATTAGAGCTAGAATCATCATCATAAGCATCATAGATCGGTGGAGAATCATATATGGGTGAAGGTTCCAAATTGGAGAGAGAATCATCCACATCATCTTGAAAAAGTGGATTATCATTGCAAGAATCGAATAGAGGATTGTTGTAGACGACAAAATCATCAAGCACATTAATCATATTCGCTGATTCTCTTCCATAGGATTTGCTTGTAAGCTTCCCCATTTCAAAAACTTGTGCATCATCCCCGACTCTTAAAATGCGCTCACATTTATCCACATCTATTAAAGCTCAACCGGTTCTCAAAAATGGGCGTCCAAGTATTAACGGAATACGAGGGTCCATTTCATAATCAACAACGATGAAGTCGACCGGAAAAGTGAATGTGCCAACTTTAATGAACACATCTTCGGCAATACCAACGGGGTAAGCGAGAGTGCGATTGGCTAGCTCAAGAGTCAGTTTGGTGGGTGTAAGGTCGGGCAATGATAACGTTTTACAAACACTTAAAGGCATCAAATTTATACTTGCCCCGAGATCGGCTAAGGCAGTAAATTTTTCGGTTTGGTTAAAAGTACAAGGAAGCACAAAATTACCGTGATCTCCAAGTTTCTCCGGAAGTTCTTTAAGAAGGACGACAGAACAATTTTCATTCAATCGAGTATTAACAAACTCGGCCATCTTCTCCTTCTTCCTAAGCAATTCCTTAAACATCTTGACAAATTACGGCATTTGAGCAAGAGCTTCAACAAGGGTAAAGGTGATTTTCATGCCGACAATCTTTTCCAAAAAGTTAGCGACTTGCATGTCATTCTTTGTCAAAATTCAAGCCTTTTTGAGTCGAGAAGGGTAAGGAATGCTGGGGTTGGGTGGTGGAGGTGTAGCAGGTGAAGGTTGAGATGTTGAAGGGTTAAAGGTGGAAGGTGGGGTTGGTGGAGGATTCGTCTTGTGTACTTCTTCACGACGAGGCGGAGACGGTAATGGTGTACTAATACTAGGTGTAGGAGTAGTAGGGATAAATGGTGGTGGAGGAGGTGTAGAGGATGGGGGCGGGATAGGTGGTCCTACGAAAGTAACTCCACTACGGGTAGTAATAGCACTCACATCCGCTCTCAGATTGGTGACGGTGTTTGAAGGTAGAGAGCCCGAAGTAGAGGGTTGAGTGGTTGGTAAGAAACTAGCCAGCATATTCTTCAAATCATTCGTTTGATTGCTAAAGGAGGATTGCATAGTATCTCGAAGCTCGGATCTAATGTCATTCCCTTGCTTGGTGATATCCCCTTTCAAATTGATAATTTGGCTTTGTAGATTCTTGATTTGCTCACCTTGGGTTCTCATTAAAGCTTCAACATCTTGATTCATGGGTGGGGCTTGTTGAGCGAGTGGGTGATAAGGATTAGAAGCTATAGGTGGGATTTGGTTGCTTCTATTGTAATTGTTGTTGGGGTTTTGGTTTTGAGGAGAAAAACCGAGTGAAAGATAGTTGTTGGACCGGTAACTTAGAAAATTTCGATCCCCTTGAGGTCGGGCTTGGTAATTTTCCGGTGAATAATTACCATAAGCCGCATACACGTTTTCCGGATTTCCTTGAGTAGAAGGACAATCAGTGTATGAGTGAGGACCGATGCATGTCTCACAAGGATTGGCTACCGCTTTAACTTGTTGTTGTTGGTTTGAAGCGATGAGCAAGATATTTTTGTTCATTTCGGCCATCATGCGGGTGAATTCGGTCATGTCGGGGTTTGCTGAAGTGGAAGAAACACTGACTCTCGGGTTGTTCCTTGAAGAAGCGGAGGAATCCCAATTTTTGTGATGAGTAGTCATGTTCTCAATAAGCTCTATACACTCCTCGGGTCTTCTTTTCATAAATGTGCCATCGGCGACTGCATTAATCGTATCACGATCACGAAAAGTCAAACCGTTGTATAAAGTATCAATTAATGTAACTGGAAGAATTTTGTGGTTTGGACATCGATCGATCAAAACATTATATCGTTCCCAAGCATCAAAGAGAGATTCATCAGGTTCTTGCATGAAACCGCTGATTTGATTTCGAAGGCTCGTGACCATGGATGGTGGAAAGTAGCGCGACAAAAATCGTTGAGTCATGTCATCCCAAGTATGAATAGAATTCTTCGGGAGACGATCAAACCATTTCTCGGCGTGGTGTGATAAAGTATGTGGAAAGAGTTGAAGGCGAAGAACATCCATTGTGGCACCGGGAAACTTCATGCTTTGAGTGATAGTAATGAATTTGTCGAGGTGTTTGTTGGCATCATCATCAGGCATTCCTAGAAAGGGATTAGTTTGCACTTGCTGGATCATATGATGCTTCAACGAAAACTCCAGAGCCGTGATTTGCATCGGCGCAATCGGTCCTCCTCGTCCAAACATTGTAGGTTGACAAAGCTCCTCCATTGTCCGAAGATCGGGCTGTGGAAGAACATTGTTGTTGTTATTATTGAGGTACGGTAGCTTATTGTTGTTTTTCACACCTGCCATAGCTAAATCTTCAGGAGTCTCGGGCTCTTGATAAGTAGAAGATCTAGTACGCATACACCTGCGAAAGCAAAAGAAAACAATACCAAAGGAATAGACAATATATATACACTATAAAGAAAACAAAATCTTTTTGGATTTTTGAAATTTTTTATTTTTTATGGATTTTTAACAATTTTTAATTTTTTTGGGTTTTTTTTGAAATTTTTAAGCAAGAAAAATAACGCTCACGAATGAATGGATCCCAAAAAGCAACGCGTCTCTCACAAAAAACCGTTAATCTTTACGAAAAGAGGCGCCAGCGGCGCCATTTGATACACAAGATTTTACTAGGTTGAAAGTTCGTTGTTCCAGTCTCTTCGAATTGATAACTGGTTAACTATGCGACTCAGCTGTCTTTGGTGGAAACAAAAGTTGTGTCGTTGTAGTAAAATTAAAAGGTGCAAAACTATAAGAATAAATGACTGTAATTTAAAAGCGTGACGAAAATTAAAAGGAAATTAAAGTAAATAACGCAAACTTAAAACGCAACTAAAACTTAAACTAAGGCAAGGCTTAAAATAAATCTAAGGCAAGTAAACTTAAAGTGCGACTAAGTAAAAAGGCGGAAAAAGTAAAGCTTAAAAATAAAAACTTAAAAACAGAAACTAAAAAGAACCTGAAAACAGCTCATTCGGAATAATCCTTCGTTCGGAATAATCACTCATCCGGAATGTCACCTTCGTTCGGAATGATTCTTCTTCACTCGGAATATTTACCAAAATCCTTGATCCGGAATAAAATGCTCACTCGGAATAATGGTTCATCCGGAATATGTCACTTATTCGGAATATTCACTATTCCGAATGAACACCTTTGATTCAGAAGAAATTGTTGATCTGGAATGTTGCTTAATCGGAATAAATCCTCGAACCCTTCGTTCGGAATGTTCCGAATGAACCCTTGATCCGGAATAATAAATTATTCCGAATAAACAGCTTTGATCCGAAATGTTCCGAATGAAGATCCTTGATTCAGAATGTTCCGAATAAACACTTTGTTTCGGAATACAAGTATTCCGAATGAATGCCCTTGATCCGGAATGTTTCTTTGGTTCGGAATGTTTTCTTCACTCGGAATATATTGCTGATCCGGAATATCAAACTGATCCGGAATATATCACTTATTCGGACCAAGCCCTTTATTCGGAATATTCAACAAACACCCTTCGTTCGGAATGTCCTGCTTGATTCGGAACAATCAACAAAATTCCTTCACTCGGAATATTTGGCTTTGATCCGGAGTAACCTGGAAAATGAACAGAAACGAAGAACACGGGACAAAGAAAACACGAATCTAATCCAAAACTAATCAAAATCAACCAAAAGATTAAACAAGATTAATAACAAATAATCAACTAATGATAATCTATCAATCCAAATCAATCAAACTAACAATACTAACCACAATAATCAAAACCCACTTGATTAAATCAATAAAAACTCAATAACATGAACATAAACATGACAAATAAACATAAAGATTAAAGATTAAACAAGAAAGGTAGATAGGAGATAAACAATAAAAGTAAAGATTAACAATAATTAAAAGGAAACTTACTTGAAATTAAAGGTATTTAAGGTGCAAGACAAGTATTTAAATTTGACAATTAAGTAAATGACATGTATTTAAATGTGCAAGGAAATGAAAATGGAAGAACTAGTGTCACTCTAGCCAACAAAAATAAATGAAAGGAAAATGAAGACTATTTATAGGAGGATTAGGGAGGTGCTTAGAGGAAGCTTCATCCCCTTTTCTTCTTTCTTTAATTGTCATTAAGTCCTTAATCTTCTTAATTCTTTGACTTTAATGACTTTGTCTCGGGATTTCTACTCTTGTCTTGTAATTTCTTCAATAAATTAGACTTGAGTTCTTCGGCTTTTAGTAAACTTCCGTCTTTTGACTTTTTCTTCGATAAATCTTTAGAATTGGTCTTCGACTTCCGTTCTTTTTGCACTCTTGATTTCTTGACTTCGTCTTTTGTCTTTTTCTTCGATAAAAGCCCGTGAATGCCCGTGTTTTCTCCCCTTTTCACATTTTCGTCCTAAATCACAACAAAAACACACACCACGCATAATTCCGACATTTACGATATAAAATACACGTTTTGGCTTGGTTATTATTGTAGTTAAGTGGTAAAAAGGATGGGTGTTTACACACCTATCAATGACTGAAAGATTTGTTGAAGACATTTCTGAAAGGATCAGGGTAATCCTGAAGGTGTGATTGTTTTAGAAAGTTAATATAGTGAAAGGGAAATGGACAGATCTGGGGCAACGACTAATCGATCAGATATCATAGGCATTGCGATCATGCGTTCTGGACGGTTAGATCGTAAAATAGGGTTTCCTCATCCCACTAAAAAAGGAAGGTCCCGAATCATGCAGGTGTGCCTGCAAAAAGAACTTTCTTTGTCTTCATACATTAATTAGCGTACTTAGACTAATCCATCTTCTCAGATGTGTTTAGAATTCAAATCCACTCCCGGAAGATGAATTTTCACCCATATGTCGACTTTGAAGAGCTGGCTCGCTCTAAAGATGACTTCAATGGGGAAAAACTAAAAGCTGTTTGCGTGGAAGCAGGCATGCTCGCTCTTCGGCGTGATGCCAAGGTCAAGATATGAAGGTAAAAGGCCAAAAACAAAGGCAAGTTTTTATATACTTCCTAGAAAATAACCTACTAAAGATGTCAATTGGTTTTGTTTTGTTTTTATATTTAAGTGTATTGTCTAAATCACATTTTGGAAGTCATATGTAGTATTTGTTTATGAAGGTTTATAATTGGCCACCAAGATATCCAAACAACTTAGAGTGTACGAGGATCTTGCACAAAACATATCCGACTTGACTATGAAACCAAACTATAGTACTGCGTTGTATGAGACCAATGGGCCTTTAGATGAGGAGGTTTTGAAACAGTTTGAAAATAAGGTTAAGGATAAAGTTAAGGTCATTAGGTTGACAAGTGGCGAGACAAAAGAATCTTATAATAATCCATTGAAAAGTTAAAAGATACAAGATATGTGGTTCAATACCTGTTAACGAAAGCGAAGAAGAATGGGCCATTTGCTACCTTAATTTCTGCAAAGTCAACTCCCTAGAGTTTGCATTGTCTTGTCATGCAGCTCATGGAGAACAGATTGTGCATCCCAAAATTTATAGATATGATGAGCCGCAATTGGCATTTGAGGACCCCAAGTTGTACCATAATGCAATATTTTCAGATAATGTGATTGACGTCTTAGTTGTGATTAACAAATGACATCTGTTTCCTAGCATTAAATAATGAAGTTTCTAACTTTTGTATTTTTATTCCTTGAGCATAAGTTCATAACCAAATGAGAGCTAACGATTAGAGAACTTTTGACTTATACGAGTATATGCTATGTATCAGCGGTCAAACGCAAGAACTGGAGATGCTAATGGCGATGAAAAGTAGCTAAAATTGTATTGTGCAAACAAAAGACGAGGCCAATGAAACTTCAAAAGAACACCAACATTGAACATGTTCAAGTTTGAACATGATAAACCGAATATGTTGTAAACCGTAATCAATTCACGTATCAAACTGGTTTATATTGCTTTGGTTCTCAGTATAGCTGGCGACTTGTGGAAAAATGCAATTTTTTATACCTGGGATGTTAATTTATTTATAGTGTTGCAAGTCCAAGTTCTTTATTTAATAAAAAAATACAACTTCTATTAGTTCAAAAATATTATCACACACGACTATATGTAAATTGAAAATTAAAAAAGTTAATAAAAAAAAACACTTAAAGGTTATGTACATTGGAGATTAAAAAATAATAAACAAAAACATTTAAAAAGTAACTGCTATTTGTACAACAGAAAATTCACATGAAATAAAACATGTCCGTCGGATGGCCAAAGATCTACGTTTAAGCAACAAAATTTGTAAAAAAATATAAACCGATATTTATATATATATATATATATTTATATATATATATATATATATATATATATATATATATATATATATATATATATATATATATATATATATATATATATATATATATATATATATATATATATATATATATATATATATATATATATATATATATATATATATATATATATATATATATATATATATATATATATATATATATATATATATATATATATATATATATATATATATATATATATATATATATATATATATATATATATATATATATATATATATATATATATATAAATAAATATATATATATATATATATATATATATATATCTATATATATATATATATATATATATATATATATATATATATATATATATATATATATATATATATATATATATATATATATATATATATATATATATATATATATATATATATATATATATATATATATATATATATATATATATATATATATATATATATATATATATATATATATATATATATATATATATATATATATATATATATATATATATACTAGTGGCAAAACCCGTCTAATGGACGGGTATTACTTTTTATTGTCGCTTACATTTTTTAGTGAATAATTATAAAGATACTAAGTTTTTTTATTGAATGCAGTAACAACAAAAACAAATTAATGTTCATTTTAATAGAAGATGCAAAGCTCGCAAGTTGGTGGCGTGTCTTTCGAGTATCCGATGAATAATTTAAGTAGTGATTAATGAATCTCGAATAGCGTAAAATTTATATCGAATGAATAACGAACAAAAAAAGAAATAATTGTTAATCCGATAAAGAAAAATAAAACTTAATAAATTATTCGTCCTAACAAAGTGTATGATTTTAGTAACATAAAACGGCCGTCGGGCGTATTCGTCTATTATTTGTAATCTGGTTTATGCAATAACATTATTTTAAAATTTAAAATGTTATTTTTTTTTAAATTATGTGAAAAATAAAAATTAAACTAAAAGGAAAAAATTAAATTTTTAGTTAATTAAAAACGCCTGTTAATATAAAGGACTATTGGTACAAACAATCATTGGCTAAATAGACTAACGTTACCACATTTATACCTAACCTAACGGTATGATTATTTGGTTCAAGTTGATAGAAAATTTATTCAAATACAATCGATTTCTTTCCACCATCTTGTTTTACTTCAAAGTAGGTGGGCCACAAAATATGAAACGAACAACGCTCGAAACGCTTGCTCTATTAGGAGAACCGTATATATCAGGTTTTACCTGGAAACAACTCAAATTAAAACAAATGAAAAAACAATAACTTACATCTAAAATTAACGTAAACGTTTCCAGTGACTCATATAAACTATGTTGCCTCATGAGTCTTTCGGAACTAAAAACATGTTTGAGCACAATGGAAGTTAAATTGTTCAATTAGCATTTTAACATAAGATTGATCTTGGTTCTCAACTTCGGTTATGAAATACATCAATTCAAATAGATAACTTGTATTGAAAGAAATATCATGCTTACCAATAGCAAAACATATATGTTCCTTAACATACACCAATTCGCCAATAATCTGAAGAAAAAAAATTATAATAAAGAATTACTACCATTTACGCAACCACTATTCTACTTCGGTTATGAAATACATCAATTCAAATAGATAACTTGTATTGAAAGAAATGTCATGCTTACCAATAGCAAAACATATATGTTCCTTAACATACACCAATTCGCCAATAATCTGAAGAAAAAAATTATAATAAAGAATTACTACCATTTACGCAACCACTTTTCTAATTCAAAAACACATAAAAACTCTTAAGGAATACCGACATATTATTAACGAATGAAAAATCCAACGTAAACTGTTGGTAATGCATTTTGTGTAGTTTTCGTGTTTACTGCAACATAAAACCTCTAATCCTTTCTTGATTTTCATTTTTTGAAATTTGTCTGTGTGCCAAAATGGTAGGAATCAGATGAATTACTTGATGTAGCTCGAATCATGAAAGGATTATTTTTCATAAGAAACGGTCATATGCCCGATCAACCAAAATTTAGGTGTCGCATGTTACAATTTATGCAGTGCCAAAGCAGTTCATTGGTGGACTATTTAAACCGACAACTACAAAATAAGGCGAGAACACTTGTCAGAACAAAACGATGTGAATTTTCTGCTAAAATATGACCATGTAAATTATATCAATGCCAACATCACTTCTTATTTATCTTATGTTCAACATTTTATTAGCACATTCTAAAATATGCATCTGATGACTATTATACCCTTAATATATACATGCACCTCTAAGTTATTTAAAGGTATAAATGTCAAAAGACACATAATTTGAGTGTACAAATAAGTTAGTGGAGTGTGCAAATCATCAATCTATTTTATCTCATGTTAATCATATTAATAATAAAAAGAAAACAATGACCTATACATATATGTTAGTGTACACGTTTATAACTTATAATTCGAGCTGCATTTATTTACCAATTTCATATTTTATGATCAATTGCATGTCGGTATAAATTCACCAAAGTATAGAAGCGGCTTAACCCCTCATCGTATCAATTGAAAACAAAAAAGTGCAACAATTTGTAAATGCATGTTATAGTTATTGAGATAAGAACACTTTAGCTCAACTCTAATGAAGTTGGTGTCACCGTTGTAGCAGTGTTGACATCAAGTGCAATGTTTTAAAACTCGATATTTTAATTGATTTGGTCGAGTCATCGGGTCACGGTTCAACCGACGGTTTAACCGGATTTTTTGGTCAAAACCGGTGTCTGGTCATTCGAGCGGGTCACAGTTCAACCGGTTCGACCGGCCGAGTCAACCCGGGTTTTAAAACATTAGTCATCATCCACACACAACAATGCGAGTCTAATTATATTTTTTTATTATTTGTTAGTATAGTATTTAAAAAATTGATGATTAATATACCACCATTCCCGGTGTCTTGCAAAGTCTTTTTCTTAGTACATAAAAAGAACAGAATGCCACGTTTATTAAAAAAATACAATATTTTTTCATGCAAGTAAAGATTGAACTTTCATGAAACCTAAAAATTATATTAGTTAAAAAGTGCTCAGAAATCTCATGTAAAATCTTTATGTGTTACGATTCCACAAGGAAATATATATCTCAAATAAGCAGGGTAATCTTACATTCATCTTAATACTTTCTTTATTTACGCTGTAAAACTTCTAAGCTATTCAAAATAATCACTTTAGGCACACATCTGAACATTATCCAGTGGAGAAAAAGAACAAAATAGCATGTCAAAAGATTTTGTAAGTTCGAGTTGCATGTTCATTTGTTAGGTCAATCATAACACCCCTCTAATATACAATAATTAATCCATCGAATGTTCTATTCAATCTAAAATTTTATGCAAATAAAAGTTTATTTGTGCTTCTTACTGTTACTTCAAATCTACAGTAAAATATGATTTTGTAAGTGCATATTCAACTATACTTATGGGATACACACTTATAAATTGGGTTTCGTGGTTTGTATCAAGGGGTGGGAACCGGGTCGGGTTAGTCGGGGTCTGTTAATCGGGTCGGATTCAATTTGTGTAAAGACTAAAAATAAATTGCCCGAACTTTATCCGATTTGAACTCGGGTTATTCGGGTTCAGGTCTTTTCATGTCATGTCTACTCAAATCGGGTCAATTTGGGTTCGAGTTAACATGAATTTGGAGAAAATATAAAAAAAATCTTTATTTTTATTTTTATTATATGTAAATTATATATAATTTAAATAAAAAATAAATAAAAACAAAAAAAATCTTATTCGGGTCAATCGGATTCACCCAAACCCGAGTTACACCCGATATCCAACCCAATTTTAGATTTGGATTAATCAGGTTAACCTGAATTAGAATTTAAACCCGAGTAACCCGAACCGAATATACTCGGTTCGGGTTGAGTTCGAGTAGACTTTTTTTACACCCCTATTTGTATAATAGTTTTTAAATTACTATATATGTATGCAAGCTTGAAGTGTCCAAATTATTACTATTTAGGGTTATAGCATATTAACTCACATGTCTGAAATTATTTGCTATCCATCTGGGTTCTTCCTATAATAAACATAAAAGAATGAACATTAGTGGCATCACCCATTGCGTTAATGGGTTGCTTATTTATAGTACATTGGTATAATATGAAATTTAACGAAACAATAATGCCATTTCATGAACAAATATGAAAGCTTAGTTTGCAGTAGACCAGTAGTCCATCATTCACGCCTCCTGACATGGATCCATATGGGCTTGAGGTTGGTGATGAGAAGACAAATGATCTATCATTAGACATGCTTTTCGGAGGTCCAAAAGATATATAGTGCGCTCTTTGATAACATGTTGTTTGTGATGCTAACAACATGTCGATGAAATAGGAGGTCTTGGGACTGAATATAAAACAAAAGCATAATTTAGTTTTACATTTTTCCAATATATCAATCAATTAAGACAAGTAGTAGTGGTAGTTATTATCATTATATATATAGCTCACCATCTATCAAATGCTCACCTTGATAGGAACTCTGTACACAACTTTATATATCAGATGGCTCGTTATTGAAGGGACTTGAAGGCGGTCAAAAATAAACCCAAACTACACAAGCCTAAATAGAGATAAACTATTTGATAAGCATAACATAGTGATAATAGAATGCAAAGAACATATTATCAGTCACAACATTGTCAGATAATGAAACCTTTGACCAGTCACCATTTCCAGGATTCACTTGGTTATCCTTAATGGTCAGTTTACAAACTATCGTCAATGATCTGCCCACGAAGACGGGCTTGTGTTGTGAATAAAAGATAATAGAAAATTTCATGAGTTTATAAAAGATAACAGAAAATTAATGGGTAAATCCAGTAGATGAAACACCACTTTCAAAAATCTTAATATATCTCCAGTGTCAAAATAATGTCATACAAAGATACACTGTCACAGACTTCTTTCCTCTTATTATCTCCACTTGCTTCAAGGAAATCGTTTTTGTAATAATATCAAAATTATGAAAGTGGTGATGAATAAGTATTCCTGTAAAGGGTCAAATTAGTCATGTTAATCAGAAATGGTGACCAGAGAATATCAAACTGAAACTTTAAAAATGAAAAGATGTTCGTACCATTGCCACTCATTGACTACGGTCGTTACATAATCAAAACATAGTCATGGAAGAGATGCAAACCTTTCGTGTTTGGAGTGAGGCAACTATAGATGATCCATTAGCGTTTTAATTATAGATCGAAATAGCCTATAGTAAGACTAATACTCGCTTATTTGTTAGCGTGTTAGCATACATGTAAATTCTAAATGAAGCTATGTTGTGGTAATGAGCACAATTAGACGTAATGAAAAAAATTAGTCGCAATAGTTGAGTGGATGAATCGTAATATTATTCAGATTCATATGTTGTAATGTTGTATAAAGAAGGTCCTTTTTTAACAACCAAGAATTTACCTTTTCACCATTGAGCAAAGCTGTAATAAAGCTCCCCTTTTGCAACTTTTTTAGCAACCTATAGAACAATTCATCAGTTAATGTTTGCAAAGTAATACCTTTCAAAATAATGATATCTAAGGTACTCACCTCAAGCACAGAGCCGGCAGCAAGATAATCAAATTCAGATGACCCCTCGTTAAAAATATAGAATCATATTTCACAACTTTGTTTCTTTGTGGGACCAACTTTTTTGAGCTTATACTCGTCATAAAACTTAATGTTAATTTTAGTATGAAAGGCAGCTATATCTTTTTCATTCCACTCCTTTAGCAAACCACACATCTGAAACATTCAGGGATAATCATTCACATGAAAATGACTTAACAATGGACATTCATTAATTATTTCCTTCACTGAATGAATCAATGACGCTTAGTCATACTTAATTATATATCTATGCAATCAATGTCAGTACTGTAATGAGAAATATCAAAGCTAAGAAGTTCTTGGTTAATTCTGAAAACGTAGCTTAATCACATATCTCAGTCACAACCTTCATTCTCGTATCTGGTAGAACTGCCAAATCCTGCATGAACTGGGAGAATGTGGAGGATGTCTCGTTGGCAGCAACATTAAAGAGTTCAACTTCAACCTTGTGCAACGTTTTCGCTTTTGCTATAACAACAAAAACTTTATTAATTTTTCCTCTTTTATGCTTAAAAAGAGAGGGCGTGGTTAGGAAAGCAATCTATGTACACAAAAAGACAGCAATGCCATATTTTCCAACAGATTAAGCACCGAAAATTCTCCTATTATTGTTGTTGTTGAGATGACTTCGCTAATTTCGTGAGACTGTTATTCAATAAATGGCTAATAGGAAAAGTGACATTTTAACGTTAATATGAAAAATTATTGATTCTGTTTATTAAACGGGTACATACTGGATGATTTAATCATATATCACATGATAAATTAATAAAGATATAAACATTAAAAACTACCTAGGACATCCAATACACTTTGCGCCTCTTCATAAAGATCTAAAAGCTTCATTTATGGTGCAAGGTTGCACACACTTTAGTAGTGATTCACAATCACCATGTCAAAATTCTCACCACCCAAATGAGTGTCACCACTTTAGTAGTGATAAGTGATAATGAAGTTTAAGCTTTATGTTAAAAAAAATGAGTGTCACCACCTACTGCAACAGTGTTGGTTCCATCCTTCCTGATATTCAGAAGGTAAACATCAAACGTCCCCCACCCGGATCAAATATAAATAAAGTTTTCTCCTTTGGCCCATTTCTGCAAGCACTCTTTCCTAAACCGTACAAAATTGCGCACAAGCCCAGTTCGCTTGCTATTCAAGCACATGACGCTGAGACCAGCAGTATGATATATTCACATCAACGTAAATAAAGACCAAAATAGCATGAATGCCTACATGATGACAAAAAGATAAACCAAATCAAGGTCGATGAGGTTCTTCAATTGAAGACTATGTATATTAGCAAACGGTAAAATTAGCAATGATTTCCTTTGACTTGTAATAAAACTTACAATAAAAATGCTTACAATTTCCATTGCCTTGCAAAGTGTCTATATATTATTCCTTTTCGCCTCTGGTGAAGCAAATATCTAACAAATGTTGACGCTGAAATTGTATAAGCCACATATATTATTTAATATGGGGATTTTGTTAATCATATTCTACACTGAACCAAATAGACAGCTCGCGTCCAACGTATGGATTCAAACATGTGAGTTAAAGCTTATTCTCAAAGACATCAATTTACACAAATATAAATTTAATAACCTGTAACCATGCAAGAAATGCTAACCCGACTGGAAAAATCATATAATATAACTATCTATGAAACCACTCTATTTCTTATTTACTGCCAATGTTACAATGTTATGTGTAACAGTTTTTTCTTTTAGTACATATTCTGATCTGATTATTGTTACATCATTCTACTAATGAAGTAGGTACTTGATTATTGTTACCTCTATTTGTAGAGCTGCTTGTGACGACAAGAGGATTCTTCTTGAGCTGGTTGTGGCTACATGTAAAGCATTGAGAAAGTTGGTTTCAGGAATAATTGATGAAACGTATTTGATCAAACTGATGTCAAAGTACCCCATAAACAACTTACTTGATCCGGGAAAAAAGTGGGACTTTTAAGGAATGTATATTTGATATTTTAGCGCTATATGTCATAATTATAGAGGGTGATTTAGTCATAATTTAGATGCACAATTCGCAGAACCATTTTTTATAAACACTTCAAGGCTGGACCAAGCTGATAAGCCACGCGCCTTGTTGTTGCTGGCACAACCACATGATGCGGTTTTGTAAGACCAATCCACCACTTTGAGTCTTCGACTACTACAATTTTTTTAACCAAAAACTTCATATAAAAACTTCCAAAAATATTGAAAAAAGATCCAAAACGCTGACATTAAAATTAATAAAAAAACAACTCACCGGCAGAACTTGTGTAATCTTATCGTGCCCTATTTCAACATATATAATAGCACTAATATTCTGATAAGTGGCCTGTAACCTGATGTTCCATCATGACTACAGGAAGATCCATCCTGTTGCTCGCAACCTACTTTCCCTTGATATGTGAATCATTGTCGAAACCTCTTTTGGTCCAGTGAAGGAGTCGCATTCTTTACATAGTGTACTTCCTCCTGTAACATATTAAGTCCTTATTGATGAATAAACAGTGTATCTCCGACTTTCTTAGTTTGCTCAATATATACCACTTTTAAAAAAGGGACCTGAGAAAAGATTAAAGGAAAAAAATGATAAAGTAATGTTGTAACTAATTTACTAATAGCATCCACAATATGAAACATATAAAGTCCGTAGTTGTGCCAACACTCAACCTTGTAGTATGAAGATGCACCGTAGTTTGGAGCATTGGGTCATTTTTTGCATCACGTTCTACTACTGAACTAAGATTAGTAATAACAACCTGTAGGAAAAAAAGTTTTAAAAACGTTATGTTTTAAAAAGCATCTCATTAGTATTTAAATCGTCATACATATTATAGTTTAGCATTTATAGATAGTATAACCTGTTAGCACATAATGAACAACTCATAGTAAGCAGGTTTCATGGACTCCATTTACTTGTACCATAATTAGAGTATAGAAACACTAAGGATAATTTTAACCAACGAATCAATTGAAAACACTAAGAATAAAAAAGACATACCTTGTTGATCGAGGCTTTGTACATCAAGATGAAGGATTATATCTCAGCATAGGTTTTCCATGAAAACCTCTAAAAAGAGCAATCCTTAATCGACAAGATCTGCTATATATCAAGATGAATGGTATTAGGGTTTCGTGATGAATATCAAATACTTCAATCAATCGATCTGCTATATACAATTAGGGAGAAAGTTACGGGTAAATCATAGCAATACTTTATTTATTTGTATATGTTACCTTTGTTTTAGAATTTATTATTCTAGTTTTAGATAGAAGGACGTAAACAATGACTTGTTCCAATGGTTACACTAGTTGCAAGTTAAAAGCAAGCCATAAGTTCGAAACTTGCTAATGACATCTTTTTTTAACAATATCCCAAACATCCGAAATTAAGTGCTGATAAAATAAATTAAATAATAAATTTGCTAAAAATAAATTAGTGATGACGTGGATGTGATGTGGCATATTCCTCCTCTTATATATAATGTAAAGATATAGATAGAGTTAGGTTATTGTAGTGTAGTAGCTTAAAGTTGTTAAAATAAAAAGTCATCTTAACCATTGATTTTATCAATTAACATGTGATTTATTTAATATTAAACACAAAAGAATAAATCTTATACATAAAAATTGGTATAAAAACACTAAAAAAGTTGATACGTAAAAATTTATAGCTGATACATATTGTGACAATCCGTCAATTTATGGTTGATAAATTATTCCCAATTATTATTTGAAAACATTATTTTAATGTTATATTATGAACTCACTCATTTATGGGAAGAAATTTGGGTTTACGTCTTGAAGTAGCATCGACTACGTCTAAACCGGAGGACTCTACGTTACGTGCTTACGTTTACATACTCCGTTTTTGGTGACAGTCCGACATTTCAGGAAATAAATTTATCCGTGAATATTATTTTGGGATTTTAAATTTGTGTTGGTTCATAAAATCACAAATTTACGAGAAGAGATTAGGACTTACGATTATAATTTAACGTCCTTTACGACTAAACCGGAAACCTTAGGATTACGTATTTACGTTTTCGAACTCTGTTTTTGATGAGACAATTTTTATTAGATTAGTTTTGTGCCGTTGATTCATAATTTATAAAAACGTTTTTTGTAAAACGACCCGAGGGCACGCAAATGGAGGAAACTAGAATTGAGGAGTACCCGTAAATTAGTGGGATGAGACAAGTTTACACTTACCTCACCCCACTATATGGGACCGGCATCACCTAAGCAACCACACCCCATGAGGTGTCAAACTCTTATAACAAGTTTAACACTTGTTATGTAAGTCTTACAAAACCACCACCTCAAACCATTTTCTCCATTTTTCTCATACAGTACCACCTAAAACTCTCTCACCCTCCCCTCTCCTCTCTTCCGTTCCAAAATCAAGAACAAACACCCTATTTGATCAATTTTAGCCATAAACTTTGTGTTATCTACACATATAATGAAGAACCCTTGAAGCCTTGTTGATTGGTTATAACATCAAAGGAGGTGATTTGCTTGTGTCCTAGGGATGATTTCTCAACAAATATTCTTTGTGAAAGGTGATCTTGAAGATAAATTTGGTGTACCTCAAGATGTTGTCCTCAAAAGACAAGTTATAGTCTTGGTTGGTAAACAATATCATTCTTCCCATTTTTTTTGTTATTTTTGTAAAGATCAAATTTATTTTCTTTCCTATTGTATATGTATATGATGATATATGATGATAAAATATTGTGTGGGGATCGAGTGTTGATAAACATGGTTAAAAAGATGGAAAACCATATGTAAAAAGGTTAAAAATCTTGATTAATAAGTTGGCTGTATAAAAACAGTAACTAACTAAATGATAAACTGATAAAATGGCATAGTGGAATCAATATAAAGTAATTATTTGGTCTTGTACACATGTGAGAGTTGGCCATGCAATGGAATCATTATAATGAGTGAGATATGATCAAAACAAAATTAATGTATCAATCTGAATAATCTATTTTGTGAGGACTGTTAAGGATACTTAGACTTGGATTGAGTAGTAGCTAAAACTAAGTTATTTGTAACACATAATATGAAGTTTATGTCATCTAATAATGAGCTTCTATCTCCTTGTAGAACTCAAGATATGATAAAAATGGTGAAAGTGAAACTAAAAATCAGTTTTTGTGAAATTAAAGTTTAATAGTATTATAATAGCACTCAAATAAATATAGTATAAAATGCAAATTAAAACCCACTAACTTATATATTACATTTATATAAATATGTACAATAATAAATAAAAGGGATATTTTATAAAAATGGTAATTTGATAAGATTTATAAGTTATAAAACTATAAACATGATTTTTATGTCTTTTCAGCTAAAACCGTAAAATTAACGTTTTCGTCAAATAAAACTTAGACGGTCGGATCCGTTTAATGTAAATTTTTTATAACTCATATACTGATATATAAGTAAATATTACAACTAAAAACCGATAAAACCTGAGCTTTATAGCATTTGGACATTAACGGGCCAAATTAGCCTTATTGGACTATTAATCCAAGTAATTTGGCTAAACACGTATGAACTTACTTATTGGGATGAACCCACTTGGGCCTAACATGTAAGTATAGGACTGATATTAAAAGTGTAAATTGGACTAACAGAATGTAATGGGCTTATAATGGGCTTATTAGGCCTTGACAAGTGAAGAAGTTAAACTAGTAAAACTAGTATAAAAATTTACCAACACTTGACACTATAATGAGTAAATAAAGATGTACAATCCCACTTGATTATCATCATATTTATGAAATCATCATATATATACATAATTATTGTTTTTATAAAGTCATTGGACAAGAGTCTAAGACGAGTATTATTTGTCTAGGTTTCCGTGATTGAAGCACGTACCGTACATCCAAATCGCTGATAACCGCCTTCTCACATCAACGTGAGTTCATAGCCTCGCACTCTTTTAAATGTTTTTATGAAATGTTTTATAAAGCCAAGAGGGAGATAACATGTTAGTTTTAATAAACATAGGACACTAGTTGTCTCGATTGTTTGTTTATTGATTTGGACCCAAATGATTATATGACCCGATGAATGATTATATGACGCGATAAATGAAATGAAATGGATTACTAAAGTTAGGTTATGTCACTAAAAGTACCATTAGCATGAATTGTGAACTACCGGGATTTGGTAGATGCTTATGCATATAATAGTACTATTTGGGGACGATCACCCTAGTTCGCACCTTCACGGTTGATCCCCGTCGTGCCACATTGATTGGTAAGCGAATTTATGTATGAGAAGATTTCCGTAGCGTGATTTTTGTGACGACACGCTAACTTAGATGGGAAAATTGAGTTTCGGGTTAGCTACCCGTTGTTTGTTATAGTAAGGTAACAATGTCATGCGGCTTATAATAATCCAAATAACGAAATACTGCTATACACACTGAATTACGATATATTGCCTGACTTGCAATACGGGGTCTTATTATTGATATTATGTTCGTGTTTTGGTTTTACATAACCATATTCATATAACGGTTTTTATTTAACTCTATACAACGTTATAAAACGTATTGTATGATGTTTTTACGACAATGGTTCGTATAATGATTTTGAAGGCAAAAGCCTATATTATGATTTTTGATAAGGATTTGTATAAAATGACTTTGGCTATTTTATGGCCTATTACAAAGATTTATACAAAATGATTTTTGGTAATAATTTTATACCGATGATATATTAATGGTTTTATTAAACTCTCTGAATTCACTCGGCGTTATCGATGACCTTTTCTTTTAACATGTTTTGTCTCAGGTACTTGAAGGTAATTCTCGGGAAGACGACAAGAACTTATGGCCCGCACTTAAATAACAATTTCCATTCAAATGTTTCGTAAAAATTGTATGAAATACTATGACTTGGGACCTATTAAATTTGATATTTATGAATGGAAATGCTTTATTATTAAACGACGCGATTTTTAAGCGTTGTCTATGATGTGAGTAATGTGCTATCCCGTAACACCAACAACTCTTCCACTGTATTGAATTGTGTATATTTGGGGTTGTTATAGTTTGGTATCAGAGCTCTCGTTATAGAGAACGAAAGATTTTTAAAAACTAAGGTTTTGAATAAAACATTTCAAAATCTTTTAACTATAAACATTTTTCTCAAAATTTCTAAAAATCTTTTGACTATAACGGTGTCGAAGAATTCTCGAGTTACCGACAAGGCCAGACTGAGAAGTGTTATTTTAATATATATATATATATATATATATATATATATATATATATATATATATATATATATATATATATATATATATATATATATAACTTGGATTATATATATATGTTGTAATTTGATTACATGATTGTTCGATGATTATTTTAATATTTATACGAGGTATTTATACGACGTGAATTGTCACAAGAAACCCTAAATCCCCTAGCAAATCAATCGAAGCTATTCCCGTAGGAATTCTAGCCATTCTAGATCTAAACCAAGTTGTGGATATTTATGATCCCAATAAAATTTTTGATATTCGTAGAAATGTAGATATTAGTTGATTGTGATATTGAAGAAGAATTGGCGAGATTAAAACTGATATGGATGTCATGACGATCTTTCCTTATAGAGTGGAGTTTAACAAAATGTTACCACCTGGAAAGGTGTCATCTGATTCTTTGTCACCCAATTCTTAAATTTGAAATCGAAAGGGTGAATGTTGCACTTGAGGCTGTCATTGGAACCATTACCCAAAAGCCTCATGCCACTAGTACCTTTCTGAGAAGTCTAATTGAATGTGTGAGTCATTTCATACTAGTGACTCATTTGATAACTATTGATGAAGGAGCTATAGGATTGGAAATTAAGTGTTGTTCATATCGAGCTTTTATTTCCCTATTGAGGTCTTAGAATAAGGTTAAAAGTATTGGAGAATGAGGTAGGATGTTGCATTGAGTATAGTTGATTGAAACTTGAATGAAGTAAAATTTAACTTGTATGGAATAAGAAATTTTTAAGAGGAAGTCGTTAAGTTCTGTGATTGAATTATAAGGTTTTAAATGATTGTTGGTTTGTGTTAAGGGTTGTTCCTAGGCCATTGTCAAATAATGAGGATGCCTAGTGTCTAAGAAATAAATTGAAGAAATCTTCTTCAGAATTGTGACCGATGGATCTCTCGGGACATGTGGAACACCTAATGACTTGTAGATTAGTATTCATTGTGGTATCTTTTAAAAATCCCTAACATAACTGAGACATCATTTGGTAGGATGAGTTCTTGGAATTGTATGACATAGTGACACGTAATATGTTACGGTACAATTTTGACTTGTTTGTGATTAATGAAAAGACTACCTTTGATTGCTAAATCCTACATGTATCGATGTTATCTATCTTCTTTTGTTTCATCCTAATGTTCGCATTAGTGATGCAACCATTGAACAAGTACTCATCTCGATTTGAGTTACGTTGTCGATTATTCTTTTTGGGTGCCATCGAGGTCACGAACCTCATGATTATTTGGATAAGCTCATTTCCTATTAGATTGTAGTTAGTTCTTGGTGAACAACTTTTCATCACTCTTTTGCAGATCACTCATTGTTTTTATAAGTTAAAACAGTATTCCTTGAGAAAAATTGAATTTTCATCACCATATGGATTATTTAAAGTGAGACTTATAAATAATCGTTATCGAAATAGAGTTGTTCATAAAACACATTAGAAAACTTAACTGTTTTCATAACAAAGAACATCTTTGCAAATTTATTTTTGATTCTTATTCAAGAATTAAGCATGAAAATATTTAAATTTTAAACATGATGACAAAGTTTTGACGAACTGAGTATTGCATCGTTAATCTTAAAAATTGTATATAGTTGCGCGCCTACATACAATTTAGAAGGGACCATGCAAGGCTGATTAGTAGTCACCATGAAATTATTAAAAAACACTAAATTTTCTTTGAAGATTGTGAAAGATTAAATTTTATGAGATCTGCAAGAAGTGAAAATTAGGGGCATATTGTTAGAGACACCTACATATGTGCCCGTAGCATTTATTTTTCTGAGTCGAATTTACTCATCTGTTGATATTGTCTTCATTGACAATTGATATCCCCTCCTTGTCCAATTCTCCCGTGGTGAGATTCTTTGAAAAAGTATCTGATTACCGAGTGTTGATACCCGACTGGATGTATCGACGTTCCTATCATTTATTAAGATTTCATTTGAATGACCTGGGTAACGATCTGAGGAGCTTTTGAATGCGTACTCAAATTATGAAAACACGGGATATATTCATATTCGTTAATGTTTTCGTTTGTACCTGATTTAAAATTCTCTCGCGTAGATCATGCATTAACCTTACTCTTTTTAAGGTTAGTTATGTCTCCAGATATCCTTGAATTTGTGAAGGATTATGAGTTATTATTAGTCTTTTGAGAAGTTCACATCTTATCAACGATAACGAAACTAGAAAGTTGATAGTGCCAGTAGAATGGATTGATTGGTTATGACATTACGACATTGTCTTAATTGATGGAACTCGAGTAGAATTCCCCTAAAAGATAAGATGTTGATTATCAAAAGTGATCTAAATAATTCTTAATGCATGACCATATCCGACATTTAGACTTGAAACTATACCATGAATGGTTATAAAATAGTCATAGATCTTGTAATCTAGAAAGAACCTAAAGTGGATTTATTAAAAGATGTTTCTATTATCTGAAACTTTAGGAAGTATTTGCTGGTGAATTACCTAGACTTTCACCATTAAGGCAAGTTGAATTTGGTATTGATTATATTCCTGGTGTTGCACCTATGGCGTGTGCACTGTACGTCAGTACCATCTGAATTAAAAGAATTACCGTAGAACTGAGAGAGTTGTCGGAGAAAGCTTTTATTCCACCGAGCTCGTCATCATGGAGAGCTATGGTCTTATCATTCCTTATATTTGTTGAATTACCGTGAACTAGGTAAATTGATGATCAAAAATCTACATCCACTACCCAAGATGATAGATTTGTTCGATCATTTACAAGGTTCTAGAGTATATTCAAATATTTGATCCACGGCATCGTTATCATCAACTTCGCATCTGCGAAAAAGATTATCTATTCCAATCACTACATCCAGAACTTGTAACGAACATTATGAGTTTCATGTTATGTTGTTTGGATTGACCAATGCACATGTAGCATCCATAAAATTGGTGAATCACGTGTGTAGGCTGTAATTTGATAAATTTATGCAAGTGATCATTAAGGACCATTTGTTTGTTTCTAAGAATAAGAAGGAGTTAATAATTATTTATAGATTTCCCTGAATTGGCCGAACAATGAAAACCTGTACGTTGAATATTTAACATGTGATTTAGGGTTTGATCCTTTACATAAAATGACCGTTTGATTAATGATGGTAAGATATATATATATATATATATATATATATATATATATATATATATATATATATATATATATATATATATATATATATATATATATATATATATATATATATATATATATATATATATATATATATATATATATATATATATATTGACTCTTCAAAAATTAGAGCCATTTAAGACTTTGGGTTATACCAAAAAGAAAGTGCAAATATGTTTTGACAAATGTTTTATCAAATGATTTTTTTAGGGATTATTCCCTTATACCCAAAACATTTAACTAAATTCCTGTTTAGGGGTAAATGTTTGTGTATACCTCAAACAACCTAAGAGGGATTGAGGAAACCATTTAGACCATGACTTGAAATTTGAAACGACAAATTTTGTTTGTCAACTAAGAAAATTTTGACCAAAGTATAAACAAAGATTTTTCGAACATTTACAGATCTTATTAATTATTTTTATTTTCGATAAATCAACAAAAATCTTGTTAATTAAATTCAAATTTATTTTGAACATTTTTATATAATTGGTCGAACTAAGAAATTTAAAATTTTTATGTTTACGTTTTATAAAAATTGAATATTTATTATTTAATTACTTGAAATGTTTATCGACGCTTTAAACGTCGGATTGAGCAAAACTGATAAATAATAGTTGAGACGAAACTAAAACTTAAAAAATATGAAGAAAGAAATTTTGAATGAATACGGTCATGATATTTATTTCATCAGGGAAGGCGAATATAATTACTGACACATAATATCGAAAGGATAAAGAATCAATTAGGATGTGTTTCTTAATAATGACTGTGCAAAATAAATTGCCGAACAATTTAAAAATGGCTGATGCTTATAAGAAGGATAATGTAGATAATAAAAGGGGTTCGCGGCTAATGTGAACCATTAGTATTGAGAAGCCGATGGCGTTAAATGTATAAAAGGCCGCTTGTGGTTGTCTAAATATGGAGATTTTGAGATTTAGTTATGTTGGCATTTCTGATTTAATGTATCTTTATCTGAAGAAGTTGTACTGATGGCAAATTATGAAGGCAGGCATCGCCACATAAATTATTAAACATCTAACTATTGCAAAGGTCATCATCTGAATTTGATTCGATTTGGGTCATCGTCGACAGACTGACCAAATCTGCTAATATCATTCCTGTTAATGATAGATTCTCGATGAAGAAATTAACTCTTTTGTATTTAAAAGAGTTGTGTAAACATAGTGTGCCTGTATAGATCATCTCTATCAAGATCCTCGCTTCGCATCGAATTTCTAGAGATATTCTAAGAATTCATTGGGAACGAACCTTGATGAGAGTACTATCTACCACCCCAATCGAAGGGACGAGGTAAAGTAACTATACAAAACACTAGAAGTCTTGTTTTATGTTTGAATAATTGACCTTTGGTAATAAATAGGAAAATCGCTTTCCTTTGGAAAGATCAACATTGATAATTATCGCATTAGGATCGAGATCGAATCTTGTGAGGATCTATATATAAGAATATCTGTAGGCAGAAGTTGGGATGAAGACACCCGACATACACCCATTGTGAGTTGGACATGTCTTTTAGGTTTAAGGTTGCCTATAATGACGAACCTAGCCTTACAAAATACCCGACCCGTGAGACCTGAAATGATTGTTGAAATTAGGATCTGATCATTGACTTCCGGTAGTGGGCAGGAGGTTATGTGAATATGAAATGTAAATCTTGAAGTGCTGGATGGGTAGCGAAGTTATGCCAAAAATTTTCACCTTGGAAAAATGAATTGATGATCTGAAAGATCATGGGAAATAACTCCCCGTCGTATGGGACTATTGAGATGATGTAAAAAGTTGGTTTGAAAGGCATATAAGCTGGATCTACCCTAGGACTTCAAGGGCTGCGTGAATTATGTTTCGTATATCGAACTTAATAAAATGTCTATCAAGTGAAAATCTGATTACTTCTTGATAAAGTATAGATCGGCGAAAAGTTGCATTCATCAAAAACCCGTGAACATCATGGACAGAGAAAGTAAGTCAACATTAAGCCTGATCGTATTCCCGTAGTTATGTTTGATGAAACTCGCGTATTGTAATGAATTACACTTGAGAGAAAAGAGCGAATGTGGAGGAAATATGTAACAACCCCAAATTTACACAATTCAATACAGCGGAAGACTTGTTGGTGTTACGGGATAGCACATTACTCACATCATAGACAACGCTTAAAAATCGCGTCGTTTAATAATAAAGCATTTCCATTCATAAATATCAAATTTACATAGGTCCTAAGTCATTGTATTTCATACAGGTTTTACAAAGCATTTGAATGGAAATTATTATTTAAGTGTGGGCCATGAATTCTTGTTGTCTTCCCGAGAATTACCTTCAAGTACCTGAGATAAAACATGTTAAAAGAAAAGGTCAGCGATAACGCCGAGTGAATTCATAGAGTTTAATAAAACCATTAATATATCATCGGTATATAATTATTACCGAAAATCATTTTGTACAAATCTCTGTAATAGGCCATAAAATAGCCAAAGTCATTTCATACAAATCCTTATCAAAAATCATAATATAGGCTTTTGCCTTCAAAATCATTATACGAACCATTGTCGTAAAAACATCATACAATACGTTTTATAACGTTGTATAGAGTTAAATAAAAATCATTATATGAATATGGTTATGAAAAACCAAAACACGAACATAATATCAATAATAAGACCCCGTATTGCTAGTCAGGCAATATATCGTAATTCAGTGCGTATAGCAGTATTTCGTTATTTTAGATTATTATAAGCCGCATGACATTGTTACCTTACTACAACAAACAACGGGTAGCTCAGCCGAAACTCATTTTCCCATCTAAATTAACGTGTCGTCACAATAATCACGCTTGTGTAAATCTTCTCATACATAAATTCGCTTACCAATCAATGTGGCACGACGGGGATCAACCGTCAAGGCGCGAACTGGGGTGATCGTCCCCAAATAGTACTATTATATGCATAAGCGCCTACCAAATCCCGGTAGTTCACAATTCATGCTAATGGGACTTTTAGTGACATAACCTAACTTTAATAATCCATTTCATCTCATACATCAGGTCATATAATCATTCATCGGGTCATACAATCATTCGGGTCCAAATCAATAAACAAACAATCGGGACAACTGGTGTCCTATTTTAGTAAAACTAACATGTTATCTCCCTCTCGGGTTTATAAAACATTTCATAAAAACATTTAAAAGAGTGCGAGGCTATGAACTCACGTTGATGTGGGAAGGCGGTTATCGGCGATTTGGATGTACGGTACGTGCTTCAATCACGGAAACCTAGACAAATAATACTTATCTTAGACTCTTGTCCAATGAATTTATAAAAATAACAATTATGTATACATATGATGATTTTATATATATGATTATGATCAAATGGGTTTATACATTCTCATTTACTCATTTTAGTGTTATGTATTGGTAACTTTTACACTAGTTTACTAGTTTTACTTATTTACATGTTTTAGGCCCAATAAGCCTATTACAAGCCCAATACCTTATATTAGTCCATTTTACACTTTTATTATCAGTATTATACTTTACATGTTGGGCCCAAGTGGGTTAATAAGTAAGTTTATAAGTGTTTTACCAAACTAGTCGGGTTAATAGTCCAATAAGGCTACTTTGGCCCGTTAATGTTTACATGTTGTAAAGCTCGGGTTTTATCGGGCTTTACTTGTTATATAAGTTCATATATCAGTATGTGAGTTTATAAAAGTTTACATTAGACGGGTCCGACCGTCTAAGTTTTATTTGACCAAAAACGTTAATCTTTCGGTTTTAGCCGAAAAGACGTAAAACTTAAGTATATAGTTTTATAACTTGGAAAAACATTTTTACTTGTAATTTATATAATGTATCCCATTCAATATATATGTAACTCTTTATTTATAATTTTTATCAACTAGTGGGTTTTATATATGTATATTTTATATAAATTTTTGAGTGCTTATATTATATACTATTTATATACAAAATCAGTCCCAAATTTGAAGTCCACTAAAATGTCCATATCTAGGGTTCTATAAGGAGATAGGACCTAAACTTTTTATGACAGTAACTAAATAATATGTGCTTCATTTTAATTCCTTATAGCTACTGATGAATCAACCTCTAAATATTTTAATAAATTCGTCCAAAACAGTATAGGCAGATTTGCACTCTAATCTTGTTTTGATCATATCCCACTCATTTTTATGATTCCATTGTATTGATTACTCTCAAATATGTATAACACCTAATACTTACTGTATATTGATTCCACTATGCCATTTTATCAATTTATCATTTGGTCACTTACTGTTTTTATACAGCCATCATTTTAAGCAATATTTTAACCATTTTACATGTGGTTTTCCATCTTTTTACCCATGTTTATCAACACCAAATCCCCACATAATATTTTTATCATCATTCATCATCATATACATATACATAAATAAAGAAAATACAAGATTACATAATCAAAATAACAAGAGAATAGGAAGAACAATCTCTATACCACCATTAGTGATGAAAAGATGAGGTTTTTGATGAACAAGACTTGGTTGTTGTTATCAAATCTTCAACTTTAGCAAGGAAACTTCTTGGGTCCTTTGGATGGATGACCATCTCCATGAAATCAGCCCTTTATCTTCATAAAATCTCCTTTGTGGATGTTATGATCACCTCCAATCAACAAGTCTTCAAATGGTTTCCATCTTATGCAAGTTAAACATAAGATTCATGGTGGAAAATTTGATGAATATGGTGGTGGTGATGGTGATATGGACGACCAAGAGAGAGCCAAGAGAGAGAGAGATAAGTTGTTTTGCATGTAAGTGTGTGTGAGAAAATGGTTTATGTAGCTTGTTTTAAGCTAATAAATGGTTTTGGTGGAAGTGAAGGACAAGTGTCCTTGCACTTGTTATAAAAATGACACCAAGTTGTTTTTATGGCTAGTTGTGGCCGGTTATTGATGGGGGGTGGGACAAGTGTAACTTGTTTCGTCCCCTATTAATTTACGGGTACTCCTCGATTCTAGTTTCCTCGATTTGCGTGCCCTTGGGTCGTTTTACATAAAACGTTTTTATAAATTATGAATCAACGGCACAAAACAAATCTAATAAAAATTGTCCCATAAAAAACGGAGTTCAAAAACGTAAATACGTAATCCTAAGGTTAAAGGACGTTAAATTATAATCGTAAGTCCTTATCTCTTCTCGTAAATTTGTGAGTTTATGAACCAACACAAATTTAAAATCCCAAAATAATATTCACGGATAAATTTATTTTCTGAAATGTCGGACTGTCACCAAAAACGGTGTATGTAAACGTAAGCACGTAACGTAGAATCCTCCGGTTTAGACGTAGTCGATGCTACTTCAAGATGTAACCCAAATTTCTTCCCAAAAATGAGTGAGTTCATAATATAACATTAAAATAATGTTTTTAAATAATATTTGAGAATAAAATATCAACCGTAAATTGACGGATTGTCACAACATTTACCCCTAAACAGGATCTTTGTCCTCAAAGATCAATTTATCTTACTACTCGCTTGTTATAGAGTTAAAGCCATGTGGGTATTTCCTCCACATTCGGTCTTTTCTCCCAAGTGTAATCCATTACAATACGCGAGTTTCATCAAACATAACTACGAGAATAAGATCAGGCTTAATGTTGACTTACTTTCTCTATCCATGATGTTCACGGGTTTTTGATGAATGCAACTATTCGCCGATCTAAACTTCATCAAGAAGAATTCAGATTTTCACTTGATAGACATTTCATCAAGTTCGATATACGAAATATAATTCACACAGTCCTTGAAGTCCTAGGGTAGATCCAGCTTATATGCCTTTCAAACCAATTTTTACATCATCTCAATGGTCCCATTCAACGGGGACTTATTTCCCATGATCTTTCAGATCTTCAATTTACTTCTCCATGGTTAAAATTTTTGGCATAACTTCGCTACCCATCCTGCACTTCAAGATCTATATTTCATATTCATATAACCTTCTGCCCAATACTGGCAGTCAATAATCAAATCCTAATTTCAACAGTCATTTCAAGTCTCGCGGGTCGGGTATTTTGTAAGGTTAGGTTCGTCATCATAGGCAACCTTAAACCTAAAAGACATGTCCAACTCACAATGGGTGTAAGTCGTGTGTCTTCATCCCAACTCCTGCTTACAGATGCTCTCATATAGATCCTAACAAGATTCAATCTTGATCCTAACACGATAATTATCAATGATAATCTTTCCAAAGGAAAAACAATTATACGGTTCATTACCAAAGGTCAATCATTCAAACATAAAACAGCACTTCTAGTATTTTGTATCGTTACTTTACTTCATCCCTTAGATTGGGATGGTAAACAGTACTCTCATCAAGGTTCGTTCCCAATGACTTCTGAGCAAATCTTTTGAAATTCGATGCGAAGCGATAATCTTGATAGAGATGATCGATACATGCACACCATGCTTACATAACTCCTTTAAATATAAAAGAGTCAATTTATTCATCGAGAATCTATCATTAACAAGAATGATATTAGCAGATTTGGTCAGTCTGTCGACGATGACCCAAATCGAATCAAATTCAGATGATGACCTTTGCAATAGTCAGACGTTTACTAATGTATGAGGCAATGTATGCCTTCATAATTTTCCATCAGTACAAATTCTTTAGATAAAGATACATTTAGTCAGAAATGTCATGAATAGAATACTTATACTTACGAGATTCCAACATGACTACATCTCAAGATCTCCATATTTAGGCAACCACAAGTGGCCTTTTATACATTTAACGCCATCGGCTTCTCAATTCTAATGGTTCATATTAGCCGCGAACCCCTTTTTATTATCTATATTATCCTTTTTATAAGCATCGGCTATATTTTAAATTTCTTGGCAATTTATTTTGCACATTAATTATTAAGGAATACATCCAAATTGATTCTTTATCTTTTCTACATAATGCGTCAGTAATTTCTTTCACCTTTCCTGATAAAATAACTATCATGACCGTATTCATTCAAAATTTATTTCTTCATATTTTCTAAGTTTTAGTTTCGTCTCAACTATCATTTTTATCAATTTTGCTCGATTCGACGTTTAAAGCGTCGATGAGTATTACAAGTAATTAAATAATAAATATTAATTTTTATGAAACGTAAACGTAAAAATTTTAAATTTCTTAGCTGAAAAGCAAAAATTATCATTTCAAATTTCAGGTCATGGTTTAAATGGTTTCCTCAATCCCTCTTAGGTTGTCTTGAGGTAGACAAAAACATTTACCCCTAAACAGGAGTTTAGTTAAATGATTTGGGTATGAGGGGATGATTCCTTAAAAATACCTTTGATAAAACATTTGTCAAAACATATTTGCACTTTCTTTTTAGTATAACTCAAAGTCTTAAATGGCTCTAATTTTTGAAGAGTCAATATAGATTCCGTTATCTTTTAATCACAAGGTCATTTAATGTAAAGGATTAAGCCTTAAATCACATGTTAATTATTCAAGGTATAAGTTTTTACTACTTGGCCAATTCAGGGCAGTTTATAAATAATTATTAACTTCTTCTTATTCTTAGAAACAAACAAATGGTCCTTAATGATCACAAGCATGATTTTATCAAATTACAGCCTGCACACGTGATTCACAAAATTTATGAATGCTACATGTGTATTAGTCAATCCAAACGACATAACATGAAACTCATAATGTTCATTACGAGTTCTGAATGTAGTGATTGGAATAGATTATCTTTTTCACGGACGCAAAATTGATGTTAACCATGCCGTGAATCAAATCTTTAGAACATACGCTAGAACCTTGTAAATGATCGAACAATCTATCATCTTGGGTAGTGGATATAGATTTTAATCATCAATTTACTTAGTTCACGGTAATCAATAAACATAAGGAATGATAACACCATAGCCCTTCATAATGACGAGCTTGGTAGAATAAAAGATTTCTCCGACAACTCTCTCAGTTTTACGGTAATTCTTTTAAGTCAGATGGTGCTGACGTACAGTGCACAAGCCACATGTGCAGCACCGGGAATATAATCAATACAAAATTCATCTTGCCTTAATGGAGAAAGTCTAGGTAATTCACCAATAAATACCTCCTAAAGTTTCAGATAACAGAAACATCTTTTAATAAATTCATATTAGCTTCTTTCTAGATTATAATATCTATGACTAATTCACAACCATTCACGGTATAATTTCAAGTTTAAATGCAGGATATGGTCATCTATCAAGAATTATTTAGATCACTTTTGATAATCAACAGCTTATCTTTTAGGGGAATTCTACTCGAGTTCCCATCAATTAAGACAATGTCGTCATGTCATAATTAATCAATCCATTCTACTGGCATTATCAACTTTTCAGTTTTATTGCCGTCGATAAGGTGAGAACTTCTCAAAAGACTAATAATAACTCATAATCCTTCACAAATTCAAGGATATCTGGAGACATAACTAACCTTAAAAGAGTAAGGTTAACGCATAATCTATGCGAGAGAATTTCAAGTCAGATACAGACGAAAACATTAACGAATATGAATATATCCTATGTTTTCATAATTTGAGTACGCATTCAAAAGCTCCTCGGATCGTTACCCAGGTTATTCAAATGAAATCTAATCAAAAGAAATGATAGGAACGTCGATACATCCAGTCGGGTATCAACACTCGATAATCAGATACATTTCCTAAGAATCTCGCCACGGGAGAATTGGACAAGAAGGGAATATCAATTGTCAAATAAGACAAATTCCACAGATGAGTAAATTCGACTCAGAAGAATAAATAGTACGGGCACATATGTAGGTGTCCCTATCAATATGTCCCTATTTTGCACTTCTTGCAGATCTCATAAAGTTTTAATCTTTCACAACTTCAAAGAAAATGTAGTGTTTATTAACAATTTCATGGTGACTACTAATCAGCCTTGCATGGTCCCTTCCAAAATGTATGTAGGCGCGCAACTATATACAATTTCAAGATTAACGATGTAATACTCAATTCGTCAAAACTTTATCATCATGTTTATATTAAAAACATTTTCATGCTTAATTCTTAAATAAGAATCAAAATAAATTTACAAAGATTTTCTTTGTTATGAAAACAATTAAGTTTTCTAAGGTGTTTTATAAACAACTTCATTTCGATAATGATTACTTATAAATCTCACTTTGAATAATTCTTATAGTGATGAAAATTCAATTTTTCCCAAGGGATACTATTGTATCTTATAAAAACAATGAGTGATCTACAAAAGAGTGATGAGGATTGGTTCACCAAGAACTAACTACAATATATCAGGAAATGAGCTTAGCTAAATAATCATGAGGTTTATGACCTCGATGGCACTCAAAAAGAATAATCCACAACGTAACTCAATTCGAGATGAGTACTTGTTTAATGGTTGTATCACTAATGCGAATATTAGGATGAAGCAATAAAAGATAGATAACATCTTTACATGTAGAATTTAGCAATCAAAGGTAGTCTTTTCATTAATCACAAACAAGTCAGAATTGTACCGTAACACATTGTGTGTCACTATGTCATACAATTCCAAGAACTCATCCTACCAACTGATGTCTCAGTTAAGTTAGGGATTTTTAAAAGATACCACAATGAATACTAATCTACAAGAGTCATTAGGTGTTCCACCTGTCCCGAGAGATCCATCGGTCCCAATTCAGAAGAATATTTCTTCAATTTATTTCTTGGACACTGGGCATCCTCATTATTGGACAATGGCCTAGGAACAACCCTTAACACGAATCAACAATCAATTAAAACCTTATAATTAAATCACAGAACTTAACGACTTCCTCTTAACAGTCTCATATTCCATATAGGTTAAATTTTTACTTCATTCAAGTTTCAACCAAATCATACTCAATGCGACATCCTACCTCATTCTCCAATACTTTCAACTTTATTCTTAGACCTTAAAATGGCAATAAAATCTCAATGTGAACAACACTTAATTTCCAATCCTATAGCTCTTACAACAATAGTTATCAAATGAGTCACTAGTATTACATGACTCGATCATTCAATTAGACTTCTCAGAAAGGTACTAGTGGCATGAGGCTTTTGGGTAATGGTTCCATTGACAGCCTCAAGTGCAACATTAACCCTTTCGATTTCCAAATTTAAGAATTGGGCGACACCGAATCAGATGACAACTTTCTAGGTGGTAATGGTTTTGTCCAACTCCACTCTATAAGTAAAGATCGTCATGACATCAATATCAGATTTAATCTCGCCAATTCCTCTTTAATATCACAATCAACTAATACTAACATTTATACGAATATCAACCATTTTGTTGGGATCATAAATATCCACAACTTGGTTTAGATCTGGAATAGCTAGAATTCCTACGGGAATAGCTTCGATTAATTTACTAGGGGAGTTAGGGTTCCTTGTGACAATCTACGTCGTATAAATACCTCGTATAAATATTAAAATAATCATCAAACAATCATGTAATCAAATTACATCATATATATATATAATCCAAGTTATATATATATATATATATATTAAAATAACACTTCTCAGTCTGGCCTTGTCGGTAACTCGGGAATTCTTCGGCTCCGTTATAGTCAAAAGATTTTTAGACATTTTCAGAAAAATGTTTATAGTTAAAAGATTTTGAAATGTTTTATTCAAAACCTTGGTTTTAAAAATCTTTCGTTCTCTATAACGAGAGCTCTGGTACCAAACTGTAACACCCCCAAATTTACACAATTCAATACAGCGGAAGACTCGTTGGTGTTACGGGATAGCACATTACTCGCATCATAGACAACGCTTAAAAATCGCGTCGTTTAATAATAAAGCATTTCCATTCATAAATATAAAATTTACATAGGTCCCAAGTCATTGTATTTCATACAGGTTTTACAAAGCATTTGAATGGAAATTATTATTTAAGTGTGGGCCATGAATTCTTGTTGTCTTCCCGAGAATTACCTTCAAGTACCTGAGATAAAGCATGTTAAAAGAAAAGGTCAGCGATAACGCCGAGTGAATTCATAGAGTTTAATAAAACCATTAATATATCATCGGTATATAATTATTAGCGAAAATCATTTTGTACAAATCTCTGTAATAGGCCATAAAATAGCCAAAGTCATTTCATACAAATCCTTATCAAAAATCATAATATAGGCTTTTGCCTTCAAAATCATTATACGAACCATTGTCGTAAAAACATCATACAATACGTTTTATAACGTTGTATAGACTTAAATAAAAATCGTTATTTGAATATGGTTATGAAAAACCAAAACACGAACATAATATCAATAATAAGACCCCGTATTGCTAGTCAGGCAATATATCGTAATTCAGCGCGTATAGCAGTATTTCGTTATTTTTGTATTATTATAAGCCGCATGACATTGTTACCTTACTACAACAAACAACGGGTAGCTAACCCGAAACTCATTTGCCCATCTAAATTAGCGTGTCGTCACAATAATCACGCTTGTGTAAATCTTCTCATACATAAATTTGCTTACCAATCAACGTGGCACGACGGGGATCAACCGTCAAGGCGCGAACTGGGGTGATCGTCCCCAAATAGTACTATTATATGCATAAGCGCCTACCAAATCCCGGTAGTTCACAATTCATGCTAATGGGCTTTTAGTGACATAACCTAACTTTAATAATCCATTTTATCTCATACATCGGGTCATATAATCATTCATCGGGTCATACAATCATTCGGGTCCAAATCAATAAACAAACAATTGGGAAAACTGGTGTCCTATTTTAGTAAAACTAACATGTTATCTCCCTCGCGGGTTAATAAAACATTTCATAAAAACATTTAAAAGAGTGCGAGGCTATGAACTCACGTTGATGTGGGAAGGCGGTTATCGGCGATTTGGATGTACGGTACGTGCTTCAATCACGGAAACCTAGACAAATAATACTTATCTTAGACTCTTTTCCAATGAATTTATAAAAATAACAATTATGTATACATATGATGATTATATATATATATGATTATGATCAAGTGGGTTTATACATTCTCATTTACTCATTTTAGTGTTATGTATTGGTAACTTTTACACTAGTTTACTAGTTTTACTTATTTACATGTTTTAGGCCCAATAAGCCTATTACAAGCCCAATACCTTATATTAGTCCATTTTACACTTTTATTATCAGTATTATACTTTACATGTTGGGCCCAAGTGGGTTAATAAGTAAGTTTATAAGTGTTTTACCAAACTAGTCGGGTTAATAGTCCAATAAGGCTACTTTGGCCCGTTAATCTTTACATGTTGTAAAGCTCGGGTGTTATCGGGTTTTACTTGTTATATAAGTTCATATATCAGTATGTGAGTTTATAAAAGTTTACATTAGACGGGTCCGACCGTCTAAGTTTTATTTGACCAAAAACGTTAATCTTTCGGTTTTAGCCGAAAAGACGTAAAACTTAAGTATATAGTTTTATAACCTGGAAAAACATTTTTACTTGTAATTTATATAATTTATCCCATTCAATATATATGTAACTCTTTATTCATAATTTTTATCAACTAGTGGGTTTTATATATGTATATTTTATATAAATTTTTGAGTGCTTATATTATATACTATTTATATACAAAATCAGTCCCAAATTTTAAGTCCACTAAAATGTCCATTTCTAGAGTTATATAAGGAGATAGGACCTAAAATTTTTATGACAGTAACTACATAATATGTTCTTCATTTTACTTCCTTATAGCTACTGATGAATCCACCTCTAAATATTTTAATAAATTCGTCCAAAACAGTATAGGCAGATTTGCACTATAATCTTGTTTTGATCATATCTCACTCATTTTTATGATTCCATTGTATGGCCTACTCTCACATGTGTATAATACCTAATAATTACTGTAAATTGATTCCACTATGCCATTTTATCTGTTTATCATTTGGTTACTTACTGTTTTTATACAGCCATCATTTTAAGCAATATTTTAACCATTTTACATGTGGTTTTCCATCTTTTTACCCATGTTTATCAACATCAAATCCCCACATAATAATTTTATCATCATTCATCATCATATACATATACATAAATAAAGAAAATACAAGATTACATAATCAAAATAACAAGAGGATAGGAAGAACAATCTCTATACCACCATTAGTGATGAAAAGATGAGGTTTTTGATGAACAAGACTTGGTTGTTGTTATCAAATCTTCAACTTTAGCAAGGAAATTTCTTGGGTCCTTTGGATGGATGAACATCTCCATGAAATCAGCCCTTTATCTTCATAAAATCTCCTTTGTGGATGTTATGATCACCTCCAATCAACAAGTCTTCAAAGGGTTTCCATCTTATGCAAGTTAAACATAAGATTCATGGTGGAAAACTTGATGAATATGGTGGTGGTGATGGTGATATGGACAATCAAGAGAGAGCCAAGATAGAGAGATAAGTTGTTTTGCATGTAAGTGTGTGTGAGAAAATGGTTTGTGTAGCTTGTTTTAAGCTAATAAGTGGTTTTGGTGGAAGTGAAGGACAAGTGTCCTTGCACTTGTTATAAAAATGACACCAAGTTATTTTTATGGCTAGTTGTGGCCGGTTATTGATGGGGGGTGGGACAAGTGTAACTTGTTTCGTCCCCTATTAATTTACGGGTACTCCTCGATTCTAGTTTCCTGGATTTGCGTGCCCTCGGGTCGTTTTAGGTAAAATGTTTTTATAAATTATGAATCAACGACACAAAACAAATCTAATAAAAATTGTCCCATCAAAAACGGAGTTCAAAAACGTAAATACGTAATCCTAAGGTTTCCGGTTTAGTCATAAAAGACGTTAAATTATAATCGTAAGTCCTTATCTCTTCTCGTAAATTTGTGAGTTTATGAACCAACACAAATTTAAAATCCCAAAATAATATTCACGGATAAATTTATTTTCTGAATTGTCGGACTGTCACCAAAAATGGTGTATGTAAACGTAAGCACGTAACGTAGAATCCTCCGGTTTAGACGTAGTCGATGCTACTTCAAGATGTAACCCAAATTTCTTCCCAAAAATGAGTGATTTCATAATATAACATTAAAATAATGTTTTTAAATAATATTTGAGAATAAAATATCAACCATAAATTGACGGATTGTCACAAAATACCCACATGGCTCTAACTCTATAAGAAGCGAGTAATAAGATAAATTGATCTTTGAGGACAAAGATCCTGTTTGGGGGTAAATGCTGTGACAATCCGTCAATTTATGGTAGATAATTTATTCCCAATTATTATTTGAAAATATTATTTTAATGTTATATTATGAACTCACTCATTTATGGGAAGAAATTTGGGTCTACTTCTTGAAGTAGCATCGACTACGTCTAAACCGTAGGACTCTACGTTACGTGCTTACGTTTACATACACCTTTTTTGGTGACAGTCCGACATTTCACGAAATAAATTTATCCGTGAATATTATTTTGGGATTTTAAATTTGTGTTGGTTCATAAAATCACAAATTTACGAGAAGAGATTAAGACTTACGATTATAATTTAACGTCCTTTACGACTAAACCGGAAACCTTAGGATTACGTATTTACGTTTTCGAACTCCGTTTTTGATGAGATAATTTTTATTAGATTCGTTTTATGTCGTTGATTCATAATTTATAAAAATGTTTTTCGTAGAACGACCCGAGGGAACGTAAATCGAGGAAACTAGAATCGAGGAGTACCCGTAAATTAGTGGGATGAGACAAGTTTACACTTGCCTCATCCCACTATATGGGACGGCAACACCTAAGCAACCACACCCCATGAGGTGTCAAACTCTTATAACAAGTTTAACACTTGTTATGTAAGTCTTATAAAACCACCACCTCAAACCATTTTCTCCATTTTTCTCATGCGATACCACCTAAAACTCTCTCACCCTCCCCTCTCCTCTCTTCCGTCCCAAAATCAAGAACAAACACCCCATTTGATCAATTTTAGCCATAAACTTTGTGTTATCTACACATAAAATGAAGAACCCTTGAAGCCTTATTGATTGGTGATCATTATAACATCAAAGGAGGTGATTTGCTTGTGTCCTAGGGCTGATTTCTCAACAAATATTCTTGGTGAAAGGTGATCTTGAAGACAAATTTGGTGTACCTCAAGATGTTGTCCTCAAAAGACAAGTTATAGTCTTGGTTGGTAAACAAGATCATTCTTCCCATTTTCTTTGTTATTTTTGTAAAGATCAAATGTATTTTCTTTCCTGTTGTATATGTATATGATGATATATGATGATAAAAATGTTGTGTGGGGATAAAGTGTTTATAAACATGGTTAAAAAGATGGAAAACCATATGTAAAAAGGTTAAAAATCTTGCTTAATAAGTTGGCTGTATAGAAACAGTAACTAACCAAATGATAAACTGATAAAATAGAATAGTGGAATCAATATACAATAAGTATTAGGTCTTGTACACATTTGAGAGTTGGCCATGCAATGGAATCATTATAATGAGTGAGATATGATCAAAACAAAATTAATGTATCAATCTGAATAGTCTGTTTTGTGAGGACTGTTAGGGATACTTAGACTGGATTGAGCAGTAGCTAAGTCCAAGTTATTTGTAACACATAGTATGAAGTTTATTTCATCCAAAAATGAGCTTCTAACTCCTTGTAGAACGATATGATAAAAATGGTGAAAGTGAAACTAAAATTCTGATTTTGTGAAATTAAAGTTTAATAGTATTATAATAGCACTCAAATAAATATAGTTTAAAATGCAAATTAAAACCCACTAACTTATATATTACATTTATATAAATATGTAAAATAATAAATAAAAGGGACATTTTATAAAAATGGTAATTTGATAAGTTTTATAAGTTATAAAACTATAAACATGATTTTTACGTCTTTTCGGCTAAAACCGTAAAATTAACGTTTTCGTCAAATAAAACTTAGACGGTCGGACCCGTCTAATGTAAACTTTTTATAACTCATATAATGATATATAAGTACCTATTACAAGTAAAAACCAATAAAACCCGAGCTTTATAGCATTTGGACATTAACGGGCTAAATTAGCCTTATTGGACTATTAATCCAACTAATTTGGCTAAACACTTATGAACTTACTTATTGGGCTTAACCCACTTGGGCCTAACATGTAAGTGTAGGAATGATATTAAAAGTGTAAATTGGACTAATATAATGTAATGGGCTTATAATAGGCTAATTAGGCCTTGACAAGTGAAGAAGTTAAACTAGTAAAACTAGTATAAAAATTTACCAACACTTGACACTATAATGAGTAAATAAAGATGTACAATCCCACTTCATTATCATCATATATATATATATATATAGTTATTGTTTTTATAAAGTCATTAGACAAGAGTCTAAGACGAGTATTATTTGTCTAGGTTTCCGTGATTGAAGCACGTACCGTACATCCAAATCGCCGATAACCGCCTTCCCACATCAACGTGAGTTCATAGCCTCGCACTCTTTTAAATGTTTTTATGAAATGTTTTATAAACCCGCAAGGGAGATAACATGTTAGTTTTAATAAAAATAGGACACTAGTTGTCCCGATTGTTTGTTTATTGATTTGGACCCGAATGATTATATGACCCGATGAATGATTATATGACCATATAAATGAAATGAAATTGATTATTAAAGTTAGGTTATGTCACTAAAAGTCCCATTAGCATGAATTGTGAAAAACCGGGATTTGGTAGACTCTTATGCATATAATAGTACTATTTGGGGACGATCACCCCAGTTCGCGCCTTGACGGTTGATCCCCGTCGTGCCACATTGATTGGTAAGCGAATTTATGTATGAGAAGATTTCCATAGCGTGATTTTTGTGATGACACGCTAACTTAGATGGGAAAATTGAGTTTCGGGTTAGCTACCCGTTGTTTGTTGTAGTAAGGTAACAATGTCATGCGGCTTATAATAATCCAAATAACGAAATACTTCTATACGCACTGAATTACGATATATTGTCTGACTAGCAATACGAGGTCTTATTATTGATATTATGTTCGTGTTTTGGTTTTACATAACCATATTCATATAACGGTTTTTATTTAACTATATACAACGTTATAATACGTATTGTATGATGTTTTTACGACAATGGTTCGTATAATGATTTTGAAGGCAAAAGCCTATATTATGATTTTTGATAAGGATTTGTATTAAATTACTTTGGCTATTTTATGGCCTATTACAAAGATTTGTACAAAATGATTTTTGGTAATAATTATATACCGATGTCATATTAATGGTTTTATTAAACTCTATGAATTCACTCGGCGTTATCGCTGACCTTTTCTTTTAACATGTTTTGTCTCAGGTACTTGAAGGTAATTCTTGGGAAGACGACAAGAATTTATGGCCCGCACTTAAATAACAATTTACATTCAAATGCTTTGTAAAAATTGTATGAAATACTATGACTTGGGACCTATGTAAATTTGATATTTATGAATGGAAATGCTTTATTATTAAACGACGCGATTTTTAAGAGTTGTCTATGATGTGAGTAATGTGCTATCCCGTAATACCAACAACTCTTCCGCTGTATTGTATTGTGTATATTTGGGGGTGTTACACATATGATACATAGTTTTACTTCAAAAAATATTATTAGCATAAATATCATTTATTCGCAAATTCAGTGATACATTATCACAATTTGCATTCGATATAATAAAATAATTGATAAACTATGATACACAACTGATACACGAAAAACTAGTAATATTAAAAATTGTGAACTAGCTACTCGTACACGAACTAAAACTTCCAACACTTCACCACCTAATATGAATGCCACCCAATATATTTAGTTGATCCATTATATCCAAACACTTCATACTATGTGTTAATATATTGTGCACTCAATAATTCAAACATGAGAAAACATTATATTGTTGTTATAAATCATAGTGACAAATGATAACACAAACACAATTTTAAAACGCAGTTCATTAATTGCGTTATGAAAACTATGTTTGAAAACGCAGTTCATGAATAATTACGTTTTCATATCACAGATTTGAATTGTTGAAAACTGTTAAGCTATTGTTAGACTACATACACAATTTTAAAAATTTTACTCTTTAAAACCAAAAGATTTAATGATAAATTGGAAAAAAATTACTTAATAATTATTAATTGTATATTTTAACTTTTTAAACACTTAAATATGTTAAATTATTTCTGGTAATGTTGGTTAATTATATAAAGTATTAGTTGATTTCATTATGGCACAAAATGTATAATTTCCCTTAATACTAATAGTTTGTTACGATTGTAAAAGATATCTTATGGAATATCTTTTTTCACTCAAACCCTAAAAAAGTCTTATGCCTATATAAACAGTATTTGTTCCATGCAGAGTTTCATAATAAACAGTATTGGTTCCATACAGAGTTTCATAACAAACTTTAAGTTTATATATATATATATATATATATATATATATATATATATATATATATATATATATATATATATATATATATATATATATATATATATATATATATATATATATATATATATATATATATATATATACATAGTAGCGTCGTAACCCGCCCAACGACGGGCGGGGTCGTTTTTTTTTTGTTCCAAAAAGTTTATGATTCGTGCGTTTTTAGTTTATTGAATTTGTAATTTAACTTTTAGTATATTTTAGTTATAGTTTATGTTTGAGTAACGTTTACTTGTAGTCAACGCGTGAGGTTGTCTTTTTACACACATTATAAACGAAAAATAAGGACAACAAACCAATACAACTTTATCTAGGGATCGTATAATGCCCACTTAGTAGCCTAAAGTATATCACTCACAATTGCGAACTTCGAACTAAGTTATATTTTATACATAAAAAACCCTTCTTACCATCCTCCCGTAGCTGAAAATTTAATTGAAATTAGCAACAAAAATAATAGTGTAGGATTAACAATTGTAAGATGCAAGGCCACTTCAACACATCTTGTGTGTGAATTACGCACATCTACATTTATATTTTCTCAATACTATGTATTGTTGTTTGCCAATTTTATTTTTCTCTATATATTTTAAATCATTTATATCTATATCTGTATTATTAGATTTAAGTTCATTTAGTTACTAAACTTTATTTGGATACTAAGGGATTAATCTCCAACTTTTATATCCATTTTAATCCAATGGATAAAATTAAACACAAAATATATTTTCATCTTCTTTTTTCACATATTAATATCTCTTAAACAGTTAATCGTTATGAGAAAAAAACACACAGTTACGAAGATCATTTAATTATCTTTCTATAGATATGCTATATGATACACTTTCGACAAAAAAAAATTCTTCGTCTTTTCATATTTTCGAAAACTATCATATATGATACTAATATCTATATGAGGTAACACCAGTATCATATATGATATAACCTATCATATATTATATAAACCAATATCATATATGATTTAACACTGGTATCATATATGATGAAACAATATTATCATATATGATAGTTCAAGTAAATTTTAACAAGAAGAAAAAAAGCGAAATTGTTTTTCTCTGAAAGTATATCATAGTGCATTTTGGTAGAAAGATAATTACGAGCTCATCGCGATGGTATAATTATTTTCATTTAATACTTAACGGTTTAAAAGATATTTAAATAATAAAAATTTGGTGAAAAATAAAATATATATAATTTTATACATTAGATGAAAATGAGATTGGATTGTGAGAATAAGAGTAATCTCATATCCAAAGAAAAGTATGATATTTAAAATAACTCTTTTCATAGTATTATATAAAGAGCCTATCTCTGATCTTAATCCCGAGCCAAAAATTAACAACCTAACTCCAAACCAAAATTTAAAATAAGAAGGTTAAATTTAAACCATTAAATAATGCCTTGTTAGATTGATCTCATCCGCTCATTTTCATTTTAACAGACTTTTATCAACTTTTATAAAAAACTTTTATTTATAAATAGAAATATATTTTTATCTATTTATTTTTTTTATTAATTTAGTTTTATTATATTTTTTAAAATTTCGTGCTCTTTAATTCAATATCAATTTTGACATATTTTTATTAATTTTTTATTTCTCTGTATTTTAGTAAGTTTATTTTATTTTGATTTAACTTTAATTTTAATTTAAATACAAACTTAATTGGTAAAAATGTAATATTTGTATGCAAAAAAATAGTCACCGAGTATCCGCTGATCCATTACGCGGGTACTATGCTAGTTTCCTATAGCTGCTCCAACTTTTTTCCTATTTTCTAAATTTTGATATGTCCCTTCAATAGGACATCTCGCACACCAATGGTGCTAAAAGATGCTTGTTCTTTGGACCTTCATATAAGATGCGTTGGTTTATCCTTGATTTTATAATGAATGGCTAAGGTAACAAGTTCAATTTTCAACTTGTAATACTTGACTTATAATCTGTTTAATATATGTTATCAGAAATAATTTTCAAGCCAAATGGCCATACGTCTCAAATATCCAAAGTTGGCATATAAGGAAGAAAGTCACTGGCCATAAAAAGGCAAAGTAATAGAAAATCATGCACCAATTTTTCTATCTCAAATACATAACTTTTGATACTGGAATATAGTGACAGTTGATTAAATTTTTTTGTGAAATTGTTCGTCCAAATATGATTATGATTATTAATAGCCATACTAATTGAATTTGAAGGAGCAGTATGGAGGTCTTATCAGAAAACTTGTTAGTGAGATAGACGCAGAACTTAATCAGTAGCACTGAAGTTAACCATGTGATAATTTGATTATGTTTCTCCAAATCCTAATTATAAGTCTGAAAACATGCATCCAAACAGCCGCTATATATATCAGAAACTGGAAATTGCCATGAGTTGATATCGCCATCTAAATCAACTTACACACAGCTTAGACTTTTATACACCCATTATAGATACACAATCATCCAATTATCGTTGTAAATATATAAGAAAAGGTGATGTAGATCAGAAACACGTATCTTCAGCTCATTTCGCTCTCGCTCACTACGCGCGATCAACTCCTTTAGCTTGTTCGTTCCTTCTCATTCTGCTTGTTCAGCTCATCCCATCATGTTGTTTGTTGTTGCTCCATCTGTCCCCAATGATACACAAACATCGACATAAAGCATTTCTTTTATTGGCACAAATCTAAGAATGGGCATCGTAGCAGCGGGACAGTGAGACACCTTAACCCAATAATTAGAAAGAAATCTAATCAGAAACAGGTATAAGATAAAAATGAAAAATTATATAGTCCAAAATAACACATTTAAAATATCAGGACTATGTTGCAAGTTAGTTAGTCGGCTGATAGTGAACGCAACCGAGCTTAATTTATGTATTATGGTGCTTCTTATGTAGAACCTTTTGCGACTATTGTCTAAAAGAAAAACGTCAACTTCTCAGAAAATGTCTAGCAAAGTGATAATGGGCATACTTAAGGTCCTAGCCTATGATGTAATTCATGCATATGAATAAAAGTTTCATGAAGCTACATTCTCAGTTAACTAAAAAAGTTGTGTAGAGACTACAAGTAGCTTACCATCTGATACAATTTAAATACTATCTGAAAGTGTTGACAATACATCTTTTCAAAGAAGTTCAATTACCTTCAAGCTCTTACTCGCTACAGAAGTATAAGTTCCAGCCATCATCAAGATGGATTTCCAACACGATACCTATAATTGATAAAGTAAGCAAAAAGATGTAAGACAGAACTATATATCAGTCGAGAACAAAAAAATTAATTGAATGAGAGATAAGTGATATTCTGACTTACCAACAATCATTAAGATGTGGTCCCAGCTGATATGAGCATGACAGATTCATATTGATTGAGGTGTATTTCGTTTCTATCAAACCAATTACATGCATGGCTGCATATGTCATAAAAATATGAACTTAAAAGTTATGCATGGGCACTTGCAACTCGTAAAACTTCCTTGTCAAAGGAAATAATGAAATTATAATCCGAAGTATTATACTTAATTAAAACACAAAGCGTGAATCCCACACAGCTACACCCCTTTTAGTTCTAGCTACTGTTTAAATTTAGGGGTAAAAAATACACATGGGCCGATGACATTTGGCTTTGAAGAGCTTTCTTGCAGATCCCTGATTGTATCACTTCAAAACTATAGGAAATCATAATTCGAGCTATTAGACTTCATTAAAACACAAAAGCGTGAATCCCACGCAGCCACACCCCTTTTAATCAAGAATACCGATCCTAGCGATGCTTGTGGTGGTCGTCATAAGGCCGTTGCAAAAATGGGCGCCATAAAAACAAAGTCGTACTAAAACATATCAAAGTCTCACTAAAACAAAAAACTGAATCTTAAAGACGTCAAATAAATAAATTTTGCTAAAGAAGATATCAGGTCCCGGTTATAAGCTTACTGTAGGACAACATAAAATTTATTTCAAAGTGGAAAAACATCCGGGACTGAAGTGAAACATTGTTTTGTAACCAACTCTTTCAACTTTACCAATCCCTCTGTAAGACTGAATGGAAACTTAACTGTGTTTTTTTTTATGTTGGTTTGATCTTATTTTTTGAAGCCATGGCCTTAATCCCTTCAGAAACAATGTTTCCACAAAGAGCAGCTAGCCGTGGAGGATTTACATTGGAATTTTATTGTTTTTACTATCTTTAACCCAAATATTAAAGGGTTAACTTAAAATAACTATGCCAACCTGAAGATATCCAAAGATGGTTGTGAACGGTAGTTTCAGCAAGGAGCTTCCTGAGACAGTCTGATATGAAATAGATGTATTTATTCTATGAAATTGACATGGCCATACATCAGTTGAAAGTTGAAACAATACTATTATACTGATGTATTTGTTCTTTTATCTATTTTGTTTATATACCGATAGTCACATATAATCCCAAACACTTTACTGTAAATTAACTATTTGTTACGATGGTTATAATGTTTCACAATAACAAGTTTTAAATTTAAAGCTAGAGAACATGTTTGTACCTCAGCAGCTATCGGATTAGCCGCACCTGCAGCGCTACCTCCCAATCATCTCATGCTCAGAACCTGTGGTCAAAGTGCAGCAGGTAACCTTACTATATGTTAGAAGTTAATAAATCTTAAAGATTAGGTGGTGTTTTACTTGCGCTGGTTAATTGAATATATGATTGTATTCTTGAAAACTCGGTGACATTTATTAAGGGTTGTTTGGAATTGCTGATTCCCAAATGTTAAATATGCGCTAAATGTTTTTTTTAATAGCCAGAGCTAAAATCAACCATATTTGTGCCAAAGTTTTTTCATGTCCTTACCTGAAAATAGTCTATCAATATCTTCTAATAAACAAGTTATAAGATGGAGGTTATACGTGGTCTTAATACAAAGAGTCATGGGCCACTCACGTTTCTGAAGGTTCGTAATGCTGGACACAGGAACCAAACTACAAATTAATCACGGTACATGACCCAATCACATGAATCAAGAAGAATTTAACTACTAATGAAATGCAAAAGATTAATTAAAATCAAGTTATTCATAAAATAATCTTAATTATTAACAAACATTATCTTGCTGCAGAGTAAAAGGTATCCAATTGTCATTCTCGTGGCAGTTCTCGTACCTTTCCCTGGCCATCCAAAGAAACTCATCCAGCGAGGTTTTAGCCTGGGTCTCTTCTGATACCTTCAGACCACCTGTTTTTACAGACTCGGTCCAATCAACCGGCCTCAGACCGTCGGTTAATATTAATTCAGTTTATGATATTTGTTAATGTGATGTTACTGTAACGTTGAATTAGTTCATTAACTGATCAGCTCTGGTCTTAACAAAGTTAAAATGATTAGCTGTAAGATCATACCTAGCATATCTCTTGTGCTTTCTCGGCCCAATTTCTACCTTGACAGATACTGATGATATGGTCTTTGGACTCCTTGAACAGGTTGTACAGATATTCATTACTCGATATTCTGGCCTCAGCAATTACACATCCAGAACTGAGCTAAAAATTTGATTGTTTTATATCCTCAAAGTGTTTGGATAAATAACTTTTTTATGGAAAACATAGAATCGGAGTTTGTATCAGTTCATTCATATTATTACAGAATAAACACATGTATGATGATTTTCCACATCCCATAATTAAATATAAACCTTATTAACTACGAAAAGTGAGCCTGTTACAAATAGAACAATAGCTGATCAGTACACCCCATAAAACCTTATTAACTACGATATAGATCAATACACCTGATAATTTAATATAAATCTACGGTAAGCACCATAAGGATCTCCACTGCTATGTCTTGTGAAAAGTGAGCATGTTACAAGTAGAACAGTAGCTGATCAGAGACTAAATAAAGTTATCTAATAAACACTATGAGTTTAGAATTCAGATGAATAATGCTACATCTCACATACCTCGAGATCATGAAGCTCAAGGAGTCGAAACAAAGAAAGGTAAAAAATAACTAAGATCGTATATTGTGTTTATATCGGGATTCCCCCATTTTGATACATAATATGCAGCAGTATAAAAAAAGATGACCCAAGACTAACCTACCTATTGTTGAAAATTCGAAATTGATTATTCAATTTTGTTGGGTATAATTGTCCGACATCTTGGTCACTCATGATCTGAGAGATGAAGGCTCCCAATGCCCAATCAAGTGGAATATCATTCACCTGATTAGTGTATATGATCCTGCTCAAGGCACCATTCAGTCAAATTTGTGTAGTCGAGTTTTTTTAAGATTCTTAAACACAAGGATTTATGGGGTTGCAAGGTGGGTGAGTCATGTTAAAGTAAAAGCAAGTGTAGGTTTAAATAAGTGTATCGTTCAAAATTGCCGCCTTCACCATATAAACATAAATACTACTTAATGTCTATGATTATAATACCTGGTATCTTGACTATAGAAGTCTGTACAAACCCAACTCCTGGTATTCTTGCAAAAATGTTTCTTACAAGTAAGAGGCAGCCTTGTTTCAGAACCCTACTTAACTTCATCACCTATAAAATCTGACCTAATGCAAACTAACAGCCCAAAGTCAGTATAAAAACAAACCGGAGCCCAGCAACTCAAAACAACGATGTATAATACGCTAAATGAGTATTTATATAAATAGACCTATAGGTACCCTTTATTTCACAGAACGATCCGACGTTTCAAGTATGCGCTTGTGGACAAGGTATCAGACAACTATAAAAAGTACAGATGGGAATAGACTAACCTGACATGATGCAGAAAAGTAATTACGCAGAGCAAGGGTAAATGTGAAAGCCTTGTTATCTACGTTTCTCACACGAGGGATTAACGTTAGCTTTCCAACACTGATAGTAATGCGAATCCGCAACTCAAACCTGAAAAAGCCATATGCAAAAAGAGATTTTAAATCCCAAAGCTATACAAATAGTTCATGACAAATAAAGTACGTATAAGATGAGAACTGAAGGATCAGTACACGTGCAAGTGTTATGTATCCAACCGCTTCCAGCACATGGCAATCAACAATTTTTTCTTATAGTTATGACTAACATGATACACACCCAGACGCTCCTGATGCTTCAACTACATATGGGTATTCAACTGGAGTTACAGTATTAAAGCTGGTGACATGGCAATTTGAAATTCGACTCGTCAATCATACTAAAGCTCGTGGTACGCACCACCTTCATAACGTATTTAAAATATAATTAAGTTTGTGTTTGGTAGCTACTATCCATATACTGTTATAGTGACCAACAATTAACAAAATTACTATCGTACGGTATCATTATTCTAGCAATCTCAACAGCCTCCGTAGCCGATTTCTACTTGTCTAAGTATTTGGCAATTTAGTTGCAATATATCAGCATGCAATTTAGTCAGTTAGAGATAGTTACTGAGTCGTTCAGTACATCTGCTATACTCATGGCACTTAAGTTATATTTATCTTGTTTTTATCAAACATATATCTCTCGTTTCAGTGATATATAAAAAAAATCCCTTACACCATACAACTTTTAATTAAAACCCCTACATTAGCTATATTGCTTACCTGCTCGTGCTGCGTTGGTCGAACTACATCAGATTTGTTCTTCGATTGACTTTGTCTGTGTGTTGCCCTATTTGATCAATGTACCGGGTGTTTTCAGATCCTTCCAGCTATCCATTTTCCCAATGTACAAATCAAGAAGATCGAACATGTCATCTGGACTTTATGCTCCACTTATTAATCATAAAAGAACCTGCATGGGGCAGAAGATGACAATCTGATTGATATATACCGGATGACAATCATACCGAATGTGATATACATAGATGATAATGAATGATGAATGAAATGAATCTCTATGATTCAGTTACTGAAAGATTTTTTTATGAAAATCAACATGATTAAGATCTCATGAGTGGAATATCAGCATTACAAAAATCCAAATGCTAGAACATCTGGTTTGTTTCACAACTGTAGATGAACTTTCAAGAAATGGTTGTCAGTGAACATATACCTTGGACGATGATGGACATTTATCAGCAAAGGCGGTTAGCAACAAAGGAATCTCTCTTATCCATGTAATCTGGAAGTCTAAAATTTCTTAATCGCTTGTATTTGTGGATAAACAGCTCCTTTCTGTAGTCTGGACATAATATCAGATTAGAGTATGCTAGGAAAACTACATTTTGTTTCTTAAAAAATGTGACAATCTGTAAATTTTAGGTCATTATTTATTCTCGATTTATATTTTTATAAGTTATAATTTTCATTTTGAAGAATTTACTTGAAATTTGCGAGAAAACGGGAACCCTAGTGCGTAAACGCATAATTCACGACGAACCGGAAGAATTCAACTTTAGGCATAAATATAATATCATTAGAATGCCATAGAAGTAATTTCATAATATTTGTTTCATTTTTCATATTCCAGGACTATTTTTACGTTTACGGGAAAAATTTACGTTTTTAGGTCGTCCCGCAAATCAAGGCTTTTAGCACACTTAAGCCCAACATTATACATACAAAATAAACAAAAAAACATATTAGCACTAATTTAAACCCCCATTGGGGCGGACTAAACAAGGGCACAAGGCCCTTGTTGGATTGGTCATTTGGTTGGCTAGTTAATGTTTATACTCCATTTTCCTATAACCTCCTCACACACACACTTTTAACACAAGTAAAAATTTACTAAAAACTCTCTCTTGGCCTTCTTTGTGGCTGCTCAAAACAGCAACAAACACCAAATTTAAGCTTGTTTTTTCTTATTATTGGGGCTGAAGTTGGAGGATACTTTGAAAATCAAGAATCACTTCATATATAGGAGATTTTTAGTGGTGGTTTAGAGTGAAGAAGCTATATTGGGTTGAAGATTTCAATCCTTTTTGGTTGTTGGTTGATCTAACCAACTAGTCTTCATTTTTAAAGGTATAATATAAAACCTATCATACTTGGATTTCTTTTAATTTCATATGAATATATATATATATATATATATATATATATATATATATATATATATATATATATATATATATATATATATATATATATATATATATATATATATATATATATATATATATATATATATATATATATATATATATATATATATATATATATATATATATATATATATATATATATATATATATATATATATATATATATATGTGAATATAAATATGTATTAAAAATTTGTTTTATCAAGAAATTATAAACTTGATGCATGCATAAATCTTGATTAAATATATGGGTAACTAGCTAAAAACAAGAAAGAAAATTTATAAAATTCGTGGGCTGTGAATAGTGGGTTTTCCCAGAAAATCATAAAAGTGACCATATTGATTTTTTACCCTATACCTGTAGACAAATGTTTTGTGGTTATTTTGGCGGCAAAATCACCTAATGAATCCAAATATTGAGCAAGATATAGCCAAAATACGATAAAGACTAAATTCTGGACCAACAGTTTTGAACGGAATTTTACTTCATATTTTTGAACTATAAAGTATACTTTTTAAAATTGCAGATTTAGTAGACATCATAACTTAAACATGGCCGCTGACCTTGCGTCTATTGCTATCACGGATTGTGATTTATGGTCAAAACGGGTAGAGTAAACTTTGGGATGAAAAATCTGATTTGACCACTTATTATTAAAAACTAGGTTGCTGTGGTTTGGTAATGAATAAAAATGATTGGTTGTACATTTTGAAAACTAGATTCATGAGGCTTTCCAGGGGAGAAAACCTCATGTTTATAGCCTTCACGGTTTGAGAGAACCACTCTCATGAAGGTGGACTAAAACAGTTTTTCATCAAACTTTAAACTTGCTCACTGTTGGTATTTTGAACATTTAGAAAAATGGGTAAACCTTCAGGTTTATTAGCCAATTGTTCTAAAAACTAGATTTCAAGACCTTTCCAGTGGTAAAAACCACAAGGTAAATGGCTTTATGGTTTGAGAGATATGCCCTCCCCAAGTCAGCCTTGTCGGGAATGCTTTTATGACTTTTACGTCTAAAGTTATCATAAACTTGTAGTGTTTTGTTGTGCAAACCAAAATAAAATGATTGAATGGGGATTTAGAATTATAAATTAGGATGTAAATTCAGGTTGTAAACTATACTGGATATGGTTACACCTTAGCTTATTTAATGGGGCAATGTAGCTTATGTATTGCATCATATGGAACATTTGTGCATCATAGTTTTACGTATTCATAAAACGCGTACTTAAGGCCGTGATCACGTTTGTAGGTCGCGGATAGTCCTTGGGATAACTTTTTCATTTCTCTACATTCCGGTTAGTTCATCCGTTGTATCGCACTAAGGTGAGTCTATAGCCTCGCTTCTAAATTCTTAAAGATGATTTATAAACCCCGCGAGGGAGATAACATGCTTGTTTTAAAAATAGAACACAAGGGACCCGATATAGATGTCTTGATTATTATAAGTTGCTTATTCGCTGAATGAAAGTCCCAATATATATCATGAATTGTTAGCTACCGAGTAATGGTAGGCGCTTATACATGGAATAGTACTATTCGGGAGGACCGACCTCCTCCCGTCCTATGACGACTAGCTATCGTTGAGGCACGTGAAGGTCTAATTATGGGATATATGTGTGAGAGTATAAAATGCACTTTGCGAGGTGTATAGTGGGCAAATATTATGGTAACGTTTCAATGTCATGATACTTATAATAAATCTTAGTAACTTTGTTTGATCCACATGGTTATGGTTGATGGTTTTAAAATATACTTGTGTTAGGTATGGTTTATATTAAACTCTATAGATTCACTCAACTTTTGTTGACAAATTTAGCATGTTTTATCTCAGGTCCTTGAAGGTAATGGCGAAAGAGGGATTCGGATGCTTGCGAAAAATAAAGTTGCAAAAGACACACTATTTTGTGGAAAAATCATTCATTATCTTTTAAGTGGGAAAATCTGTAATCTTTTGTGAACTTATATTTGGGACCATTTTATGAATTACTTATTAACTTTTGTTAAACTTGAATGATAATATTTAAAAACGATTCTTTTAAATCGTTTTTTATTGCTTGAGTTGTTATATTATGAAGTAGCACCCCATATGAGCTTCCGCATATGACCCGAATTTGGGGGTGTTACAGATTGGTATCAAGAGCTTAAGTTATAGAGAACGAAAAGATTTTCCAAAATAATTTTTTTTTGAAATCTTTTAATTATAACTATCGCAAGCGAAATCTCCGAATTACCGATGGGACCGGAAAGAGAATATTTATATATATATATATATATATGTGAAATATGTATATGTTGTAAATTTGGATTAATTGTACTTGTAAATTACAAGTCATATTTCATTTATTTAATTATAAATTTTATTTACTAATTCGAGATATTAATTCGACGCAGATTGTCATGGAGAACCCGAATGTTCCTAACGTTAACACCGAAGCAATTCCCGAAGTCAATCTTGCCATTCCCGAACCAAATCATGTCGTGGCAGCCTATGAACCAAATGACTTGGGAGACATTCCTGAGGACGACGAGGGGGCTGAATATGATGACGAGGAGGAACCCGAAGAGGATCCCGAAGAGGTACCCGAAGAGGATCCCGAAGAGGATCCAGAAGAGGAACCCGAGGACGAGGCAAATGACTTGATTGAAAATCCCGCTGAGGTCTACCTTCCATACGATGGGGTGGATGACCAAGAGCTTCCACCATTGGCCAATCGTGCCGAGCCCGAATCTGATCCTAATATCGAGGGTGCTGAAATCATACCCGAGATAAGGGTTGCAGCTCGTTCTCAAAGACCTCCTGTTGTCCGTACTTTTCCAAGGTGTTTCTATGAGAGGGGAGAATCCTCTAATGCTCGTGATCCACTTCACACGAGTGGACTTGAGCCATGGATCATAAGGCGTGACTTAGAGGCTACAATTAAACGCCTAAGATTGACTGAAGCCGAATTGGGAACATGCCGAACTCAGGTAGCTCTCCTTAACTCCAAAATTAATATTGGGGAAAAAGAGAGAATGTTGCTCGACTTTGATCTAAAGGAAAATGGGCGTGTGTTGGAAAATGTTCTTAAAAAGTTGTGTGCTTTGGAAAGTGGTGAAAATGCGGTTTTGAAAAAGAAATTGGAAGAAAATGAAATTAGGCTTGAAATGGCTCGTAGGGATCGCGAGAGGGTTGAAAGAGAGTTGCACGATCAGCGAATGTGTAATGGAAACTTCTTCTCCGCAATGGTTGCAGAGGGGTATGTTCCCGAGCCACCAAATGTGGAAGATACCGAGGGCTCTAGGAAGAAAGCAAAGACATCACCTTATGATGAGACCGAGGGCCCTTCCAAGCCACCTGTATCACCTCGTGACTCTTAAATTTCTTAGTTCATCATTCTAATATCTTTTGTAATCACTAACTAAACTATGACATCAGTTAGTAGCACTTATCTTTTGGAGTTGTATGTCATTAAATGACGACGATCTTTAATGTATGACTATGCAACTTGTATTTGTTAAGTGATTATTGAAATGATGATCTTTTGTTTCAAAAGTTCCTATATCGTGCTATTATTGTTGCCTATTCCTTGTGTATTGATATATATATATTTTTTTTTTGTGTTGAACTAATAATGCTTAAATAAGGTGATTTATCGTTATCTTGTAGAAATAAATTGACCATTTATTTGAACAAGGGAATTATAAATTATTGAACCATTTATTTATGAAAACTTGTTTGCATAGGTTTGGTCGACCTATGGAAATAAAGGTTTATAAATACTTGGGCTTAAACATATGACGTTTTACATAAGTAAAAATATGATTGCTCGGTATGTAAAAAAAAATTCGTGCTTCTGTTTCGATTTCTTCTCGATCATATAATTATTAAATTAATTAGTTCATTATCTTTATTCCATTCTATATTCTTTAACCCTTCTAAAATTCTTATTTCTTATGTTATCTAATACAATCATTAAATGAATACTCACTATGATCTGATTTGTATTGTAACAGAATCATGCCACCAAAGACTATGACTGAGGCACAAATGCGCATAATTATCAGTGAGCAAGTTGCAGCGGCTATGACAGAATTTATGGCAAATTTTACCAATGGGGCCGGTGGTTTGGGAGGTGCTGGAGGTTCTGGAGGAGCTGGCGGTTCTGGTGGGGCTGGCGGTTCCGGTGACGGAGCTGGCGGTTCTAGAGGAGCTGGCTGTTCTGGTGGGGTTGGCGGTTCCGGTAACGGAGCTGGCAGTTCTAGAGGAGCTGGCGGTTCTGGTGGGGCTGGCGGTTCCGGTGACGGAGCTGGCGGTTCTGGTAGTGCTGGCGGTTCAGGTGGTGGAACTGATGGTACTGGGACTAATGGTGCTGGTAATGGTGGAATAGGGGCAAATACTGGTGGTGCAAACTTACCTAATGGACCTGTATTAAGAGGTTGTGATTACACTACATTTATGAAGTGTAAACCACAAACTTTTAAAGGAACTGAAGGTGCTGTAGGGTTGTGCCAGTGGTTTGAGAAGCTGGAATCTGTCTTCCGGATAAGTAACTGTGTTGAAGCTGATAAGGTTAAATTTGCAACAGCTACTCTTCAAGGTCGTGCCTTGACTTGGTGGAATGGGAGACTTTCCTATATGGGTATTGATGCTACCTATGAAACACCATGGGTTGTGGTAAGGAGGTGGATGACTGAGGAATTCTGTCCTCGCAGTGTGATTCAAAGGTTGGAGCAAGAATTGTACAACCTAAGGCTAAAGGGGACTGACATTGATGGGTATACCAACCGTTTTCACGAGTTGGCACTTCTATGCCCAAGAATGGTGGAACCTAAACATGTTAAGGTGGAACAATACATTCGTGGTCTGACAAAGAACATCCGTGGTGATGTGACTTCATCTGAACCGGCTGACATCGATAAGGCAGTCCGCATGGTTTATCAGCTCATGGGATAAATTATTCAAGATAAAGCTGATGAGGTTACATTTGGTGAGAAGAGAAAGGGTGATGGAGACCGTGGTGGTAGCAGTGACAACAAACGCGACCATAACCGTCAACAAAAACAGAAGAGAGCCAATGCAACTGCTATGGTTAATGCTACACCAAACAACAAGGATGCTTGTCCAAATTGTAAAAATAAGAAGCATGCTGGGGATTGTTGGAAGTGTGATAGTTGTGGTAAGTTGGGACATAAGGCTAATAAATGTCGAGCTCTTGGCAAAAATGTGACTTGCTTCAACTGCAACGAAAAGGGTCATATGAAAAAGGATTGCCCGAAGCTGAACAAGGGTGGCCAGGGTGGAAATAATTGTAGTGCTGCTTTTCAGTTAAAAGCTGTTGAGGCTCAACAAGACCCGAAAGTTGTTACTGGTACGTTCTTACTCAACAATCGTTATGCTTCTGCTCTGTTTGATTCGGGTGCCGATAAGAGTTTTGTATCTACGAATTTTAGCGCCCTTATTGATATTGATCCCGTTGAGTTAGATGTTAAATATGAAATTGAATTGGCCGATGGAAAAATAATAAGTACCAATAGCATCCTAAAAGGGTGTACTCTAAATCTATTGAACCATTCCTTCCAAATCGATCTTATGATAATTGAACTAGGAAGTTTTGATGTTATAATTGGGATGGATTGGTTGTCTCGGTATAACGCATCTATCTTGTGTGGTGAGAAAAAGGTTAGGATTCCCCTGAATGGCAAAACCTTGGTTATCGAGGGTGACAAGAATAATTCTAGATTAAAGATCGTATCATGTATTACGGCCCGAAAATACATTGAAAGAGGTTGTGAATTATTTTTAGCTCAGGTAACCAAAGTTTATTCTGAAAAGAAACAAATTGATGATGTTCCTGTCGTGCGTAATTTTCCTGATGTATTTCCTGATGAACTGCCCGGACTTCCGCCACCAAGGCAAATAGATTTTCGTATTGATCTTATTCCTGGTGCTGCACCTGTGGCGCGTGCGCCATACCGTTTAGCACCATCCGAAATGAAAGAATTATCGGAGCAATTGCAAGAGTTATCCGGGAAAGGCTTTATTCGACCAAGCTCGTCACCATGGGGAGCTCCGGTATTATTTGTGAAAAAGAAAGATGGGTCGTTTCGCATGTGCATCGACTATCGAGAGCTGAATAAATTAACTATCAACAACCGATACCCTTTACCAAGGATCGATGACTTATTTGATTAGTTACAAGGTTCTAGTGTTTATTCAAAAATTGATCTGCGGTCCGGTTACCATCAACTTCGCGTTCGCGAGGAGGATATTCCATTTACAGCCTTTAGAACTCGTTATGTACATTACGAGTTTCAGGTGATGCCGTTTGGATTGACCAATGCACCGGCGGTGTTCATGGATTTAATGAACCGTGTGTGCAAGCCATATCTTGATAAATTCGTGATCGTGTTCATTGATGATATCCTGATTTATTCCAAGAATAAAGAGGAACATGGCAAACACTTGAAGACTATCTTGGAGTTGCTAAGGAACGAAAAGTTGTATGCAAAGTTTTCAAAATGTGATTTTTGGATTGAATCCGTACAATTTCTTGGTCACGTGATTGATAGCAATGGAGTTCACGTCGATCCCGCAAAAATCGAAGCCATTAAAAATTGGGTTGCACCTACTACTCCAACTGAAGTGCGGCAATTTTTGGGTTTGACCGGTTACTACAGAAGGTTTATTGAGGGGTTTTCGTTAATATCCAAGCCATTAACGAAGCTTACTCAGAAAAATAAGCCGTACGTATGGGGTGACGATGAAGAGGAGGCATTTCAAACGCTGAAACTTAAATTGTGTAGTGCGCCGATCTTATCACTTCCCGAGGGCAGCGAGGATTTCGTTGTCTATTGCGATGCATCTCTAAAGGGATTTGGGGCTGTTTTAATGCAACGGGAAAAGGTCATTGCGTATGCTTCTAGGCAACTTAGGAAGAACGAAGAAAAATACACCACCCATGACTTGGAATTGGGCGCGGTGGTCTTTGCTCTTCGCCTTTGGAGACATTATTTGTACGGTACTAAATGTACGGTATTCACCGACCATAAGAGTCTACAGTATATTATGGATCAAAAAGAGCTAAACATGAGGCAACGTAGATGGATAGAGATTTTAAGTGATTACGATTGTACCATTCGTTACCACGCTGGAAAAGCAAATGTGGTAGCCGACGCGTTAAGCAGGAAGGAAAGGGATAAACCTCTCCGAGTGCGTGCTTTAGTAGTAACGGTAAATAATAATTTACCGGAACAAATTCGAAAGGCACAAGCGGAAGCTATCAAGGCAGAAAATATTAAATCTGAAAACTTTCGTGGTGAAGGCGAACCCTTTGAAATTAGGTCTGATGGTACAAAATGTTTAAGGGGACGAGTATGGTTACCATTATTTGGAGGATTGAGGGATCTAATCATGTTGGAATCTCACAAGTCCAAGTATTCCATCCATCCCGGATCAGATAAAATGTATCATGATTTGAAGAAGTTGTACTGGTAGCCGAACATGAAGGCGGATATTGCAACTTATGTTAGCAACTGCTTGACATGTGCTAAGGTCAAGGCTGAATACCAAAAGCCATCTGGACTGCTTCAGCAACCGGAGGTTCCTATTTGGAAATGGGAACGTATTACCATGGACTTTGTTACTAAGCTTCCAAGGACCCCATCCGGTTTTGATTCTATTTGGGTGATTGTGGACCGATTGACCAAATCAGCCCACTTTATCCCGATAAATGAAAAATTCAAGTTGGAGAAACTCGCCCTTATTTACTTAGAGGAAATTGTTTGTAAACACGGTGTGCCTATATCTATTATCTCAGACCGTGACAGTCGTTTCGCATCAAAATTTTGGGGATCACTTCAAAAATCATTGGGGACTAATCTGGATATGAGCACTACTTATCATCCTCAAACCGATGGGCAAAGTGAAAGGGAAATTCAAACATTAGAAGACATGTTGCGTGCTTGTGTGATTGACTTTGGTAGTAGTTGGGATAAGCACTTACCATTAGCAGAATTCTCCTACAATAATAGTTATCATGCTAGCATTAAAGCTGCACCTTTCGAGGCTCTTTACGGAAGAAAATGTCGATCGCCGGTATGTTGGAGTGAAGTTGGGGATGCCCAACTCACCGGACCAGAATTGATTCGCGAGACTACCAAAATGATTGTGCAAATCAGAAATCGTTTGTTAGCCGCTCGTAGTAGACAGAAAAGTTATGCCGATGTGCGACGAAAACCTTTGGAATTCGAGGTAGGTGACAAGGTTATGCTAAAAGTATCACCATGGAAAGGCGTTATACGCTTTGGGAAGCGTGGGAAGTTAATTCCCCGCTATATTGGACCATTTGAGATCATATCAAGAGTGGGTCTAGTAGCATATAAGCTTGAATTACCTCGGGAGCTGCAAGGAATCCATAATACTTTTCACGTGTCGAACCTAAAGAAGTGTTTGTCCGATGAAGACCTCATTATCCCAATGGATGAAGTTAAGATCGATGACAAGCTGCACTTCATCGAGGAACCCGTCAAGATCATGGATAGGGAGGTGAAGCAATTAAAGCAAATCCGGATCCCTATTGTCAAGGTCCGATGGAACTCAAGGCGTGGGCCGGAATTTACTTGGGAACGTGAAGATAAAATGTGGAAGAAATATCCGCATCTGTTCAACTTCAACAGGAAGCCGGACTCTAAGTCGAATTGATCTTCAGGGACGAAGATCCTTGTTAGATGGAGATGCTGTGACAATCTGTAAATTTTCAGGTCATTATTTATTCTTGATTTATATTTGTATAAGTTATAATTTTCATTTTGAAGAATTTACTTGAAATTTGCGAGAAAACGGGAACCTTAGTGCGTAAAAGCATAATTCACGACGACCCGGAAGAATTCAACTTTAGGCATCAATATAATATCATTAGAATGCCATAGAAGTAATTTCATAATATTTGTTTCATTTTTCATATTCCGGGACTATTTTTACGTTTACGGGAAGAATTTACGTTTTTAGGTCGTCCCGCAAATCGAGGCTTTTAGCACACTTAAGCCCAACATTATACATACAAAATAAACAAAAAAAAACATATTAGCACTAATCTAAACCCCCATTCGGGCGGACTAAACAAGGGCACAAGGCCCTTGTTGGATTGGTCATTTGGTTTGCTAGTTAATGTTTATACTCCATTTTTCTATAACCTCCTCACACACACACTTTTAACACAAGTAAAAATTTACTAAAAACTCTCTCTTGGCCTTCTTTGTGGCTGCTCAAAACAGCAACAAACACCAAATTTATAAACCTTTTGAAGATTAAATACATAAGTACACTAGTGAATATGACTACCTAGTGTGTTTGTGTGCATTTGGAAACACTTAAAAGGTGTTTTAAGCTTGTTTTTGCTTATTATTGGGGCTGAAGTTGGAGGATACTTTGAAAATCAAGAATCACTACATATATAGGAGGTTTTTAGTGGTGGTTTAGAGTGAAGAAGCTATACTGGGTTGAAGATTTCAATCCTTTTTGGTTGTTGGTTGATCTAACCAACTAGTCTTCATTTTTAAAGGTATAATATAAAACCTATCATACTTGGATTTCTTTTAATTTCATATGAATATATATATATATATATATATATATATATATATATATATATATATATATATATATATATATATATATATATATATATATATATATATATATATATATATATATATATATATATATATATATATATATATATATATATATATATATATATATATATATATATATATATATATATATATATATATATATATATATATATATATATATATATATATATATATATATATATATATATATATATATATATATATATATATATATATATATATATATATATATATATATATATATATATATATATATATACACATATATATATATATTATATATATATATATATATATATATATATATATATACAAATAAAGACTAAATTCTGGACCAACAGTTTTGAACGGACTTTTACTTCATATTTTTGAACTATAAAGTATACTTTTTAAAAATTGTAGATTTAGTAGACATCATAACTTAAACATGGCCGCTGACCTTGCGTCTATTGCTATCACGGATTGTGATTTATGGTCAAAACTGGTAGAGTAAACTTTAGGATGAAAAAACTGATTTGACCACTTATTATTAAAATCTAGGTTGTTGTGGTTTGGTAATGAATAAAAATGATTGGTTGTACATTTTGAAAACTAGATTCATGAGGCTTTCCAGGGAAGAGAAAACCTCATGTTTATAGCCTTCATGGTTTGGGAGAACCACTCCCATGAAGGTGGACTAAAACAGTTTTTCACCAAACTTTAAACTTGCTCACTATTGGTATTTTGAACATTTAGATAAATGGGTAAACCTTCAGGTTGATAAGCCAATTTTTCTAGAAACTAGATTTCAAGACTTTTCCAGTGGTAAAAACCACAAGGTAAATGGCTTTATGGTTTGAGAGATATGCCCTCCCCAAGTCAGCCTTGTCGGGAATACTTTTATGACTTTTACGTCTAGAGTTATCTTAAACTTGTAGTGTTTTGTTGTGCAAACCAAAATAAAATGATTGAATGGGGATTTAGAATTATAAATTAGGATGTAAATGCAGGTTGTAAACTATATTGGGTATGGTTACACCTTAGCTTATTTAATGGGGCAATGTAGCTTATGTATTGCATCATATGGAACATTTGTCCATCATAGTTTTACGTATTCATAAAACGCGTATTTAAGGCCGTGATCACGTTTGTAGGTCGCAGATAGTCCTTGGGATAACTTTTTCATTTCTCTACAGTCCGGTTCGTTCATCCGTTGTATCGCACTAAGGTGAGTCTATAACCTCGCTTCTAAATTCTTAAAGATGATTTTATAAACCCGCGAGGGAGATAACATGCTTGTTTTAAAAATAGAACACAAGGGACCCGATATAGATGCCTTGATTATTATAAGTTGCTTATTCGCTGAATGAAAGTCCCAATATATATCATGAATTGTTAGCTACTGAGTAATGGTAGGCGCTTATACATGGAATAGTACTATTCGGGAGGACCGACCTCCTCCCGTCCTATGACGACTAGCTATCGTTGAGGCACGTTGAGGCCTAATTATGGGATATATGTGTGAGAGTATAAAATGCACTTAGCGAGGTGTATAGTGGGCAAATATTATGGTAACGTTTCAATGTCATGATACTTATAATAAATCTTAGTAACTTTGTTTGATCCACATGGTTATGGTTGATGGTTTTAAAATATACTTGTGTTCGGTATGGTTTATATTAAACTCTATAGATTCACTCAACTTTTATTGACAAATTTAACATGTTTTATCTCAGGTCCTTGAAGGTAATGGCGAAAGAGGGATTCGGATGCTTGCGAAAAATAAAGTTGCAAAAGACATACTATTTTATGGAAAAATCATTCATTATCTTTTAAGTGGGAAAATTTGTAATCTTTTATGAACTTATATTTGGGACCATTTTATGAATTACTTATTAACTTTTGTTAAACTTTAATGATAATATTTAAAAACGATTCTTTTGAATCGTTTTCTATTGCTTGAGTTGTTATATTATGAAGTAGCACCCCATATGAGCTTCCGCATATGACCCGAAATTGGGGGTGTTACAAAAAATAACCAATGTTCATGGTGAAAACACATGGGATAGAGGAGAAAGAGCTTACAAGATATATTATCTGTGTGATTGTTGAAAGACAAACAAATTTAATGGACGACTCTGATTCACACTTCTTGAAGACCTCTTTAAAATCCTAGAGTATATATATCATTGAAGAACTTTCATTCAGAATCTTAACATTATGAGGATAAAGATGTAAAGCAGAAAGATAAATATGTAAAACCTGAAGGAAATTTTTTTTTCCTAAAACAAAAAAATAACAGAGAGTACAAACTTTTATGGTCCTTTTCTATACTAAAGTGAGCATATAAGTAAAATAACATTATTAGCATGAACAATAGATCTTTTATACTTTTAATTCCATAACAAAGTAACATAAACAACAATCGCAGGCTGGACGTAACAATGATAACGGAGCAATCTAAGAGTACGTGAGTTAAATTGCTTGACACAACATAGTTTTAGCAAGCATACTTGTTTTGAAAATGCAACCTGCATATAGCTTCTCCGTTATCCACTTACCTGATAAACAAATAAAAACTTAGATAGTTGCATGCCCGGCTGAGCCAAAATCGTTTTGTTTCACTTTTAAGTAACTGTTTGGATCATATACCAGTCTTTCAAAACAAAAAGGTGGTTACTTTTTTTTGCAGAAAACGGATAAGGTCAGCCACATACTCTACACTCCATCCTACTTCATGACATCAACAAATACTTCGCTTGCAAACATTTTTAAAGTTAGTTACCAGATCCAAAATATATTAAAACAATATACACGACTAAAAAAAGATCAAAACTGATAAATGTATAAACCAAGGGTGTTTGAACAAGCCACCCAATTTCCACTTGTTATGGTTACCATTTATTAAAGCACGGTATTTTACTTGTACACTTTTTCTATAATCAAATATTAAAGTAAAAAGGTAGAAAAGAAAACCCGCATCCACCATGCTCTCTTTACGTAAGACAATTGTTCTCTTCCTTTCATGGTCAATTATGGCAATATTGGTAGGTGTCCTCAGATACACGCAATCAATATACAAGAGATAAGGTATCAGACAACTATATGTAGATATAAGTTCCAAATTTAATTATGTTTACTGATAATGTAGTAGAATATCATATCATACCTCGCCATCAAAAGTAATGGCATCTGCCTGCTCTGTGTAGCGTTCTCTCTTCAGTGTATTATCAAGATAGTCTAGTGTTTCTAAGCCCTCAACATTACTTCGCTACAGATCAAATTTCATATATTTAGAGAATTAACCGAAAGTATCTTCCTTTTTTTAGCTATTAAAATGAACCTAATGACCAGGACATATTTTTTTTCCAGTAACTATGAATAATGATGCTACTTTTGGATCCTATTAATCTCAACAGAGCTATACAAATATGCCTCAAGGCTCGGGAAACTTAAATCAGGACCAGCAGGTATAGATTGCTTGCATAGGTTTCGGCGATCTTCTTCTTGATCGTCTGTGTTGGAAACTTCTTATAGTGTGTTTAAATATCTCTTGATTTAGAGAACATTCGTGAAACAACTTGATTACTTTTGAAAAACACCGTTTGTGCAGACGTATCAGAATTTTTTGGGGTCGATATACGGGGTTTGGACCTGTTCACATATCTTGGTTCGTTTGACTTATTCTTAAAAATCGGGAAATATGGTCATTTGGTTATATTGGGTGTGGCTTTGGCTCTATTGTGTATTGGAGCAGAGTTTCTAAGGTACCATTTTCCTTACCGTAGTTTAGTCTTTTAAAATAATAAAGATTAACACTCAAAAACAAATTTTAGTAACTACTATACCTACAATCAGTAAAAGCACATCTACTTATGTTATTATTCAGATTTTTTGGGTCGCTCTTGTAAGGGGGTGTTTGAAAATGAGAAACATCAAGAGACGTGTCTTCATCTGTTACTTTACATCCATCCATACAGAAGTAATATTGTTTTCAATCTGTCCCTAATTCCAATATCGTAGTATCCCACCTACACTTGTCTATTGTAGAAAATTAATTTTAGTATCTTGTTCTGTGCACAGAAACATGTAACAACCATTGATAGGGGGTTCAACTGTAAATCCGGGTTCATATCATGTTTATCTATGGACCAAGCATGCAGTCTGCATATATACTAAAATTTGTTCCTTTTTCTCCCATATAGTAACGTCATATTATGTAATAATAAAATAAATTCTGATTAGTTAACCCACTAAGTATTACAAAATATGTGACGGTAGACGTATTAAACTTACCAGGGGCGATGTAACTATAAGATAACCAAAATTCCAAAGCACCTTCATTAGGGTTGATCGAGAAGCCATTCTTCGCAGGGCGGATACCTTTCTGCAAAAACAAACTACCTTCTGTTTGCCTCTTTTTAACTCAAAAGTGCGTGCATCCCTTTGCCAGTCCAAATTTGGTAGAGGAGCTTCCACCTGCATTAACAAAATTCTCAGGAAAAAAGAAAACCAATAAAACCAAAACTATCACAAAAGTATTATAAAAAATTCAGTTCTCTATACCCTTGAGTCTCATCACTCCCGAATTGCCCAAAAGGAAAATTATAACGATCATCACGAAAAAGACCTTGTTTTTGCAATAATTGTGAGCCAAAACTTGTACTTACATAATCACTCAATTGATTATAACAAATTCATAATATAATTAAAATAACTTCGAAGTAAACAAAGAAGATAACAAACCTGAAAAAATAAACATTATCATTAGAGTTAGGTGATGAAAAGCCATACCTTATAAAAAGATGTAGGTTTTTATTCTTGAAAACACAAACACAAAAGCACACAATCATAAAGAACAAAATGCTTGATCTGTTGCCTGCAAATCATAAATTTAAGAGAGACTGTCATAGGGGTATTGATATTAAAAAACAAATCATACTAATCAAAATTAGGGTTTATGAGTATTAGGGTTCTGGGAGGACAAGAAGCGTATAGATAACAGGAGTCGTATATTTTTTTATGGTTTGTAATTTATAACCTGTTCAGTTTAAAGAAGGATATGTACATTGTTTTTTGAATTCTAAATCACAAATACTAATATGGTATAGTGGTTAGAGGGTTGGTAGTTGTATCACGAGGTTATAGGGTCGATTCCTTACATGAAAATGTTTTTTATAAAATCCGCCCTATCCACATTTGAACCGGACAAAAACCAGCCCTGTCAACATTTGACCGGGCCTGGTTCAATAATGAAACCGCGATTTCAAAAATGCGTTTTCAAAACGCAGTTTTCAATAATCAGCGATTTGAAATCACCAAAAAAGTGAAAAGTGCAGAGATTTTAGGGATTTCTGAAATACTATTGGCTAATAGGTTCCATGTCACATATGGACTGGGATTAGAGGTGTGGTATCAAAATCATAATTATACCTATATATAATAGATATATATATATATATATATATATATATATATATATATATATATATATATATATATATA